>CM048750.1:40679129-42077462 GCA_026315105.1 Locusta migratoria | reverse complement strand
CTGTTAGAAGGCTGCGATATGCGCGGTCAGTGCTCCGTCTATGAAATACGGGGCTATGAGCTGCTGGTTCACTATCCCACACCACACGTTTACACTCCATGGTCGCTGACGGTCCACCTGTCGAAGCCAAGAGGGATTGTCAGCAGACCAATAGTGCATGTGGCTGCCGTTTATCTGGCCATGATTGGTAAATGTGACTTCATCACTAAACAAGATACATTTGGAGTATCCTGTCGTAAAGCCCATCTACAGAACCTAACACGATTTTCAAAATCGTTTCCATGCAGCTCTTGATGGAGAGAGATGTGGTGGAACCTATGTCGATAGAGATTGCATAGGACACTTGCCTGACCCATGCCACGTCCTCGTGCGATTGCGCGGGAGTTGACATGCGGATCAACTGCAACAGCAGCAAGAACATCATCTTCCACCTCGTCTGTCATCGCTTGTTTCCTTCTGTTACGTTGTCTCGGTGTTACACTGCCACTTTCACGTAACTGGTTGAAGAGGTTGATGAATAATTGATGGCTGACGTCTATTGGGATATCTTGCCACATACACCGTACAAGAACTAACGGCATTCTTCCTACACTCTCCATATACCATGAGCATGTTGGCTTTTTCCACATTGGTAAAAAACTATCGTACACTCACGACCTATCGCTTGGACTAGTACACACTAACTGACTAACGAGCCTCAGTGCACTCAAGGAAAACACAAGCAAGCTGTAAGCATAATATCATCGTACCTAGCATCTATGCGAGTTGACTGGCACACGCAAATGTCGGCGTGGGAACGTTTCAAAACTCGATATCTCGTAAACGACCTGCACTAGAATCCTGCAACAAACACTACTGATATTCTAGTGCACCCTACTTTTAGTTTCTTAATGTCTACAAGCATTGTTCCATTAAAAACTGCATGTTTGCCTAACAAATACACTTTCTAAGTAATATTACAATTAAAACAGAATATACCGGGTGATCAAAAAGTCAGTATAAAGTTGAAAACTTAATAAATGACGGAATAATGTAGATAGAGAGGTAAAAATTGACACACATGCTTGGATGAAATGGGGTTTTATTAGAACCAAAAAAAAAAAAAAAAAAAAAAAAAAAAAGTTCAAGATATGTCCGACAGACGGTGCTTTTATCTGATCAGAAAAGCGATAATTAGCATAACAATTAAATACAAAGCAAATACGAGGGTGTTCTTGACAGTAAATGTTCAATATGTTCACCATCATTCCTCAACAATAGCTGTAGACGAGGAATAATGTTGTGAATAGCACTGAAAAGCATGTCCGTAGTTGTGTTGAGGCATTGGCGTCGGATGTTGTATTTCAGCATCCACAGAGATGTCGGTCGATCACGATACACTTGCGACTTCAGGTAACCCCAAAGCCAATAATCGCACGGACTGAGGTCTGGGGACCTGGGAGGCCAAGCACGACGAAAGTGGCGGCTGAGCACACGATCATCACCAAACGACGCGCGCAAGCGATCTTTCATATGTTTAGCAATGTGGGGTAGAGCAGCGTCGTGCATTAAAATCATAAGTTCCAGCAGGTGTTTATCAGCCAGGCTGGGGATGATGTGATTCTGTAACATATCGGCGCCCCTCGGGCATGGATATTTGTGCCATCCTTAGTGTTAGGTAGTTCATAAGTAGTTTGTAAGTTTAGGGACTGATGACCCTGTTGTTTAGTCCCATAAGCGATACAAACATTTGAACATATCGGCGTACCTCTCACCTATCACGGTAGCAGTTACAAAACCAGGGTCACACGCCATCCGTCGAACATTTTTTCATCCTTTTTTTTTTTTTTTTTTTTTTTTTTTTTTTTTTTTTTTTTTTTTTTTTTTTTGTTCTAATAAAACCCCATGTTATTCCAAGGATGTGTGTGAATTTGTAGCTGTCTGTCTACATTATTCCGTGATTTATTAAGTTTGAAAACTTATAATGACTTTTTGATCACCCAGTTGAAAAATAAATAATAATAATAAAAAAAACGATAAAATGAATAAAACTGCTGATCTTGCTCGTAAACAATGAAAATTCTTAGAAGCACATGTCAAGGATCTATGTCAATTTGTACTTCTATACCTCACTATTCCCTGAATAAGTGCATATTCAACTGTTAACGGACTTTTGTCGTGTGTGTGTGTATGTGTGTGTGTGGGGGGGGGGGGGTAGATGTTTTTCGTAAGCATCCGCCTGCATACGCCACGACAAAGGTGTACGGGCGCCGCTCGACGACGGACGCCACTGCACAGAATTACGCGCTCTCAAGAATGAATGACAGAGGAGAGAGACAATATCTTTCGCGCGGCTGCTACGTAGCAAGCGGAGGAGAGCGCCGGCTCGAAACTCGCCAGCCAGAACGAGGGCCTAGCAGCGCGCGAGGTTACCCAGCCGTGGAGGAACGAGCAGTTTGCTTGCTTATTTTTCCCCGCCGTCGACTTTGTACAGAGCTTTTGTTTTGTTTTGTTGGGCCTCTTACGGCCTTTTTTCGCTGGGGCGCGGGGCCCTCTTGCTGCCTTGAGAGAGGCGGCAAGGTGGAAAGTAGGTAAGCAGTAGGGGGGGGGGGGCGGGATTGAGTGCACCGGGATGGTGAGGGGGGGGGAGAGGCGTCGTGGCGCCATCTGCGCCCAGATTGCTTCAGCCCCGCACAGTGAGTGCCAATACCCTGCCGTCGGGCGCTCCCTGACACCCGTGACCCGCCGGGGCGGTTCCAACCAACGTTACCGGACGCCGGCTTTGACCATCACCGGACGCGATGTGCCATGTTTCGGTTCCTCCGAAGTATGATGTCTGCTCAAATGAGTTGTACCACAGTCGTAACCAGTGGCGTAACTATGGGGGGGGGGGGGATGAGGGGGATAGAACCGCCCCATCCCCAGAACCCGAAAAAAAAAAACAGCAATATGGTAAAGGTAAAGATTGAAAACTTGGGGTGTTTTACCATAATCTTTCATTGGATGGGATGAATTAGTTTCATCAACCGGAGTGGTAGATGGTAGTCTGTCTGGAACTGACTAAAATTTTGCTCGTCAAGCAGATCTATACCCCCCTCCCCCAAAGCCAAGTCCTAGTTACGCCTCTGGTCGTAACATACACAGTAGCGACCAGTGTTGTCAGATGGCAGAGAGACAAAATACCTAAAGTCACATAAAAATGTACCTACGTTTTCCCTACTTTCTCCTTACCACCTCATTAATGTCCCTACATCAGGGTCGTAGCCAGGATTTGGGTCTGGGAGGGGCTGAATCCAAGAATCCGGCGAGCAGACGTTAATCAGTCGATTAATGTTACATGTTACAATTTTGAACAATTTTGGGGAGTTTTGGATGAAAATTTCCTACACGATTTTAATGCTTAAAAGTACCTATGTGTAGGGAAAATTCTCTACATCTGGCAACACTGGTAGCGACTCTCATTGCTATGAAAGTTGTTACCGACAGTCAGTTCAATCGACGCTATCGCCCCTAGCTGTGAGTAAGGCCCAAGCAGTGGCGTATCCAGGACCGTGGTATGGTGGGGGCTGGGGTTAATCACCGAGTTAACCTTTAAAATATCTCTTTTTCTCTAGGGGAGGCTGCAGGGGAGGTCTGGGGGTGGGGGGAGGCTGGAGATCGACAGACTACTCCCCGTGAATACGGCGGCACTGGGCCCAAGTAGCGAAATAATATTTATATTTCTGTGATCAAAGAGTTAAAATATCAGAACACATGCATAATCTTATCTTCATACATGTAAAAATTGAGTTGTCTATGCCTATAATTCACTCTGCAGCCAAAACTACACATCGCAAACGAATTGTGTTTGTATGCAGTTTGAAAAGCTTATCTACATCTACACAGGATACTCTGCAAATCACATTTAAGTGCCTGGCAGAGGGTTCATCGAACCACCATTATACTTTTTATCTCCCATTCCATTCTCGAATAGCGCGCGGGAAGAAGAACAACCGAATCTCTCCGTTCGATCTCTGATTTCTCGATTTTATTCTGATGATCATTTCTACCTATGTAAGTGGGAGTCAACAATATATTTTCGCATTCGGAGGAGACTGTTGGCGATTGGAGTTTCGTAAGTAGCCCAAGCCGCCGCGATAAGCGTCGTTGTTGTAATGATTCCCATCCGAGACCCTGTATCATTTCCGTAACGCTGTCTCCCCTGTAACGAGCTGCCCTTCTTTGGACTCTTTCGATGTCTTCCGTCAAACCAACCTGATAAGGATCCCACGTTGGGCAGCAATACTCCAAAAAAGGACGGACAAGCGTAGTGTATGCAGTCTCTTTAATGGTTCTGTTGCATCTTTTAAGGGTTCTGCCAATAAAACGCAATCTCTGGTTCGCCTTTCCCACGACATTATCTACGTGTTCTTTCTAGTTTAAGTCTGAAGTAATAGTAATTCCTAGGTATTTTGTGGAGTTTACGGCCTTCACTTTTGATTGATTTATCATGTAAACAAAGTTTAACGGATTTCTTTTCGTAATCATGGGGACGACTTCACACTTCTCATTATTTAGAGTCAATTGCCAATTTTTGCACCATAGTGATATCTTACTCAGATCGTTTTGCAGTTGGTTTTGATCTTCAGATGATTTTACTAGACCGTAAATGACTGCGTCATCTGCAAACAATCTAAGAAAGCTACTTTGATTTTCCCCTAAATCGTTTATATAAATAAGGAACAGCAGAGGACCAATAACACTACCCTGTGGAACGCGCGATATCACCTCTGTTTTAGTCGATACCTTACCATAGATTACTACGAAGTGTCTCCTCTATGACAGGAAATCCCCTATCCAACCGCAAATTTGTGTCGATATACCATAACCACGCAATTCGATTAAAAGCCGTTTGTGAGGTACGGTGTCAAAAGCCTTCTGGAAATCAAGAAATACGGAATCGATTTGCGAACCCTTGTCGATAGCACCCATCACTTCGTGTGAATAAAGAGCTACTTTTTTTTCGCATGATAGATATTTTCTAAATCCGTCTTGATTGGGTCAAAGACCATTCTGTTCGAGATAATGGGACTTAACTGCGGGTCATCAGTCCCTAAACTTACAAACTACTTATAAACTAGCTTATACTAAAGACAGCACAAACATCCATGCTCTTGGGGGGGGGGGGGAGTCGAACCCCCGACGGGGAACGGCCTCGCGCATCGTAGCCTAGTGCCTCAATGCGCTCGGCCACGCCGCCGTAGTAGGTATCAGTCTCCAATTGCGCACTCTGGTGGCAGAGGGTTGATACCGATAAGGGAGTGGAAGAAGTTGGAGTTGAAATTTACCGACAGATATAAAATTTTCTATGTGGATGTCAATATTTTGCTCTTCAGCAGAAACTACACAATGGAGATGAACGATCTCTCTGTGTTGTTGTAGTTCAAAGTCTCCCCTTGTACACCACAGCAGTTCCGTGTCGATAGCTATAAGAGGGTGGAAGTGGTTAAAAGTCGTCAACTTATTCGGACTGAAGACCTTCAATGATTTTTGACACTATAATAGCAAAGAGGTTATATACAGCGAAACGTGGTGCACATTCTGCAGTTCTTTTTCTGCAACAAGCGTACGAATAAAGAAAAATAAGTGCATATTGCAGTTTGAAAAGTAAAACTACCAAGAAAGATGGCTAAACGAAAGAAAGAAATTTCGCGTTCTCGATCCGTTTCTAAAAGACAGGAAAAAGAGCTGAAAGGTGAATCTACAGACAATAGAAACTTGAAATTTATAGATGTTGTTTATTTATGGTACACTATAGGCATCAGCGATTTTTCAATATTACCACCCCTAAGGGGATTGCTATTAAGGCAATTTTGAAGCAAGAAATACAAAACTTCGTATGTAGATTTTGATTGGAATTTTAAAAACAGTTGTTTCGAAATTTTTCAAAATTCCACCATTAAGCGAGTGAAATAAGGGAAAACCTTTTAAGGATGCTACTAAGATTTTTTTTATGCTAGAAGTGCGAACATTTGGATTTGAAAACATGGTTAGAATTAAAAGAAAAAAAAAAAATATTTCGGGATGTTTGTAATTCTGCCATCAATGGTGCAATAGAGGGTGGCAAGTTGTATCAAAATACTTGATTAGGAAAGCATTTTAAAGCTATATCAATGAAAATTTATATTTAGAAGTAGAAACAACCGATGCAGATCATCCAGTCTATGCGTGCGAAGCATCGGGCATTAAGCTAGTTTCTATATTTAAAAAAATGAATACCTATGCCATAGTCATGGATGCAAAATACTAACACGAATTATTTACAGACGAATGGAAAAACTGGTGGAATCCGACCTTGGGAAAGATCGGTTTGGATTTAAGAGAAACGTAGGAACTTGGGAAGCAATACTGACAATAAGACTTTCTTAGAAGATAGGTTAAGGAAAGGCAAACCTATCCTTTTAGCATTTGTAGATCCGGAGAAAGCTTTTGACAATGTTGAATGGAATACATTCTTTCAAATTCTGAAGGTAGCATGGGTAAAATATAAGGAAGGAAGAGTTATATTCAAGTTGTATAAAAATAAGACAGCAGTTATTAGAGTCGTGAGCATGAAAGGGACGAAATAGTTGGGAAGGGAGTAAGGCAGGGTTGTAGGCTCTCCCCAGTGTTGTTCAATACGTACATTGGGAAAGCTGTAAAGGAATGGAAGGAGAAATTTGGAGACACAACTATCAGTAACTTTCTTATGACAACAAAACAGACTCTGGATGTAGTTACAAAAAATTCTCACAGACGGCAGCACCAAGCAGGATGGACAGAAGGTGGCTCCAGTTGAAACCACTGTGTCAGTCGTCTGCAAAACAATAAAAGCTATTGTGGACGCAAATGAAGCCACTGTGCCTCAAAGGGTTAAAGGATACACGGAGAAGGCCCTCTTGCAGCTAGAGAGTCCATGGCTAACAACTATCCACAATGCTTTATGAACAACGTATACAGAAATATCGCCAATAAATACGAAAACAAAGTAGCCCTTTGTAACAACATTGTGGTGTCAAAAGAAAAAAACTAGGTTTATTATTTTACCCTATTATGGTAAAATGAGCACTAGAATCGCATCTGTGTTCAAAACGTATAAGGTAAAAATAGCTTTTGAAACCACAAGCAACTTACACAACATACTCGAGCACAGTGTAGACAAAATTAATCCAATCCACGCTTCAGGCGTCTAAAAGACTGACTTCTCAGCCTGTGGGGCATGTTATTTGGCCGCGGTGTAGACGATGCCGGGCGCCGTGGCTCAGGGTGCTAAACGCCCTCTGTAATAAAAACGATGAGCCAAATATTCAACAAACAATCAAGAACGAACCAAAACGAACGACCGCAGAGATAAAAACTACCTGAAATAAATAAATAAATAAATAAATAAATAAGCTGTCTAGGCCGTCTTGCTGCGAGCGCGCGGGTGCTCGCCGTCGGAGGTTCGAGTTCTCCCTGGGGCATGTGTGTATGTGTGTGTGTGTGTGTGTGTGTGTGTGTGTGTGTGTGTGTGTGTGTTGTCCTCAGGTTAGTTTAACTTAGTTTAAGTTGTTTGTAAACTTGGTCCGTTTGGTCCGATAGTTTTACAAACATTTTACCGCTATTATTTTCTATCTACATAATTGATCTGATGGACAGAGTAAGTAGTAATTTGCGGCTGTTTGCTGATGATGCTGTCGTGTATGGGAGGGTGTCGTCTTTAACTGACTGTAATAGCATACAGGATGACTTAGACAAAATTTCAAGGTGGTGCGAAGAATGGCAGCTATCTCTCAATGTAGAAAAATGTAATGTGATGCACATGAGTAGAAAAAAAATCCCATAATGTTCGAATACAGCATTAGTAGTGAGCTTCTTGATTCTGTCGCGTTGCTCACATATCTAGGCGTAACATTGCAGAGCGATATGAAATGGAACGAACATGTAAGGAAAGTTGTGAGTAAGGCGGACAGCCGACTTCGGTTTATTGGGAGAATTTTGGGAAGATGTACTTCATCTGTAAAGGAGACCGCGTATAAAACGCTTGTACGACCACGTCTTGAGCATTGATCAAGTGTTTGGGACCCGCAGCAGATCAGTTTAAAAGAAGACATAGAGGCAGTTCAGAGGCGAGCAGCTAGGTTTGTTACTGGTAGGTTCGACAAATGCGCGAGTGTCACGGAAATGCTCCGGCAACTCAATTGGTGATAGCTGGAGGAAAGACGACGTGTTTTTCGTGAATTTTTGTTGACGAAATTTAGAGGGCCGCAATTTGAATCTGAGTGTATTACGATCTTGCTGCCGCCTACTTACATTTCGCGTGGTGATTACAAAGACAAGATAAGAGAAATTAGGGCTCGTACGGAGGCATGTAAGCATTCTGTTTTTCCTCTTTCTATTCGGGAGTGGAATAGGAAAGGAAATGCCTAGTAGCGGTACACTGTACCCTCCGCCACGCACCTTACGGTGAATTGCGGAGTATGTTTGTAGATGTAGATTTGAACATGTTGCACATGTTAAATGGGGCAGACAGGAAGATAGCTAGACACTAGGTTTGCCGAACACATTGCGCTTGAGAGAAAAGACGCAGCCGAGAGATCAAGCATGGCAGCCTATCTGCTTGAAACAAAGCACCAAATACCAAGCTTAACAAATAATGTGAGGTTGCTGCATAGGTGTGAAAGGGAAGATTTCTCGATCTAAACGAAGAGCTTGAGATCTTTTGCCACCAAAGATCCGTGGGACGTAACCTACTTAATGACCAAGTTATAATGAAAAATACAACCTTTTGGGAATTATTTGAGAAGGACGGACGCATTAGATCTTCTTTCCTTACCAATATGTAGCAGCCACTGACATAGGAATACCATAACTATAAATAGAAACTTCTGTATATAGTTAACATATTTACTTTATATGCTTTGCCAATGTATTAACTTTTTTACGAAATTTAAAAAAAGACAGTCATAAACAAGCAAATCGTTAATTTAAATCTTTACATTGTTGCATAATGTTCATTGTTGCATACAGTTCCATTTCAAAAGTTGTAACCCACTTTACTGGCAATGGTATGACATCTAACTGTGGAAAACAATGTGTTACAGACCATGTATGATACAATGCACATGCATAACATAATAACATAAAAAAGGTATGGTATGTAAATTACATCTTATTGAGTCTTTTCCATTTGTCAATGTTATATTTCATATAATGTATGTAAACGAACGATGACTTCTTGTTAATTTAGCATTGATAATGGCAAGTCACTTGCCGAAATCTAGATCTGCAAAATAAAGCAGTTTCTGACAAATAACGACTAACTGCTGCAAAAACACCCATTTGTATATCATAAATACAGTCGTGTCCCCCCCTCTCAAAATTAAATACAAATAAAATAAATAAATAAATAGACCCTTCTTTATGTAAGGCAATCTGATGGAACAATAGCGTTATTTTAGTTCAATTTTTATACCTCGAGTTTCATGTTAATGAAACTATAAAGACCTTTCGCTAGTAAAATAATGGAAGTCACTTGCTACGATTACGAATTTCATTCTAGAAGCTGCTTAATTATTTTACGATCTGATAATGTACACTCATTTCCACCACGTTGCTCCTCTTCCACTTTCAAATTAATGCGAGCCTACTCATTTTATTTCTTGTGCAATTATTGTGGTGGTATAATTGATTAAATTATAAAAAAAATGTAAAAATAAGTCATAGATTAATAAATTCAATAGGCTTTATTTTTAAAAAAATTAGCCCTTCCCCCAGAACCAAATACTGGCTGCGCTACTGGTGTTAACAAATAGAATTACGAAAAGCTGAGAAAAATGGTGCCTCCGTGAGTTCGTGATGATTGTCAAAGTATCAGAAGTTGCGTCACTTGAAGCTGTCGTCAAACCGCTTTTACCCTACCTTGTTTCTCGTATGCGAAATCTGAGTACGTGTGCAGCTCGGCATAGAGGTCCTGTGATTCTTCCTCTCAGAAATATCATTTACCTGTCATGCAGTATTCTACGTTCATATTTAAGAATAGCCTTGTACATTGAAAATTAAGGGTATTGTGAATATCAGTGGTAGTCCAATTATAAGAACCTTCGGAGCAGAGATTGCTTTTTATTTTCACTGTGTAATTGGACTGCTTGCACAGCATTTCTTATTTACTAGAGCTCGGGAACAATGCGAACCACGTCGCGCTAAAGATAAGACCAGTGCAGCAGTACGAAAGTGATGTGTGCACGTAGTGGAATATACAGACAGAATTCACAGACCCGTCTGCGAAGTTTAATTGGATTGATTGGTATGTCAAATTAGACTCGCCTGTTGCTCTCGACAGTAAGCGTGCAGCCTGAATACATAAGGTGGCAGTTTTCAAAGCAATATTCCTAACAGCACTTCCACCATTAAAAAGGTAATTAGATCTCCTTTTAATTGAAACACTCGTCCAGGGTATTATTTTTAATAGGTTACAATTACTTTTTCTACTTTTTCGTTGTGCACTCAAAATATTTGTACTTATTTATAACAGAACGTCATTTTCATACACTATAGAGAGTTATTTTAACGAGGCGACGCAAAACAGGAGATTTGTTATGTACTACTGAATATGTAAAGACCTCTCCATGCTTTGAATCGGTGACGATAGTAGTTTCAGTGACAGTATTTTACATTATTTTAACCTGCGAAATTATGATATTCATTTCTATAAGGACTTAAAAAAGTAACACAGGAATCAAACCCTTTATCTTCAATTATCTTTTTGACGTTGATGCTCTTTTTCTTCAGTGCTTCCTTAAATACGAGGGGCGTCCAGAAAGTAAGTTCCGTTTCAATTTATCTCCGCTGCAGCGCTGCGATTGGCAGTTCCGCACATGCGCTGTAGACGATGTGTATCAAGGAGAAGAACGTGCGCCATTTGGAAATCGCTGTCAGTTACGTACGCTTGGGTTGTGCTTGTTTGAAATGTCGGCGTTGATTGAAAATCTCACCGCCTGTGAAATCAGGGCGGTGATTCGGTTTCTGAATGCGAGGAAAGTGAAACCAAGCGAAATTTATCGGCAAATTTGCGATGTTTACGGACCAAATGCGATGAATGATTCGATGGTGACAAGATGGGACTGACAGTTCAATGGCGGGCGTAGTGATGTGCACGATGAAGAACGGAGTGGTCGTCCGCCTTTGGTTACAGAAGCATTGGTTCACGCGATTGATGACAAGATCCAGGAAAACCGTAGGTTTACAATTGTGCTCTCGCTATGGACTTCTCCCTGAAAGAAACTGTTTCCAACTGGTTGAAGACACAGATTTGTATGAAGAAGATATACAAAACCTGGTGCCACGCTATGGCAAATGCCTGAAAAATTTCGGCAGTTATGTGGAAAAGTAGTTGAAGAGTTGTAGAATTTTGTGCAATAAAAATTTCTTCTGTATCTGTGTACAGTTTTATTTTATTACCAAACGGAGCTTACTTTCTGGACGCGCCTCGTATATAGTGACGATATTCCACCATATACCAACATATTAATTTATATTAATTTTCCCATACATGTTTCGGCATATTTGTGATATCTTCAGTGTGATTCTGAAAATTATAGTAGTATTGTACAAATATCATTTCGACACATAGAAATGGTTTTACATGTTGATTTTACTGTGCAATATATTTGAATTGACAAACAAAATGGTCTGGTTCTTATTTTAGATTTGTCGAAATTAGGACCAAAATACGAGTTTTCACAGTCTTCTGTAAACGAGTAACATTAGGCTACGTCAAAAGGTTGTTAAAAGCATTGAATATAATGTTTCTTAATGGTTGTTTCAATAGTCTTGAATATATTGTCATCTGCAAGACAAAACGAATAGTTTATAATTCTCGTTATTCACTTTTGCGTCCAAAATGCGCAATTTATGTTATTATTTAAGATTTCTTTTCTTAGCTCCTGGTTTCTCGTAGTTTCCCTATGGTGTGATCATCTCTCTCTCTCTCTCTCTCTCTCTCTCTCTCTCTCTCTCTCTCTCTCTCTCTCTCTCTCTAAGGTTTGTCTGAGAAAATTTTTTTGGACAATCTACCGGAAAATTGGAAAAATTTGAGAAAAGCTGAAAGTGCGTTTTTCAATGTGGTTTTGATTGAATTCAGCACTATGAGTATTCGCATGACGGAGAGGGGTAGTTCTTTTTTGTTTTGTTCATTATGGTCTTGGAAAAGTTTTGAGTAAAGAAAAGAGGGACAGTTAAAAAGGAAAGTCGCAAAATTCGAACCAAGTTCCTTTTTCAATATGTTTCTAAATGTATTTAACACTATAGGTTGAGAACGTTCATCCGATTGCAATAAAATTTAGATCATTTGACGTACAATGAAAGAACTAAAAATTTAGGAAAGTTACCCGGAAAATTAGAAAATTCGCGGGACACTGAAAAAGCTTTTTTCAATCGGATATCAATACCATTAGTCTGATTGCGATAAAATGTTGCATATTTGACGTTCAAAACAAGAGTACCGTTCTTATGAAATAAAAATTTGGGAAAGTTTCCCGGAAAATTGGAAAATTTGGAAAAAATTGAAAGAGTTTTTCTATGAAATATCAATACCATTTATCTGATTGTGATAAAATTTTGTACATTCGACGTTCAAAGCGAGAGGAAGGTTTGAGTGAAGTAAAAATTTGGAATAGTTGGCCAGAAAATAGGAAAATTTTCTTTTCTTTGTGATATCAATATCATTCGTACGATTGCGATAAAATTTGCACATTTGACGTTCAAAGCAAGAGTACATACATATTAGCAATTGCGAAGCATTGCCGGGACGACTAGTTATAATTATTTTTATTGTATTTCCTTTGGAAGTACAATACATTTATTTTGTGTATGTATTGTTTTGCTGGGTAGCATGCAAAATGTGTCGTAGTTCTTTTGTCTATTGACACGGAATGTAGGAGCAAAGCATTGTGAACGGATTTTTACATTGTGTACGCGTGTGTGTGTGTTGGAATGAAATTTTATGTGTTTGCTTTTCTTACTGTTTCTGTGGTAGGAGGTATATCTGTTGACAGAGGATGTGTGTTACTCTGTGTCTCTTCCACGAGAGAAACAATAAACACTTGCATTTCGTTCACCTCCCAGGAAAACAAAACACGCACAAAACAAGTGAACAACTATTAGCTGTACCCATACGCCAAATAACCACTAACGTAATGCCCTAGTATTAGAGTTTACTAGTTTATTCATAGAAGATTTCGTGGTGTAGGCGATAGCTCGGGGGAAGCTAGATCAGCAGGTGACGTCTCCTTCGACTGCGTTAGCTCGCCGTTTCGGCGCGTCTTCTATGGGTCGGTTGTTGTACCGTTCGGACGGAAGTGCAACATCTGTGTGTTGAAGCAAAGATTGCCAGGAAAAGTCCTCGGTCCCTTTTCTGGTCTGTGCCGCTGCTTCTGGGCCCATGCTTGGAACAACTGGAGTTGGATGCTGTGATGACAGATGACCTCTTGATTCCGCTGGCAGGGTTAGCACCAGAGTGCTAGCTCGTCTGCAGGATCATTGGCCTTTAGGAAACCAACCAATGAAGAATGAGCTGGCCTCAGGTAGCAATAATATTCAGCTTTGTGAAAACAGTAAACAGAGGTTCGTCATCTCCCCGGATGATGGTCAGTTCTCCTAGCTGCGACTAGTGGCTACTATAGTCTGTACTGTTTTATCTGAGACAAGCTGAATACAGTCATTAGATTATAGGACCGACGACTACCCTCCTGAGCATCATCGATTCCAAAGACCAAATGACTACACTTCTAAAAGCGGAAGTATATATACAGAAATCGGCTGAATCTATGTCGTATGGGACGGTTAGTTCAAAAATGTTCAAATGTTTGTTGAGCTTATGGGACTTAACTGCGAAGTCATCAGTCCCTAAACTTACAAACTACTTATAAACTAACTTATACTAAAGACACCACAAACATCCATGCCCGGAGGCGGATTCGAAACCCAGACGGGGAACGGCCTCGCGCATCGGAGCATAGCGCCTCTATGCGCTCGGCAACTCAGCCGCGGCGGGACGGTTTGTAATGACCGAATGTGTCATGCTTGTGAGTGCAGCGTTCACTCAATGAGCCTCCTTCCATAGATCACATTGAAGCTCAGGATCCAGTTATTTATTGATTTAAATATCACCCATGCTTGAAGTTTAGTCATGGTTACGCACTTTGGACCGTATGAATAAAACGGGGCATATACTTCATAATCTGAATTCCAGAGAACATACTCAGCTTCGCATGAATAAAGCGAGTCGGATAATATACTTCAACCAATTATGTTCTCAGCGTGTGTAAAAGGATGGGGGAAGTTTCTCACAACAGAGAACATTTTACAATTTCGTATAAATTAAACTAGAGAAGTTTGTCTGAAGTGAGCTCTCTAGCATACTTCGTGCTGAGTAACTTCTATTAAAGTTACGTTACGAGGTTTATAATAAATATGAAGAAAGTTTTGTTGGTTAGAAGGCAAAAAGAGTTCTTTTATACACAGGTTACTGTGAATAAATAGGAGAGGAACTAAAACGTTTATGCAAATAAAAACATTTTGCTGACTAGCCGCTTCCTTCACAATCATTTGACTTTCAGGCTTTTTGTAGAGTGACGAAAATATGTCAGGGGAGTTTTTTCATTGCCGACATAGAAATGAAACACAAGTGGATTCAGCTGCGTGTTTTACCCGTTCGTTTGGAGTTCATATTTACAGTTGTAAACAGCTACATAGCAAAATGCTATTATGTTTTTATACAGGGTCTGTTAATAAGGTCTTATGATGTTATTTCTAAATAAAGTGCATACCAGGAGTTCGCAGACTGTATCACAAAATAAATATTGCTGCAATACAAGATATGAAGTATTTTTGTTCTGCTCTTATTCATTCTACCTAAATCGGTTGGCCTATTTGTGTTTTCTGGCCTTCGTAATCGTAACTTATGTTAGATGTAAGTATATACAACAGTAAAATTAGAAACAGCTTAATTACATACCTAGCAGTCTGTTTCTTGTAAGAAAATAGCATAGCCTATCGCTAATGAGCTGATCATTGTGTGACATATTTAACAAAACGTATCCTGTATTAGAAAGCTCTCACAGCTTTCCACATTGAAACAGATGAAATGTAATGCATTCTTAAAATTTCGTTCGTAAATTGTGCTAACCCAGCTTCAATAACAAAGTTTCTCACACGACGAAAATTTTGTAACATCGTCAGAAGAATAAATTATTCGTGAAAAGTCCCTATTTAATCTTAACAATTGCTGCTGCACAACAAACTAATATGTAAACATAGTATAGTTCTTCCCGAGCACATAGATGACTATATATTTATACACTGAATAATTTGCCTGTTTGCGCTAGTTTAAGGAAATACACGATTGTGATCTGTGGCGGACGTGACACATGGAGAACTTACACGAGAAGGAGGGGAACTAGTTAGAATGAACTTCCTCCTCAGAGCATATGAAATTTTTATTCATACGAAATTGAGAACTTGAAAGGAGTACTTATATTCTGCCATGGGCATATTTTTATTAGAATTTTAACTACTATTCCGCCTTGGGCACATTTTATTGCTATTTGAACTGTACGTTGACACATTCCATTTCTTTGTGATATTCTGATTTTATTTGGACAAGTTGGTCATCTGTGCCATAAGCCAGAGAGTAAGCATTACTCTGACTTGTGTAGTAGCGAGCAAATCAGTCCGGAAGTGGCGTGCAGTCTGGCGATGGTCAGGCTCGCAGAAAGCAGCTTGTGTGAAGCAGACGCAGTCTGCCAGATAGTTTTGTAGCTTAGCCAGCCGAATTGCATTACTTCAGCGTAAATAATTTTGAAAGGACGATAGTCTGCTTTTTTGTGGAGAACATTTTATCACTACCTGAGATCACGCTTTTGCTCTTTGAAAGAAAAAGGTAAATTGTTTGTACTTATTATTGTACTTGTAGTATTGTATGATTATTGTTGTAGTAGGTGCTTGGTGTTTCTTTGTAATGAAGTTAGTTAACAAAAGTTTCTAGTTTTGATTTAACCTGATGTCACTTACAAGTTTCTATCCCTTTCACCATTTGAAGATTAATTTTGTCTTGTGTTATTGCCCTTTAACATAGCAAGTCATTGACTAACAATTTGATAAAAATATTAGTGAAAGTATAATCTTTTATGCGATCAATCTGCATAACTAGTAGTCAAAGTTATATACATAAATAGTTTTGTTGTATTGATAAAAGATCACATTGTTATGTTAATTAATTGGCTTAATAGTTAGACGAAAACTTAGTTGTCTTGCAAGAGAAATAGTATTTGTACACAGTTGTGTTGTTCTAAAGATAATCAGATTTAATAAGTTTTTAAAAAAGTACCCAAATGCAATTGAGACAGTGTAATTATTGTTGTGTAATTGACACCAACAGATTAAGTGACATTCATGACTAACCAATTTTATTTGAATTTTCTAATTAAAATATTATTTCATAAAGATGATAAAATATTCCATCAATCAGACTGAGACTTATTTTTCTTGGCACTCGCAGTTGAATTGCTTGACAATAGTCTTGTCACTGTAGCAGACATTACGTTTCTAATACACGCGATCAAAATTCAATCAGATTACGATTTTAATTACAATTGTTTCATTAACAGTTTGCCTTCATTTACTGTATTATCCGTTGCGCTCCAAACCGTCACACATAATTTTACTAGATTCAAGGTCAGATTCGTTTAATAGATTTCAAGTACAGAATTATACCAAAATTCATACTTAAATGAGTTTATTTAATAGACGGGGTCATCACATTGTTTTATTGGTTAATTCCATTTGTGACAGTTCCGCCACAGACGACCAGAGACACTTTCGTGCTTATTGCGTACTTATGGGAATATCATCCCAATTGTACGATTGGATTCACGATTTCCTATCAGAAAGGACACAGTTCGTTGTAAGTGACAGTAAGTCATCGTGTAAAACAGAAGTGATATCTGGCGTTCCCTAGGGAAGCGTTATAGGTCCCCTACTTTTCCTTATGCTTATAAATCATTTAGGAGACAATCTGAATAGCTCCCGTAGACTGTTCGCGGATGATACTGTCGTTTATCGGTTAGGGAAGTCGACAGAGGATCAAAAGCAAGTGCAAAGCGATTTAGACAAAATTTCTACATGGTGCGAAAATTGCCAATTAATACTAAATAATGAAAAGTGTGAAGTAATACACATGACCACTAAAAGAAATCAGCTGAACTTCAATTACGCGATAAGTCAAACCTTAAGGTCGTAAATTCTACCAATGCCTAGGAGTTACAATTACGAACAACTTAGACTGGGGAAGGCGAACCAAAGGTTACGTTTCATTGGCAGAACGCTTCAAAGACGCAACAGCTCCACCAAAGAGACTGCCTACATCACACTTGTGCGTCCTCTCCTGGAGTACTGTTGCCCAGTGTGGGACCCTCACCAGGTGGGACTGACGGAAGACATTGAGAAGGTTGAGAGAAGGGCAGCTCGTTTTGTTTTATCACGTTGCAGGGAGGAAAGCGTCACGGAAATGCTGCACGATATGAGGTGGAAATCTTTAAAAAAAAAAAACGACGTTATTCGTTGCAGCATGATCTATTTGCAAAATTTCAATAACTGACTTTTACTTCAGAATGTGAAAATATTTTGCTAGAACCCACCTACATAGGGAGATATGATCATCCCAATAAAATAAGAGAAATCAGAATGAAAATGGAACGATTTAGGTGTTCTTTCTTCCCGCGCGCTATTAGAGAATGGAACGGTTAATAAACCCTCTGCAGTGACTTAAATGTGTTTTGCAGAGTATATATGTAGATGTAGATTCGTAGTTAATGTAGACAAGGGAACACGTTTCTAAATTAAATTAAATTAAATTACAGACATACACTAGTTTTAAACTTACTCAGAGAACGTTATTTTGCTCTGAGAATCTTCTCTGGAGTATGCTCTCCTTCTTATTCATATGGCCCATTTTATTCAGTGCTAGGGTGCTAATCCAGAGCAGGAGAGCTTAGACTGGTCATACGAAACACACACCCACCCACACATAGTGTGAATCATAAATGAGGAAAAATATTTCGTGCAAATTGTCACACATTGAGCTACAAACATAAATTCGTTTTCTGCATGTTCAAAATGTTCAAATGTTTGTAGAACTTATGGGACATAACTACGGGCTCATCAGTCCCTAAGCTTACAAACTACTTTCGAACTAGCTAAGACTAAGGACGGCACTAATATCCATGCCCGAGGGGGGATTCGAACCCCCGACCGTACTGCCGCTTGTTCCTGTGTCAATAAATGACAATGTAATTGAATGGTAAAAATCTGGAAATATGAAGTGGACTTATGGGTGTTACTGTGCTCCGACATTGGCCCAGGAGACAGATCGGCAGCACGGAACAACATGCGAGTGTTATAGGCAGTCTAGCCGCTCACGAGAAGACGAGGCATGCGGCGTCAAGCGACGATCTGTGTGACACTGCGAGCAATGACATTGCTCACATCTGTCTCGTACCGTTTTTGACAGTATTATGTATCGTGGCTATTTGGCACAGGGAAAGGAACTTGTGTCCTGTTGCCCTGTTGCCAATCTGTCCCCTTGGACAATGTCGGTGCACAGTAACACCCAAAAGTCCATTTCATATTTCCAGATTTTTATCATTGAATAGCATTGTCATTTATTGTCATAGGAACGAGCGGAAAACTAATTTATGTTTGTAGCTCAGTGTGTGACAATTTGCACGAAATATATTTCCTCATTTATGATTCACCGTTTTAGAGCGTTAATAGCAATCTTCGAAATGGAGGGAAGAAGGAATTAACAAGTGTTTTGGACAGGTCAGGAAAGCTGCTAGTCAATCCTGTGGATGCCCTGGGCAGATGGAGGGAATATTTTGAAGAATTGTAGGTGAAACGCTAAATGATGTATCAGATTTTCAGGTAGAATGGGATAGGAAAGACGATGGAAACAGGATCTCATTTGAGGAAATGAAGAAAATGGTCAGTAGATTACAGTGCAATAAAGCGGCTGGGGTGGATGAAATTAAGCCGGAACTCGTCAAATACAGTGGAATATAAGGTCTCAAATTGTTTCACAGGATAATTGAGAAGGCGTGGGAATCGGGACAGGTTCTGTCTGACTGGACGAAAGCGGTAATCACGCCAATTTTCAAACATGGAAACAGAAAAGATTGTAACAACTATCGAGGTATCTCTCTAATTAGTGTTGTAGGCAAAATATTCTCAGGTATTGTTGAAAGGAGAGTGCGAGTATTAATCGAGGACAAGTTAGATGAAAATCAATGTGGGCTTAGGCCTCTTAGAGGCTGTCAGGACCAGATCTTTAGCTTACGGCAGGTAATGGAAAATTGCTATGAGTGGAACAGGGAATTGTATCTATGTTTCATATATCTAGAATAGGCTTATGACCGTGTTCCTAGGAGGAAGCTACTGCCAGTTCTACAAGATTATGGTATAGGAGGCAAACTTCTGCAGGCAATTAAAGGGATTTACGTAGAATGGCAGACAGCAGTTAGAGTAGATGGCAAATTAAGCTCATGGTTCAGGGTAGTTTCAGGGGTAAGACAATGCTGTAACCTGTCACCACTGTTGTTCATACTATTCATGGGTAATACATTGAAAACAGTAGACTGGCAGAGAGGGATTAAAATAGGTGAAAACAAAATAAGCAGTCTGGCATATGCGGATGACAGTTGTAATGCCCGATTCGATTGAAAGGTTGCAAACTAATATTTCAGAGCTTGATAAGAGGTGCAAGGATTATGATATGAAGATCAGCATCTTCAAAACGGAAGTAATTTCTGTGGAAAGAGATTTAAACTCATTGAGAGCCAAATAGGAGGAACAAAGAAGAGGTAGTTTCATGTTCCTGGGATGTATTTTCTCACTGGATGGCAACATAGTGAAAGAACTGGTGCAGAAAAGCTAATGCAGTGAGTGCTCAGCTAAGATCTGCTCTCTTCTGCAAGAAGGAAGTAAGTACCAAGACTAAGTTAGCAGTGCACCGCTCTATCTTTCGACCAACTTTGTTGTTTGGGGATGGATACAGGTTACAGATATGAAAGTAGCAAGAATGATTGCAGGTACTAATAGATGGGAACAATGGCAGGAGGATGTCCATAATGAGGAAATCAAAGAAAAACTGGGAATGAACCTCATAGATGAAGCAGTTAAAATAAACAGACCGAGATGGTGGGGTCATGTTACACTCATGGGAGAAGCAAGGGTACCTAAGAGACTCATGAGGTCGGCAGCGGAGGGTAAGAGGAGTCGAAGTAGACCAAGAAGAAAGTACTTAGATTCGGTGCAGAATGATTTTGAAGTAAAAGGCATAACATCAGACGAGGCATCAATGTTAGCATTGAACAGGCGATCGTGGAGGAATTTTATTAGGGGTACTAAGCCCCAGACTGAACGCTGAAAGGCATGATCAGTCTCTAATGATAATGATAATGCTGATGATGATGATTCACCCTGTATATATACAGATACACACGAACAAAACAGAATGAATGACGCCTTCTATTGGTGAGTGAGCCGGTAGACTGGCGTTGTAGAGGTGCAGTTTGTGGGAGGAGGGGGCAGCGGAGGCGTGCAGGTGCAGGTCTCGGTAAAGAGCCGTAGGTCGGTCTGGAGTGGCGGCCGGTCCCGGGGCTCATTAGCGGCGTGGCCGCGGGGAGCGCTGCGAGCGCCACCAGCCGCGACCGCGGGGGAGGGCAGCACCCAGGGCAGGGCAGGGCTAGGGCAGAGCTAGAGGTAGGGCTGGGCCAGCCAGCGAGGCAGCCACACGCCGCCACTAATGAGGCCCTCATCAGCCGCAGCGGCCGTCGTCCCCGCACCGCACCGCCAACAATCACCAACCACCAACCGCAGCCAGCAGACACAGCCCAAGAGAGCTGGACACCTACCACCATCAACAGTACCTCACCAAACGTATCACGACATGGACATAGGTATTACAGTCCTACCGAAACGATTTGTGCCCGATACCGAAACCCGGGCTGTTCAGCTCGCGCGCTCGCACGTGAGCGCTCACCTGCTCGCGGCCCCCCTTTTTTTTGTTTTTTTTTTGTTTTTTTTTTGTTTTTTTTAATTATTTTTTTATTTTATTACGTGGCTCCCTACTCCCCTACACCCCGTCCTTTCGCTCACCATTAAAGCCTTCGTCGGCTAAGAAACAAAAAGTCCCCCGACGTTTTTTTTTCCATATATTGATGTTCTTCTTTATGTAATCCTGTGGTCCTCTTGTGTAGCATGCAAACTGAGCCAGAAGAAGGAAGAATCCGGTAGCTTCATATCGGACGCGAAGAAAGAATAAGAAGAAGAGAGAAATCAAAGAATCCGTTCTGGACGAAACACGCCACAGTGTACATAGAGAGCCAAACACAAATAGTCCAGTGTTCATTCACTATCAAGAAAACAGCATAAACTGACAAAGTATAAGTCACCCGGTACAATGCACCAGAAAAAATAAAAAAAAACCGTAAAGTCAACACCAATAAAATGACCAGGGGAAAGCACGCCACAATATACACAGAAACCAAACACAAAGCTATCCAGTGTCCATGCACTGTCGATAGAACGCATGAGAGATAAACAATTAAAAGAAAGGCACTCGGCACAATGTGTCACCATAACCCGCTTGTGGGCCGTGAGCTGCTGTCGCGTGGGGCACACGGTTGCGGCGACCGTGTGTGCTAGTGACGCTTCCGTATGGGTTAAACCAACACCACCTAGAGAGAAGTAGTGATGGGTACAATCGAATGAAAACAATCGATTCATTCGGTTGTTGGAAAAAATCGATCATTCGGTTGTAGTTTTTCGTATCGGTTGAATTATTCATTCATTCTTCTGAGTGAAACCAATCGGTGGGACCAACCGAATGAAACAACCGATTCAGTCGGTTGGACTATTCATTCGTTCTTTTGAGTGAAACCAGTCAGTGGGAGCAACTGAATGAAACAGTCAGTCGGTCGTAGTTTTACTATATTGGATTAATATTCGTTTATTTTTTTCGAATGAAAGTAGTATGTGGGAACAACTGAATGAAAACATGCGAAACTTTTGCAGTTTTGTACATTGACTGAATTACTCATACTTTCTTTTCAAGTGAAAACAGGCAGTAAGTTTTGTCATATCGCTGGAGCAGGCCTGCGATCACTTTCATTGCCCACCACAGACCTCAAAAACGCCGATCATCTGGGCCCGATCAGATTACTTTCGCAGACACCCACAATCTGTTGAAGATAAGTGGCCAATGGCCACGAAGTACCGCGGGGACACGAGAGGGGGTGCTGCCTCGCTTGCGTTTTCACTGCTGACAGCGCCAGCAGGCGCGCGCCAAACTCCACACAAGTGTCTGGCCAGGGGGCGGGGCGTGCCATCGCCGATTGTTGTCGGTTTCCTACTGTCTCAATAAAGAAGCGAGCAAACTACAGGGTGTTTCAAAATGATCTCTACAAGTTTACTCTCGCATACTGTATCTCCGAAGTGGGAACAGGTAGAAACGTGCGGTTTGCGGCTTCTTGTTCATACATATCTAAGGTTCTAGCAGGACGGAGTTAAGTATGTTAACTTTGAGCATATTTGCTAGATCCGAATTCGAAGATCACTAAAACATTTGGTATGGTAAAAAAAGCCTTCATTAAAGTATTTTGTATAAAAATATTTCTTATAAACATATTTTTGTTAATTCTATCTAATTTGAAGGAGTACGAGAAGACATACAACAATTATCAGTGCTGTAAATTTTCTTCAGCGTGTCTCTATTCGTCAACAGTATAGGAAAACACTCATCTCAAGTTTCATAATTATTCACTCTTGTTACGCCCCGGTGGAGTAGCCGAGCGGTCTAAGGCACCTCGCTGCGGGGCGCGCGGTTGCTCGCCGTCGGAGTTTCGAGTCCTCCCTGGAGCATTGGTGTGTGTGCGTGTGTTGTCCTTAGGTTAGTTTACCTTAGTTTAAGTAGTTTGTAAGCTACGGACTGATGACCACGCAGTTTGGTCCGATAGATTTACAAACATTTGAACTCTTGTCACAGATATTTCTGTGGTTATCGGTGAGACGGTGTGGAGGTTTATTCCACGTTCCGTCATGTAACATACAAAATCTTAGATGAACAGTGAACTGCCACTTGTTTTGAATGTCAAGTGTGCAAAATTTCATCAAGATCGGAATAAAACTCTATATTGGCGTCAAAGTCTGGAATACCTTCTGTCATGCATCGAACTAAAGTAGATGTAGACGGTGACCATTCTCTTTGTTTGAAGGTGAAGAGCGAAATATATCATTAAAATTCGAATACAAACGGAATTTGTCGAAGTTAGTAGGTAAAGTACCCTCCCCATGCACCGAATGAATTTTGATGTAGACAGTGACTTTCCCCTTGCTTTGAAGGTCAAGTGTGCAAAATTTCATCAAGATTGGAACAAAACTGTAGATTTTCATGCAATAGAAACACACACACGGACACAGTGCTATATTTATAAGATTTGTCCCTAAGAAAGTTTCATGCTGAATTACGGTTCATTTATAACCGAAAAGACTGAAGGAGTATGCAAATAAAGTCATACAAAGTCGCTGAATTAATAAAAACACCCATATAACTGCAGAAACCGCAGAGACCTTTTCCAGCCGGTTGTATCGCAAGTGAAACCACTCAATGCCGAGAACATTCATATAAAGGACAGAGACTTTTTTTATTCGGTGGTCGCGCATCAACTGAAACCACTCAAACCCACCGAATGAGTGAAAACATTCATATAACGGCTGCAACCGACAGAGACTGGTTTCATTCGATTGTTTCGCATCGACAGAAACCACTCAAACCCCTCCAGTGAGTGAAAACATTATTACGGCCACAGAGACTATTTTCATTCGGTTGTTTCATTCGACTGAAAAAACCGACTGAACGAAAAAACAACCGATTGACCAATTTGATGTTAAAAACAGTCGGTTGTCCCATCACTAGAGAGAATGCCGCGGCGCTCTCGTGTGACGTCAGGCAGAGTTAGGTTGCACGCGCACATCTGACTGGGTAGCCGGTGGGGCACGGCCCACTATGCCGAAGCAGCGAGCCAGTCAGCTATGCGCGCGCAACCTACTCTGCCTGACGTCATACGAGAGCGCCGCAGCCTTCTCTCTAGGCGGTGGTGGTTAAACCCGAGCTGAACTATCCATTTTTTCCCCAAGCTGTAGGAGTTACCACGTTCCAGACGAAGCTCGCGCGTTACCTCGCGTTTCATTCAACTCGCTCACACTCGCAAACTACTCACTGTATCAACGTGAAACTTTCATCGATGTGTTCGTTAAGAACTACACTACATTTTCATTTTGGTTTTATTTATGGCAATAATTTATAAACAGCATATACTGATAGTTTACGACCATGCACTTTCTGACGACGTTACGGGATTTTCGACATGCTAGGAACTTTTTTTCTTTTGAAGTTAGGTGAACACATTAAGCGAATGAAATGTTCAAAACACATCAAATTTTCATCCTCTCCAAACAGAAACTCTGTGAGAAACGTATAACTTGAGATAACGTCAGTTAAATATGACGCAATGGGATCCGCCCGCCCGTCTAGTAGTAACACGTCTTCCGTATTAGAGCTCCTAATAATTAGGCACATGTTACTGCATAACATCCATACTTGAAGATACTGGTACTAACTTCTTTTAACCCATTAAATTTAATACTTGTACACTACAAAAGTGCTGTGTCTCTATGTAATATGCAATTTCAATTTTTCAGTTATATCAAAACGATATTCTGAACTTCTCAATACAGAGTGAGAACAAGTCAGTTCGTTAGCTAGTGAAGAGATTCTTGTTATCTGTCATTTTCAAGTATTCTCACATAAAATCCTCATTAGATCTAGTAACTTCTGTTACTGCTAGGCTTTAAACTGAAGGAAATGTAACTCTTATTAGGTTTTGGAAACTGAGTAGTAGCTCTGAAGCACAGTGGACAAGAAGCAAAGAAATAAACATTCGTGAGGACGAAGGAATATCTGCAAATCGAACAATAAATCACTAACTTTACTCTTTTTCATTCTACAACTATGTATTTCCTTGAATAACGGGAAAATCAATGAAGCTTTGAGTAGTAACCATGTGGCAAAATACTCCCCTCTTTCCATCTAATTATTTTTTCTCAAAATATCATTTTGATACCTCTAACCGTGTCTGAGATACGCAATGATTCATTCTGGCCTTATCGCCATCGGAAATGAGTGCGCTAAATAAAATAAAGTTTAGCGGTATTAGTGAAAGGTAAAGATCTCCTCCTAAGTCGAAAATAAAATTCAATCCATTAGGAAAGTTTCATCCGCAGCAACATATGGTGCAACAAGCACCAAACGGAATATCATAGCAGCCTCTATTTTTTACTGCAAACTTTTCCTAATGTAGCGCTGTCTCTTATTTCGAAGCCAATATCTTATTAACTATGACTATTAACGATATTAACGAAATGACGAGCATTTCGTCACAATGATGACGCATAAAGATTTAAGTAGCGGAAAAATTAAATATTTCTACCAATTAGTTTCTGCGAAATCGTTTGTGAAAGATGGCAGTGCATGCGCCTCTACGCTGTTAGTGCAGTCCCCATGTTGGGGAAAACATGGCGGACGATTCATCCTGGGTATTTAGGAGCTCTAGTATGGGTTGTAACGTCACGAGAAACTGCAGCCGCACTCAAATTCCCGCCAAGGGCGCAATTGTTTCTGGAATAGCTGTAATCCAGTTGGACATTTTTCTCCATGAAAATGCGCGACACTTGACACTAGGTCAATCCTCGTGGATAATGTCTTTCTTTATTATAATCAATGTAAAAGCTCTGTGATCCTGAATGCCAACGATTTGATTTCATGACTGTAATTTAACAAACCATGTTTATGGTGGCGTTGTTTTATATTTTTAAATGCCTGTTTCAAGGAAACAAAGTGAGGAGTATTTCTTATGAATTACGTAACGCATTTTCCCATTATTTTAAATGAACAAGTCTTTGATTATAGAAGTTATTGCTGGAGTATCAAAAGAAGCCAGAAGTTGCTTTATAACGCTAACCCGCGTCCCAGTTTCGACACGTTAATCGTAAATATGGCAATACAAATTTTATATTGAACTTCATAACTAAGATTTCTGATCATGCAATGAAGTATTTCACGACCGGATGTCATAGCTGCTGATAGATCTTCCGGGTTATAAGGCTGTGGCCCATAAAACTTTACAGTTTTCCCTGACGTTTCGTACAGAAGTAGGAAAACCTCCGAAGATATCCGGCGCAGCTCTGGACGAAACGTCAGGGTAAACTTCAAAATTTTTATAGAGCATGGCCTTTTATCCCGGAAGATCTACCAGCAACTAAGATTTTTGTCATCGAGAAAAGTACTCTTTCATTTAAGTAAAACTAGTACATTTGCGTTCACATATCGTAGCTTACGATTTGCAAATTAGTAACACGCCACTTTAATTGCCAATAATTAGATGAACTAAATGTCGCCTGTCTTAAATATTCGCCGAACTCCGTAAACGGTGTCAACAATTTGTTGCACAACCACCATTGATAGCAAAAAATGGCGCCAATACTGAGACTTTCAATTTAGGAAGACAGTAGAAGAAAATACGAAACGAATTTGCTACCTCATAAAAATTGTAGGGATATGTGATGATTCCAATGACGCTGCAAATTGACTTTTTAATGATTAATTGCGTAAAAACAAGTTTAATGACACAATGAATATTGTGGACGCCCGTCTTTGTCAGTGACGAAGTACAGTTCTCTCTAAAGAAGCAGGCACCGGGCCTTCGTCACTACACAGTTTTGTTGTTGTCAGTACTACACACTGCCGAGAACTTGACGAGTGCGTCTATTTACTTATGCCCGCCGAGTACTAGCGTGCGTGACGTCAGCTTGGCCCACCAGCGCCATAGACTTAGTAAATAAAAACTAGACCGCTCGCTGGCGCTAGTGTCGCGCCCTCACATTGAATGTGGCAGAAACCGCCATTTGCAGGGAAACCGTGCGTGAACATGGTTCTTCGTGTGCTGCTTTTAATTATAGCAGTGAGAATGGAAGCAAAGACGAAGACGGAAACAATGTTACATTTCAAAGATCAGTCATTACTTGTATACCGTATAGTATTTTCATGCAGAAATAATAAATCATGAGCGTTTGTTTTTCTTTAGGTTTCCTCTTACAAATGATTCTCTAAAAGTGAGATAAGTACTTTGTTGCATGTCAAGTACTTATATTTTATATGTATATTAATTACTAAAAATACTAAGTTGAGCTGAATGAAGAACTAGGCGTATTAGAGGTATGTAGATTCTTAATCATATATATCAGTATGATGCAGAAATAGGACGAATAATTGCTTTTAGATACTTAACAGGTGGTGATTGTACTTCGTAAATGGTCATTATTCGATCAAATGTTGCTAAAGAAGCAAAAGAAGCCAGATTATGACTGATTTATAACGGTGACCCGCGTCCCAGTTTCTACACGTTAATCTTAAATATGGCAATAAATTTTTTATATTGAACTTCATAAGATTTCTGATCATGCAATGAAGGATTTCACGACCGGATGTCAGCTGCTGATAGATCTTCCGGGCTGTAAGGCTGCGGCCCATAAAACTTTACAGTTTTCCATGACGTTTAGTCCAGAAGTACTATCTCTATTAAAAAGTAATCTGCGAATGATATGCCTATTTAAAGTTGTATGGGTTATTACACTTATTCATACTCAATTTCGAGGATGTTCAAATGTTTGTAAATCTATCGGACCAAACTGCGTGGTCATCAGTCCGTAGCTTACAAACTACTTAAACCTAGGTAAACTAACCTAAGGACAACACACATACCCATGCCCCAGGGAGGACTCGAACCTCCACGGCGAGCAACCGCGCGCTGCGCAGCGAGACACTTTAGACCGCTCGGCTACTCCACCGTGGCCAAATTCGAGGAAGTCGAAAGAAAAATTCTATGTAATATGGAAAGGAATGTAGGCAAAAATGTGGTGTACAAAAATAAGCGTGCAAAACGTACAGAGTAGTCGGCGAAAAGTAAACAGGACCTGACAGAAAATTACGTGAATTAAATAATAATCGCACTCTCTGCTACTTTACAAGTTTCATAGAATCATCATGTGCAAATATCTCGATGCAAAATCGTTCCACCTTCTCAGAAAACAACCTAATATTCTTAAAATTTCGTGCCTCTATGCAGACGTATTTCGGAAATTAAGAAACTTCATTCACTTACGAATACTTTTTAAACAGTCTGCAATGATCAGTAATTGTTTTAAACAAACATGGCGTTTATTTTGTGCTTTACTTTGCTCTTGTTGCGTCCCATACACTACAAATCACAACGCCAGCACTAGGAGTCTTCCCTGCAAATGGCGGCGATCAGCTGCTTCAATCCGGGGGAAGTTGGTTCGCTTCTCCGCTACGGCGTGGTAGGGGCTTGACCAGCGCAGCTCGGAGCTGTAGGAACAGCCTGCAGTTACCGAATATTCGGCTTCTCTTCTAGTTTTGGCCGAAACCGATACCGTAACCGAAAATTGCGTAATTAACATTTCTGTGTATTTATGTTACACAACAAATCACTACTTTTTCCACATTTTTCAAGGTCCTTTCTCTGTACTAACCTTTCTTGAGTGTATGTAAGCGTAATCAGGAGTCCGTAGAAGATGATATGGGAGGCGAACATCCATTCATCCTAATGGATAGCTGGTTGGTAGTCATGCCAATGTAGAAAGCTGTACGGTGTTTGCAGCACAATTGGTAAATTACGTGGCTGCTTTCACAAGTGGCCCAGCCACAGGCCACAGGATAAGCCTGTGACAGGGCTGGAATAGGAAGTGCTGGGTGGGGGGATTAGACAGGTTGTTAGACAAGAAGTAAACTGAATTCGATAAGTTGAGTCTTGATATTTCGAGTCACGGAATTACTCGAAATTACAGAACAGTTTAAAGTGCCTACATAATTACAATAAAACGTAACCATTTCTACCGTAAACATATCTCATATAAATTTGTTGTTTATATGAAACTTTAAAGATGGCGCCTTAGTCGCAAATGACACATGCTGACGTCAACTGTGTAAGAATTGTAACAGCTGCGTCAGTACGAACGCAACCTCCAACATGAAGGTCGAGATGTCTTAAGTATTTTAATTGTTTTTAAGGTATGTATTTTTATCATTGACTTCAACTGGAACTTGTACAATTGGCTTATAATGTGACATGTATGTTATACTAACTGGTTCTTTTGTATTTATTTTAGCATTGATAATGACCACACAGTGGTCGAAATCTAGATTTGCGAATACGACGGTAAGTCAATTATTATCCGCAATTTAGTTATATTTTTTTCATGTTGGTAGAACTGTCGTTTTACGTTGGTGACGCATGCTTTGTTTATTTGTTGTTATATCTTTGCAATTTTCAAGCTGCTACGTTAGTTTCGTTGTCGCTGACGTGCTGTTAATCATGGCTGATCCGCTATCTATTTGCACCAAAGAAGAGCAACGTTCAGTGATACGTTTTTTGTGGGCGTAAGGTGTATCAGGGGCCGCAATTCATAGACGACTTTCAGTACAGTACGGGAGCAGTGTTTTGCCACAACGAAGTGTGTACGAGTGGATTGAAAAAGTGTTAAGCACGATGAAGGAGCCGGACGACCGTTTACCGCCACAAATGAAGAAACCATTGAGCGATTACGTGAAATGATTCTCTTAGATACACGATTAACTATTGATGAAGTGGCTCATCGTCTTCAAATTAGTCATGGTTCTGTCTACGAAACTATTTACAACATACTTGGTTTTCATAAAGTTTGTGCAAGATGGGTCCCAAAACAACTCACACAGCAAACGCGCCTCGACATCTGCATAATCGCTATGGTAACGAAGGGGACAACTTCTTAGACAGAATCATTACTGGTGACGAAACATGGATCCATCATTACGAGCCGGAGAATAAACTGCAGAGTAAGGAATGGAAACATCCAAATTAGCCATGCAAGAAAAAGTTCAAGACCCAACCGTCCGCAGGAAAACTGATGCTTACGGTTTTTTGGGATGCACGAGGTCCTGTACTGGAACGTTATCGCGAAAGGGGCACAACAATGAACGGTGTACGTTACAGTGAGATGCTTACTGACAGGCTAAAGCCTGCAATTCGAAGCAAACGCCGAGGATTGCTATCAGAAAGTGTTGTGTTGTTGCACGACAATGCCAGTCCGCATACTGCTGTGCACACTGCTAAAACGCTCCAGAAAAATGTAGAACTTATGGGATTTAACTACGGGGTCATCAGTCCCTAAGCTTACAAACTACTTATGAACTAGCTAAGACTAAGGACGGCACAAATATCCATGCCCGAGGGGGGATTCGAACCCCCAACCGCAGTGGCCGTGCAGACCGTGACTGGAGCGCCTCAGTCCCCTCGGCCACCGTGGCCGGCGCGCTCCAGAAACTCAAATTCGAAGTACTGGATCATCCTCCATATAGTCCCGATCTTGCCCCTTCTGACTATCACTTGTTTGGTTCACTCAAACTCGGGGGTTCGAATCCCCCCTCGGGCATGGATATTTGTGCCGTCCTAGTTCGTAAGTAGTTCATAAGTAGTTTGTAAGTTTAGGGACTGATAACCCCGTAGTTAAGTCGCATAGACTTTACAAACATTTGAACATTTGTTGACTCAAACAGGCATTAAGGGGCCGTCGATTTGACTCGGACGAAGCAGTGAAGGAAGCGGTGCATTCCTGGCTCGCAGCTCAACCGAAAACCTTCTTTTATGAGGGCATAAGGAAGGTTGTAGAGCGATGGACGAAGTGCATTGAAAAGCAAGGAGACTACGTCGAAAAATGATGTTCTTGTAAGTTTCGTATTTTATTACAATAAAATTTTATAAAAATTCTTGAATATCCGTCTCCAGATCGCTTATATTTTCTAAAACATGACCGGTTTCGGGACAGCTGCCCATCTTCAGATCAAATTTTGAAGTTACAGAGTAACCTGTCCTGTGATTAACCAATGTTCACAGTCGTTACTCTGTAACTTCAAAATTTGATCTGAAGATGAGCAGCTGTCCCGAAACCGTTCATGTTTTAGAAAATATAAGCGATCTGGAGACGGATATTCAAGAATTTTATTCATATAACGATCGCAGTAACTCCCTGGAGACTAATAAGTCTTGCTTTGATATAAAATTTTATAACTACTTTGCGGATAATAATTGACTTACCCTCGTAAATAAATATATTTTGTACGACTGATTGCTGAAAAACTTTCCACAAGTCAAATACAGTCGTGGAGCACAGATTCCACCACGGAATCAAGCCTGACGAAAATTAGAAGTTGAAGTACTTTTGCTGACTTTGCAGAACACAACTCGTTAATTCCTTTGCCGGGTCTCCGTTCGCAGCGTTACAACGGTTCTCGGGCAAAGCTGAAAAATATTACTTTCGTAGCCGGCAGCGGTTAGCGCCTCTGCCGGTGAGTGCAGCCGTTCGCTTTAAACGTGCGGCCGGCCGGTCTATTTCGGGAACTGTTAAAAGCTGCAGCACGCGTTCGGATCGCGGGACAAATTAAATAGCTTGCGCCAGCTGCGGGTTCATGCAAATGAGCGCAGATTTCGATATGGCGCGGGTCCAGCGCGCTGCGCGGATTGGATTGGTTGTGCTCAGCACTGCGGCCGGTTTGCGCAGAGCAATCGCGCCACAGCCTATCTGCCTGCTGCCTTTGTCCGCCGATGGCCGCGGTCTGTCACAGGCGACGACGAGGTCGGAGGTTCCATAAACGGCGCTTTCGCGTGAGGCACTCACAAGCAGACATCCGGGTCCCGAAAATTCAGTTTGGGACTGTACTTCAAGAGTGTCCACTCACAGAAAATTTAAAGCACACAATCCAGAAAAGTCCGAAAAAAATATCGCACTGACGTGTTTTACGGCCCACTATAGATTTGTAGTTTTATAAATTTTTTGCCAACATTTTGGACCAAAATAATAATGTAAATAATAAAAAATTAATCAATAAGAGTGTCTGAAACCCTTTTAAGGAAGAAAAATTTAAGTCTGAAAGAACTGAGATACCAACAGCCGTAAGTATAATGATATATTTATTCTATTACAACCGGTTTCAGCATTTCACTATGCCATCTTCAAGTCCATACATCGGAAAATGTAAATGTTTGTTAAGCTTAAGGGACTTAACTACGGGGTCATCAGTCCCTAAACTTACAAACTACTTATGAACTACCTACAACTAAGGACGGCACAAATATCCATGCCCGAGGGGGGATTCGAACCCCCGACCGTAGTGGCCGTGCAGATCGTGACTGAAGCGCCTCAATCCCCTCGGCCACCGCGACCGACCCTACATCGGAGCATGGTATCCAAAAGTAGTGATACTAAACTGGATTCGTGGAGGATTTCGTCTCTTAGTTGGAAATCCACGAATCCAGTTTTGTATCCATACTTTTGGATATCATGCTCCGATGTAGGGACCTGAAGATGGCATAGTGAAATGCCTAAACTGGTTGTAATAGAATGAATATTTTATTATACATACGACTGTTGGTACCTCAGTTCCTTCAGACTCTTGACCAGCCACTGTCCCGTTTCCACCACCGATGATGAATTCAATAAGAAAAATTTAAGTAGTAGCGGGTTCCGAACCACTGACCTTCAGCGTCACAGTCGGAGGCCTTGCCCCCTACGCTACGGCTATCAATCAGACGTTTGGCTCTTTAATCTCATACTATTGATGGCCGTCGTTAACAGATGCTAATATGTCATTTGTAGACACTAGATTATCATTTATCGTACGAAGAACGATGTGTTTTTGTCAATTCTTCAGTGCGCCATTGCTTTGAAATGACAACGTGTAAGTTACAATAAGGAAATCATCAAATATGCAACGCAAGATGGGCTATGCCAGAGAGTGTTCTGGGCGAGGAATGTCACGTGACATCTCCGACCGACTGGTTTTCGTTAATTCAATGGAGGGTGTCAAAATTCAAATGTTTGTAAATCTATCGGACCAAACTGCGTGGACATCAGTCCGTAGCTTACAAACTACTTAAGCTACGGTAAACTAACCTAAGGATAACAAACACACAAACCCATGCCCCAGGGAGGACTCGAACCTCCGACGGCAAGCAACCGCGCGCTCCGCAGCGAGGCGCCTTAGACCGCTCGGCTAGAGGGTGTCAAATCACCGTCATTTTTGCAAATATCTCTCAAACGATACGAGATATGAAAAAAAACATAAAGGAACAAAGTTGTAGAGAATTTTCTCCTCTATAAATTCGGTTATTCAATTTTCTCTTCAGATGAACGGTTTATTTGCAATTAAAATTACATTACAAACGGCTTTTTTTTGTCCGAAATATTTGGAAAAGCGAGGTTCTGGTCTCTGGTGACCAACAAGTATGTCTGTAAAATTTGGTGCCGATCCGTTGGACGGTTCGACATAAAAAGTGGGAACACGTTACAGACAGACAGACGTCGTCAAATCGTCGTTATTTTTGCAAATATGAAATGATGCAAGTTATGAAAAATAATAGAGCGAAGTTGTAGAGAATTTTTCCCTCTACCAATTAGGTTATTCAATTTTCGTGTCAGATGGACGGTTCGTTTGCAATTACAATTATATTACAAACGGCTTTTTTTGGTATTATTACCAAATTTTTTGTCCGAAAAATTTGAAAAAGGGAGGTCCTGGTATCTGGCGGCCTACAATTATGTCTGTAAAGTTTGGTGCTGATCGGTTGAACGGTGCGTTTTAAAAGCAGCGAACACGTTACGGACAGACAGACAGACAGATATACATCCCAAAATCACCGTTATTTTTTCAAATATCTCTGAAACGCTACGAGATTTGAAAAAAACATAACAGAACAAAGTTGTAGAGAATTTTCTCCTCTACAAATTCGGATATTCAATTTTCGTGTCAGATCAATAGTTAAGACGTTATTTTCATTTAAATTTCGAGCTGTCAAGAGACGATCGCAAAGGCCCACTATTAGTGTTACTACCGTAACCTAAATTGGGCCAAAATGGACTCCAAACATTACTGGTCAATTAGGCGGATGATGAAGTATATCTAAAGAGGTCATGCTAAGGCTCCTTTAAGTACGAACTGACGCATTCGCCATTTTCATTCCCGTAGCTCGTAAGTTAAACATACTGTGCTGCTATAGCATTTGTGTCATGGCACTTTAGCACGACATTATGGGTGGTTGTGTTCCCATAAACTGCTCAGGTCATTCCAGAGGTGGCTACAGAATGTTTACTTTCCCGAGAGATTCATGGAGAAGAAAAAAATGGATCATTAACTGTCGGCGCAAAAACTGGGAACACGGACCGAGCTCACAGACGTGCCTTTATTCGTAGAACCATTTTCGAGTGGTACTTTGGCTCTTCTTTAATCTTAACGTTTGTAACACATTTTAGGAGTTATTTATCCACAACACTTTGTGGAATTTTATTATTCACATAACAGTATTATGTTATCTTATATGCTGTCTCAGGTGTTAATAACATTGATTTGGTGACTGAAGAACGGAGAATGAAATTGCTGCTGCAAGTGGAACGCTCAACAATGACATTTATGTTCTCCCTTCTCACAAATATTTGACTTTGTTCCATGTTGCGATTTTCGAGAATATGGTTGGAGACAAAACTACGAGAACGTTAAAATTGCTGGTACAGTAAGTGAAACGAGTAGCAATGACATTTAGGCCTACACCATTCGCTAGTCAGAAAGATTTGGCTATTTATTTCCGAATATCTCGTGATTTCCGAGGGTATGGAAAGACTATTTCATGCTTCTCCCCAATATTTTGCTGATTAGTTTCGAATATATCGCGATTTCCGAGAGTGTGCTTACACCGATATTCCTTACTTGTCACCAATATTTTGTAGTTTGTTTCTGAATATGTCACGATTGCAGTGTGTGTGGTTAACTAAGATCCGAACAGTATAACTTTAATTTCTGTTGCAAGTGCATACAGAATACTCAGAACAACGTCGTCTGAGGGCATCTCTACACGTACCTTTAATGGGCAGTCTTCAGGCCTATAGACATTGTGTTCGTTGTACTCTTTAAGATCTTAAAACGTAAACATAGGCATTTAACTGTAAAAAATAAAGTATTTTTCGTAATTATTTAATGCACGTTAGCTTTGAAATTGCATTATTCAATGATACGCGAGCTACGGGCCATGGAATTCAAACGCGAAACTTCCACTTTTCCAAATAATCGCGAGTCAAATGCGGCATTCTGGCAGTGGACTGTAGTTTCGGAATCGGAAAGTACAAACAACATTTTACTTTCAACTCGGAATATAAATACATAAAAAATACGGAAATGCAGGTAATACTTTCCAATTACACAATTAAACAATTAATGAACAACTGGTTTAATTCGTCTGCTAGAACGGTTACCACCATAGACTTCCTAAATAAAAGCTACCACACACTTGACAACCACAGACATATATTCATCGTTGCCTCCAAAGTACGTCTTTGAGAGCCGAGGAGAAGAAGTACCACTCGAAAACGGTTCTACGAATAAAGGCACGTAGCCCATAGTTATGTATTGTAAGTAAATATTATTTACTATTTTGACTTTAAGCAATATTTAATAGTAAAACTCGTCTGTAATAACTTATTCGAACGTAAGTTTTTGTTTAGCTCTTTTGAAAGTACTACTTCTTAACGGAGAAGCTGCCTGTAGAGAGTTAGCAGCCGCAATATATCATAATGCAGGAGAACATCCCAGAACATACAGTTTTTAGAGCACAATACGCGTGTCTTATATAGTATATTGAAAAATACACGACATCAAAGAGTTTTGTACTGACATTGCACAAATTGTTGAAGATGCTTCAATTACATTTTCGCGAGAAAGTATTACAAACACTAAAACGGAAAATATAAATATACCGGGCAAAAAGTATAGTTACGGCTGTGGCAGCGTACTGTGCTGGTGCAGGCAACTACCGTTGAATGCTATTTGTGCTATTTCGATGTTTTAGCGTCATAACTTGTACTATGCAATTTGAAACAATAGTACCTGATCTTTTATCACAAAATACAAATTCAAATGTTTGTAGAACTTATGGGACTTAACTACGGGGTCATCAGTCCCTAAGCTTACAAACTACTTATGAACTACCTAAGACTAATGACGGCACAAATATCCATGCCCGAGGGGGGATTCGAACCCCCGACCGCAGTGGTCGTGCAGACCGTGACTGGAGCGCCTCAATCCCCTCGGCCACCGCGTCACAAAATACACCCTGAATTCAATTTATGATAAGTTAATGCCAATATTAATAATAATAATGTCATGTGGCTCATTGACCTGGTGCAAGTCTTTCAATTGGACACCACTTCGGCGACTTGCGTGTCCTTAACGGTGTCCGGACACTTGCCACGCCGGACACTTGCCACACTTTTACCTGCTCCGAAGGGTCGGGTGGTGCCCCTGTCTCCTCTCCCCCCTCCCCTCGCCTCTTACCACCCGGCCCGAAAACTCTGTGGACGGTGTCCCGACATATGCACACTGGTCGCTTCCGCATTTCGTAGTACGACCGTCAGTATGGAAGTTATTACAACGGCCAAGGGCAGGCTTTTTGCCCACTACAATGGTTACGCGATAATAAGGTGTAGATGTGCTTACGCCGAAAACAGAATCATTGCAAGGGAAAGCTGCTTTCGAAGAACGGAGACGTATTGAACGTAAAGAACACCTGTGAGGACCACCTAACGATGCGACCTTTATAAGATGTAAAAATAAAAAGAGTGTATCAGACGTCAGTATCCGTAAATAACTTAATGGTGAAGCTAGCTGGTCAGAGTTCGGTTCACTAGCGTTTAATCAATACGCGGTGAAATTTGACGCAACAAAGCAAATACATTAAACATCACTCAAATGATCTTCCTGCAAACTTATAGTTAAATCAACCGCTTTTCAATTTGCAATTTCCTATTTAGGTAAAAACTGCTACAGTTGACACGTTAACAGATTTTTTTTCTACCTTCTAATATTATGGCCATACTGTCAATGATTGTGAGTTCTAAAATTATTCCTGTAACTTAGAGAGCCGCAATTAGCCCCTAAAAATATCATTTTTGTTAAACTGATAAGGTACACTTTAGGTTTTGAAAAGAATCTGAACTTTACAATTGCACCTGAAATACTCACCCTAAAACAGATCTGCTCTTAGGATTGACAAGTTCGACAGCTGTAGTGTTGAAATAATTCCCATATCTACAAAATTAGACAAGGATAGAAATAACATAATAGACGTAGATCCCATGAAGTACATTTAGCTGTAGTCCTTAAAAATTAAAGTTTCTCACCATCTTGTTGACAATTTTTAATCGGGCCACTAAAAGCTATGGAAACAATGCAATGAGCTTACTGTTTAAAAATAATTGTTAAAAAAGAATATTATAAACAAATGTATTTAACGTATTTTTCTTATGCATTAGAAACTTTTGAAAACATATTTGATAATTTCGTCTGCAACATCACTTATTTGATAGGGTGATTTGCTTTGGATCACCAATGGTATTTACTTTTATGTTATGTTTGCAGCAGTTCTCATTTCGAATTGTGAGGTATTTACTTCGTCTTATGTGATGAAAGAATTTCTGAAAACTGCATTTAATAACTCCGCTTTACTGGCACTGTGTTCAGTAACATTGCCGTCGCTATCGCATAATAAAGGCATTCACTTAGTCTCTCCGCTGCTGTAGATAACATAGGACCAGAATCTCTTTGTATTTTCCGCGACATTTCTACGAAGATTTTCTTTGTGAAAAATATTAAACGAATGTCGCATTGAACGCCGCGCTAAATTTCTAGCTTCAGTAAAACATCTGCAATCTTGGGGATTTTCAATTCGTCTAAATTTTCTGCAAAAGCTTTCTGTTCTGTTTTATGTGCCATGGGGAACCAGTTGAGTCTCTTATTAATTTATTTGGTAGGAATCCTTCCAGTGCTGTTGATACTATTCCTTTGAATGTAAACCACATGTGATCTTCACTTACATAGTTAATTTAGAAAAAAATGGGGACTGTCTCTAAGGTAGATGTCAACCGAATTTTTATCTTCTTATAGTAGACGTATTTAAGCATTTAGTTTTGGTGAAAAGCTTTGTTACAGATTTGAGCTCGCTACAACTTTGGGTTCACTTATCCCTGTATCCGTCGTGATACTCGGAAGATTTATCTGGTCAGAAAGTGTATTTTTGTCAACGTACGGAGGCTAGATTTAAGTCACCGCCAACAATAATTGTATGAGTAGTGTACCTATTTGTGTTGAGACTCAAGTTTTCTATGAAGTATTCAGCGGCTGCATTATGAGAGTGCCGGGGTCAGTAAATTAAAATGCTCAAATGTTTGTTAAGCTTAAGGGACTTAACTGCGGGGTCATCAGTTCCTAAAGTTACAAATTACTTATGAGCTACCTTATACTAAAGACGACACAAACATCCATGCCCGATGGGGGATTCGAACCCCCGACGGGGAACGGCCTCGCGCATCGCAACATAGCACCTCAATGCGCTTGGCCGCTCCGCCGCGGCAGTTATTAATTTATTTCGGTAGTCGAGTATAACATCTGCTCACACTAACTGACAAGAACTATCGAATTCAGTTTCGCTTGTGAACTAGTACACATATTATATTATGCTTTTTTGTTTCTTTTGTAGTGCAGATCATAGGAATAATGGCATTTCCATTAAAAAAACTAGGGTATTTCCTCTGCGACTCAGCTAAACGATGTAGAACAAGTGTACTTTACAAGCATAGAATTATATATTGCTTCATTTCTTTATTTCAAATCTGTATGTCGTTTTTAGGTGATATGTCAAACACAGACGCTCTTTTCTGTCTTTGATTTGAACATTGTCCCAATTCACTTTATTAACTAATATTTCGCCACAAAAGAGTAAATTTATGAAGTGTATAGTTCTTCTTTCCTCCTTTTTTTGTCACACAGTTGTAGCAATTAATATATGTACAAATGCAGTGATCAAACTTGAATAATAAGCGAAGTTTCGAATTACCTTTATATCGTTCCTATCATGTTCCTTCCATGCCGATGGACTGTTTCTATAGCAATCAGTAAGTGTGGATGAAAGCAACCGTACAAACGGAGGGAGAATGGATCCATATTTGTGGTTGGAAGAACTAATTACACACTGACATAGCCGACGGTATTGCTTTCGTTTCCCAAAAGTTATAAATATTTCGATTTCGGGATATTGAAAAGAAGTTGTACATTTCGGCGAGATATCGAACAAAAATATCTCTTTCATATTGGCTGTATTGAGTAAGATCGGAGACAGAGGTTTGGAAGCAAACAGCAGCAGTACGGGGAAGAGCGTCCCTTGCCTGAGGGGTCGCTAATCCGACTACCTGGCGAAGGGTCAGGTGTGGCAAAAGTCCGGCGTGGCAAGTGTCCGGCATCCTCCCTAACCTACCCCAGTTATCCAACCAGGGAAAGGGGACCTACAGTTTAACGTGGAATCTGAACCAAGTGTCGTTCCTGGCGACTCCTCACATCGTTGAGAGATTAAGGATGGGTTAAAGTGCAGACTGAAAAAATCCGAGGTCCGACCGGGTGTCGAACCCGCGACCCTTCGGTTTCCAGTCGAGCGCTTTACTCCAGGACCACCGGGCCGGTAAATACCTATCCTGACGCTTATCTATAAGGAACTATAACGTAACTGACAAAGAGTACTGGGTAAATTTTACTTACGGCTGTGGCGGCGTAGTGTGCTAATGTTGGCGACGAAATGTTTGCTTTACAAGGATTATTAAATTACTGACAAGACAATGGTACTGTTACATGCAAAAACCTGTCAGCCTTAGAGAAGGAACAGAATTATTTATTTATTTCATGGTCAACACAAAGGATTCTTCCTCTCATTCTATACGATTAGGTTTTCAAATAGGTTTCAACGGTTATTGTTAACATCGGCACTGTGTGCCTCTAAGACCGTAAACTTTAGACCCTGTACACTAATATTCTTTTTCTTTGTATTGTTTGCAATACGTGCTGAAACTTTCTCAATAATGTAAGAGAAGTACATTCAGCAATGTGAGTACAAAAATCCGATGTGGTGAATTTGTCACAGCAGACCACAAACAATTGTTGCAAGACGACAAACAAACCTCCCATATTGACAGTCGTTATTCAAATACAAGCCAAGGTCGCTTAAAACTTTTACCTAGGTAACCAGTTTCGGCAGAATTAAACATAGTACGCGATTTTTATAACATAAATATATGTTTCTTGCGCTTTTTTTCTTTATTTGGACAGCAAAGAGAAACAGCAATAAGTAAAGAAAACGCGAGATATATCGATGTAAACAAGAGCCGCGGCGGAGCAGCCAAGCGCATTGAGGCGCTATGCTGCGATGCGCGAGGCCGTTCCCCGTCGGGGGTTCGAATCCCCCCTCGGGCATGGATGTTTGTGCTGTCTTTAGTATAAGCTAGTTCATAATTAGTTTTTAAGTTTAATGAATGGTGACCCCGCAGTTGAGTCCCATAAGCTTCACAAACATTTGATGTAAACAAGAGCGGAATGCAAGCTAAAAGTATCACGACCTAAGACACTATGCCGGGCGCTTCTAAAACATTTCAGGAAACAACACTGTTCGCATAAGCTACGTGTTTTGTTTAGCATTCGAAGGGACTGAAAATGGCAGATGCACCAGCCTGTGTTTTTAGGAACTCTACGTCAGGCAGTTGCCAAGCGCGGTGGCTCAAAGCGCTCGGTCAGAGGGTTTGAGGCCCTCTGTAATAGAAAATAATAATAAAAAAACTGAGCCTAGTACTCAACGAACAATCCAGAACGAACACGAACACACGACCGCAAAAGCATAGATTCACATTGTTAAAAAAAAAAAAAAAAAAAAAAAAAAAGGGCAGTATCGTACTTTACTGTCATGCGTATGATCGGGGTTCGATTTTCTTATTGTTTACAAATTTACAACAATTTTTAAGTAAAATTAATGATATAAAATATGAATTATTTGATTTTATTTATGAAATGAATGACGGTGTCAGCTAATTGAAAGGTTAAGTGCAATTTAAAGTCGAATAATTCCAAATGAATTTTACAATTAATGTAAGATTAAACTGTTATGTAAAGTACTGTAATTTAATTTTTTTTACTTAGGCGATATTTTAAGCTGTGGTCAGACTAGGGTAAGGTGGTACAAATTCGAAATAGGTACAATTCCGATCAACATAACGTTTCGCGCCATTTGCCAGTCTCGTAGTGTTGGTAGCACTTGCCATTGAGTGGCGTCGTAGTGTAGCAGGTTTCTACAGCTCCTCCTGTGTTTTCCAAGAATACACCACTTTGTACTACGGATATATAAATTTTTTTCCTGTTAAGAGGTAAGTGAAGCTACTTAGTCTAACGCGCTCTTATAAATTTATAGTTTTCACGCGCTTACAAATTCTATATTAGTGAAGTTAGAAACTTGTTTTCCATTCCGGCGTGTTCTGAGGCACCTACAGAGAAAGCCTCTGTGACATGTGCTGCCATTTCTTGGCAGAATTCCCTACTATTTACTCGTGAATTCACTCACCCTAGTGGTCTTAATCTCTTGATGGTAACTTGAGGTAGTGAGGATTAAGACCACATGGCTCTGTTCCGCCTAGATTGTATGGCCTTCCTAAGGTCCATAAGGAAAATTTGCCTTTGCGTCCCATAGTTAGCAATATTGGTGCCCCCACATATGACTTAGCAAAACATCTTGCTTCCTTACTCAGACCATTGGTGGGCAAATGCTCGCACCATATAAGGAATTCTGCAGATTTTATCAAGAGACTGGGGGCTCTTCGTCTTAGTAGCTCTGACCTTTTAGTCAGCTTCGATGTGATATCTCTTTTTACAAAGGTTCCTCTCACAGATTCTTTGAAACTAATTGGTAAATATTTTCAAGCTGATATCACTGCTCTCTTTCAGCATGTTCTCTCCTCGACCTATTTTATTTTCAACAAAGAATATTTTGAGCAAACTGACGGTGTCGCCATGGGTAGCCCTCTGTCTCCCATGGTGGCTAACCTTTTTATGGAGGACTTCGAGGAACGAGCCCTTGAATCAGCACCCCTTAAACCAACAGTATTTTGGAGATATGTAGACGATACTTTCATTGTATGGCCTCATGGGGAAGATAATCTAAAGAAGTTTTTACACCATCTCAACTCTCTTCATGACAACATCCGGTTCACAATGGAAGTAGAGCAAAATGGATGCTTACCTTTTTTGGATGTTTTAGTAAAAAGGAAGGATGATGGCTCTTTGGGACACTCAGTTTTTCGGAAGCCAACTCATACTGATTTATATTTACAGGCTTCAAGTTGTCACCACCCGTCGCAAACCAGTAGTGTCCTTAAAACACTTGTTCACAGAGCCCATACAATCTCAGATGCTGATAGTCTGCCACAAGAGCTGGCTCACCTCCAGCAAGTGTTTCGAGACAACGGATATTCTAACCAGCAAATAAGTAAGGCTCTCTCACTTAAAAAGAAGAACAAAAAAGTGGAGAACGAGGAGGACACACCGGCAAAATCCCTTGCTTTTCTTCCGTTTGTTGGCAATATTTCTTTTAAAATAGCAAGAATTCTCCAAAATTTTCAAGTGAAAGTAATTTTCCGCCCACCATCCAAAATTTCAGACTTGCTGGGTTCGGTTAAAGATGACTTGTTGTTGCGTAAGGCTGGTGTCTACAAAGTTCCCTGCCAATGTGGGATGGCTTATATAGGCCAGACTACGCGCACTGTTGAAGAACGTTGCAGTGAACACAAACGCAACACACGCCTTTTACAGCCAAGCAAGTCTGCTATTGCTGAACATTGCATTTCCACCGGACACTCTATGGAGTACGATAAAACGGTAATTTTGACAACAGCAACATCTTTTTGGGACTCCATTATCAAAGAATCTGTGGAAATGCGTGTCGCGGAAAATTTGATGAATCGGGATAGTGGCTACAATCTTGACAAAGCATGGAATCCCGTCATTACTAAAATTTGCTCAGATCGAAGACGACAGAGAGCGCCGACGTCGGCTGTGAGCGGCAGTAGCAGTGCAGAGGACAGCTGAACTCCGCGGCTCCACCAGCGAGGGCGCTGCCGTCCGGCAGTGTGGCCTGTCTGTTTATGTTTTGACGCATGCGCTGTAACCGCCAAGTTTTCTATATATAGTGGAACGCTGGACGCACTCTTCAGTCTTCATCGACTCACCTGAAGATGGCTAGCAGGTGTCTGGCCGAAATATCGTGTGATGTTTTAGACGACGACCGGCTGCATACCCGAAACTTCTATGAATATTCAATCCGCCGGGAGAATTTTAAAGTTCACATCAGACACCTCTACGGGGAGGAGATGGCCTCAAACGTCCAAAGTCTGGATAAATTACGTGGTAAGAGAGCAAAACTTCTGAGTTCACTAAACTTTTTATGTAAATGTCGGGACCATGGTATATTACCAAAATTTGCCAGAGTGACACATTTCATTAAGACTTTTACTGCACGGAAGATTATGGAGAAAGCTAATTTTGCTATTGTTAAAGAGAGGATTTGCTATACGAGGAGAAGATTGGATGCCATCTCAGAAGAATTATTTCACCTGCACTTGAAAATGGCAGCACTTCTTTCACCTGTATCGTGGGACTGGGTTGATGGAGTGACTTCGGCTAAGTCTGACTGGATCCATAACGATGCTACGTCGCGGCAAAAATCAAAATTTGATCGTCTATTGCCTCAAAAGGTGTCACCACAGGAGGTAACTTCTCGACGTTCCGTTTTTAATTTTACGGAGAAAAGTTTGGACGATATGACGTTATCTGTTTTAGGTAAAGGACTAAACTTTGCTCCTACACCCAAAGCACTTCCTTTAATAAGTTTTGTGAGTGGGGTTGAAGAAGCCGTACGACGCCTTCCGACGGATGCTGCAGAAGAAATAAGAAGAGAGACCAGCTGTGCTCTGATGAAAGCTCCTCCACAACGCAGTAATTTAACCTCCGGAGAAAGGGCTGCACTACGAAATCTGAGAGAGGATCCTGATACTGTGATTTTGAAGTCTGACAAAGGTAATGCAACAGTTCTACTACCTCGTACAGTTTACGTAGATAAGATGTATGGGCTATTAAGTGAGTCTGCCTATAGAAAGTTGGATGATGATCCTACAGGACGGGTGCAACGGAAGACTATTTCTCTTTTAAACTCTTCCTCACTACCTCAAGTTACCATCAAGAGATTAAGACCACATGGCTCTGTTCCGCCTAGATTGTATGGCCTTCCTAAGGTCCATAAGGAAAATTTGCCTTTGCGTCCCATAGTTAGCAATATTGGTGCCCCCACATATGACTTAGCAAAACATCTTGCTTCCTTACTCAGACCATTGGTGGGCAAATGCTCGCACCATATAAGGAATTCTGCAGATTTTATCAAGAGACTGGGGGCTCTTCGTCTTAGTAGCTCTGACCTTTTAGTCAGCTTCGATGTGATATCTCTTTTTACAAAGGTTCCTCTCACAGATTCTTTGAAACTAATTGGTAAATATTTTCAAGCTGATATCACTGCTCTCTTTCAGCATGTTCTCTCCTCGACCTATTTTATTTTCAACAAAGAATATTTTGAGCAAACTGACGGTGTCGCCATGGGTAGCCCTCTGTCTCCCATGGTGGCTAACCTTTTTATGGAGGACTTCGAGGAACGAGCCCTTGAATCAGCACCCCTTAAACCAACAGTATTTTGGAGATATGTAGACGATACTTTCATTGTATGGCCTCATGGGGAAGATAATCTAAAGAAGTTTTTACACCATCTCAACTCTCTTCATGACAACATCCGGTTCACAATGGAAGTAGAGCAAAATGGATGCTTACCTTTTTTGGATGTTTTAGTAAAAAGGAAGGATGATGGCTCTTTGGGACACTCAGTTTTTCGGAAGCCAACTCATACTGATTTATATTTACAGGCTTCAAGTTGTCACCACCCGTCGCAAACCAGTAGTGTCCTTAAAACACTTGTTCACAGAGCCCATACAATCTCAGATGCTGATAGTCTGCCACAAGAGCTGGCTCACCTCCAGCAAGTGTTTCGAGACAACGGATATTCTAACCAGCAAATAAGTAAGGCTCTCTCACTTAAAAAGAAGAACAAAAAAGTGGAGAACGAGGAGGACACACCGGCAAAATCCCTTGCTTTTCTTCCGTTTGTTGGCAATATTTCTTTTAAAATAGCAAGAATTCTCCAAAATTTTCAAGTGAAAGTAATTTTCCGCCCACCATCCAAAATTTCAGACTTGCTGGGTTCGGTTAAAGATGACTTGTTGTTGCGTAAGGCTGGTGTCTACAAAGTTCCCTGCCAATGTGGGATGGCTTATATAGGCCAGACTACGCGCACTGTTGAAGAACGTTGCAGTGAACACAAACGCAACACACGCCTTTTACAGCCAAGCAAGTCTGCTATTGCTGAACATTGCATTTCCACCGGACACTCTATGGAGTACGATAAAACGGTAATTTTGACAACAGCAACATCTTTTTGGGACTCCATTATCAAAGAATCTGTGGAAATGCGTGTCGCGGAAAATTTGATGAATCGGGATAGTGGCTACAATCTTGACAAAGCATGGAATCCCGTCATTACTAAAATTTGCTCAGATCGAAGACGACAGAGAGCGCCGACGTCGGCTGTGAGCGGCAGTAGCAGTGCAGAGGACAGCTGAACTCCGCGGCTCCACCAGCGAGGGCGCTGCCGTCCGGCAGTGTGGCCTGTCTGTTTATGTTTTGACGCATGCGCTGTAACCGCCAAGTTTTCTATATATAGTGGAACGCTGGACGCACTCTTCAGTCTTCATCGACTCACCTGAAGATGGCTAGCAGGTGTCTGGCCGAAATATCGTGTGATGTTTTAGACGACGACCGGCTGCATACCCGAAACTTCTATGAATATTCAATCCGCCGGGAGAATTTTAAAGTTCACATCAGACACCTCTACGGGGAGGAGATGGCCTCAAACGTCCAAAGTCTGGATAAATTACGTGGTAAGAGAGCAAAACTTCTGAGTTCACTAAACTTTTTATGTAAATGTCGGGACCATGGTATATTACCAAAATTTGCCAGAGTGACACATTTCATTAAGACTTTTACTGCACGGAAGATTATGGAGAAAGCTAATTTTGCTATTGTTAAAGAGAGGATTTGCTATACGAGGAGAAGATTGGATGCCATCTCAGAAGAATTATTTCACCTGCACTTGAAAATGGCAGCACTTCTTTCACCTGTATCGTGGGACTGGGTTGATGGAGTGACTTCGGCTAAGTCTGACTGGATCCATAACGATGCTACGTCGCGGCAAAAATCAAAATTTGATCGTCTATTGCCTCAAAAGGTGTCACCACAGGAGGTAACTTCTCGACGTTCCGTTTTTAATTTTACGGAGAAAAGTTTGGACGATATGACGTTATCTGTTTTAGGTAAAGGACTAAACTTTGCTCCTACACCCAAAGCACTTCCTTTAATAAGTTTTGTGAGTGGGGTTGAAGAAGCCGTACGACGCCTTCCGACGGATGCTGCAGAAGAAATAAGAAGAGAGACCAGCTGTGCTCTGATGAAAGCTCCTCCACAACGCAGTAATTTAACCTCCGGAGAAAGGGCTGCACTACGAAATCTGAGAGAGGATCCTGATACTGTGATTTTGAAGTCTGACAAAGGTAATGCAACAGTTCTACTACCTCGTACAGTTTACGTAGATAAGATGTATGGGCTATTAAGTGAGTCTGCCTATAGAAAGTTGGATGATGATCCTACAGGACGGGTGCAACGGAAGACTATTTCTCTTTTAAACTCTTCCTCACTACCTCAAGTTACCATCAAGAGATTAAGACCACATGGCTCTGTTCCGCCTAGATTGTATGGCCTTCCTAAGGTCCATAAGGAAAATTTGCCTTTGCGTCCCATAGTTAGCAATATTGGTGCCCCCACATATGACTTAGCAAAACATCTTGCTTCCTTACTCAGACCATTGGTGGGCAAATGCTCGCACCATATAAGGAATTCTGCAGATTTTATCAAGAGACTGGGGGCTCTTCGTCTTAGTAGCTCTGACCTTTTAGTCAGCTTCGATGTGATATCTCTTTTTACAAAGGTTCCTCTCACAGATTCTTTGAAACTAATTGGTAAATATTTTCAAGCTGATATCACTGCTCTCTTTCAGCATGTTCTCTCCTCGACCTATTTTATTTTCAACAAAGAATATTTTGAGCAAACTGACGGTGTCGCCATGGGTAGCCCTCTGTCTCCCATGGTGGCTAACCTTTTTATGGAGGACTTCGAGGAACGAGCCCTTGAATCAGCACCCCTTAAACCAACAGTATTTTGGAGATATGTAGACGATACTTTCATTGTATGGCCTCATGGGGAAGATAATCTAAAGAAGTTTTTACACCATCTCAACTCTCTTCATGACAACATCCGGTTCACAATGGAAGTAGAGCAAAATGGATGCTTACCTTTTTTGGATGTTTTAGTAAAAAGGAAGGATGATGGCTCTTTGGGACACTCAGTTTTTCGGAAGCCAACTCATACTGATTTATATTTACAGGCTTCAAGTTGTCACCACCCGTCGCAAACCAGTAGTGTCCTTAAAACACTTGTTCACAGAGCCCATACAATCTCAGATGCTGATAGTCTGCCACAAGAGCTGGCTCACCTCCAGCAAGTGTTTCGAGACAACGGATATTCTAACCAGCAAATAAGTAAGGCTCTCTCACTTAAAAAGAAGAACAAAAAAGTGGAGAACGAGGAGGACACACCGGCAAAATCCCTTGCTTTTCTTCCGTTTGTTGGCAATATTTCTTTTAAAATAGCAAGAATTCTCCAAAATTTTCAAGTGAAAGTAATTTTCCGCCCACCATCCAAAATTTCAGACTTGCTGGGTTCGGTTAAAGATGACTTGTTGTTGCGTAAGGCTGGTGTCTACAAAGTTCCCTGCCAATGTGGGATGGCTTATATAGGCCAGACTACGCGCACTGTTGAAGAACGTTGCAGTGAACACAAACGCAACACACGCCTTTTACAGCCAAGCAAGTCTGCTATTGCTGAACATTGCATTTCCACCGGACACTCTATGGAGTACGATAAAACGGTAATTTTGACAACAGCAACATCTTTTTGGGACTCCATTATCAAAGAATCTGTGGAAATGCGTGTCGCGGAAAATTTGATGAATCGGGATAGTGGCTACAATCTTGACAAAGCATGGAATCCCGTCATTACTAAAATTTGCTCAGATCGAAGACGACAGAGAGCGCCGACGTCGGCTGTGAGCGGCAGTAGCAGTGCAGAGGACAGCTGAACTCCGCGGCTCCACCAGCGAGGGCGCTGCCGTCCGGCAGTGTGGCCTGTCTGTTTATGTTTTGACGCATGCGCTGTAACCGCCAAGTTTTCTATATATAGTGGAACGCTGGACGCACTCTTCAGTCTTCATCGACTCACCTGAAGATGGCTAGCAGGTGTCTGGCCGAAATATCGTGTGATGTTTTAGACGACGACCGGCTGCATACCCGAAACTTCTATGAATATTCAATCCGCCGGGAGAATTTTAAAGTTCACACCCTAGTACAATTTCGATCAATGCAGTTTTTCAGTTTAGTCCGTCACGATTGGTTACCACAGACATATTATACACAATTATTGCAAATAAATTCTGTATATTTAAAGATTTTCCTACGCGATTTTTAAAGCCACGTCTAATTTTCTAGATGCCACGAAAACTAGCAGAAAAGAAAATCTACATTAAATGGAGTCCAGCTTCATTAGATGAGGCAATAAAGAGTGTAATGACTGGACATTTGAGCCTTCGAGCTCCTTCACAATTATATGACATTCCTTTCAGCACTTTACATGATAAAGTGCAAAGTAAAAAGAAAATGCAAGCTGGATTAACTCCAACTCTATAAACAGAATTGGTCTGTCGCCACTCCAGTTAAGAAAAGCTGCATTTCGGTTAGCTGAGAAAAATAATTTGAAACATTCATGGAACTTAGAAAGCAAGGTTGCTGGAATCGACTGGTTTAGGGCATTTGTTAAGAGACACACTCACCTTAGCCTGAGAAAACCCGAGGGTCTTTCGCGAGCCAGAGTTGAAGGCTTAAATAAAGCAGAAGTAAGAAAATATTTTCAGAATGTAGAAAAAATCTTAAAGGATTATGATTTGTTTGATAAACCAGACTCAAACACCGGCTTAGATGCTGTAGAATATTGTCGGGAAAATGGGATAGAACTTTTGGGATTGGCTCCGCACAGTACACATGTACTGCAGTCATTAGATAGAACTCTCTTCAAGTCCCTAAAGGCTCAATATCACAGAAGCGCAACTAACAGGATTCATCGCAATCCCAATGAGAACATTACAAAACAACGATTCTGTACTATTTTCTGGGATGCCTGGGGCAAAGATGCGTCCATTGGAAGCGCGGTCAAAGGGTTCTAATGCAAAGACATTGTTCCCGAGAGAAGTTTGCACCTTCAATGTTATTCGAGGCTCCTGCTCCTTTAATATCCACCAGTTAAGCTACTAACAGCATTATGGGAGAAGAACCCTCGTCGTCAAATGATGTAACTGAAGAACACGGCAAATCCGTAACGCCAGGGTACAGTACAATTTCTCAGCACGATGCTGTCAGGGACATTTTGCCAAGTCCAGAGAAAAAATTATCGTCTCGGAAGAGGAAAATACAGACATTAGCTAGACTCGCTTCAGATGAAAAACTGGATAACCTCCACAGCAAGAGGAAACTTTTTCAAGAGGGCACAAGAAAAACAATGAACAACTGCAATAAGAACAATAAACGGAAATGTACGTCTGTGAGTAATGATAAAAGACGTTTACCAAGCTTCAATTCGCCAGCAAACAACGAAAATAACTGTGGATTTTGTTTATTGAATTATTATAGTGCAGAATCAGTAGCTAAGGTTGACTGGATTCGCTGCCAAAAATGCAATGTTTGGTACCACGAAGTATGCGTTGGTGCCTGAGGGAAAAAGTGCTTTATATGTGGAAGATGCAAGTGATCAAAATTGTACCAGGAAGTGATCACAATTGTACCTAGTGTGGTACATTTTCGATCGATTCTTCTCAATTCTGTAACCTGTTTTTGTGTTTATACCAACTTTTGTAATTGTATAATATTTGTGTTACATATTCATTAAAAATCCAAGAACAAATGCCATCGATAAAATTATTTGTTTTCTCAATATATTTCTAGTTACAATAACAAGTGTCCGAAATGATCGCAATTGTATCACCTTACCCTACAAATATTCGTTGTAAATACCAGAAACCGGTTTCCTCTTGGAAAAGCAGGGTATAGCTGTTGCCCTATTGTTTGTATACAAACAAGCAGACAGGAAGAGTCACGACTTCATAAAAATACAATCTATAGTCCATCATCAACTATCATCACCAATTTTAAAGTAAATGATACGAAATGTCTGGTTCCCTTCCAGGTAGTTTTCAGGAATGCCAACGGAGTATATTTTTCCTCAGATCTTTTGAAAAAAAAAACCGTTGTTGTTCCTATAAACAATCGTTCTTCACTAATAGTGCAAGATGCATAAATATTTTTTGTTTTAAATGTTTTTATGGCAATTTTAATTCTGGTACTTGCATATAAAATACAAAATATACGATTGAACATGGCACTGCGAAAAAAATTACATAATTGAAACTCCATCCGGAATCCTATGACACAGGTAATTAATTTTTCTACATTAGAAATACACTTGAAATCATTCAACTTACTAAACACAAAACGTAAACGTAATTCTTATTTTAAGTACCTGTGGCAACCATTTCAAAACTCAAATTAAATTATTTATGATTTAATTGTTAATACTTTGGGGCGATCGTATGAACATTGCTGACTGTAGATCAACTTTGACCTTGGTCAAGGAAATGAACCAAGTTCATTAATGCACTGTTGTATAACGCTATCTGTGGATCAACAGATCAGGTTCAGAGTTGATCTGTGTTAGCACGAAACAATCTTGGCAACACAGAAAAATTACGCTATCGACGCGATTGTCACGCTTCGATCACAGATAATGATCGTAATTTATCGACACCAAATATAAACACAGTATAAACAAATGACATATACGGATCTTAGTACACTACTTGGCATTTTTTATTGAAAGTGTAGCGTTGTGGAAATGGAGGAAAGCCAATAGAAAAAGGCGCGTTCTTCATACTTATCAAAAACGGAAAAGGATTCTCTTGTAAAATTATCTTGGGTCCACAGACGCACATAATAGAAAGTAAGAAAACAGATAAGTGTCAATGAACAGCAAGGACAGGGCGTGGAAAGAAGTTGCCATTGACTTCAATTCGCGGAATTTATTGTGATTTGATAGAAATCACACTTCATTTAGTTCACTTGGCATTTTGATAAATTCATTCCTCAATGAGGCAATGCTATTCAATACTTTGTGAACGGCCCTACAAGTTGTCGCTACATCTAGATTAAACAAATCGCCAACCACCATCTTAAAACTTCCTGTAGGATAAAAACTCAGAGTTAACAGAAGCATGTACATTGGAGTCAGTGGCTGGTTTCTTTTCGTTGGTTTCAAAAGATGCTCTCTCAGTCTTAATTCTAAGAGTTGCACCGTATATTTGTCCAGGCGAAAACTCTGCTTAAATTGTCTGTCATTCAGTTCCGCGAATGGATTCGACCTTTCACGGAAAATGCGGGGAGCACGTTGGATCTCAATGTCATTCTCACTAGACTCATCGGAATGGTCATATCTGTAGAAGAAAAGAAACAAAAAGATTCACAGCGTTATATAAAGGCATTTAAACATGACGTACATATGCTTAATACTATTTTTACTGATCAACGCACATGAGATTTTAAAAGCAATTTAAACAAATGTTTTGTAGTAAAAATTTATTACGAATTGTATAGTTACTGCTACTCTTGCCTAGACAGTAGGTTTGTAAAAGATGTTCAGGTGTTATCTTCTACTTTCATTTTCACACTGGTAACAGTGCCAACTGTCCCTTTTCTGCTGCCACTTTTAAATTGCTTACATAAATTACATGGCGTTTCCAACAATTCTTATGCGATCAATAATGATTTACTGGAGTCGCTGTTTACATAGCCGCTAATTTCCCTAACCTAACTTTAGAGATTTAATACACATTTCGAGCTTCAAAAGCTTGGCAGTGACGTATTCACATATTTAATTACCACTTTTTTACTATAATAACAACTTTTTATCATTTATTAGAATTTCATGTGTACATTTGAACAAAGTAGATGTTTTGTAACGACACTACGTGGAAATCCGACGATTAAAATTGAACTTTCATTTGATCGGAGAAATTCGTCCAGTCAAAGATGACCCGAGTTCTCAGCGATATAATTGAAGATCACCGTCTATACAACGCAAATTTCCGAGGTCAGCTTGAACTGAGATCATTTTCTACGCTAATCTAAGATCAACTGCTTTATACAATCGGCCCTTTAGGTAATAAACTTTTAAATAAAGTCGTCATAAGTTTTAAAACAAATAATTAAAAAATGCTTGTGGTTAGGTTCGATTACAGATCGTCCACATAGCAGAGGATGAAGCTTCCACCTGAGCTGCCACGTTTATTTGCCGCACATGTGTTAAAAACTTGCAGCCATTTTTCTTGGGATGTTCTTGACGTATACTACTATCATGCGAAGTCACTTCCCGGTGAAGGTCTCCTTGTTGGTGGACTGCTTTTGCGACGTCGCAAAGTTTATTATAATTTTCTAACAAACGAGATGGTGGGCCCGCTTTGATGGGAAACACCCTATATATTTTGTTCCAAAGTAATGATAGCGGCAATTGCATCAGTGGGTTTATTTATTAAAAATATGATGAATTATAATCTGTGTAGGTTTATTACTATACTCGTCGAAATAAATAGAAGTTGAGATATCTATGTTCCGAAGTATTGTCATCGGCAGAATGATCTGAAATGGTTCGCCATCTATCTATTGTCGGATCTACGGAGTGGAGAGAACAACATTACGCCAACCGAGCTAGTGTAATTACAGAAAGTTGTTGCAGGGGAGAGGGGGTGACGGTTGGTGTTGACTTGTGTTTACTCTAGCAAAAGAATTAAACGAGCAGTGGGGAAGATAGTATAGTGAGCAGGTAGTGCAATGTAACAACAACATGACTTACCCCAAGCTTTGGCACGGAGGACCATATGAAGGCTGGAAGAGGGACAGACACTTAGGGAGCTGGCTCCAGCTGTTGGAGTGTTCAAAATGTTCAAATGTTTGTAGAGTCTATGGGACTTAACTACGGGGTCATCAGTCCCTAAACTTTCAAACTACTTATCAACTAGCTAATACTAAGGACGGCACAAATATCCATGCCCGAGGGGGGAATCGAACCCCCGGCCGTAGTGGCCGCGCAGACCGTGACTGGAGCGCCTCAGTCCCCTCGGCCGGCAAAACGTTGTTGGAGTGTCCCAAAGTGAATTTCCAGGACCTGGACGCGATTTCAGACAACAGGAACCAATAAAAGAAGGCAAGGTCGTCCGCGGGTAATATCAGCAAAAGATTACCGTTATCTCCGGGTAATAGCCCTTCCAGACAGGAGGCTGAATGCAACTCAGCTGCAACGTCTCCTCCAGACAGCAACAGGACGCGCAATAGCAATACAAGCAGTCCGAAATCGCCTTCGGGAATGTGGACTCTTCGCACGGAGGTCTATGGGGTGTTCCATTATAACCAGGATACCGTTTAGCCAGCAGAAACTGGGCGGATGAACATCAGGGTTGGAGTCGTAACGACTGACTTCGGGTTCTGTTCACAGGTGATACGTACAATCCACTCACCATGTTATTGCCTTTTCCTTACATCCTACTGCTGTTTTTCCGTCTTGTTGTCTGGATTTGGTTGGTTAGTAATGTGTGTTTTTTTTATTGTATACTGCAGATTTTCCCTATTTTTATATCGTTTGTGGCTCATTTCTTGTCACTTCACTTTTTCTAAACTGCTTAAAGTGTGCACATCGTCCGATATTTACTGCAATGCCTTTAGATTTGTTTAAAACTTTACTGACACCCCTACCCAGACCATATCCCAACCAAACCTGTATAACATATCTGGTAAACATCTCAAAATCCACTATCAATAAAATTCTTCTGGGTATTAAACCGCGTCGTCATTTTATAAATTCCACCGACGTTTCGGCCACTGTTGCAGGCGACCTTCATCAGGGTCTGTGTGGCCGAAACGTCGGTGGAATTTATAAAATGACGACGCGGTTTCATACCCAGAAGAATTTTATTGACGGTGACAACAGCCGCGGAAGCCTACGTTTGCATCTCAAAATCCAGTTCTCTACATTTAAATATTACAGATGGACACAAACACACACACACACACACACACACACACACGCACACACACACACACACACACAAACACACACACATACATTGATTTCAAATACGTAAATGAATAAATAAATAAAAATAAAACGTTACAGGACTCACAAACCACACGAAAAACAGTTGAAGACAGAAAAAGTGCATTGTGACACTATGGTGTCGTGTTAAACAAACCGAAAGGCATTCCAATAAAAAACGGCTGATTTACAAACTTTACGTAATTTAGAAAACGTGAAGTGTCCTCAAATGAAACGAAAAAACAGCTATATAAATAGGCGAAATCTCCCGTGTACGATAGGAAAACGAACGTCACAAACCGACCAAACCCAGCCAACAGGACGAAAAAACAGCAATGGGTTGTAAGGAAAAGGAAATAACACCATCAGGAGACTGTACACCAAGTTAAAAACACGTAACGTACACAAACAGCTGTAAAACGTTTATCTATATATCCGAAACTCTTAAATTCTACTATGACGTACTGTGACCAGATACCAAAATTCTTATACGTCCTTACTTGTAATCGCCAGACACAAAAATTATTGAAGTCCCGAACAGTAACCAGGTTTCTACACTGAGTGCCAATATCAAGATGGTCTATTTATATGTTTCTTCGAACTGGGCAGTTTTACAGAAAGTGTAAATAGGTATTTAGTTGCTTCTCTATGAGGATTTGCCTTGAGAAAATATGGCCAAAGAACTGGAGAATTTTTTCGTCGACTCGAGAAGAAAGGCGTCTGGAGACATTCTTTTGTTCAATAATGGACACATTTGCTCTTCTTTCGGTCCATTTTATGCGTAGCATCCTACGCCAGCACCAAAGCTCAATGCGTTGTTTGTCTCTGGCCTTGAGTGTCCATGATTCACAGCCAGAAAAGAAGACAGAAAACACGAGTGTTTCAACAAGCCGGATCTTTGTGCTATTTGTTATTGCTCTGCTCTGCCAGATCTTCGTGAGCTTCTTCATAGCCCCTCGTCCTAGCGTGATCCGTCTTCTTATCTCCTCTTCACTACTACTTGTGCTGCAGATGGTTGACCCAAGATAGGTGAAGGACTGCACGACTTCTAGTTCCTTTAATTGACCTGTGAGCTGGATGTGTTGTTCTCGATCAATTAACATGAGTTTGGACTTACTGAGGTTGATGTCTAGTCCATATGCTAGACCAATGTCTTTTATTCTAGTTAGTAGCTCAGCAAGTTCCCCTTCGCTGTTGGCTAAAAGTACAGTGTCATCAGCAAAACGGAGGTTGTTGACAGTTCTTGCGTCAATTGAGATGTCTTTGGTCCAACCATCAAGAGCTTTCCTAATGACGTGTTCTGCATAGATGTTGTACAGTTGGGGGGATAGAACACAACCCTGTCTCACACCTTTTGAAACTCTGAAGGAATCAAACGTGCCAGCACTTGTCTTTACAACTGCGAAGTGATCATTGTACAGATTTTTGATCAATGCTGTCAAGGGAGGAACACCGATCTCTGCAAGTACCTGCCACAACTTTTCCCACACAACATAGTCAAAGGCTTTCCTATAGTCAAGGAAGCAGATGAAAACAGGAACACAGAACTCTCGTGATTTTTCTATTATTTGTCTTACGTTGAGAATCTGTTCACGAGTTCCTTTCCCTTCAACAAAACCTGCTTGTTCTGAGGATATGTGGGGTTGAATGTACGGCTTCAAACGTTGGTTCAGTAAGTAGAGAAAATTTTACTTGCGTGAGATATGAGTGCAATAGTTCGATAGTTGGAGCAGTTCCTGGTAGACCCTTTCTTGTGTAAGGGAATGAGGAGAGACTTTGACCAATCATCCGGCCACTCCCCAGTTTCCCATATTCTTTTACACAATGAGTGCAGCGCATCAATACCTTCCTGTCCCATTTCTTTGATCATTTCTCCTATGCCTGATATGCCGTCTACACCAAGGGCTTTATAATTGTTCAGATGTTGAATCGCTTTGTGGGTTCCAAATTAAGTTGCTCATCTGTTTGGTTGTCCCTAATGTTTTATAAGTTATATATATATATATATATATATATATATATATATATATATATATATATATATATATATATAGGTTGTTTCACTTAGTGATATATATATATACAAGTTGTTTCACCAAGTGTATTTGCCTCTGTAACTTATAAAATAATAGGTGACGGGAAATTTTAATGCGGTAGGTCAACACAAGAAATGTTACACTTTCTGTGGAGCTATAAACATAGTTTATCGTATCATTTTCCAAAGAGTTACAGCACAAAGATATAATTTTTTAATGGAACAATAGTTTTTTTCTATCGTGCACTGGATTCGTTGAAACCAGCTGCGTCCAAATCAATTTAAATTACATTCCTATCACTGTTAGTTTGGGAGCTACAAATCTTCAAAGTTTCAGGGATTGTGTCCACTTGTGTATACTGTTCGTCTAGACCAATGATTCCGAAAGTGGTTTATATAGCCCCCTGCAAGGGGTCCACATCAGCGGAAAAATAATTTGGGCTTCTATTTGTCATGAATGGTGGGCCCACCATAGGTTCACTTTTAGCAAAGTCGCAACCAAAATTTCAGAAATATTTTCATAATGCTGAACTTTGATTCTTTGTATCTCACTGTTTGCATCATTATCTAAGCGAGAGAGTGGAGGTCTCCTGCTGGAGTCCCGTAGACAGATTTTTTTGAGGGGGAGGAGATCAGTTTGACGTATATATTCTAACTTGTAAATCATTACAACATAAGTAAATCTGAAGGTGCACACGTATATCAATAGAGATAATATTATATTTTATTAAATGCAAATCTTCAAAGAGGAACTTGAGCATACTTTTCAATTACGATACCATCAGCATTGATTATTTCCATGGCTCCGCTAACAAGTGACACTACATTCCTTCCTACCGACTCAAGACGACCAAATTAATTAATTTAACGAATTTAGCATGCCATGGGACGAGATTCTGCCTAGGGTTTTCTGTCTTCCTAGGCGGAAGCTTTTGGTGGCACCTGCTACGGGCAGAGAAGTGTATGTGCAGGTCTACTACCAACATGAGATGCAGGAGCCTGCATAGAGGACGCAGCATGGAGTCCTTAATTACATAAGTGTTCCATGGTGCAACGTGAAAAAACAGATGAGTGTAGTGTTGAAGGTTGCTGTCATTGTTATGATGTATGAGATGTTATATACTCGGAACTATCTAAGACTAGAACAGATCATGAAATGAAACCTGATTGTATGTAAATGTATATAGTGTTAATGAAGTTCTGTTAGTCACAGTACAACAGAGGAGTACTATTATTTGTTTCCGACATACAACTTTCATTTGAGTAGAAGAAGCATTTATGTATTGAAATGATAATTTCTCTTCCTCTCACGCTCTGATCAACTTTGGATTCGATTGTCTGATGCTTGATACCGTAAGAAAGAGACTTCTTGGTTGAGGAACAGACTAGCTGGGCCTCATAAGCCAAGGAGTAAATTAAATAGCAAAAAAATGTTCAAATGTTTGTAAAGTCTATGGGACTTAACTACGGGTGTGACACAACAACACAGTGACCAACGGTGCTTTCCAGTCATGTGTGCGTACAGGGTGGTATATAAAACGATGCTTTATGCATTTTTCCTCATTATTTGTATTTTTTGTAATTTATTATGTATTTGTATATTTTGTTTCTGTGATATATTTGCATTGTCCTGTTAATTTCCATATATGTCAAAAATATTGTAAATGTAGTAGACCCGCTGGGTTAGCAAGGGCTTTGCTATTATATAGAATCATCTTTGAATAGGGAGTTTTTTTTTTTTTTTTTATCGCTGGTAGCGCAGAGGCGCACAGCGAGAAGGAATCGTTGTTGAGAAGTAGCGGTGGACAGATGCATTAGTGAGACTGTGTGCTCAGTGGTGTACAGCAAAAGTACATGGATTGGCACTAGTGGAGGAGACAGCGAAGAGGCAATATTATTTATTCATACGACCACAGCTCAGATAATTAATAAATGCATCAAGAGGAATGCTGTGGGCCCTAAATTGTAATTAACATTCATCGCCAAGAAGAGCCTGTGTTTGTCAATTGTTAAGTGCCAACAGTCTTCAATCAGCAGCACCACGTCGCACACCAAATTCAGTAAGATCTGTCCAGTTTGTCTTAGCATGTACAGCTAACCAGCGTATTAGTGATGATTGTTCAATAGCGAACACTGTTATTTGTGAACCTGTGTTTAAAAATCATTACCCATAGTCATTGTCCAGACAGATTCCTTCCTCATCCATTGTTTTTCCGAGGATATTCACAAGTTACAGAAAACTAAAAATCAGAGTCATTAAAGACAATGTGACAGTCGTTAATAAAAAATGTGTTCAGAAAAGTATTACTACACGTAGCTTATGCTACTGTTGCTGATCAATAGGTTTGCTAAGTTGAACGAAACTGCTAGATTAACTTTCAATTTCAAAAGATATTTCAATAACAGTGTAAAAGATTAATTGTTTTCCACTGTATATTATTTTGAGGTAAAGTTTGTTTTAACTTGCAATTACTGACTAGTGAGAATAGTAATTGTTTACAAGTGCTTGAATGCTAATAATTCCTGGTTAAAGATAGAGCAAAAGTTAATCAGAAGGTTAAATGGTTCTTTTCTAAATATTCAGTGTTATCACGACAAGTAATTAATTAATTTTTTGAGCTTGCCATTAGTATAGTTAATAGTTCAGTTACAACTTGATTATTGCTAAAGCGCATGGTATACTTGCTGTAGAATAATTTCTGGTACTTATATAAACAATTAATTATTTGAAGCTGTAAATAGTAAGTATTAAGGTGAGAGTTTTGCATGATTTGCTGCATGTTGCATTTGCGCGGCTATGGCATGCATTTCGCTGCCTTACAGTGAACCCTGTGTTAGTGAACTATTTCTCAGTAATTGGAAATTGTCAGTGACTTTGTACCGGATTTGATGCACATACTGTGATTCACGGCCCACCAAAATTTTACGTAATTTTTCACGTTTGTTAATTAACTTTGCCATTATTGACATCCCACCAAATTATTTGCTCGTACAACGAGCTGGCGATCGTAAATCAATAAGTTTTTTACTTTTTCCAAATAAATCCCTGTGTTCCGTTTGTTCCGCAATTTTTTTCATTTAAACATTAATAATTTTATTCAAAATTTTACCTTCCACTTTCTTTATTCCTATCGATCGTTGTTGTCTACTAAAGAGGTGCAGCAACGTTCCGGTTATAGCCTCCGCTACATCATCGGCTTCATTACCGATAGCTTTTTCAACAAATTAAGATAATTAGGCACACGGGTAATTTTTCTAATTATCATATACTAACCGGTGGTGTAGGACGGGTAGGGTTATACGGGGTCATCAGTCCCTAAACTTACAAACTACTTATGAACTAACTAAGACTAAGGACGGCACAAATATCCATGCCCGAGGGGGGATTCGAACCCCCGATCGTAGTGGCCGCGCACACCGTGACTGGAGCGCCTCAGTCTCCTCGGCCACCGCGGCCGGCATTAAATAGCAGACTTCTAATAACCCGACTCAACATTAGCTAAAGCCATTACAAACTTATATATTCTTGTGGTGTCTTGCAATGAACAGGCAAGGATAACACGGTTACACCGCACGCTCCCTTTTCCCTTCTCCTAGGAGTGGTACGAGTATCGGACACTGCCCATGAAGGACGAGCATATGTTTCGTCACTCGTCAAAGGATATATTAACATATTGTGGACTGGGTGAATGTGGGCTTCTTCAGTTTTTCTGCATTTTGTGTAGCATTTCCTACTGCAAATTTGAAAGAACAGTCAAAGAAACATAGGTAGAGTACCTTTTTTTTTTATATACTCTGGCTCAGGGACATACCTGTTTACTTAACCTTTATTATGGCCTATCACAAGACAGTTTTTGATAGTTTTCCCAACTTCATGAGTGGTAGAAACAGGTTTCAGCACTGTTGCCAATCTTCGTACAAAAAAGAAGAAATCACCGAAAGAGGAGATTTAAGGTTGAACCTAACAAAACTGAATATTATTTACTTAAAAAGCATGAGCCACATCCCTCCCATTAAAAGCCTGTATGTATGTATGTTTGTTCAATATACATTTGTGTCATGTAAATCAATAAATGTAAAATCTTTCTTTTCCTTGTTCTTGACTCTATGCTTTTACAGTTAATCAAAGTTAGCAGCACAAATAAATAAAAAGTACACCAAAGGCAGGGGGTCTACGCAGGGCAGAAAAAGTTGGCAAGGGGTCTACGAGACAAAAAAGTTTGGGAGCTCCTGGTGTAAACGGTGGTTTTCATCTGAAGTGTCTTTCCTATTCATTAACGTATGCAGTAGTACCACTTTCATGACATGTTTTTATGCGAAAATTCTTTCTCCTTTTGTTATAATCCGAGATCCGGTGTAAGAAATATATACCCTCATCTGTTATTTAAGTTTAATGACGTATATACGGTAGATAATGTGGAGATTGATATATCGTTATAGGTTGCCTAGCTAAATCTGGTGTCGATGATGTTAAACAATAAAATTTTTCATAAATTTTTTTCGTTTAACTTCCCCCATCTGTTATTTATGAAAGTCAAGCTTCAGCTGAGAGAATATACTCCAATGAACTGAAAAAGTAAAGGTTGCCTACTGTCACATTTTGGCAACTATGGTGTTGCCTAGTATGAAGAGGTAAGTAAGCGTAGTTAATATACCCTCATCCGTTATTTAATCGAATTACATTTCAAATGAAAGGTAATTTTATTCCAGATCCAACTGTAATAGGTTGTCTTATCAAAAAGTTTGCTAAATCCATGGTTGCCTAGATTTAAGATGTTAACTTTTAGTCCAGTCAAATTAGGCTCGATTTTGACGTTTAGAGGAAAAAATTACGTATAAGCTGGATTTTTGCACAGATGTTCCTTTTATCTTTGTAAACAACATACTAAAAGTCCCAACCGATTGGGCTGGAGCTTCATCTGCCAAATTGAAAAATGGCGACAGAGAATCACATTTTCGCATTTTTAAGGAAAACGGTTGGATTTATGAGAAAATTGCTTCTGTACAAAATTGAAGACGACAAAATTGTCTACAAAAAAGGTCCTATACACTTTCTTCATAGGATTCACGGTTTCCCCTCAACTGACCTGTATTCAGAAGTAAGGAAACAGCACCTCGCTGCATTTGGCAAATCTATTCGTACGGTATACCACAAAAACTAAAATGTTTTTGTATGTCATATTTCAATATTTGAAATGGAGAACAACGAAAAGTGTTTGATTTGTGATGGACTACTTTCTGAAGCGACTACTTGTACAGTTCAGATAAAGGCCTTAGTACATCGATAAATGCCAGTGTGAGACGTGGTGATGGAAAACGTGAAGCTCTTAATAGATCGTTGAGTGTGAAACTCCACGTACATTGCCGGAAAGATTATACAAGAGAGAGTAGTATAAAGAAGCGCGAGAGACTACCACATATACTTAATCAAAATTAAATAACAGATGAGGGTATATATTTCTTATGCCGGATCTTAGACTCTAACAATATTACAGTGCGCAAAAGACGTCTCACAGATACGCTTTCAACAATCTAGTAGTTTGATTATTGTGTTTCTTTTCTTACTGGCTGCATTGTGTATCAACTTGACAAAATGATCACCATTTCGTAATAACAACTAGACGGGCTAAGACGTCCTACTCTATCACGCCTCTGTTACTTTTGTTTCCTTTGAAATAACTGCTCAGTGACTTGGATGCGCCACCTTCTGTACCGAAAAAGTACGCCCACATAGCAGACGGCGAGCTCATTCAAGCTACATGTTGTTTGGTAATTGCGAATCGATTACTATTTTTGCGCGGAGATAACACTCAGTAGTTAATGAACTGTGTTAATTTGAGCAGTCACGTTTCAGCGGGCGCGGAATGAATCACGCAGAGCAGTAAACTGGAACGGTTACGCCATTTTTATTTTTTCACAGAGCGTGTTACGAGTAATTTTGTTATTGCATTACGAACGAGTAACCTGACACTGAATGCCGCTGTTAGCATTTAGCACTTCACGTTTAGTCCGTGGAGATAAAATGAGCAGCATTAAGCTTCGTGGTTCTAAATCAGGAGATCAGAGAAACTAGCACTTCTTCGTCTTTTCTATGTCACAACTGCGGCGATAGGTTAATTTCAGCGAGTATGTAGCAGGCAAAGAATAATAATGTGGGCAACGTTTTCAACAAATCGTCTACTTATATCGTGATAAAAATTGGTAGACAACTCCCACGTTAAACATAAAGCATGTGCGCGGGAAAAAAAATAATTGTTTAGTACCAAATTTTGATAAGAGATTTTACGTTTTACACTTTTTGTGTTAATCTAGTCTCTGAACTATCTACTGTTACATCTTCGTCTACATAATTAATTTGAAACTCACATCTAAGTGCATGACATCGTATCGCTTTTATGATATTTCTCTACTGTTCCATCTTTAACAGCGTGCGGTAAAAGGAATACCTGAATATTTCTGTTTTCGATCTGATTTCTCTTATTTTACTACGAAATGCCAGAGCCTGGACATGACTACCACAATACAAAATACGCAGAAAGTAATAACTTCTTTGCTTCATAAGCAGCCTCTTTACTATTTTTTCTCGATACCACTAGCTTTCTATTGTCATCTTCACTTCCGTTTCTGCAGTCGACAAACAACTTTACATATTTCCTTCTTGGCATTCATAAATACATAATTCATATAAGTTACAGTCAGTAAATCAGCTGCAACAAGTGCTGAGGGAGTATTTCGAAGAATAACGTCACGGTTCAGACTAACAGTAATTATGATTGTTGTCAGTATAAATTTACACATACTGAACAGGAAAAGCTGTGTATCACATGATCAATGTTTCCTAAATCTATATTAGTTATAAAAAAACCTTCTCAATGCCAAGGACATATTAATAAAACTTTGCAGCATAACAGTATGATAACCCGTTTAATTACGTATGTTACTAATATAGTATAACAATCTAAGATACGTTTGAGTTATGTTGTGGTTAATAATAAAATAGCCACAACTTTTAAGCGAGAGGAGAGACTCCTAGCATTAAACGCCTCAACTGCAGTAAGGCGTTAATGTTGACTGATTACATCTCGAACACGACCCGGCTTCATCAGAAAGTTCAAGAAACCTAGTATCGGCAAAGCAGAAGATTCATCTGATTTTTGGCCGAAACCGAAACTGCGGCCGAAACAAATATTTTTGACCGAAACTGGCCGAAACCGAAAATTCGGTCGGTCCTTAGTTCACTCAGAGAACGGCGTTATTCGTCGTGGCGAGATTTATTAGCGAAATTTCTTTCACCAACTTTATCCTCCGAATGCCATCATATTTTGTTAGCACCTACCTACATAGGGAGAAATGATCATCGAAATAAGAGAAATCAGATGGAAAACGGAAAGATTAGGTATTCCTTTTTCCCGCGAGCAGTTAGAGAATGTAACAGTAGATAAATATTATAAAAGCAGTTCCATGAAACCTCGTCCAGGCACTTCAATATGTGTTGCTGAGTATTTATGTAGATCAGAGCTTTCCAAACTGGGTGTCGCGACACCCTGGGGTGTCGCGTAGTAGTATCAAGGGTGTCGTGAGACTAAAAAATTTAGACTCTATACAAAAAAATTGCACTGACGTGTTTTATGGCCCACTTTAGATTTGTAGTTTTATAAGTTTTTGCAAACATTTTGGACCAAAATAATAATCTAAATAATAAAAAAATAAGTAATACGTGTGCCTGAAACCCTTTTAGGGGAAAAAAAAAATTAGGTAGAGGGGGGTAGTCCAACCCATTGCCCACTACGCTACGGCTATCAATCAAAAGATTATTCCTTTAATCTTGTACTATTGATGGCCATTGTTAACTGATGCTAATATGGCATTTGTAGACACTAGATTATCATTTATCGTACGAAGAACCATGTGTTTTTGTTAATTCTTCAGTGCGCCATTGCTTTGAAATGACAACGTGTAAATTACAATAAAAAAATCTTCAAATACGCAACGCAAGATGGCGTAAATCTCCGTTATTTTTGTAAAATACGAGATATGAAAAAAAAAACAATTATGTGTGCAAAATTTGGCGCTGATCGGTTGAACGGTTCGTCTTGAAAACAGGGAACACGTTACGTGCAGACAGACAGACGGACAGACATACATCCCAAACTCGCCGTTATTTTTCCAAATATCTTTGAAACGCTACGAGATATGAAAAAAACATAAGAGAGCAAAGTTGTAGAGAATTTTCTCCTCTACATATTTGGTTATTCAGTTTTCGTGTCAGATGAATAGTTAAGCCGTTATTTTCATTTAACTTTCGAGCTGTCAAAAGACTATCGCAAAGGCTCACTTTTAGTGTTACTACCGTAACCTAAAGTGGGCCAAAAAACTTGTCATAAAATAACACAAAACATCCTTCTCTTCATACTACCCTGAAGACTCGCCTGCAGCTAATCATCCTTCTCTTCATTCAGTGCCCACAGATCACATATTAAAGGAATGATTTGTGCAGATTAGTTGCGTGCTCAGCCGCTAGGCGGCAGCTCTGCTTCAGCAGCAGTAGACACTCAGGGTTCGTTCAAGCAGCTGTCAGTTGCCAGAGTGCAGCAAACTGCGCATGTGCAGAGCTGCTGCTATACTCGATAACAGCTCTTTCCGTGCGCTGTTTGCTGGAACTGGCAGCTGCTTGAACGAACCTTCACTGTGATCTGGTTTCCTTTTCAAAAAGCTGCACCAGAGCGTTTTTCAATGGATTTATCAAAGCCACGTCACCCTCGGTAGCGTTTCTTACTATTAAATGTCAATCAATGACACAGTGGCTGTAAGAGCTGTCACAGATTGTAAATGCGGTCACTTGTCCACTGACCAAAGCTATTCAGTAGCGATGTTTAGTATGGAGTGTGGCCGGTTGATTAACGGAGAGTAGTATGTTAAATGCAGTGATCGTTGTTTCGAACCCTGATATGCGATAATATTTTTTTTTCTCAGTTTCCTGTATGTAACAGATTCTGGGACCAGAAATGACATTCATATTCTTGTGACAAATATTTATCCATTTTTTTCGAATATGTCGGGACTTACGAGGTCGTGGCGAAGCAAGAACCTAACAATAGAACTCAAATAATAATTCATCAGTTGTCATAAATACATCCTGTTTATTTCTGTTAATAATGTGATAATGTTGAACTCAAAGGGAACAGTCACTGTGCTGTCTAAATCAGAAATCAGAGCAGCTAATTTCCAGATGCCGTTTTCAATCGATCCAGCAAAACCTTATCTGGCCCTGAAATGTACACACGACAGCGAAAAACGGTTTCCGAAATTCAGTTTTCATGTTTCGAAAGGTGGGTTGCATCTAGAAGAAGCACGTATTAATGTGTGAGTTAGGCATTGTTGTCTGCGGTGTTACTCTGTTGTACATCTCCTTAGTTCCTAATGTTTCCTTTTCTTGCGATGAGTGTACGTAATTGCTGCAGTCAGGATCAACATTAACCATGTCAATGCGTACGAGGATTTCAGTTTCGTTCACAAACTACATTTAAGCGATACTTTATTTCCGTCCCCCCTCCCACTCCCTCCCCCCGCCCCCGCTAGAACAATCTAAATTCTACCATATGTATTTATATTAGCGAAAGGGTGTCGCGCAAAACTGTAAGCTATAAAAGGTGTACACATGAGGGAAAGTTTGGAAAGCATGTAGATGTAAATATCTGGCCTATACAAAGGAAATAAGCCGGCCGCGGTGGCCGAGGGAATCAGGCGCTCCAGTAACGGTCTGCACGGCCACTACGGTCGGGAGTTCCAATCCCCCCTCGGGCAAGGATATTTGTGCCGTCCTTAGAGTTAGTTAGTTCATAAGTAGTTTGTAAGTTTAGGGACTGATTACCCCGTAGTTAAGTCTCATAAGCTATACAAACATTTGAATTATGTACAAAGGAAATAAACTTGAAGGAAATATTCCAGGAACCGAAAACGAAGTAGAGGAAGATGAGATAGGCGATCAGTGACATAAAGATGAAGCACCATGTCATATGAGGTGCTATTTTCTAAAATGAGGAGAACTGAAGATGACAAATTTGTCGAAACCGATTAGCTAAAATAAAATATTTAACAAGCGATCTTGGCATATATATTCTCAATAAATAATAATTAACGCTCTCAGTCCTACATTATGAAATCTGCTTTGGAAAAATTAAAATCTAATGTTTTCTGTATTAGTACAGTGCAATAAACAACAAAATATGTGCAGACGTAGGCTTCCGCGGCAGTTGTCACTATCAATAAAATTCTTCTGGGTATGATACCGCGTCGTCATTTTGTATACGTTTCGGCCACTATTGCAGGCGGCCTTCATCAGGGTCTGTGTCTGACTGCTGACTGTACGATCGCTTGGTGTTTATATACCAGCGGATGAAGGAGAGGAAGGGGGCGTAGGTTATCATTTATTGGTGGTTATATTATTGCACGCCATTGGTGGAAAGGGGCGTTGCTGATTGGTGTTTTAATGGCTGGTTTTTTCATATGATTGGATGTTGTATTCTTCTCCCTTATTGGTCAAAAAGGACGTTTCCTATTGGCTTTTGCATTAGAACAACCTGTATGGGCAGGAAGTACATCAAAACATCAGGCAGCTAGAATCGCTGCGTCTAAAGGGAGGTAAACTGCTGAATGATCTTGTTTACTTGAAGAGATGTAGGGACACCAATATAGTGCCAAAATTCCTACGGCTGAAGTCGCATATAAAATCGAACAAGGCGAAGAACATCTGTCTACGAGCCAGCAAAGCCTTGCTGAGGGAAAGGATACGAGACATACGGACCAGCCTTGACATAAACAACAAAAAGCTCTACGAACTACACCTATTCCTGGCAAGAAAGTTGGATGTGGAAGACTGGGAGAAGGTCGATAGGCTGACCTTCCAACAAGCCACGAGTTCTACTGAGAGTCTCGCCAGTCGTCAGATGAATAAGTTTGCCAAGCTGCATCCGGTCACGACGAAAGAAGAACAAACGCAAAGGACAGTGGTAAATCTCTCAAGCCACACCTTAAGTGAAGCAGCTACTCAGATCCTGGCTAAGGGACTCAATTTTGCTATCGCACCGAAATATGTACCGAAGGAAGACATCATTGAATCAGTTGAGACGTCGGTGCGTCACCTGCCGAGGCAGAGAAGATCCGACAAGAATCGGTACGAATCCTGTCTCAAGCGAAGCCACCAAAACAAAACATTAGCAGGGAGGAACGCCAGGCCATAGTGAAGTTGAAGAAGAATCCTGACTTAGTAGTGATACAGGCAGACAAAGGCAACGCCACTGTCATCATGGATACACCAGATTACAATAAACGAATGAAAAATCTTCTCGGCGATCCCATATACAAGAAACTTAAGGGTGATCCGACGGCTAAGATAACCAGATCGACGCAGGCGCTGCTGAAGCAAACCAGGATGACCTTTGACACAGCCAGAAGACTCATCCCACAAGTTCCGCAGGCACCGAGGATGTATGGGGTACCGAAGGTTCATAAAGAGGATTTCCCTTTGCGTCCTATAGTGGCCAGCATTAATTCACCCACATACAAGCTGGCAAAACATCTGGTACCAAAGCTCCGACATCTGGTGAGCCACACAGAGTCTTACGTCAAGGATTCGACCCATTTCGTGGCACTTTTAAAAGAGAAGAGTGTATCAGTCACGGATCTGATGGTTAGTTTCGATGTAACATCGTTATTCACTAACGTACCAGTGTCAGACACAATTAACATATTAGAAGAGCGCTTAGCACCTGACACCTGTGACTTAGTACGCCACTGCTTGACGACCACCTACTTCAAGTGGAAAGGAGAATTTTATGAACAAACAGACGGTGTAGCTATGGGCTCCCCTCTTTCGCCGATTGCAGCAGACATCTTCATGCAAGCTTTTGAAGAAAGGGCTCTCCAGTCAGCGCCACTACGCCCAGCATGCTGGCTGCGATACGTTGATGACACTTTCGTCATCTGGCCACATGGGGAAGAGGAGCTACAGAACTTCCACGAACATCTCAATCGGCACACAGCAAAATACATTTCACTATAGAAGTAGAGAAGAATGGGGTGCTGCCTTTCCTCGACGTTGAAGTCTACCGAAAGTCTGATGGTAAACTCGGCCACAGGGTGTACAGAAAGGCTACCAGCACAGGAAGGTACCTCCACGCCTCCTCCCACCACCACCCCATGCAGAAGAAGTCCGCCCTTCAAACTTTAACAAGGAGGGCCCACAGGATCAGCGATGCCGATCACCTACAGGCGGAACTACGGCACCTCAGATCCATCTTTGTGGCTAATGGTTATGGACTGGGCGAAATAAATAAAACAATGCCCAGGAGGAATGAAAACGATAGAGGGGACAGCAGGAAGCACAAAGCATCGCCCTATTACCTTACGTGCAGGGCGTCACTGAACGTGTGGGCAAGGTTCTTCGTCGGGCAGGCATCAAGCCAGTCTTCCGCAGCTCCAACAAATCTAAGGATTTCCTAGGTTCAACTAAGGACGCGGTTGACAAACTGAGTAATGCCGGCGTTTATGAAATAAGCTGCGAGTGTGGGCTGGTCTACATAGGAGAGACCGGACGAGCAATCTGCACGAGGCTTTCGGAACATGAAAGGTACATACGGCTTGGACAGCACACAAAGTCAGCGGTTTCTGAGCACCACAATCAGTGCGGAAAACAGTTATCTTTCGGTGAGGCCCGCGTGCTGGCAAAACAACCATTCTCAACGAGGAGGAAGATTAGAGAGGCTATAGAAATAGCGAAGCGTCCCGCCAATATGAACAGGGAGGATGGCTACAGGCTGCCGGCGTCTTGGATGCCAGCAGTTGCAACGCTACGTGACTGCACCGCGCGCGGAATGACTCGCGCAGGCGCCCCGGAGACCACAGCGGCCGCGAACACGCAGAGCACCGGCCCGCCGCCGTCTGCGCCAGGCGACGTCAACAGCGGCACGCCGCAACCGCTGTTCGTTCTCCCAGGTCCATTCCACCAATAGCAAGTTCTAATGCAAAAGCCAATAGGAAACGTCCTTTTTGACCAATAAGGGAGAAGAATACAACATCCAATCATATGAAAAAACCAGCCATTAAAACAGCAATCAGCAACGCCCCTTTCCACCAATGGCGTGCAATAATATAACCACCAATAAAGGATAACCTACGCCCCCTTCCTCTCCTTCATCCGCTGGTATATAAACACCAAGTGATCGTACAGTCAGCAGTCAGACACAGACCCTGATGAAGGCCGCCTGCAATAGTGGCGGAAACGTATACAAAATGACGACGCGGTATCATACCCAGAAGAATTTTATTGATAATAAAATATGTGTTTTAAAATTTTTGGTCGAACTATTGATTTTTTGTCATATAATTTCATGCACAACACACACGTCTGTATCGGGGTATTTTATTACTTGGATGTTATTTTGTTGATAGTTAACACTGTCAATAATGCTAGCATAATCTTCGCTACAGCACCAAAGACAAGACTTCATACTTAAACTGAAAAGAACACGTAGATAATGTCGTGGGAAAGGCGAACCAGAGACTGCCTTTTATTGGCAGAACCCTTAAAAGATGGAACATACCTACAAAAGAAACTGCATTCATTACGCTTGTCCGTCCATTTTTGGAGTATTGCTGCGCAGTGTGGGATCCTTATCAGGTGGGTTTGAAGGAGGACATCGAAAGAGTCTAAAGAAGGGCAGCTCGTTTCGTATTGTCACGATACAGACAGCGTTATGGAAATGATACAGGATTTGTGATGGGAATCATTACAACAACGGCGCTTATCACTACGGCGTGGGCTACTTACGAAACACCAATCGCCAACATTCTTCTCCGAATGCGAAAAATATTGTTGACTCCCACTTACATTGAATAAAATACGAGAAATCAGAGCTCTAACGGAGAGATTCAGTTGTTCTTTCTCCCCGCGCGCTATTCGAGAATGGAATGGGAGATAAATAGTATAACGGTGGTTCGATGAACCCTCTGCCAGGCACTTAAATGGGTTTTCAGGGTATCTCGTGTAGATATAGATAAAGATTCACTGCTGGAATAAAATAAAAGGAACCACATTCACGCTCACACTCTTAGCCACGTACAGACGGCAATGCAACACCACCTCCAAATGCTGCTCATCAACAAAAATGCAACTTTAAGGATTGATGCACAAAATAGGTATAAATCAACTTTTGATACGTTGTTGAGCAGGAACAATACTGGGAATGAAAGGGTTAAGATCGCCCCACTGCTTGAAAAATGCCAAGCATATAGAAAAGCGTATCAATTGCGTCGATTTTGCATTATTTCTATTCCCCATGTCGATGACATTAATACTTCCAAATTTGGTACTCGTACAGTATTTAGTTCTTGTGTTATAACGTGTTAAAAGGGGGAAAGTGTAATTATGAGCACTCATACCAAAGAAACCAGGCACTATAAAATGTGAAGAACATCGTACCTTGAGCCTAATATCACATGTGTTAAAAATACTAAAAAATATATATATAACCGAATAATAAAAAAAATTGAGCAGAATCTGGATGAAGATCAATTTGGATTCCGACAGAACAGAAGAACAAGAGAAGCTATCCTAATGTTAAGACAAATCATGGATAAAATGCTGAACCTAAAGAGATCACTGTTCATTGCTTTCGTGGACTTGGAAAAAGCCTTTGATAACGTGAATTGGAATGTCCTGATGGAAATTGTGACTAATGTTGGTCTTGATTTCAGAGACAGACGGATAGTACATGAACTCTACAAAAATCAAAGAGGGGTTATAAATATACATGGTGAAATACAAGAGGCTCGCATAAAGAAAGTAGTACTGTAAGAATGCAATTTATCACCAGTGCTCTTCAACTTGTATATCGAGGGAATTAAGGAATGTAAAGAGTCTATGGAATGAACTAAGATCAATGGAGTACAAATTAAAATAAGGTTTGCTGATGACATAGCCATCATTGAAGAGACGAAGAAAATCTGCAAAAAGCGTTATCAAGAATGAATGAGATTCTGCCAGCTAAATATAACATGAAAATCAACACAAAAAAGACAGAGATCATGGTATGCAGCCACGAGAAAATTTCAACTGATATTGAGATTAATGACGTACCATTGAAACAAGTTAATGTATTAACATATTTAGGAAGTAAAATTACACCGAATGGCAAAAATTCATCAGACATAAAAAGTAGAATTGCGCAAGCTAAACTAGCCTTCAACAATAAACGGATGCTTCTTACATCAAGAAATATAAAAGAAGAGACCAAAAAAGCATTTATAAAATGCTACGTGTGGAGTGTGGCATTATATGACTCCGAAACTTGGACACTCGGTGTTTGCGACAAGAGAAAACTAGAAGCATTTGAATTGTAGTGTTGGAGGAGGATGCAGAAAATCCCTTGTACGGCCAAGATGACAAACGAAAAACTTCTTAGAAGAATGGGCGAAAAAAGAGCACTTGTGAAAACGATAATGAAGAGACGAGACAAGTTAATAGCCACAACGAGTTTATAAGTAATATTATGGAAGGCATGGTAGAAGGAAAAAGAGGAAGAGGAACACCCAGACTGCAATACTTGAAACAGATTCAAAGAGATATAGGAGTGGAATCATATCAGGAAATGAAGAGACTATCCGAGAACAGAGAAATGTGGAGGATATAATGTAGCGCCTGTATGGTGTTTGGTGGGAGTCGTTAGCTGAAATGTTATGTACAGAACTGGGAATAAATGGAAATGGCGGATTATGATAAAGAGGGAATAAAAATTAAATTAAAACAAAAAGAATTAGAACGACTGTAAGGGTAAAGATGGGTGGCTTCTACATTATAAAAAAGGAGACGATGTTACCTTCAGTAAGTACTATCTCGAAGTGCAATGATGATACGTCAGGGATCTGTAATCAAATATTATATAATTAAAAGTACACACCGTCGTGATCGGGAATGGGACGTATTAAAATCTGTTATTGTGCATTGGGCAGTGTGCTAAATTTTAGTTGTGGGCTCCGCGTATGCGGTTGGCAAGAAAGTAACATAAACGGAAAAAATATTCGGACTTCGTTTTAATAGATAGCTATACAAATTCGACTGCAGGTCCTGTAATCATCACTATCTTTGATGTAGGAAATATTGGAATAGAAAAAAGCAATGAAACCGATTTAACAATTACTGCACTGATCATTATTAGCCGTAATGGCGTCCAATTCCTTCACATTTTAAGTTCACGCCACTCGAGTGAAAAAGGGCAGTTAAATGAAAGATGACTGCCATTTAAAATTTTATATTGATGTATTTCAAGTTAAAAATCATTATTGACAGGAGCGGCAAGGGGAGAGCTGCATCGAATACGTCTTATCTCCAGAAAGGAGACACGAAGACAAAAAAACGTTAATCTCTGTTCCTTCTCTCCCGCAAAAAACAAGGGAAGATGGATCACAGATAATTTAATGGGAGAGAAAGAAAAACGATCTTCGCCCTACTCGAAATTTTTCTGATTCATGAAAGTAATTTATTATTTATTTATATATGATTTATATTATGTCGTTTCACTGCCCCATCTTTGGCTTCGAGAGGAAGTGAAACGAACTTGTCGTCAAGGAGAAGAATTGCTGCCAACAATCTTCGGATTGAGAACGAGAGAGAGTGTGTGCATCACTCGTGTCACTCTGCAGTTTCTTAAACCGCTTATTCACTTTTTCGTTTACCATCATGAGAAACTTCGCTAAAAACTGGTACTATACGCTAATTCTCGCCGAGTTTACGGAGTATTAGCATCACAATACGTTGTAAATGTGCAAATCGGCTGAACGTGGGCGAAGATAACGCATTTAATAGAACAAGTTAATGTATTCACAGGCTTAGGAAGTAAATTTACACCGGATGGCAAAAGTTCAGCAGACATAAAAAAGTAAAATTTCGCAACCTAAACTAGCCTTCAACAATAAACGGATGCTTCTTACATCAAGAAATATAAAAGAAGAGACCAAAAAAGCATTTATAAAATGCTATGTGTGGAGTGTGGCATTGTATGGCTCCGAAACTTGGACACTCTGCGTTTGCGACAAGAGAAGACTAGAAGCATTTGTATTGTGGTGTTGAAGGAAGATGCAGAAAATCCCTTGGACAAACGGACAAACGGAGAAGTTCTTAGAAGAATCGGCGAAAAAAGAACACTTGTGAAAACGATAATGAAGAGAAAAGTTAATAGGTCATTTGTATAGGCACAATGAGTTTAGTATTAACTAGCTTAAGCCCGCGGCTCCGCTCGCGTGTTGGTTGAGTATGCTGGTAAGCTATCTTTCAGTAGTGTGCTCTGAGCCCTTCTTTAGAAACAAACATTTTTAATCAACATTAAAATAAAAAATAAAATTATGTGAATTGCTTAATGATTTACAATAAATAATACATACATTATTCCTTATAGCCTGTGTTGCAATATCTCAACACGTATGGTGAGAGTAATTTCCAAATTAATTTTAATTTTTTTATTTATTTATTCTTATACTTCCTTAGTCTTATGCTTATTCTTACAGAGAAAGAACTGAAGACATTGTAGCACGCATAGACCAGATATATGGTTCTGGCATCACGTTTCGCTGTATGTAACCTCCTTGCTATTAAGTCGCAAACGTCATTGCTGGCCTTCACTCCGAATTTTTTAATGATTTGACGACTTTCAACCACAATATCTTCCAACCCCTTATAGCTATCGGCATGGAAGTGCTATGGCGTACAACGGGAGACTTCGGACAATTACACACATACCATTTGTTTGCGTTTTGTAGTTTTCGCTGCAGAGCGAAATATTAACACACACACACGTAGAATTTTATTTACACCGATAACTTTCCATCCCAATACACTCCACCTTTTTATCATTATCAACCCTCAAGCAACAATGCAACCAATAAAACCATTTTCAGAGAGTAAATATAATTTTCAAAGAGTAATTATTGTTCCGCATTTCGCTATAAAACCGTGCCTAAAACCTTCCTCAGGTATAAATTAGTAACTGTACAAATATTTAAGTCTCTGCGTCTTGTCGTTCGGACGTGATAAGCGTACACCGAACAGACATTCATATATATATATATATATATATATATATATATATATATATATATATATATATATTATGGTAGGAATGGTAGAAGGAAAAAGAGGCAGAGGAAGACCCAGGTTGCAGTGCTTGAAACAGATTCAAGGAGGTATAGGAGTGGAATATCAGGAAATGAAGAGGCTATCCGAGAACAGAGAAGTGTGGAGGAGAAGAATTGCTGCCAACCAATCTTCGGATTGAGAACGAGAGAGTGTATACATCACTCGTGTCACTCTGCAGTTTCTTAAACCGCTTATTCACTTTTTTGTTTACCGTTATTAGAAACTTCGCAAGAACTGATCCTATACGCTAATTCTCGCCGAGTTTACGGAGTATTAGTATCACAATACGTTGTAAATGTGCAAATCGGCCGAACGTGGGCGAAGATATCGCATTTAATGGAACAAGTTAATGTACTCACAGGATTAGGAAGTAAAATTACACCAAATGGCAAACGTTCAGCAGAACATGCTATATCTGGAGTGTGGCATTGTATGGCTCTGAAACTTGGACACTCGGCATTTACGACAAGAGAAGACTAGAAGCATTTGAATTGTGGTTTTGGAGGAGGATACAGAAAATCCCTTGGACGGCCAAGATGACATAGGAAGAAGTTCTTAGAAGAATCGGCGAAAAAAGAGCAATTGTGATAACGATAATGAAGAGAAGAGACAATAGGTCATCTGTATAGGCACAATGAGTTTATAATTAATATTATGGAAGGGATGGTAGAAGGAAAAAGAGGCAGTGGAAGACCCAGATTGCAGTACTTGCAACAGATTCAAAGAGATATAGGAGTGGAATCATATCAGGAAATGAAGAGGCTATCCGATAACAGAGAAGTGTGGAGGAAAAGAATTGGTGCCAACCAATCTTCGGATTGAGAACGTAGTTATGTGTATCACTCGTGTTACTCTGCAGTTTCTTAAACCGCTTATTCACTTGTTTGTTTACCGTCATTAGAAACTTCCCAAGAACTGGTCCTATACGCTAATTCTCGCCGAGTTTACGGAGTATTAGCATCACAATACGTTGTAAATGTGCAAATCGGCTGAACGTGGGCGAAGGTACCGCATTTAATGGAGGGGATCTCGTTAAAACAGGTTAAACGGGTTCCCGCGCGCTGCGCGGCGTAAATGGATTCTTAGCAGGAGGACGCGGCTCGGCTAGGAGACCGGCCGCCTTGTTCGCCCGTAATGGAAAACCGAGGCTTGCTGCGGGCGACACCGTTTGACGTTATTAATGTTGCCGTAAATTCGGGCTCCCTGCCGCGCCGCGTCGGGCGGAGGAAAGTCGCGGCGCGAGCTTTTCAGGGCGTAATGGCGAAAAGAAAAAACTTCTCTCCGAATATTACGTCTTTAATGCACTCAGGAATGAATTGTGCTTGACGCTAAATAAGACGCAGTCGGGCGAAAAATATTGCTGAAAATATCGCGCAAATGCTTTCGGAATTACATTAAATTATTTTTGGATGAATTTATTAAATTTTTTTTTTAGAGGAGCAGGGGTTGGAAAAGCGGATTATACATTTATTTACTCTTTTCCTTTATTCTTCAAACTTTATTCTTAGGTCTGGAACGGCCTTTTGTTTCTTGATCCAGGAACTTTCCTTTACGGTTATGGATATTTTCATAGCACTACCGAGAAACGGAATCTTATATAACTTAAAAAAAAAAATTTTTGTACATCTTTTTTACGTATTTGCCTCCTCTTGTGACGTTATATCTTTGATAATGATCTTAAAAATACCTTCGACATTACCGGTTTAATTGGAGAGGTTTTTTTTCTTGACAGTCATCCCCACCTTTTCTTCTCAACGTACGTGTTGAGTCAGAAGTTTACGCACTCAGTGCAGATGATTGCAGTGATCACATCAAGTCTACTGCATACACTACGCTTGTCCGTCCATTTTTGGAGTATTGCAGCCCAGGTGGGTTTGACGGAGGACATCGAAAGAGTCCAAAGAAGGGCAGCTCGTTTTGTAATGTCATGATACAGCTTTACGGAAATGATACAGGATCTGGGATGGGAATCATTACAACAACGGCGCTTATCGCTGCGGCGTGGGCTACTTTTGTAACTCCAGTCGCCAACATTCTCCTCCGGATGCGAAAATATGTTGTTGACTCCCACTTACATAGGTAGAAATGATCATCAGAATAAAATACGAGAAATCAGAGCTCGAACGGAGAGATTAAGATTTTCTTTCTTCCCGCGCGCTATTCGAGAATGGAATGAGAAATAAATAGTACTAGCTTAAACCCGCGGCTCCGCTCGCGTGTTGATAGATCGAATCACACGTACAAATGCACCCGTTTCGACGAATTCAGTTACGAAATTCAACAATATTGATTGTAATAATATCACAGATCGATCACTTGATGTAATGCGCGAAACGTCAAATCGATTGTTCTAAAGAGACGTATTAAAAGAAATTCCTTTTTTATTAGTTTAGTTATTTGTTCATATATTTTCTCATTCTTGGGCTGATCCCTACAGAGAAAGAGCTGAAGACATTGTAGTACTCGTAGACCAAAGATATGGTCTGTGGCATCAGGTTTCGCTGTATGTGCCCTCCTTGCTATAGAGTCGCAAACGTCATCGCTGGCCTTCAGTCCGAATCCTTGTATAATTTGACGCCTTTCAACCACCATATCTTCCACCCCCTTATAGCTATCGGCATGGAACTGCTATGGTGTACAACGGGAGACTTCGGACAACAATTACACACAGAGCATTCGTTTGCGTTCTGTAGTTTTCGCTGCAGAGCGAAATATTAATACCCACACACACGTAGAATTGTATGTACACCGATAACTTTCCATCCCAATATACTCCACCCTTTTATCGTTATCAACCCTCAATCAATAATGCAACCAATAGATCCATTTTTAAAGAGTATACAAAATTTGCAAAGAGTAATCGTTGTTCCGCATTTCGCGTTATATTGTTCAAATTACTAAATATCTATCAGGTCGCTATAAAACCGTACCTAAAGCCTTCCCCGGTTTGACATTAGTAACCGTACAAATATTTAGCTCTTTATGTCCTTTGGTTCAGACGCGATAAACGTACACCGAACAGACATTCACATTTATAAATATAGATAACGGTGGTTCGATGAAACCTCTTCCAGGCACTTAAATGTGATTTGCAGAGTACCCCATGTAGATGTAGAATCGCAAATTGGTGGTTTTTGTGCCCCATTGCTGTTTGAGCTATGGTCAAGCGTGAAAAGTTTCTCGTTTAGCTCGGACCAGCACTCGTTTGTGTGGAATTATAACGCGTTTCTAACTGTAGATACTAATATAATTACGTAGGCTTCCGCGGCCAGAGTCAGATGACATAAAAGTTTTCTGGGTGTGACCGAAACGTCTGTTATTAAAGTAATAGCCTTCTTACATCATGACGCGGATCGACACCCAGAAAACTTTTATATCATGTAGCTACTAAGTTTGAACTACGAACCAGAACTGAAGCCTAAGCACATTATTAGGAGAGATTCGTTTCTTTTGTAAAATGTATCAATTAAGCTGAAATTATTGCTCGGCTAACGATCTGCACAGTTCGGATTTTACGTGCAAAAATCTATTTCCCTTGAAAAGCGTCATTTCTGCAGTTTAAACTGATCCGAATCTTATGGAACTTGACACGGAGAATAAAGTCAAAACCAATATTTTCATTTTCTACTCGTTACCTATTATCGCGGTATTTAAGTCAACTATTCAACACGTGCTGACACTTATTGAATTTCCAAAGAAATGGTGATCTCTGGTAGTATTTTATACATTTTAGCTTGGTGATCAACGACCGCATAAATATACAGTGGTCAAAACAATTAGGGGATTAGTTGAGGTATCTAGGTTCTGAAGAATTGTCATCGGCATAATGGACTTTTGTTTCGACGTCTTCCTGTCGCTTCTACGGAAAACATTACGGCAACCGAGACAGTGGTAATAACAGAAAGTTGCTATAGCGGACGTTGGTGTTTACTTGTTTTTACTCTACTAAACGAATTACACAAGCAGTTGGGGTCAGATAGTGTAGTGAGCAGGTAGTGCAATGTAACATCGTGACTTACCCGAAGAGCCGGCCGCGGTGGCCGAGAGAACTGAGGCGCTCCAGCCACGGTCTGCACGGCCACTACGGTCGGGGGTTCGAATCCCCCCTCGGGCATGGATATTTGTGCCGTCCTTAGTATTAGCTAGTTCATAAGTAGTTAGTAAGTTTAGGGACTGATGACCCCGTAGTTAAGTCCCATAAGCTCTACACACACTTGAACTTACCCGGAGCCATAGGAATGCTGGAACTGAGAAAAATACAGAGGGAAGTGGCTGCATCTATAGGAGTGTCTCAAAGTTTAATTTCCAGAACCTTGACTCGATTTTAGGCAACAGTAACCTTTGATGGAAGGCAGGGCCAGGGTAGTCCACGTGTGTCCTCAGCAAGAGATGACAGTTATCTCCATTTGACAACTCGTCCAGGCAGGGGCTGAATTCAACTCTGCTCAACGCACCTACCAGGCAGCAACTGTACGCGTAAATTAATACAAACAGTCGGAAATCGCCTTCGAGAATGTGGCTTCTACGCACGGAGGCCTATGATGTGTGTCCCATTAAAACCGAGTCACCGTTTAAACCGTAGAAAAAAAAAAAAAAAATTCAAATGCTTGTAAATCTATCGGACCAAACTGGGTGGTCATCAGTTCGTAGCTTACAAACTACTTAAACTAAGGTAAAATAATCTAAGGACAACACACACACACACACACACACACACACACACACACCCATGCCCCAGGGAGGACTCGAACCTCCGATTGTGAGTAACCGCGCGCTCCGCAGCGAGGCGCCTTAGACCGCTCGGCTCCACCGCGGCTAAACCACAGGAACTGGACGGAGGAACATATGTTTGGGAGCCGTAACGAATGGCGCCCGGTTCTGTTCTCAGATGTATCAAGATTTTGTGTTCATCTGGAGAGAACGTGCAACTCGGAACAATCCTGCTTATGTGCAGGAAATATCAGCATATCATGGTGGTGGACGAATGGTGTGAGCAGGACTGAGTATTAGCGGACGTACGGATATCTGTGTCGTTCAGAATGTCGCTTTGACTGCTCAGAGGTATAGGGATCCTTGGATCTTTCGTTGTGCCCTACGCTGGTGCCATAGGAGATGGGTTCCTTCTGGTGGACAATAACGCTCGTTCCCAATAGCTGCACTGGTGGACAACGTGCATGCAGCTGAGGGAATTGAACGATTGGAGTGGGCAACATGTTCACAGGATTTAAACCCGTTTGAGCTTGTTTGGGATGCACTTGGCAGACGTATTGCAGCCAGACCAGCAGCTCCGACAACGGTTGCAAAGATCGATACTGCACTCATGGAGGGATGGCCAAATATACCTCAAGAGCTGATTAATAACACACTGTCCATGCCACGCAGGTGTACTGGCCGTACGAGGTAATCACACAGCATATTAGAAGCCGGCCAGTCTCATACTTGTTCCACAAACGGTAGAACAGTTTCTTCAAGAGTGGCACTCCGAATTTCAACTCCAGGGGCCTTCTTGCTATAACGTCACAGCTGCGTGCACCTAATCCTCGATGGGCGAAGGTGCCGTTATATTGTATTTGCTGTTTAATTAATCTTTAATCATTCAAAAATGTTTGTATAGCTTATGGGACTTAACTACGGGGTCATCAGTCCCTAAACTTACAAACTACTTATGAACTAGCTACCACTAAGGACGGCACAAATATCCATGCCCCAGGGGGGATTCGAACCCCCGACCGTAGTGCCCGTGCAGACCGTGACTGGAGCGCCTCAGTCCCCTCGGCCACCGCGGCCGGCCCTTAATCATTGTTCCCGGGGTATGACGGTATGGGATGCGGACAATTACTAGGTTGATAAATAACAATAAACTTTGTTAACTACCTTTATTACGGAACGACAAATGTTAATAAGTCTTTCTTTGAATACACTGATTAAATAACCGCGTGCCACTGCGATAAATGTCTACAAGTCCACACTGAAACATTTCAATACGCAACTGCAACCGAAATTCATATGCGATACGACTGCCGACATGCTACCGCCTCGCTCTGCGGTCGTCGGGAGACTGCCGCACGCCGGCCAACAAACAAGAAACGTTCAAATCTAAGCATTGTCGCCCAGCAGCTCTCGCTGCACGCCAACGATAACTGTCGTTCGACCAAAACGTACCAAAGAGGTTACTACGCTAAAACCCTGTATACTCACATTGCGACTCAAACCTGTTAGTGCTCTGTCAAATTCTTCTCGAAGTACCGTATCTTACGTCTTACCATCATGTATTTCCTCTTCCATTTCTAAAATACTTCCTTCAAATATATTTCTCTTCTATGGCCCCCCTAAATATTCCTTTCACCTTTCATCTTTTCTTATTTGCGAAGTATTGGTTTTCCCTCTGATCTCTTGATATTCCTCCTGAAGCTGCTTCCTGTAGGCGGTGTCTGTCTATCCCCAAGTTATTCCTTCTTTTCGGACTTGCATTTCTCCTCTAGCCAATCCTGCTCAGCCGCCTGTACTCAATTTGAATGCTTTACTTGCTGCACTTTTTTTTTAATTATCTCCTTTCATGAATTAAATTCTGTGTCACCTGTGTTATCCTAGGATTTCTATTACTCTTGTCCTACCTATATGATCCTCTGAGGCTTTCATTACTTTGTCTCTCAAAGATACTTGGGTTTTTTTTTTTTTTTTTTTTTTTTTTTTTTTTTTTTTTTTTTTTCTATGTTCCATCTCCTTATTTTTCTACCTCTTTCCAGTTTATTTTTAATTTACAGTTCATAAACAATACGTTATGGTCAGTGTAAGTATATGATGTCATCAACTACCGCCCCATCTCACTTCTGACAACTTTATCCAAAAATTTTGAGACAGTTACGTATTCTCGAGTAGCTTCACATATTAGTAAACATAAAGTTCTAACAAAATGTCAATCTGGTTTTCAAACAGAAAATTCTGTATATACCTTCACCGATGAAATATTAAATGCTCTGAATTACCGGACACCACCCGTTGGAATTTATTGTGATTTCTTAAAAGCTTATGATTCTATAAATCATGGGATTATTCTATATAAGCTTAAGTATTGAAGTATGAGTGGGACAGTACACAAATGGTTTAAATCATACTGAACTGGAAGAGTGCAGAAAGTTGAAATAAGCATTTTACATGATACAGAAGAAACAGTTTCGCTGACTGGGACTTATTAAAAATTTGGTCCCACAAGGTTCTTTGCTGTTCTTAATATATGTTAATGATTTCCCATTCTACATTCACAAAGATGCTAAGCTAATTCTTTTTGCTGACGATAGAAGTATAGCTATCACGCCTGACAAACAAGAATTTCCTGATGAAATTGTAAATGATGTCTTTCAGAAAATTATTAAGTGGTTCTCTACGAATGGACTGTCATTAACCTTTCATAAATCCCAGTATATACAGTTTCATACAGTAAATGGCAAGACACCATTAATAAATTTAGACTTTTAACAGAAATCTGTAGCTAAGGTAGAATATTCAAAATTTTTAGGTGTTTACATTGACGAGGGATTGGAAGAAACGTTTGAGTTCAGCTACTTATGCTATCAGGGTAATTGCAAAATTTGGCGATATACATCTGAATAAATTACTTAACTATGCCTATTTTCATTTACTACTTTCATATGGGGTCATAATCTGGGACAATTCAACATTGAGTAAAAAATATTCGTTGCACAAAAGCGTGTAATCGGAATAATTGCTGGAGCCCACCCAAGATCATCCTGCAAATGATCTAGGGATCTTCACTGTGGCTTCACAATATATATATATATTCACTCATGAAATTTGTGATTAACAATACGACTCAATTCAAAGGTAATAACAGTCTGCATAGCAACAACACTTAAGAGGAAAGGGTGATATTCAGTATTCAATTAGTTAAATCTTTGGCACAGAAAGGGGTGAATTATACTGCCACAAAAGTCTCCGGTCACTTACCAAGTAGCATCAAAAGTCTGACAGATAGTCAACTGGTATTTAAAAAGAAATTAAAGGAATTTCTGAATGACAACTCCTGCACTTTAGATGAATTTTTAGCCGAAACTTAAAAATTTTAAATACAAACTTAAAACTTAAAAATACTGAGTGTCATGTATAGACATCATTTGTTAAACTGACACGTTGCACATCATTGCGAAATGTCGTATGTATGATCAATGGGACAAGTATTAATATAATCTAATCTAACCTGGCTATTTCTTAAAGTTGTTTTACCATTACAAGTGTAGAATCAAATATTTAGCGTATCAACTGATTCGGAAGGTAATCAGTAGTTCCGCACAAGGGAATTCTGGAAACAGGAGTTTTACTATTTCCCACTAATTTCTGCTCCTTACTAATTGCACGATACACGATTTATCTATAAATAAGAATTGACCATAAAAGATGGCATGATGTAGTTAACCACATCAAATGTCACTGGCAGGGTACTCTGATGCCGCCAAGACCTTTTAGCCAATGCGAGTTTATGCAACGGCGCGGCATTTCTCGTTCCGTCTGCCGCTTTTATAAATGAGCCAATAGCGTGCAGCCTAAGTAGCTACAGAGCTCTGCAACAAAAAATGAATGAGCAAATAATGAGAGATAACAGCGTCTGTTACAGCACCTGGGGGGAATAAATTCCTATACACGACAGAGAAAGGTCGATATTACGTAAGAACGCTGTGCTGCCATTCGTGAGATAGGAGATATGTAACGTCTTAAGAGTTGCAGCTATAACGTAGTAAGAAAAATGTGGAGACTAGCAAAGCACGCGTGGGCAATTCATTATGACTTCTTCCTACTCTGCACTAGTACACAGCATTGAGGTAGGAATGCCGTACTATTCAAAATGTAATAGCTATATATTTAGATTACCCATTATGGATATTTTCAGAACCCGTGACTGTTAATTTGAAAATGATTTAAGAAAATGCAACCATCACTTTGACTTGAAATGATACTGTTATATTCCATTAAACGGTTTTCGAACGTTTCCAGGTTCATCTTCGGATGGTGCATGTGTTACAGGTTTACTTCAAGCGTGATTTTGGCTGCTAGCTCTGTGTTGGGAAGATGGAAGTTGTTTAGGTTGTGTTTTATATCAGTAAATTTACTTGAAATTTGTTCATTTACTTACTGCGACTTTTTATAATTAATTTCTATTTCATGGTTTTACTTGTGATTAGATAATAAGGAGAGGGAATAAAAACCTTGCGGTTTGCTTACGACTTAGTAATTCTGTCAGAGACAGCGAAGGACCAGCAAGATCAATTAAACGGAATGGATAGCGCCTTGAAAGGAAGGTATAAGATGAACATTAAAAAGAGTAAAACGAGGATAATGTACTGTAGTGTCAGAAAATCACGCGATGCTGAAAGAAATTAGATTAGGTAATGAGACAATAAAAAAGTTCAAAAATGTTTGTCAAGCTTATGGGACTCAACTGCGGAGTTTGCTTAAAACCAGGTCAAGGTTTCCGTAACATTAAGAGAACCAAGTGTCCAACTGGTATGGAAGCATAAGTATTACCATTGTGTAGAAGTACTGCTTTAAGACTTCTTTCCGAAGAATCAATAAAAAGTCTCCACTCATCAGGAGAATATTCTGAAATGGGTCATAAGTCCAGGAACACCCTTGCAGAAACCAAGTCACGTTTTTGAGAGAAGAGAGACGAAGAGACGAATATAGTAAACAGACTCAAATGGTTGCGTGTTATCATTCTTGAAATGGATTGCTCGGTGTAGAGTAGGGTGAACAGCTACATCAAACAAGTCTCCGGTCTGAAGACAACAACAATGGTGGAAAGGAACATACAAATCACTCCTAAATAGATCGCTACAGCCTTTGCACCTGAATGAATTTGTCTTCGACGGAGCCATTTATCAAGGGTTAAATCGCACAATCGTCGAGGAAGAATTCGTTGGTGTAGGGAGCAAAATAGATGGGGTCAGCAACGTTGATTCAAAGTGATGTTCTCTGACGGATACTGCTTCACCTTGGAAAAAATTTTGTCCACATATAAAGAATGGAACACGTTACATGCCAAAGAATATTCATGAACATAATCATTAAGGCCTAGGCGTTTTTGTGTGAGTAGGTATTGTACCCAATGGCCGAAGACAGCTTCATATCTTTAGACGTAGTTTCCGACATTATGGACCACTGTGTTCTCTCACAAAGGACCGGTGAGACGTCCAACACTCTGGAATGTGAAGATGTTGAACGTATGGAATGACCTGCGTAGGCACAGAACCTAAACCCTACGCAGGGAAATGCTCTGGATGCTCTTGGCACACATGTTTCTTAACGATCACATTTTCCCCGTAACATACAACTGAAAACTGCTTTGAGACAGAAGTGTTATAATGTCCCCTTAGCGATTCCCTGCAGTCTGGTAGGCATCATTAATACCAGGTGCAAAATAGCTCGAGGTGGGCATATTCATTATTGAAGTACCGGATAGGACATTGCGTCGGGAGTCTGAACAAACATGAACATCAGTTATCATGCATTCACATGCAACGGAATCTGTGCTTCTCCTTATACACCATTCCACATCTGTTAGGTATTCACTGTCTTTCATTTCGTCCATCCTTGCTTGATATTATTCCTATCGAATAAAATCTCTGTTTTTATTAACAGCTGTTAATCAATGAACTAAGGAGAGGATACCGTGGAACAGTAATAAGCAAGAGTCTACCAAAAATAATCCAACACATACCTCAGCATCGTATGACAATCAAGTACCCTTACAGGACTAGGTGACAAATCTGTAGAAATGTCGAGGCAAAGTGTTTTTCAAACTGCAATAAACATGGAGAAGCTAGTTATCTTCTTTTACATATTTGATTCTGCTCAGGACATACTCGTCTTTTAATGTGCTGTGATACGAGCATTTTTTATTCAGTTAATTTTCTGTGGATTGTTCGTTGCATGAGTCTTACTCGCATTTTTGCACATTATTTCTTTTTTGTTCAGTCTCTGGTTGTTATTATTATCACTAGCGAACACGTAAGTGCTTCACAATTCATAAATATAAATAGGTATTAGGTATATTTGTACATTCTACTTCTCATTCCTCTCCGTGTTTCTGTGGCTTCTCCCTCTCCACCTCCACTTTTAGCACATCTTTATGAAATTGAACCTCGTTCATTGTTACTGCCAACGAAACGTTGATGAGGAACTAAAGTCACTTAAAATGTATGGGTAAACCGGCTGGACTCTGGTGTGCAGGTGAGACCTTTCCAGACTATACTGATGAATCTGTGAGTATAGTCCCTTCAGTGACATTATTTAGCTCATGTAAACGGATAGAATTATGTAGTTGCGGGTGACTCTGATTGCGTTATTATTATACCAATCCTAATTGTTCTCCTTTCTATAGCGCTACGTTACTGATCGCTGTGGCCTTCCGCGTCGGAGGTTCGAATTCTCCCTCAGGCGTGGATGTGTGTGTTGTCCTTAGGTTAGTTTAACTTACTTTAAGTAGTTTGTAAGACTAGGGACTGATGACCAACGTAGTTTGTTCCCACAGGATTACAAACATTTGAACATTTTCCTTTCTATAAAACTGGTAGGGAGGGCGGAAACAAAACAACACCAAGTTGTATATATAATTTTCGTTTGAAATTATGTATTTGGTAGAAAGAATTACTCCACAGGTTTGCACGTCCTCCTATCATAGATGAAACTGTCAGTAAAACAGAAAAGGCCGGCCGCAGTAGCCGAGCGGTCTACGGCGCGCCATTCAGTCTGCACGGCCGCTACGGTCGGAGGTTAGAATCCCTCATCGGGCATGGATGTTTGTGTTGTCTTTAGTATAAGGTAGTTTGTAAGATTAGGGACTGATGACCCCGCAGTTAAGTCCCTTAAGCTTAACAAACATTTGAACATTTGAAACAGAAAATAAAATCGCGCATGTTCACATAACAGCATTGCATTGCATTGTTCCAGTTGCTTTTAACATAAAGGCTTAAGAATTTCGTTTAAAAATTATATGCACACGCCCCACTGTCTTCCTGATTTTTTTATTAGTGTATCGGTCAAGAAACCGAGGTAAAATGTTTAAGAACTTATCAAAATATTTGCTAACGACATTTGCCTTATCACCGTCAATTAATATTCATGTGTTGTATGCATTTAAAAAATCTCTCCCACGTATGTACGATGCTCATTGAAGTATTATGTCCAACTACAAATTTACGAATTAAGAAGGACTGTTAGAGATTTTTGATAACAACGCTTCCACTTCAAATATTACGTATACATTGATATAATGTGCACATATATTAAAATATATAACCATTTACATCTTATGTTCATTAGAGTATTGTGTAAATATCAAAACAAAATACGTAAAGAATTTTTCGAGATGTTTGTTAGCAACATTTCCCCTTTATACATTATATGTAAAAGTTATATATATCATGCAAATTAACATATAGACTATAGCCTATAATACTTCATTGGTCGTTAGACAATCCTTTAAATTTTTTATTAAAAGCGGTCAAGTACGCTTAGACATTTTTGGTAACAACATTAAATAAGTTTAAGAAAAGAAAATGGTTTGTTTTGTACATGTATAAACTTTTGCCAATTTTCGTAATTAAAGGAAAAAGAATGACGGACCATTTTTGTTCACTGAATTCCCGCTGTTTCAGTCTCTAGAGAGTCTTTACTATTACATCTATTTTTCCTTTATTGTTGTTAGGTTGTTCGAGAGTATTTAAATGAAATCATGTTACTGAAACACACAGTTTACATCTATTTGCAGCTGCCAAACTTCAGAGAAATTCCGCATGTAGTATTATTTTTAAAATCAAATGTCATAATTGGGACTATATAAACAACTCTCTCTTCGGGAAATTCGAAACAAATCTATATATAAAAGGCTTGTGTGTGTACGTGCTGACAGACTTTTCTCCACACCTCGTGGTTGTGGTGGTAGATAGCCCTTGGTCTAATGATGTTAGTAAGGGAGTTTGGTCGCGGTGCGTGGCAGTGGGTGAGTGTGACGAGCAAAAATTCGCAAAATATGCAATAAATACTCTTAGGAAAAGCTATATACTCTGTGACTTACGAACTTTACGGCACGAGTCAAACTCTGTTTATTCTTTCAATCGTCAGACAATGCGGTCCTTTCAGACTTTAATAACGACGAGGAATATCAAATACGCAATTTTTTTTAAATAGATCACATGTTTCCGTCAACCACACATTACCGACTATGAACAGAGACACAAAACAAAGATAACAATCCAGATAGACTCAAAGATAAAAATACTCGTGAAACATTGATCACTGTCGTGGAAGCGTGGTGGAAACACAGACATACATTAATGAATGTCTCTTAGGCCATAGATATTGGTATGCCTGTGCCAGTAAGTTCACTGGTCTGTGCTAATCCGTGATCACTGATACATATAGCCGCGACACTCTCTGCTGTGAAAGGTGTTATCGTTTGACAGCTGGGTCAAGAAAAACTATGAGACGTAGTCCTACTCATATCCCGGTGGCTTCCTGTGATAATGTTGGCAACAGATGTTGAATAACGAGAATCATGTGACATCGTCATAAGCCAATCGCGTGACACGCAAATATTTTGTCGTGAAATCAAGCATACAGCAGGAACAACAGTATTTATCTACACTCTATGTGGTTCGGTCATCTTTGCAACGATTTTATATCGTGTTATTGATGTTGCCAACAGGCCGCCAGGATAAAAAGTAAACTTTTACCGAATCAGATACATCCGTTGTTGTCACATCTAATTATGAGCAGCACTTTCACGCGAAACTCTTTTGTATAGAGTCTCATGATTCACACACTCTTACAATTCATTCCAAATTCCTATTCAAGAAGATATTTGTGAAAACTGTTACAAATCAATATTCGCACTTATCCAATATAGTTTTCAGAAATGTAATTTGCCAGCCGCTTTCGGCGCTGCTGTTGCAATGTGTAACTTTATGAACACAACCTAACATTGAATTTACATTGTTCCGAAACACGCACTTAAATTAATTTCACTCTTAGTATGAAAAACTTTATGGACATTCATCGTTTTCGACAATGGCTTTTACTTAAATTTGACATCTTGGCTAGGAGAACTGAGTTTATTGATAGAGAGAGCCAACAAGGATTGTGTTTTTGCTGACCTACGTCCTGAACCCAAAGAACTATGATATACACAGGACATTCTTTAACAACCGTTGCGAAGCACGGGCATATAAGCTAGTTAGTACTTATACTAGGATGGCAGCGACTGTATGCTAATTATGGATGCATCACTTGTCCTCCACTGCTACTGTAAACGACATTGATTTTCAGCAACACAATTCGTATTGACTATGTTCGTTTGGAAGACTGCTACGGAACTACTGTTTGCTAGCGATTACCGCCAAGTCAGACAGCTCTGCCAAACATCGGAAATTGGCTCGCGTTTGGTGGACACCCTGTTTGCGTCAGTAGAGAACATTTGTGTAACTGATTATACACTAACTTCATCGCAAAGAGAATGCAGACTGATTGGGTATTTACGAAAGTAAACACGTGAAGTCTGCAGGAAACGGACGTTACAACGCTCGTGAAATTCTTCGTTAAAATAGTTTGTTTTGACAAGACGAACTGAAATCCTGATCAGGAAGTTGGCAGATCTGTGGTGTTTATCCAGTTATAAACAGCGTTGACTCGAACGTTCGTCGTACTCTAAACGTTTAGTCAAAATTACGGTGGCCAGCGCTCATCACACACTTTCCCTTCAGCAGTATTTGGTTGCTCTATCGCAATTCTGAATCAACATTTTCTAACCGATTCTTATTTCAATTTTGATGCTACATTTTTCTTAAGAAGTCTGACGTAGTATTCATTGAAATGGGACATGCTCATGAAAAAGATAAAAAATTTGGGAAAAATATCTTCGCCATATAAAAATTGGCGTTACATATAAGATTAGATTAAAACTTGTTACATAGATTACGAATACGAGATATCGTAATGATGTGGGACGTGTCAGTTTAGTAAAATAGAAATTCGTATGCTGATTAGGAGTAATCATTCAGGAATTCTTTCCATTTGGTTTTAAACGCTGTCTGGCATATTTGTCGGTCACTTGTTGCTGTTTCGTAAGTGACCAAAGACTTTTATGAGACCATAATTCACCCCCTTCTGTGCCAAAGTTAGATTTAACCTTGAATAGTGTACATTATCCTTTCTCTTAGTGTTATAACTATGCACTTCGCTACTACTTTTGATCTGAGTTGGGTTATCGATAACAAATTTCATAAGAGAGTATTTATATCGTGAAGCCACTGTGAAAGTCCCTAGATCATTAAATAAGCTTTTGCTAATGACACGCTTTTGTGCAATGAATCCTTTTTTGTTCAGTGATGAATTACCACAAAATATGATGTTTTATGAAAGCAGGGAATGAAAATAGGCATAGTAAGCTACTTTACTGAGATGTTTGGCACCAAAATTTGCTGCAACCGTAATGCTGAACTTGAACGTTTCAATAAATTATCGTCTGTTACTTCAAATTCAAATTCTCATAAATGCACACATCTAAAAAAATTGAATATTTTACCTTAGCTACAGACTATATTTATTAACCGTGTCATGACATTTATGGTATGGAACTATATATACTCCGGTTTATCAGAATTTAATGAGTCTATTTGCCGAGAATCACTAATTTTCTGAAATGCATTATTTACAATTTAATCAGTTAATTCTTGGTTGTCGGGTGTAATTAATATACTTGTACCATCAGCAAAAAGAACCAGCTTTGAATCATTGTGTATATAAAATGGCAAATCATTAATATATATCAAGAAAAGCAAAGGACCAATACCAAACTCTGAGAGACCCCATTCTTGATAGCTCCCCAGTTTGAGTAATCAGCAATTTTTGTTGTTTACTTGAACCATTTATCTGAACTTTCTGCACTCTTGCAGTTAAGGATGAACTGGAATAATTTCATGGATACAAATTCGTTCTACATTTTGAGTGCAATGTTGCACAGCTGCTGCGCCCATCTCGCCGTTTGATGTGCTTCATATTTCGCGATGTATTGTTTCCTTTCCCCCGTTTTCCGTAATTGGTTGTATAGAGGGATCTGGCAATTAGAAATATGCAGAGAACATCTGGTCTTATAACCTAAATGGAAGATCGAACAGCTGCATATCCAAGAAAAAGTCTAAAACTGTATTTATTCGCCTGACCAAGCGGAAGATATGTCTTATGGATGCAGTAATAATATACAGTGATGGCGTAAATTATAGCGTTCATGTTAAAAAGAAGTTGGTTAATCAGACTAGAAAGAATATGGTTCCAACTCTAACGGCAAGTGAGGCGGCGAATAACCGAAACAAAGACAGCTACAGAAACTACTACGTAATCGGTCAGGCTAAGGTAAAGAATGTACAAATTATAAACTACAACGTCATACCCAATGTCGTAGTTTTGCTCCATGAACAGCGGAAAAGTAGTAAGCGAGAAACTTTTTTCCTATCATTATTTTATAATGATGTAGTTGTCAACGAGAAAAAGTATAATAACGGTTGAAATTATGTTTGAACTTGGTTGCAACTCACTAAGTACTGTCATTGTCATACAGTGTGTGAATAAAGTCTCTTCTCATTATGTGGCAGTTCCTAGCAACTCCTATTATTTATGACGTTATGTCTCCTGAGCCATGTGTCTTATGTGGTTGTTACCCGGAGAGAGGTCTCACCTTACGGTAAGGAATATGTGTACAAAATTTGGTTTAAATCGGTCCAGTGGTTTAGGAGGAAATGTGCAACATTGTCGCTTGATGTAGCAGGTTTTTTCGCATCTTATTGTTTATGACGTGAATAATATATTGTACATGATACTTACACTTACGGCGACCGTCCTTATGTGTTGAAGCTACGTGTGAAAAATGTCATAAAGTTTGGAACAAAACTGTAGATTTGTTTGCAACACGTACACACAAACAAACACACGGACACTCTGCTTTATATATAAAGATCTTTCTATTTCAAATGAAATGGTGAGAACAATACGTTTCCTAGTCAGTGTTAACACGCGCAAGACATCGTGGCGATTTTTTCTGATATCAACAGTCAACTGTAAATACCTTTCCCAGAAAATTATACTACGAGCACTTGAGCAGTATTCTCCGTTGTGAATGCAATTTGGGGAAAAGAATGAAATCGTATGAACATTGACTTCGTGAAAGGTGCACTATTACAGTAAAATATCATTTCATATACTATAAGGGCGGGGATATTCTTGACTTCCTTTAAAGAAAAAGTCGTAAAATTTTGACTGTGATTCACAGAGACGCAAAAGACAGCCCACAAAACCTAGCAAGGCAGAAAAATTACCTTGTGGAGCGATTGGAAATGGCTTAAATGCCTCCTTAAGATGAGTACAAATTATACTTTACTACTGAAGTACCCCGCTTTTTTATTTTAAAATCTGGCATCCCTACGCCACTCGGAAGGCGACAAACTCGCTCTCTTGGCTGTAGGAAGCACGACTGAGGCTTGGCGGCTGTTTGCTTCACACATTGATATCTCACCCTGCGTTAAGGGTGTAAACGTTCCCTACTGAAGGGGCTACGACAGCTATGTACCTACGTTATGTGATGGCGGACGACGTTGAAACCATTATCAGTACGTATACTATCCCCCACATAGCATATGCCTTCACAGGATGACATACATGTAAGCGTATATAAGCAAGCATATTTAATGAACTACCACATAGGGTGTTTCAAAATATGGGCGTAGCATGCTTGACTATTGGACAGTTATTTTTGTAAGTACTAGATAAGAGCTAGAAGGGAAAGCTGAAAGGTGGAAAGAGTACATAGAGCAGCTCTACAAAGGAAATGAACTTAGAGACAATGTTGTAGGAAGGGAAGAGGAAGTAGATGAAGATGATATAGGAGATACTATACTATGAATTTGACAGAGCCCTGAAAGACCTAGGTCGGAACAAGGCCCCAGGAGTAGATGACATTCCCTCAGAGCTACTAAAGTCTCTTGGAGAACCAGCCATGACAAAACTGTTTCACAGTTAAGATGTATGAGACAGGCGAAATACCATCACACTTTAAGAAAAATGTAATAATCCCCATTCCAAAGAAATCAGGCGCAGACAGGTGTGAAAATTACAGAACAATCGGTTTGAGAAGTCATTGATGCAAAATTTTAACACGAATTATCTACAGGAGAATGGAAAACCTAGTAGAAGCTGACCTCGGAGATGATCAGTTTGGATTCAGGAAGAACGTAGGAACACGGGAGGCAATACTCACTTATATTAATGAAAGGCAAACCTACATTTTTAGCTTTTGTATATTTGGAGAAAGCTTTTGACAATGTTGATTGGAATACATTCTTTCAAATTCTGAAGTCAGCAGGGATAAAATACAGGAAAAGGAGAGTTATTTACAACTTGTACAGAAGCCAGACCGCAGTTATTAGACTCGAAGGACATGAAAGGAAAGCCTTTGTTGGGAAGGGAGTAAGACAGGGCTGTAGCCTTTCTCCGATGTTATTCAATTTGTACATAGAGCAGGTGGTGAAGAACAGCAAGGAAAAATCTGGACTAGGGATTAAAGTTCAGGATGAAGAAATAAAAACATTGCGTTTTGTTGATGACATTGTAATTCTGTCAGAGACAGAAAAAGACCTCGAAGACCAGTTGAGTGGAATGGACAGTGTGTTGAAGAGAGCGTATAAAATGAACAAGAGCAAAACAAAGATAATGGAATGCGGTCTTAAAAAATCAGGCGTTGTTGGAGGAATTAGAGTACGAAACGAAGAAATGGAGGTCGTAAATGGGTTTTGTTACTTGGGTACTAAAATAACATATGACGCTCGCAGTACAGAGGATATAAAATGCAGAATGGCAATGGGAAGAAAAGCATTTTTGAAAAAGGCCAATTTGCTAACATCGAATATTAATTTAAGTGTAAGGAAGTCTTATCTGAAGGCATTTGTATGGAGTGTTGCCTTGTACGGGAGTGATACATGGACGATAAACAATGCAGACAGGAAGAGAATAGAGGCTTTTGAAATGTAGTGCTATAGAAGATTGCAGAAGATTAGGTGGGTAGATCGCGCAACTAATGAAGAGGTACTGAACAGAATTGGTGATAAAAGGAATTTTTGGCATACCTTGACTAAAAGAAGGGATCGCTTGGTAGGACCATTCTGACATCGAGGAATCGTAAGTTTAGCATTGATTTGAACTGTGTGGGGTAAAAATCGCAGAGGGAGACCAAGGGACGCATATAGTAAGCAGATTCAAATGGATGTAGGGTGCCGTTCTTATGAAGAGATGAAAAGGCTCGCTCAGGATAGAGTTTGGTGGAGGGCTGCATCAAACCAGTTTCCGGACTGAAGACCATAACAACAACATATAAGAGCTAGTTCGCCTAGGTAGCCAGAGAGGAGAGAATGCAGTGTTAGAATTATAAATAGCTTTTACATGTCAATAATAGTTTTTAAATTTTTGGTTACTAATTTTAACTTGTTCTTTACGTTTAATTTGCAGTTGTGTTCACGTGCTTGAAAGGTGAGCGGCGCAAGTTTGAAGACGCGCCACGTACGGCAAATTTCTATGTACAGACGGAGAACGCGTATGTTTTAAAATCGATGTAATGTCCTCTAAAACATCGAAATATCGATGGTAGGGAAAAAACATAGGACCATCGATACTTCTCGATGATCTAATAAACATTTTGGTTTACTATAAAAAAACAGCTAAATTGCTTATAATTTTCTTGTAATAATTAACAATTATAAGCGATCTATTTCTCCAGTAGAAGGTAAAATATTACTCTTGTCAGCGGTGGCGTAGTATGTTGACGTTGGCAGCGACCGTAGAATGCTACTCGTGATGCGAACATTTTGTGACCAACGTAAGGAAAAAAAAAAAAGAAAAAAGTGCAAATGTTTGTGGGACAGCCTTCCATTAGTTATTAGAAGTTCGTTAGTAATTCTTGGGCGCCGTGACGAGTAAAGTTATTGTATATAAGAATCTATGGCTACCTCACGCTTGCCTTTTCAGGTATGAAATATTGTTGAATTATCTCATGTGTTGTACTGCCTGGCGCTAATCGCAGTGTGTTTCAGGTTCCGTATAATGGTCTATAGCTAGAAATTGTGTGTAAAAAAAGTGTATATGTTCGAGTTGGTGTTACTCGGACGAGCGTTGCTGAGTTCATTAGTTGTTTTAAAGAAGTTAATTGTGGCCTAAGTTGGTGGAGCTCGCAAGCCGTTCCGAGGAAATTAATCGAAACCTAGCTTCGCACTAACTGTAAAAAGTAGGCGGAGCTTGAAGTTAAAGACTTATATAAGTGGCACTGAGAACCTTTCGCGCAACGTGAATTTCAGTTAAGTAAATTTTCCGTTTCTTGTGTAAGCAGGCTGCGACCTACATAACGGTCTTAAATCGAAATGATTCTGTCTAATACCTGATTGTATTTATCCTCGCCATTCTGGCGTTTTGTATGTATTGGAAATTTATTTTGGAAATATCAGAAAAGTGTAGTATGTGGTATGTAGATCTTTGTTCCTGACAGGCGTTCTTTACTGTAGTATTGCATTTTTTGGGGACATTAACGTATTCTGTATTGCTATAGTGGCCTCCTTTAAGTGGTTCACCTGCTGGTTTTTAACAATTATTATATGTGTATTGTGGTCGGTACTAAGGGATTGTAAATTTGATTTCTTGTGTTAAAATTAATTGTCTTTGCGATATTTTACTTATATTTATTGCCTGTTCTCAGTGTTTTATTTTCAAGTGTTGATTCTTCATTTCTTAGTGCCTGGAGTCATTTTGCTATCACTTAAAAAGTCTCAGAAGGAAATTTAATTACCTATATGCAGTTCCTACATTGTATATGTTTCGTCTTAAAAATTTTACCAGCATTGGCAACTGATGTTTTAATAACGGTGTAAATAAAATTTTGGATAAGTACTGCGTTCTTGGGCTTAGCGTCTTATCACAAACTATACTAATCCTACCACGTTTCCGTTTACAAATGTTCAAATGTTTGTATAGCTTATGGGACTTAACTATGGGGTCATCAGTCCCTAAACTTACAAACTACTTATGAACTAACTAAGACTAAGGACGGCACTAACATCCATGACCGAGGGGGGATTCGAACCCCCGACCGTAGTGACCGTGCAGATCGTGACTGGAGCGCCTCAGTCCCCTCGGCCACCGCGGCCGGGTTTCAGTTTACACGCCTTTTAAAGCGACTGCGACATCAATGATGCTGTATGCGGTGTTGCCAACCTAGTGTGTATGTCAGTTGATCTGCAAAGAGGCTGCAGTTGAAATCACAGGCAACAGGAGCGTCAGTGGCGCTTCAGTAGCGCACAAAGGTTGGCAACGTACCAGATTTCGCGTAGCCACTGTCGCGTCACTTTGATGTGACCAATGACAGGTGAAACGAGATTGAATTGCTTTATAGCAGCGGAATTGATGCGACTATCTGGTTTGTTGTTTTTGCGAGTGTTTTATAATGTCGCGACGTCATGGTAGACCAGTCGATTAAAAGGATGGAGTTAAGTAAAGCCAATAATCGTTTTTTGTTTTGTTACTATTTACAATGCAGCCTGACCGATATACGTTCACCAGTCCACCTAACGAGCTCCAATTTAAATTAAAGACACTTGAAAAACTGATTATATGCCTCATCTGTTAAGAACACGTCTTTATTTCTTACAATAGAAACATCCATTTACTTTCACGCATCCACCGACAATTAATTAATTAAAATACTAATTATTTGTAATGGATATTATAGTGCGGTGAAAATTTAATACTTAATTTAATATTTTTCGTTGGAACACAGATGTCTCACTTGACACACATAAAGAAACAGACTCGCGCAGCTTATTGCCAGAATGCCGCATTGCGACCGCTTTCAACAATGCTGCGACATGTATCACCTACAACAGAGTGTCGCTACTCGTGGTCTCTATGTTTGCAACGAAAACATCGATGTTTCCGGACACCGATGTTTTGGACCACTTTAGGTTACGGTAGTAACACTAAAAGTGGGCCTTTGCGATCGTCTTTAGACAGCTCGAAATTTAAATGAAAATAACGGCTTAACCATGCATCTGACACGAATATTGAATAACCGAATTTGTAGAGGAGAAAATTCTCTACAACTTTGCTCTGTTATGTTTCTTTCATATCTCGTATCGTTTCAGAGATATTTGCAAAAATAACGGCGATTTCGGGATGTATGTCTGTCTGTCCCTCTGTCTGTCCGTAACGTGTTCCTTGTTTTTAAGACGAACCGTTCAACCGATCAGCACCAAATTTTGCACACACAATTGTAGGCCGCCAGAGAGCAGAAGCCCTCTTTTTAAAAATTTTCGGACAAAAAATATGGTAGTAATAACAAAAAAGCCGTTTGTAATATAATTGTAATTGCAAACGAACCGTTCATCTGACACGAAAATTAAATAACCTAATTGGTAGAGGGGAAAATTGTCTACAACTTCGCTCTATTATGTTTTTTTCATATCTTGCATCGTTGCAGAGATATTTGCAAAAATAACGGCGTTTTGACGATGTCTGTCTGGCTGTAACGTATTCCCACTTTTTAGGTCGAACCGTTCAAACGATCGGCACCAATTTTTACAGATATAATTGTTGGCTACCATACACCAGAACCTCGCTTTTTGAATTATTTCGGACAAGAAATACGTCAGTATAAAAAAATCCGTTTGTAAAGTAATTTTAATTGCAAATAAACCGTTCATCTGACGCGAAAATTGAATAAACGAATTTGTAGAGGAGAAAATTCTCTACAACTTTGTTCCCATATGTTTTTTTCATATCTCGTATCGTTTGAGAGATATTTCCAAAAATAACGGAGTTATGACACCTTTCATTAAATTAACGAAAACCAGCCGTTTGCAGATGTCACGTGACATTTCTCGTCCAGAACTCTCTGCGGCATACGCCATCTTGCGTTGCGTATTTGATGATTTTCTTATTGTAACTTATACGTTGTCATTTCAAAGCAATGGCGCACTGAAGAATTAACAAAAACACGTCGTCCTTCGTACGATAAATGATAATATTGTGTCTACAAATGCCATATTAGCATCAGTTAACAAAAAGTATCAATAGTATAAGATTAGAGAACACAAGTGGTAACTGTGAACTGTAGCGTAGTGGGCAATGCGTTCGACTGTGATGCTGGAGGTCAGTGGTTCGAAACCCGCTGCTCCCTAATTTTTTTCCTAAAAGGGTTTTAGACACTCCTTTTAATTAATTTTTTATTACTTAGATTATTATTTTGGTCCAAAATGTTTGCAAAAACTTATAAAACTACAAATCTAAAGAGGGCCGTAAAACACGTCAGTGCGATTTTTCTTTCGATATTTGTCCGACACAAATTTTTCTTAACGATGTAATTTCAGTTTCAACATCGATGCTTTTCTAATATCATATTTTTCTATGTCTTTTCTTCCAAGCCACGGGGAGCAAGTGAACCCTCTTGCACCCGCCTCCCGGCCCCATGGGCGTATCCAGCATGGTTTTCGTCTCTTTTGTGGCTGAGATATTTTCTTATCTTCCTAATCCTAACTCCTTACCTGCTGTAGCATTTGAGGAGCGTCGTTTCAAAACGTATCAGGTGCACCAATGTACATTTTTCAGAAATGAGGAAAAACGTTTTACTTCCGAACTGGGAAGGTATCCACAAAATTGAGATCAAATTTTCGCGCGAACTTTACACTCGAGCCCCACATAGAACACAATAATTGTAGAACTTACCTCGTAAGATACAACAATGGAAGTACGACTGCGACTGCTTTCGTAATGCTTTGATGTCCTCCGCGGCTTAGGAGATGTAACTTTTAGCATGTGGCTTAATCGGCGATCTTGTTCTATCTTGTTAGGTATTGCGTATACCAGATTCTTCGCTTTTGCGAGAAAGTACATTGGAATGCTTCGGCATTTATATCTCCCTTCTATATGTGAACATGGGGGGTTCAAAGTCTTCGAGATTGGAGTCACGGTTTGTGTACCTATAGAAATAAAATACATGCAGTGCGTACAACAATACTCCAGCAACAATAATTATGGACAGTTGCTCTGAGGTTCACTCACATTAACCATATTATGCTTTTTAGTACGTACTTTCGTTATAGTTATAGCAATATTTCTCCTTAGTGCCACTCCAAAGTAAGCGTACGAAGGATATGATAGAATAAACAATGCTTTAGTGTTGACTGTAAGTCATAAGACAGTAGAATCGGCACTTACCTAGCTTCCACTTCCCACTGGCGTTTGGTTTTCGCATTCTTGATTCCCTTCCTACTTCCTTTGGATCGTTCTCCAACAGGTTCACTTCCTTCCATGATGAGCACAATGAACTGACACCTCACTTCTAAGCTTACGGATATGTCAGCATAACAACTGGCGGGAAATATCAGCAACGAGGCACGAGTTGAATGCAGGTTGTCCAACTTAACTAGACGAAAGTTGCACATAACACGCTTTGAACCGATCGTTCCCGTGCACTTAATACGATCTGATCCAACGCATCTACTCCGACATGGAAATTTTAAGGGATATAACACGAAATGTTTCAATCTGAATCCACAGCATTAAAGAGCGCATAAAAACAGGGGGAAATCTTATCAAAATGTATTTTGATCAAAAGTGCACTTAATACCTTTTGAAACGATGCTCCTCAATTTTCTATTGCTAGTGTCAACTCTAGTAGCACAGTGTCCACGCCGTTCCCATACCGGGGTCCTCGCTGTTAGGCATTTCTCATTAGAGAGTAACTACTCCACGGGCAATGGCGGCCTCACTAATTAGCCGACTACCCCATGATTTTACTGCCCTTGCCGATGTTTCCCCTGACTCCACCCCTCCCCCCCGCGACAGCCGGGTTTACGGTCGGCCGAACAGAGGCTGCGATGCGCCGCGCCTCACTTTTCCTCAGATCGCGCGCTCGCCGTAAATTTCCGGCTAAGAGGCATTTATGTTTCAGGTTTATGGCTGCTTCCTTATCGAAGTGCCGCCGCCTTCTGCCGTAATAAAATCGCCACCCGGCTAATTCCTGCGACCCCCTCGCTCCCCCTCCCCTGCTCCAACCCCCCCCCCCCCTACCTCGGCAGAATCCCACCCGCCAATCGGAGCCGATCTCTCCCCACGGGGGCTCGGAGCCCGTCGTTCACTGTAGCGGAACGTGAATGTATTTTTACGGCCCGATAGCGCGATTTGTGCATGTTGCGACGGGAGATAGGCAGAGCTGTGCGGAGGGTCGTAAAGGCGAAACAGTGGCAGGTGAAGCAGTCCAGAGAGCTGAAGCTGCCAATCTGAGCGACGCATTTCGATGTCTGTATTAATGCAAGTCGTCAGGGGCCACTTTACAGGGTTATACGGCGTGCAGTCATAACATCTCCAGTTTTTTTTCTCAGGCCTGTCCACTATAAGAACATATAATTTTTTTTTCTTTAATACGCGTACACTCGTTGTGAACGCGTGGTAGTGATTGTAGTGTGAAACATTTGTATGTTATATAAGTAATTACAGTTCCTTTCTACCACTTTCAAACAGAATACTCATCTTTTCAACGTTTCGATGTATGGGCGTTCTGCTCCCTGCAACATTATTCCCCTGGGGCGTCGTGGTAGAAATAAATAGTCGATATGTACAATTTTCACTTCTTCTTTAATCTGACTCAAACTTCTCCACCAAAACAATACAAATTCAATACATCAGAACTTAGCTGGAAGTACTTCCATTCTCAAAACACAAACTGACATGGATTCCAGTGCAGTTCACAAACGACTGAAACTCGAACTCCTCCAAAACTCGAACTACCGACGCAAGGCGGTGAGGCAAATATATAACATCGGCAATAATGACGTTACATAAAGCATTGTTCATAACAATAGAATACACTAATTTACAATTAACAAACATTTCATTAACACAAAAATAATCCCAATATAAAATGAAAACTATGCATACAACTATGCAACTCTCCTAACATCAGACATGTCGACGTGGCTCTAAAAGAGACTGTCCGTATTGTATTTGGTTGCGTGAAACCGATGACAGCCGAGAAAATCTACCCAATAGTCGGTATTGCCCCACTTCCAATTAGTTGCTGCGAACTTAGAACGAAAAGAACCAGAAACCGACCACAGACATTCCTTATACGGACATCATCTACAACAGCACAGACTTAATTCATAGACATCAACTGCGAATGGGCAAAGCTGAACATGTGTACCCAGGCGGGATTCGCACTCGGGTTTCCCGCTTTCTAGGCAGTTGCGTTGACCCGGATTCGAATCCTGGCTGGTTACAAATTTTCAGCTTTGCCAATTGTCATATATTCTGTGAACATGTAAGAATAACAATTGCAGGATCAGAAGTGACGTCTGTTCTTTCGGAAGAGACGCACCCCCCCCCCCCCACACAAACTTAAGTCTCGGATAAGTTTCCTACGTACAACTTCCCTAAAATACAATTATATATTTTTGACGACGTTACAGCGTTCATTTTAATGAAATAAATCGCAATTTGCGATCACTTAAGGCACCACTGTACTAGGTTTAGATGGAATACCAAAGTGCGGCGAATGGAAATTTGTGACCAGCCGGGATTCGAACCCGGGATCTCCTGCTTACTAGATAGACGCGTTGACCACTCCGCCACCGAGGACACAGTGACCAGCCCGACTGCAGAGGACTGTTCCCTGCACGTCTCCCGCCACACCCAAATCTCCATTCGCCACGCTGTCTCTTTCCTATAACAAGTAGGCTGTGGTTATAGGAAAGAGACAGCAGGGCGAATGGAGATTTGGGTGTGGCGTGAGACGTGCAGCGAAGAGTCCCCTACAGTCAGGGTGGTCACTGTGTCCTCGGTGGCGGAGTGGTCAACGCGTCTATCTAGTAAGCAGGAGATCCCGGGTTCGAATCCCGGCTGGTCACAAATTTTCATTCGCCGCACTTTGGTATTCCATCTAAACCTAGTACAGTGATGCCACAAGAGATCGCAAATTGCAGTTTATTCCATTAACTTCCCTAGAGATAAGGCCTGAAGTATGTCGATTAAATCTGTCGCCTGAGTCCATCAACCACGAGCCTTGGACACCACCAATCTTACCCAACACGGACGGTCAAAATGCTATAGTAACCTAAGAAGGTGGTGTTATAGGGGGATGATACATGTGAACGCGGCGCTGTTCAAGAGCATCAAAAAATTCAAATGTTTGTAAAGTCTATGGGACTTAACTACGGGGTCATCAGTCCCTAAACTTACAAACTAATTATGAACTAACTAAGACTAAGGACGGCACAAATATCCATGCCCGAGGGGGGATTCGAACCCCCGACCGTAGTGGCCGTGCAGACCGTGACTGGAGCGCCTCAGTCTCCTCGGCCACCGCGGCCGGCTTCAAGAGCATCAACATTTGACTGTATGCCCAAACATGGGAGAAACTTGCAGAGGCGAAGACCTTGCATATGCAAATGCCAAAGCCACACTTGTGGCCGATTTTTGGAAGTTCATGATTTAAAATGATCACCCGGACACGGAATGTAAGTATCAGGTGAGATATACAATATACATATAGTAACGGATTTTATTCAGATAATGGTTACAGCTGTAATTTGTCTATGATACAGTACGATATTTTGCTGTGTCAACTATTTCAGGTGTACATGGCATTTACTTAGAGCGAGGCAGAATGGGCCTACCATAATAGTGAAAAAGTCATTCTCGTATGTTATTACCTCGGACAGTCAGTACAGTTACACACCTACGTGGCACTGACAATATGAGGTTATCAATCACCTCTTGAGGGATATTTGGTCATTCTTCTATGAGTGCAATATCCAGCTCTGCAACCGTTGTGGGAGGTGCTGGTCTGGCTGCAAAGCGTCTGCCAAGTGCATCCCAGACATAATTAGGTTTAGGTCCGGTGAACAAGCTGGCCACTCCATTCGTTCAGTTCCCTCAGCTTCAGTCATGTCGTTCACCAGTGGTGCTCTGTGGGGACGAGCGTTATCGTCCACCAGAAGGAACCCATCTTCTATGGCACTAGCATATGACACAAAAGTAGGTCGAAGGATCTCGTCTATACAGGGTGTCCCAGTTATCTAGCTCACCCAAAATATTTCTGGAATAACAAGAGGTATCGTAAAACGACTTTCACCGGTATCAATATAAGGCAGGGGCTCATGAATGTAAATATTTTGATACATTCTAAAACACAAACTTATGTGTTTTTAAATGGACACTGTATTACTTCGCCAGCAATCTACAGCATCACAAGTCACATAAACAATGGCGTTGATTGTATCGCAATAGGCCAATTACATCCCGAGATATTGCGAAGTGTGGATGACGCTTGAATTACGCGAAATACTGTCTGAAGATTCAGCCGCAAGTCTTGCTTGAGCCTCTGGCCGCGCTAGCTGCGATTTTCATGTTTATAAAACATTAACTTCGTTTCGAAATATCTCGGGATGTAATTGACGTATTTCGATGCAATCAGAGCCGTTGTTTATGTGATTTGTCAAGCTGTAGATTGCTGATGAAATAATATAGTGTGTCCATTTAAAACACACAAGTTTGTGTTAAAAAAATAAAATATGCTTTCTTTTTCAAATGTTTCAAAATATTTACATTCATGAACCACCTAGGCCATATGGTATCAAGGAAAAAAACATTTAATTAAAAAATAATAAGAATGTTCAAATATTTGTAGTCCGACGGGAACAAACTGATAAGGTCTCGGTCCCTGGCCTCACAAACTATTTAACCTAACTGATTCTAAGGACAACCACACACACACACACACACACACACACACACACACACACACACACACACACACACCACACATTCCCGAGGAACTCAAACCTCTAGTGTTAGTGGCTGCGTTCTCCGCGACGTTGCGCCCCAGATCACACGGCCATTCCCGTGCGACCCACATGGTTTGAGTGTATTTTTGGTAAATTATTGAACTTTTCGATGTTTAACGTGGGCGAATCATTGTAATATGTTTTGTAATCATAGGAACTTGAGAGTGACTCCATAGTGCACCGGTAATTAGATGGAAGTATTTAATTTGACAAGTGAAGACGATTTTACCTGGTGATGCCAGCAGCAGAAAACACCTACACTACTTGAAGCACATCCGGAGAGCTGCCAACGTTACGCTGCGCCTAGACGCCAAATATTAATGCACACATTGTTACGGGTAAAGTTTCCAACACTGCGACGCTGCCTTCAGCTCACTGCTCCTCGCACGAATCGTCAACTTACCGTGGACAGACAATTCGGTATCCGGCGTAGCTGTTTCATTATCATACAATGCACTGAACAACAATCAAACAGCCAGTAAATATGTCGCGCTAAGTTTGATATTCCCTCAAAAACTTAAAATCACATTTCCTATGTTTGCGTTGTACTGAATCAATTTCTTCTTCATGCTTTGTAAAGTTGCTACGCAAAACGAAATAAGTTTTCAAGAAAGCTTTCGCGATCAACAAAACTACCCTTGAAACTTCCTGCCAGATTAGAATTGTGTGCCAGAAACGGGATTATAAGCTGGGACCTTTGCCTTTCGCAGGAAAGCGCTCTACCATATGAGCTACCCGACACGCTTCACGGTCCGTCCACACAATTTTACTTCAGCCAATACCTCGCCTCCTACTTTTCAAACATCTCCTGTAAACCTATTAGGACTAGTAATCCTCATTCTGGAAACATACCTCAGGCTGTGGCTAAGCCACTCCCAAGGGTGCTATTCCTGCATTATGCAAGGGTTGTAGAACTTCTATGAAGTTTTGGAAAGTAGGAGGCGAAGAGCAGAAGTACAGTTGTGTCCCGGGATAGCTCAGGCAGTTGCCGGGCGTCGTGGCTCAGTGCGCCCTGTCAGGAGGCTAAACGCCCTATGTAATAAAAAGCTGAGCCAAATATTCAACGAACAACCAGGAACGAACTGAATCAACTACCGCAAAGCGTAGACCTACCAGGAAAAAAAAAAAAAAAAAAAAAAAAAAAATCGGTAGAGCACTTGCCCGCGAAAGGCAAAGGTCCCAGGTTCGAATCACGGTTCCAGCACACAATTTTATTCTGCCAGGAAGTTACATATCAGCGCACACTCCGCTGTAGAGTAAAAGTTTCATTCTGAAAATTACACTTCACGGTATTTTAAAAAGGATTTCTACTACCATGAAAATCCTTTGTATCTGATGTGTGGAAAAATGCCGTTGAAATTTCTAATTTGCTCCAATAACTGGAAAATCGAAACGTGTAGCTTCAAAGAAAACTGTTTATAATGGGTGGCAGTACACTCTCTGTTAGTGTCAAGGAAAAGAATGCAGTGAGATGAACCATTTACCTAAAACACCTGAACGCACTAGCTTGGACGCAGCCCTTGAAATTCACAGTTTTTTTCATATAGTCAAATCCTTTATTTACCTACGAGTAAAACATACATAATACCTCATTGTCTCCCAAGCAATCACGAAACAATAAACAACTTTTATTTAGTTTTATCGTAAATTACTGAGAATAAAGAGCAAGAAGCAATTAAATGGAAGCATAGCACAAAACGTCAAATTACTTTATGGTAATAACAAGGATTTTGCATTTTTAAACTCACAATTACATGCTGTCCGTAAGTAGAAGTTAATTGTTATGCTGAGATTCTTTCCCTTCCTCCGTTCCCCACCCTCTCCCTCTCTCTCTCTAGCCCCTCCCTTCTCTCGCTCTCCCTTCTCTCTCTCTCATTTTTCGTCGGGTCGTTTGAGGGGGGGGGGGGGCATGTGCCCCTGTGCCTCCCCCCCCCCCTTTTGAATTCGCCCTTGCAACAGGGCAGAAGTGCACGGGACATAGAAGTCCAATGGCAGCATAGACGGTTAGGAGTCTTATTGGTATTTAAAATGGTGATTTTTCGCAGTACAAGAACAACGTGTAGGCCTAATCATAAGATTTCTCTATTTGTGTGGTGTACCACAGACTGAAATTCATCGCCAGTTGAGGGAGACGTGTGCTGAAGGTGTCATGGATGTGCACGGTGTGCGAACCTGGGTGCGACTGTTCAGAGAAGGCAGAACGTCGTCTGACAACACAAGTCATGTCAGCCTCGCGCCAGGCGAATACCATGATACACAGGGTGTTTATACATGAATATAGGGGTTTTAACGCTTTATGATATTTATTATATTAAACTTACAGCTATAAATGATATGTCAAATGAAAGAGCAACTTAAACAGTTTTGTTTGGCACCAGTGCGCATGCGCAGCTCGAATTGATTCCGCCGTTATCCGCTAGACAGCGGTAGTAGCAAAGATGGCCAGTAGTGAACGGAAATTCAAAATGTGCGCATCTGGGGCTCAAAAAGCCCTCACGAGATTCCCCAAAAGTGACTTTATTGTGCCGTATACCGGCGGAAAGTAGATGGGTCTTTCGTTTTTGGTGAACCTACTGTAACTGGCACTTCTTACCTTGATAGAGCAATGGGTCTTCCCTTAGTTGGAAGAAAATGAGCCAGAGAACTTCATTTTCCAGCAAAATGGTGCGCCACCTCACTGGCATACACCCGACCTAACGCCATTCGCCATTTTTTCCTCCGCTACCATCTGACCTCCCTGAATTAATAAACCGGATTTAAGCAGCTGTTGCTACAAGCACTGAAGACACGTTGATCTATGTTTGGGGAAAACTCGGCTATAGACTTGATGTGTGCCAAGTGACGAATGCTGCTTATTTGAACATTTATAAGGTTCTTGGCAAAACTGTATGAGTTACTCTTTCATTTGACATAAATTGGAAGTTCAATATAATAAATGTTTGTAAATCTATCGGACCAAACTGCGTGGTCATCAGTCCGTAGTTAACAAACTACTTAAACTAAGTTAAACTAACCTAAGGACAAAAACACAAACACACCCACGCCCCAGGGAGGACTCGAACAACCTCCGACGGCGAGTAGCCGCGCGCTCCGCAGCGAGTCGCCTTAGAACGCGCGGCTACTCCACCGCGGCGTTATAAAGCGTTAAAACCCCGATATTCATTTTATGTATATATTATTCACCGGTAGCACTGTGGTAGACTATGAATCCAAAGGCTGCTGATCCGATCCCAGATCCCCGTTAAGACCTATGATTTTTATCTGTCTCTTTTCACTTCTTTCGGCGCTGGCAATGTGCGAAAAATGTCGAGTAACACTTTGGTTCGGGATTCATGTTCAAACTGTAGGTCCCCCAATAACTGGCTGGGTAAGTCAGTCCGCAAGTCGGAGAAAGGCAACGGCATACCACCTTCAAACACGACCATGCCTAATAAAGCACTGTGGTGTTCAAACCGAACTTAGGATTTTTGACTGATTTACTTTATTATTCATGATTTAATAGGATATCTTTGTATTGCCTAGTTATTATTGAGAAAGTGTATGTCACCTTACGCTGTTTGGACACAAATGTAAATCCACTGAAAATTTCACACTTTTCAAAATTTTAGTGTAAGCATCATGTGTTGTGTAATACTATTTATGTCAATTGTTATGTAAATTTATAATATAGTAGAGGTTTCGGATTAGAATTTTTGTAAATTGTATCCATGTATAAACTATGGGGTACATCTCCATCTCAACAAAAAAGGATTACGTGGAAGGAAAGTGAGGTAAAAATCATGCTTGGTTAAAAACAAGTAGAGGAGAAGTCTTTGTCAGGATACTGAATAAGTAACACTGACAGTGATACGTGGTGTAGTGTAAGCTTGCTATTGTATTAGAGGCCATATGCATCAAGAGGAACATTAAATGGCCTAGCACATTTAAGCGCGTTTACTGATAATGTTGGTGACATATTAAACAAATCCGACGCTAAGAATATTGATTTTTGTCATTTACATCAAGAACCTGCATGGGATAGTTCGAGAACTCATGCCGCGTTTTCCATGAAACTTTGTTAAAAAGTTTCAGTCGATTCGATAAGGACTTATATGATCGTTTGCCTGGCCTGCCTGGGTTCAACTGGTACTTGCAAAAAAAATTCGTTCAAAAATAAGGTTTGGACAAATTATCATAATAAATATTCGCCACTAAAGAGGCTGACATATTGGCAGACGACACTAAAGACGACAAAAAAGTTTGATTCTTTCTGGCATGTTTACAGTGTGTTCATAATAGATAATAAAACATTCCCACGGGATGTTAATAATTCCATTTGGAATCTCACAGCACTCTCACAATACCCTATAAGATAAACAGAACGAATAGCATTACCCAGAACTTATTTAGACGACAATAAACAACTTACATACCACTAGACGTAGCTCTGGTGGTCAAAAATAATATCAGATTACAGAGACTGGAATATATGCAACAAAATATTCCGTGATAACGAGATTTATACAGTAGATGGAGTTGTGACGTGCGTAACCTATGTAGTAATATAGTTATAAAACTTTACGCCCCAGTAAACAAATTGGAAACGCTATCTGACCATGAATATTTAATTGAATATTGCCTCACAGAAACGGTGCAGGAGCAACTGAAACCGATTTTAATAGCTGATTGATCAAATATTAAATAATAATAAATAATTCATAAGCAGAGAGTAAAAAAATTGAATTATGTGCTTTCTTTCTGCTTACAGAAGCAAGAAAAGCATTCAAGGATGTTCCCTCAGATATGTAATCTCCGATTTTAGAATTAAAACTATTAATACACCAAACTTTAAGGATAGAAGTTCAGAATAAAATATCCACCTAATATTGTAGTAACAAAGCCCCTTGCTATCACGTATTACACACTGTTTTTCTAACCAGTCCGCCTTTTCACTCAGTAGTAAATTTAAAATGAGTGATCTTTCGTAACAGCAGCTGACAAATTACGTCTGCCTAACTAAAAACTGAACTTATACAAAGAGAAAGTATTTATTGCTAGAGGATTGCAATTTCTCTCTGGTTTTGATTCATGAAATGTGGGATGAAGTTGTTGGAAACACGATGGTGTCAGCATTTAACGACCGAAAACAGCTGAAATGTTACCATCTTTTGCAATCTCTGGATCAGTGAGTTTTCTATTGGAACGCACAATTTCGATGATGTTCCTGAGATGAACGTCGTTGGTAAACAGGTCGTCGTGAACGAGGGTAATCTTTAACTTCCATCCGGTCATTTTTAAACGGCCAAAACCAGCGTGTTTCAACCTTTTTGAATAAGCGACCGCGTTTCTTTTAACTAGCCTTGTTTCGATCCATCGTTTTGCCGATTTTCTCTACCGGTGCGCTACAAGTTCTATTACTCAAATGTTCAAATGTTTGTACAGCTTATGGGACTTAACTACGGGGTCATCAGTCCCTAAACTTACAAACTACTTATGAACTACTTACGAACTAGGACGGCACAAATATCCATGCCCGAGGGGGATTGGAACCCCCGACCGTAGTGGCCGTGCAGACCGTGACTGGAGCGCCTCAGTCCCTTCGGCCACCGCGGCCGGCCAGTTCTATTACTCCTAAAGGGCATCTACTTTGGTTTCGCGCACGCGTGGTGGGTCGTCAGCGGTGTATAAAAGGGCCGCTGTTTCTGTTCTGTCTCAGTTTCCGGCGAGTAAGTGTATCAGCGCACTCACCTGAAGATGGCAGCCAGTTGGTCTGCCGAAATATCGTGTTTAGTTGACAACGGTATCCGGTTGCACACCCGAGATGAATATTATCAGTTATTACGCCGGAAAAGTCTACGTAACCGCAACAGGTGACTTACCTGTTAACCTTCTGTTGCTGTTACCGTTGCCAGCATCGGACCTCCTTTCTTCTAGCAGGGATTTCTGTTATTTTGTAAAAGATTAAAAATTATAGCAACAGGGGGAGGCTACAGACAAGAAGTCGGACAGTTCATTGAAATAATCTGTGTATTCTGAAAGTGGCATATAGAATTACGAGGTAGCCTGTTGCATTTTATTAAACGGTCACTGATTCCTGCTGCAGGACAAGACATACAATATAGTGTAAACATCGAAAATAAAGCACAATCAAATGATTCGACCACCCTTTAACGAGAGAGAGAGAGAGAGAGAGCGTATTGAGTTTCATGAAAATTTCCGTTGGTCATGAGAACAGTAGACTGACCCCGAAACAGGGGCTGCACAAAAACCAAAGAAAAAGCATCTTAGTAATGATCGAGCCTATCGCCCGATATGCAGAGCGTTGCATATTTATTAAACTCGCGACCGAATGCAATTACTTCATTTTAATCGTGAATACCTGCTCGATGGAACTGTGAAGTTCCTGTCGGTCAACGAAATATCACCAAGACTGCGCATGGCGGCTTCTGCATAGTAGGCGATCGTGGACCTGTCCTCCTAAGAACTGCCAGCATCTGAAGCAACTGCCGAACTGAGAGCGGCCACGTCGCTCACGCCAGTTTTCTTAACGCGAGTTTCGCACCGCTGATTCTTCCGCCGGCAGAACTAGTGATGTGTTACCAACCTAACCCAGAGTACAATTAGAGTTCTTTCTGGCCCGCAAGACCCGGTTTCACGCCTCCAAGGGTGGCGGCCTGTCTTGGCGGCGTCAAAGACGGCGGGAACAGAAGTGTCCTTCCGCGAAGGAGTTGGCTCTCCGGGTTTGAACTTAACGGCTCCGGTAGCCTTTGTGGCTGGTCGCCATCTTGCCAATTTAATATATTAATTAATACAAGACACGGAAAATATTTCGTCCTAATTTTAGATTGTCGGGGAAAATTAGTTTTATATGATTTCATTGGCGATTAATTTTAACAACTTCTTGAATATTAATTGGCCTAACTTTGTAATACTTCAAACGAATCGTCATTTTTCATTAGATTGGAAACCGTCGTCAGATATTTTAGAATTATGTTATTTATGCCCACTCTCTTTGTCCTAAAGGCTGGCCGTGTGGTTCATTACATCTTTGTGCTGGTCTGGGAAAAGTCTTAGCTCTACACTGTTCGCGCTGTTTATCGTCCATGTTTCACTCCCACACAAGGCAACACTCCACACAAATGCCTAAATTAATGCTTAAATTAATATTCGATGTTAACAAATTTCTCTTTTTCAAAAACGCTTCTCTTCCCATTGCTATTCTGCAATTGTTCAAATGTTTGTAGAGTTTATGGGACCTAACTACAAGGTCAGGGTCATCAGTCCCTAAACTTACAAACTACTTATGAACTAGCTAATACTAAAGACGGCACAAATATCCATGCCCGACCGTAGTGGCCGTGCAGACTGTGACTGGCGCGCCGCAGACCGCTCGGCCACTGCGACCGGCTTTGCTATTCTGCATTTTATATCCTCTGTACTGCGATCATCATATGTTATTTTACTGCCCAAGTAACAAAACCCATCTACCACCTTTAATTTTTCGTTACCTAATGTAATGCCTTTAGCATCACCTATGTTTTTGTATTCTGGAACCCTTGGTATTCATACCCTGGTCTGGTTAAATTATGGTGCAAGTACTTCCTCCTATGACGGCGGTTATTCCGAGACTGACTTTACGACCTTCCTGGGCGTCCCGTCCCACAGGTTGAAAAACACTGGCCTAAACCATTGGTAACACCTAGTACGACCTAAGCATTCTTCACCATAGGCTTCCTGCTTCATTTTGTGTATCTCTGTTAAAGTTTTCTCGAGTTTCATGAAAAATTGAATGCAGTCGTCTTGAACCTCGAACTCTGCCATCTCCAATTTCGCTAACTTTGCGACACAACGTATTACTTCCGGCAGCTACACATTCATCACAGCCGAGTGCGCTCCATTTGCATTGGCGCGGAATTACGAATGTTCCAGACTGTTTGGAACAGACTTTGTATTTATTCCTGTAATAGTTTCCATTTAACAAAAGTTCCTTTTAGTCACATGGAAGATTTGTCGTCCTAAGTCTGAATGGAGGAGGAGTGCAAGCTAAGTGTTCGGGGAATATGAGGATGCACTTCTGGGAGCTCCAATATATTTACCTAATATTCATTCTGGCAAATATGTTTACATTTATTTCCATACACCTCAAACTACATTATGATAAGTTTCAAGCTCACACATAGATTCTCAAGAATTCCAAAAAGTATCGTTATCACAGGGAAAAGGAAATATGCTTCATATGCAGTCAGAATTTAGTTAAATAACAAGGTGCTTTAACATGTAGATCATCCAGAATATCTGGGCGTTATAATCGACAGTAGGTTTACATTCAACATATTACAGATAAATGCACGATCTTAATTAATATACTTTGTTCGAACATTATAAACGACCTCGAACAGAACGACCTATTAACCAATAGTGAACACGGATTCAGAAAGTATCGCTCTTGCGAAACACAGCTTGCCCTTTATTCTCGTGAAGTGATAAGTGCCATCGACAAGGGATCTCAAATCGATTCCATATTTCTGGATTTCTGGAAGGCTTTTGACACTGTACCCCACGAGCGGCTTCTAATGAAATTGCGTGCTTATGGAATTATGCGATTGGATTCACGATTTCCTATCAGAAAGGACACAGTTCGTTTTAATTGACGGTAAGTCATCGAGTAAAATAGAAGTGATCTCTGGCGTTCCCCAGGGAAGCGTTATAGGTCCCCCACTCTTCCTTGTGTTTATAAACGATTTAGAAGACAATCTGAATAGCTCCCTTAGACTGTTCGCTAATGATGCTGTCGTTTATCATCACACTTGTGCATCCTCTCGTGGAGTTGTGAGACCCTCACCAGGTGGGGCTGACGGAAGATGTTGAGAAAGTTCAGAGAAGGGCAGCTCGTTTTGTTTTATCACGTTAGGGGGGAGCGTCACGGAAATGTTGCACGAATTGGCATGGAAATAAATAAAAGAAAGACGTTATTCATTGCGGCATGATCTGTTTGAGAAATTTCAGTCACAGACTTTTACTTCTGAATGTGAAAATATTTTGCTGGCACCCACCTTTTAAGGGACCATCCCAATAAAATAAGAGAAATCAGATCGAAAATGGAACGATTTAGGTGTTCTTTCTTCCCGCGCGTTATTAGGGAATGGAACGGTAGATAAAAGTTGTGAAAGTGATTAAGGAACCCTCTACCAGGCAGTTAAATGTGATTTGCAGAGTATCTATGTAGATGTAGATGTAATGCTCTTTCACCATCGGCTAGACTGAACTGAGGTCTGCGAACTACAGCACTGCGAAATGTTTATAAAGGGTCAATACTGCCTATATTATCTTACAGCTCACCGATGTTGCTAGACACACTGGAGTGACCGTAAAACCGTAATATCCAATGGTTAATTTAATTTAAAGATGGTGAAAGCTTGCAGAATGACGTCCAATGACGCGCTCTGTGTTTTATCAGGCCACATGCCCATAACTATTAAGATACAGGAAATAGACAAATAATATAACCTGGCCACAACTAAAGAAGCCAGACAGACAATCGACATAGCCCTAGAGTATCGAAGCTGGGTGCACCCGGTAGACTTTACGAGAATAAATGAGAAGGAAGCAGAGAAATGCTACCCTGTTGAAGTATACACAGAGGGAAGCAAGTCAGACGACGGATTGGGTTCGGAAATACCAATATTTGTTAATAAGAAGCTTACTCGTCAAACACAAATTAAACTGTCTAATGAATGCTCAAACAATTAATCAGAAAAATCTGCCATTCTCAATGCTCTTGAGTCAATAACAAATCTCTCGAATATTGACAGAGCTGCAGTAATTCACACCAATAGAAGGATGACTTCGGATTCGTTACTAAATCCGAGTAATCACATCTACCTGACTAAAGAAATACGATGGAAATCAGAAGGTCGCAGACACTGGGAGGTACATTTCGAAAGGATTAAAGCACAAAGAGAGGGTTATGTGGAAATGAACTAGCTGACAAACTCGCTAAAAGAGCAGCTAGATCACTTAAATACCTACAGCACAATACCTACCAAGTGCGGCGAAGAAAAAAATTATAATTTAGGAACAAATTGGAGACTGAGTGCCAAAGAACTAAAAACGGGTAAAAGCACTGAACCGTATTTTTCTACGATCCGACAACTTTTAATGATTAAACTTCCAATATTTCCGAATTTTACAGCAATTTTATCAGGTAATGGGAAACTGAAACGTTCTGCATAATCGAAGACGGGATGTGCACATGAAACAGAGATATCGAAACGTTTGACCTCTTGCTTTTCGACTGTAGTAACTTACTGAAGGAGAGGGACCACCTCAGGAAAAAAATAGCTGACAAAGGTCAGTAAAATCAACTTGGTTCGTGAATTCACTACAGACTTTTACAACTTATAGAATTCAATAGGATTTCCTGCTGTGTAAAACTCGTTTGGTTTCGTTATGTAAAGCGTTAAATCTTGTGTAGTCACAATGTATTCGTTTGTAAATCGTTCAATCTTATGTACTTTGTTTGTGTTTTCCAAAGTACAGTCGTTGACAGAATTCGCGAGACCCGTCGCCTAATAGCTATGCTTAACCGCAAAGTTTTACTGGCTGTTGAGTAGTATAAACATCTAGGGGACATGATTGTACATACTGTCGATTACACGTGTATCTGACAGGACATCTGATAGTTATCTTCCAGTATCGCAGCCAGTTGTAACAACACGCGCACTTTCTACACGACGTGAAGGGGACTTCGCAAACGGATTTTACAAACTGCTTGGCGTTTTTGCCGTAGCGTTTTAAGGTATTCGCAACCGACACATTTCTTTTCTTATAGTTTCAGTGAACGAAGACAGCAAGAAGAATTGAGATGTTGCAGTTCGAGAATATTGTCGGACGTTACTAACAAATTCGAATGGAAAATGTGCATGCATAACATAGAATTAATTGAATTACGAGACAAGAAGCAAATTATTGACACACTTGCTGGAATCACGCTACAACACTTATTCGTTGAGCGTGCCGACAATACAGACCCTTTTCTAAACACTGTTACGAAGCACTAAGGGTTAGTGCACCATGATGTTCGGCGCTAACGCGTGACGGTTTCCGCTCACTGTCTTGGTTGCGCTATAAAGACGACAACCGTTTGGCGCGGTAGATCGCTGATGGTATTTTCAAGAGTGACGATATCTTTCTATACAGTATTTCCTTTGCACTGGTTCTGTTTCGGTTTAAGTTGCAACTAAGATATCAGCATAGATTTAACAATCATAAGTCAGCTGTGTTACCATAAGTTACAGTTCCCTTCAGAGAAGTGGTATTGCTGTAATAAGTTATAGGATATAGTCGATCGACCTTAGAACCAAAGTTCTAACGGTACCCAAAGAAAAATAGAATTGCAGGATATAGTGGTCATGAATTTTATAAATTGCACTAGTAATAAAGAAACGAATATTACAATTGCTCCAGTAAGAACAGCCAGATTATAGGTAGGTGCCCCTATGTTGCTAATAATCGGGCGTAAAGGAATGCCATCCTTATGTACCTTAGGCAATCCATATAGCCTTGGAGGAACAGCAGCTCCAGGATGAAGTTTCTTGCACAGGTATTTTGACAACTTGCTCGATTTCAAAACAGAAATAGTCTTTCGTTTAATTCTTTCTGTGAGATCGCAGCTCAACCTTCTGTATGCCGGGTCATTCAGTAAAAAAAAAAAAAAAAAAAAAAAAAAAAAAAAAAAAAAAAAAAAAAAAAAAAAAAAAAAAAAAAAATTCATTTTAAGGACATAATCATCCCGTGTCAAGACAACCGTGGCATTACCGTTGTCAGTGGTAAAACAATAATATCATCATCATTCCTAAGGGAACGAATGGCGGCTCTCTCCACAGAAGAGACGTTGTCCCGTGGTGGACGGGCACGCCGGAATGTGTGGCAGACTTCTTGCCTAATTTATTATTTGTTCAGTGCTTCGTGTGTATAGTGTTTCGTCGCCCAGTGTTTTTTAACGTTGCGTTCACTAGTGTTCAGTGTCTTTTACCTCAATGTCGTCGTCTTGTTATGTCTCGTCGTCTGCAGTGAGTGTTTTTTAGCCACCGTGGCAATGTCTTGTTTTAACAACCATATATGTTCTGTCCACTGTCATATTGTCTTTTAACATTCTCCCAATATTTCATCTTGTCATTGTACAAGCGCCATTTTATCACCTTTAATTTTATATTCTGTTTTGTCCATTGTTTCCATTCGCTCGGCCGTAGAGCAGCATCATCGGCTGCTGTCAGCCTGCCTGTATTAGGGCATTCAAATTTCAATAAAGGGGGAAAAAAAACCTCGGCATCAGTTGTCAGTTTCACTTCAAAATCCGGCAGCAAACCCGAAGAAACTATGAATAAAGGATAGGTTTCTTACATATGTACAAATTTAGTTTCTGATTTAAAACAGTTCGTTGTTTGCTATAAAATGGTGTACTTACAGCACTTGCTACTCCATATCAATCTCTATCTGGCAACCAGGCCGAAAGATTCCACTGTTTTCTGAAAAACTTTGCATTTTTCTGGTTCCACTGTCATCTGCTGCCGTACTGTGTCCACTGTAGTTTGTTTTGTAGTGTTGGCAACCTTCTCAGCTTATTTGAAATTCAACTGTTTCATTGAGAGTGTGTTGAAGGTATCTTTGCGTGTGTGTGTGAGTGTTTGTGTGTTTTTTTCTCTGTTTGTATGTGGGGGTGGGGGGGGGGTTGGGGTTGTGATTACGTGTTGAAATTTGTATCTATCATATGGTCAATCAGTGAGAACAATGATTGATTGGTCAAGTTTATTTGGTCATTTAGTAGCAACTTTTTCTCAGCTTTTGTTTTATATATGTGATAATTTTCTTGTAGTGTTAGATGTTTTTCTTTATTTATTATAATTTCCTACATGTCTTTTTCTATTGTGGTGAGTTTGTGGTCATATTCTTTCAGATGTTCTGCAAAGGTGGAGTGGTTTGTCCCATATTTCCATGCCCTAATGTGTTCCTTGTATCGGGTATGAAAGGAGTACGCAATATAATTTTCACATAATTTTCGCCTGTCATAGATCATTGAGCATGTTTTGTTATAAAGACCAAAACTATAATTCTACAGAAAACAAATTTATGTATATTTTTTACCATTTCACTAATCGATATAACATACTGTGCTCATTTTCATATCTTTGCTGTCAACCAAAGACTTTGTTTTATCTTTGGAGTGTGTCTTGCACTCACAGTTGTTGCGTTTAAAAGAGTCGAGGTGTGACCTTCGTGTAGAGAGGAGTCGGTGTGTGACCTTCGTGCAGGATACTGTCGGGTTAGTCTGTCTGTGTCTTAGACTCGAAGAGTAAAAATTCAGTTTTGAAGAGTCGCAGCCAAGTCTGCAGATTGAAAATTTTGTATGGAAATTTATGTCTCAAATAAGGTAAACTTGTACTTTCCTATTGTTATGTATGGTAGCCTGTATGTAGCCTATATTGTAGTTGGTTTGTTTTTTGGATAATGAATACTGTTTAATTCAGCTCGCATTTATCATTTATCCCTGTGTCATTTTACCAGTTCCTCGTTCCTTTCACCAATTTGAATTGCTATCCGTTCTGATAATTGTTTCTTATGATAGAGTTGCATAATTATTGTGTTTGTAAATTTGTATGCTAATTAGAACAGTTCAGTGTAGGCATTTTGTGATGATCAGTTGGTCTATTAATGAGAGCAGGAAGTAGTTTGTTCATAATTGCAGTAAAGTTCATAGTAAAAGATTTTCTCAGTCTCAATGAAAGTTCAGATTGTTAAGGTACTTAATGTTAGTAACAGTTAAAGTGATTTGTTTGATTAGAAGAGAAATAGATCACGTAAAGAGATGAGACATATTTGCAGTGTGTGATACTTGAAATCTTTACCAGATTTGTAGAACATTTTTTATTACATTGAATCTGTATGGTAATTGTTGTACAAATAGGCACATTATCAAGTGCAGTGATCTTGATATCCAATTAATATCAAATATCCTTGTTTGGCATCCTGTTAATTCAAGTAGCAAAACTATCACTGTAGTAGCACTTTCTGTTCGCTCTCGCAGTCGAATTATACATGTATAGTCTGGTTGCTGGTATATGGTGCACGCTAACAGATCTGAACATTTCATTTGCTCACATTGTTTTTTCACACACGAGATTAATGTGTAGACCAATTACGAGTTTAATTACTGTTGACTTATTAACAACTGTACAATTTAAATTGTTATCCGTTGTGCACCAAACTAAACCACATTTACGTAAGATCATTGCATCCCATGTCAGTTGCGATTTATTCTAACAGGGCAAAGTCTCATTGCTTAGTCAAATTATTTTGTTACCAAAACCACAACAGAACATTTATTTGGGAATTTTAGCGGGGACGGTCTCTTAACTCAAACAGTGACACGTTCGCCCCACAAACACATACTACTTTTCATTTCAAACAAACACACGACTTTTGGTTTCAAATATTAAATGCTCTGAATAACCGGACATCACCCGTTGGGATTTTTTGTGATCTCTCCAAGGCTTTTGATTGTGTAAATCATGGAATTCTTCTAGATAAACTAAAGTATTGTGGTATGAATGGGGCAGTCTACAAATGGTTTAAATCATAAGTAATTCATATCATATTGATCTGTGTGTTATCCTCAGTGGGGGTTATTTTAAGTAGCCTCTGGGAACGGTTGTAAGGGTTCGTAAAGGTAGATATAATTCTTATTTTATTTTATTGCATAAGTTATTAACAAATTTTTGTGCACGGATCGGCGGGACACACATTTTAGATAGGAATGGATGGGCAGCTCGCCGACGGTAAGAGTCTTTATTGTCCCCACGGCCGAGACGCAACACGATGACGTCAGCAGAGGAGGTGGGGCAGCGAAAGCTCCAGACGCTACCTCCGTGGCATTGTACGTTACGGCCGCCACGCCTATTAATCGGGGAAGTACGATCAATATGGCGCGAACATGGCATCTCTCATTTGTTGTTGTTGTTGTGGTCTTCAGTCCGGAGACTGGTTTGATGCAGCTCTCCACAATACCATATCCTGAGCAAGCCTCTTCATCTCCACATAAGAACGGCAACCTACATCTGTCTGAATCTGCTTACTGTATCCATCTCTTGGTCTTCCTCTGCGATTTTTTCCCCATACACTTCCCTCCAACACTAAATTCACAATTCCTTGATGTCTAAGAATGTGTCCTACCAATCTATCCCTTCTTTTAGTCAAGGTATGCCAGAAATTTCTTTTCTCCCCAATTCTGTTCAGTACCTCCTCATTAGTTACGCGATCCACCCACCTAATCTTCAGCATTCTTCTGTAGCACCATATTTCAAAAGCCTCAATCCTCTTCCTGTCCGCACTGTTTATCGTTCATGTCTCACTCCCATACAAGGCAACACTCCATACAAATGCCTTCAGAAAGGACTTCCTTAGGCTTAAATCAATATTTGATGTTAACAAATTTCTCTTTTTTAAGAACGCTTTTCTACCCATTGCCATTCTGCATTTTATATCCTCTGTACTGCGACCATCATTTGTTATTTTACTGCCCAAGTAACAAGACTCATCTACCTCCTTTATTGATTCGTTTCCCAATCTAATTCCTTCAGCATCACCTGATTTTCTTACACTGCACTCCATTACCCTAGTTTTGCTCTTGTTAATGTTCATCTTATATGCACCTTTTAGCACACTGTCCATTCCGTTCAATTGCTCTTCTAGGTCCTTTGCTGTATCTGAAAGAATTACTATGTCGTCGGCAAAACGCAATGTTTTTAATTCTTCCCCCTGAACTTTAATTCCTTCAGCAAATTTCTCCTTGCTTTCCTTTATAGCTTGCTCAATGTACAAATTGAATAACAACGGAGAAAGACTACAACCCTGTCTTACTCCCTTTCCAACCACTGCATCACTTTCATGCCCTTCAACTCTGACAACTGCTGTCTGGTTTTTGTACAAGTTGTAAATAACCTTACGCTCCATATATTTTACTCTTGCTTGCTTCAGAACTTGAAAGAGTTTATTCCAATCAACACTGTCAAAAGCCTTCTCCAAATCTACAAAAGCTAGAAATGTAGGTTTGCCTTTTCTTAATCTATCTTCTAGGATAAGTCGTAAAGTGAGTATTGCCTCCCGTGTTCCTACATTTCTCCTGAACCCAAACTGATCTTCCCCGAGGTCGGCTTCTACCAGCTTTTCCATCTCTCATTTATTAATATTTTTTATTTAACAATGTTTTGGTGGCATACAGACCGTAATAGTAGACTAGGTGTGAACAGAAGTAGGTGCTGATCGTTTCATATTCTTTAATAATGTTCAAATAAATAAATAAATGAATTACAACGCCTTTGACGAACATTTCCGGACAATTACGAAGATGTACGAAGTTTATAGGAAGTCTCGTCTGCGCGCCATGTCATCAGTCGGCGTTAGGCCCTAAACCGAACCGGTCTCGTAGGAACTATGCTCTCACTATCAGCCGTAAAACTATAACTTTTAATTTCATTGTCTATCATCAATCTTGTATTACGGTGTGGCTAGTAGTAAAGCCTCATAATTGGCATCCCGGATTTTATTCAGATGAAACACCTACCCGTAACAAGTTAATATTTCAGCTCTTTTAATAGCATTTCCATCACTACTCCAGTGTGCTGTCTTGCTGCGCAGGAACTACATCGTTGAGAGCACTTCTACAAAACAGATAAGAGGAACGCCTACACTTCGGTTCACAAGTCTGGCTCAAAGGTGGCTCAGCTTAATATTGCAGAGCCCGGATGGACTGCGTGGGCCGCTAAATCCGTACGGACTTCTTTTAATTACGCCTACACTTTCAAGATAGGTTTATTCACTAGGGGGAGATTTTTGCACGGTTGAAAGGCGCAGTAAAGAAAGTAAACGTAAACAGGAGAGGCGACTCCCTCGTCCGGATTAAGAAATGTTCAAAATGTTTGTAATTCTATGGGACCAAACTACGTTGGTCATCTGTCCCTAGTCTTAGAAACTACTTAAACTAAGTTAAATTAATCTAAGGACAACAAACACATCCATGCACGAGGGAGGATTCGAACCTCCGACGCGGAAGGCCGCGCGATCCGTAACGTGCGCTCCAGACCACTCGGATTAAGAACGCAGAGACGACCCCAGAAGACCTACATGTGGTGTCATCAAGAGAAGCCGAATGTGCAATGAATTTGGTGGTGCAATTTTTGAAAATCAACTTTTGAACGTCCTCATTCGCCCTTCTTTTAATTGTTTTTAGGTCACATACTAGCAGTTTGTAACACTACAAGTTTACTAATTTCAATAATAATCGCTGACATTCAGCTGTTCACAGTAATACTGTGTGTGTGTGGCACAAGAGTTTAGTGCAGAAACTGAGGTTACAAAATTGACTTGCAAAGCTTGTGCTAGCAAATCGATGTTATTGATTACTGAAATTCTGGTGGTCTCGATGTCTAGAAGTTGTTACGACTACCTGACATAGTCTGGTCTGGAGGCGATCTAATCGTATTATAGTTTTCAAAATGACAAGCCAAGATCGTAAACTAACAATTTATTAAATGACGACCGGTTTCAGTGCACTGTGTCACCATCATCTGGTCACATATATGTTATAATCTGGTCATCTTATTAAAATTAAAAAAAAAAAAAAATGTGTAGAAAATAACAAGTGCAACATTGCACTTAGTCACTATATAAAAAATACATAAGTTAAAAACATGACAGCTTACAAAATACTCAAAGTACTCAAAATACTAGAAGTTGATTGTCGCTGAATTGAGCTATTCCAGGCTTTATAGCAACTGGTAATGAAAATGGCAGCAAACGAGTTCATTATTTTCACTGTATGTTTTATTCACTTCGTAGCGCAAATAAAACAACAGTCAAAGCACATCAGTAAAGAAACCTGTGATATCTGTCTAGTGAGTGCTTTAGTCGCGTATATCTGATTTTTACTAAACACATCTTAATCCGTCCTCCCCAAATATCACGCCAGCAACTGAGAGTGTGGCAGTCTGACAAATTTATTTTAGGAAATCGTCAGAAACTGGTTTACCATCTTTGGATTTTTCACTAAACTAAAATATATAATAATTATGAAGTTATAAGATAATCAGTCAAATTTCAAATAAATGGTATGACATGAAAAGATAAAGTTATAAACAAACAGTGAAGTGAAATACGTGTGTGAAAATGCTCTATTTGACAATTAGTCAAAATGTTACACTTGATTTGTTTTGTACATCCGCTAATAATAATGAAAGTGTAAATGTATAAAAGTACGTGTGAAATATTCTAAAACAATAATGAAATTAGTATGGACCCAGCTTCAGTCTCGTAGTGAAATAATAGGTTTTGATAATTTCAATTCAATTGCTCAGATCATAGAAGGTATGTAACATCATTATTACTCTCGTATTTTACATTTTAAATGTATTTTCTTAATTGATTATATATTTAAAGTACCTCTGAATTATCAATGTTCTGAGCTACTTTCTAGATGGAAATATAGTGTCTGTAAAACTCGAAACAACTTACGAAAAGGGAAGGTAAGAAAGCCTCTCTACTTCATAATGTAATAATATACTGAAAAATAGCTGATAGATCATTTCTTAATTTGGTATCGAACAGTTCAGTTAGCAACTAAGGTCGTATGGGCAGTTATAAGCTGTATTATCAACATTCGACTTAGTCGAGTATGGGGAGCGATCTGTAAATGTTATATAGACTTCACATAGAAGAACGCCTACATCCCATATTTTACTTTATTATGAAGTAAAATATGCGATCTAGGCGTTCTTCTATGTGAAGTCTAAATATAAGCTGTACCTCTGAACACAATAAAAATTGGGCTCATATGACATCATTGGTCTCTACTACCATGCCACCTCCTGAAATATTTACTGTTCCTTCTGCGACACTGTATAGATGAAAGACCATGAGTCTTTGTCACTCTGTTACCTTTCCAGCCTATACCCTATCTTTTGTGCTACATTCCCTGCAAGTAAATAGCATAGATTTCGGGCTTGCAACCAGCACTGAACGTATTGCAGTGATATTCATGAACTCAACCCCCTGAAATCAGCCGCCCCACTCTAAAGAAATGGTTAGTACGACACTGTGTTATATCTCGTACTTGTGTTAATTAAGAGTTTATATTAAACATATAACAGTGTAATCATGTTTAATTTTAGCATAAGTAATTTTTACAAGCAAATTAATTAATTTCTTTCTCACATAATGGATAGTACGGTACAAGATATACCAACTGATAGTTTTGCTCCCATAAAGATATGAAATAATGATGGATACATCTATGCTTTCTAAGCGATATATCGCTCCATAGGATTCGTTACAGGACAGTGATGTATTTATCTTCACAATGTTTATCGTAACGATGTTTGCCTCCCTGCCTACAACTTGTTATATTACGCTCCTTTGTACAAGCCACGTGGTATGGCCGCACTGGTCTTGTAGGTCATACTACTAACTGGTGGCGGGGGGGGGGGGGGGGGTCGGCCTTTCCGCCAGAGTTCGAGTCCTCCCTCGGGCATGGGTGGGTGTGTTGTCCTTAGTGTAGGTTAGTTTAAGTAGTCTATGAGACAAACAACCATACCAGCTTGGTCGAATAGGTTTACAAAGATTTCAACAGTTGCTTCGTTGTTCTTGTGGTGTTGTCCGGTTTTATGCAGCTCTCGACCTACTCTATCCTGACCAAGTCTATCTCCTCAGGAGAACGGCATTCTACCTCCACCTGAATCTGCGTACTATATTCATTTCTTCATCTCCCTTTAGGACTTTGCCCCGCACCTTCCCTACAACGCTACTTGGTACACATACATATAGGCTATAAGCTAGCGCACCAGAGACATATTCTCCATAGATTGCCACTACCATTAGTGTCAAAATACGTTCCGTTACGAACATAATCATTTCTAAAAGCGAAATTAAATTGACAAAATATGTTGATACGTCTGCGAGACTGAGAAACCAGAGGATAGAAAAGAGCAAATTTGACATAAAATTTTTATCGTCTATGGAGACCTTCAGCCACGTGAGTCGTGTTGTTTATACTGAACTGACTCTTCCAACGGTTCTTAGTAGAACAAATTCATTATGAAAATTAAATTTGAAACACGTCCACTGAATGTGTGGTCGAGTTCCATTTTGATTTATCCATTAACCTAAAGTGCTTCTGCACCAATAATGTTATCTATCTGTGAGTTAATTATTTTATCCTTTTTATTAATGATCAATGCCCCATATTTATGAATGTTTCCACCCGTGTGATTGAACTTGTGTGTTCATGTGAATGTGAATGGGTACTCTTAATATTGAATGACTGCTGCACAATGGCTTACAGTCACCGCCTTCCGTTTTAGGCCTCGTTTTGCTGTAGTCAAGAATGCATGGCTTCGTTTGTCGTCTGAGCTGGCGACTGCTGGATGGCCCGAGACAAGCTTGCTTTGGCAAGGTGGTGAGGTGGTCGTGTTGTTAGTGTCGTACCAATCTAAACTTGAACGAAAGAGGTGACAGGAGACCTCTCTGGGAGCGGTTGTAGAGGGAATTGTCTTTGCCAGGTAGCAAGGGTTGGTAAACACTAGTCTCTGAACGCACTCTGTGTCGCTTTTAGCGCGATCTACATCCAGTGGGGGGGGGGGGGGGGGGAGGGGGGGGGGGAGGTTTCTCTGAGGCATTAGATCTTCAGTCTTGACTCTTCATTCTGGCTCTGACGACTGTGGAAGTAAGTACGCCACCGAATCATGCTGAGGGGAAGGCATGCTGTTAGGACTTTGATTTATTTATGATCAGGCAGTCTTGGTTTTTCAGTGATAGTTTGTCTGAGTAATTCTTTTGCTATGAGAAGCGAGGTGTTTTCCTGGTTTTTCTCAAGTTAGAATACACGTGTGTGGCCCTCAGCCTTCGTGTAAACCTAGTATGTTTGATTTTGCTTCGTGTTTTTAGCTAACGTTTTCAGGTCGTTTCTGTATCCGCGAGTATGCTAAATATTTCTTAGATCTTCTGATTTGATTCTGTCTTTCCTGTCTTGTATGACCGATTGTACCACGTGCTTTCGTAACGGTCATTACTTCGGCCTTCAGCCATGCTTTTGTTAATACTAGTTTTCTTCTATACGAATTCTCATGTCTGCTTTACTCGCTTATTTTAAATTAATTTCTGTTTGTAAATGCTATGAAATTCGGCATGGTCGCACACCATGTGATACTTAAGAATAGTGAGTTGCTGCCTCCCTGAACATGAGTTCCTTTAGTGCACAGTGTACTTAAAATTAGTGATCAAGACATCTGCCATCTCATCAAGACGCCGCCGACACCTTGTTTCGCCTTGTTTCTGCTTCCGGAGAGTAATGTACTTCCTAGTTTTATGCACATGTCTGTGAATGAATGAATGTGCTTTCAGGTATCCATTGTGTACTTGAAAATTTCCTCCCACATTACCCCCATATTCATAAAGGGCAGAAAAAATTTCAATATGGGCAGTAATTATATGATTTAATCCACTTTTATACAAGGCGTGTGCTTAATTTGGTCTCCCCACATTTATTTGCTTGTTATTTTTCTGAATAGATTATGATTTTAAAGTATAAAACCTTTGCTTTATGATTTCATGCTCCCTGTCCCATGTTTAATTATCTATTCATTTATTTTTTAACATAGATTTTGTGTTTGTGAAAACGTTGGCTGCTCCATTAAGTAGTGAGCAGTTAGATAAATTTCCGTTACACATGTACTGTGACCACTCATAAAGTAATTTAGAGCAGTAGTGAGCGTTTTAACTTAGATTTGCAGGTCTCAACTTCCCGAAATCTTGCTTATTTTAATAACAGGCTACTTTCAAACTACACAATTTTGTGTTTGTTCTACAGGTTTGTTTATTATGTGAATCGATTTTCTGTTTCTGATGCCATCATGAGACGTTTACTGAAGTGTAATTAAAGAACATGCATTGCCAACAACCCAGAAGAGGTGTTATATGTAGAGAAATAATCTTTGATGGAGCAGTTACAATGTAAATAAATATTTAAATGAAATTGATGGTATAGGTGGAGAGCATTGGAGAACTGTGAAGCTTAACAAATCGGAGATATGCACTCGAACTGAAAAACTGTGAAAATAAACATACTCAATGACAGTGATCACAATTAAATAAAGAATTAATGTAAGGTACAAAATGTTCAAATATTTTTAATTCTATGGGCCTTAACTATTTGGCTATTAGTCCCTAGCTTACCAATTACTTAAACTAAGTTATATTAACCTAAGGACTACATGTACACCATGCCCAAGGGAGGACTCGAACCTCCGACGACGAACGGCCGAGCGCACTGCAGCACGGCACCTCAGTACGCACGCCTATTCCGCCGCGGCAATTTATGTAAGGACAGAGTGCAGAATAATTTGGAATATTAGTAGTAACAAAGATTGTTGTCATTCCAAATTATTCTGTACCCTGCCTTATTTAATTGTGGTCAGTATAATTAAATGTTTATTTTTACAGTCTTTTAGTTCAAGTGGATATCTCCGATTTGTTAAGTTTCACAGTTCTCCAATGCATCCCACCTATACCCTCCCATCCCATCCCTCTACTTTTTGTCTATTTGTTTATTTAGTTATAACAGTGTCCCAGGTTTCTAATATTTATTTTATATTTCTTAGGTTTTGTGTCACCTTGTGTTTTGAACATCGCTTGACACTTTAGATTCTTGTTTAATTTAATTCTATTCACTGTAGTCATAGTTACCATGAAAATCTTTTGTATGTACTGTTTCTCGAGGTACAGTGTCAATTTTCCTTCTTGAAGTACTATGAATTTACAAATTTCATTTAAATATTTATTGATATATTAACTGCTCCATCGAAGATTATAATTTATTTTTCTGCACGTAACATCTCTTCTGGTTTGTTGAAAACGCGTGTTCTTTGACTAAACTTCAGTAGAAGTCTGATGATGGCCTAAGAAGCCGAAAATTGATTCACATAGTAAACAAACCTGTAGAACAAACACAAAATTGTGTATTTTAATACAGGGTGTCCAGAAAAGGGCTCCCTGATTTCAAAATTAAATATCTCGAAAACAAAAGATCGATAGAGAAATGCAGTAAACGGTATGTTTATTGTGAAAGCTGTAAGAAGTTTATACAGCAGTTTGATGTAATAGTTACAAAAGCTGCTAACAGATGGTGCTGTACGCTGTACAGCTAATATTAACATACATAAGTGATATAATCGTATGAAAACACTCTTTGCAAACAATCATATCACAATGTCTTCAAAATGTTCACCATTGGCACTACAGAGGTGGCGCAAACGGAGAATGAAATTCACCGTCACATTTCGTAGTGTCTCAATCGAAATGAATTCATATGCCACAGAGATCGCCGATTCAAGCTCGTCCAGCGTGGCGGGATGCTTCGGGTAGACCATGTCTTTCACTGGGCCCCACAAAAAAAAGTCACAGGAAGTCAAATCCGTCGAATATGGAGGCCAATCCATGCCTGCACCAGTAAACTTGGAATATTCCAAAGCAATGACTCGGTTCCCGAAGTATTTCTCAAGAAAGCGAAACACTTGTTCGGTCCGATGTGGTCGGGCTCCATCTTGCATAAACCATTCAGTACCTGGTCGATTCTCTAAAGCTTGTTGTGTGGCCACAAATTGTTCCAAAACTGCAACGTAACGTGCACCAGTGACCGTTTTTCGAATGAAAAATGGACCAATAATGCCTCTGCTGCATACTGCAGCCCACAAAGTAACTTTAGGAGAATTCCGAGGTTTCGTTTCACACCAATATGGCTTTTGGGAACCCCAAAATCGCCAGGTCTGCTTATTGACGTATCCATTCAGGTGGAAGTGTGCTTCATCTGTAAACAAGATGCAGCCAACATCCAATCGTTCACTATCAATCATTGTGAGCATCTAAATAGCAAAGACAACCCTTTGTTTCACAGCTCGTACGGGTATGGCGTGGTGCGTTTGAATTTTGAATGGAAACATGTGTAGGCTCTTTCTCAGTATTTTCTGCGTGCTGAAACGCTTGAAACCATTTTCAGATGCAATTCTACGGACGGATGACATTGGATTTTTCTGAATAATTTCAGAAACTGTGGCGATATTTTCAGGCGTAACTGCGGCTTTCTTGCGGCCAACATGCCCCACTAGATCATCAGTTACGCTGCCTGTTCGTTGAAATTTTGCGAAGAGCGTACGATTGGTTTTCGTATCGGGTCCTTTTGGAACATTAAATCGTGCTTGAAAACTTCGCCTTGTTGCTATAGGACTCTCTCCTAACCTGTGGTACTCTAGCACCAGAAAAATGCATTGTTCAATGGAGTACATGGTTTTAATCTGTTCCTTCGGTACGCTAACCTCATTTCACGTTTTAGTAGTGGAACTGATCGCTCTGGGCTTCGGATTATTATACTAGGCATTACGTATTGCGATTACAGCGCCATCTGTTAGCAGCTTTTTTAACTATTATTTCAAACTGCTGTATAAACTTCTTACAGCTTTCACAATAAACATACCGTTTACTGCATTCCTCTATCGATATTTGTTTTCGAGATATTTAATTTTGAAATCAGGAAGTCGTTTTCTGGACACCCTGTATTATGTATCGCATATACGAACATTTGCCCGCAGCCCACTGAGCTAAGGCGCCTAACACATTGCAGCTCGTCACGTATCGAATCACGATGCCCGAGTGCACACAAACATGGCGCACCATGGGCCGGCTGGTCGCTAATATATTTGCTTCCGATAAACCCCTGAAAGAGGGCGTCAAGTGTCAGATTAGCGTCACGCGACTGCTCTCCGGGCCGAGCCCGCCGTGTCACTGGAGGCACGGGGTCGATGGCGGACGTTGGGGGGGGGGGGGGGGGGGGGAAGTGGGGCTCGGCTTTCCAGGGGCTCCCAAAGTGTTGCTCCAGGTCACGCCAGGCTGTAAGCCGAAGTCTCTGCCGCGAGGCGATTGTTCAACTGCTGCACACTGAGGCGACCAAAGAGCTTGTAAGGAAGAACTAGACTCCCTAACGGCGCTGCTGTCGCGGGATAATTTGAACCTTCGGCCGGTCGCCATGATAGTGGGAAGCGTCAGATAGGAGTGTGGGGGGGGGGGGGGGGGGACAAAAGAAACCGGACTCCGAGGGCGCTGCCATTCGTAGACGTAGTACAGGGTTCTCACGCTAGATGGCGTTAGTAGACCTTCGTGAAACAGCTGTGCAGACGGCGCAGTGTAGAGCTGAACGTGCAAGTGTGGTAGTGTGTTTCTCTGACTGTTGGCGGGTTACCCCTGCGAAGTCGTTATGGCAACTTTAAAAGAATAAAGAGTGTGTGTGAAATTTTGTTTCCTGCTTTAAAAAAAAACTGAAATGGAGAAACAAAAAACAGTAGGTGGGCCCACTGCGGAGAGCTTATCAAAATGTTAGAAATTTTAACTGTTCCTTGTGAATTTATATTCCAAACCATAATGTATATAAAGAAAAATATAGAAAATTATAGTACAAACAGCAAATACCACAAGTATAACAGAAAAAACAAGTCACCACCTTCACCTAGAAAGATGAAATAAACAGAAGATTCAAAACAGTTTCTTGTATGAAGGTCTAAAACTGTATAATAAACTGTTACAAAAATAGAAGAAATTGATAAAATGTATTGCTTTAGGAAACAGCTTAAACTGTATTTGCAGGAACACTGTTGTTACACCGTAAGTGAATACCTTAGTAATAAAATTTTGTAAATAGTTTGTCTTACAATGTCGAATATATACAATATTTTACAAGGAGAAAAATGATTGTTAACAACATATGTGTTACAATATTAAACTAGATGTAACAAAAAAAAAACCTGTTGTGAATGTAAATGAACTAGAGATAAGAAAAACTGTATAAATATGTAAATGTAAATGAACTGACAACATCCATACATTTTAAAATGTCTGTGGATGGCTAAAATAAATAAATAAACACCAAATGCTTCAGGAAGCTTTCCAGGAGGACGCTATGAAAAAACACACAGGTTTTCGAGTGGTTTGGGCGAACATGGTGAGATAAGTGTTGAAGACCAAGCTCGTTCTGGACGCCCTTCAACATCGCGGAACGCGGAGAACATTAAAAAGGTCCGCCACAAGATCAACGAAGATCGTCGCCAAACTATCGACAAATTTTCAGCAGAGACAGAAATAAGTTGGAGCTCGTGCCAGAGGGTTTTGAGTGAGGATTTGCACATAAGACGTGTTTCTACTAAATTTGTTTCGCGCCATCTCACACAGGAGCAAAAAACCATCCGCTTGAATGTGTGTCAGGACTTGAAAACAGAGACTGCATGTGATCCAAACTTCTTGAACAGTCATTACAGGGGATGAGAGTTGGTGTTACGGGTATGACCCAGAAACCAAGCAAGCATCAAGCCAGTGGAGGACTCCCAACTCTCCCAGACCAAGAAAAAGCAAGGCAAGTGAGGTCAAATGTGAAGAAGATGACCATTGTCTTTTTTGATGTTCGTTGAATTGTGCATCGGGAATTCGTACCTCCATGGCCAGACTGTTAACCAGCACTTTTACTTGGGTGTTTTAAGGCGTCTGCGAGAGGATGTTAAGAGGAAACGCCCGGAACTTTGGCGATCGGGTGACTGGTTTCTGCATCACGACAACGCTTTAGCACGCACGGCCTTACGAGTGACCCACTATTTGGCATCTCAGAGGTGGTCTGTCGTTCTCCACTCTCCGTATTCGCCGGACCTAGCCCCGTGCGACTGTTTCCTATTTCCACAGAATGAAAAAAACGCTAAAAGGGGAGCGTTATGATGACGAGGAGGCGGTAAAAAAAACAGCTTTGTAAAGGGCACTGGACAATATCAAACTTGAAGAGTTCCAAACACGCTTCCAACAGTGGGAAGAATGGAGAGTATTTTGAAGGTTACTGAAGTAATTTTGTAAAAATGTTCATCAATAAATTTTTTATTACAAAAATCCGGTTTCTTTTGCCCCCCCCCCTTGGTACATAGGAGTGTTGTTAGGAGATAAACCGTATATTATCAAATGTTCAAATGTTTGTTAAGCTTATGGGACTTAACTACGGGGTCATCAGTCCCTAAACTTACAAACTACTTATGAACTACTAGCGAACTAGGACGGCACAAATATCCATGCCCGAGCGGAGATTCGAACCTCCGACCGTAGTGGCCGTGCAGACCGTGACTGGAGCGCCTTAGTCCCCTCGGCCACCGCGGCCGGCGGTAAGGAGCTATTTTACAGTTAAGTATCTGATGGGATATTTCATTTTGACAGTGGGTTTTTAACATGAGGTGTTCGAGGCAGCCCTGTTTCATTTTTTTGATGGTATAAAATACCTAAATAATGGAGAATACAGCAGACATTCTAACAAAGACGCATAGAGTTGTGAAACTCTTCCGAAATTAATGTTTGTATAAAACTTTCAGCATCGTAGATACACTGAGAAAGTGCCAAAAACCCCTGTCTGACCATAAATTCGTTGATATGCTGCACTTAGAACACTAAAATACTAAATATTATAATTGGGTTTAGTTAGAAAGAAGAAAAGCTGTTGATAGATTTCTACACCGTATGTGTAGTAAATTTACGCAAAACCGATAGTTGCTGTATATTCATAGTCTGAACTTGTTTTTTAGTTGTACATTTCAGTTAGATATAGTTTTCGCCACTTAACTCCAATGAATACACACGCTAATCAAATGTCTTACGCACATTTGAAGTTCGCGCGGAAGTTAACCACCATAATGGCCGCCAAGGCGCTCTTCAATTTGTCTGGTGTTCGCAGTCGGCCGCTTACGGAATTATGGGGCCTTGGAGACGACAGAGGCTCGATTGGAGTTGTGGCGATTCGTAATGAACGAATACTAATAAAGTATCGTGCGAATCGAATCGTGTTCAGGACGAATCCAAATACCAACGATTCATGATTCGAATGCTACTAACGAATCTTGCCGAATTGTCACGAATAATTACGAATGCTAGAGAGCAGTCAAGAGAGAGAGAGAGAGAGAGAGAGAGAGGCGAATCGCCGTTCAGAAGAATCGTCTTGTCACGATTCGTGAATCATGATTCAAAGGCAACTGACGAATCGTGCCGAATGATCACGAAGGCCAGAAGCAGTCAAGGAGGACGCGTGTGACCTAAGATAGCACAGGACGATGATCGTGAGCCGTTAACTATTATCCACGATTTACACATGACAGAAACGAAACGCAATGAAATACACACGATTAACTTCAAGAAATCAAAATTTAAACGAGCAGTTTTTGCACGTTTATATTTCGCCATCCCGGGAACGGTTCTAACGATTTGGATTATGTTTCGTAGAGGTTTTTTTTTTTTTTTTTTTTTTTTTTTTTTTTTTTTTTTTTTTTTTTTTTTTTGAGCTCATCTGTATAGTAGTTTTTTTTGTACAAACTCATTTTACAAAAATATTAATTTTATATAAAAACGCTATTTTATTGTTTTTTAACGCCATCTCGAAAATAATTTATACATTTTAGGTTTTTATGTTTATCTTTCTTGAAAGAAACCGATTTTACACAAAGAAATATTTTATATAAAAACGCGAATTTCTTGTACCTTGAATAAAATTTAGTATTCAGAGACGGATTTTGATTTTTAAAGTTTATTTATATATATATATGTTTCCTGGAACTACGTGATTTTACATAACAATTATTTTATAACGATTACGTATGTGTTAATTACAATGCATTTAATGAAATTTATAATCAAATGGATAAAGCATTCAAATAGAACAAAAAAATTATAAAGATACAGCGATTTCGAACTACGTGATCTATGTTCACTACTTGAAAACCTAAAATGCTACCAAATGAGCTTCACCGACTTGTATCCGCTTGCAAAATTTCAAAGACTATTTTCTACAGAATTTTTTAGAGTTGTATCGCTTGGCTTTGGCTGATTATTGTTTTAAGTCTCAACTTCCCGCACCATAAATATAAGAAAAATACAGAAAAAATCCGGCAACCAAGTTGTCGCCATTTTGGCATTCTGTTAGAATCGTGGCTTCACATATCAGAAAGAATCGTGAAGGAATCGTAAAAATAGAATCACAAGGTTAGATTCTGGCCTCCATAACACGGAGGTTAGAATAGGGGGAGATGCCCTTAACGCGACAGAAGTGAAGCCACTGTCGCCATGTTACTGACCCAATAACATTTGTGGTGACGAGTGTGTATTCACTGTATTCTGAGTTAAAAGTGGTTATTATCTAAACAGAACAGAACAGTTACGTGCATTACCTATCGATGGGCAAGCAGAACAAAAATATCATCTGCTCTTTTACACAGTAAATATTTTCTTGCTAAATTAATACTTACTATTTATTTCAGTGTTCTTCCATCGGTGGCTTCTAATTTTCATTTTTTCGATATATAGATTCCCTTGCAAATTCACAGACCTGGTGGTAGAGAATTTTAGTATAAATATTTAACGACCTGTAGAAAGAATTTTCGTATGTATTCAACATAAAAAATCGTCTCTTCAGTACTGAAATTATGAAAATGATACAGCTTGATACCTCCATTATTGCTAAAATCTTGGTCTGCATTTCCTGTGAACTACTACAGCTGACAATTTCAGTTCTTGTGAAGCATTTGGGTACTATCTCGATATATAAATTATACTTATTGAATGAGATTTTGTGTTAATAAATCACAGTTCAGCTATCTAGAAGGTCTGTATATGTCCACAGAAGTATACTGGATAAAATTTGTACTCAGAAATGACAGTCATTTAAATGTATGAAAGTTATCAGGGCAAGAACCATACAGTGCTGTAATCTAAAAACATGTTTCCTTGGCTCCGCAAGATTGCGGACTGGCTGCAATCGACAGATAATCTTAGCATATTAGCACCGTCTTCCCATACTTTAACCTCCTTGACCCATAACACAAACATGTGTTGCCATCTGTGAGTAGGATGTAGAACGTTTTGGCATTATAATCGTGCCATTGTAGACTATAAAGACTCGTGAAAGAAGCGTAAGAATCAATTGCCAATGTGGGATTGAATTGCAGGAATCGATTCCTGAAAAAGAATCGTGCTGCCCAATTCTAGTATCGATATGGTGATATGCAGAGAACAGATAGCGGTAGCATCGCGTACGCAATAAAGCCCTGTATATAGAAAATAGCGACAACTTATTATGGTTTGCCGACAATCGCGTCTGACCTACTACTGGTGAGTTGCATATCACGTGGTGTGAAGACATTGTTATTTTCTGGGAGTAATATGTGTTGTCTTCACCTTATAAATATTCAGGATTCTAGTATTCTTTGTTTCATAGTGTGTAATGATATTTATTATATCTCATGTTAAATTCTTAATTTATCCGTGTTAATTATGAATGTTTACTTGTTCTTATACTGTGTATAAATCTTTGGTTTCGTTCAATGTACCGGATGATCAAAAAGTCAGTATAAATTTGAAAAATTAATAAATCACGGAATAATGTAGATAGATCGGTAAAAAAATTATACACATGCTTGGAATGACATGAGGTTTTATTGGAACAAATAAATAAATAATAAAAACCAAGTATTGCTAGACGCGTGAAAGATCTCTTGCGCGCGTCGTTTGGTGATGATCATGTGCTCAGCAGCCACTTTCGTCATGCTTGGCCTTCCAGGTCCCAAGACCTCAGTCCGTGCGATTATTGGCTTTGGGGTTACCTGAAGTCGCAAATGTATCGTGATCGACCGATGCTGAAAGACACCATAACTCAGGACATGCTTTACAGTGCTGTTCACAGCATTATTCCTCGACTACAGCTATTGTTGAGGAATGATGGTGAACATATTGAGCATTTCCTGTAAAAAACATCATCTTTGTTTTGTCTTAATTTGTTATGCAAATTATTGAATTTCTGATCAGATGAAGCGCCATCAGTCGGACATTAATTAATTTTTTTTGTTCTAATAAAACCCCATGTTATTCCAAGCATATGTGTCAATTTAAAAAAAAAAAAAAAAGTTCAAATGTTTGTACAACTTATGGGTCTTAACTACGGGGTCATCAGTCCCTAAACTTTACTTATGAACTAGCTAATACTTAGGACGGCACAAATATCCATGCCCGAGGGGAGATTCCAACCCCCGACCGTAGTGGCCGTGCAGACCGTGACTGGCGCGCTGCAGTCCCCTCGGCCACCGCGGCCGGCGTCAATTTTTACCTCTCTATCTACATTATTCCGTGATTTATTAGGTTTTCATCCTCTTGCTTGATCTACAGCTCCCGTGACACCGAATATCTTCTTCGTCGGAAACATCAGTTTGTAGGGCGTCTGGAAACATTAGCAACAATTGCAAGTCAAAAGGTTGATATGTGCATGTTTCTAATGTATGTTGAGAACATGACGCGATTGACACAACGTTGATATATCAGTTGCAGAGACAGAGGTATCGATAGTCGAGTGTGTGCATAGTATCGGAGTTACGCGAATGCTGCTCTGAAATGTGGAGGTACTGTTGTTGAGTGTCAATATGAAACAGAACAGAGAGTAATCACGCGTCTATCGCATTCAGCGTAATTTTCAAATTTACTAAATGACTTATTTCTGACAGAACAATAAACCGTTTATATATTGTGCTTATTTTAATGGACATACAGTAACACAATGTTCTGCGATTGGGACGCTATTGTTATGGTATGGACTTTACAGTGTCAATCGATAAATAACAGTGTGGAACGAACTCACATGTTAATCAAAACTGTGGTTCTACTCGTGTATTAATAATCTGCCGAGAGTGCAAAATTTCCACTTTACCTTTGAAAGACTGACTGTTTTGTTTGTGGGTCAGTTTGCTAAGATATAAATATGTGATCGCATTTCGTGTTGTTCTAAAGTCAACAGATGTATACTACATGATTGATAACTAGTATGGAAATCATGCTATTTGCATTGATACACAAACAATGCAACTGATATATCAACGTTGTGTCAATCGCGTCATGTTCTCAACATACATTAGAAACAAGCACATATCAACCTTTTGACTTGCAATTGTTGCTAATGTTTCCAGACGCCCTACAAACTGATGTTTCCGACGAAGAAGATATTCGGTGTCACGGGAGCTGTAGATCAAGCAAGAGGATGAATTCATCAAGATTTCATTATTAATCTCCTCAGTCCTGGGAATTTTTTTCCGTATTTTTGCATTTTGTTTTTATTTGATAATATTCCAAAAAAAGGGCTGAAACATATTTTAAAAATTTCTGAGTCCTTATAATCTGCAAAACTCATGTACCCTATAGGGGACCACAACAGTCAGTATGATGTGTGATATTTAACTATGCAATTTATGTTAATATGCTTTTATTTATTTTGTTATTATTAATAGTATAGACCGATGTTACATTAACTAAAGAGTTCCATGGAAATTCGATTGCTCACAAAGCCAACAAACCGTCTTTCCATTCTGTCAGCTATTTTAGCACTGCTGCATAGTGAACAAGTGGCAGCTATAGTGTGACTTCTTCAGTTCCAACATGTGCTGCACCTTTCATTTGTATGTTGAGATGCCTAGCACTGCGAACAACATTTAAATATTGGCACTAGACTTATATTGTTTTATGTTCCACAAGAGACGCAGGGACTAAGGAGATAAGGAAGTTGCAACGACGCAGGAACACGCATAAACTGCTGCCCGCATCACTACGCCTCGACTATAAACAGATAAGGCACCATCAACGGTTGGTCCCGCTCTCAATGAGACACTTATTAACAATGGTTAAATGAAAATTCTAACTTCATTCAATACTTTTGTTACCTGGTACCCTTTTTAAAAAAAAAAAATAAAAACGACAGATGTAAATCAGTGAGCACTGTTATTACTTTATGCCTTTATCAAACTCACCAATACCATAATTCTAATTTCTTTTACATTCTTTTGTTTTTCAATGTTATTATGTATGTATTTCAGTGTCTTTCGGAGAAGAGCAGTTAAAGTAATCGTGTTTAACAACGTTTTATTTGATTCTGTTACGTATTTCACACGATGCGTGTTTTTAACATCCCGCCGAAGATTCGAGTCCTCCCACGGGTATGTGTGTGTGTGTGTGTGTGTGTGTATGTGTGTGTGTTTGTTTTGTCCTTAGCATAACTCACTTTAAGTTAGGTTAAGTATTTTGTAAGCCTAGGGGCTGATGACCGCAGCAGTTCACCCTTATTTACAGTGCACTAAACATCAAAATACGTGTTTTATAATTTTTGATCGAACTATTGTTATTTTATGCCATGTATTTCATGCACAACTCAGACGTTTGTATCGAGATATTTTATTACTTGGGACGTTATTTTGTTGAGAGTATAACGCTAGCATAATCTTCGCCACAGCACCAAAGACAGTTGACTGTTGAAATAAAATAACATGAACCACCCTCACTCTAACACTCACAGCCACGTACAGACAGCAACGCAACTTCCAAGACGTATAGATTAATGCATCAGAACAGGTTGTTCATCAATAACAATGCGACTTTAAGGACTGATACACAAAATACGGCATAAATAAGCTTTTAATTTGGGAATGAAAATGTTAAGTCCCTTACATTGACGAGGATCTTGTTAACATGCCTTAACCCGGTAGCCATTATTTTCCTAGCGCCGATCAATGGCTTTTCAGTAGCTAGTTTCTGACTGGTTACCCGATGTAAGCAGAGCTAAATACAAATGTACAAATGTAGCAGCTGTCAAGCAAAGCGATGTTTGTTTAAAAGTTCCCAAACATCACATTGCAATATTTCTGGGTTTGTAGATGGTTTGATCAATTTTTATCTGTGTTTAATCAGTGTTGTGGTTGATTTGGTGTACCAGTATAAGAAATATAATGACGTTGCCCACCATTTACATTTTTGCCACTTGTTTATCGATTCTACTTGAGACCTACTTGAGAGTGCACAGAACCCTACACCAGAAACACTTCTGCAGTTTTTGACGTCTACAGAGACAACATGTCTCAATATTCCTGCAAGGGACTTCCAACGACTTGTTGAGTCAACGCCATGTCGTGTTTTCGCTCTACGCCGGGCAGAAGCAGACCCGATACGATATCAGATGACTTTCCTCACCTCACTGAGTAGAGATAGAAGGTTTAGTCCAGCCTTACATCTCAAGCCTCTATTCGGTTCTGCTTATGCGTTCTCTACTTCAAAGAAACCCCTAGGAAAAACTGAAAGTGCAAGAAATGAAAAAAAAATATAAAAAAATACAAAAGTTTTGTATGGTTAAACTATCATTCTTCGAGAATGAAACTTTCACTCTGCAGCTGAGTGTGCGCTGGTATGACACTTCCTGGCAGATTAAATTTGTGTGCCGGAACCGGGACTCGAACTTGAGACCTTTGCCTTTCGCGGGCAAGCGCTTGCCCGTGAAAGGCGAAGGTCTCAGGTGCGAGTCCCGGTTCCGGCACACAATTTTAATATGCCAGGAAGTTTCATATCAGCGCACACTCCGCTGCAGAGTGAAAGTTTCATTCTGGAAACATCCCTTAGGCTATGGCAAAGCCATGTCTCCACCATATCCTTTCTTCCAGGAGTGCTAGTCTTTCACGGTTCGTAGGAGAGCTTCTGTGAAGTTTGGAAAGTAGGAGGCGAGGTACTGGCGGAAGTATATTGGTGAGGCGGCATAGTGAGTCGTGTCGGGATAGCTCAGTAGGTAGAGCGCTTGCCCGCGAATGGCAAAGGTCCCAGGTTCGATTCCCGGTTCCGGCAAACAATTTTAATCTGCCAGGAAGTTTCATATCTTTCTACGTTTCATAATTGAATCAGATCACTTTATCTGCATTTACAAAATATTTGATCGCAGATCATGCAGATAGCAGGCATACGTGTCACAGCGTTATCCTGTGCTGAGTTTCAGATTATCTTCTAAACCTTCTGAGTCAGCCTGTTGGCACTCCTTCGGCAGGGGGGGCGAACGCCACGTCCCTACTAACATGCCCATTTGCGCTGATTCTGATTCTGACCCGAGACGCAAGCTAGTTCCGGGACTTCATCTTGGACATGCGTAAAATCTCCCTTGAAGACACCACGCCCCTTCGGATTTTTTGAGGCACTGAAGATTTAAGAAAAATACGTCATATTCGACAAAAATTCGTGTAACCAAATATCATGACGCATCAGCTGTAAAATCCTTCAGAAGATCCTAGGATAGATGATAATGTCTTTACTCACAACTGTTAGACTAGTTGAGTGGTTAAATGTGGAGTTATATTTTTTCCCATCTTCGCGATTGTAACCGATTCTCGAACTGTTACTTGCAACTAGAGTCCGACCAAAACATGATTTGCAGCGGAAACCGAAACCGTAACCGAATATTCGGCTCCTAGTTTCAACCGATACAGAAACCGAAAAATACGTAATTAAAATTTCGGAAAATGACTTTATACAACGAATCACTAGTTTTACCACTTTCTGCGGGATTCTCTCCGTGAACTAACCCTTCCTGAGTGTGTATAAGATTAACCACGAGTTCGTAGAAGACTACATGGAGGCGTACAAATTTAATGGCCTAAACTTTCCATCAGGGAATATTAAGACAGCTACCGCTTACGTTGGACTTGTGAACTACCTCGTACCTTAAATTAGTGAAGATACCTCGTTTCCCTCGCAGTTCTTGTCGCGCATTGCATTTATAAATTATATTATAAAATATTATAAAATATTATGAAATATCTCGAACAGAATTATCTATTGACCCAAGGTCAACATAGATTTAGAAAGTATCGTTCATGTGAAACCCAACTAGCTCTTTACTCACTTAAAGTCATGAGTGCTGTCGACAAGGGTTCTCAAATTGATTCCGTATTTCTAGATTTCCAGAAGGCTTTTGACACCATACCTCACAAACGGCTTTTAATCAAATTGCGTGGTTGTGGAATATCGCCCCAGATTTGTGACTGGATAGGGGATTTCCTGCCAGAGAGGACACAGTTCGTAGTAATCGATGGTAAGGCATCGACTAAAACTGAGGTGATATCGAGCATTCCACAGGGTAGTGGTATTGGTGCTCTGCTGTTCCTTATTTACACAAACGATTTAGAGGAAAATCTAAGTAGCTCTCTTAGGTTGTTTGCAGATGACGCCGTCATTTACCGTCTAGTGAAATCATCTGAAGATCAAAACCAACTGCAGAACGATCTGAATAAGATATCAGTATGGTGTAGAAATTGGCAACTGACTCTAAATAATGAGAAGCGTGAAGTCGTCCACATGAGTACCAAAAGAAATCCTTAAACTTTGTTCACAAGATAAATCAATCAAAATTGAAGGCCGTAAACTCCACAAAATACCTAGGAATTACTATTACTTCAGACTTAAACGCGTAGATAATGTTATGGAAAAAGCGAACCAGAGACTGCGTTTTATTGGCAGAACCCTTAAAAGATGCAATAGAACTACTAAAGAGACTGCATACACTACGCTTGTCCGTCCTTTTCTGGAGTATTGCTGCCAATTGTGTAATCCTTATTAGGTGGATTTGTCGGAGGACATCGAAAGAGTCCAAAAAGGGCAGCTCGTTTTGTATTGGCACGATAAAAGGGAGACAGTGTCACGGAAATGATACAGGATCTGGGATGGAAATCATTACAACAATGGCGGTTATCGTTGCGGCGTGGTCTACTTACGAAACTCCAATCGCCAACATTCTCCCCCGAATGCGAAAATATATTGTTGACTCCATTCTACACAGGCAGAAATGGTCATCAGAATAAAATAAGAGAAACCAGAGCTCGAACGGAGAGATTCAGATGTTCTTTCTTCCGGCGCGCTGCTCGAGAATGGAATGGTAGATGAATAGTTTAAAGTTGGTTCAATGAACCCTCTGCCAGGCACTTAAATGTGATTTGCAGCGTATCCCATGTAGCTGTAGATGTAATGTGCATAGCTGAATAGCTGAAAATATACTAAGTAGTTGCGAGCATGTATTCTCTATATATGAAAGCAGAATTGTGGCGCATGGTCACTGCATGGTAGACTCAAATTAGGTCATGTCGCCGCCAGACTTTACTCGTGCACAGCCAGGACTTCGTGTAAGTAGTTCGTAAAATTGGCCGTTTCTGGCGTGGACTTCCAAATACTGGGACTGTGTTATCAAGGAAGCGATGCGATAGAAATAGAACTAGGTGACAACCTTATGAATAGAGATGGAGACTTCTTCTTAAATTCCGCTTCGGATCCTGCTCTCTCACTTGCCAAAAAGTGGCTGTGTGTTTATTGTATTTCCTGTTTACTCATTGAAACCCGAGGTTTTAAAGATCGTTGCACATTGTTTCCTCACTGCAGTTTCGCCTTGAAAATGGCAGAGTGGTCTCTTGCCGAAATATCGGCCGTCGTCGATTTTGATACCTGGCAGCATACCCGTACATTTTTCGAAAATGAATTTTCAATGTTGTAAATTCCCTTTTGAAACACCCTGTATTGTTTTTTTCTTTTTCCTTTATTGTATTTTACAGTACACTGGTAGGCTGGCAGCAGCACTATAGGCTGCTCTTCAGCCGAGAGTAATTAAAAGACATATATGAGTTGAGAATTAAAATACATAGCAGGAGATAAAACAACGGAGATACAATAACATAGACAAGGCGACAGTTTGGAGTACATTACAAAAGACAGATGATTAAAACCACATTTAGTTAGTTAAAAATGACGAGCCACGGTGACCTAAAAAAAAACAAAAAAAAAAAAAAAAACAAAAAAAAAAAAACAACTTGACGTAGCGCTGTTAAAACTGTCGGTCTAGGACCCCAAGAAGGTGGGGGAGGGAAACGCGGGGGAGAGGAAAAACGGCGGGAAAGTAGGCGATAGGGAGGGCAGGGAGGGAGTAGCAAGGTGGGGGAGGGGAAGGGGAGGGGGGAGAGGGGGCCCTACATCTACGGGGGGGGGGGAATCAGAGCTGGTAGGACGGATATATGTCAGGACGGAGGACGTCATCAGGGAGGGGGACGAGACACCCTATATTGTTCTAAGGGTGTGGTAAAAGCAGTGGCGTAACTATGGGGGGGGGGATGAGGGAGATAGAACCCCCCCCCCAGAACCCTAAAAAAACATTGTATAACAGCAATCTGGTAAAAGTAAAGATTGGAAACTCGGTGTGTTTTACCATAAGCTTTTATTGGATGGGAGTGAATTAATCAACGGGAGTGGTAGATGGTTGTCTGTCTGGAAACTGACTAAAATTTTGCTCATCAAGCAGATCTATCCCCCCCCCCCAAGCCAAGTTCTAGTTACGCCACTGGGTAAAAGGGATACAAAGTATGAAGAGAATCCGCGATACGAACGTCGTGTCCTGCCCTTGTTAGTTGGTTTCTGGAATCTGAAAAGAGAAAAGGAGGGGAAAAATGTGCGTTGAGCCGTGCGTGGCAGGGCCGAGGGCGCGCCCAGCAAAAAGGTCTCCCTGTCCGGCGCTGTCATGGCTGCCGGGCCCCGCCCTTACGCTGTTCCTGCCAGCCGCGCTTTACTTTCCTATAAACCAGATAGAGGGCAGGGCGGGCGCTTTTATTTTGGTGGGCGCGCGCCAAAGTGCCCCACTTGGCGACAGGCTTAACTTCCGCGTCGGCCGCTGCGACCGAAAAGCCACGCCTGCGCCGCGTGCGTTAGTAACACAGCCCAAATTATTATTTCTCCCGTCCTCTTATTAAAAATAAAAAAAAAAGCGGGAGAAGGGAATCGTATGATAGAAGCGGTGTAAAAGTTTGCTTCGCTGAACGCCGCATAGCACCATGAAAAGTTACCAACAGCTTAGATCGTGCGTCCCTTTGAGAGAGGAAAAGTTCATGTCAGCTAGAGCACTTGTTTAACCGATTAACACAGACGGGATTACTGACCAAAAAAGTTCAAATGTTTGTATAGCTTTATGGGACTTAACTACGGGATCATCAGTCCGTAAACTTATAAACTACTTATCAACTAGCTTATCCTAAGGACGGCACAAATATCCATGCCCGAGGGGGGGATTCGAACCCCCGACCGTAGTGGCCGTGGAGACCGTGACTGGAGCGCCTCAGTCCCATCGGCCACCGCGGCCGACACCAAAATAAAGCGCACCGTATCCGAGGCATTGTGCATACTAATAGGGTGATTTATTGTAGAAAGAAGAGTGTTGCTAAGCGACGTACGACAGTATAGATACGTGTTATATCCACAAAGTTCCGTTTAGTTATACAGGGTGAATCACCTAACACTTGCACCGCAAATATTGCGGAAACGGAAAGTCTGATTGATGTGCGGTTTCCACAGGTGGATTGATAGTCAAGAACTCGTATTGTTAGGAACTAAAGAGATTGTGAAAATACCTAGAAAGTGTATTTTTTATGCAAACATACACTTTTTCAAATGGAACAATGATTGTTACTATCATGCATTGGAGCTTTTGACACCAGCTGTATATAAATAATTTTGAATGGTATGTTTATCAAGTTTACTTTGGCAGCTACAAACGGTCAAAAAAACCTGTATGTTTGCATAAAAAATACACTTTCTAAGTAATACAAAAATCTGTTTGTTGGCTAAAAATACGAGCCCCTGACTACCAATCCATTCTGTCAAAACCGCACATCAATCGCACTTTCCGTTTTCGTAATATTTGCGGTACAAGTATAGGCTCATTCACACTGTATAAAAAGTTTGAAACATTCCCGAATATTTCGATGCCAGTCTGACGTCGAATAGCAATCCAATTAATGACAAGTATGACCGTGTGCACAGGATAAGGGCTATCGTTAGGACTGTTTCGGGAATAGCTTTCACCAGTAATTAACTTACTGCTGATAAATAGTTGTCTTAAGGGTTCATAGTTTGTCAATAATGGCAATAGACACAACTTAGATCTGTAATTATTTATATTTCTGAATAATCACTAATATGCGAGGCAATCACGGCCTTCACCGTACATTACAATAACGGTAATTTACACAGGTCGGCAATATTAGTCTTCTCACGCCATTTATTACTTGCATCTCACTATTGCACAACAATCCCTCACTGCATTCCATGTGAATTGAAGCCGGCGCGGTTGACACGATTCGCGACGCGAAAATCTTCTTACACAGTCACGATTGGCACAAATGGTGAGAAAATTCACCTAGGGCTCTGGGGATAAACTCAACCCGAAATACACACAATGAACGCACTTTCACCGTCACTTTTATTACTCACTTACGCGGCTTACAATCTCGCCGACATTCCACACTTAAACCGTACCACTGACAGACCACCAACAATCGATTCACTACGCCAACTATTGATATAATGCCTAATTCGACCTGTGTAATGCAACTAGGGCAAGAATGTGCCTGTAAGAAGGGTTGACCCTTTTCAAGATACAGAAAAAAATATTTATTATATAAAAATCTGCAACTGCTAAACAAAATTTTTTACATAGCTTCCAAAACTTTGTAGGCGCTTGACATAGCGTGTCACAAGTTTTTGCATGCCTTCTTCATAGAAAGTTGCCGCCTGTGTATTTAACCATGTGGTAGCATGTTCTTTCAGTTCGTCATCATCGATGAAATATTGACTACCAAGGAAAGATTTTAGGTGTAAGAAGAGATGAAAGTCGCTAGGAGCGAGGCCCGGGTTGTACAGCGGATGATCAAACACGTCCCTATGAAACTCCCTTAAGAGTTGTTCAGTCACATTCGCCGTTTGAGATCGGGCATTATCGTGCAAAAAACACCTTTTGACAGTAATCATCATTGTTCTGTATTGTGCGGCGCAATTTCGTAACGGTCTCGCAATAACCATGTGAATCCATTGTTTGGCCTTGTCGTAGGAAATGAATCACCAAAACGCCTTTTCTGTCCCAAATAACGCTGCACACGACTCTTCCATGTGTCAAGATTTGCTTCAGCTTAACCTTTGTTAGAGATGAAGTGTGCCTCCATTGCATTGTTGCCGTTTTGTTTCAGGGGTGCCTTACCATACCCAAGTTTCATCTCCCGTGACTATCCGAGAAAAAAATCCATCACCTTCTGCACTGTAGCGTGTCAAGATCTGAAATGCCCGACCAATCCGTTGTTTATTGTGTTGTTAAGTAAGAATTTTGGGTACCCAACGTGAGCAAAGTTTTCGAAATTTCATTTCTTCAGTAACATTTTCATGAATTAGTGATTGTGAGATTTGCGGAACTTCCATAGCAAGGACACTAACAGTAAACTTACGATTGTGCTCAATCTTCTCTTCAATTGCGGGAACCAGTTCATCAGTAACCGATGACGGGCACCCACTTCGCTCTTCTTCGTGCACTTGATCACCTCCTTTATTGAACAGTCTGATCCATCTTCTAACCATTGAATCAATCATTGCATTCTGTCCGTAAACCTCGTAGATTTGTCGATGAATCGTAGCGCTGCCTCGGACAGAAATAGAATCGGAACTTACTTTGTAGACGACCCTCGTATTTTATATTACTGAATTAGCGTACATTTCATGCGTCTGTAGTAGACAAATCAAAATATTATGCTTTACGGATATGCAATAAACACAGATCAAAACAACTGGGAGATTAGTTGAGATATCTAGGTTCTGAAGTATTCTAATCGGCAGATTGAACTAAAATGGCTCGACGTCTTTCTGTCGGTTCTTCGGAGTAGAGACAACAACTTTACGGCAACCGAGATAATGGTAATAGACATTTGCTGCAGAGGGGGGTTGGTGCTGGCTTGCGTTTACTCTACCAAACGAATTGCACAAGCAGATGGGTTCAGACAGAGTAGTGAGCAGGTAGTGCAATGCAACAATAACGTGACTTACCCGAAACTATGCAATGGAGAGCCATGACGGTTGGAAGCGGAACAGACACAGAGGAGGTAGCTGTAGCTAGTTGAATGTTGAAAATGTTGAAATGTTTGTGAAGCTTATGGGACTTAACTACGGGGTTATCAGTCCCTAAACTTACAAACTACTTATCAACTACCTTATACTAAAGACAGCACAAATATCCATGCCCGAGGGGGGATTCGAACCCCCGACCGCAGTGGCCGTGCAGACCGTGACTGGAGCGCCTCAGTCTCCTCGGCCACCGCGGCCGGCTAGTTGAATGTCCCAAAGTGTAATTGCCAGTTCCTGTACGTGATTTCAAACAACAGGAACGATTAAAAAAAGTCATGGCCACGGTCGTCCACGGATAACATGAGCAAGAGCTGATCGTTATCTCCGGTTAACTGCCCGTAGAGACAGGAGGCTGAATGCAACTGAGCGGCAACGCACCCTCCAGCCAGCAACAGGACGCGCAGTATCAACACACAGTCCGAAATAGCCTTCAGGAATGTGTGAAGCAAGGGGTGTGTTCTATTAAAAGAACGAGACCGTTTAGCCTACAGAAATTGGGCGGAGGAACATCAGGATTGGAGTCGTAACGAATGGCGTCAGGTTCTACTCACAGATAAGTCAAGATTTTGTGTTCAGCCGGAAAATAGTCGTTCCCTCATCTGGAGAGAACGTGGGCCACGATCCAATTCTGGCCGGCCGCGGTTGCCGAGGGGACTGAAGCGCTCCAGTCACGGTCTGCACGGCCCCTACGGTCGGGTGTTCGAATCCCTCCTCGGGCATGGATATTTGTGCCGTCCTTAGGATTAGGTAGTTCATAAGTAGTTTGTAAGTTTAGGGAGTGATGACCCCGTAGTTAAGTCCCATAAGCTATACAAAACATTTGAACATTCCTGCTTATGTGCAGGAAACATCACTGGTGGACACATGCTTGTAGCTAAGAAAAATGACGAATGGATTGGCCAGCTTGTTTACCGGGCTTATTCAGATTGAACAAAAGAAACTGCATACTGGTGTCGCACAAGTCCGAAGTGCACGCCACGTACTTTTGTCGCGTGCCGCCATGCGTGGCGCGGCGTTGTCAGCCACGAGCGCCCTCTGCTGCAACCCTGCTCGTGGCCGCCACTGAACTGTCTCGGGCACTTGGCAATAGGGCAGGCACTAGAACAGACTCTCATCAGCAGGCAGGCCTCTATCTTGTTAAACTATGTATCTGCATTCCACTAGTCTTCAGTTGACCAAGTTAAGTATTGTACTACCTCTACGAAATACTTATACTAATCTAGCTTAGTGTTTCTAGTTTCTGCTGTCCCACTGGCTGGTCACCTCAAGACTCCATACTCGCACACGCATGCATCCTTCTTCCCTGTGTCGGTCTCTCTCTACTCGGCCACCGACACCTAGGACAACCGGCGGCAACGAGACACAAAATACAGTACGCTTGTCCGTCCATTTTTGGAGTATTGCTGCCCAGTGTGGGATCCTTATCAGGTGGGTTTGACGGAGGATATCGAAAGAGTCCAAAGAAGGGCAGCTCGTTTCGTGTTGCCACGATACAGGGGAGACAGCGTTACGGAAATGATACAGGATGTGGGATGGGAATCATTACAATAACGACGCTTATTGCTGCGGCGTGGGTTACTTACGAAACTCCAATCGCCAATATTTTCCTCCGAATGCGAAAATCTACTGTTGACTCCCACTTACATAGGTAGAAATGATCATCAGAATAAAATACGAGAAATCATAGCTCGAACGGAGAGATTCAGGTGTTATCTATTCCCGCGCGCTATTCGAGAATGGAATGGGAGATAAATAGTATAAAGGTGGGTCGATGAACCCTCTGACAGGCACTTAAATGTGATTTGCAGAGTATTCCATGTAGATGTAGATGTAGATGTACAGCATGTCTGGGATGTACTTGGCCGACGCATTGCAGACATACCAGCACTTCCTACAGAGGTTGCAGTTCTGGATATTGCATGCATGAATGGCCAAATTTTCCACAAGAACTGACTGATAACCTCGTACTGTCACTGCCACGCCGGTAAGCTACTGGCCGTTCGAGGTGGTCACACACCATATTAAAGGGTAATGAGAAATACTTTTTCACTATTATGGTAGCCCCATGATGACTTCCTCTAAGTAAACGCCATGTAAACCTGAAGTCAAGAGTTCAAACAGAAAAATATCTTACTGTGTCACACACAAACTACAGTTGTAACCAATATCTGAATAAAACAGATTACAAAGACAATAATGATAAATATGAAGCATAGAATTAAAATTTGTGATGCGGCCGAGAATCGAACCCGGACTTCCATGCTTACGCTGAAGACGTCTTACCACACCACTATCGATTAAGGCGCCTCGGAATAGTCTAAGTACGATTTCCCTCCACGACACAAATTTTAATTCTATGCTTCAGATTTATCATTATTGTCTTTGACATATTCGAGACGAAAATCCGTCTCAGGAATTGTTTATTTGTATTAAACTGACATTTAAAACAGATTACCATGTGTATATTGTACATGCTGTCTCACGTGATCCCCTAATTGTTTTAACATGTAGTACAGATTCCTGTAGCATGGTTTTTGAGGCAGAATATAGGGAGAGTGGAATGACTATTTGATGCAGTTAGTTATTCGAAAAACATTTAAAAGTAGAGAAGGAGGCCATGCATCGAAACTGCTAATATGTAAGGACCGGCCGAATATTCGGTTTCAACCAGTTTCGGCAAAAATATTGATTTCGGCCAGAGCCGAATCTTCAAATTGGACGAAATTAGTTTTCTTGAACTTACTGCTGAAGTCCGGTCGCCTTCTGCTTGGTTTCAGCCAACAGCAACGCTGTACCTCAGTTGACGGCGCGCCCTTTAACTGCTACGAGTCTCTCCTCCCGCGTAAAGCTTGTGGACATGTTGTAATTAAGCACAATATGAAGCAATAGTAGCTTATAGTAATATTCTTATAAGATGTTAGCAACAATTTAACTTAGTAGTGAACGTAATGAAATGGATTATCATATACAGGGTGTCCAGAAAAGGGCTCCCTGATTTCAGAATTAAATATCTCGAAAACAAAGATCGATAGAGAAATGCAGTAAACGGTATGTTTATTGTGAAAGCTGTAAGACGTTTATACAGCAGTTTGAAATAATCGTTACAAAAGCTGCTAACAGGTAGAGCTGTACGCTGTACAGCTCAGATCAGCATGCACAAGTGGAATAATCGTATGAAAACACTCTTTGCAATTACATCACAATGTTTTCAAAATGTTCACCATTGGCACTACAGAGGTGGCGCAAACGAAGAATGAAATTCGCCATCACATTTCGTAGTGTCTCAACTGAAATGGATTCACATACCACAGAGATCGCCGATTCAAGCTCGTCCAACGTGGCGGGATGCTTCGGGTAGACCATGTCTTTCACTGTGCCCCACAAAAAAAGTCACAGGGAGTCAAATCCGGGGAATATGGAGGCCAATCCATGCCTGCACGAGTAAATTTGGGGTATTCCAAAGCAATGACTCGATTCCAGAAGTATTACTCAAGAACACTTGCTCGGTCCGATGTAGTCAGGCTCCTTCTTGCATAAACCATTCAGTACTTGGTCGATCCTCTAACGCTTGCTGTGTGGCGACAAATTGTTCCAAAATTGCAACGTAACGTGCACCAGTGACCGTTTCTCGAATGAAAAAAGGGCCAATAATGCCTCTGATGCATACTGCAGTCCCCACAGTAACTTCAGCAGTATACAGGGGTTTCGCTTCTCACCAATATAGCTTTTCGGAACCCCAAAATCGCCAGTTCCGATTATTAACATATCCATTCAGGTGGAAGTATGCTTCATCTGTAAACCAGGTGCAGCCAACATCAAATCCTTCACTATCAATCATTGTAAGCATCTGATTAGCAATGGCAACCCTTTGTTGCACAGCTCGTACGGGTATGGCCTGGTGCGTTTGAATTTTGAATGGAAACATGTGTACGCTCTTTCTCAGTATTTTCTGCGTGCTGGAACGCTTCAAACCAGTCTCAGATGCATTTCTACGGACGGATGACATTGGAAACTATAGCGATATTTTCAGGCGTAACTGCTGTTTGCTTGCGGCCAACATGCCCCACTAGATCATCAGTTACGCTGCCTGTTCATTGAAATTTTGCGAAAAGCGTACGAATGGTTTTCGCATCGGGTCCTTTTGGAACATGTGAAAACTTCGCCTTGTTGCCGTAGGACTCTCTTCTAACCTGTGGTATTCTAGCACCAGAAAAACGCGTTGTTAAATGGAGTACATGATTTTAATCTCTTCCTTCGGAACGTTAACCTCCTTTCGCGTTTCAGTAGTGTAACTGATCGCTCTGGGCTTCCGATCTCTATTTAATACTAGGCTTTAAGTATGGCGACTACATCGCCATCTGTTAGCAGCTTTTGTAACTATTATTTCAAATTGCTGTATAAACTTCATAGAGCTTTCACAATAAACATACCGTATCCCATTCCTCTATCGGTCTTTGTTTTCGTGATATTTAATTTTGAAATCATGGAGTCCTTTTCTGGACACCCTCTAGTTATGCCATAAAGTTTAATAAATGAGTTTCCTTGAAAGCGAGGAGCTTTTTTAATAATTAATATGGATTTAGCAAACTCTGATTATGTGGTACATACCTTTGCCTGTTCTGTTTGCGTGGATTTATACTGACAACAATCACACTGTTAGTCTGAACTGTGACTTTGTATTTCGAAATACTTTCTGCAGCACTGACTGAAACTGCTATGTATACAGAAATGCCAAAATGGAGATATGTAAAGTTGTTTGTCGATTGCATAAACGGAAGTGAAGATAGCAACATAAAGCTAACGCTCTGAAGAACAAAATCATAGGCTGCTTATGGAAGCAAACAAATGAATACCTTGTGCGTATTTTGTATTGTCATTTTGAGGCTCTGACATTTCGTAGTATATGTTTTGTATGTTTATTGTGTACCTAAAGACTATCTTCTTACAATAAGATATGCAGGACTGTGAAATTTGTGGTAGCTGTACAGTAGTCTTATTACACTAGTGGACATTAAAGTTGCTACACCAAGAAGAACTGCAGATGATAAACGGATATTCATTGGACAAATACATTATACTAAAACTGACATGTGATTACATTTTCACACAATTTGGGTGCATAGATCCTGAGAAATCAGTACCCAGAACAACCACATCTGGCAGTAATAACGACCTTGATATGCCTGGGGATTGAGTCCAACAGAGGTTGGATGGCGTGTACACGTACAGATGCCCATGCAGCTTCAACACGATACCACAGTTCATCAAGAGTAGTGACTGGGGTATTCTGAAGACCCAGTTGCTCGGGCACCACTGACCAGACGTTTTCAGTTGGTGAGAGATCTGGAGAATGTGCTAGCCAGGGCAGCAGTCCAACATTTTTCGTACTCAGAAAGGCCTGTACAGGACCTGCAACATGCGGTCATGCATTATCCTGCTGAAATGTAGGGTTTCGCAGGGATCGAATGAAGGGTAGAGCCACGGGTCGTAACACATCTGAAAGGTAACGGCCACTGTAAAGAGTGCCGTCGATGCGAACAAGAGGTGACCGACACGTGTAACCAATGGCACCCCACACTATCACGCCGGCTGATACGCCAGGATGGCGATAAAGAATACATGCTTCCAACGTGCGTTCATCGCGATGTTGCTAAACACGGATGCGACCATTATGATGCTGTACACAGAACCTGGAGTCATCCGAAAAAATGACGTTTTGCCATTGGTGCACCCAGATTCGTCGTTGTGTACACCATCGCAGTCGTTCCTGTCTGTGATGCAGCGTCAAGGGTAACGGTAGCTATGGTCTCCGAGCTGATAGTCCATGCTGCTGCAAACGTCGTCGAACTGTTCGTGCAGATGGTTATTGCCTTGCAAACGTCCGCATCTGTTGACTCAGGCATCGAGACATGTGGATAAGATGCCTGTCATCTCGACTGCACGGTGTTCCGTATTACCCTCCTGAACCCACCGATTCCATATTATACTAACAGTCATTAGACCGCGACTAACGCGAGCAACAATGTCGCGATACGATAAACAGCAATCGCGATAGGCTAAAATCCGACCTTTATCAAAGTGGGAAACGTAATGGTACGCATTTCCCCTTCTTACACGAGGCATCACAACAACATTTCATCAGGCAACGCCGGTTAATTGCTGTTTGTGTATGAGAAATCGGTTGTCAGCATGTTGTAGGTGTCGCCACCGGCGCCAACCTTGTGTGAATGCTTTGAAAAGCTAATCATTTGTATATCACATCATCTTCTTCCTGTCGGTTAAATTTAGCGTCAATAGCACGTCATCTTCGTGGTGTAGCAATTTTTATGGTCAGGAGTGTAGTTCTAGGTGAACGGGAGCGGAATCACATAGAATTATCGAAATTTACTTGTGAAAAAGACGAAAGTCGACCTTAAAAGAATACACGTGTAAAACGTAAGACCACTTTTAAAACCAAGTTTTTAAATAGTCATTTACATTGGCAGCCTAAAGGTTTTAAACTCTTTTCACTGTGTACTTAGCGTTTAATGGTGGAGTACCTTTTTCTGTGAATTTGGAATATAGCCGCAGTTGTTGTTTTATGACGCTCGTATTTATGGGGAACTCGTAACTTCGAGACTCCGCTGTATCGAGTTCATATATTTTTGTTATTGTCTAATTTCCTTTTATTGGGGGGGGGGGGTCATAACAAGCAGAAAAGAATCCAATTAAGAAGTGTTTTAGTTAAAAAAATGTGTGCTACCTGTGTGTGGACGTGCTCCATAATTTTACGATGTAAGACATTGCTTTAAATTTTACTTTTTATACTATTGACATGGAGTCAGCCACATTTTATTTAACAACTATTTTAATGTGAGCCTTACGTAATACTTCTGAAGAAGGCAAAATTACTTTTCCCGAAACATAAGTCAAGGTTTATGTATGTAAACCATTTTTATACAACTGGTCGGCTGAAACTGTGTTGACTTTTGGATCATGTTCTTTTACCTTTCGAAACTGAGCTGACCTAAAGGTAGTAACAAGAGATAATATTTCTTCCCACTACACTGGACGAAGAAATATGTATAGACGGCGTGCCGTTTGAGACTGCACATCCGTGAATGCTTCCAGTCCTCGTGTGTGCAACAAGCTCCGCTATGCTGATCTTAAAGCGAAGGCGGTGTTGAGGGGTAGCTTGTATGGGGAGGGGTTAGGGGTTAGGGGAGGGGTTGCAGGTAGCGGCCACCCTTTGCTGCCGCATAAAGGCGAGGCGGGGCCGCCACCCGCCACCCCGTCCTCACCCTTCCGCACCTTCGCCCTCCTACGGGATAATAAAGCACATCCGGAGAAAGTTTATCCCGGCTTAGAGAGCAAAAATCTGTCCGAAGTTGCAATAACTTAATGTTCCCTCTTTTCGGCCCATTTATAACGGTGGCGGACATAAATTCGTGCGAATCGGCAGTATACGTCGGACGCGGGGCATAAAGCGGTAATGGATGAGGCTTAGGAAATAAACTGGCGCCTTAGGTATCCGCCACGTCGCCGGCCGTGCGTCATGGCCGCTCTGCTCTTAGCCCGCTGTTCCTTCCTCCCCCCAGAGCGGCTGCCCGAGCGTTATGGAGCCGCCACCTGGCAGTTCACACTGAGTAGGCCGTTCCCAGCCCACTGCTGCAACAGTCAGGCTTGCTGACGTACAGGAAGCGCCTCATAAGGGCACCGTGGACCTCGAGCGCTCGGAACCGCACGAAATCATGCTTACAATTACAGCCAGCCGCGGTGGCCGAGGGGACTGAGGCGCTTCAGTCATGGTCTGCACGGCTACTACGGTCGGGGGTTCGAATCCCCCCTCGGGCATGGATATTTGTGCCGTCCTCAGTATAAGGTAGTTGATAAGTAGTTTGTAAGTTTAGGGACTGATGACCCCGTAGTTAAGTCCCATAAGCTTAACAAACATTTTTTTTTTTACAATAACAACCTATCAAGTTATAGTCGTGCCGCCGAAAGACCGACTCTGACAGCTAGCGGCTATGTTGCCAATGCTGCTACGTGGCTGTTTGTTGTTACGCCGTGTCAGTCGCCGGCATACGGAGTTTGTGACACTTGCGGGGAGTGACACTTGCGGGGAAAGGGAATGTGTAGACACTTGCGGGGAGACCCGGACGCTGCAGGTAGTGAACAGGGTGTTCCAGAAGTAGGGATACACTACCCCTACTCCACGCCCTTCAGCCGCTACCTGTGCATTATTCAGGGAAAGGCCAACCGGGCGAGGTGGAGCAGTAGCTGCCAATTTCGCTTCATTTTTCCTGGAAGTCTTGCAACTTGTTTCTCCCTGTTGGTTTATGCCAAGTTCGGAGTAAAAATGGTTCTATATGACGGTGATAGAAAATAGAATTTATCTTTAACATTTTACGGTGTGTGACTTACACATTCCGTATTTCATACATTTCTTAGATATATCTGTAATTCGAATACAGCCAAATCGTTTTGGGGTCTACGAATAAACGCTTCAAGTATGTAAAATACTCATTGGCTTATTATGAACGTTTTTAAATTGAAGGTTTAATGTTACGCCTCCTATTAAAAAGCATAGTAGCTATTTTTAAAGAGATGGAAGTTGCGTGATAGTGGGGTTAACTACATAGCGGTCAATTACATCAACATATCTGTGCAGGATGCCTAATATATTTATTGCTTGCGCAGGTGTCTTGATATGCTTAGTGTTCTGAATAATATGCTTTTAGGAGGCATGACTGTGGAAAATCATCGTCTTGTAGTAGCAGAGAATGTCTTAATAACTCTCCAAACATTATCACTATTAAAATAACCTTTGCCGGCCGCGGTGGCCGAGGAGACTGAGGCGCTTCAGTCACGGTCTGCACGGCCACTACGGTCGGGGGTTCGAATCCCCCCCTCGGGCATGGATATTTGTGCCGTCTTTAGGATAAGCTAGTTGATAAGTAGTTTGTAAGTTTAGGGACTGATAACCCCGTAGTTAAGTCCCATAAGCTTAACAAACATTTGAAACATTTTTTTTTGAAAATAACCTTTCTGTTTTCAGGAGGAACACTCAACGAATTAATATGTAGTTAGAACAAGTTACTACATTGCTCTTCAGCTTGCAAAGGGTGGTGCAATTTCACTGAGTTTCGTGTTATGTTGACAGTGCGGAAATTCAACACAAGCAGTGCTAGACGTCTTGGTGTGCCTGTACCCAGGAAAACCCATTAGCCGCCCCAAGGGCCCCGGGTTCCTCGCAAGTGTCACTCCCCGCAAGCGTTCCAACCCCGGCATACTTATATCACGTCTGAAAATTTTGGGACCGTTTCTACGTACTAATAAAGCGTGAACGAACGAGAACAATCATGAAGTAATGAAAAACACTCTTTTTGCAGTTAAAAAGAAAAGGTTTAGAAATATATATCGAGTTAAAGTAAAGCTTCATAAAAATGTTCAAATGTTTGTAGAACTTATGGGACTTAACTACGAGGTCATCAGTCCCTAAGCTTACAAACTACTTATCAACTACCTTATACTCAAGACGGCACAAATATCCATGCCCGAGGGGGGATTCGAAACCCCCGATCGCAGTGGCCACGCAGACCGTGACTGGAGCGCCTCAGTCCCCTCGGCCACCGCGGCCGGCTAAAGCTTCATATGCTCTAGTATTCCATTAAATATAATTTATCATTTAGTCTTTACCTAAAGTTCGCTAGTTGCAGAATTTTGTTTATAGATTTCATCTTCTATAACCAGTTTCCACAGACTCGCTGTTATTACTCGGACACTGTATTGTGGCAGTCGGCCGAGAGTGTAAACAAATAAGGACTACCACTTTACAAGCAGTAAAACCGCCTCCTCCAGTGAAATGATTTGTCTTCTTTCATAAAAAAGAAGTGTTTTTTGTCTCATTCGTATTTGGTCACTGTTGACTGCCATAGTATAGTGTGAGTAGTATTATCAGATCAGTTTCGACAGCTAGTCTATTGGTCACAGAAGTAGAAATAAAACAACGTAATTTTTCAGTAAATGATCTTTGGTTGCGAAACAAACTGTACATTAAACATCAGTCGTGGCCAGCATCATGTGCAATGCACCGCTGCTACTGCTACTATCGTCCCCTAATCTTATTATTAATTCTTCTACCTGTTCTTCTAGTGTACCTTCTCGTTCCCATGCCTCTTCTAAGATGTGCCACGAATGTGTGACAATGTTGCTCCATTTTGTGGGAGTAATACTGCCCAATGCTACACGAACTAAGAATTCTACTTTTGTTAATGAAAAACTTTTATTTCTTTCTGCAACATACGATTTCACCTGAGCCCACACGAGTTCTATTCCATTGAATTGGCAATGATATGGTGGAAGGCGCAACACTCTATGTCCACTTTCTTCAGCAATTGTATCAATTTCATAAATGATTTTTAGGCTTTTGTTTTTGTAACACAACGAGACAAACGATGAACACGCGACAGATGTTTTGCAGCGAGTGAAGCACGCCACCCTGTGCGACCTTGAGTGGCAGGGTGGCAACGCGGCACCATTGCCCCGGCAACGTTTACGAATTCCAGAGTTCAGATTTGTGTTCGAGTGTCCGATTCCCCCCCCCCCCCCACCCTTTGCGGCCCACGTGCGCGAACTGTCAGGGTCGTTCTTTCGGCGGCCCGACTATAGTCAAGTTAATCAAGTTAGTGTAACGGTAGTCGTGGCATTTTGCAAATACTGTTCACATCCTACAAGAATATGTTCCGCCAGATATGTGCGACGTGGTTCAGTTGTGTTTATCTTCGACCTGCTTCAGGTGGCAAGAAAGATACTATGAGCAAACAGACGGCGTAGCAATGGGGTCTCCCTTATCCCCGTTGGCAGCCGACATATTCATGGAGGCCTTCGAAGCAACGGCACTTTGTTCCGCCCCTTTACGCCCAAGATGCTGGTTCAGATACGTGGACGATACGTTCGCAATATGGCCCCACGGTGAGATGGAGCTACACAAGTTTCATCAACATCTGAACAAATTGCACAAGAAGATCTAATTTACATTAGAGATCGAGAAGGATGGTGCTGATACATTCCTAGATGTAGAAGATTTAGAACAAGGTAAGACACTCACAGGGTATATCGGAATCCTACACATACCGACAGGTATTTGCACTCCCAATCAAACTACCACCCAGCACAGAAGAATGTTATCCGCTTACTGACGATTCGCGCGCAGCGATTAAGTGAGGAAGACAACAAAACAGCTGAGCTCAACAAACTAGAAACAACATTTCTGGCAAATGGCTACAACCATAGAGTGATTCACACCGCCATGGACACAAATAAAAGAAACAGTAGTATGCAGGAAGTCAATAAAAAGCATCCAGCAGCACTCTTATCTTGTGTAAAAAACCTCACCGATCGGATTGCTAAACATCTTCGCCAGGTTGGTGTCCAGCCTTTCTTCTATAGTAGGCACAAGATCCAGGAAGTACTTGGTTCCACAAAGGGCAAGATAGTGGCACTACACGCATCAGGAGTATACAAGGTGGAATGCGAGTGTGGGGAAGTATACGTAGGTGAGACAGGGAGGGCAGTGGCAACGCGCATACGCGAACATGAACGCTACATTCGATTAGGTCAACACAGTAAATCTGCAGTAGTCGAACGCCAGCAAGATTGCAGCAAAAAGATAAAATTTAACGTTGCCAGAATACTCTCCAAGCAACCAGGGATGGTTAAACGCAAGATAAGAGAAGCCATCGAAATTGTAAAACACCCGAATAACATGAACAGAGAAGATGGACTCAGGCTTGCCCCCTCTTGGCTACCAGCCATCACAGCGAAATAGGCCGCACTGACAAAATGTCATATAATGCGGCGAGACTTACGAAAAACACTGTTTGAGAATGACAGTACTTAGCGACTTGCAACAATCTTTAAACATAATTTCAAACCTTTATTAAACTTTTTCTGGCTGGCAACCATAGGAAAATGATGAAAGGAACAAAGTTTCTCGTAAGCTTATAAAGCGGTTTGACAAATGCCTAAATGTACTTGGAAATTATGTGGAAAAATAAAGATATGTATTATCTTTAATTTATGATCTGTTTTTGTCCTTTCATAAACAACTCTGCCCACAGTCGTCACGAGAAACTTATTTTCCAACTCCTCCTAGTACGAGGGCGATTCAAATGAAAACCTTTAATTTGTATTTACAAATCTAAATTTCGCACCGTTATCCTGTAAGTTGGTAAGCGTGCTACAAACAGCGCCCAGAATGGCCTGGAGGAGGCATCATACTGCAAATGCTCACATACCGTCGCAGTGTCAGTAGAACGATGGCCGCCCCACTTGCGACTTGCACCAGGGAACAGCGTTCTGTTATCCGGTTTTCATCGACGAATGTAGGTTCAGTACGGTGATGCATGATTGTCACGCAGCAAGTCTACGACTGGAGTAGGACGTTCGCAAATTGTGTGACTTCAGTGGAAGATGCTCCTCGTCCAGGTCATGGACAATGAGTTGTAACTCCACAGAACATTGCAGTTGTTGAAGCCATAGTGAAGGAAAACCGCCAAGTGATACTGCGGCCTGCAATCAAATCAGAGCGACGTGGATTTCTGTCAGCAGGTGTCCTTTTGCAACATGAAAATGCAAGGTCGTACAACAGTTGCAACAATCAGAGACCTGCATTTTGAGTGTCTTCCTCATCCACCATACTCATCAGACTTTGCCCCAAGTGATTTCCATATGTTTGGAACATTTAGAGAAGCAATGAGAGGAAAGAAGTTCCGTTCTGATGAAGAGATACGCCAAGCGGAGCATCAGTCGTTGCGCGGACTACCAAAAGAAATTTTTTGTAAAGTCATTTATGCACTTTGTAAGTTCTGGAGGACTTGCATTGAGCTGGGGGAGATCATGTTGAAAAGTCATACAGCTTTGTAGCACTTCTGCAAAATAAATAATATTGTTAGAGGAAGGAACGGTAATAAAAAAATTCGCACTGACGTGTTTTACGACCCACTTTAGATTTGTGGTTTTATAAGATTTTTCAAAGATTTTGGACCAAAATAATCTAATTAATAAAAAATAATTAATAAGAGTGTCCGAAACCCGTTACGGAAAAAAAAAAAAAAAATCAGGTAGTGGCCAGTTCCGAACCACAGACTTCTAGCGTCATAGTCCAACGACTTGCCCACTACGCTACGGCTATCAATCAAAATATTAGTCCTTTAATTTCATACTATTGATGGCCGTTGTTAACTGATGATAATATGGCATTTGTAGACACTAGATTATCATTTATCGTAAGAAGAACGATATGTTTTTGTTAATTCTTCAGTGCGCCATTGCTTTGAAATGACAATGTTTAAGATACAATAAGAAAATCATCAAATACGCAACGCAAGATGGCGTACGTCAGAGAGATTTCTGGGTTAGGAATGTCAGGTGACATCTCCGAACGGTTGGTTTTCGTTAATTCAAAGGAGGGTGTCAAATCTCCGTTATTTTTGCAAGTATGTCTTAAACGATAAGAGATATGAAAAAAAACCATAAGGGAGGTAAGCTGTAGAGAGAATTTTTTCCTCTACAGATTCGGATATTCAATTTTAGTGTTAGATGAATAGTTAATCCCTTATTTTCATTTAAATTTCGAGGTGTCAAAAGACGATCGCAAAGGCCCACTTTTAGTGTTACTGCCGTAACCTAAAGTGGGCCAATAGTCTAAAGCGATTCGATTACTCATCTTTCACGCACTTTAACGAGGATACTAGCTATATAGATGTTAAATGCAGAAACCAGTACAGATTGAAAATGTGAAGGCAGATGTCATTTCGTACACCTTCGCCTAATGGAGCGGCAACCCTTCAGACAGCAGAGGTATGTGTGTTGCCTTCTCGGCGCCTATATCAGACTCGAGACTGCGCCGCTAAAAGGAACAGCCAGACGGTGGTCTCTGCGACCACGGGAGCTGTTCTCTTCCGCACTTCACGTGACCAGGAAACACAGCCGACTGTATTCTGCCGCCGCCTGCTGTACACTCTGGCGCCTGCGCAGAACAAGGCAATTCCGGAGCGTGTGCTACTCACCCCTTTCTCAAGAGCTCTCTCTCTCTGGGAGTGGATCAGTTGGAGCCATCGACGGTTTGAGGTATCAATGTGAATTATCTTAACGGCCTAGTAGTTTTGTTGCAGACAGGATCTTGGAACTTTTGACAAGCAAGGGAATTTTCTTTTCTGTTGTTTTGTCAGTACTATAGATGTGCCTATTGTCATTTGGAATTATTTGTTCTTTATTTTGTCCATGAAAGTGAATTTTGTTGGCTTCAATACATTATGTTCTTCTGCGGTGTCTTGGACGCGATATAACAATGGTTACCTTAATTATAGAAGTCGGCCGACGTGAATAAATAACAATATAGCGATCTTGACTAACTAGGAGACCACATGAAGTTCAGATCTCCAATAGTAATTAGCGAAGGCGAGTCGGTGAAAATCTCAACAATTTTCGTTGAAATCGACTCTGAAATTTGCAAGCTGTCAATTATTCTAATTGTTGGCGTAGCTCATTTGGCAACGGTATAGACTGTCAATCGAGTTTACATAGGATTCGTTGTACCGTTTACATATAAAATTCATAAAATGTATGGTAATTAACACATATATAATTCTAATACATAGATGTGCTATCGGTTAAAATGTAAATGTTTGTAAATCTATTGGAATGAACTACTTACGTAATTAGTCCCTATGATTACAAATTATCCTATAAACTTTATTTTCAATAACTTGCAACTGATGTTCTTCCAAATGCAGTAGTAGTAAATTAACATCGAAAAGCTAGAGCAGTGCAAATTAGTAGGATAACGCTGTTATGCGATAGCAATCTCTATCAACTTCTGCCCCAGCCCATATATTATTATAGCTACCAAATCAGATACGCTGTCTAATAAAATTATTGGCATCGTAAGAGGTAATTAAATGTGCTCGGAAAACGTATCGAGTTCCTGTTTAGGTAATAGCATCTTTGGAAAGAACGCCAAGTTTCAGGCATATTTAACTATTTCTTTGTGTTTGGCATTCGTCTTCATCAAGGAAGTCAAGTGATTGTAAAAGAATGGACGAAAGAGAATTTAGTATGGTGATTAAACATTACCTTATGAAAGGCTTGATAAACATTATGGTGACTCTGCACCTTCGATCAGAACAGCTTTCATAATTTTTGGAGTGGCCCCATGGGCACAAGTGACGCTGAACGTTCTGGACGCCCTGTGGAGGTTACGACTCCAGAAATCATTGATAAAATCCATGATATGGTGACGGATGACAGAAGAGTTAAGGTGCGTGAGATTGCCAGTGCTGTGGGCATATCGAATGAACGGGTACATAATATTTTGCATAAACATTTGAACATGAGAAAGCTACGTGCAAGGTGGGTGACGCGATTGCTCACGCTTGACCAAAAACGGAATCGTGTGAAGTGTTGCAAGGAAGGTTTGCAGCCGTTCAGGAAGAATCCACAGTACTTTTAGCGTCGTTTCGTTACTGTGGGTGAAACATGGATACATTACTAATGAGACAAAATAATAATCTAAACAGTGGGTTACCGAGGGAAAAATCTGCACCAGAAAAGGCGAAGACCGGTCCTTAGGCCGGAAAGTTTATGGCGGCGATCTTTTGGAATTCTCAAGGGATGATCCTCAAGGACTGTCTGGAACAGGGTAAAATTATTACAACTGCATATTCGTTACCGGACTATTTTAAAACCGAGCTGCAAGAAAAACGCCTGTGATTGGTCCACAAAAAAGTCCTTTCCTATCACGAAAATGCACCAGAACACACACCTCAGCAGTTGTGGTCCAAATTTATTGGAAGTAGAACTCGTTTCATCCCCTCCCTCTTATTGACCAGACTTGGCTCCCTCAGACTGCTATTTGTTCCAGAATTTGAAGAAGAGGCTGACGGGATGAAGATTTCATTCAAACGAGGAGAAACGAGGTGGTGATTGCAGAAACTAATAGTTATTTTGCAGGCTTGGACAATTACTATTATTCGGAAGGGATCAACAAATTAGAACCGTTGGACGAAGTGTATAAGTGCTACTAAATGGGAAGACAAAAGGCAAGAGCTGGGAAGAACAATGCGAGCTGGGAAGAACAGTGCCAGAACTCAAAGAACATAAAGCAGTGGGCCCTGATAACATACGAACTGAACAAATAAAGATGTTTGGTCCAAAAACTCATGAATGGATGGTTAGCATGATGAACACATGTTTGTAAACCTTCCAAATTCCGAAACTGTGGAGGAAAGCGCAAGTAGTAGCAATACTAAAGCCTGCAAAGAGCCAACCGAACCAGAAAATTTCCGACCTATCACATTAATATGCCACTTATACAAACTGTTTGAAAGAATGATATTGTCAAGAATAGCAACTAAAATAGATACAAAACTTATCCCTGAACAATCTGGTTTCAGACCAGGGAAAGCATGTTATAGTCAACTACTAAACCTCACTCAACACATCGAAGATGGGTTTGAAAGAAAATTAATAACTGTTGCGACCTTTTTTGATCTTTCTGCTGCGTATGAAGCAGTAAACCACCAACGACTCCTCACAAAAGTCTATGAAATAACAAATCACATACAACTGACTTACATGTTAAGAGGCATGCTGCAACATCGTAGATTCTTTGTAACTCTCCAAGGGAAGAGAAGCAGATGAAGGGACCAAAAGTTCTCGGCCGTATTCTGTGCAATATGTACACAAATGACGAGCCACACCCGTCAGAAATAAGTTCATTTTTGCAGATGACACTGCCATTACTGCTCAAGGAAGAACGTTGAAAGAAAACTGAGAGAAGCTTTGGCTACCTTGGGGAACTACTATGAGGAAAACCACCTGCGACATAACCAGGAAAAAACTGAAGTATGTGCATTCCACCTGCGTTATAGAGAGGCATCAAAACAACTGACAATAGAATGGAGTGCATTAGACTACGCCACTGCGCCAAACCTAAATACGACGTATGTCCACAAAGTAAGTTCCGTTTGGTTATATAAATCAAACGTGTACAGATACAGAAAAAAATATTTATTTTACAAAAATATACAACTATTAAACTACTTTTCTACATAGCTTCCGAAATTTTGTAGGCATTTGTCATAGCGTGGCAGAAATCTTTGTATGCATTCTTCGTAGAAGGTTGCCGCCTGTGTATTCAACCATGTGGTAACATGTTATTTCAGCACGTCATCATCGCTGAAGTGTTGACCACCATGGACAGGTTTTAGGTGCAAGATGAAAGTCGCTAGGAGCGAGATTGTACGGAGGATGATCGAAAACGTCCCAGTGAAATTCCCGTAAGAGTTGTTTGGTCACCTTCGCCTTGTGAGGTCGGGCGCGAACGTGAAGGGAAGAAGAAGACTCCTTTCATCTCTTCTTACACCTAAAATCTTTCCATCATCAACGATGATGAGCTGAAAGAACATGTTTGCCACATGGTAGAATAGACAGGCGGCAACCTTCTATGAAGAAGGCACACAAAAACTTGTCCCACGCTATGACAAGTGCCTACAAAATTTTGGAAGTTATGTAGAAAAATATTTGAACAGTTGCAGATTTTTATACAATAAATATTTTTTCTGTATCTGTTCACGTTTGGTTTATATAACCAAACGTAACTTACTTTGTGGACATACCTCGTATTTGGCAGTGCGACCGAACGCTGTCATTTAAAATACACCGCACCAATCTAAAAGTAAAAATATGTGCAGGGAACATTATTGGTAAACTGATTGGATCCACATGGGGAGCGCAACCTGAAGTTCTGCGATCATCAGCAAAGGGACTCTATTTTGCCGCAGGAGAATATGCGGCACCAGTGTGGGAGGCATCGTGCCGCTCCTAACAAGTAGACTTTGCTCTGTCAGGACTGTCATTGGACGCTTGAGGCCAACACCTGTCCACAAAATTTACCCACTTGCGGCCATAGCACCGCCAAATATCAGACGTAGAGTAGCCAGTGAAGTAGAAAGGAGGAAACATCAAACCGACCCGCGACACCTAATGTATAACCACCAAGCAGTACCAGCCCGTCTTAAGTCTAGGAAGAGCTTTATCCAACGGACCGTACCACTAGATGGCCGATCTGAGACTGGCCCCCTGCCTTTATGGACGATTCTTTACAAAATACGAATCTACAACCCAAGGAGGAAATTGCAGGAGGGCTGCAACTATAGTACATGGAGAACACTGAATACATTAAGGAGTCACAAAATGCAAAGTAAATATGGTTAAGGTAAGTTGCCTGTGAGCACCTGGAAAAATGCGACAAATTTTCATAACGTTTACACAGCTGTAACTTAAAACCCCAAACTCTTAATAGAATAAAATTGCAGGACAATGTTTCATCTCTCTTTCTGAACAATTCGATATACAGGTAGCTTCACTAATTCACATATTGACTTTTTTTTTGTGAAGGCCTGTAAATGAATTTCTTTTTTTGCCGGTTCATACTTCGATTCTATCAACTGACTAACCGTCTTACTTAGACACTTTAAACTTTAGGTACATATAAGGAACATGTGTATCTAGAAAGTAGACTACAATTATGTAATTTGATTCACAAGTTTTAATTCTAGAAATATTTACATTTGATGTTCAAAATAAATGCTACATTTTTATAATTAATCAGTAAGATATTTTTGCACCTGTTGATAGTAGGTTAGTGTCTGTAGTCTACTTTTCTCCAAATAGTATCCTCAAACATTCCAAAAAATTTCAGATCTCTAGCTCAAATAGTTTATTTTTTGCATAAAATAAACATGTCAGAAAATGTACTTGTCGGGAAATTATATGTAAAGTATATATTTTATCTATAACTCACTTGTGTTGCTCCTAATGCATTCTAGGTCCATATTCTTCTTGGTTCATATGTTCCTCATCTTCTCTCTTTCTTTTCTTGCTTCTCACTGCTGCCATGGCTTCTTTAGTTGCCTTAAGAACCACCTTTTCAGCTTCTGTCACTCTTCAACTTATCAGGTGCCACCAGTGATTGTTTCATATTGAACGCAGAATATATTCCTAGGAACTCTAAAACTTCAAAATGTTCAAATGTTTGTAAATCTTATGGGACTTAACTACGGGGTCATCAGTCCCTAAACTCTAAAACTTCACATCTGCTTACTGCCCCACCATTAAAACAAATCACAGCGTCTAACACACCTGATCTCATGGTGATGAAGCCAAGAAACAGTGTTTTAGGTAGGCGTTCCCATATCAAATGGTTGAAGCATTCGTTCACGTTTTGTGTTTGAATCGTTACTAGAGTTTTTTGTTACTTAGATACCTGTATATGGGCTTCATTGCCTCCAATACTGCAAACGGTTAGGAATTGTGGTGTACATATAGTTGACCATTTTCGAGTGCTTTTTTGTACCTACATCAAGAGTCTACACCAGTGTCACAAAGCGCATGTTGTGGATTGTCATCAGTAGAGGCTTTATGGAAGAAGGTAGCCCAAACTGACTGCCGTAAAACTTACGTTTTCCAGAAATAAAACACTTTTAGCAGGGATAATAACTTCCGAGAAAGTCAAGGTAGCACTAAATCAAACTACGGAAAAAAACCTCTCGATGACCAAAGATATACAAGGGAGAACATAAGAGGATCGAAATGTGTATTTAAACATGCTGCCGACTTGAAAAACAATTGTTCTTATGTTTTTGGGAGAGAAGTCTAATGACAACAATTGACGTGTGACAGTAGCACGAAAACGGGCATGGCTGCACACAGAGAGATCTTTGAATTGATATTTAAACAACTTCCCGTAGTCCAATTTAGATGTTTTAACCACCATTGTGTTCAGAAAAGTCTAAGCTTTAATTTAAGATTAAAAACAAACTATCGATTTTTTTAAAGATGATTCACGAGCAAGTTACCTTAAGAGAGGCTATTTTGAAGATGACCAATGCGAATACGGAAACGAACAGACTAATGAACATTTACTCATATACCGAGGGATGGAAGTTGTTTGCACAACGGAAGACCTGCTTTTATGCAATCAAAAGGCCATTAAAGCTGCAGAGTTTTGGAAGAACACAGTTTAGATGTCCTCACCCGGACACGGAAATTAAGTAAGTAAGTAGTCTAAAAGGAGACTATGTCGAAAAATAAAAATGGTTTTCCCTGAACTCGTTAGTGTTTATTTTGCACGGACTTTTGAAACGCCCCTTGTAAGAAGTGAGTTTGTCACACTTGCGGGGAGTGACACTTGCGGGGAAAGGGAATGTGTAGACACTTGCGGGGAGACCCGGTCGCTGCAGGTAGTGAACAAGGTGTTCCACAAATAGCGATACACCACCCCTACTCCACGCCCTCCAGCCGCTACCTGTGCCGTATTCAGAGGAATTTAACATTTTATCAAAAAATGAATGTTACTACAAGAGATACAGCCATTCAAATTTACGGGCACCATAACGTTTTCCCTTCCTGAGTAAATGAGCTGCTTCTTGTAGTTTCAACATCACAGTAGCCTTTTTCTTTAATGTTCTGAATATAAATCTTCACACAGACTTCTTGAGGAGGAGAGTGATACGGATATCTGATTGTAAACCACTGCCTATTACCTTAGACCTTTTTGACTGAACTGAACAGGAGTTCCGCGTATTCCGTAATTTATATTTATACAGTTAACAGGCAATGCAATTTATAACCAACTATTGGCTGCCAATTTCCCTTCATTTTTCCCGGAAGTCTTGCAACTTGTTTATCCCTGTTGGTTTATGCCAAGTTTGGAGTAAAAATGGTTCTATATGACGGTGATAGAAAATAGAATTTGTCTGTAGCATTTTTCGGTGTGTGACATTCCCTTACAAATTCCGTATTTCATTCATTTATTAGATGTATTTGTAATTCGAATACAGCGAAATCGTTTTGGGGTCTCGAATAAACACATCAAGTATGTAAAATACTCCTTGACTTATTATGAACGTTTTTTAATTGAAGGTTTAAGATTGCGTCTCCTATTAAAAAGCATAGTAGCTATTTATAAAGAGATGAAAGTTGCGTGATAGTGGGGTTAACTACATAGCGGTCAATTACATCAACGTATCTGTGCAGGATGCCTAATATATTTATTGCTTGCGCAGGTGTCTTGATATGCTTAGTGTTCTGAATAATATGCTTTTAGGAGGTATGACTGTTGAACGTCATCGTCTTATAGTAGCAGAGAATGTCTTAATAACTCTCCAAACATTGTTGTTGTTGTTGTGGTCTTCAGTCCGGAGACTGGTTTGATGCAGCTCTCCACAATACCCTATCCTGAGCAAGCCTCTTCATCTCCACATAAGAACGGCAACCTACATCTGTCTGAATCTGCTTACTGTATCCATCTCTTGGTCTTCCTCTGCAATTTTTACCCCACACACTTCCCTCGAATGCTAAATTCACAATTCCTTGCTGTCTAAGAATGTGTCCTACCAATCGATCCCTTCTTTTAGTCAAGGTATGCCAGAAATTTCTTTTCTCCCCAATTCTGTTCAGTACCTCCTCATTAGTTACACGATCCAGCCATCTAATATTCAGCATTCTTCTGTAGCACCATATTTCAAAAGCCTCTATCCTACTCCTGTCCGCACTGTTTATCATCCATGTCTCACTCCCATACAAGGCAACACTTTTCTTCAGAAAGGACTTTCTTAGGCTTAAATCAATATTCGATGTTAACAAATTTCTCTTTTTCAAGAACGCTTTTGTACCCATTGCCATTCTGCATTTGATATCCTCTGTACTGCGGCCATCATTTGTTATTTTACTGCCCAAGTAACAAAACTCATCTACCTCCTTTATTGCTTCGTTTCCCAATCTAATTCCTTCAGCATCACCTGATTTTCTTACACTGCACTCCATTACCCTAGTTTGCTCTTGTTAATGTTCATCTTATATGCACCTTTCAGCACACTGTCCATTCCGTTCAATTGCTCTTTCAGGTCCTTTGCTGTATCTGACAGAATTACTATGTCGTCGGCAAAACACAATGTTTTTAATTCTTCCCCCTGAACTTTAATTCCTTCTCCAAATTTCTCCTTGCTTTCCTTTATAGCTTGCTCAATGTACAAATTGAATAACAATGGAGAAAGACTACAACCCTGTCTTACTCCTTTTCCAACCACTGCATCCCTTTCATGCCCTTCAACTCTGACCATCGCTGTCTGAGTTTTGTACAATTATCACTGTTAAAATATCGTTTTGTTTTCGGGAGGAACACTCAACGAATTAATATATAGTTAGAACAAGTTTCGTGTTATGTTGACAGTGCTAGACTTGTTTGTGTGCCTGTACCCAGGAAAAGCCATTAGCCACCCCAAGGGTCCCGGGTTCCCAGCAAGTGTCACTCCTAGGGTTGCCAGATTGAACTCGAGGCAGCCCGGAGACCAGACGTGCCCCCTCCCCCTTGGCCAATGACTCATCCCCCTCCCCCAACTGCGACCAACTCCCCCCCCCCCAACCAGGATTGTCGTCTTCTGCAGAAAATTGTTTCGGCAAGAAATTAAGGAGCGACTGATTCTTCTTTTGTGTGGTAATATTCGCTTTGTGTCCTTCTGATTGTAAATGTCGTACTTAACAGTAAATGAGATATTGCATATTCTGCACTTACACATACACTCATCAGTATCGACTTTTTGTAGCCACTCTATAATTTTCTTCCTGCAACCATTCTTCACGGAATGAACTTAGATATCGTCTCTTCGTTTCACTGTTCTTACTCACTAAACTGAGTTAATGTAAGTTTGTCTGTTCACACACGATCCGAGTATTCCAAAAATTGCCGGTAACCTGATAGCAAACAATGAACGAACGTACACAAATAATAGACGTCGCCAGTTTGCTTAATAATGCGCTAGCCGATTACTACTGATGCAACAATGAAAAGTTTTCAGAGGAAGAATAGAAAAGTAGCGTTTTGTTGAAATAAGAAATTGACATTTATATAAAGTTATTCATAATTACTAGAGAGGGGCCGGCCGAGAATGGCCGAGCGCACTGAGGCATCTTGCCACGGTGCGCGAGGCTGCTCCCGCCAGAGGTTCGAATCCCCCTCCTAGGGCATGGATATTGTGTTCGTCCTTAGTTTACGTTACGTTAAGTTCGATGTAGATCGTCGTTACATGAGCATAGAACTTAAAAAGCGTCGTAAAAAAAGGTTAAGATGAAGATTACATTCAAGCCCGGAGATGAGAGTGATTTTCCCGTAGACCCGGAGAATTCATTCCAAACCCGGGCACTCCGGGCGGCGCCCGGAGATCTGGCAACCCTAGTCACTCCCCGCAAGTGTTCCAACCCCGTAAGAAGTTCCCTAAATTGGTGTTTAAAGATGTCCCGTTCCTCTCGATGTGAAAGCGGTGGCCAGCTAGGGGTTGACAGTCCAGTCTTCCGCAGCCCGCGGCGGCCCGGAGTGAGATGGTCGCTCTGGGAGTCGCGCAGTGCAGTCTGGGTCTGGCCCACACCGCTGCCTGCTGGAGGACGACAGCCGCCACGTGTCGCCTGCCACCCCCCCCCCTCCCACGTGGTCCCCGACCGCCACTTCCGCTACCAGCTGAAGGCCCCCCCCCCCCTTGCCCCCTGGCCGGGGTTAGCGGCGCCGGCCGGCTGTTTCGCAGCTGCCACTTGCGGCTGGGCGCGTGACCTGCCTGCCGCAGCGCCTCGTAATACGCTGGGGGTGGCGGTGGGGGTGGCTGAGGGGTGGGGGGGGGTAGGGTCGAGGTTACGCCTCGCCGCGCCACGCCGCTCTTTATGACGTCGCTCGTTTTGTATCATTTCTGCCCGGAATCAAGCAGACGCCTCCCAGAGGCGAGAGGCGGCGTCTGCAGGCGAGCCGGGGAAGATGATTCTGCTGTGATACCACTCTCGTATACGAGGTCTGTTCAAAACATTCGTGGCCGCTTGGGAATGGCCGCGCGGTCTAAGCCGTCATGTCTCGGACTTCCCGGCCGCTCTCGGTGGTTTTCCACTGCTATGCCGGTCTCTCTTGTCCTTACTCTAAGCTACACTGAAGAGCCAAACCCTTGCTGGGTACATCCGCCTACTATAGCGTAGGGCCCCAGCAGGCATACAAGTACCTCAACACGATGTGGCATTACTCAGGTGTCTTTTTTTTTTTTTGCCCACTTTAGGTTACGGTAGTAGCACTAAAAGTGGGCCTTTGCGATTGTCATTTGACAGCTAGAAATTTAAATGCAAATAACGGCTTAACCATGCATCTGACACGAAAATTGAATAACCGTATTCTGCCCAGGCGCCAGAGTGTACAGCAGGCAGCGGCAGAATACTGTCGGCTGTGTTTCCTGGTTACGTGAAGTGCGGAAGAGAACAGCTCCCGTGGTCGCAGAGACCGCCGTCTGGCTGTTCCTTTTAGCGGCTCAGTCTCGAGTCTGATGCAGGCGCCGAGCAGGCAACACACATGCCTCTGGTGTCTGAAGGGTTGCCGCTGCACTAGGCGAAGGTGTCCGAAATAACAACTACCTTAACATTTTCAATCTGTACTGGTTTTCAGCATTTAACATCAATATAGCTACTATCCTCGTTAAAGTGCCTGGAAGAGGAGTAATCGAATTGCTTTATACTATTGGCCCACTTTAGGTTACGGTAGTAACACTAAAAGTGGGCCTTTGCGATCGTCTTTTGACAACTCGAAATTTAAATGAAAATAACGGCTTAACCATTCATCTGATACGAAAATTTAAATAACCGAATTTGTAGAGCAGAAAATTCACTACAACATAGCTCTCTTATGTTTTTTTCATATCTCGTATCGTTTCAGAGATACTAGCAAATATAACGGCGAGTTTGGGATGTCTGTCTGTCCGTCCATAACGTGTTCCCTATTTTAAGACGAACCGTTCAACCGATCAGCACCAAATTTTACATACATAATTCTAGGCCGCCAGAGACCAGAACCTCCCTTTTTCAAATTTTTCGGACAAAAAATACGGTAGTAATAAAAAAAAGCCGTTTGTAATATAGCTGTAATTGCAAACGAACAGTTCATCTGAGCCGGCCGCGGTGGTCGAGGGGACTGAGGCGCGTCAGTCACGGTCTGCACGGCCATTACGGTCGGGGCTTTGAATCCCCCCTCGGACATGGATATTTGTGCCGTCCTTAGTATTAGCTAGTTCATGTTTGTAAGTTTAGGGACTGATGACCCCATAGTTAAGTCCCATAAACTTCACAAACATTTGAACATTTTAGTTCATCTGACACGAAAATTGAATAACCTAATTGGTAGGGGAAAATTCTGTAAAACTTCGATCTATTATTATTATTATCATTATTATTATTATTATTATTACTATTATTATTTTTTTCATATCTTGCATCGTTGCAGAGATATTTGCAAAAATAAAGGCGATTTGACGATGTCTGTCTGGCTGTGAGGTGTTCCCACTTTCTATGTCGAACCGTTCATCCGATCGGTACCAAATTTAACAGACATAATTATTGGCTACTAGAGACCAGAACCTCACTTTTTCAAATATTTCGGACAAGAAATACGTTAGTAATACCAAAAAAAGCCGTTTGTAATGTAATTTTAATTGCATATAGACGGTTCATTTGACGGTGAAATTGAATAAGCGAAGTTGTATAGGTGAAAATTCTCTACAACTTTGTTCCCTTATGTTTTTTGCATATCTCATATCGTTTGAGAGATACTTGCAAAAATAATGGAGTTTTGACACCCTCCATTGAATTAACGAAAACCAGCCGTTCGCAGATGCCACGTGACATTCCTCGCCCAGAACTCTCTCTGGCATACACCATCTTGCGTTGCCTATTTGATGATTTTCTTATTGTAATTTACACCTTGTCATTTCAAAGCAATGGCGCACTGAATAATTAACAAAAACACGTCGTTCTTCGTACGATAAATGATAATCTAGTGTCTACAAACGCCATAATAGCTTCAGTTAACAACAGCCATCAGAAATTAATACTTAGCTGTTGGCCGTAGCGTAGTTTGCAACGCGTTGGACAGTAATGCTAAAGGCCAGTGGTTCAGAACCCGGCACCACATATATTTTTTTTCTTAAAAGGGTTTTAGACAATCTTATTAATTAATTTAGATTATTATTTTAGTCCAAAATGTTTGTAAAAACTTATAAAACTGTAAATCTAAAGTGGGCCGCAAAACACGTCAATGCGATTTTTTTTTGCTCTTGCCGGAAAAGTAGTGAGAAGAATATTACAAGGCGTGTTCGCCCCTAGCCTCACACCGCAGGGTCTAACACATCGATACTCAGGGCTGTTACAAAGGGAGTTACTGATTTTTACCGTTGAATTAATATAAGCACTTCTTTCACCTCTGGCAGTATTGCTCATATGAAAAATACCGAGTAGCACCGTGGTTCGGAACCCACGTTAAACTGTAGGTCCCCCAATAACTGGCTGGGTACATCAGTTCGAGGGTCTGAGGAAGGCAACGCTACACCACCTCCAAACAGGGCCATGCCTAGTAAAGCACTGTGGTGTTCAAATCAATCTTCGGATTGTTGACTGCTTTACCTTTACAGAACGATAGACGCATACGGAATTAGGAAGGTCTGGGTTGGGTTAGTTTACATTCAGTATTTCAAGCACGTAATGTTTGCTAAAAGACAACAGGAAACTCAAATGACAACATAAACTCTATAGTTAAGTGGCATATTATGCCTATGGAGAGCGATCAAAATTTTATATAAAACCCACTTACTTTAGCCAAGATCGGTAGTTTATTATTTTTTTCTTTTCTTTTTTTTTTTCCTCGCCGGTTTCTATGAACTACGTCATCATCTTCAGAAACAATTTTTTTATATAACAATTTCCTCCTATTTTCACTGCAAAAAGTTATAAAGATTGTTAAAGTCTGTATAGTTCCTGTTTGCATACACATAAGATAAAAGTTAACAAACCCTGTACAAAACCTTTTGGATTCACATAAAATAAAGAGTTACTTGTGAAACTAAAATATAAGAAAAAGAATATTAATCGTTTGACAATGTTCCTTTTCTTATATTTCATTTTTACAAGTAACTGTTTATTTTATGTGAATCCCAAAGGTTTTGCACGGGGTTTGTTAACTTTTATCTTATGTGTATACAAACAAGGACTTAACAGACTTTAACAATTTTTATAACATTTGGCAGTGAAAGTAGGAGGAAATTGTTATATAACAAAATTGTTTCTGAAGATCATGACATAGTTCATCGAAACCGGTAAAAAAACCAACAAATAAATTAACGATCTTGGCAGAAGTAAGTGTGTTTTTAAATATAAACACTAGTTTGCTCAAAAAACGTAACCTTGTAGTGATTCAGACATGTATTTTAGAAGTCACTACCGGCCTTTCCAGCGTTAACGTCACATGGTGAGTTTGGTTTTTGTTTTATATGACTTTTAATATAGATAGTAAGTATTGTTTTTACATACATTTCTGTAAAAAAATAGTTTTCTTCTGTTTTAATGAGCCGCACGGCAGCAAATTGGTCGCGAAGGGCGTCTTCGTAGCCGTCAGCAATAGTCAACACAACCGGACTTTACTGCATCATGGTCGGCGGCTTCTGGTTGGAAGAAGACACCTGGAGCACCGAGTTTCTTCCGTGGCCAATGTATATTTTTCAACAATGAAGGGATATGCAATCTGATTTGTAAAAAGTGAGTTTGTTCTTGGCTGACCTTTGAATAGTTACTGTAACCATATGTGTTTCGAAAGTAATAAAAACTGTGAAAGAAATGTTCAATGGAAAATATGCTGGTTCTGTATTTTGTTTTGTGAAGAATTTCGCGAGGATAAAACTGGAAAGTTTTCATGCTAAAGTAAAAACTAATTCAACATTTAGTGATGGAAAGTATGTGATATGATCTTTGCAGGTAAAATATTACGTTGTTAAATGTGAAACTCGTGAAAGATACTTTTGGTGGGATTTGACTTTTGTTTGTGGATTTAGTTACAATCCAGGATCTAACTTCAGACTTGGTTTTATTTCAAATAGGCTTGGTAATTATTTAGATTCAATGGTGACAGGATTTTACGAGCGATTTAATGGCTACGATAGATATATTTCTACTTTCATCTCTGGATTGGTGAAAAAGTTACAACCCGTAAAAGACCAGGTTATCGAATGAAAGGATTAATAGGGGAACAGATATATTAGCAGATTAACTGTACGTAATAATTATTAAAGTTAATATTCAACAGAAAAGGATACTAGTAATTTTAATTCTGACTATACGAACTGAATAACATTACGTTCCAGAGGTAACAATTATTAATGGAGGGGCAAGATATAATCTCTGCGTATTTGCATAATAGAAAACTTAACTTACATAAACTAGAAGGACATTAATCATTGATTTAATCGAAAGGAACTATTTAATGGTCTATACTAAAATTTATCCCGCTTGTTAAATATCGATTAGCTCTATACAAGAATTTAGTGATATGAGACTTTTGATTGTGGACATAGCAACGACGGAACCGGGTAAATACAGCAATCTTTGGGGACACACATGAGAAGCTGATACAAAAATAAATATTCATCTCACATTCTGATCAGATTAAACTGATTAGAACCTGCTAATAATAATAATAATAATAATATAAAATTACGTACTTCGGATGCAGTAGAATTACGATCCGCCACGTAACGTTAATTATTGAACTTGATAATAATAATTAAGCAGTGCAGCAATGTAACGAGTGAGTTACGTCGTTTAGCTACGTGGACAACGGATTGTATCACTGCAACCTTTAAACCATTGAAAGTTAGCCAGGATCACTAATATTTAAAAAAGGGCTTCAACTTGTCTGAAAGGCAGCAATCAAATTAGGAAAATTACAATAGGCTTCTACCAATAAGAAGTAGATAAAAATGTCAAACAAACAAGCCATTTTAAATTGACAATACCTGGAAAATACAAAAGCTTGGGAAAAGACGTAAAATTTAAGAAAAAGCTTCAACTTGCCTGAAGGACACCAAATAAAATGTAGAATTCAAATTACAACAGGAGGACAAGCAACATCATTCGTCAACACTAATCAATTCCCATTGCAACAAACTCAAAGCATAAACGACTTTCTCAGCAAGAGAACGGCGACTGCCCACAGAACAAAAAGAAAAAAAAAGGAAAGGTACGGTTCAAGCAGTGTCCGAACGAATTAAGAAACTACAGCCTTAACTCGAAGGAAGATCTAAAGTCCCACAACGTTGCCCAAAATACGACTACGGTTTGGCACAATTTGCCCATAGAAGTAAAACTCTCCGCCTATGATCGCGGCTGTCCCTCGGACGGGCTCTGAGGTAACAGTCGGGTAAATTTCACCAGGACAAAACCCCTGAGACACTTAAGTATGTTACAGTCAGCAAATAGCAGCAAAGAAACCATATAAAATCAAATTTCATGGGCGAAATAGCAGCTCAAACAATAGACCTTGGTGCTATCAAACACGACAACCACTATCAGTCATCAAAGCACATGCATTCACAAGGACATAGGCTTGGAAAACCGCTGACGTTGAGCCAAACACCCTAAACTAAGACGTGGACACAAGGGTCCTGGCAAGTACATGGGGACCCAGAAGGGAAAGACACCAACTAGCGCAAATAGATACGGCCAAGCGAAGCAACTACTTAAGTTCAATAACAGTTGTACGCGACGTGCCACAGCGCCTGGGTAGTCTACGCGGAGATGTAAGTGAGCGTTTTAATCTGAGCTGAAGACTCCGGAGAAACAGGTAGATCCTACACTAATAATAAACATTACGGTCTTGGCAATCCATATAACGAGACATAACAGATCGTCAGAAAAAGTGTAAATTATCAATGATTAGAATTAAAAAATGTAAAGAATTCACATTGAAAAGAGAATTAACTATAATAATTATTACTATACTAGCTTTAACCACCGGCTCCGCTCGCGTGTTGGTTGATTATGATAGATAAGCTATCTTTCAGTAGTGTGCTATGAGACTGGTTTTGAAGTATGAATTGAAATACAATACCTTCTTCAGAAACAAACTGAAAACTATTCCTATCCTACTGCAGGAGTCTATGCACTTACCGTTTATCAGGAAAGTAAGTAGTGTAGATCAAATCACACGTAACAATGCAGTTGTTTAGAAGAATCCAATCACGAAATTCAACAATAATGATTATAATAATATCACAGATCACTTGATGTAATACACGAAACATCAAATCGATTTTTTTTAAAGAGATGTATTGAAAGAAATTTCTTTTTTACTGCTTTATTTATTTATTCTTATATTTCCTTATTCGTATGCTTATCCTTACAGAGAAAGAGCTGCAGACATTGTAGCACGCACAGACTAAAGATATGGTCTGTGGCATCATGTTTCGCTGTATGTAACCTCCTTGCTATAGAGTCGCAAACGTCATCGCTGGCCTTCAGTCAGAATTTGTTTTATAGTTTGACGACTTTCAACCACCAAATCTTCCACTCCCTTATAGGTATCAGCATGGAACTGCTATGGTGTACAACTGGAGACTTAGGACAACAATTACACAAAGACCATTCGTTTCCGTTCTGTAGTTTTCGCTGCAGACCGAAATATTAACACACACACACACACACACACACACACACACACACAACACACACACACACACATGTAGAATTTTATAAACACCGATAACTTTCCCTCCCAATATACTCCACACTTTCATCATTATCAACCCTCAAGCAACAATGCAACCAAGAAAACCATTTTCAAAGAGTAAATATAATTTTCAAAGAGTAATTATTATTCCGCATTTCGCGTTACATTCTTCAAATTACTAAATATCTATCAGATCGTGCCTAAAACCTTCCTCGGGTATAAATTAGTAACTGTACAAATATCTACATCTCTGCGTCTTGTCGTTGGGACGTGATAAGCGTACACCAAACAAACATTCATCCGATCGCCATAAAACCGTGCCTAAAGCCTTCCCCGGGTAGACATTAGTAACTGTACAAATTTTTTGCTCTTTATGTCTTCCCGTTCGGACGTGATAAGCGTACACCGAACAGACATTCACATTTATAGATATAAATTGATGGTGGATAAAGTTTAACATTAAGATTATTGTTATGGTCTTCAGTACGGAGACTGATTTGATGCAGCTCTCCAACCTTCTCTGTCCTGAGCAAGTCTCTTCATCTCCTCATAAGAACGGGAATCATTTCAATGTTTACAGTATTCGTTTCTCGGTCTCCCTCTGCCATTTTACCCCACACACCTCCCTCCAATGCTAAACTGACGATTGCTTTAGGTCTACGAATGTGTCCTAGCAATCGATCCTTTATTTTACTCAAGGTATGTTCAACATTCTTCTGTAGCACCTCATTTCAAAAGTCTCTATCCTCTTCCTGTCTGAACTATTTATCGTCCAAGTTTCACACACGTGCGAGGCTACACTACACAAATGCATTCTGAAAAGACTTTCTTACAATTAAATTCATATTCCATGTTAAAAAATTAAAAAAAGCTTTTCCTTTCATTTCTATTCTGCATTTTATATCCTCTGTACTCGGCTGGAAACCGAAGGGTCGTAGGTTCGAAATCCGGTAGGACCTCGGATTTTTTCAGTCTGCGTTTTACCCTATCCTTCACCTCTCAGCGATGTGAGGAATCGCCAGAAACGACACGTGGTTCGGATTCCACGTTAAGCTGTAGGTCCCCTTTCCTTTCCCCGGTTGGATAACTGGGGTAGGCTAGGGACACGCAAGTCGCCGAAGTGGCGTCCAATTGAAAGACTTGCACCAGGCCAATGAGCCACACGATATTGTTATCCTCTGTACTGCGACCATCACATGTTATTTTACTTTCCGAGTAACAATACTCAGGTGATGATTATCCTGTGAGATTTCTTTACTTGCCCAGATCGCTTATTTACATAATTGCTTGATGACTAGTTTCAACTCATTTTAAAGATGCATGATATAAATGTTATGCACATATTTATCCATCCAATGTGCCTTGGTGTGACGTTCTATTCTTGCAGTTTGGTCTATCAGCGGCATTTGCAGGCATAACACGCAGCCTAGTGATGTGGGGAAGAAAACTATACGCAGATAAGCACACGCAAGTGTTTAGAACTGAATCTGTCAGTCTGTCAGCAATGCTTGCAGTCATGACATGCTGCCTATTGATGTGGGAAAGCGAACTGTATGCAAGAATAGAACGTGACACCAAAGCACATTGGGTGGATAAATACGTGCATACCATTTATATCAGGCCACACTGTTGCATCTTTTAAATATTTTATTATGCCTGGACAATTAAGATTCGAAAATGCCTCTTTAATGAGTTGAAACTAGTCATCAAGCAATTATTTAAATAAGCGATCTGGACAAATAAAGAAATCTCACAGGATAATCATCACCAATTTTTAGATCGCCTCCTAAACCTGAATAATAATGTCAGGTAACTATAACAAAACTCATCTACCACCTTTATTGTTTCGTTACCAAATTCCTTCACCGTCACCTGTTTTCTTAGGCTTCATTCTATTACGCTTGTTTTGCCGTAGTTAACATTTATCTTATACGCTCCTTTCAGTATACTGTCCAATTCGTTCAACTGCTCTTCCAGGTCCTTTGCTGTCTCTGACACTATTACAATGTAATCTGTGAAACGCAATGTTTTAAAATGTATTGAGATTAAATGTGTCAATTTCTGTATGGTTACCGACCGAATGTGGGAGCTACGCACTCAAACGCACCATAATTGAATGCTGAAATAACAAATACTCGCTGGCAGCGTTATCGATAACTGAGGGGGTGTTATCGTTTCAGCACGTTCCCGATGTTTATATTCATCACACATCGGCACGTGTAATTGTTATATCGCATTTCAAATCCGGGCCTATGGATGTTCTGCAAAGCAAGGCTGATGGTCGTGTGTGTGTGTGTGTGTGTGTGTGTGTTTTGTATCCCATCCTCGTCGCCACTTTTGTGTCCCAACTTCGTCGCCGCTTTTGTGTCCCAGCCTCGTCGTAGGTGTCGGTGGCCGAGTGGAATGAGACCGACATGCTGGTGGAGGAACGGAGGGGAGCAGCCAGAAACTATAAACACTCGAGTAAATTAGAAAGAGATATGTTGCACAGAATGTAACAATACTTAACTTTTACATAGTACTGCAGAATGTGGATACATAGTTGTTAGAGGCCTGCCTAGTGCCTGTACAATAGCAAAGTCTTCACTGGTGCCTATCTGATTACGAAGGTCCTAACTCGTTGCTATCTCAGTCCGAAGTGACCGATGTCCTTCGGTGGTGGCCACGAGCGGCGTTGTCGCAGAGGGCGCTCGTGGCTGTCGTCGTGAGAACGCCGCGCCGTGCGTGCATGGCGGCGCGCGGCGAAAGTAAGTGGCGCGCACTTTGTACTTGTGCGACACCACACCCCTCCCCCCCAAACCGCCGCGCCGTCGTGGCGTAGGGCTGAGGGCCACGGCGACGGCACTGGGAGGAGGGCCTGGGCGGGGGCGTTACTGGTGGGACGGGCGTCGTAGCTGAGGCCGGGATCGAGACGCCGTCCGCGCCCCGGCATCCGCCTTGAGATCCTCCAGGGAACCCGCCGAAACCTGGGGAAGGGCGCCCGCCCCCGCCCAGAGGGAGCAGGTCATCTTCTTCTGAGGGGCGTGGCCCAAGCTGGGGCGGCACGCACGGTCCCGGAGTCCCTCTCGGTGACGCTGTCATCTGCGGCGGCGACAGCGGCGGCGACGACTGCGTCGGCGGTACGTCGACGTCCATAGGGATCTCGTAGTCCGGGGACGAACGATGTGGTTGTGCTCCCTGGCGGTGAACTGGGTCTGGAATCAAGAAACCGGAGACAGGATCGCGCGGCCTGTGCAGGCGCAATTGGTTTGCGTGGCGCCGCAGCTCCGACCCTGTGGAAGAACGTACAACAAACATATTGCTACCGAGCACGCGCTGAATGGTGCCCGGCAACCATGTCTTCTTGTTTCCAGCAAACACCCTGTACAGCACCGGCGTAGAAACCTGAAAACGCGTAGCGCCATACGAACCGACTCGGTGCGTGGGAGGCTGCAGCAGGTGAAGGAGAGTGCGGTGACGGCGGCCGTGTAGCAGCTCGGCAGGAGACGGGCCGTCACGTGGCATGCACCGATACGTAGACAGGAAAATTTGAAGAGCTTGCTGCCTGGAGTGCTGACCTTTCATCTTCTCCATGTGAGACTTGAATGTTCGAACGAAACGTTCTGCTTCACCATTGGACTGAGGGTGAAAAGGTGCAGTGGTAATATGCTGAATGCCATTCACACGACAAAACTGTTGAAATTCCGCACTAAGAAACTGAGGTCCATTGTCACTGACGATAGTTTCAGGCAATCCTTCGATGCAAAACACTGATGTTAAGGCACTGATTGTACTAGAAGCTGTCGTTGAGTTCATGGCAATCACGAAAGGAAACTTGCTGAAAGCGTCTACAACAATTAACCAGCGCGTATTCCAGAATGGTCCGGCAAAGTCAATATGTAAACGTTGCCATGGTCCCTTGGGGCGTGGCCAATCTGAGAAACGTTGCGGAGGAGCCGCCTGATGCTCCGCACAAACAGTACACTGTGACGTCATGTCCTCTATCTGAGCGTCCATACCAACCCAGGTACAATGACGTCTGGCCAGTTGCTTTGTCCTAACAATGCCCCAATGTCCTTGATGCAGGAGGCGTAACACTTCTCGTTGCAGGGAACGAGGAACAATCACTCTTGTTTGGTCGTTGTCGGTATGCAACAACAGTACACCCTGACTTAAAGATAATGCATGACGTTGTGCAAAATAACGTCGAACCAGAGACCGATCAATGTCTTTGGCTCTGGCAGGCCACCCTGAGCGAACAAAACGTGCTACCACACTTAGGTCTGCATCCGCAGCTGTTTCCTGTGCAACCCGACGAGAGTTCAAAGGAAAGTCTGCGACAGCGGAAGCATCTCTGGAGTCTATCTGACAACATGCCATTTCTGAAGAATCAAATGATACATCCTGGCCAACCGGAAGTCGGGAAAGTGTGTCCGCGTTGGCATGTTTAGTGGTAGGTCGGTACAAAATCTCATACTGATAATTAGACAATATCAAGGACCATCTCTGAAGCTTTTGTGCCGTACGTGGCGGAATTGGCTTTGTGGGTGAGAACAACGACGTGAGAGGCTTGTGGTCTGTCAACAAATAGAATTTTCTGCCATAGAGATAATGATGAAACTTTGTGACGCCGTAAATGATTGCTAAGGCCTCCTTTTCTATCTGACTGTAATTCTGTTGCGTTGGCGTCAGTAGCTTGGATGCAAAGGCAATAGGACGATCGTGACATCCAATACGATGCGACAGAACGGCACCCAGACCGTACGACGAGGAGTCAACTGCTAACACTACAGGCTGCTGGGGGTCAAAGGGAATCAAACATGCATCACTGAGTAGTGCAGACTTTAAGTTGTCAAAGGCAACCTGGCAATCATTGGACCAAACAAAAGGAACATTCTTCCTACGTAAGTGATGCAGTGGAGCTGCAATCTGAGAGGCATTGGGAATAAACCGAAAATAATAGTTAAGCTTTCCCATTACTGCTTGCAATTCATGCACATTCTTAGGAGGAGGCAAGTCTTTGATTGCTCTAAGATGTGACTGTAAGGGATGAATTCCTTGGGCATTAATCACATGGCCTAGGTACTCTATTTCAGTTTGAAAAAACGAACACTTTGCTTTATTACAACGTAGACCTGCTGCAATCAAAACTTTGAAAAGGCACTCCAGGTTTGCTAAATGTTCTTCAACTGTACGTCCGGATACCACAATGTCATCTAAATAGTTCGAGCAACACGGTACAGAAACTGTCAGCTGTTCCAAAAAACGCTGAAAAATAGCGGGAGCGGAAGAACTGCCAAAGGGTAGGCGTTGAAATTGAAAAAGGCCCATGTGAGTATTAATGACGAAAAACTTTTTTGACTCGTCATCAAGTGGAATCTGTAAGTATGCCTCTGCTAAATCAATCTTAGAAAAGAAGCGAGACTGTCCTAATTTGTCCATCAGTTCCTCTGGTCTGGGCAGGGGATAAGTGTCTACAATTGTTTGACTGTTTACTGTTGATTTGAAGTCCGCACAGAGACGAAGTTTTCCTGACGGCTTGGGTATAATTACTATAGGCGAGGCCCACTGACTCGCAGAAACAGGAGAAATCACCCCACTATCTTGCCAACGTTTAAGTTCTTCGGCAACTGTATCACGCAATGCGATAGGCACTGGTCTAGCTTTACGAAATTTTGGAACTGCAGATTCTTTTAAAGTCACATGTGCCACGAAGTCTTTTGCACAACCTAGTTCTGGCGAAAACAAGTCACTATATGTGTCACACAATGCATTGATTTTATCCTGAGGCACTGTTGACGAAATTTGAAGCACATCTCTTTGAATTGATAAACCAAACAAGTCAAAAGCATCTAGTCCAAAAATGTTCTGTGTTGATTTGGCCTGAAGAACAACAAAAGCAACTGTTTTTGTGACACCTTGAAAAGAGGCGGGCAGGCTACACGTTCCTAGCACGGGTATATTTTGACCTGTATAAGCTGTTAACACTTGCTGTGACGGCGACAATTTTGGCGAACCCAGAAGTTCATAAGTGTCTTTATTTATTAATGTGACAGCGGAACCAGTATCAAGCTGAAATTGCACAGTCTTATTGTCAATGGAAAGATTCACAAAAAGTTTTTGCTTGCGGCGCTCGACAGGTGCGGGAATGTGGGCAACGTCTGCTACGGTTTGTTTGCTGCGTCTGCGCGGGCCGCGTAGTGAAGTAAGCGGCGCAGACTCGGCACGCAGCGGATTAACAACACTGTCACTAGATGACACTACCGCCGGATCGGCGTCCGCGCAATGCGAAGCTACTCCAGATGTACTAACTACTGCACTACACTTTTGAGTAGCTACTTGGTGTCTACTGTCACTAGCTACACAGTACTGGGCACTATTACAAGGAGCAGTTGCAGAAGGCACTATTTTCACTACAGGAATGCACTGTTCATAGTCATTTTGCTTGTCCCGAACCCTTTTCCGTTGCACTGTTTTACGCGCTCGTCGGCGCTTGCTACGTGGTGCACTATATAGTTTTGCCATAGGCGCAGAACTACTTTCTTGCAATTGAGAACCAACTAAAGCACTGTTCAATTCCACAGCCCGTATAACATTTACAGAATGAACTGTTCTCGCACTCTGTGAAGCACTGTTTCTAACGGTACCGTTCTTTGAGTTTTTAATTTGCATACACACAGACTGTACATGTCCTGATTTGCCACATTGATAACAGGTTGCGTTGCGACTAGGGCAATGAGCACGCTTGTGGCGAGACACACACTGGGGGCAAGACTTACGTACATTTTTCTGAAATGAGCGTTGGCGCCCGTTATTCAAATTACTGTGTCTAACACTACGGGGCGACCTTTGCGTCGCACTTTTACACTGGCTACTGTTCACTGTCTGTTCAGCACGGCCGGTAGAATTTAAAGAATCACAAGTGCTATACTGAGAACTACGGCTAGGAAAGCGTCCGTTGCGGCGCACTGAATTTACACTATGGCTTTGCATTTCTACATCAGCTAAGTCAAAAGTATCATGCGCTTCTATAAGCTGCAGTACACTGTCTAAGGAGGGGTCAGACTGTTTCAGAATTGCTGCTCTAATTCTGGGGTCCTGAATATTCTGCGTAATCGCATCCCTCAACATCACGTCACTATACGAAAGTCCACAAGAGCAAGTAAATTTACATTGGCGGGTTAAGCCCTTCAATTCCGTAATCCACTCTTGGTGTGACTGCTGCGGTAATTTTTTAAGTCTGAAAAATCGGTATCGTGCAGCGGCTACAAGAACTTTTCTCTCATAATGAGCATTCAGTGCATCTACAATTTGTTCAAAGTCTACATCACGAGGAGATGCGAGAGGGAAAAGTTTTTGCAATAATACGAAGGTCTGGGGGCCCACTACAGATAATAACAGATGCTTCACTTTCTGACCTGTAATTTGATGAGCCGCGACGAGTTCTTGAAACTGTGCGAAGTAGTCGCTCCATTCTTCCTCACGTTCGTTGTACTGGCGGAACGTAGGAAGCGTTACGGCGGCAGGTGTGGGCTGCTGAAGCGGCGGCTGTTGTTGAGTTGACGTCAACTGCGCCACGGCCTGGAGGAGCTGGGTAATTTGCGCCGTCTGTAACTGAATAATTTCCATTAAGTTTGGGTTCGGGGTAGTGGCCATGCTGACCGATTAGGCGCCGCGCATACAAGTAACTTATAACAAAACACAAATGCAATATGAAAGAGGACTCGCTCTGCAACAAAAAAGTCCACAAAACACGTAACAGAATATGTTCCCCCAAAAATCTTATAATAAGGGTGGGTGGGCGGGAGCAATTTTTGCGTGCTCCGACTGCTGCTGTCTGGCTGCTGCTAGCGGGCTGGTCCAAGGTTCTATCCCATCCTCGTCGCCACTTTTGTATCCCATCCTCGTCGCCACTTTTGTGTCCCAACTTCGTCGCCGCTTTTGTGTCCCAGCCTCGTCGTAGGTGTCGGTGGCCGAGTGGAATGAGACCGACATGCTGGTGGAGGAACGGAGGGGAGCAGCCAGAAACTATAAACACTCGAGTAAATTAGAAAGAGATATGTTGCACAGAATGTAACAATACTTAACTTTTACATAGTACTGCAGAATGTGGATACATAGTTGTTAGAGGCCTGCCTAGTGCCTGTACAATAGCAAAGTCTTCACTGGTGCCTATCTGATTACGAAGGTCCTAACTCGTTGCTATCTCAGTCCGAAGTGACCGATGTCCTTCGGTGGTGGCCACGAGCGGCGTTGTCGCAGAGGGCGCTCGTGGCTGTCGTCGTGAGAACGCCGCGCCGTGCGTGCATGGCGGCGCGCGGCGAAAGTAAGTGGCGCGCACTTTGTACTTGTGCGACACCACAGTGTGTGTGTGCGAGATGTCATATAAAACAGCCATACCCTATAAAAAAAGCATAGACCTATATAATTATTGCTATATGTAATTGATATGATTGAAATTCAGGACGGAGGGCTCACAAGCATGTACGTGGTATGAAATAAGTGACGGGGGAACGATGACAGGGCGAAGCAGCTTAAATTGCTTTTCATCACCGCCCTCGCCGAGAAAAATGAAAATAAAAAACCGGCACGCATTGGCACACGGACACGTCAACGCACACCGACAGACATAGAGCCACACACACACACACACACACACACACACACACACACAAAATCACACATGCATGCACACACACACACACACACACACACACACACACACACACCACAGAAACACACGCCACAGAAACACACGCCACTCATATTATGGATGGGGCAGGGGTCGCGCAAAATACCGAACTCGATTAAAGCGCGGATAGGGCTACACTAGAAACTCATTAACACGATAATGCGATATGCTGGCAACGGCGCCATCGCCGCACCCGCATAAAGCAGTATTCTGCGGGGTCGCCCACTGTAACAGGCTGGGAGAGGGGCCCGAAGCGCGACCCGCGCCCGTCTGAAAGACCGCACGCCATGCGAGCTCGCAGATCCGTCACTCTGCGTCTTAAAACGGAAAAAAATTAATACAGGGGTGGTGTTAACCGGTCCTATATCATTTCTGTATACATGTGGCGTCTGTTCCGAAAGAACAGACGTCACTTCTGATCATGCAGTTGTTATTCTTTAATATTCACAGAATATATGACTTCAACTGCGATTAGACAAAGCTGAATATGTGTACCCAGCCGGGATTCGAACCCGGGTCTCCTGCTTTCCAGGGTGAAGATGGGAACTTGTATCTGACGGGAGGCGTACTTAGATAGTCCTTGCAGGTGCGGTGATCACTGTGTCCTCATTGGTGTAGGGGTCAGCGCAACTGCCTAGAAAGCAGGAGACGTTGGTTCGAATACCGGCTGGGTACACATTTTCAGCTTTGCCCAATCGCATTTGATGTCACAAATTCTGTGAATACTATATCATTTCCTTTCCTCCTCTTTGTTGCCATGGATGACGTACAACAGTTTGCGTTGGTACCGCAATGACTGTACGCGAGGGTTGTAGTAACTCCCCACTGCACTGGGTGAAGAGTAGAAACCCTAAAAGTTCACCCACCTGACGTCTTATATATATGTCCCCACGCATATGATAGCATGCAGGTCCGAGTTCTTGATTGAGGCTGAAATTATTATACTATTGACAGGAACTTATCTAATTACGAAATAATACTTTCTTGTGGGATTCCATCTAGTTAATTAAAAGACTGCAGGTACCAGCAAACTGGATAATGACATCAATTTGACACAGATTGTTTTAAATAAAATTAAATATAAAGTCATTTCCCTTGATCTAAGATGTTTAAACAATGTTTTATGACCGCCTACGTATGCATGTTACACCACCGAGTGCTCGTTCTGAAGTCACTTGTTACTCTTCCGAGTGCCTGTTCTGAATTGAAGAGGGGCGGCCAGAGTTGCCAACTCTGCCACAAAGATTCCCTTTAAATTTACTATAAAATTCCCCTAAATCGGAAGAAATTCCCCTAAAATGGCAACCGGGGGGGGGGGGGGAATGGCGTCTAGAAGCTGCAGCCATCTATTGCACGTATATTAAAAATTAAGAGCCATTCCCACGAACACGAACGTAGGGGTGCAATAACGAAAGATAGCTCATAATAAGAAAAGCCGGCCGCGGTGGCCGAGGGGACTAAGGCGCCCCAGTCACGGTCTGCACGGCCACTACGGTCGGGGGTTCGAATCCCCCCTCGGGCATGGATATTTGTGCCGTCCTAGTTCGTAAGTAGTTCATAAGTAGTTTGTAAGTTTAGGGACTGATGACTCCGTAGTTAAGTCCCATAGACCATACAAACATTTGAACATTTTTTTTTTAATAAGAAAATGTTCAAATGTTTGTTAAGCTAATGGGACTTAACTACGGGGTCATCAGTCCCTAAACTTACAAACTACTTATGAACTACTTACGAACTAGGACGGCACAAATATCCATGCCCGAGGGGGGATTCGAACCCCCGACCGTAGTGGCCGTGCTGACCGTGACTGTAGCGCCTCAGTCACCTCGGCCACCGCGGCCGGCTCATAATCAGAAATAATTGCAATCTTACCTTCCAGCAAAGGGTGCGTTTCCCAGATCTCCGCATACTTTTGTGCATACTTTCTCTTATTTTTAGTAGCAATTTTGACCAATAAAACAATGCATTTACATCACAAGTTGAGCTGGTAATTAAAGTAAAAATAATGATGGATCACCAATACAACATAATGATCGCTATTGCACTTAATTGCCAATCATAGCACGTGACTTAGAGGTATTTCAGTGCAGTGTCCTCGGAAAATACCAGTCCATTAACTTACTAGAGAAAAAAATCTGGTATTGTTGAGCGATGGGATGGGGGTTGAGAAAGGGAAAATAAGCGCCGCCTCCTTGCGCTGTAAGTAAACAGTGCAGGCAATATGAACTTAGAAACAATGAAAATAGTGCAACAGTAGTGACTGAAGAGCGACAAGGTAATCAACACAGGCTGACAGCCGCTTCACGGTTGGCAATGAACAACTGCAATCAATACGCCAACACGTCTTCCGATTGCTACACACACATTTGATGCAAAAATAAATAAATTCTCTTCTTCCCCCTAAAAATCCCCCTGACACTTCTTTTTCCCCGTAAAAATCCCCCTAACATTTTCCCCCTAAATTCCCCCCTAAAAAAATTCCCCCCCTAAATCTGGGGGAAAACCCCCATGTTGGCAACCCTGGTGGCGGCTCGATGCAAGACTGCATTCGTTCCTCAATTTGGCGCGCAAACATGGCTGCCGTGCATCGTCCGTCTGAAATTAATTGTTTTGTTTATAGAATTAGCAATTATTAATATGTTTTACCTATGCAGGGCATAGCTTAGCATTGAGGGGTTTTTATGAACTGAGTTTGACATTCAATATATTATTAGTTTATTAAATATTAACAAATATATGAATGCGTTTTGGCGCGTGACCGCTAGTGCTACAGCCAATCAGCGTCCAGTGCCTGCCGCTCGGGGACTTCCCTAGAATTCGGGGAGATTTGCCAGTGCTCTTTCCCATGAGACCCCGACCTATTGTACCACCTGTCCTGCTTCTCACCAGCTTTAACCATCTGTAGCCTACTGGTCCTAACCGGCTGCACTGAAGTAATACGTCGATCTTAATATGATGGCTTTAAGCCAGAAATATTACAGTCTCCAGTTCAAGACTGATTGCCAGGGAGCACTGAATTACATAACGTTGAAAATTTTGGTAAAAAAAAACAGTCTTGGTTGCGCAAAAGCGGTATTTCACTTACACGTGACGCGTTTCGCCTCTTTTCGGCATCATCAGAACCTGAAGGGGAAATTTACCAACTTGTTTAAAAGGAGTTAACTAAAAATATGTGAAATCTTCAGAAATGCTAGAAATGCGGAAGGTGTAGACTGATGAAACTGCAGGCCACATGCTCAATCAAGCGGAACAATTCGCCATTCTACATCTACATCTACATGGGATACTCTGCAAATCACACTTAAGTGCCAGGCAGAGCCTGGAATACCGCACGGGAAAAAAGAAAACCTGAATCTCTCCGTTCGAGCTCTGATTTCTCGTATTTTATTCTGATGATCATTTCTACCTCTATAAGTGGGAGTCAACAATATATTTTCGCATTCTGAGGAGAATGTTGGCGATTGGAGTTTCGTAAGTAGCCCACGCCGTAGCGATAACCACCGTTGTTGTAATGATTCCCATCCCAGATCCTGTATCATTTCCGTAACACTGTCTTCTCTGTATTGTGACAATAAGAAACGAGCTGCCCTTCTTTGGACTCTTTCGATGTCCTCCGTCAAACCCACCTGATAAGGATACCACACTGGGCAGCAGTACTCCAAAAATGGACGGACAAGCGTAGTGTATGCAGTTTCTTTTGTAGTTCTGTTGCATGTTTTAAGGGTTCTGCCAATAAAACGTAGTCTCTGGTTCGCCTTTCCCACGACATTATCTACGTGTTCTTTCCAATTTAAGTCCGAAGTAATAGTAATTCCTAGGTATTTTGTGGAGTTTACGGCCTTCGCTTTTGATTGATTTATCTTGTAAACAAAGTTTAACGGATTTCTTTTCGTAAGCATGTGGACAACTTCACACTTCCCATTATTTAGAGTCAGTTGCCAATTCTTACACCATACTGATATCTTATTCAGATCATTCTGCAGTTGGTTTTAATCTTCAGATTATCAGCGGTTCAGAAAAATTGAAGAAGGAACGTGCACATATAACAGAGCTGTCCAAACTATTGACGACGTGCTTTATAACTGCTGCAATTAACTGAAAGAGAGGGACAATCTCAGGAAAAAAAAAGTTAACAAAGGAGGAGGATGGCCCGTCAATAAATTTGATTTGTTACATAACTTCACTACAGGCTTTTACTATTTCTGTAATTCAATAAGATTTCCTGATGTATAAAATATTTTGGCTTCTTTATGTAAAGCGACAAGTAATGTAAAGCCAAAACGCTTTCTTTTGTACATCCTGTCATCTTATGTACTGTATTTGTGTTTGCTAAAATACATGATGTTACCGCCTGCATTTAACCATCAAACACGTCATATTACTATGTAATGGGGCATGTCAAATAATAATAATAAAAAATAATAATGACCACATTCACGTTTTGGCGTGGGGGGGGGGTGAAGGTTGAATTAATGAAATACCGCTAAAGAACTTACGCCAGTTTTACTGTTGATGAATATCGTTAAATCATTATAGTCCAATACTAAGAAGAGAATAAGAGAGAGAACCACGGTGCCCATACAGACCCTACTTATCGCTTACCCACCCCCCAAAAATTGAAAAAAAAAGGTTTTCTACGAAACACTGATTGCAGGGTCATTTAAGAAGACTTCAAGACTCTGCATGTGAAGTCTTAGGGTGTGACAAAAACATTTTGAGGCAGCTTGTTTCATTGAAAAAAAAAAAAAAAAAAAAAAAAAAAAAAAAGAAGTAAATGGGAAATAAAACTACTTGCTTTAACACAAAATTTCTTTCTGTCCAATCCTATAGTTATGTGAGAAAATTTGGCAAATTGCCCCATCTACAGGCAGTCTGGGTTTTACTGAAGAAGGATAATGATGGCAGTCACATAGTAGTACAGGTACTGGTTTAAACGTAACTGCACTTGAGCACAAAATTCTTGTAGGATATTGTTGCTCAATCGTCGTGTCTGATGGTACAGCAACAAACAGGCCAGTAATGGAAATATTCGGTGTTCAGATTAGTTTGCTAAATTAATAGTGTTGGTTTCCCCATCCCACACTTGCAGAAAAAAGTATTTTGTTTATAAGATGCAGCTTATATATTAAAGCTTATAAGAAACACGTTGAAAGAAAAGAAAGTGTTAGTAGATGGTGATGATAAGGTGATAGAGCGGGAATATTTTTGTAACTTAGTAAATTTTCAAGGGAAAAGAGGCTTGCTTACAACAAATGAAAAGGAAAAGGCACATATTAAATATCAGTCGCAGGAAATGAAAGTGTCATTGGCTGCCCAAACTCTTAGCAATTATCTAGCTGTTGCAATGAGTTTTTGTAGAGATTTAGAATTACCAGATTTTTTACATTGTGTGGGGTCTGTAAATATGGTTGACACATCATTTGATTTATTAGTGTAAGGTGATGAACAAGGGTAAAAAAATCACCAGTGTTTAGGGGAAACGAAATGACAATATAGAAAAAAAATGCGCACAGTACATTATGAATTTAAAATTGTATGGCGGTAGTTTTATTTGTCAGAAAGGAAAATCGGTGCCTGTGGGATTGTTTCGGATTTGTCGAGTTTGAGGCGGCTTGCTGAGATAAGTATAGAACAATTATCCAGTTCTGAATTTAAATTAACTAGGAGAATGAGCCAAGATCTGGACTTTTTCTCTATATTCGTAGAATTGGGTGAACAGAAATAATCAGATTTGTTTTACAATTCAGAGTAACATAGAGGAAATGTGAAATTACAAAAAAAGAATGCTCAAAATGTTAATAGTACTGGAGATGACTTCGAGACACTTCCGTTACCTGTTACAAATAATTCTTTAATTCATGTGATAATGACAATTTTGATCATGATTATATACCAGGATATGAAAAACTAACATTTTATTATGAAACAGTTATTGAATACATTTCTGTGAGTGCTATTACGCACGTCAGTAAGAAGCTTATGTGTTTTTATGGTTTAGAAGTTCTCCTTGCGTCACATACATAAAAACAGGATTGATTGAAGTAAAAGATGGGAAATACGGTTCATATAATCCTTCAGAACATTTAATCTATTGAAAGTAGCAGAAATCGTTTTGAGGAACTGTCAACCATCAATGGGAAAGAAAATTTTCTCTTAATCTCCTGCTGTTTTCAGAGTGTTGGGAGATACATAGAAATTATTTATAAAGTTTGATCACTTACTGGTTTCTTCAGAATTTTGAGACAAATCTCATCACTGCAATTTAATAAAACTGCTACTGAAGCACTGTTTCACTTACAAGTTGCGTCATTCGTGCAAAATCAAATCTATGGAGAACAGGGGAAAAAATTACACATATACAGGGTGTATCAAAAAGGATGTGCGAAAGTTACACAGTTGAAAGTACACGATAATAGAAGCAAAAATGTCCCAGTAAACATGGGTACACGAACCAGCCGTTCATGAGATAATTACAAAATGTATGGTTCCAAACCGCCACTGACGTCATAGTAAACATCGTCCTAGTTAGTACACATTAATCTGAAAATTAGACTTTACTATTAGGTTTTACATAATATTTAGTTCATATTTGATATATGGATTACCTGTTAAAGGAGGTGTTCGAAGAGTATTCTTTGCATTTGGATGCAATACTGTGCTCGTCTCTGTAATGAATTCTTTCGAAAATCCCTGGATCATTTCGGAATTCTTGACAAGCGTGTACAACTCTCCGCTCCAGTTCTTCAACCGTGTTAACGGGTGTGCGGTACACTTCGCTATTGAGGTGACCCAGACACAAAAGTCCAAAGGATTTTATCAGGTGATTTTGGAAGCCAAGCTACAGGTCCGCCTGGACGCTCTAATTTTAGCACCAGCAGGTGTCCCTCATGAAAATAATCAACTTTGGATTGTACACATACTTTCGTGTGAAGCTTATTTTTTGAGTAATTCTGTTTTGTCAACTTAAAATTTACACCTTGTATAATTTCGAGTAGGAGTTTTACAATTTGTTAGCGGTTCCCTAGAATTACACTATCCTGGAGCGTCAATGGGGCCACTTATATAAAACCCTGCCACAGTTTGCCGTCAGTGCAATGGGCTGTTGAAAGGAATGACTGCATCTCAAGGTGTGAAAAGAAATTTTCTCGAATTTCGTTCACGGTATTTATCATAACACGAGACGTACATGGCATGGCATCATTAAATTACAACAACTGAAATCTGCCAAGCTAATTCAGAATTTAATTTTAAAAATATCTATGTGGCGGATAAAAATAAGTTGACGGAAAAGAAGAAATAAAACAATTACCTCGAACAAGCAAGATTATTACGACACAAATAATTGATGGAGGAAGCACAAAAAAAAAAAAAAAAAAAAAAAAAAAATCGTAAGTACAGATGACCTACCTACAATCATACAAGGTATAACTGTGGAACATTAAATTCATCACTATGGCATTGTTAGGCTGTGTTGAAATTCAGCTATTAATTAATGAGAAAAATAAATTCGGTATGTTGGGATAATCATGGGAAGAGACACCGCCTGTAGAACACTGGTGCGAGCCATTCTTGAGTAGTGTTCAAGTGTTTGGGATCCCCAACAGATCGGTTTGGAGGAAGACAAAGCAATTCAGAGGCGGACTACTAGGTTTGTTTCTGGTAGTTTGGATCAGCGTACGAGTGTTACGGAGATGTTCGGAAACTCAAATGGAAATCCCTGAGGGAATACGACTTTCTTCACGAGGAAATCTGCTGAGAAGTTTCGAGGGGCAGCATTTGAAGCTGATTGCAGAACGATTCTATGGTCGCCAAAGTATATTTCTCGTAAAGACCAGAAAATTAAAGAGAATTTAAGGCTCATACGTACACAGTCATTCTTTGGGGTGCAAGATAAAGGGAAATAACTAGCAGTGAGACTAGGTACCTCCGAGATGAGCCGTACGGTGGCTTGCTGAGTATTACGTAGATGCAGACGATATCAAGAATTTAAACTGACCCAATGACTCAGATCTATTAAATAGTGCAGATAATTAAGTGATTAGAGTTTTATACAAAACATACATTTTATGAAAGTTTACAATCTATTGTCATTATCCGATTTTACAATGTAATTTACATCATCTGGTACCCCAAGATCATAAATTGCACTATTTTACATTAATATTATTACTTTATTTATTAAACATTATTTTATTTTCATTCTTCATTTTTATCTTCCCATAAATTTTCTTCTATATTCCTTCTTCGGATAGTTGCCTGAATTCCTTGGATCCATGTAGTTGGCGGTCTCCCTATTTGCTTTTTTCCTGGTGGCTCCCATTCCATTATTCTCTGTGATAATCTTTCCTTTGACATCCTTTTTGTATGCCCATACCATAAGAGTTGTTTTCCCTCTATAAAATCTGTAATTTAATTTTTAACGTCCATTTTCTTCCTGATGACTTCATTTCTGATTTTTTTCCCGCCTAGATATTTCTGCAGTTCGTCTCCAAAAGTGCACCTCCGTTGCCATCAACTTCTTTTCTAATTGCGATTTATGTGTCCATACTTTTGATCCACATGTCATGATGATTCTGATGATTGTATTGAAGATTTTTCTTTTTGTTTCCTTTCTAAACTGTTGGTCCATCTTGTGTGATAGTTACTCCTGGGTATTTGTATTCTTCATTGTGTTTAATAATGCCCATTCCTTCTTCCAGTGTTAAATCTTTGTTTATGTCTCCTATTATCATATACAAGGCGCGTCGAGAAAGTAAGTTCCGTTTCAATTTATCTCCGCTGCAGCGCTGCGATTGCAGTTCCGCACATGCGCTGTAGACGATGTGTATCAAGGAGAAGAACGTGCGCCATTTGGAGATCGCTGTCAGTTACGTACGCTTTATTGTGCTTGTTTGAAATGTCGGCGTTGATTGAAAATCCCGCCGCCTGTGCAATCAGGCCGGTTATTCGGTTTCTGATTGAAAGGAAAGTGAAACCAAGTGAAATTTATCGGCAAATTTGCGATGTTTATGCACCAAATGCGATGAGTGATTCGATGGTGAGAAGATGGGTCGGACAGTTCAATGGCGGGCGTAGTGACGTGCACGATGAAGAACGAAGTGGGCGTCCACCTTTGGTTACAGAAGAACTGGTTCACGCGATTGATCGAGGAAAACCGTAGGTTTACAATTAGTGCTCTCGCTATGGACGCCCCTAAATTTCACCATCACTGATGCATGAAGACACAGGCGGCAGATTTCTATGAAGAAGGTATACAAAACCTGGTGCCACGCTATGACAAATGCCTGCAAAATTTCGGCAGTTATGTGGAAAAGTAGTTTTGAAGTTGTAGAATTTTGTGCAATAAAAATTTCTTCTGTATCTGTGTACAATTTCATTTTATTACCAAACGGAACTTATTTTCTGGACGCGCCTCGTATTTTGTCTTATTCTTGTTGACCTGAAGTTCACATTTTTTACATTCCTCTATTAATTTGCTTGTAATGTACGCTATGCGTTCTTTATCCTGTGCCAAAATTAACTGGTCATCAGCAAATTGTAAGGAGTATATGGTAATATCATTTACTGGGATCCCCGTGTTTTTTGCATTTTCTTTTCCAATTTTCTAGTGCATTTTAGGTATATATTTTATAAAGTGTTGGAAACAGACAGCATCCCTGACGTAATCCTTTTTTTACAAATTGAAACTTATGTACGCAACAATTATACACTTACATAACCACATCTGGTGATAATTAAAAAAGGATGTATCAATCCTATCTTTCCTGGGCTTACAGAATATTCCTGAATCGTCAGTCATCGACCCGATCACATGCTACCATAACAGACACGTAACTCGAAAGCCCGTTCTAGGAAAACCAATCGAACTTGATAACGGTGTCTTTTTTATACCACCCAGCATACAGACCCTGCAATGTGCACTTGAATCTCGAAGCTGTTACGTCCGCAGCAGAGAAATTGCATTATTAGGCTCCGGTCCCGTGCAACATACATCGACTGTCTATTCATTCGCTGCTCGCCCACATGTATCGTGGAAATTACTCTCTCTGAACCACTGCTTCCAGACTACACCACTGCCCAGTAGTCCATTCTGTGCCTTCGCATCTGGTATTTCAAACCCGAAATTCGCGCCGAACTATACGGCCAAAGATCCTTGCAACAAATCGATTGCAGCGAATATCGTGGGGCCTAGTTACATGCTTAATGGCGTAAATTCACGCGAGTCTGTACGGCTCATTGTCAAACGCTATAATAACCTCCTTTTGGGCTGCAGAACGATGTGATACATCCAAGAGAGAGAGAGAGAGAGAGAGAGAGAGAGAGAGAGAGAGAGAGAGAGAGTGAGAGAGAGAGAAAGATTCAAAGAGGCTCTTGAGAGGTCATCTCTGAAAAGGGCAATGGTGGGCAGAGGAACGAAGGTAGAAGGGAGACACTGGAAAATCCACCAAAAAGGATGTAAAAAAAAGTTCAGCGTCTGTTAGGGTATAGTAAGAAAAATCCAGTAAGAACGAAGTAATCTAGGAGGGAGTGAAAACAAGAAGAAATATCTGCAGAAAAAATGACAATATATTAAAAAGAAACGAGCCTAGGAAGAGCGGACACAGCATAAAGGAAATTCAAAACAGCTGGACGTTGATATAAAAAGTGATGCAGCTGAAATGGTTGAACACAAAGAAGAGAGCTGACGGTTGGAAAGAGCGTGCTAATGGTGTGAGTGGCAAGTCTTGTCCCATGGCTTGATACAAGAAGAAACTGAATTAGTATGGACGACGTAGGGACACAGTGTAAAAATTTAAAAGAGCGCTGGAAAACTTGAGATCAAAGCAGAAGGGATAGACAAATTCCATCGGATCTTTGTTTGCTTTTGGTTTTTGTTCGTAAAGGCATTGTGGAGGGGCTATTAAAGTAAGTGTGTAGAATCTATGAGACTGGCGACGTAACATTAGATTTTCGGAAAAATATCTCCCCACAATTTCGAGGGTACCAAGGAGAGGTAAGTGTCAGCTTCTCAGCTTGCGCGTCAAAGCTGCTGGAAGAATGGGGAAAATTGGTGAGGATATGTTAGACTTGAATTTAGGAAAGATAAACGCACCATCGTAGTTCAAGTTTATATACTAACTAGCTCTACCGATGATAAGGAGATTGAAATACACGTGATAAGATAAAGAGAGAGAAACTTGATTGTGATGGGGAACTGGAATTCGGTAATAGGAAAAGCAAATGAAGGACTATGTGTGAATATCGAGTAGGGAAAAGAAATGAAAGAGATTTTGGACGGTGAACAATTTAATCATCAAAGTACTTGATTTAAGAATTATGAAGGAAGGTTGAGCAAACCAGGAGATTCCGTAAGGTACTATATAGATTTTGTAATGGTAATGTTTCTCGAGACCAGTTTCTAAACTGTAAGGCATATCAAGGGGCACACTATGACCATCTCTCATTTGTTAATAACTGCAGATTACAACTCAAGAAACCGTAAAGAAGGTAGAAAATTAAGGAGATGAGACCTAGCTCCACTGAAAGAACCAGAGGTTATCTACAGTTTCAGAGGGGAGCATTTGGCAAGGACTGACTGAGAAGGGGCGAACTAATACAGTAGCTTTGAAAGATAAAGTACTGAACGCCACAGAGAATCATGTAGTAGAAGGATAATGCTTAGTTGAAATGTTTAGGTACCACAGAAAAAAAGTTTGTAAATATCGGACCAAACTGCGTGGTCACCAGTCTGTAGCTTACATTTCGCATGGTGATCACAAAGACAACATAAGAGAAATTAAGGCTCATACGGAGGAACGTAGGCATTATTTTTTTCCTCGTTCTATTTGGGACTGGAAGATGGCAATAGCTTGCTGGCGAAACCGGTAATTTTAAAAATAAAATATTGCGATCTTAGACGGCTTAATTAATTTAAACTCTGTCAACATGAAGCTAGGGAATGTATGACACTGCCATCTCGCGGCCTTCTTTCAAATTGCAGCGGCAGAAGCGAAGAATGGATTAAAAAGACGCGGACGGCACATGACGTCACACACGCTGAGCGGGTTTCATTGCACACGCTTGAGGGATTAACTAAAAATTAGCAAAGCCAAGCGTTCCTTCGGACGATTCCGTGTAGATAATTACAGATCAGCAATAAAAAAAAATAAAGATTACGGGGCTTAACTGCGGGGTTATCAGCCACAAACTTTACAAACTACTTATGAACTACGAAAAACTTATGGGTATGCTGCCAGGTACCAAAATGGACGACGGCCGATATTTCGGTAGGAGACCGCCCTGCCATTTTCAAGGCGAAACTGCCGTAAGAAAGCAATGTGCAACGATCTTTAAAACATCGGTTTTCAATGAGTAAACAGGAAAGACAACACACTCCGAGCAAGCAAGCACACAGTGCCGACACGACCAAAGATGAATCCGGTCAGAATATCGATAATAAACATCAGTTCTCGACAGATGAGGTCGGGTTAGTTTTGTCCCTCTGTTTTTTGACAAGTGACAGAGCAGGATCCCAAGCGGAATTTAAGCAGAAGCCTCCATCCCTATTCATAAGGTTGTCACCTAGTTCTATTTCTATCGCTTCATTGATAACACAGTCCCAGTAGTTGGAAGTGCATGCCAGAATTTCCGTTTTGTCATATTCCATAGGGTGACCTGTGTCAAGACAGTGTTCGGCCACAGCAGATTTGTTTGGCTGTTGTAAACGTGTGTGACGTTTATGCTCAATACAACGGTCCTCAACAGTTCTAATAGTTTGACCAACATATGATTTGACACAGCTACATGGGATACGGTAGACAGCCGCCTTACGCAAACCGAGATCATCCTTAACGGATCCCAACAGTGCCTTAATTTTTGAAGGTGGACGAAACACACATTTTACATAATTTTTACGCAAAATGCGACCAATCTAATTGGAAGTTCTGCCAATGTATGGCAGAAAGGCCACTGATGTGGGTGCCGACTCTGTGCTATCATCACTAGCCCGTTGCACATGTGGTCGATAGCGCAACGCTCTTTTAATCTGCCCTTCACCATAGCCATTCTGTCGGAAAGTTACCTTCAGATGAGGCAGCTCAGCGGGCAAACTTTCTGGGTCAGAAATGACATGAGCCCTCCGCACTAAGGTTCGAAGAACCCCTTCACGTTGAGCTGGGTGGTGACAACTATCAGCTTGCAAATACAAATCAGTATGCGTTGGCTTCCTATAACAACATGTCCCAACGTACCATCTGCCTTTCTCCTGGCCAACACATCAAGGAAGGGAAGGCAACCATTCTTTTCCACTTCCATTGTAAAACGGATGTTCGGGTGGATTGAACTAGCTTATACTAAAGACAGCAGAAACATTCATGCCCGAGAGGGATTCGAACCTCCGACGGGGAACGGCCTCGAGCATCGGAGCAGAGCGCCTCAATGCGCTCGGCCACTCCACCGCAGTTAACCAGTGGCGCAGCCAGGATTTGGTTCGGGGGGGGGGGGGGGAGCTAATCTTTTAAAAAGAAAGCCTATTGAATATATTAATCTATGACTTATTTTTCCACTTTTTATAATTGTATAATTATACCACGAAAACAGTTGCACAAGAAATAAAATGAGTAAGCACACATTAATTTGAAAGTTGACGAGTAGCAACGTGGTGGAAATGGAGTGTACATAATCAGCTTGTAAAATAATTTAACAGTTTCTACGATACTAGACAAAGAAAGTTCCTTCAGTTTTAACATGAGACTATGTGTAAGAACTGAACTAAAACAACACTACTGTTGGCAGGGCCGGCGCAACCCCAAGTGCCGACCCGTGCGAGCTGCTAAATAGCCGCCCCCCACCCCCGGTTGTGTTTTTTTAAGTTAGTGTAATTTTATTTAAATCAATCCGAAGGAAAAGTCAGCAATCAATCACAATTTTGTTTTTGCTTTTCAGATCTACCTAGGTTTCGGCCACTGAGTGGTCAGTTTCAAAGCTTTTAATACGTGATTACATCTAAACCGTCATGTTGCCAGTTACGTTCAGCACGACGCTATAGAGGTCAACATAACTCAAAGCATTAAGAATACCCACTCTGTGCCAGAAATCTATGAAGAGCTGGAATAAAAACGGTTGAAACGGCCAAAGAGTGGGGCGAAAGACAATGGAGAGAGGAAGAATAAGGAGATGGAGTAACATATAATGCAATAAATACACACCCGAGAATCGACGGGTACTGATGCTAGTCGAAATATATTAACTCACTGCACTGCGGTTATTCATTTCAAAGAACTGACAACCGCCATCTGTCGTAATTTGCATGTGTCATTTGTGTCGTGTCTGATTATGGAATAAGGGGTACCATCTTAGTCATCGCCGTATCACGTCACTTTTCTGCGCTTTGTTTTCATTTTAGCTACTGGCGTGACGCGTGCTTATTTGCCGAGTTGCCAATTTTTTAAGTAACAGATCATAAGAAAAATAAATTTTCCTATTCTGCATTCATGAAGGAGAAAAATTCTAACTTATGAGTTGCATGCGCAATTCTGATTTTAGGTTATATGAAAAGCACTTACCTGTTACTTCCCAAGATGCAAGAAATTCGGACGCACCAATTCTTCTGTTCTTGTGAAACGCAACAAAAGTGCTTCTTACCAGTCTTGAGTCTCTCGGCCAACTATCGAAACGCTTTCTGTAGTTTTTGTTGTAGAGAACGCAACAATACCTATTGTCTGGAAAGGCGAAATGGTGACGCGGCAGTGCCAAGAACTAGGTCACGTGACGAGGTACAGCGAAGCTACGGTTAAACTAGCGCCCAAGAAGAAGACGCAAGAAGCTCACAATAAGTATGTGACCGATGATATGGATAAATGTATTATCAGGCAGCAATTTTTATAGCATTACGAACAATGGAAAGAAATACTAACTTTGCGAAAACTGCACAACTTTTGTTAAACAGAAATGAGCTTCAAAGCTAGCAAGGAAACCCTTAGAAGCAATGTTCTGTCTATGGATTTTCGTTTTACAAGGTGTCAAAATTAACTTTTTTGTTTTATCTGGGATGAAAAGGCACTGTTGCTAAAAGACCATACTTTCTCAGGTTTTCATCAGAATCAAAGCGACCAGTAGTTTACTTAGACGAAACATGGATTCACACGTACTATACAGTAAATAAATGTTGGCAAAGTGATAGTGTGTGAGTAGTATTGTCACACAAAAGTGCTGGTCAGAGTTTAATTGTGTTCATGCAGGCGGAGACAGGTGTTTCAGGGCTCACAACCAAAACGTCCGACTATCATTCAGAAACGAATCGCAACATTTTGAAAAATACGTCCAAACCAACTTATGCCAGGCTTACTATCAATGTCTTCACACCTTGTAATTACAGCGTATTTACCCATTCGGAATACTTCTAGCCATTGTCGGTGTTGAACATGTTTGACTGGTTTAATGTTCAACAAACTTTTTTTTTCTATAGCTCGGGAAGAATGAAACACTCAACTGCAACTGGAGGGCTTAGCAAAACTGCTTCAGGCTTAACATGTAACCGCAGTATGGAACACTGCATTCGAATTTCCGAATTAGATTTCGTTTCCTGCACAATTAGTCGTGAGTAAACGCACGGCGCGTAACAGGCTTGCAGCGATCCACTTATAAGAATACTGGCGTGTGCGCCAGACTGCTTCCCCCTCTCTGTTCCTCCGGCGTAAACACGACGGCGTTGCCACAGCCCCTTGTTCCACAGGGGCGGCCGCTCTCTCCGAGGTTTGGTTTCGAATCCCCTCTTGGAAATGAATGTTGAGTTTCTACTACAGAAAAAAAAGGGGGGGGGGCGTCAGATTTGCCGCTCCCGGAAAGTGCCGCCCCGTGCGGCCGCACGTTTCGCACATGCCTTGCGCCGGGCCGGCCGCGGTGGCCGAGGTGACTGAGGCGCTCCAGTCATGGTCAGCACGGCCACTACGGTCGGGGGTTCGAATCCCCCCTCGGGCATGGATATTTGTGCCGTCTTAGTTCGTAAGTAGTTCATAAGTAGATTGTAAGTTTAGGGACTGATGACCCCGTAGTTAAGTCCCATAAGCTTAACAAACATCTGAACATCATCCTTGCGCCGGCCCTGACTGTTGGTCATAAGATTCCACTCGGTGGCGCCGCTGACCTGCTAAGCAGCGGGTCGCCGCATATGAACAATCGGATCGTAACTTCAGCATAGCAGAGGCAATAGCGGAGCATCAAAGCCGGTCGCAGCGGCATTAAAACCACTCACTGTAACAGCGGCACAGATTCTCAGTGGCGGAATGACGACCCACTGACGTTCACTTGCGCTTGACAAATTACAGTTGTGATTTATTAAATGGGTACTTTTTCAAATTTCCGGTGCCGACTTGTTAAAAGCAATAAAAATAATAAAATTAAAAAAAAAAAAAAAAAACTTTGGGGCCAGCCGTGGTATCTGAGTGGTCTGCGGCGAGCCAGTCACGGTCTACACGGCCGCTGCGGTCGGGGGCTCGAATCATCCCCCCCCCCCACCACCACTCGGGCATGGATGTTTGTGCCGTCTTTAGTATAAGCTAGATCATAAGTAGTTTATAAGTTTAGGGACTGATGACCCCATAGTTAAGTCCCATAAGCTCTACAAACATTTGAACATTTGGAGGTACTAGGGGTGGGGGGCTTCAGCCCCATTATCCCACCCCGTGGCTGCGCCACCAGTGATGCCAACTCGTAAGCTAATTATATGGCCATACGAGAATTCCACTGCTTGTACGATGTACGATAGTACCTTGTACGATTCTGGCCAAAGGTACGATAATTTCCTTCCGGCTCGAGATACCATTTAAACCGTGCGTATCAAGTAAAGGCAATATGAAGCCGCGGCGAAGCGGCCGAGCGTATTCAGACGCTGTGCTACGATGCGCGAGGCCGTTCCCCGTCGGGGGTTCGAATCCCCCCTCAGGCATGGATTTTTTTGTTCCGTCTTTACTATAAGCTAGTTCATAAGTAGTTTGTAAGTTTAGAGACTGATGATCCCGCAGTTAAGTCCCAAAAGCCTTACAATGATTTGAACATTTAAGGCAATACGAATTGTAAATACAACTAAGGTAATTGAAATTACATTAAACTCATCATAAGAGTTACGTTATTATAATAATGGCTACTACTTGTTACTACTACTACTTGTATGTCTGTGGCGCGATTAGTTAATAACCTAAAGTGTCAGTTTTCCTAATACCATTGTGGTAATTTACAAAGAAATGTTCAAATGTTTGTATAGCTTATGGGACTTAACTACGGGGTCATCAGCCCCTAAACTTACAAACTACTGTGAACTAGCTAACACTAAGGACGACACAAATATCCATGCCCGAGGGGGGATTAGAACCCCCGACCGTAGTGGCCGTGCAGACCGTGACTGACGCGCCGCAGTCCCCTCGTCCACCACGGCCGGCAATTTACAAAGAACGATGTACATCGAGGGAGCAGCATTAGTGTACTTTGTTTAAGAAGAATATCACGGGATTATGTGTGTATACGCCAATGTAAATGAATCAGTTTTTATTGTAAAAAGTAAAGACACATTAGACAAATGTTCGATATATATCGCTGGCACTGATGCCGCTACTTCGATGTACACTGTTTCTTGGAACTTGTTCTTATTTTTTCTATTAATTAATGAATTTGCTTTTTTTAACATTTTTTGTCTGACGTACGATAATTCTGAGTCAAAATCAACAATCATATCGCTTAGAAGGTAAAGTGCCATCACTTCGTCGTATCCTCTGTAATTGTAGTTGCTGCGCTCTCCGACAGATTCCGCAACGATCGCTAGTGTCTGGCTGAAGTAGATTTCCAACAGTGCGCCTCGTAAGATACGTTTAGAATTGTTGTGTGTAGCAGCGTTTCGTCATGTTAAATAACTGCGGTGGAGCAATATTTACGTGTGAGTGTGTAGACTTTTTATGCATTTACTGATAATTTGTGTGTTGTACTGAATTATTGCCATCGGAGAAAGAAAAACTGTGTTTGTGAATTATGCCGTGCTGTTTCGTTCCCGGGTGTCGATCTGGATACAAGTCATTTGCAGTAGGTAGGCACTTTTTTAGACCACCAAAGAGCGCCAGTGATTTTGCTAAATGGGCTAAAGTTATTCCGAGAAAGGCCTTTCAATTAACAAGTACCGGTAAATCATACGTATGTGAGAGACATTTCGCTGATGATTTGCTTCTTAAAACTGACTCCTTCGTTATAGAAGGGAACAGGGTCGAAATGCTGAGAACGAGATGGATGTTAAAGCCAGGTTCAGTGCCTCATATTTTTCCAAACTTGCCAAGCTATTTATCAACTGACTTGAAACTACGCAGATCTCCTCCAAAGAGAGTACTGAATTAAACAGTCCCCTCATGTACCGAAACATCAGCGATTTGTACACCATGTTAAGCTATAGGCCTATTTTTAGCATCGTCGGTGTATTTTATTTGCTTATTATACATGACCCGATATTCGTAATTGCCTTAAAGAATGTCAACGTATTATATTTTCAATGCAGATGGCATAATTCCCTTATCTTGTCAAATACAGCGTTTTAAAATTGTGTAAGATCCGAGTAGTGCATATACGGAAACGTTCCTCTCCCAGTGCTTAACGACGGTGGAGCCACCTAGCGGCAAACCTACGTAAAAGTGCCTACACTTCTATAATTTTGAGTGTTTAGTACGATGTTGTTGTGGTCTTCAGTCCGGAGACTGGTTTGATGCAGCTCTCCACAATACCCTATCCTGAGCAAGCCTCTTCATCTCCACAAAAGAACGGCAACCTACATCTGTCTGAATATGCTTACTGTATCCTTCTCTTGGTCTTCCTCTGCGGTTTTTACCCCACACACTTCCCTCCAACGCTAAATTCACAATTCCTTGATGTCTAAGAATGTGTCCTAACAATCTAACCCTTCTTTTAGTCAAGGTATGCCAGAAATTTCTTTTCTCCCCAATTCTGTTCAGTACCTCCTCGTTAGTTACGCGATCCACACACCTAATCTGCAGCATTCTTCTGTAGCACCACATTTCAAAAGCCTCAATCCTCTTCCTGTCCGCACTGTTTATCGTCCATGTTTCACTCCCATACAAGGCAACACTCCATACAAATTCCTTCAGAAAGGACTTCCTTAGGCTTAAATCAATATTCGATGTTAACAAATTTCTCTTTTTCAAGAACGCTTTTCTACCCACTGCCATTCTGAATTTTATATCCTCTGTACTGCGACCATCATTTGTTATTTTACTGCCCAAGTAACAAAACTCATCTACCTCCTTTATTGCTTCGTTACCTAATCTAATTCCTTCAGCATCGCCTGATTTTCTTACACTGCACTCCATTACCCTAGTTTTGCTCTCGTTAATGTTCATCTTATATGCACCTTTCAGCACACTGTCCATTCCGTTTAACTGCTCTTCCAGGTCCTTTGCTGTCTCTGACAGAATTACTATGTCGTCGGCAAAACGCAAAGTTTTTACTTCTTCACCCTGAACTTTAATTCCTTCACCAAATTTCTCCTTGCTTTCCTTTATAGCTTGTTCAATGTACAAATTGAATAACAATGGAGAAAGATTAGAACCCTGTATTACTCCCTTTCCAACCACTGCATCCCTTTCATGCCCTTCAACTCTGACAACCGCTGTCTGGTTTTTGTACAAGTTGTAAATAACCTTATGGTCCCTATATTTTACTCCTGCTTGCTTCAGAACTTGAAAGAGTTTATTCCAATCAACATTGTCAAAAGCTAGAAATGTAGGTTTGCTTTTCTTAATCTGTCTTCTAGGATAAGCCGTAAAGTGAGTGTTGCCTTCCGAGTTCCTACATTTCTCCTGAACCCAAACTGATCTTCCTTGAGGTCGGCTTCTACCAGCTTTTCCATCCTTCTGTAAATAATTCGTGTTAATATTTTGCAACCATGACTTATTACCCGGCTGGGTAAACATTTTCAGCTTTGCCCAATCGCAGTTGATGTCATATATTCTATAAATATTAGAGAAACACTTCCCCTGTCAAGATCCTTTTCACTCGCTCAGTTTTTTACTGACCCCCCAGAGCATAAACATCTCCATGTCAATGAAAATCCAAGTTTAATGGTCTGAACGTGGAGGGCCCATGGCATCAACGCGAGTCCATTCAGTGGTGGAGGGGAGGGGGGGGGGGTAACTATGTCACAAACAATCCACGCTTCGCCAATTCTGAATTAAATGTTGCCCCCGTATTTGTTTGTTATGTAGATGAATAATTACAGCAGCTGCGCGTTTTAAATGGCCACTCCATCAAACTCGTAAAAAACTCTTATCAGTAAAATCGATAATCGATTGTTGCAGCAAATATTTGGTGGTATATCAGTTGTAGGATGGGACGTCCCCACGGGCTAAATTTCAGCACCACGGCTTCATCAGCTTCGCTTTTTCCCTCATCTCCGAACGTCCTCATCCGGCGCCCCGACGAGTGCCTTATGAATTAACTGAACCGAGTGTCGCGGAGTTAATGATGATTCGCGGGCGGCCGTGACGCTGAACATCAAACGCGCGGCACGGCGAAGCGGATGAACGCGTTGCGCGTCGCGCTGGTAGTTGCGACGGCGGCCGCTAGAGCGCGCGGAGGCTGCTCCGTGGTCGCGGGACGGCGCCGATCGATACGGCGGAGCGGGCTGGCGGCAGCGACTTTGGGTGGGGAGGTGGTGGGGGGAGGGGGGAGGAGGAGGGGGAGGCACCGAAGAGCGACTGTCTGCTCTGGTGCTCTGGAGGGGGGGAGGGGGGGGGGGGAGAGCACCTGCGGCTGTGTGTCAGAGGGCAGGTCGAGAGCGTGGTGCTACACACAGCCTGTGTTGTACCCCCCCCCCCCCCCAACTCATATCTGGTGTGTCCACACTTGCCGCTTCTTAAACGGAATCACGTACACCAGTGGCGGCTGGTGCTTCAGATGACGGGGGGGGGGGGGGCAAGGTTCATTTCTTTGAATGCCGGATCTTAATAGTCTCGACCCCCCCCCCCACCCACTACGTCTACATGGGATAATTTGCAAATCACATTTAAGTGCCTGGCAGAGGGTTCACCGCTATATATAGCGCGCGGGAAGAAAGAACACCTGAATCTCTACGTTCGAGTTCTGATTTCTCGTATTTTATTCTGATGATCATTTCTTCCTATATTTTCTCATTCGGAGGAGAATGTTGGTGATTAGAGTTTCGTAAGTAGCCCACGGCGCCGTTGTTGTAATGGTTCCCATCCCAAATGTTCAGATGTTTGTTAAGCTTAAGGGACTTAACTATGGGGTCATCAGTCCCTAAACTTACAAACTACTTATGAACTGCTTACGAACTAGGATGGCACAAATATCCATGCCCGAGGGGGGATTTGAACCCCCGACCGTAGTGGCCGTGCAGACCGTGACTGAAGCGCCTCAGTCCCCTCGGCCACCGCGGCCGGCGGTTCCCATCCCAGATCCTGTATCATTTCCGTAACGCTGTCTCCCCTGCATCGTGACAATACGAAACGAGCTGACCTTCTTTGGACTCTTTCCATGTTCTCCGTCAAACCGACCTCATAAGGAACCCACACTGACAGTAATACTCTAAAAAAGGACGGACAAGCGTAGTATATGCAGTTTCTTTAGTAGTTCTGCTGTATCTTTTAAGGGTTCTACCAATAAAACGCAGACTCCGCCTTTCCCACGATATTTTCTACGTGTTCCTTCCAGTTTAAGTCTGAAGTAATAATAATTCCTAGGTATTTTGTGGAGTTTACGGCCTTCGCGTTTGATTGATTTATCTTGTAAACAAAGTTAAACGGATTTCTTTTCGTACTCATGTGGACGACTTCACACTTCTCATTATTTACAGTCAATTGTTAATTTTTATAGCATAGTGATATCTTATTTAGATCGTTCTGCAGTTGGTTTTGATCTTCAGACGATTTTACTAGACGGTAAATGACTGCGTCATCTGCAAACAACCTAAGAGTGCTACTGAGATTTCCCCCTAAATCGTTTATGTAAATATGGAACAGCAGAGGACCAATAACACTACCCTGCGGATCGCTCGATATCCACCTCTGTTTTAGTGGATTGCTTTTGGTGGATTGCGGAGTATGTATGTACATGTAGAGTTCTCCCTTGGGCGTCCGTGTGTGTATTGTCCTTAGGTTAGTTTGAGTAGTTGTAAGCCTAGGGGCTGATTACCTCAGTATTTAAGTCCCATAGATTTACAAAAATTTCAACTTTTTTTTTATTTGTAACTCCACTGATTAATAGTCCGATGTCTATCTTCCTTATACCAAGCAAGGCGTCTTTTGGCATTGACCTGCGTGATATGTGGCATATGGGCAGCTGTTCGCCTAACTGTCATGGTATTTGCAGTTTGGAATTCCTGTATGGTGGTCTGGATAGATTACGACTCTTCCACTGTCAGAGGTATTTATCGAAATGTTCAAATGTATGGAACTTAACTGCCTGGTTATTAGTCCCTAACTTACAAACTACTTAACCTAACCTAAAGACAACATACACTCCCATTCCCGAGGGAGGGCTCGAACCCCCGACGGGGAACGGCCGCGTGCACCGCAGCACGGCGCCCCAGTACGCACGGCTGTTCTGCCGCAGCAAGGATTTGTAAGTCAGCAGACGAGGTCGGGCTGTACGCTTTCGTACTGTACGAGTCTCTTCACGTTTCCACTTCACTATCACGTCGGAGGACCTAGGAATGTTTAGAGGTGTTGAAATCTTGCGTACAGACTTCAGACCCAATCATCTGTCCACGTTCGAAGCCCGTGACTTCCGCGGAGTTCCCCATTCTGGTCTTTTTTATTTCTTTCTTTCTTTTTTTTTAATAGTTTATGGGACTTAACTACGTGGTCATCAGTCCCTAAACTTACAAACTACTTATGAACTAACTAATACTAAGGACGGCACAAATATCCATGCCCGAGGGGGGGGATTCGAACCCCCGACCGTAGTGGCCGTGCAGACCGTGAATGAAGGGCCTCAGTCCCCTCGGCCACCGCGTCCGGTATTTTCTGGTCTCTTACGACGTCCAATGACTACTGTGGTCGCTTATATGGAGTACCTGACAGTACGTAGCAACGCAATGCACTTAATACGAAAAACATATGTTTTTTGGGGGTGTCCGTATACTTCTGATCGCATATTGTATGAGGCAGAGAAATGGCAGTTGGTAAGCCTCCGTGAGAGATTCTAATGAAGAAGACGACGATGAGGTGGCAGATTTTTATTCGTGTCAGAGACATACCAAAATACCAAAATATTAATTTAAAAGAAAAAGGTTTCTACACATTCTTAGCCCAGGAGAGGGCTACGTCAACAGGGTTTGGTTGTGCCGACATTAACTCCTCAAAGGTACAGTGCGAGGGACTGAGCGGGCAGTTACACATATGGGTAGTTGTTTAAATGGCTCCACAGTCACAGAGGGTGGAATCATTTTGATAGCCCCATTTTCTTGGGTTTACTTTAGACCTTGCTATGCCACTGCGTAATAGGTTCAAAGACTTCCATGTTGTCCAGCTTTCGTTGTGTCCAGCAGCTAAGATTTCGGAGGTTCCATCCACGGGTGTCTTTCCGCATCGTTCCAGCGTTCTACCGTTGTTCTGTAGTCACTCACCTTCTCAGTTGATGTGAGAAAACTGTTTCTAGATTTAAGCCTCTGTGCTGCTGGCTCCATCCCATGGACTGGTTAGGTAGCAGATGCGATACTGGGAAAAGAATTTGACAATGAAAGACGTAAGGCGAAACCAGGGCCCTGGAACAGACAACATTTTCTTAGAGATACTGATGTCTTTAGAAAAGACAGACAAAAAAAAAAAAAAAAAAAAAAAAAAAAAAAAAAAAAAAAAAAAAAAAAGGATTGGTGTTTGAGATGTATACAGTCTTATACCCTTAGAGTTCAAGAACAATGTGATAAGTGCAGAAGTATGAATATTACATAATTGTCACTTTAAAATGTAATTATACTGAGACGAGTTATTTACAGAAGAATGTCAATGCCATACCACAGTGGATATACCGGTATCTGCTAGATCAGGCTTGGCTAGCTCATGTACCCAAACCTCCAGCTGTCAGTCAGATAGGTACCAAACGTCGTATATCTGTAATCCATCAAAACTACCAGGTAATTGGTGCTATGCGTTGTCGTCCAGGAGAACGTGCATAGACTTTAAAAAAAAAAGTAACACATGACCTAAGGAGTACAAGACAAGCCGCGCGCGAGTAGCCGAGCAAAACATAGATCTATGTGAAGTACGAAAGAAGGAATAAATAAATAAATAAATAAGCGGTCTGGAGCGCCACGTTGCGGATTGGACGGCATCCCGCGTCGGAGGTTCGAACCCTCCCTCGGGCATGGATGTTTGTGTTGTTTTTAGTATAAGTTAGTTCATAAGTAGTGTGTAAGTTTAAGAACGGATGACCCCGCAGTTAACTCCCATAAATTTTACAAACATTTGAATTTAGTACAAGAAAAGCACAGTAGCTCTACCTAATACGATCACACAAGAAAAGCATGTGTGATAGCGTATTGGGTAGAGCTACTGTGGGCATGTTGCTAGAGCATTCGTTTGTTATATCGAGGATCCTGGGTTCAAGCCCCGTTCGTAGCATTTCTTTTTCTGCAGTACGTTGGGGATTGTTGTATGGGATAACGAATTCCTAACATATAAAACGACGGTTCGTGTTTATTAGCAGTGTGTTATCGGAAGTTTACTTTTGCTTCCTGTATTTGCAAGAAGCAAAGCAGTAGCATTTATTCGTAGTTTCAGAAAAAAAAAAAAAAAAGAATAAAGAAACAAATGTATCACACGTGCAGCAGTATTAATAATAATAGCCGCCCGCGGCGGAAAGGACAAGCGCTTTGAGGCGCTATGCTACGATGTAGTCTTGTGTAGTTCGCGAACGAACTAGTTCGGGAGAGCGCTCCCGCAGACGAACTACGCGAACTAGTTCGCAGATCCCTCGCCTCTTAGTTCGTCCGCTCCTTTTCCGAATACTGACGGGTAACAGCGAGAGGACACGAGAGCGCGCAGAATCGCGTGATTCCCCTCTGCCAATTGCCGTCATTTAGAGCTGAGATGCAGCTCAGCTGTAGTTTTAGTAGCGGTAGCAAAAGCCAAAAAGAGCGGACGAACTAAAAAGAGCGTTCTACTTCGCGGCCGAGTTGCGAACTAAAACGAGAGCTAAAATATGCGCGATAGGTCGCGAACTAAAATATGCGCGATAGGTCGCGAACAGAATTTAAAATTACGTGTTTGCCTTCTGCTGATGAGAGCCATTTCGAGGTTAGCGTCTGCCTGCTAGATTACATAATTCAGTGCTACAACATTTCTACTTTGAAGTATTCTGCACTCTGCCATATCTAATAAATTCCTTAATGCTAAGATATAGAGATAACTCTAAACTTAAACGCGAACTGTTTCTTTTGGTTTGTGTGATATAGTTAGCGGCTAAAGCAGCAAGAGCATGAAGCAGCTAGGTGGGGGAACTTCTCCCTCCACCTGCATGAGCATAACACGCCGATCAGCCGTCACTGGAAGCGGACGAACTAAAAGAACGAACTAGTTCGCGGCAGAGCCGCGAACTAAAGTGAGCGCTCCCGATCGCGAACTATTATGCGCAAGTCTTGTACGATGCGCGAGGCCGCTCCCCGTCGGTTCGAATCCCCCCCTCTGGCATGGATGTCTGTGTCGTCTAGTATAAGATAGTTCATAAGTAGTTTGTAAGTTTTGAGACTGATGACCCCGCAGTTAAGTCCCTTAAGCTTAACAAACATTTGAACATTTGAATAATAATAGTAACAACAACAATAATAATGGTTATAATAAAAATAATAACAATAACTACCTTAAGTTCGGGCATGAACACAAACATCCTCACAGACGCAGAGTCGTTCATTCAAGAACGAAGGTTTCACAATAGTAGTTGTGCACAAACAGGTTCAAAATCAAATGTTTGTAAATCTACGGGACTTAACTTCTTTGGTTATTAGCCCCTAGGTTTACAAACTACTTAAACTAAATTAAACTAACCTAAGGACAACACACACACACACACACATACCCATGCCCAAGGAAGGACGCGAACCACCAACGACGAGCAACCGCGCGCTCCACAGCGCCTTAGAACGCTCAGCCCATCCACCGCGGCCAAAACGAAGTGTGTAAAGCAAATTACTTTCGTGAACAAAGCACAGTCGATGATTCCCATATTTGACTATCCTACCGGTAGACTGCAGAATAGAAGAAAACTGCCGTTAGGACTGGGCGGCCTTCCCGCCGGAGGTTCGAGTCCTTCGGGCACGGGTGTGTGCGTAGTTGTCAGTGTAAGTTACTTTAACTCTTTATTTAGCTATGTTGCTCTCAAGGAACATCAAAAGTCAGCGTGGTTTTCTGCAACATGCTTCAATTTTCGTCCTTGGGTGGGCAATAGTGCTTGAAACCATCTTTTAAGCTCTCGAATGCAGCGATGTTTCACTGTCTTTCGCAATAATCTTAGTCTTTAGCAGATACTGCAAGCATAAGTTATTGGGGTACTGGTTTCCTTCAATTTTGTGGCGATATATTTTTCTGATACATGAAAAACTGGTTATAAAACAAAACTGTTGGCAAATTTACTGGGTCACTGGAAATGGATTGATATTTATTGAAAAAAAAAAAAGGTATAAATAACCCTCACAATCAGTCCAAAAGAAGACGAATATAGCATCTCTTGTACCAGTGAATCAAGTACGATATGATAGAGCTGACAATTATTGTCACTTGCCAGATTATAGACCAAAATGAGTACGCAACTTGTGTTTACACGGGTATTTGAAAGTGAAACGTGGAAATTATGGGATAGTTCTGGACTTTGTAGCAAAAATGACTTGTTTTCAGACATTTCACATGAAATAGTTCAAAATATCTACAGCCATAGGAACAACAGTGTAGTATTTATATTGTATCTCTCACGCGTTTTTTTTTTTTTTTTTTTTTTTTTTTTTTTTTTTTTTTTTTTTGGGGGGGGGGGGGGGTATGTTACAAGCAGGAAACTAGACTTCGAAAAAAAATAGGAAAAACTATATAACATTGTCTCATTTAATTAACTTAAAATTTTTCTTCCCGTGATTTTTGTGTGTGCTAAATAAAGGGTTAAGGAGTTTGTAAATTGTAAAGCCTAGGGATTGATGACCGTAACGGTTTAGTTCAATAGGTTTACAAACATTATTTTATATTACATCCAGAGCCTTGAAAGACCTAGGTCGGAACAAGGCCACAGGAGTAGATGACATACCCTCAGAGCTACTAAAGTCTCTGGGAGAGCCAGCCATGACAAGACTATTTGAACTGGTGTGTAGGATGTATGAGACAGGCGAAATACCCTCAGACTTTAAGAAAAATGTAATAATCCCTATTCCAAAGAAATCAGGTGCAGACAGGTGTGAAAATTATAGAACCATCAGTTATGGTTACAAAATTTTAACACGAATTATCTACAGGAGAATGGAAAAGCTGGTAGAAGCTGACCTTGGGGATCAGTTTGGATTCAGGAGGAACATAGGAACCTGGGAGGCAATACTCACTTTACGTCTTATCTTAGAAGACAGATTAAGAAAAGGCAAACCTACATTTTTAGCTTTAGTAGATTTGGAGAAAGCATTTGACAATGTTTACTGGAATACACTCTTTCAAATTCTGAAGTCAGCAGGGGTAAAATATAGGGAAAGAAGAGTTATTTACAACTTGTACAAAAGCCAGACCGCAGTTATTAGACTCGAAGGGCATGAAAGGGAAGCATCAGTTGGGAAGGGAGTAAGACAGGGTTGTAGCCTTTCTCCGATGTTATTCAATTTGTACATCGAGCAGGCGGTGAAGGAAAACGAGGAAAAATTTGTTATAGGGATTAAAGTTCAGGGGGAAGAAATAAAAACCTTGCGTTTTGCTGATGACATTGTAATTCTGTCAGAGACAGCAAAGGACCTGGAAGAGCAGTTGAATGGAATGGACAGTGTGTTGAAGAGAACGTATAAAATGAACATTAACAAGAGCAAAACAAAAATAATGGAATGCGGTCTTATAAAATCAGGCGATGCTGAAGGAATTAGATTAGGTAACGAAACAATGAAAGTGGTAGATGAGTTTTGTTACTTGGGTAGTAAAATAACATACGATGGTCGCAGTACAGAGGATATAAAGTGCAGAATGGCAATGGGAAGAAAAGTATTTTTGAAAAAGCGAAATTTGCTAACATCGAATATTAATTTAAGCGTAAGGAAGTCTTTTCTGAAGGCATTTGTGTGGAGTGTTGCCTTGTACGGTAGTGAAACATGGACGATAAGCAGTGCGGACAGGAAGAGAATAGAGGCTTTTGAAATGTGGTGCTACAGAAGAATGCTGAAGATTAGGTGGGTAGATCGCATAACTAATGAAGAGGTACTGAACAGAATTGGTGAGAAAAGGAATTTTTCGCATACCCTGACTAAAAGAAGGGATCGCTTGGTAGGACACATTCTTAGACATCAGGGAATCGTGAATTTAGCATTGAAGGGTAGTGTGTGGGGTAAAAATCGCAGAGGGAGACCAAGAGACGCGTTAAACAGATTCAAGTGGATGTGTGTTGTTCTTATGAGGAGATGAGAAGGCTTGCTCAGGATAGAGTAGGGTGGAGAGCTGCATCAAACCAGTCTCCGGACTGAAGACCATAACAACACATCCAGTTGGGCCTTTCGAGCATGTAGAGCGGAGTTTACATTTACAGAGGTAGAATATAACGTGATCAATTTGGATTTAGGAGGTATCAAGGAACACTCGAAAAAATAATGACCATACGATTTATTTTAAATCATCGGTTAACGAAAGGCAATTGATTTGGAGTAAGCTTTAGACAATGTTGACTGGAATATAGTCTTTAAAATTCTGAAGGTGACAAGGGTAAAATATCGGAAATAAAAAGTCACATGCAACTCGTGCAGAAATCAGATAGGAATAACAACAGTCGATGGGCATTAAAGTAACACAATAATAGTAAGGAAGTAAGACACAGTTGTAGCCTTTCCCCGATGTTACTCTGTACGTTGAGGCCACTGTAAAGGAAATCAGGAACAAATTTAGTAAAGCAATTAACATGGAAAAGAAGTATAAACTTCACACTTTGGCGATTTTGTTGATTTCGGGGGCAGCAAAGGACCTAGATGAGCTACTGAATGCAATGGATAGAGTCTTGAAAGCAAGGGAATGGAATTTAGTCGAATTACATCAGACGACGTTGAGGGAGAGAGAAAATATATGTTTTGTTATCTTGGCAGTAAAATATGATGGACGAATATAAAATGCGGAGTGGCAGCGTGGAGAAAATAAAAAGCCTTTATAAAATCTGTCTGGAGTGCAGACTTTTGCGGGAATTAAACATGGAATGCTGAAGTAATGAGGAGTTAACGCAAAGAACTTACAATGAACGAAATGCGTGACATACCTTAACTAAAAGACGGGGTCGAGTGATGGAACACATTTTGAGACATCAAGGAGTAGTCAATTTAGGATTAGAAGGAATTGAAAAATCACAGACGTGTACATTAAACACTTTAAAGAGGATATGGGTTCCTACTGTTATCTTCAGATGAAGAGGGCTTCATATAATAGAATGACGTGGAGACTTGCATCAAAAGAGTCATCCAACTGAGGACCACAACAACAGGTGTGAGGTAAACAAATGTATCCAGACACACTCTTGTAATGTGGAACTGAGAAGTATTAGAGAAGCCTGGGAGTTTTGTCAGCAGAGAAGGAAAACGGCAGAATTTCTTTTACGACCAAAGCGGAATGTCTACCTTCTGAAAACGCTTTTACTACTGTAGTCACTGATCTAAAGGAATTTCTCGGGCCTTTTAGAGGGAACTGCAACGGAGAGTAGGGCAACGCGAAGGATCCATTTGATCGAAATCAGACCACGGCAATGAAACATACGTGAAGTTTTAGCTAAACCCATATGTCTGTTTGAAATTATTCATCTGCATACAGCTGCACGATATTGCATGTTGTTTGTGAAAGTTATCTGAGCGTAGCTTGACGTGACATGTAGGCTTTATTTGATCAAAATGGTGTCAGAAAAAAGGGGCGGAATTCAAATTTAATCTACAACCGTCATGTCTGTTTGTTTGAACACGCAAATCTGCTAACGGGCTTATTTTCATGCTGTCTTCTCAGGTAACTGAGCATAGCTTGGGGCAACATTACACTTCTATCACGAGGGAAAAAAAACCACAAATAATTTACAGTGACCACAGCTTAGTTGTGGGGACGTTTACCTCAGTGATAAGAGCATCACGGAATTATAATCCGACATATTGTCGGAGTGCAAGTGATTTATATATAACTGATTAAGAAAAACCACACAATATATTCCAAATCTACGGTCACTTCTTATGAAAAATCTTTTTAATGCACTTCCAGATGACCTACCAATTCACTACTGCAGTGCTGAACAGTTAGGGGATCATGTGAGATGTCATACCTAATCGTACATATGGTAAGGTATTTTATTTAGATATTGGTTACTACTTTAATTTGTGTATGATACAGTACGATATTTTTCTGTCACATCTGTTTATTTGCGGTTTAGATGGAGATTACTTTGAGCGAGGCACAATGGGACAACCACAACAGTAAAAAGGTCATTCCCATTGCTCTCTTACAGGGTGTCCAGAAAAGGACTCCCTGATTTCAAAATTATATATCTCGAAAACAAAGATCGATAGAGGAATGCAGTAAACGGTATGTTTATTGTGAAAGCTGTAAGAAGTTTATACAGCAGTTTGAAATAATAGTTACAAAAGCTGCAATCAGATGGCGCTGTAATCGCCATACGAAATGCCTAGTATAAATAGTGATCTGAAGCTCAGAGCGATCAGTTCCACTATTGAAACGTGAAAGGTTAGCGTACCGAAGGAAGAGATTAAAACCATGTACTCCCTTGAACAACATGTTTTTCTGATGCTAGAGTACCACAGGTTAGAAGAGAGTCCTACGGCAACAAGGCGAAATTTTCAAGCACGATTTAATGTTCCAAAGGACCCGATGAGAAAAACATTCGTACGCTCTTCGCAAAATTTCAACGAACAGGCAGCGTAACTGATGATCTAGTGGGGCATGTTGGCCGCAAGCAAACATCAGTTACGCCTGAAAATATCGCCACAGTTTCTGGATTATTCAGCGAAATCCAATATCATCCGTCTGTAGAATTGGAGATTGATTTGAAGCGTTCCAGCACGCAGAAAATACTAAGAAAGAATAAGCAGAACTGGCAATTTTGGGGTTCCGAAAAGCCATATTGGTGTGAAGCGAAACCCCTGTAAAGTTACTGTGTGGGTATTATTGGCCCTTTTTTCATTCGAAAAACGGTCACTGGTGTACGTTACATTGCAATTTTGGAACAATTTGTCCCCACACAGCAAGCGTTAGAGGATCGAACAGGTATTGAATGGTTTATGCAAGATGGAGCCCGACCACATCGGACCGAACAAGTGTTTCGCTTTCTTGGGGAATACTTCGGGAATCGAGTCATTGCTTTGGAATATCCCAAATTTACTGGTGCAGGCATGGATTGGTCTCCATATTCGCCGGATTTGACTCCCTGTGACTTTTTTTGTGAGGCACAGTGAAAGACATGTTCTACCTGAAGCATCCAGCCACGCTGGACGAGCTTTAATCTGCGATCTCTATGGCATGTGAATCCATTTCGGTTGAGACACTACGAAATGTGATGGCGAATTTCATTATTCGTTTGCGCCACCTCTGTAGTGCCAATGGTGAACATTTTGAAAACATTGTGATGTGATTGTTTGCAAAGAGTGTTTTCATACGATTATTTCACTTATGTATGCTGATATGAGCCGTACAGCGTACAGCGCCATCTGTTAGCAGCTTTTGTAACTATTACATCAAACTGCTGTATAAACTTCTTACTGCTTTTAGTGCATTCCTCTATCGAATTTTGTTTTCGAGATATTTAATTTTGAAATCAGGGAGTCCTTTTCTGGACACCCTGTATATGCTGTGTGAACTCCTCGGACGGCCAGTACAAAAAATGATCAAATCTTTATAACTCTATGGGACTTAACTACTCCGGTCATCAGTCCACAGGCTTAGAAGCTATTTAAACTAACTTATGCTAAGGGCAACAAATACACCCATGCTCGACGGAGGACTCGAACCTCCGACGACGAGCAGCGGTGTGCTCCGCAGCTAGGCGCTTTGGAACACTCGGCCACCCCACCAGTACAGTTGCACACCTGCGTGGCATGGAGAATATCAAGTTGTCAATCAGCTCTTGAGCGATACTTGGCCATTTTTCCATTAGTGCAATATCGAGCTTTGCAACCGTCGAGGAAGGTGCTGGTCTAGCTGGAATGCGTCTGCCAATTGTATCCCCTGTGGGGATGAGCGTCATCGTCCACCAGAAGGAACGCAACTCTTATGGCACCAGGGCAGGGCACAACAAAAGGTCGAAGGATCGCGTCCCTGTACCTCTAAGCAGTGAAAGCGACATTCTGAACGACATAGAGGTCCGTACGTCCGCAAATACTGCCTCATACCCACACCATTCGTCCACCACCATCCTGTACATAAGCAGGATTGTTCCGAGTTACAGATGAGGAAACGGCGATAGTCCGGCTGTTCACAAAATATTAACTCATTTATGAACAGATGGTGACTCCAATCCTGAGGTTCCTCTGCCCAGTTTCTGCGGGCCAAACAGTGTCGTGGTTTTAATAGGAAACACACACACAATAGGCCTTCGCTTGTAGAGGCTACATTTCCGGAGATTTCGGACTGTTTGTGTTGATATTGCGCATCCTGTTGCTGTCTGGAGGGTGGGTTGCAGCTGAGAACCTACGACGGGCTGTTAACCGGAGATAACGGTCATCTATTGCTGATGTTATCCGTGAACTTTTAACGGTTCCTATTGTCTGAAATCCCACTTTGTGATACTCCAATAACTGCAGTCAACTTCCTCTATGTCTGTCCCACTCCCAACCTTCCTATGGCTCTCCATGTCACAGATTTATTGTTGTTTCATTGCACGACCGGCTCACTACGCTATCTAACTCCCAATGCTAGTGTAATTCTCCAGCAACTTTCTGTTATTACCACTATCTCGGTTGCCGAAATTTTCTCTCCACTCCATAGAACCGACAAGAAAAAGTCAAACGATTTTGGTTCATTCTTCCGGTGACAATACTTCAGAACGTAGATACCTCAACTGCTTCCGTAGTTCTTTTGACCAGCGTTATTTCGGTGTGCTCTGATATTCTCAAGTGCCTATGGTGACAAAAATATTAAAACGATTTAACCACATGAAACACTGGAAAACCAAAAATTTGTCATAAAAAAACGAAGTATCCGAAATACGGAACACAATATTTATCAAAACAATCAAAACGACAACCACACCATATTTGGTATTATCATCAGCAATCCATTTGGCTAATAATAATAATAATTTCGTGTGACTTATTGACTTGGTACAAGTCCTTAAATTGGACGCCACTTCGGCGACTTGCGTGTCCCTAGCCTACCCTAGTTATCCAACAGGGGAAAGGGGACCTACAGCTTGACGTGGAATCCGAACCACGTGTGGTTTCTGGCGACTTCTCACATCGTTGAGAGGTGAAAGATGGGTTAAAACTGAAAAACTCCGAGGACCGACGGGTCTTGAACCCGCGGTCCTTCCATTTCCAGTCAAGCGCTTTACCCCAAGACAACCGGCCTAACTATCCATTTGGCTAATTTAATGTCATAATAGGCATCATTTTAAAAAATTGATATTTTTGACTATATTGTACAATTTTCCGAGTTTTTGATTGATCAATCTTATTCAGCCTAAAATCTTTATTGTCTTTATATTTAAAGCAGAATGTCGGTGTGTTTGTGTGTACGTATTGCATACAAATCTACAGTTTGTTGCAATCTTTATAAAATTTTGTACTCTTGACCTTCATACCAAGAGGACGGTCACCCTACGTGTAAGGATCACGTACAATACATAGTTCAGGAGATATGATGTCATAAACAATGAGGTGCTTGAAAAACAGCAACATCACATGACGATGTAGCACATTTATTTTATCAAAGAAACATGAAATCTTATTTATTTGATAATGGCAAAGTAGCATTAACGAAACTGGTCATAACGTTTGTAACCTTTATATTTATGAAACTGGTCATCAAATAAATTTCTAACCTTTCATTCACAATCCAGACTTTCTGACTACATAAAAAATTTACGATCGCTCTCCTCGCCAACTATGTCGGCTAATAATAGGTTATTATTTGTCACGTACAACCTTATGAAACATTTCATTACCAATTTTCAAATGGCAGGCAAAGCAAAGACTCTGTGCTCCAACACATTATCATCCAAGTTGTATATAAATTGATTGATACTAATGAAACTTTGATAAATTTTATCTCTCTCTCTGAGAAGATTCACGCGTGGGAAACGAAACTGAAAGAGGCCGAAATCGCACGATTTAACACTTGGAAAATGAAGTTAGATTCAATCTACATTCTTATATTAATAAAAATGTACATGTTTGTTGTGCAAAACCATTTATTTCCGAAAGTTACTGACGGATTGCTTTCAGTTTTTGACACAACATTACTTTCTAGCACAGCAAGCTTTCTAGGAATTTATTTCTAGAATGGTATATAAACTATTTATCTGTAGCTTTTTTGGCGTTGTTTGGTACTAATGTTTCCCCATTATAAAATTTAGATAAAATAATACCTGACACATGGAAAAATTAGGCACATAGAATGTTTAGTCGTCCTTGTCACCATGCGTTTTGTCTTTCCCGGCCTGTCTTTCAGGAAAGGTTCCATTCGGGACGCTTGGGTGCGTTGACATCTAAAACAGCGATACAGATTAGTAATACAAGTTTTATTTACTGAAGGTTACACCACTCTTCTCGCGGCCGTCTTCTTCCTCGATGCTAGCTGCGCTATCGCCTATTTCGGAGCCGAGTTAAGACGGGCTCTGCCAGACGCATGTCGGCCTAGATACAGCCGCTTGTAGAGGGCGCGCTTCTAGGTTACTCCCTCCAGGATGTGAGGCGCGGCGTGTGATTGGTTGCAGGTCGTCCGCTGCCTTCTTCACGATCCTTCTAGTGAGTCTGGCATGTGGCGCTCACTTTACACCACAACATCCCCTCTCCCTAAAGTGCTCGACCGTTGTCGTGTAAGGAGCTCGACAACGGGGGAGGAGTGATGGACTTAGTGATGGACCGGAGTCTGTAGCTGCGGAGGACGGCAGACTACCGGCCGGGCCCAGCCATCTGGCGTGAGATCGCGAGGGAACGTCCTCTGAAGGGTCCACGTCCACGACCTGTGGCCCAGGTGATGTCGGCATCGGATACTGCGTGGCATGCTAGTCCATTTCCATTGGTATGTCGAGTGGGGACGGAGGTGGCGAGGGCTCAGTGTCCATGATGTCAGGACGCGCTGCCATGGAGATCTGCCGCGGTGACGGCTGCCAAAATCCCGAGAACGACGGAGGCCGCGCGGTTTGCGTGTTGCGCAAATATGCCGAGAGAAACGCAGAAGGATCACAGGGTACATGACAAGAGAGAATTTGGTTGCGGTGCCTGGGTACGATGCCATCGGGACCTGAAATTTCAAACATGCGAGCACCGCAACACTGGGTTATCTGCCTCAGCCCCCATTGTCTGCGACCGTCAAAAACTCTGAAAAAGACTGAGTTACGTGGAGATAAGCGATACTTGCGTGACAGTGTCACCGTGCCAACTGCTTAGTGCGAACCATTCCCCAATGTTCTTGGTGAAGTAAGTTCAATACTTCTTTCGGCAAATATCGCAGGATCAACACACGCGATTATCCACAGTTGAAACTAGAATGACACCTCTATGGACTGAAATTTCATTTCTTCTAGCAAAATAGCGACGAACCAGCACATTTTGAATGTCACGATATGAGCGAGGCCATCTTGTACGAATGTAGCGCAGCAGAATTTGTAAATCGGGGTCTGTTTCTGTGGCTCGAGCATTTTTCCTATAGTCCAAAGGGAAGGATAGCAGGAAACTTTCTGACAAGAAGACGTCTCAGAATCGTCAAAGTCTTTAACATGGCCAATCAGAAGACGGGAAAGTCCGTCGGCATTTCCATGGCGAATTGTGGGTCTCATACTGATACTATGATAAGAGCAGTGCCCAGCGCTGCAATTGTGGGCCGTGCGAGTAGGAATCGGCTTGGATGGATGACTGCAAAGACTTGTGGTCAGTGACTAAATAAAATTTTCTCCCATACAATTAGTGATGGAATTTCGTGACGCCATACACTGCTGCTAAAGCTTCCTCCTCAATTTGAGAGTAACGGCACTGTGTATCTCTCAAAAGTTTGGATGGAAACGCTATCGGACGGTTCGTATCCCCATGTCTATGTGACAGCACCGCACCTAGACCGTACGACGACGAGTCAACTTGCAAAAGAACTGGTTTGTCTGGATTGAAGTGCACCAAACATCGATCACTGAGCAATGCATCTTTTAACTGTTTAAATGCGCGTTGGCATTCTTCTGTCCAAACAAAACGAACATTTTTACGGCGCAGTCGATGCAATGGGACTGCAATTTGCGCTGCGTTGGGAATAAACCTAATATAATAAGTTAACTTTCCCATGACGGTAATTCTTTCACATCTTTTGGTGCTGGCAGGTCGAGAATGGCAAACAAATGTGATTGCAAGGTGTCCTAGATACTGCAGTTCCGGTTTGAAAAAGTCACACTTATTTAAGCGACACTGCATCTGAAAAAACTAGAAATATTTTTCTCATATTTTCAATGTGTTCTTTTGGGGTACAAGTAGTTTGAACAACAAGGCACCCGAGCTGTAAGCTTTTTCAAATATCTTTGAAAAATTGCGGGTACGGATGCACTGCCAAACTGCAGAAGCAAAAATTTTCAACAAGCCAAGATGAGTATTGACAACACAAATTTTCTGTGATCAAAAAAATGTTCAAATGTTTGTAGAGTCTATGGGACTTAACTACGGGGTCATCAGTCCCTAAACTTACAAACTACTTATGAACTAGCTAATACTAAGGACGGCACAAATATCCATGCCCGAGGGGGGATTCGAACCCCCGACCGTAGTGGCCGTGCGGACCGTGACTGGCGCGCCTCAGTCCCCTCGGCCACCGCGGCCGGCAAAATTTTCTGTGATTCTTCGTCAAGTGGCAGCTGAACGTAGGCATTGTACAAATCTATTTTTGAGAAATATTTTGCTGCACGCAATCGGACCATTAAATGTTCTGGTCTCGACAAAGGATAACTGTCTACAACTGTTTGTGGATTTACCGAAGCCTTAAAATCAACACAAATGCGGATGCTACCTGACGGCTTCGTCAAAATTACAAGCGGACTCGACCACTGGCTAGCTTGTATTTGTTCAATTGCACCATTTTCTTGCAATTTGCGAAGTTCTTGTTCTACTTTGTTGGGTAAAGCGAGCGGTACATCACGAGCTTTCCAAAATTTTGGTTTGGCCTTTTCGAGTAACGTGTGCAGCAAAATCCTTAGCTTTTCCTAGTCATGCAGAAAATAGATCTGGAAAGTCTTTACTACGGTCGGGGGTTCGAATCCCCCCTCGGGAATGGATATTTGTGCCGTCCTAGTTTGTAAGTAGTTCATAAGTAGTTTGTAAGTTTAGGGACTGATGACCCCGTAGTTAAGTCCCATAAGCTTTACAAACATTTGAACATTTGATTTTTTTTTTAAAGTCTTTCAGCAACTTGTTTACACTGTCTTTAGCATCAAAATCGTTCACAACTAAAACATTGTCATGCTCAGTAAAACCAAAAAAGATCAAAAGAATCTAAACCAAAAATATTCTCTCCTTTGTAAGACTGAAGCACTTGAAATGTCAGTGTGCGCATTTGCGAACGGCTTTCTGCAGGTAGTGAACACTGTCCTAATAGTGGATTGTCATTGCCATTGTATGCTGTTAACCTTTTGCTTGGGCGAGAAAGGCTCGGTGATCCTAATAGTTCATAAGTTTTGCGATTGAGTAATGTGACGAACCTGTGTCTTGTTGAAATTTTACAGAAATGTCATTCACACGCAAATTGATATACATTCTTCTGGCCTGTCGAACAATATGTGATACTGCCGTTACCTTGATGTTATGAGGGGCAGCCAAGGGTTTTGAAAATATTTTGTTTATTGATTATTATTGTCTTGTCGCTGTTTGGGCAGGTAATACAAATTCCGTTTCTTTGCTGTAAGCAGACTGTATTTGACCTCCCTTTCCACATGCATAACATTTCGCTGACTGGGACGGACAGTTCTGCATTTTATGCTGTGAGAAACATTTTGGGCAAGACTTCACTTCCTTAGTGGCAAGGCTATGTGCTTATCAAGTTGTTAACTCTTAGTGCGGGAAGCAATAAGTGTATATCGTTCGACCTGACGTAGTTATAGCACACAGTGGAATTAATAAGTTTTCTGCTGCCACGGTACCGGAATCTTTCTCTTCCAAAATCTGTTCTACTTGATGGAATGACGGATCTGACATTTTTAGAATCTGCTCTCGAAGTCTGACATCAGTAAGGTTATAGACAATAGCATCACGTAACATCACGTATGAATCCAAAGCTTCACATGAACACTTAAACTGACACTTTATAGCAAGACCTTGAAGATCTGTTATCCACTGCCGGTATGTTTGGTTCGGTTTTTTTCTACACCGGAAGAACTGATACCTACCGGCCACTATATTGATTTGCTGTTCATAATATGAAGTGAGGGCTCCTATCACTGAATCATAAGAAAGTTCACAAAGCTCCGCAGTGGGAAACAGTTTTCTGACAAGACGGAACGTTGGGGGTCTACAGTCGATAATAGAACATTGATTTTGACAGTACCTGTGGCATAGGCTTCAAACGGTTGCAACCATTCTGTCCATTGCTTCGTCACATTGGTGATAGGAGACACTATCTTCCCTCACAAGAATTGCCATAAAGTGACGTGGGTTTCCCCTGACCATAGAACGGAAAACCATATCGATCATTTCACTATTAGCAAGACATGGCGAACCTCCCTGCTGGATTTGAGGAACAGGAGGGGGCAGATGTGGGAAGTGACCATGATTTAGTAATTGCTATGCTCCGACTGAAGACTGCAGGTACTAGGAACACGCGGCAGAAGAGGAGGATAAATTGGGATAAACTGAAAAATAAAGAGGCACAACAATGTTCTTCACTAGAACTGATAACCAATTCCAACAGCTAAGAGAGGACGAAGGACAGGATATTGAACATAATTGGAAGAGCATAAGGAGCACCTACATTGATACCTGTGAAAAAGTACTAGGCAAAGGGGAGAGAGGAAGAGAATAATGTATTACATCTGGGAAGCCGTGAACCAAAGGGAGGAATGTAAGAAAAGACTCAATACAGCAAGAAGAGAAATTACAAACGAGAAGTGAATTTAATGAACTCAACAAAATGACCAAAAGGCGATTTCGACGTGACAAACGAGCATTTATCAGTAACAGTAAGACCCTTTACATTACCAAGAGACTAACAGGAAAGTGTTTTAAATCTGAGAAGCTGGTGAAAGCCAAAGATGGGAAACTATTAACCTCACGAAAGGAACAGCTAGAAAGTTGGAGAGAACACTTTCTGGAGATCTTGAATCGTCAAACAGTCGAGGAAGAGGTGACAAAGGCAGTGACAGAAGATGAACAGGAAGATGTTGATATTAGTATAGAACCACCATCAAGAATAGAGATCCAAATGGTCATTCAACAACTAAAGAATGGGAAAGCGGCAGGTATGGACAAAATCACACCGGAGGCCTTGAAATTGGAGTCGAGATTCTGTTCCCTACTTTTAAAAAAGATTTGGGAAGAAGATCCCTACAGATTGGAAAACAAGGACTCCCGAAGAAGCTTCCGAAGAAAGAAGATTTATCAGAATGCGATAACTGGAGAGGGACTACCCTTCTTTTAATACAAGTAAGGTACTCTCAAGAGTAATTCTAGAAAGTATAAAAAAAGAGTTAAGGCTGAGGAAAGTACAAGCAGGATTTAGAGAAGGTTATTCCTGTATAGACCAGATCAACGCAATGCGCATAATTTTAGAACAATCCACAGAGCTACAATCCTTATTGTATCTACTCTTTGTAGACTGAAAAGGCCTTTGACAGTGTAATAAGGAAAAAGATGTGGAAAGCTATCAAGAGTTTGCGATTCCCAAGAAAATTATAAAGATAACCCAAGAAATATATGAGAACTGTACATGTCAACTTTTAGACCAAGGGATGGTGTCGGAACCCATCCCAGTAGACACAGGAGTTAAGCAAGGATGTTTGCTGTCACCTATTCTATTTCTGATGGTGCTGGATCTTGTGATGCAGAAGGCAATGAATCGCCGAAGAGGAATTCAATGGGGATTGACAGGCAGGTTGGAGGACTTGGAATTTGCAGATGACCTGTGTTTTCTAGCCAGCAGTTACAAGGATATGGAAGCAATGCTGAATGATTTAAAAACCGAAGAATTAGAGGAGGGGTTACAGATAAATGGAAAGAAAACTAAGGAGAAACACCGTAATAACCGAAATGAAACATTATATATATATATATATATATATATATATATATATATAAAATCAAGAGATCGAGCAAGTCAAGCAGTTTTGCTACCTGGGAAGTGTAGTCACCCCTGAGGGGGGGAACTATCGAAGATATAGAAAACAGAACAAATAGGGCTAAAGGGACATTTTCAATGCTGAGACCAACCTGGAAATCAAGGGAACTTAACAGCTATACAAAACTACGCATCTTCAATACAAATGTCAAGTCAGTACTGCTCTATGGGTCTGCTGAATAGCAGAATTCAAATATTTGTGAATATAATTTTGAGGAATATATTGAGGATATGGTGGCCACAAGTAATCTCCAACGAAGAACTATGGGGAAGAACCCATCAAACACCCACTGATATTGAGATACGCCGAAGGCGTGGTAAAGACAACGTGGCAAGCCCTAGAATGGAACCCTCAAGGCAGTAGGAGGCAAACCAAGGAATACATGGAGGAGGAGTGTTATAGGAGAAGGGACCGAGAAAGGAGGGAAGACCTGGACTGAAATCAAGACACTGGCGCAGAACAGAGTCCGGTGGTGGAAGTTCATTGATGCCTTAGGAGGTACAGGAAATAAGAGGAAGGGAATTTGATTAAGAATCATGAAAGACGGTTGTAGATGTGGAAGCGACTGGGAGACAACAAGGTACCAAAGAGATTTTATAATGATGAGGCACAGAGTTCGGAACGAGGTTTTAAACTGTAAGACATATCCAGGGAGAGATGTAGACTCTGGCCATATATTGTTGGTTATGAACTGTAGACTGAAGAAACTGCAGTAAGATAGGAAAATGAGGAGTTGGGGCCGGATAAAAGAATAATAATAATAAAATAAAATAAAAAAATAAAAACTGAAGTTTCTGACAGTTTCAGAGCGAGCTTTAGGCAACGATTGACAGAAACAGAGGTGAAATAGTAAAGGCTTCGTCAAGATAGATTAGGATGGAGAGCTTCATCAAATCAGTCACTGGACGGAATACCACGGGAAAAAAAAGAAGGGAAAATAAAAATTAAAAAATCCATTTTAAGACTGCACTGTTATTTTCTTTATGAGTTGTTCGGCTTTACGCCATTACAAAGTCAAATTTTGCTGTTCCAGTGTAATGTCCTTGAGTACTTTTTCTCGCAGTTTTTGTACTGATATATACATTTTTTTTAGAAAACTTCAAATTATTATTTGTGTTCCAATGGAGTGGACTGTTTTACAATAGTGTTAGAAATGCAAATAATAGCTGGCATAAAAAATCTTATCGATACAATAAGTGGGAGGGAATCTCTTCGAGACTTGAAAAAGACGAAAAGCCGAACGATCATCGTCATTAAATAACAATAAATAAATAAAATATCACCTTGTGATAGTTCGATATTCGTCGAAACTAAGAGATATAATTGACGTCCAAGTGTTTTCTTGGACTGTTAAATACAGAAAGCTAGTGATATAAATAGTAATTTGTATAAATATCTTTAAAAATATCAGGCCAAGAACTGCGAGAGAATCACTCCAAGACTTGAAGATGACGAAAAGCTGAACGTGCATCGTCATTAGATAACAATTAATAAATAAAATGTCACCCTGTGATAGGTCTATGTTAGTCGTAACTAAGAAATACGATTGACGTCCAAGTTCCTTGTACTGTTAAATACAGGAAGGTAGTGAAATAATAACTTGCATAAACGCCTTCTAAAAATATCAGCACAAAAACTGCGAGAGAATTACTCCAAGACTTGAAAATGAAGAAAAGCCGAACGATCAGCATCACTAAATAATACGAGGCGCGTCCAGAAAGTAAGTTCCGTTTGGTAATAAAATGAAATTGTACACACATACAAAAGAAATTTTTATTGCACAAAATTCTACAACTCTTAAACTACTTTTCCACATAACTGCAGAAATTTTGTAGGCACTTGTCATAGCGTACCACAAGTTTTTGCATGCATCCTTCACAGAAGGTTGCCGCCTGTGTATTCAACCAAGTGGTAACAGCTCTTTATCATCGTTGAAGTGTTGACCAGCAAGGACAGATTTTAGGCGTAAGAAGAGATGAAAGTCGCTAGGAGAGAGGTCCGAGCTGTATCGAGGATGATCAAACAGGTCCCATTGAAATTGCCGTAAGAATTGTTTGGTCACATTCGGTGTGTGGGGTCAGGCATAATCGGGAAAAAAAATCTTTTGATAGTAATCCTCTTATTACACCTAAAATCTGTCTTTGGTGAACAACACTTCAACGATGATTTCGAGCTGAAAGAACATGTTACCACATGGTTGGATACATAGGCAGCAACAATCTATGAAAAAGGCACACAAAACCTTGTGCCATGCTATGACAATTGCCTACAAAATTTCGGAAGGTATGTAGAAAAGTATTTTAACAGTTGTAGATTTTTGTACAATCAATATTTTTTTCTGTATCTGTACCCGTTCGTTTTATATAACCAAACAGAACTTACTTTCTGGATGCGCCTCGTAATTAGTAAATAAAATGTCACCATATGATAGTTCGATATTCGTCGTAACTCAGAAATACAAATTCAGTGGAACTGTTTCCTTGGACTTAAATACAGGAAGCTAGTGCAATAAGAAAGGAGCTCCGCTAATGAATGAGCGCGGTGCGGACGGAACGCGGCTAGCGAGGACCACCGTCGCGTATGGAATGTCGCCGCTGCCGGCTCGAATTTGTCTGTAATGCAGCGCTAACACAATCACGCCGCAATCTGTTACTCCGTGCCCGCCCGCTCGCTGTCGGATTTAATGTAACGGAGTAATAGGAGGAACTATTAACTAATTAATTAATTAAGTAATCAATCAATCAGTCTCTGTAGCCATCTATCAAGATGGCGGCGCCCTCGGCACACACGTCCACACACGCGCGCGCTCACACACGCACACACACACACACACACACACACACACACACACACACACACACACGCACACACACGCGCACACATGTGAGGATCGCGCGCGCCCTCTGCCATCGTGCAGTAATGCCCCCGGACGGTCGGTCGGTATTACAAGAGTGTCCAGCCCCCCGATCGCAGTCCACCTCCCAATCGTGCCCAGTGAATACCTAATGCGCCGAACAATTACAGCTCACTCGATGCCCTTCCAAACGCGCCCGAGAGGGACACAGCCAAATGAGACGCACGTCATCCGGTGCAATCAGAGACCCATTCGTAGCGCGTCTGTTTGGCCGCTACACACGCGACTGTGAACTCCCAGAGCACCTGTAACCGCGTGTGGAGGTCCGCTCACTCCGTTGCCTGTCGACAGGAATCTCTATAAAAAAGCGAAAGGTTACTCATTCACTCACTCATTCACTGACTGAGTACCAGAATCGCTATTTTATTGTCTGGATGAGTAGTTTCGGTAATACAAAATGTTCAAATGTTTGTAATCCTATGGGACAAAACTAAATTGGTCATCAGCCCCTAGTCTTACAAAGTATTTAAACTAAGTTAAACTAACCTAAGGACAACACACACATCCATGCCCGAGGGAGGATTCGCACCTCCGATGCGCGAAGCCGTGCGATCCGCAACGTGGCGCTTTTAAGTAAGTAGTACAAAATATTGACAAGATCGCAATTTTATTGTCTGGATCAGTAGTTTCGGTAATACAAAGTTATCATCACCGGATCATCTGTTTCAGACACAACATTTTTGACAATTAGCGAAAGCACTTGTTTTTCCCATCAAGGGCGACCAGAAAAAGACCGTACTAGCCTGCCAAATATGCAGCTATTGGGGCTTGTATTTCAGCTCAATCACAAGACAATTATTTACGGTTGCAATCTGTGCATACAAGCAACACAAGCTGTATTAACAAGATAGCCTATGACGATCTTTTTGTGGTCGCCCTTCATGGGAAAGTACAACTGCTTTCGCTAATTGTCAAAAATGTTGTGTCTGAAACAGATGATCCGATAATGGTAACTTTGTATTACCGAAACTACTCATCTAGACAGTAAAATTGCGATCTTGGCAATATTTGGTACTACTTACTTAAGATCACCCCTTATAACATGATAAAATTAAGCCGCGCGGGACTAGCCGAGCGATCTGTAGCGCCACATTGTGGATCGCACGGCTTCCCGCGTCGGGGGTTCGAATCCTCCCTCGGGCATGGCTGTGTGTGTTGTCCTTAGGTTAGTTTAACTTAGTTTAAGTAGTTTGTAAGACTAGGGGCTGATGACCAACGTAGTTTTGTCCCATAGGATTACAAACATTTGAACAGGTTTTTTGATAAAATTAATTAAACAAGAAATCTCGAAAACCACTTCACCTATCACATATTTTTATTTCACTCTGGTGGGATTTTAATTTACCCTCGATCTGATGGCGAAATTATAGTTTCAAATCAGGAGGTACGCATAAAACATCGTGCGAAATTCTACTCACCGCGTTCTCCGAGAATTACTTGGAACAGTTAGTTCATGAGTCAACTAGAATTGTAAATGGATGTGAAAACACACTTGATCTCTTAGCAACAAATAATCCTGAGCTCATAACGATCATGAAAACAGATACAGGTATTAGTGAACACAGAGCTGTAGTAGCGAGATTGAATATCGAAAGTCCCAAAGTTACCAAAAATAAACGAAAAGTATATTTGTTCAGGAAAGCAGATAGAAACAAAATACATTGCTTCTTGAAAGACAGATTTCACTCGTATCCAACATTAAACGTAGGTGTAGATCAGATGTGGCTCAAATTCAAAGAAGTGGTATCGACAGCTATTGACACGAAACTCTTTCTCGAAATTTGACTGAAAACCCAAAGAAATTTTGGTCATATGTTAAATATACTAGGGGCAAAACACAAACAATACCCTCACTACATGATAGTAATGGCGATCCTGCCGATGACAGCACTACTAACGCAGAATTACTAAACATAGCTTTTAGAAACTCATTCACCAAAGAAGACGAAACCAATATTCCAGATTTCGAATACGAACAGAGGCCGTAATGAGTAACGTAGAAGTAGATATCATCGCAGTAGTGCAGCAACTAAAATCACTTAAGAAAAACAAGTCTTCTGGTCCGGTTTGTATACCCATTAGATTTCTATCTGATTATGCTGAAGCGATAGCTCCTTACTTAACAGCCGTATAAAACCGCTCTCTCATAGAAGGTTCTGTACCAAAAGATTGGAAAGTTGCACAGGTCACACCTATATTCAAGAAAGGCAGTAGGAGTAGCCCACTAAACTACAGGCCTATTTCATTGACGTCAATTTGCAGCAGTGTTTTGGAACATATCAAATATTATGAATTATCTAGAACAGAGCGATCTATTGACCCAAGGTCAACATGGATTTAGAAAATATCGTTCATGCGAAACACAACTAGCTCTTTATACACACGAAGTGATGGGTGGTATCGATTCGCAAATCGAGTCCGTATTTCTTGATTTCCAGAAGGCTTTTGACACCGTACCTCACAAACGGCTTTTAATCAAATTGCGTGGTTATGGTAAATCGCCCCAAATTTGCGATTGGATAGGGGATTTCCTGTCAGAGAGGACACAGTTCGTAGTAATCGATGGTAAGGCATCGACTAAAACAGAGATGATATAGGGCGTTCCACAGGGTAGTGTTATTGGTCCTCTGCTGTTCCTTATTTACATAAACGATTTAGGGGAAAATCTAAGTAGCTCTCTTAGGTTGTTACCAGATGACGCCGTCATTTGTCGTCTAATAAAATCATCTGAAGATCAAAACCAACTGCAAAACAAAGCTATCAGTATGGTGTAAAAATCGGCAATTGACTCTAAATAATGAAAAGTGTTAAGTCATCCACATGAGTACGAAAATAAATCAGTTAAACTTTGTTTACAAGATAAATCAATCAAAAGTGAAAGCCGTAAACTCCACAAATACCTAGAAATTACTATCTTCAGACTTAAATTGGAAAGAACACGAAGGTAATGTCGTGGGAATGGCGAACCAGAGACTGGTCAGTGTGGGATCCTTATCAGGTGGGTTTGACGGAGGACATCGAAAGAGACCAAAGAAGGGCAGCTCGTTTCGTATTGTCGCGATACAGAGGAGACAGCGTTACGGAAATGATATATGATCTGGGATGGGAATCATTACAACAACGGCGCTTATCGCTGCGGCATGGGCTACTTACGAAACTCCAATCGCCAACATTCTGCTCCGAATGCGAAAATATATTGTTGACTCCCACTTACATAGGTAGAAATGATCATCAGAATAAAATACGAGAAATCAGAGCTCGAACGGAGAGATTCAGATGTTCTTTCTTCCCGTGCGCTATTCGAGAATGGATGGGAGATAAATAGTATAATGGTGGTTCGATGAACCCTCTGCCAGGTTCTTAAATGTGATTTGCAGAGTATCCAATGTATATGTAGATGTATCGTGTGGTAGACTAGTGTAAGTTTAGGTGCTGCACGGCCACTGCACGGCCACTACGGTCGGGGGTTCGAATCCCCCCCCTCGGGCAAGGATATTTGTGTCGTCCTTAGGATTAGCTAGTTCATAAGTAGTTTGTAAATTTAGGGACTGATGACCCCGTAGTTAAGTCCTATAAGCTATACCAACATTTTTTTCTTACTTCTCTTCACTGGACTGATGTTTCACGAAATAATTTAGTAAGTTTTACTGCAGCTAGGTGCAGTGAATCTGTTAATGTGTTTCTTTAACCTGATGTACTCATCTATGTCGGAACACCCACAATGACTTACACTAAGCCGCGGTGGAATAGCCGTGCGCATCAAGGCGTCTTGCTGCTGTTCGCGCGGTATTTTGCCGTAGGAGGTTCGAGTCGTCATTGCGGCATGGGTGTGTGTGTGTTGTTCTTATGAAAGTAAGTTGAGGCAACGATGACCACTGCAATTAGGTCCCGTAACTTTACAAACAAACGAACACACACATACACACTTAAACTAATAAAACAGTTACATACGGAACACACTGCTTCGTAATCAAAATGACCTTTCCTAATGAAAGTCACTTTCTATGAATAGCAGTCACTGACTCTGCACGCACGTTTCGGCATTGTGTTTGTAAGATTCCTCTCTTTGCCGATCCCAGTAATAGGTTGTTCAAATGTTTGTTAAGATTATGGGACTTAACTACGGGGTCATCAGTCCCTAAACTTACAAACTACTTATGAACTACTTACGAACTAGGACGGCACAAATATCCATGCCCGAGGGGGGATTCGAACCCCTGACCGTAGTGGCCGTGCTGACCGTGACTGGAGCGCCTCAGTCACCTCGGCCACCGCGGCCGGCCCAGTAATAGGGCCACACCAACGATATTTGGTTAACCCTTGATTTGGCGCACACAGAAATCATGCGAAGAAAAATTATTAAGTTAAATTAGACGTTTAGCGCGATGTGAACAATTTTATATTAATTTTTTAAAAATATAATTTTGTGGCTGTAAGTAACATTGCTCAAAAAATTGTGTGGGTGGTACAATATAAAAACTCCACTGTTGTTCTTGTGGCTGCAGAAATTGTTGTGTTTTGGACTATTTCATGCGAAAAGTCTAATAACAAGGCCTTTTTTGTATAAAAGTACAGAACAGTCCCACAATTTCCACGTTTCATAGTCAAGTGCCAAAGTTAACAAAACATGCGTATTCTTTTTGGCCCATAATCTGACAAATGACAATAATTATAATACCTGTCACATCATACATCCATTCACTGTTACAAGAGATGTTGTTTTCTTCTTCATGTGGAATGGTTGTGAATTTAGCAATGGTCTACCAGGCATACTCATTCCTATAAACATCAGCCCATTTGCAGTGTCCCAGATAAAAATTCGCTAACACTTTTTCATAAGAAATCACCTTAAAAGCTTTCTTTCCCTTTATAAGTAGTTTTTAATGTATCAGAAAAAATATCGTCACAAAACTCAAAGATAGAAGTGCCCCAATAACTAATTCTTTCAGTGTCGTCTAAAAATTCAGATTATATCGAAAATTTTTGCTAAAGACAATGAAACATTGCCGTATTCGAGAGCTTAAATGATGGTTTCAAGTACTATTGCCCATCCAAGGACGAAATTGAAAAATGTTGCAAAAAACCACGCTCAGTTTTAATGTTGCTTGAGAGCAACATCGCCAAATAAAGGATTAAGTGTGATTAATGTCAATGAACGGAATAAACACCTTATCATATTGTTTTTATAATTTTTATTCTTATGAAACATTTATGTCCTTGTTGCACAATCACGGAACAGAAAAAGTCACGTCTCAAAAAAAGTAGAGTCTAAACAAGAGCAGAGTCAAAACAAGAGAAGAGTCCAAACAATAGTGAGAAAACGTGCCTTCTTGCTGACGTTCACCAGCGAAACTGGATAATAATTGCAGCCCTTAATTAAACAACACATCTATTCTTAAAGTAGGCCAAAATGTATGAATTAAAGTATTACATTTAGGTGTTAACTATTAAGCTCAACGTTTGTACGTGAAATTTGATTAAAAAAAAAAAAAAAAAGCAAATAAATGTCACGTTTTCACTTTATAAATTTATATATTAAATTTAATGTACGTAATTTATGACTTTGGCGAATACAAATATATTGCTTGACATTATTGTTTCGGTGTACTGTTTGTTGGACTTTTAATTTTAGTGTGTTTCAGTTTGTGGTTTGGAATTCACTAAATACATAATTAATCAAGGTCGTAGTATTTTTGTTTATTTATGCAATAACTTCTCAGTGCCAATTGGATAGTTGAAATGAGTGACAAAATCGTAATATACATTGATTTACAATCAAGCGATATATGAAACATGGTCTGCTCTAATTCATTTAAAAACAAGGTAAATGTGTAAACGTTGTGCAATAGTTACAGTATTTATTGTTGTTATATGTATATTGGTAAATGAATTTATGTGAGCAGGACATTCCGTAACTGTGTGTAATATATTCTTAGTAATTGTGATTATTATTTTCAAAAGTATAAAAGCACAATATTAAGTAGCGAGATAAATAGATTAATAGGTTCTTTAAATAAACACTCGAGTTTCACTGTACATGTATGTGAATCATAGTAGTTCAGAGTACGAGAATATTACAAATTACTCTTCCGGTGGTAGACGTTTACTTAAGGTTCCAATTGCTTTCGTTAGTAATGTTGGCAATGCTGAATATATATTGCGATGTATGGAATTTGCAGCATAAGAAACGTTACACGTTTCACAGCACAGCAGCAACAATACAATCAATATGAGAAAAATCCCGTACAGGTTGTCTAATATCAACATCTACACTACTCTCACAATGACTGTGTAAGGAAGTCGCGCTTTCATAGCTCTGTTACAATAATACAATTACTTTACAGCGAAAATTCCGCTCAAAGTAAATGTTTGAGTGCATCAATACTGATACTGTGATTACTAATATGGAACTGTGGAGATTAGACAAATGAGCTAAAATGTATTAATTTCTCGTGTTGTATTTCGTTTAATCACGAAACGTATTTCAAAACTGAATTCCGGGACTTTTTAGCGTCCCCAAACAATTTTTCGGAACACCGGGACAAAAGGATAAAAACCGACACAATTTCGCTTTTTCCGGAACGTTTCTTCACCCTACACTACATCATAATGAAGTAGAATGCGCCAGAACTATTTCTTACCTCCATACAAATCTATGTATTTCAGGCCAGTGATGATTAGCTTGCATATAATAGAGGTGGAACGCGTATAGCAAAATTATTGGTTCCTGTCAGTTGCAAAAGACGGATAATTTAATATTACACATCTGGGAAAGACAGGTCAAAATAATTAAACATGTTAATATTTCGGTATTTACGTTATGCTAGGCAGAGATATAATTAACGCAACTGCGGTAGTGATGTCTAGTTCTATGCACGAATATCTCTGGTTGTCCTAGTAAACAGAAATCAACAGTCAGTTATATGGTTGCAAAAAGTATTAAATTTGGCAATGTTAAATACGAAGGTTTACTAATATACTGCAGTGCTCGTTTGTCATTTTAAATCGCTAAAACAGTGCAATTCTTTGGAAGTAACTTAATATATCGGTCCATTCAGTTAAGAAGGTACAGCTTACAACCATTACGTTACGTTACGACGTCAAGTGTCGAATACTGAGTTTAATGAGGGGTGTATTGTGGACAGATTTAAGGAATTGAAAGCTTATGAGGCGTTATAATAGGGGATGAATCCATATTGTTAAATCATTTCCATCCCAGTTGATCACATTTTCGGGCTGAATTGGAGTGCGTGATACGATACTTTCGCATCGTAACATGCTGATGAAGTTAAGGAATTAATTTTCTTTGGAAGAAAAATATCCATCGATTCACGAAGTAAGGAGGACGTAAAATACAGACTGCAACTGACAACGAGTCCGTTCATTGTCAAGAGGAGTTTGATGGTATCAGTTTGCTGTTGGGAAGAAATGTCTGAGAGTGTACGTTGTTGTTGTTGTGGTCTTCAGTCCGGAGTCTGGTTTGATGCAGCTCTCCACCCTACTCTATCCTGAGCAAGCCTCTTCATCTCCTCATAAGAACGGCAACCCACATCCATTTGAATCTGCTTACTATATGCGTCTCTTGGTCTCCCTCTGCGATTTTTACCCCACACACTTCCCTCCAATGCTAAATTTACGATTCCCCGATGTCTAAGAATGTGTCCTACCAAGCGATCCCTTCTTTTAGTCAAGGTATGCCAAAAATTCCTTTTCTCTCCAATTCTGTTCAGTACCTCTTCATTAGTTATGCAATCTACCCACCTAATCTTCAGCATTCTTCTGTAGCACCACATTTCAAAAGCCTCTATTCTCTTCCTGTCCGCACCGCTTATCGTCCATGTTTCACTCCCGTACAAGGCAACACTCCACACAAATGCCTTCAGAAAAGACTTCCTTACACTTAAATCAATATTCGATGTTAGCAAATTTCTCTTTTTCAAAAATGCTTTTCTTCCCATTGCCATTCTGCATTTTATATCCGTTGTACTGCGACCATCGCATGTTATTTTACTACCCAAGTAACAAAACTCATCTACTACCTTCATTGTTTCGTTACCTAATCTAATTCCTTCAGCATCGCCTGATTTTCTGTTCATTTTATATGCTCTCTTCAACACACTGTCCATTCCATTCAACTGCTCTTCCAGGTCCTTTGCTGTCTCTGACAGAATTACAATGTCATCAGCAAAACGCAATGTTTTTATTTCTTCCCCCTGAACTTGAAACCCTATTCCAAATTTTTCCTTGCTTTCCTTCATCGCCTGCTCGATGTACAAATTGAATAACATCGGAGAAAGGCTACAACCCTGTCTTACTCCCTTCCCAACTGATGCTTCCCTTTCATGCCCTTTGAGTCTAATAACTGCAGTCTGGCTTTTGTACAAGTTGTAAATAACTCTCCTTTCCCTATATTTTACCCCTGCTGACTTCAGAATTTGAAAGAGTGTATTCCAGTCAACATTGTCAAATGCTTTCTCCAAATCTACAAAAGCTAAAAATGTAGGTTTGCCTTTCCTTAATCTATCTTCTAAGATAAGACGTAAAGTGAGTATTGCCTCCCGGGTTCCAACATTCCTTCTGAATCCAAACTGATCTTCCCCGAGGTCAGCTTCTACCATCTTTTCCATTCTCCTGTAGATAATTCGTGTTAAAATTTTGCAACCATGACTTATCAAACTGATTGTTCTGTAATTTTCACACCTGTCTGCGCCTGATTTCTTTGGAATGGGGATTATTACATTTTTCTTAAAGTCTGAGGGCATTTCGCCTGTCTCATACATCCTACATACCAGTTCAAATAGTCTTGTCATGGCTGGCTCTCCCAGAGACTTTAGTAGCTCTGAGGGTATGTCATCTACTCCTGGGGCCTTGTTCCGACCTAGGTCTTTCAAGGCTCTGTCAAATTCATCTCTCAGTATAGTATCTCCTATTTCATCTTGATCTACTTCCTCTTCCCTTCCTACAACATCGTCTCTAAGTTCATTTCCTTTGTAGAGCTGCTCTATGTACTCTTTCCACCTTTCAGCTTTCCCATCTTTGCTGAGAACTGGTTTCCCATCTGAGTTCTTAATATTCATAGAGCTGCTTTTCCTGTCCCCAAATGTCTCTTTTATTTTCCTGTAGGCGGTATCTACTTTTCCCCTTGTTATACATTCTTCTACAGATTTGCATTTGGCTTCTAGCCACTCCTGCTTAGCCATTTTGCACTTCCTGTCAATCTCATTTTTTAGTCGTCTGTACTCCATTTTGTCTGTTTCATTTACTGTATTTTTATATTTTCTCCTTTCATCAATTAAATTTAGTATTTCCTGTGATATCCAAGGATTTTTTGTAGGTCTTGCCTTTCTACCTATTTTTTCCTCTGCTGCCTTCACTATTTCATCTCTCAATGCTTCCCATTCCTCTTCTACTGTTTTATTTCCCCCTGTTTCTGTCAATTGTTGCCTAAATCTCCCTCTGAAATTCTCCAGAACTTCACGTTCCTTCAATTTATCTAAGTCCCATCTCCTTATTTTCCTACCTTTCTGCAGTTTTTTCAGCTTCAGCCTACAGTTCATAACTAACAAGTTATGGTCAGAGTCTATATCTGCCCCTGGGTATGTCTTGCAGTTTATAACCTGGTTCCGGAATCTGTGTCTTACCATTATAAAATCTATCTGATACCTTCCGGTGTCTCCTGGTCTCTTCCACGTATACAACCTTCTTTTGTGGTTCTTAAACCACGTGTTTGTTACGATTAAATCATGTTCCGTGCAAAATTCTACCAGACGACTTCCTCTTTCATTCCTCCTGCCCAGTCCATATTCACCTACTATTTTTCCTTCTCTTCCTTTTCCTACTACCGAATTCCAGTCTCCCATCACAATTAAGTTTTCCTCTCCCTTAACTGTCTGAATAATTTCGTTTAGTTCCTCATATATTTCTTCGATCTCCTCATCATTGGCAGAGCTAGTTGGCATATAAACTTGTACTACTGTTGTCGGTGTTGGCTTCGTATCTATCTTGACAATGATAATGCGATCACTGTGCTGCTCATAGTAGTTTACCCGCATTCCTATTTTCTTATTCATTATCAGTCCTACTCCTGTGATACCCCCAACTGATTTTGTACTTATAATCCTGTACTCTCCTGACCAGAAATCCTGTTCATCCTGCCACCGAACTTCACTAATCCCCACTATATCTAACTTCAACCTATCCATTTCCCTTTTTAAATTTTCTAATTTACCTACCCTATTAAGCGATCTTACATTCCACGCTCCGACCCGTAGAATGCCAGTATTGTCTTTCCTGATGACAACATCCTCCTGAGTAGTCCCCGCCCGGAGATCCGAATGGGGGACTATTTTACCTCCGGAATATTTTACCCGAGAGGATGCCATCATCATATTTTCATACAGTAGAGCTGCATGTCCTCGGGAAAAGTAACGGCTGTAGTTTCCCCTTGCTTTCAGCCGTTCGCAGTAGCTGTGTGGCAAAGCCACATTAGCTGATGTTACAAGGCCAGCTCAGTCAATCATCCAGACTGTTGCCCCTATAACTACTGAAAAGGCTGCTGCCCCTCTTCAGGAACCACACGTTTGTCTGGCCTCTCCACAGATACCCCTCCGCTGTGGTTGCACCTACGGTACGGCTATCTGCATCGTTGAGGCACGCAAGCCACCCCACCTCGGCAATGTCTGTGGTTCATGAGAAGATGTGGTGCTACAAACTAATGATGCATAACAGGTGAACTGATCAGGTGCCGAAAGAGGAGGTATTCGGAAGGATGGCAGAGAACGGGACTCATGGAAAATACTGACAAGAAGAAGTGACAGAATGGTAGGAGACCTGTTAAAACATCAGGAATCACAGTCGTGCGAGGGTACTGTATAGGAAAAAAAAATGTGGGACAGACTATTTACATCTACATAAATACTCCGCTAACCACATTTAAGCGCAGGACGGAGGGTTCATAGAACAGCTTTTATGATATCTCTCTACCTTTCCATTCTCTGATGGCGAGTATGAAAAGGGAACCCATAAATCTTTCCGTTTCAGATTGGTCTCACTTTATTAACATGATCATGGCTCTTTATGTAGGTGTGTGCTAACAAAATACGAGGGTTCGAACTTAAATAGTTGTAACTATATTTATTCACAACTGATACAAAAGCGTTACATATTTCTACCTGTTACTGTCCTTCAGTCACCAGCGTTGTGTAGAACCCGTTGCCAGCGATGTGGAAGGCGTAGTACACCGTTAGCAGAGCCTGTTCAGTTGATGGTGCGAATGGAGCGGTCTACTTCCTGTCATATCTTTGAAACAGTCCTAAAGCGAATGCCACGAAGTGGATCCTTCCTTTTCGGAATCAAATCAAAGTCACAAGATGTCCAAGGAGTATGGTGGATGGTGCAATACTAAATTCAAAAATTTAGTATTGTTCAAATGTTTGTAAAGTCTATGGGACTTAACTACGGGGTCATCAGTCCCTAAACTTACAAACTACTTACAAACTAGCTAATACTAAGGAAGGCACAAATATCCATGCCCGAGGGGGGATTTGAACCCCCGACCGTAGTGGCCGTGCAGACCGTGACTGGAGCGCCTCAGTCCCCTCGGCCACTGCGGCCGGCGGTACAATACTTCCCAGTCACATCGACCAAACAGAGTAGGCACAGCTTGCGCTGTATGCGCCCGCGCATTGTCGTGCAAAAGATGAGAGTTGCTGTGAAAGTGTTGCCGCTTCTTTCCCAAAGCTCGTAGCAGGTGATGCTCCAAAAACGAATACTGCGCATTGACGGTCTGGAATGGAGGAACATAATGCGTTAGGATAACGTTATCAGTCAGTCCAGTGCCAGCTGCCACCAGTGACACATCGTAAACAGCGCTAAGTATCTGAATTTAATTTGCCAGTCTAGTTCATTTTCGTTAGTACTCTGTTTTAAGAGGTTTATTCCCGCGTACTTGCAGATTTCGTTTGTACTACTGTTTTAATAGTTTATTCTATCGTATTTGATAAATACCGTTGTGTTTAGTCTTCGTCTTTGACCGGTGTATTTCAAAACAAGTCAGACTGTTACTAAAGCTCGTTATTAGTTAGTCCAGTGCCAGCTGCCACCAGTGCCACATCGTAAACATCGCTAAAGCTGCCGGACTCAGTTTTGTTGATTCGACAGTGTAGTTACCACTGACCACGGTTCAGTCAGCAGCCAGCCGCCTTCATTAGAGTACTAGGCTTCTTTAAAGTTGACATAAAAGTTTTCTGGGTATGGTACCGCGTCATGATGTAAGGCTATTACTTAAATATCCAACGTTTCGGCCAACGTTACAGTGGCCTTCATCTGGGTAAGTTGTTAATTGCATTTAATTGTATCGATAGGATGTGTGCCTGCTGTGTGCGGACGCAGGAGGAGTTGGCCGCGGTTCGCGAACAGCTGAGCGTGCTGTTGTCTACGGTCAGCCGTCTTCAGGCTGCTGTCTCGGGGTGCAGCGATGGTGGGGAGTCTGGTGCGTCGAGTGGGACACCTCAGGTGTCTCACGCTTCGCTCTCTGTCCCTGCTACCGAGGCACCTTCAGGTGTACCGGACGTCGTCGAGCCGCCTTCTCCGCAAGGGGAGTGGCGGGTTGTACGGCGTTCGCGTCGCTCGAGGCGGAAGGCCAATGTGGAGGCTGGACGTCCGTCCGCGCCCGTTCGTCCTGTGAGTGAAAGTGGGGCCACTCCTTCAGCAGGGTCCGAGCAGGTACACGGGGGGAGGGGATTATTAGTTATTGGGAGCTCCAATGTTAGGCGCGTGATGGAGCCCCTTAGGCAGATAGCGTCCAGATCTGGAAGGAATTCCAACGTGCACTCGGTGTGTCTGCCGGGGGGCCTCATCCGAGATGTGGAGGCGGCCTTGCCGGCGGCTATCGAAGGTGCGGGGTGCAGTCGACTGCAAGTCGTGGCTCACGTCGGCACCAATGACGCTTGTCGCTTGGGTTCTGAGGACATCCTCAGGTCCTACGAGCGGCTGGCAGAATTGGTGAAGGCTGCTGCCTTCGCACGCGGGGTGCAAGCAGAGCTGTCGATTTGCAGCATTGTTCCCAGGGTTGATCGGGGTCCTTTGGTTTGGAGCCGAGTGGAGGGTCTGAACCAGAGGCTTCGCCGACTCTGTGACAGTCATGGCTGCAGATTTCTGGATCTGCGTTATCGGGTGGGGAATTGTAGGGTGCCCCTAGATAGATCAGGGGTGCACTACACTAAGGAAGCGGCTACTCGGGTAGCAGAGTACTTGTGGAGTGCACATGGGGATTTTTTACGCTAGGCGCTAAATCTGATGAGCACTCGCCTGTCAGCATTCAAACAGCGAATTCAGGCCACGTTCGGAAAAAAATTCGAACATAAAAATATTAGCCGCGTACTTACAGAGTATTAGAAACAAAGTTCCCGAATTTGCAGCGCTGCATGGAAGTTATTGCGCTCAGATAGTTTTAGGCACCGAAAGCTGGCTAAATGATGATGTGACAAGTTCAGAAATATTTAGCGAAGCGTGGAATGTATATCGGAAAGATAGATCTGATACAACTGGAGGAGGAGTGTTCATCGCTGTGGACAAAGATATTGTTTCTACTGAGATCGAGGTTGAAAGTAACTGAGAAGTTATCTGGGCACGTATAACAGGTCTAAAAGAAGTAAAGTTAATAGTTGGGTGTTTTTACCGGCCCCCCAGTGCTCCTGTAACAGTTTTAGAATCATTCAAAGAAAGTCTACACCAGGTAGTGCATAGATATCCGGGCCATGTAATATTAGTCGGAGGTGACTTCAACCTTAAGAGTATAGATTGGGACCTCGCTAGTTACATTTCAGGCGGTACAGAAAAGCAGTCTTGCGAGCTACTTTTGGACACATTCTCCGAAAACTGTCTTGAGCAGTTAAACCGGCAACCCACGCGCAATGGAAATATTCTAGACCTTATAGCCACAAACAGGCCTGACCTTATTAACGATGTCTGTGTAGAGACAGGAATTAGTGATCATGATATCATCATAGCGTCGATGGTGACCAAAGTTCATAAACCAGTCAAGAAGGCTAGGAGCGCGTTTTTGTTGGGAAGAGCCGACAAGCAAATGTTACGATCGCACTTAGAAAATGAATGGGCATCGTTTAATTCTGGGACTATGGATGTAAAGGAATAGTGGACTAAATTTAAGTGCATTGTTAATAAAGGGTTAGAGAAATATGTGCCAGTAAAGACGATTAAGGATGGAAAAGATCCACCGTGGTATAATAATAATGTTAGAAAGCTGCTGAGAAAACAAAGGCTGTTGCACTCTCGATTAAAAAAAGAACATGCAAATGATGACAGGCAAAAGTTAGTAGAGATTCGTGCGTCGATAAAAAGATCGATGCGTGAAGCATACAATAATTATCACAGCCATACCTTAGCAAAAGATCTTTCCGAGAACCCGAAAAAATTCTGGTTCTATGTAAAATCGATAAGCAGGTCAAAGCCCACTGTTCAGTCACTAGTTGATCATTCCGGGGCAGTAATAGAAGAAAGCAAACGGAAAGCTGAAGTTCTAAATTTAACCTTTAAGAAATCTTTCACGCAGGAGGACCGCACAAATATACCATCATTTGATCAACGTACTAATTCCGAAATGGGGGACATAGCAATAGGTATTTCCGGTGTAGAGAAGCAGCTGAGAGAGCTAAATACGAAACAGTCTGCTGGTCCGCATGGAATACCAGTTCGGTTTTACAAAGACTATTCTGCGGCATTGGCCCCCTACTTAGCTTGCTTGCATTTATAGCGAATCTCTAATTCAGCGCAAAGTTCCTAGTGATTGGAAAAAAGCGCAGGTGACTCCCGTGTATAAGAAAGGAAAGAGAACTGACCCATACAATTACAGGCCAATATCGTTGACATCGGTTTCATGTAGAATTTTGGAGCATATTCTCAGTTCGAATATAGTAAATTTCCTTGAAACGGAAAAGCTTCTTTCCATGAATCAGCACGGGTTTAGGAAACATCGTTCATGTGAAACTCAGCTTGCCCTTTTCTCACATGACATTTTGCGAGCCATGGACGAAGGGCAACAGGCGGATTGTGTTTTTCTCGACTTCAAAAAGGCGTTCGACGCGGTGCCACACTGCAGACTGCTAACGAAGATACGAGCTTATGGAATAGGTTCACAGATTTGTGACTGGCTGGAAGACTTCCTAAGTAATAGAACGCAGTACGTTGTTCTCGACGGCGAGTGTTAATCAGAGACGAGTGTATCGTCAGGCGTGCCCCAGAGGAGTGTGATAGGACCGCTATTATTTTCTATCTATATAAATGATCTAATGGACAGAGTAAGTTGTAATTTGCGGCTGTTTGCTGATGATGCTGTGGTGTATGGGAGGATGTCGTCTGTAACTGACTGTATCAGCATACAGGATGACTTAGACAAAATTTCTAGTTGGTGTGAAGAATGGCAGCTAGCTCTCAATGTAGAAAAATGTAAGGTGATGCGCATGAGTAGAAAAAACAATCCTATAATGTTCGAATACAGCATTAGTAGTGAGCTTCTTGATGCTGTCGCGTCGTTGAAATATCTAGGCGTAACATTGCAGAGCGATATGAAATAGAACGAGCATGTAAAGACAGTTGCGAGTAAGGCAGACAGCCGACTTCGGTTTATTGGGAGAATTTTGGGAAGATGTACTTCACCTGTAAAGGAGACCGCTTGTGCGACCACGTCTTGAGTATTGCTCAAGTATTTGGGACCCGCAGCAGTTCGGTTTGAAGGAAGACATAGAGGCGGTTCAGAGGCGAGCAGCTAGATTTGTTACCGGTAGGTTCGACCAATGCGCGAGTGTCACGAAAATGCTCCGGCAACTCAATTGGGGATCGCTGGAAGAAAGACGACGTTCTTTTCGTGAATTTCTGTTAAATAAATTTAGAGGGCCGGAATTTGAAGCTGAGTGTAGTACGATCTTGCTGCCGCCTACTTACATTTCGCGTAAAGATCACAAAGACAAGATAAGAGAAATTAGGGCTCGTACGGAGGCATATAGGCATCCTTTTTTCCCTCGTTCAATTTGGGAGTGGAATAGGAAAGGAAATGCTTACGGTGAATAGCGGAGTATGGATGTAGATGTAGATGTAGAACACCATCACAGTCGTACACGAGAATCTCCAAAACTTTCACCATACTGGGGCTCTGACGCACTTTCAACTTTAGCGGCAACCCATAGTGTTGCCATTCGCTGAATTGGCGTTTCAGTTTTGGCTCGTACGATGTGGCCCATGTCTCCCCCAGTGTTATTATACGGAAGAAAGCCTTCCTTCGCAGTCATGGCGCTGTAAGTGCGTCTGAGCAGCGTCGTGACACATCCATTTTTATATATCCGTCAATTCATGCGGAACCCATCATGATGCTATTTTTCGCATGCCCAGGCGCTCCTTCAGAATGCGAGGCACAGTCGTATGCGCTAGTCCCGTTTCGTGGGCGAATTCACGAATCGTTTGGCGTCGATTACTGTCTACTAACGCGGGAACAGTATGCACTCCTTCTTTAGACACGCTAGGACGACGTGCCCGATGCATGTCTGCCACAGTATGCCAACCTTCATCGAAGGCTTTTACCCAACGTGCCACTGTTCTGTAGGGCAATGCCGATTCCCCGCACGCAAGACCTTTATGGCATTGTCGTGCTGCACTACCTCTGGAACACTCAATCTCTTTGATTACAATCCTTTGTTCCTGTTTCGAAAAACATAGTGAAACCGTTACTTTAGACGGCTTCCCCAGAAGCGACTGTGTTTCTCTCGATTGTGCTCACGCCGGCGACGAGGGACGGCCGAGTCCGTTTGCTCGGAGGTAAGTTAGGTATGTCAACAACGTGTGCTATCAGCGACAGTAGTAGATTCCATTGCATAGTGTCTCCACATCAGTGTTGCCACTATTTAAGTTCCAACCCTCGTATGTTCGCATTTGAAACTGCAAGATGGTGATAGAAATTTCACAAATAGGTCTCGTCGCAACGAATAACGTAATTCTTTTAATGATATCCACCCCAACTCGTGCATCATTTCCGTGACACTCTGCCCCGTATATCGTGATGATACAAATCGAACTGCCCTTTTCTGAACTTTCTCTAAATTCTCCGTGAATACGTGAGTGATGCCACAACGGGCAGCAATACTCCACAATATGACGCACAAGTGAAGGATAGGCAGTTGCATCTTCTAAGTCTTCTGGCAATGAAACATAGCTTTTGCTTCGCCTTACAGACAAATTATAAAAGAAATTACTAAGTTGTTCTCAATAGTTATTTCTAAGTATTTAGTTGCATTTACGGTCTTTAGATATGACTGATTTATCCTTTAAATGAATTTTAACGTATTTCTTTTAGTGCTCATGTGGAAATCACACTGTTCATCGTTTAGCGTCAATTTCCAGTTTTGAACAGTGTAGATCTTTAAATCATTTTTGCAGTTGCTTTTGATCTTCTGGTGACTTTACTAACCGATAAACACCATCACCCGCGAAAAGTCTAAGAGATATATAGGGACCCTGTATCACTTCTCTGGGGAACGCCAGATATGACATTTGTTGTACTCGATTACATACCGTCAATTGCAACATACTGCGTCTTTTGTGACAGGAAATCGCGCATCAAACCGGACAAGTGTGGTTTGTAGAGCTGCTCTAAATACTCCATCCACCTTTCAGCTTTCGCTTCTTTGCTGAGAACTGGTTTCCCATCTGAGTTCTTGCTATTCGTAGAGTTGCTTTTCTTGTCTCCAAATGTCTCTTTTATTTTCCTGTAGGCTGTATCTACTTTTCCCCTTCTTATACATTCTTCTACAGATTTGCATTTGGCTTCTAGCCACTCCTGCTTAGCCAATTTGCACTTCCTGTCAATTTCATTTCTTAGTCCTCTGTACGCCATTTTGCTTGTTTCATTTACTGCATTTTTATATTTTCTCCTTTCACCAATTAAATTTAGTATTTCCTGTGACATCTAAGGATTTTTTGTAGGTCTTGCCTTTCTACCTATTGTTTCCTCTGCTGCCTACACTATTTCATCTCTCAATGCTACCCCATTCCTCTTCTAATGTTTTATTTCCCCCTGTTTCTGTCAATTGTTGCCTAAATCTCCCTTTTAAATTCTCCAGAACTTCACGTTCCTTCAGTTTATCTAAGTCCCATCTCCTTATTTTCCTACCTTTCTGCAGTTTTTTCAGTTTCAGCCTACAGTTCATGACTAACAAGTTATGGTCAGAGTCTGCCTAAATACGGACCTGGTGCTAGATATGGAGGTATTGTGTTAGCATACTCTGAAAGGAATCTAATTGGTACACAATCTAGACGGGAGATTTGCATTTGTTTAGTGATTTAAGTTGCTTTAATATTCCAGGGATATATACTTCTAAATTACACATACCGTCGGTTGTTCTTCATTCGAATTCTGGGTCAAGAACAACCACCGGCATGCGTAATTTAGAACTATACTAGCTGAAACCCGCGGCTCCGCTCGCGTGTTGGTGTATCTTTCAGTGGTGTGCTATGAGACTGGTTTTGAAGGATTAAATGAAATACAATATATCCTTTAGAAACAAACAATTTTAATCAACATTCAAATTAAAAAAAATAATGTGAAGTAAGTAGTGTATATCAAATCACGAAATTCAACAATAACGATTGTAATAATATCACAGATCGATCACTAAATGTAATGCGGCAAATCGATTTTTTAAAGAGGTGTATTAAAAGAAATTTCTTTTTTACTGCTTTATTTATTTATTCTTATATTTCCGTATTCGTAAGCTTATCCTTACAGAGAAAGAACTGAAGACATTGTAGCACACATAGACAAAAGATATGGACTGTGGCATCACGTTTCGCGACTTTCAACCACCATTCCGTTATAGCTATCGGCATGGAACTGCTATGGCGTTCAACGGGAGACTTCGGACAACAATTACACACAGACCATTCGTTTGCGTTCTGTAGTTTTCGCTGCGAAGCGAAATATTAACACACACACACACACACACACACACACACACGTAGAATTTTATATACACCAATAACTTTCCATCCCTATATACTCCAACCTTTTATCATTATCAACCCTGAAGCAACAATGCTACCAATAAAACCATTTTCAAAGAGTAAATATAATTTTCAAAGAGTAATTATTGTTCCGCTTTTCGCGTTATGTTCTTCAAATTACTAAATATCTATCAGATAAAAGAGTGCCTAAAACATTCCTCACGTATAAATTAGTAACTGTACCAATATTTAAGTCTCTGCGTCTTGTCTTTCGGACGTGATAAGCGTTCACTGAACAGACATTCACATTTATAGATACAGATATCCCCGGAGTATTATAACAACTTAAATCACTTACGAAATACATCCATAGTTCATGGCATATGATGCAATTGCAACTCTGATATGAAGAGGTTGGAGAGGAAGAGGTATTCTATGCGCGACGCATCATGGCAGTTATAAGAGTCACGACTAAAGTTCCATGTCCGATTTTAGGTGAAGTAGTCGATAGACACAAGTGCCAGTACTTGTGTCCGGATGTGTGATTTGTAGCCATTGGCGCCTCATACGGTCGCCCACGCCTGTTTCACTTTAGCAAGAATAATTACTGTCGTACCAACAATATTCAGACGAATAGCAATCCTTTACGGAACTAAATTCAAATTCAATCCTCCTTTATTATGAGCATTAAGATTCATTTTCATATTTACAATAGGAGGATTAACAGGATTAGTTCTTGCAAACTCATCACTAGACATTGTGTTACATGACACATACTATGTAGTAGCCAGTGTTGCCAACTTAATGGATTTTCCACTAAAACCAGTGGTTTCTACCGTCCCTTTAGTGGCGAAATATGGTTTCTGGCGGCTGGTGGATTTTATAGTGGTTTACAAGCATTAAGTTTCACTTACTGAAAATGCGATCTTAAAGCACTAGGCTATTGATGTGTTTCGAAATATTTTGCATTTATTTGGAAGACAACAGTAATGCAATACAGTATATCAAACGAACCATCACACTCCACAGATGACATACGGGATCCCCTGTAAAATGAATAGTATTTAGTAGCTGCTAGTTCATTTCACAAGGGAAGGCGGATTGCGCAGGTTCAGGGAATGCAGCAACCAGTTTCAAACAGTGGCTGCTAACTTATTTCATTGTCGCTTCCAATAAACACTGAGCACTTCTTGGCTAACGCAGGGTGCGTCACGTCACATGTGCAGAAAAAGTACTCGACTGTCGTCGTTCATGGTGCGCACTGTACATTACTGTAATTCTCGGTGTATGGTATTATTTCACGGCTTCATTGCCGATGTTGAGAGGTTATTTAACAGTATTAATGTAATAAAAACAATCAGAGGAATAGAATGAAACTACATCTTGTAACTGCTAGATTAAGAATACGCTGTGGTTTGTGGTTGGCAGAAAAGTGCTGCAATGATTATGATATTCCAACAAACGTTATAAAACAAATCGGTACCAACGAATCATACATATCAGAAACCGACAATGATGGTGATGCAGACAAATCTGATTCCTCTTCAGAAGACTTTTTGTATGTTCTTAACCTTGAATTGCTGGCTTAATGTACATTTAATGATTGTGAATATTTTATTACTTAAGAATAAAGGAAACTAATTACTAATATACTTAATGAATGAAACTTTCACTCTGCAGCGGAGTGTGCGCTGGCATGAAACTTCCTGGCAGATTAAAATTGTGTGCCGGAACCGGCACTCGAACCTGGGACCTTTGCATTTAGCGGGCAAGCGCACTACTGACTGTGCTATCCCGACACGACTCACGATGCCGTCCCACAACTTTACTTCCGCCAGTACCTCGCCTCCTACTTTCCAAATTTCACAGAAGCTCTCCTGCGAACCATGCAAGACTAGCACTCCTGGAAGAAAGGATATGGTGGAGACATGGCTTAGCCACAGCCTAAGGGATGTTTCTCCACCATATCCTTTGTTCCAGGAGATGTAGTCTTGCATGTTTCGCAGAAGAGCTTCTGTGAAGTTTGGGAAGTAGGAGGCGAGGTACTGGCGGACTAAAGTTTAATATTCATAGAATATATGACTTCAACTGCGATTGGGCAAAGCTGAAAATGTGTACCCAGCCGGGATTCGAACCCGGGTGTCCTGCTTTCTAGGCAGTTGCGCTGACCCCTACACCACTGGGGACACAGTGATCACCGCACCTGCAAGGACTACCCATGCACGCCTCTCGTCAGATACAAATTCCCAGCTTCGCCCTGAAGTAAAGTTGTGAGGCGGCATCGTGAATCGTGTCGGGATAGCTCAGTCGGTACAGCGGTTGCCCGCGAAACGCAAAGGTCCCAGGTTCGACTCCCAGGTCCGGCACACAATTTTAATCTGCCAGGAAGTTTCATATACTTAATGTTTTGTTTCATGATAATTTAAAAACATTTAGTGGAAATTTTAGCGATTTTGAGAGTAGGGGCATTTTTGTTAGTGGTTTTGCTCTTGAAACCGGTGGGGTGGTCACTTTAACTGTTGGCAACAATGGTAGTATCGGAGGAGTCCCTGGTCTGTCAATTAGAGGTGGGATTCCATCACCTCCAAAGGTCCGAGGCATTTTGCTCTGATTGCTGACAGCATGATAGCTAATGCAGTGAGTGCTCAGTTAAGATCTACTCTCTTCTGCAAGAAGGAAGTAAGTACCAAGACTAAGCTAGCAGTGTACCGCTCTTTCGACCAACTTTGTAGTATTGGAGTGAAAGTTGGGTGGATACAGGTTACCTTATTCACAAGGTAGAGGTTACAGATATGAAACTAGCAAGAATGATTGCAGGCACTAATATATGGGAACAATGACAGGAGGGTATCCATAATGAGGAAATCAAGGAAAAACTGGGTTTGAACACCATAGATGAAGCAGTTACAGCGGACAGACTGAGATGGTGGGGTCATGTTACACGCATGGAAGAAGCAAGGTGACCTAAGGGGCTCATGAGCTCGGCAGCGGAGGACAATAGGAGTCGAGGTAGACGAAGAAGAAAGTACTTAGATTCGCTGCAGAATGATTTTGAAGTAAAAGGCATAACATCAGACGAGGCATCAATGTCTTTTGGTTTTCCTTGTGGCACTTAATCGAAGCGGTGGTCTCTGATGACACAAGATAAGCCCATGCTTACAATTGCGCTCACGGGCGGTGGACGGGCGTGGTGTGCTGCTCCGCCGACTTGTACAGACTAAGGTAATATGGGTAGGTGCTATGTCACTCCCTACCCACATTCCCTTAGTCTGTACAAGTCGGCGGAGCAGCACACCACGCCCGTCCACCGCCCGTGAGCGCAATTGTAAGCATGGGCTTATCTTGTGTCATCAGAGACCACCGCTTCGATTAAGGGCCACAAGGAAAACCAAAAGACATTCCAAGAAAATAGAAACAGCGCAATAACAACTTACGGTGTCACACCACGGAGAGCGCATTATAATCTGAAGATGCCCTGCTAAAGAGCGAAACGCGTCATTGACTAATAAAAAAGGTTGCAATCAAGACGGTTTGAAAGAATATTTATTCTAACTGATTGCTGTTACACCATGGATTGGAAGTCATTTTTGTGTACTTTCTGTTTCCACGTCCCCGAGGCACGGTGTCGCTGGGGTGCGGCGGATGCTGCAGGCTGGAGCAGGGGGCGAACAAGTGTCTGCTGGCGTGACCCGCGTCGCGCCAGTCGCCTCCCCGGTGTGCGCCGCTGGCGCGCTGCCGTGCTGGTGCCAGTGCCGCTGGCGCCAGTGCCAGCGCCGCTACTGGCGTATCGATTGCGGTATTTACGCTGGCGGCCGCCGCGGACTGGCGGCGCGGCTCACCACTGCGAGGCGGGCAGGCTCTGCGGCCCACGGGCTCTGTGCGTCTCCACGGGCCGGGGAAGCAGGGCGCAGTAAGAGGCGCCGGACGAGCTGCGGTCAGGGTGTCTCACCTTCGATGTTCCTTTCCTCAGAAAATGATGGCACGCAAACTGCGATTACAGCAATAAATTTTGAAATTCAGGCTCTTATGTTGATAATAGTGATGTATGCAACTGTTCAAAATTCAAATGTTCGTAAATCTATCAGACCAAACTGCGTGGTCATCAGTCCGTAGCTTAAAAACTACTTAAACTAAGGTAAAATAACCTAAGGACAACACACACACACACACACACACACACACACACACACACACACACACACACACACTCATGCCCCATGGAGGACTCGAACCTCCGACGGCGAACAACCGCGCGTTCCGCAGCGAGACGCTTTAGACCGCTCGGCTACTCCACTCAGAAAATGATGGCACGCAAACTGCGATTACAGCAATAAATTTTGAAATTCAGGCTCTTATGTTGATAATAGTGATGTATGCAACTGTACAAAATTCAAATGTTCGTAAATCTATCAGACCAAACTGCGTGGTCATCAGTCCGTAGCTTACAAACTACTTAAACTAAGGTAAAATAACCTAAGGACAACACACACAAACACACACACCCATGCCCCATGGAGGACTCGAACCTCCGATGGCGAGCAACCGCGCGTTCCGCAGCGAGACGCTTTAGACCGCTCGGCTACTCCACCGCGGCGATATATCCAGACACGTGCTTTTGAGATATCGGTTTGAATCCCAGATTACTATCGACAAGGGATCCGAAAAGCTTTTGGCACTGTACCTCGCAAGCACCTTCTAATCAACATGCGTGCTTATGGAATATCGCCACACTTGTCCGGTTTGATACGCGATTTCCTGTCACAAAAGACGCAGTACGTTCCAATTGACGGTAAGTAATCGAGTACAACAGAAATCACATCTGGCGTTCTCAGAGAAGTGTTATAGTGTCACTATATATCTCTTAGAGCGTTCGCGGGTGGTGGTGTCGTTTATCGGTTAGTAAAGTCACCACAAGATCAAAAGCAACTGCAAATATCTGCACGGTTCAAAACTGGAAATTGACGTTAAACGATGAACAGTGTGAAATCCATATTCATTTAAACGATAAATCAGTCATATCTAAAGACCGTAAATGCAACTAAATACCTAGGAATAACTACTGAGAATAACTTAAATTATCTGACACGCCTAGGGTTACCAGATGTCCCTCTTCAGAAAAGAGGACAACATTTATACATTAATAAAAGAATCTTTTCTCTCTCTCTTTCTCTCGTATTGAAAACTCAAGTACTAGTGCTGTCTCTACTGTATTATCAGAGTCTTGTTTTTAGAATGAATTACATGACTATATAGCAGTGAAACCCTAATATATCACCATTTGTCATTATCGTCTTAAGTGCTGAAAAATTTTTCCATACTTATAAGATACCTTGTCGATCACCCCTGTTTTCACCTCAATTTTTTTACGATGTATCATTTACAGAAACCGTAGTACCGTTGTCTGTAAAATTGTCACGAATAAAGTTACTGTAAAAATTATCTAAGCATTCCTTGATATAGCTATGCTCCGATTTCCGATCACACCGACGTGACCATATACATGATTAGCATCTAGATTCTCGTGATTGAATGCAATATGTTAGGCTAGCTGAAAAAAAGCAATAAATAAAATAAACTTTTAATTTATCGTACAAAGGCTCGCAATTGGTTATTAAAAATAAAAGCTTTAAATCTATTTTTTTCAAAACTATGTTTATGTAGTTATGTGTCTTTGATCTTGAACAGGCGAATGGTGAAATGGCAATGGTGACTGTGGCTTCTGACCTTATTTGTAGGCGTTGTGAACAAGGTTTTAACGTATGTATGATGAACATTGCTCTAGCTTTTGATCTTAAAGTCGTAAGTGTGGTTGGCAGACAACACACAGAACTGCTGAGTCCCAGCACAAAGACTGGACGTCTTATTTTTGGGTGTCACACAACACTCCGATCAGAGAAAAGGGGGGGGGGGGAGAGTTTCATATTACACTATGTGTATTGCACTGTCTTGCGTTGTTGCAGACGTATGTTTTTAAATGGCCGCCTCGAAGCTCGTATTCCGCGACAATAGCCACGCCGTTATTTCTATTGCTCCGAAGTAGCTTGACCTCAGAGCAGCGGCGGCAGAGAAACGAGAAAATTCAAAATCACATTGTTTCAAGAAAGGTTAAATTCTCTAGAGTTAGTGATTGTGACAGCTTAGAGAGTTTACGCACTTTCAAGTTGAAGCAGTTGCACAGCGCAAAAAAGAGGACATTTCCCCATTTTGTTAAAAACCCGGCCGGACCATTTTTAGTTTCCAAAAAAGAGGACACGTTCGTGTAAAAGAGGACGTCTGGTAACCCTAGACACGCCTCGATGTAATCTCCATTCAGCTGTAAATACACTAATCAAAACCATTAGGGGATCAGTTGAGATATCTAGTTTTTGTAGTCATCGGTAGAATGAACTAAAATACGAGGCGCGTCGAGAAAGTAAGTTCCGTTTCAATTTATCTCCGCTGCAGCGCTGCGATTGCAGTTCCGCACATGCGCTGTAGACGATGTGTATCAAGGAGAAGAACGTGCGCCATTTGGAGATCGCTGTCAGTTACGTACGCTTTGTTGTGCTCGTTTGAAATGTTGGCGTTGATTGAAAATCCCGCCGTCTGTGAAATAAGGTCGGTGATTCGGTTTCTGAATGCGAGGAAACTGAAACCAAATGAAATTTATTGGCAAATTTGCGATGTTTACGGACCAAATGCGATGAGTGATTCGATGGTGAGAAGATGGGTCGGACAGTTCAATGGCGGGCGTAGTGATGTGCACGATGAAGAACGAAGTGGGCGTCCACCTTTGGTTACTGAAGAATTGGTTCACGCGATTGATGACACGATCCAGGGAAACCGGAGGTTTACAATTAGTGCTCTCGCCATGGACGAGCTAAAAGAAACTGGTTGAAGACACAGGCGGCAGATTTCTATGAAGAAGGTATACAAAACCTGGTGCCACGCTATGAAAAATGCCTGTAAAATTTCGGCAGTTATGTGCAAAAGTAGTTTAAAAGTTGTATAATTTTTTGCAATAAAAATTTCTTCTGTATCTTTGTACAATTTCATTTTATTACCAAACGGAACTTACTTTCTGGACGCGCCTCGTAGTTCGACGTCTCTGTCGGATCTGCGAAATGGAGACAACAACGTTACGGCAACCGTTGTTGTTGTTGTTGTTAATGTGGTCTTCAGTCCGCAGATTGGTTTGATGCAGTTCTCCACGCTACCCTGTCCTGTGCAAGTCTCTTCATCTGAGAATACGTTCGGCAACCTACAGCCTTTCGAATCTGCTTACTATATACGTCGCTCGGTCTCCCTCTACGATTTTTACCCAACACGCTTCCTTCTAACGCTAAGTTGACAATTTCTTGATATCTCAGAATGTGTCCAATCAATCTATCCCTTCTCTTAGTCAGGATACTGCAGAAACTCCTTTTCTCCCCGATTCATTTAAGCACCTCCTCATTATTCACGTGATCTACCCTTCTAATTTTCTTTATTCGTCTGTAGCAATACATTTCAAAAGCTTCTATCATATTTTTATCAGAACTCTTTATCGTCCACGTTTCACTGTCATATAATGCTACACTCCAGACAAATGTTTTCAGAAAGGACTTCCTAACATTTAAATTAATATTGGATGTTAACAAGTTTCGCTTCCTTAGAAACGCTTTTCTTCCCATAGCCATTCTGCATTTTATATCTTCTTTACTTCGTCCATCAGAAGTTATCTTGCTACGGCAACTGACATAGTGGTAATACCAGAAAATTGCTTCAGAGGAGTTGTGTTCATTCTACCAAGCCAATTTCACAAGACGTTGGGTTCAGATAGTGCAGTGACCAGGTAGTCCAATGAAACAACAACGTGACTGATCCGAAGCTATGGCATGGAGAACCATGGAAAGGTTGAAGGCGGGACAGACACAGAGGGAAGTGGCTGCAGCTATTGGAGTGTACCAAAGTGAATTTCCAGGACCTGGACGCGGTTTCAGACAACAGAAACTGTTATAAGAAGGCAAGGCCAAGTTAGTCCACGGGTAAAATCAGCAAGAAATTACCGCTATCTCCGTTTAACAACCCATCGATACAGGATGAAACATCCCTGTCATATTAGATCTCTGACTCTGCAGTGTTATAATGTAATTTATATCTATCATCTTGGTGTAAAGTTGGCACCACTCGCCAAGTGGTAATATCTTTGAGGTCTGTGTAGACCGCGCTAGTAGTATGGTGAGTAAATCAGTCAGCGTTTGAGCTTTCGACTGGCAGGTTGTCTGGTCCGCGAGGTTCGGCCGGCACAAGACTGCTTGCTGTCGGAAGAATTTCATATTACTTTCCACAATTGATATCACCATTGATAAGGTACAACGAAATTATCGAAATTTTCTGTATTTCTATCTGAGTTTGCTCTTAATTAACAGAAGGAATTTAACCACAATAAAGTGCAGCATAATTAACACTGTTTGATATAAACATCTGTAATATTTGTAGAAGTAATATTGTTGAATTTTGAATAAACTTACAGTCAAAATTCAACTTCACCTTGTATGATTTATGTAGTTAGGGAATCTACTACCACTATTATTGAATTAAGTGTTGTATTATTGCATGACCATAGTAGCGTTAGTACGAAAGGATCTCAAGTGTATCAGAAATTTTGTGTAATGTACGAGAAACATGGCAAGGTTTTGAAAGTGATTTTTGTCGTTCGATTATTGCCACGAGAAAGTTACGGTAAGTAAATATAGAATATTTTCTAACAGTGCTAAGTCAGTTAGATGTGGGAAACTACTTTTGAAAATGAAATCTATTTAAAGTGTTCATGCTGATTGTTGTTATGGCATCACTAGTAGCAGTTCACTTGCCAATATTCAGTACAGTTCAGTACGAGATTGATACTAATGTCATACAGTTTATAACAAATTCCTTTGGTGTAGTAATTGTCTCAAAGCTTTGAAATTATTGGTGGAGCACGTGGCTGTCCGCAGTATATTTAACTGTAAGAAGAATGGCTAGAGAGAAGTGCTTAAAACCGCTTTAAGTGTGGCCTTCAGTATTTTTACTGGTGTAGAAAATGTAGTGGCAGGAATATTTTTGGGAAACCAGCAGGTGGTTATTTTACGTCACTTGTTCTACATTGCTAACAATATTTCATACAACGAATTACTGTTTGCCAGCATTAACACGATAATTAAACTGAGTGTTTTTACAGAGATTAATTTTTACAGTAGGTAATGACAAACTTAATAACTAGGGCCAAAAATTAATACTTATATTGTCACTTCGACAATTGACGCAATATTTTCTATCAGGTTTCGCAAACTGTAAGAACTACTGAAAGGTAAGGCTACAACGACGACATCGTCGGAAAGCTGCGTTCACTATTTCACAACAAAGGTTTGTACTTCTGCAGTACCAGCCAGCTCCTCTATTTCTCAGTGTCAGGCTTTTGCATAAATGACAAAAGGGGTATTTCGCGATGTAACATTTCGTATTTGCTTTTGATTTAAACGTTTAAAGGAGGATGAATGCAATTCACCTACAACGTACCCTACAGGTAGCAACAGGACGCGCAATATGAACACAGTCCGAAAGTGCCTTCGGGTATGTGGTCTCTAAGCACGGAGTCCTGTAGTATGTGCCCAATTAAAACCACGACACCATTTAGCCTGCAGAAACTGAGAGGAGTAATATTGGGAATGGCTTCTGTTCACAGATAAAATTTTATGTTCAGCCGGTCATTCCCCATCTGAAGAGAACGCGGAACAATCCTAGTTATGTGCAGGAAGCTTTACGATACCGTGGTGGTGAACGAATTATGTGTGCAGGAGTCAATATTGATGGACTTTCTGACCTCTAGGACGTTTAGAATGGCTCTTTGACTGTTCAGAGGTTTAGAGGCGGGATCCTTCGACCTTTCGCTGTGCCCGACACAGGAGATGGGATCATTCTGGCGGACGATAACGCTCGTCCGACAGAGCTCCACTGGTGGACAAAGTGCTTGAAGCTAAGTGAATTCAGTGAATGGTAATCTTTTTCATCGGACTTAAACCCCATTAAGCATGGTTGGATGCACTTGGCAAACGCACTGCAGCCAGACCAGCGCCTCCCACAGCGGTTGCAGATATTACAATCATGGAATAATGGACAAATATCCCTCACGAGCTGAATGTCAATGCTACGCAGGTGTGCAACTGTACTGGCTGTCCAAGGCGATCACACACCAAATTAAAAGGCAACGAGAATGACGTTTTCACTATTATGATAGCCACATGGTGCCTCGCACTAAGTAAAAGCATTAAGTAAAGCACAAGTAACGAGTTGAGACAGCAAAATATCGTACTTTATCACACATAAATTAAAAGTTGTAACCAATATCTGAATAAAAACACATTATCTTACGTATGATGTGTATGATATCCCACGTGATTCCTAAAAGTTTTGAGCCGTGTACGTTTCACATTGACGGCCCCCTTGCGTACATTCCTTTGTTGTTATTGTTGTTGCGGTCTTCAGTCTGGAGACTGGTTCGATGCAGTTTCCACCCTACTCTATCTTGAGCAAGCCTCTTCATATCCTCATAAGAACGGCACCCTACATCCATTTGAATTTGCTTACTGTATCCGTTTCTTGGTCTTCCTCTGCGGTTTTTACCCCACACACTTCTCTCCAATGCTAAATTCACGATTCCTTGATGTGTCCTACCAATCGATCCCTTCTTTTAGTCAAGATATACCAGAAATTCCTTTTCTCCCCAATTCTGTTCAGTAACTCTTCATTAGTTACGCGATCCACACGCCTAAGCTTCAGCATTATTCTGTAACACCACATTTCAAAAGCCTCTATCCTCTTCCTGTTCACACTGTTTATCGTCCATGTTTCACTCCCATACAAGGCAACACTCCACACAAATGCTTTCAGAAAGGAGTTCCTTACGCTTAAATTAATATTCGAAGTTAAAAAATTTATCTTTTTCAAAAACGGTTTTCTTCACATTGCCATTCTGTATTTTATATCCTCTATACTGCGACCATCATATGTTACTTTACTGCCCAAGTAACAGAACTCGTTTACCACCTTTATTGGTTCGTTACCTAATTTAATTCCTTCAGTATCGCCTGATTTTCTCAGACTGCATACCATTACCATTTTTTGCTCTTGTTAATGTTCATCTTATATGCTCCTTTCAACACACTGTCCAATCCGTTCAATTGCTCCTCCAGGTCCTTTGCTGCCTCTGAATTACAATATCACCAGCAAAACGCAAGGTCTGTATGTCTTAACCGTGAACTTTAATTCCATCTCCAAATTTCTCCTTGCTTTCCTTTATAGCTTGCTCAATGTACAAATTGAATAACACTGGTGAAAGGCTACAACCCTGTCTTACTCCCTTCCCAACCCCTGCATCCCTTTCATGCCTTTCAACTCTGATAACAGCCGTCTGGTTTTTGTAAAAGTTGTAAATAACCTTCCGTTCCCTACATTTTACTCCTGCTGATTTCAGAACGTGAAACATTGTCAAAATCTTTCTCCAAATCTACAAAAGCTAGAAATGTAGGTTTGCCTTTCCTTAATCTTCTAACACAAGCTGTAAAATGAGTATTGCCTCCCGTGTTCCTACATTCCTCCTGAATCCAAAGTGATCTTCCCCGAGGTCAGCTTCTACCAGCTTTTCCATCCTTCTGCAAATAATTTGTGTTAAAAATTTTCAACCATGACTTATTAAACTGATGGTTCTGTAATTTTCACACCTGTCTGCACCTGCTTTCTTTGGAATGGGGATTATAACATTTTTCTTAAAGCCTGTCTCATACATCTTACGCACCAGGTGGAATAGTTTTGTCATGGCTGGATCTCCCATAGACATTTGAAGCTCTGGGGGAATGTCGTCCAGTCCAGGGGCCTTGTTTCGACTTAGGTCTTTCAGTGCTCTGTCAAATTCGTCTCACTTTTCATCTTCATCTACATCCTCTTGCCTTCCTACAATATTGTCTGTAAGTTCATTTCCTTTGTAGAGCCCCTCTTTATACTTTTTCCATCTTTCATTCCTTTAAGAGTCTGCTTTAATCACCCTGGTAAAGCTGATTCAATTGCAGCACCGCTAGAAGACAACGTGCGACCTTCTTTCGTCATTGGAAAAAGCCTTTAGTCGCTAGGAGTCAGATCAGATGAGGAGGGAGCAAGATGGATCACAGCTGCTGCAGAGTAGCGTTCTGCCGATGTTTTAGTGGTGTCAACGTGGTGAAAAAAGTAACCTGTAGCTTTTTCTGGCAGTTTCTCACGCGATGCTGGAAGCCACATTTTTGCAGGACATGTCGGCAGTATGGAGCCGTCGCCGCCGTGCACTGAAGTACGTAGTTAGTAAGTATTACGCAATCGCGAACCCAGAACATGACCACTACTGTTTTCTCATCAGTGTCAATCACCAGAGGTTTTCTTTCTGGATCGTAAGTCTGAGCTGACTAAATCTATGTTTTCATTCCTGATACGTAGCACCACCCGTGTCTCATCCGTTGCCCATTGATGCTGTCATCACGCGTCAACCGAGCCAGATATGTGCATTAATACTGACACAGATTGTTAAAAATAGACTTCCCGTTGCATATTGCCGCGGTGTAGTGCCCATTCGTATTGAGGCGCTACGCTCCGATGCGCGAGGTCGTTCCCCGTCGGGGGTTCGAATCCTCACTCGGACATGGATCTTTATCAAATGTTCAAATGTTTGTTAAGCTTATGGGACTTAACTACGGGGTCATCAGTCCCTAAACTTACAAATTACTTATCAACTACCTTATACTAAGGACGGCACAAATATCCATGCCCGAGGGGGGATTCGAACCCCCCACCGTAGCGGCCGTGCAGACCGTGACTGGAGCGCCTCAGTCCCCTCGGCCACCGCGGCTGGCATCGATCTTTATGTTGCCTTTGGTGTAAGGTAATTTATGAGTAGTTTGTACGTTTAGGGAGTGGTGACCCCGCAGAAGTCCCATAAGCTTAACAAACATTTGCAAATGTATTACATAATCACACGTTAACACCGTTATTACCTAGTCTTATTGAACTCGAGGATATATTATTTATACTCTGCGGCTGCAAGGCTTTTACAGAACTCACCTTATTGTCCGTCCTAGCACTTTCAATACGAATATTCACACATAGCCTAACTGAATTACGTTATGTAATTTTCTTAGATCATTGGGCATTGAGACTAACTCACCTTCGTGTCTGCCCTCGGTAACTGTATTGCAAATATTCACAAGCAACGTTAATTAATGTAAAGGACGAGGGTTGGGGCATTGTCTTGTGTTAGCAACATACTTGAATGTGCTCAAGTCGCTCCAAAACGAATCATAATTTCACACACGCTATTTCCTAATCATTGTTGGAAGAAAGCAGAAAAAATATAATGTAATCTGTTCCAAACCATGAGACTTAATTAGTTCCTCGCCTTGTGGGCTCAAACTCCTATCATACAAACTGTCAGTCTTCTTCAGGAACACGCTGCTGCTGAGTCCCGCTGAGTTCCTGAAGATGACGGACAGTTGTACAGTCGAAATATTGAATCGGTTTGATTTTATTATCCGGCAAAAAACCCATAGAGACTTCGAAGATATGTCACGCCGGGAAAGCTTACGAAGTTAGTTCATAAGTAGCTTGTAAGTTTAGGGACTGATAACCCCGCAGTTAAGTCCCATAAGCTTTACAAACATTTGCACTGAAAAACTCTGTAGGTGGATGAAAAGGAAAGGTTGCCGTTGTACTAAGTGAACGCAAGAAAGAAAAAGTTTGAAGTCCTATTACTTGAAAAATACACTGAATTTAAGCAAAAATGCTGGTTGTAAGTCTAACGTTACTTCGATGGAGCTGAAAGAAACATGGTCTGACAACATGTCACTACCCTATCTCTCAGTGCTACCAATTCTTCTTCTACTGTATTACTTTCCGCCGTTTCAGGCAATCCCTGCCTAATGCTCCCTCTAAAACTCTCAACCACCTTTCGTTCCTTGAATTTGCCCAAGTTCCATCTCCTAACCTTTCTACCTTTCTGCAGTCTCTTGGTTATTAATCTGCAGTTCATAACCTCCGAATAGACTCCTGCTTACGTCTTCGATAAATGAAGAGTGGAATTGCTAAGGGTGCCAAGTGCCGAAAATGAAATTGTTGAGGAAACGAAACAAAAACTGCACATCTCTGTGAGAAATGGATATTTATTTCTAACAAAACACAAATTAACTCTTTACATGGTTATACAAATGTTGACAAAGGTTTTTCTACTTATGTTAAAAAATCAAAAAGTTACGTAGCATTTTATGCAGAAAGTTGTAAGTGCAATAGGTTTTGTCATAGATCTAAGTGCCACGAGACAACATTGACTTTATGGAGGTAACAGTTATCGGAAAACGTCCTTGTTGTTTTCGTCCACGTAATCAATAATAGTTTTCAGTAATCGTTTTCTTATTTGGTGCCAGTGGAACAGTAGCTGGAATTTTTATCAATTCCACAGCTACAGTGTTTTTCATTGTCTTGCCTTTCTTCAGGACATGAAAATTCTCCCAAGGACAGTGATCGGAAAAGCTTCTTTCGCAGGACACAGAACTAGGCTATTGTTTGCTTATTTTGATCAAAGAGAGCTGTGTCTTTGAAAACTTCAAAACCTGATTTTATCTTCGTAATAATTATTTGATTTTTTTAGCAGAAATATTAAAGATATTTAAAAATGTAGCTTTGCATACTCTTTTGGGGTCTCCTGTCCCATCAGGAAGTGTGTAGCAGAGAGTTGACTGCCTTTTACCTTTCTGCGTCTTCATTATAGGTCCCATGGCGTCGTCTTTGAGTAAGAAAAACCTCTATAAGCCCCATCAAATAATTGCCTTTGTGGTTCAGGTCAAGTTGGTGGTATTCTTCAAAGAGCTGAGAGCTGAGTTTTCGTAGCAACTGTACTTACACTTGGAGAACAACTAAACACAAAACAAACTAAAAATATGAACATCAACCAGTCACAACTGGGTAATGTAGGCTTGTTTCATATTGTAAGTTTAAAGATTGTTTGACTTTAAACACACACAAACAAACATTCAAGCTTTCGCAACCTAGTTGCTTCTTCAGGCAGAGTAGGGAAGGAGAGGGAAAAGGAAAGGATGAGAGTGTTAAGGGAGTGGGTAAGTCTTTCCTCTCCCGGGATTGGAATGACTCCTTACCCACTTCCTTAAAACCTTCATCCTTTCCTTTTCCCTCTCCTTCCCTACCCAGTCTGAAGAAGCATCTAGGTTGCGAAAGCTTGAATGTTTGTTTGTGTGTGTTTTCATTAGTGTTTTTTGTGTCTATGGGCGAGCCTGTGCTTTGGGTAAGTCAAACAATCTTTATTTTTATACATATTTTCCCACCATGAAAGCCTCCTTTATATGTATATATACTGCTGTTCGGCTAGCGCACATAGATCCATTAGCAAAGCAGGCCCATCTGGACATAGGACTAGTGCAATCTGTTCGGGTCAGTAGCAACTACAAGGAATGACTGGAGCACATAAATCTCTTAGCAGAGTATTGACGTGAAGACATAGATCGGTTAGCAGTGAAAAAACCCGAAAGTCAAAAAATGGCACTTACATCCTTTAGCATTTTCACTCTTCAAATTAGTTTGATGCTATAAATGAAATCATTCTTTTACCATCGAGAACGAAAATAAAAATTACCAGATGACTGAGTAATATATAGATGAATCTTCGCTGACCCACTACAACTCACGGACGAGTCAGCCAAAGTGACAGCAAACGGTGACGGAGGGCCTGAGAGGGGTGTCTCCTTTAACCTGCAAGCCGGGCCGAGGGTGGGAGCCTCGACGCCTTGAGGGTTGAGTGACGTCACCCAGGCGTGACGTCAGCCGTCCTGAAGCTGTTCAGAGGTCAGGCGCACACTATGCGCAGCAAGCGCCTACCTGAGTAGCGGAGTGAGGTGTTGTGCAAGTGAAGGTTTCTTATTTTCTTTTCTTTTTTCACGTTAGAGATTTTCTCTACAAGCCCGAGAAGACGCATTCACAGGTAAGGCAGGACAGCGTTCGTAACAACAGAGCGGAAAAAGGAAATGTTAATATAGTAATATTTGACTATAGAGCCCGACAGTGCTTAACTTCCGTGATCTAACGGAAACCGGTGCATACATTGTGGCACGGCCATTGGCATTTCTAATGTCATACTGGAGCACTAATGTCTTACAGTTTAAAACCTGGTTTCTAAACCTTTGCCTTACCATTATAAAGTCAATTGTTACCTCACAGTGTCTCCTGGTCTCTTCCACGTATACAGCCTTCTTTCTTGGTGATTATACAAAGTGTTTGCAGATGACGCCGTCTAGTCAAATCATCTGAAATAAGAATTACTATTACTTCTGACTTAAATTGGGAAGAACACGTAGATAATGTCGTGGGAAAGGCGAACCAGAGACTGCGTTTTATTGGCAGAACCCTTAAAACATGCAACTGAACTACAAAAGAAACTGCATACACTACGCTTGTCCGTCCAGTTTTGGAGTATTGCTGCCCAGTGTAGGATCCTTATCAGATGGGTTTGACGGAGGACATCGAAAGAGTCCAAAGAAGGGCAGCTCGTTTCGTATTGTCACGATACAGGGAAATCAGCGTTACGGAAATGATACAGGATCTGGGATAGGAATCGTTACAACAACGACACTTATCGCTGCGGCGTGGGCTACTTGTGAAACTCCAATCGCCAACATTCTCCTCAGAATGCGAAAATATATTGTTGACTCCCACTTGCCGGCCGCGGTGGCCGAGGGGACTGAGGCGCTCCAGTCGCGGTCTGCACGGCCACTGCGGTCGGGGGTTCGAATCCCCCCTCGGGCATGGATATTTGTGCCGTCTTCAGTCTTAGTTAGTTCATAAGTTGTTTGTAAGTTTAGGGACTGATGACCCCGTAGTTAAGTCCCATAAGCTATACAAACATTTGAACATTTTTGACTCCCACTTATATAGGTAGAAATGATCATCAGAATAAAATACGAGAAATCAGAGCTCGCGCTAGTCGAGAATGGAATGGGAGATAAATAGTATTGCGGTGGTTCGACGAACGCTCTGCCAGGCACTTAAATGTGATTTGCACAGTATCCCTTGTAGATGTAGATGAGTGGTCTACAGCCTAACGAACCTCTAGAATAGTTCTGTAGCAAATACCACGAAGTGGTTCCTTCTCCTTCGGAATAAAATCGAAGTGACAAGGACTTAAATCCGGGGAGTGTGGTGGATGGTAAAGCACTTCCTAGTTCCATCGAGCGAACAGAGCAGCCACAACTTGCGCTGTATGCGCCCAGGAAATGTCATGAAAAATGATGCGTGGGTTGCGCAGAAAGTGTTGATCACTGTCCACTAACGCGGCAAAACTATGCACTCCTTCAGTGACGCTATGTCTGTGGTGTCGCACAAGTCTGAATTGCGCGCCACGTAATTTCGCCGCGCGCCGCCATGCACGCACGGCGCGGCGTTCTTCCGACGTCAGCCACGAGCGCCCTCTGCTACAACTCCGCTCGTGGCCACCAAGGAAATTAGAATAGGCGGAGATGCCCTTAACGCCACCGAAGTGAAGCCATTGCCACCATATTATGGTGCCAATAGCGTTCTGCTCACACAACTTGGAACAAACGTGACGTCATTTTTACGTCACACGCTGTATCGAAGATCGCACGAAGACCTATCGACTTGCGGTCACATAGCTTGGTGCAAACGTGATATGCTAGTGTAATGTGAATTGGTTTATTTCAATAGTTCTCAAATCATCATAAACGTCGTTATTGGCTGCTGCAAAAGTTAATTTTCCATTTAATTTTTCTTCTTCGCCTTCGTATTTCTAAAAACCTATGCATGTCAATATTCAAAATACGTTGGAGAGTTTCTTTTTCTGATACGAATTCTAGACGTTTATCATTTGGTAAAACATTGCTGTTAGCAACGTCTCTTATACTATCTCCAGTGTCACTGATGTATGTTAAGAACAGAACTAGACACAATACACTACCCTTTTCTCTAGTCCTTAATAAGTAAGTAATGGGTTTAAGGTGAAATGTTAAAAAGTGAGAAGGAAAACAGAAATGTGACTGCTGGTCGTATCATTTCCACGAAGTCCATTCTCAACAGAAATGTCGTTGCCTGCCGTATCTCTTCCAGGAATTCCAGTCTCCGTTTTCTAATCAGACCAAAGTCACCAAATCGATGTCACTAATTCCTAAGACAGCGCTCTGTTACAGGAAACATCATTTATTGCATACGATACTACCGTTATATGAATAAGAAAGGCCCGCAATGAGTTACGATTAAGCAACATCTACATTATGTTACAAACTGTGAGATTTAAAAAAGTAATTCCATACTAGAAGTTTCGAACCAAATCCCTCCGTGTTGTAGAACTCTAACGCTAACCACTACTCTACGACGACTTCCAAAATCCAGACGTTTGAGTATACTTACCTACTATAGTTTCAGGCATTTTTTTGACTGTTGGTGTATTATTTACATATATTGAGAAATGCAGCAGAGAACGGTTTTTTCTATTCATCTGTAATGTGTTTTTTCCACGAAACGGCTTACTGCATATTATAATACCAAAACTCTTAGAAATACGGCAAATCAAGATGGTGTCTGTCACATTAAAGTATCGAGTAACAGGCAATACTCGATAGCTGTTTGCGCGGTCTCGATACAGCGTAAAAATGATGTCACGTTTATTCCAAGTGGTGTGAGCAGAACGCTACCCGAATAGCATTTGTGGTGCCTAGTATGTATTTAACTGTCTGGTCTGTATTTGTCCACAAACGTCATTTAAATGTCTAAAAGTTTACAGGGTAAGAATTACAGAGTGCTTTAATCTGAAAACATATTTCCTTGGCTCCACAAGACTGCGGACTGGCTTCAATCAAAGGCTAAGCTTTGAATAGTTGCGCCGTCTCCCCTTATTTTAACCTCCTTCGTGGCCACCACTGAATGACATCGTTCACTTGGGACTGAGATAGGAACCAGTTAACACTTCGGAATCAGATAGGCAGCAGTGAAGACTTGGCTATCGGATAGGCACTAGGCAGGCCTCTAGCTCAACTATGTATCAGCATTCTGCAGTACTGAGCTATGTAAAAGTTAAGTGTTACTAAGTCTCTAAGAAATATATATCTCGTTCTAATTTACTCTAGTGTTTCTAGTTTCTGCTGTCCCACTGGCTGGTCACCTCCTACCTGCACAAGCGTTCATCCTTTATTTCTGTTTCGGTCTTTCTACTCGGCCACCGACACCTACGACGGAAACGAGACACAAAAGCGGCGACGAGGCTGGGACACAAAAATGTCTACCTGCCAGATGCATATCTGCCACTGTTTGCCAACCTTCGTTAAAGGCTTTTACCCAATGTGCCACTGTTCTGTACGGCAATGGCGACTTCCCGCTCGTCTCTTGATGACCTCGATGACACTGTCGTTTTGTAAGACCTCTGGCGCATTCAGTCTTGATCCAACTCCTTTGTTCATGTTTCTAAAACATAATGACACCGTTAGACCGATCGCTCACAAGTGTTTTTGATTCCTTTGATTGTGCGCACGCCGGTGACGTGGGACGGGCGAGTCCATTTGGTCGGAGGTAAGGTAGGTATGTCAACAACGTGAGTTATCAGCGACAATAGTAGATTACATTGCATAGTGTCTCACAGCAGTGTTGCCACTATTTAAGTTCCAACCCTTGTATTTTGTAATACCATCTAAATTTCATTTCTTCCCTCTCATTCCTAGTACGCCCGCATTATTTCGTAACCATTTCTTCTTCTTCCCCTACAAGCGAATTCTATTCACCAATGAATATCAGATTTTCATCTCCCTTCACTTGCTGAATTACTTATTCGGTATCTTTAAATACATTCTCTGTCTCTTAATTTTTAGTAATGTTTTCTGGATGTAATGTCGTGGTCCTCGAAATTCCACAGTTCATAACATTTCGTCCATCACTTCTCTGGACGTGTTCAGAGACATTACACCTCCAAGTAATCCGACTCACAAATCGGACGTGTGAGAGTGATAATCAGAGAGAATCCTTCTCCAAGACGAAAAGTAACTACCGATTTTCGTTGTCTATTTAGTCGTGGAAAACAGTTATTCTACGTTGTTAAAATTTTGTTTCATAAAGCTGTACTTTATGGATTTCATTAGTTTGTCTATTTAGTCGTCGAAAATAGTTCGCTACGTTGTTAAAATTTTGTTTCATAAAGTTGTACTTGGTGACTTTGTGACTGAAGAGCATGATCTGATAAATCTGACTGTATTTTCCCTAGACTGGAAGCCAACGATGTAAATAAGACATTACTGTGAGTTGGTGGATTACTCCTAGCATCCTCAAAAGTGAAGGTTCGTTTTTCCCTTTTTCAGATCGACTATCCTGACACATTGTAGGCCTGCTCACAGAGAAACGCCGATTACATACAAAATGGAGTTTCCTAATGACCGTATTACGTGCTGTATCCAACAGGAAATCACCGTCCACAAGGCGTTCTGACAATTTTATTTTTAGCCTTTCCTTAACGATTCTTTGATTTAACGTCAAAAGACGTTGGTATTAGATATTAGAACCTTGATGTACAAAACAATTATTCCAGGATAATATCAAGACGACATATGTGGAAACGATGCAATGTTCACATCATTTTCTGAAAGTAGGACATACCTCAATAGCAACTACTATCTGCCAAGTAAATTTCCTCTATGCGGGATTATTAAGGTTCAGATATGTTCAAGACATATACCTTGTAATGTTTTTCCCAAAGAATGAATTCTGAATACAGAAGTAACTTGAATCCTATTTTTGTCAAAAGTTAACTACCGAAATAATTCCCGCTCCACGTTAATATGTTAATTCTTTTTAGATTTCTATCCTCGTCTTTATGCCACAAATAGCACTATTCCAGAGTGACTACGTAGGATTTTTCGGCTTCTTATCTATTGATAATCTTCTCGAGTTTCCTTCCGTATTATGACTTCATCGAGACATAATATTTCGCGGGACATCTGGCCACCATCCTCAGGTGTGTGTGTGCTACACAGGAGGACTGCGACCAGATGGTTCGCCGAAATATCGTGTCTAGATGGCGTCATAATACCGCAGGAAACCCGAGAGCCGCGGTGGACTAGCCGAGCGGTCTAAAGCGTCTCGCTGCGGAGCGCCCGGTTGCTCGCCGAGGAGGTTCGAGTCCTCCCTGGGGCATGGGTGTGTGTGTGTTGTCCTTAGGTTAGTTTACCTAGGTTTAAGTAGTTTGTAAGCTACGGACGGATGACCACGCAGTTTGCTCCAATAGATTTACAAACATTTGAATTTTTGAAACCCGAGAAGAGTATCACAACATTATCACAACATTATTTCATACATTGATGTATCGTACCCAGATAGCCTATAAAGAAACCAAACTAATCACGATAGCTACATCTACATGGGATACTCTGAAAATCACATTTAAGTGCCGGGCAGAGGGTTCATCGAACCACAGTTATACTATTTTATCTCCCATTCCATTCTCGAATAGCGCGCGGGAAGAATGAACACCCGAATCTCTCCGTTCGCGCTCTGATTTATCGTATTTTATTCTGATGATCATATCTACCAATGTAACTGCCACAACGACAACAATAACAACAAAATAACACTGATATTATTACTGCTTCTATTAGTAGTATTATTATTTTAGTATTATTAATTATTTTATTATTTGCTGATGATCAAGTTGCCGTAGCACAAGACGGGGAGGTTGCAAACTACATGTGTAATCAACTAGCAATAGCATACAAAAATTGGGATCTGAAGATTATTATTATAAAAAAAAAAACAGAATACTTGACTAATGATCCAAATGAACTATACATAGAGGGAAAGAAAATTAAAAAAAAAAAAAAAAAAAAAACCATGTTATTTGGGGTCCATTTTAGAAATTGAGCGGAAATCAGACTGAGAAGTTTATAAAGGAATTAGCAGTGGACGAAAGGTCCTATAGAGCAGAAATGTAATGAAGAGAAAAAAAAACATATATAAATCTATATTTGAGAGTGTAGTTCTGTACGGAGCAGAAACCTAGACCATTAACCAGAAGCACACTAAGAAACTACAAGCTTTAGAGATGGATTTCTGGAGAAGGTCGGCCAGAATTTCCAGGAAAGAAAAAAGAAGAAACGCCAAAGTAATGAAGAGGATGGAAATAAAATAAAGAATAGATGAAGTGATGGATAGAAAGAAATTACAGTGGTACGGGCATGTACGAAGAATGGAGGACACTAGAATACCGAAAGTGGTACTGGAGAAGAAGAAGAGAACGCCCTGTGACCACCTGGAGCCAAAATGTACAGAAGACTGGGCGCAGAAGAAGAGGACACACAAAATCGAGATACCTGGAGGAATATATTGAATAGTTAGTATAAAAACCTTATGTACTAGATGTACTCATTTCTGGGCGATTTATTATATTAGAGGTAAACGTCTGTAATGAGGAAAATCTTAATAAATAAAAAAAATGTTCAAATGTTTGTATAGTCTATGGGACTATGGATAATCCGTAAAGTGAATATTGCCTCCCGTATTCCTACATTTCTCTTGAAACCAAACTGATCCTCCTCGAGGTCAACTTCTACCAGCTTTTCCATTCTCCTGTAGATAATTCGTGTTAATATTTTGCAACCATGACTTATCAAACTGCTGGTTCTTTAGTTTTCACACCTGTCTGCGCCTGATTTCTCTGGAATGGGGATTATTACATTCTTCTTAAAGTCTGTCTCATACATCTTACACACCAGGTGAAACAGTTTTGTCATGGCTGGTGCTCCCAGAGACTTCAGTAGCTCTGAGGGAATGTCAGTGCTCTGTCAAATTCATCTACCGGCCGCGGTGGCCGAGGGGACTGAGGCGCTCCAGTCACGGTCTGCACGGCCACTACGGTCGGGGGTTCGAATCCCCCCTCGGGCATGGATATTTGTGCCGGTCTTAGTGTTAGCTAGTTCATAAGTAGTTTGTAAGTTTAGGGACTGATGACCCCGTAGTCCCATAAGCTATACAAACATTTGAACAAATTCATCTCTCAGTATAGTATCTCCTATTTCATCCTCATCTATTTCTGCCTCCTTTCCAAATATTCAAATGTTTGTTAAGCTTATGGGACTTAACTACGGGGTCATCAGTCCCTGAACTTACATACTACTTATGAACTACTTACGAACTAGGACGGCACAAATATCCATGCCCGAGGGGGGATTCGAACCCCCGTCCGTAGTGGCCGTGCAGACCGTGACTGGAGCGCCTTAGTCCCCTCGGCCACCGCGGCCGGCAATAAATAAAAAATAATAAATTAATAGTATCCGACAGAAATGTAATTTGCGACAGAATCCGAAACCGTAACCGAATATTCTGTTCCTTTTACGTAATTAAAGTGAAATTTCGGTAAATTTACGTTGTACCACAAATCACTAGTTTTTCGATATTTTGCAAGACCCCTACTAAGCCTTCTTGAGTGAGTGTAAGCGTAATCAGGAGTCCGTAGAAGATAATATAGGAGGCGTACAAGATTTCCTGGCCTAAAACTTGCTGCGAATATTACGCCAACCATTTCTTAAATAGGACTTGTGAGCCAGCCCATTAGACTACCTCGTACCTGTTACTAGAGAACCTATGTCGTATTCCCTCGAAGTTCTCGTAGTGCTTTTCAGTCATAAAGAAAGTGCAAAGCAGAATAGCTCAAAATAAAATCCGAGATCTCAGTTACTTTACCATTACTGCTGACGCCGCTGTAATAAAGAAATAACATTTCTACTTTATGCCAACACCTATATGTAAGCGAAATTGTGTAGTACGGTCACACAGAATAGATTCTGTCGCCGACAAACTTGACTCGCACGGAGCCAACACCTGGTATATACTTCGTATAATTTCGTTGGGGTTTCGTATTTATTCGTTATCAATGTCATTTTTCATTTGTTTATTACAGTAATTAGATTTAAGGGAAGCAGGTTTCTTGTTATGTAGTGCTAATGACTAATAGGCTTATTTCTGTCAGTGAATCAGTGGCCGCGGTGGAGTAGCCGAGCGGTCTAAGGCGCCTCGCTGCGGAAAGCGGTTGCTCACCGTCGGAGGTTCGAGTCCTCCCTCGGGCATGGGTGTGTGTGATGTCCTTACGTTAATGTATCTTAGTTTACGTAGTTTGTAAGCTACGGAATGATGACCACGCAGTTTGGTCCGATAGATTTACAAACATTTGAACATTTTTTATTTTGTAAATCAGGGTCGTCGACGCGAAATGGCTTCCTGGTCTAAAGCGTCATACTGTGGACTGGGCGGCCGTTGTGCCGGAGGTTCGAGTCCTCCCTGGGGTATGAGTGTGTGTTTTCGGGTTTGTGTGTGTGTGTGTGTGTGTGTGTGTGTGTGTGTGTGTGTGTGTGTGTGAGTGTTTGTGTTCTTTAGTTTAAATTAGTTTAAGTAGTTTGTACGTTTAGGGCTGATGACCATAAGGATGTGGTCCAATAGGTTTACAAACATTTGAACATATTCAACAATTATTGTCAGGGAAAGTATGGGGGTTGGGACGTAAATAGTGGCAACTTTTCATTCACAATCAATACAAAAGCGTTACATGTTTGCACCTGGTACTGTCCTTCAAAGCAGTCACCAGCGTTGAGTAGAACCCATTGCCATCCACATGGAGGCGTAGTATACCGTTAGCGGAGCCTGTTGGTGATGCGAATGGAGCGGTCTATTGCCTGTCGAATCTCTGGAACAGTTCTGAAGCGAATGCCACGAAGCGGTTCCTTCATCTTCGGAATCAAATCAAAGTCGGGGGAGTATGGTGGATGGTACAGTACTTCCCAGTCCCATCGACCGAACGGGGCAGCCACAGCTTGCGCTGTATGCTCACGCGCATTGTAGTGCAAAATGATGCGTGGATTGCACAGAAAGTGTCGATCAATGTCCACTAACAGGGAAACACTACGCACTTCTTGAGAGACGCTAGGATACCTGCCAGATGCATATCTGCCACTGCTTGCAGACCTTCGTTAAATACTTTTACCCAACACTTTTCTGTACGGCAATGCCGATTTTCCGCTCTCCTCTTGCAGACCTTGATGACACTGTCGTTTCTGTACGATCTCTGGCACATTCAGTTTTGATAAACTCCTTTCTTCCTGTTTCGAAAACATAGTGACACCGTTGCAATAGACCGGTCGCAAACAACCATTATTTCTCTCGATTATGCGCGCGCCGGTGACGTGGGACGGGTGAGTCCATTTGCTCAGATGTAAGGTAGGTATGTCAACAACGAATGCTATCAATTGTAGATTCCATTGTTTAGTGTCTCCAGAGCAGTGTTCCAACCCTCGTATTTCGAAAAATGAGATCACAGTTCCAACTAACTCTTTTTGTTGTCTGTATAAATATACCCAAACTCAACAAAAAGACTGTTTACCACATTGGTTACCTATATTGGTTATTAAAGAAGCAAAAAAAAAAAAAAAGTTCAAATGTTTGTAGAACTTATGGGACGTAACTACGGGGTCATCAGTCCCTAAGCTTACAAACTACTTATAAACTAGCTTAAGACTAAGGACGGCACAAATATCCATGCCCGGGGGGGGGGGGGGGATTCAAACGCCCGACCGCAGTGGCCGTGCAGACCGTGACTGGAGCGTCCTCAGTCCCCTCGGCAGAAACCTCAAAACATGCAACTGAACTACAAAAGAAACTGCATACACTACACTTGCCGTCCATTTTTGGAGTATTGCTGCCCAGTGTAGGATCCTTACCAGATGGGTTTGACGGAGGACATCGAAAGAGTCCAAAGAAGGGCAGCTCGTTTCGTATTGTCACGATACAGGGGAGTCAGCGTCACGGAAATGATACAGGATCTGGGATAGGAATCGTTACAACAACGACACTTATCGCTGCGGCGTGGGCTACTTGTGAAACTCCAATCGCCAACATTCTCTTCAGAATGCGAAAATATATTGTTGACTCCCACTTGCCGGCTGCGGTGGCCGAGGGGACAGGCGCTCCAGTCACGGTCTGCACGTTCACTGCGGTCGGGGGTTCGAATCCCCCTCGGGCATGAATATTTGTGCCGTCCTTAGTCTTAGTTCATAAGTAGTTTGTAAGTTTAGGGACTGATGACCCCGTAGTTAAGTCCCATAAGCTATACAAACATTTGAACATTTTTGACTCCCACTTACATAGGTAGAAATGATCATCAGAATAAAATACGAGAAATCAGAACTCGCGCTAGTCGATAATGGTATGGGAGATAAATAGTATAGCGGTGGTTCGATGAACGCTCTGCCAGGCACTTAAATGTGATTTGCACAGTATCCCTTGTAGATGTAGATGAGTGGTCTACAGCCTAACGAACCTCTAGAATACCACGAAGTGGTTCCTTCTCCTTCGGAATAAAATCGAAGTGACAAGGACTTAAGTCCGGGGAGTATGGTGGATGGTAAAGCACTTCCTAGTTCCATCGAGCGAACAGAGCAGCCACAACTTGCGCTGTATGCGCCCAGGCATTGTCGTGAAAAATGATGCGTGGGTTGCGCAGAAAGTGTTGATCACTGTCCACGCGGCAAAACTAAACACTCCCTCAGTGACGCCATGTCTACCTTCCAGATGCATCTCTGCCACTGTTTGCCAACCTTCGCTAAAGGCTTTTACCCAATGTGCCGCGGCTAGCATTAAAGAAGCCACTCGAAGTCTAGGAAACACATTAGTAAAACTTTTCGGCATAACAGTAGCCTATCATAACTCGTTCCATTAAGTACAATACTGAATTAAAAATCATTTTGACTGATTCTTCCGTAGCTTATTGGTAAAACATAATCAAATAAATGAAAAAACACAATCCTGTGTGTGTACTATGAGTTTATTTTTGCTTACTTAACCGGTTTTCGGCTTATGAGGCCATCCTCAGAGTTTTGACTGCTGTATCAAAGAGGTTACAATGTTTTGATACTGTATTGGAAGAGATGACATACATATTAAAACACGTCTAAGGCTAGACGTTTGTCATGTATTCCAATACAGTGTCAAAACATTGTAACCTTTTTGACACAGCAGTCAAAACTCTGAGGATGGCCTCATAAGCCGAAAACCGGTTAAGTAAACAAAAATAAACTCTTAGAATACACACAAAATTGTATTTTTTGATTTATTTGAACTAAAAATGTTCAAATGATTGCAGCTTTATGGAACTTATCTGCCTGGTTATTAGGCCCTATCTTACAAACTACTTAAGCTAAGTTTAACTAACCTAAAGACAACAGAAACACCCATGCCCCAGGGAGGACTCGAACCCCCGACGGCCAACACTGCGCGCACCGCACCACGGCGCCTCGGTGCGCACGGCTACTGAAGAAGTTGAATTGTTACAGACACTATATAAGAATATCACTATGAGATACGATTGGGCTATATTTTGATTAACAACAACATATAGTTTTTACGTGGGAGAAAATACACCTAGTAGTTATTTTGTCAAGTAGGCTCAACCACATAGATCGTGTATAAAACACTATAATATGACGCGTTTCGAGGGTCAAGCCCTCATCATCAGATAAAACATACAAGAATCTTTAAAACCCGAGACAAATAAAATCTAAAACGTAATAAAAGAAAACGTGGTTACTTCCCTTGTAACCGTGTCTCCGTAGAAAGCTCAGCATACTGTGCTTCGTCAATATTAAAAACAGTCCCCAGTACTAGCGGCGCATAGCACTAGTGAAGCGCACGGAGTCAACAACACGAGTGGGGCGCACGTATGAACATGAAAACAAAGACCTCTAAATGCCAAAGACTATCCACAAGGCAGTGGGTACATTCAGGTGTACAGTAAGACAGAGGTTGAAATTTAAAATAAACGACTTTTGTTATAATAGATCCACAAAGTTTTTAAAAAAGCTGTATGCATTGCCTTGAACTTGTTCATTTAATGAAACGTCGCTTTTTGCGTTTTGTATTGTAATCTCTAGCTGTTCTAGCAGATCTAACTTTCTACCCTTATCCTGTTTATGTAATATCTTCAGGTCATCTTCAATATGCTTTAATGGGTGGCCAGTTTCGCGGATATGTGTAGCTACAGCGGACTTGTCAAAATTGTTAAGTCGAAAGGCGTCCACGTGTTCCTTGTACCTAACTTTAAACGATCTACCGGTCTGACGAATATAGCTGGCACTGCAACTACTACACTGTATCTTATAAACCCCTGCTTTGTCATATTTATCAGTCTTTTGGTTTAAGTTATACGACGCGCTGTCAACTGAGGTAAACTGTTATTGTTGACTGAATCTACCCCGAAAGCGAGCCGAGCTCATCCGTTAGTTCACGTAAGCTAGTTTCGGCCAAGATGAAGATTCTGCTTATTTACCGCAGTGGTTCCGAGGCACACTGCTACGGAGCGCGTGGCTACCCATGGTCGGAGGTTCGAGTCCTCTCTCGGGCATGTGTGTGTGTGTGTGTGTGTGTGTGTGTGTGTGTGTGTGTGTGTCCTTAGGTCAGTTAGTTTAAGTAGTTTGTAAGCCTAGGGACCGATAACCATAGATTTACAGATTTTGTTTCGAAAGCGAAACTGCGGCCGAAACCATTGTTTTTGCCGAAACTGGCCGAAACCTTAATTTGTTCAAATGTTCAAATGTTTGTCAAGTTTATGGGACTTAATTACGGGGTCATCAGTCCCTAAACTTACAAACTACTTATGAACTACCTTATACTAAAGACGGCACAAATATCCATGCCCGAGGGGGGATTCGAACCCCCGACCGTAGTGGCCGTGCAGACCGTGACTGAAGCGCCTGTCTCCTGCCAGTAATTACTGCCAGTTATTCCCGGTAGCTTTTCTGCAAACATAGATTCACCAAGAAAACATACACTGATCAGCGAGCACTAGCTTGATATGTCAAACTTTGGCACTGGTAACAACAGGGACGAGCCTTTACATGAAAGCTATGAGGCCTAGTCGCTGGAGGAAGTCGGCACCACATAATTTCCATAAATTCCGGGGACCTGCGTGATGGGCTCTGACACAAAATGTGTCAACTCCGCACTGTGTCTTTCGAACATCGCACTTTTAGCCCCGTGACATGGTATATTATCTTGAAGAAAACTGCCACTGATCTCAGTGAAAATGATCTTCATGGCGTGTAGATGGTCTGCAACGAACGCACGGTACTTCCTGCCCCTCATAGAGATTTTCACAAGCAGCAGTGGAGCCATAGATGCTCACGTGAATGAGCAACCAGCATGTCCCCTCAAGACGTTTCCCTTGCTTGAAATGATCAAAAGAATAGCTGTGGTAAGTGGATTTTATAATCAAACAATATACTTTTCAGACGTCACTTTAACGCCCTTCAACAAACGTGAAATGCTTAGAAATGTCCAAGATGTGCCCAACGTGAAAGGCAAGTCAGCCAGCATCAGTTACAACGTGCGTCTCTGCTCAACGCCACCTACAAGACAAGGGCTCACAAAAGGCGGTGCCCACGTCACACAGAGAGGTCGTGAGGCCTACGAGAAAGACAGGCCCCAGAGCGCACATGTCACGTAAGCAAGGTAGTCCTGAGCCGGCGCGATCGCTAGCTGATTGGCCGGCCGCTTGGGCACAGCCCACTGCGTCACAGCGGCAGTCAGCTAGCGATCACGCCGGCTCAGGACTAGTGACGGGAACAATCGAATGAAAACAATCGATTCATTCGGTTGTTGGGAAAAATTGATCATTCGGTTGTAGTTTCTCGTATCGCTTGAATTATTCTTCTGAGTGAAAGCAGCCGGTGGGACCAACCGAATGAGACAACTGATTCAGTCGGTTGGACTATTCATTCGTTCTTTTGAGTGAAACCAGTCGGCGGGATCAACCGAATGAAAAAATCGACACAGTCCGTTGGACTACTCATTCCTTCTTTTGAGTGAAACCAGTCGGTGGGATCAACCGAATGAAAAAATCGACGCAGTCGGTTGGACTACTCATTCCTTCTTTTGAGTGAAATCAGTCGGTCGGAACAACCAGTTCCTTTTCTTTTGAGTTAAATCAGTTGATGGGACCAACGGAATGAAAAAATTGACACAGTACGTTGGCCTCTTCATTAGTTCTTTTGAGTGAAACCAGTCATTGGGAGCAACCGAATGAAAGAGTCAGTCGGTCGTAGTTTTACTATGTTGGATTAATATTCGTTTATTTTTTTCGAATGAGTCTGTGGAAACAACCGAATGAAAACCTGCGACACTTTTGCAGTTTTGTACATTGACTGAATTACTCATTCTTTCTTTTCAAGTGAAAAGAGGCGGTAAGTTTTTCTGTCGGTTGAACCATGTAATCATTATCCCAACTGAAACGACTCATTAGTGTTTTAGCTTACAGAGCTATCCATTTATTTCTATGAATGAAACGGACATGCACATCAGATAACTGCAGCAGTGCTACCTTATACCGCCATGTAAAAGGGGTATGCCAAAGTTAAAATGCGTATTACAATGTTCATTTAATTATGTACTTTTCGTTTTATAACACACAGTAACAGTGATTCACTTTATGTTGTAGATGAAATTGTTCTAGGTGCCATCAACGAGTGACTAATTAGATGTCATATCGCTGGAGCAGGCCTACGATCACTTTCATTGCCACCCCAGACTGCAAAAACGCCAATCATCTGGGTCCGATCAGATTACTTTCGCAGACACCCACAATCTGTAGAATTTAAGTGGCCGATGACCGCGAAGTATCGTGAGGAGCGGGGACACGAGAGGGCGTGCTGCCTCTCTTGCGTTTTCACTGCTGACAGCGCCAGCAGGCGCGCGCCAAACTCTACACAACAGTGTATGGCGGGAGGGGCGTGCCATCGCCGATTGTTGTCGGTTTCTTACTGTCTCAATAAAGAAGCGTGGAAACTACAGGGTGTTCCAAAATGATCGCTACAAATTTAGTCTCGCATACTGTATCTCCGAAATGGGAACAGGTAGAAACGTGCGGTTTGCGGCTTATTGTTCATACATATCTAAGGTACTAGTAGGACAGAGTTAAGTATTTTAACTTTCAGCATATTTGATACATCCAAATTCGAAGATCACTAAAACATTAGGTATTGTTAAAAAATAATAAAAGTTTGTTAAAGTATTTTGTATAAAAATATTTTTGTTAATTCCATCTAATTTGAAGGAATACGAGAAGACATACAACATTTATCACTGCTGTAAATTTTCTTCAGCGCGTCTGTATTCGTCAGCAGTGTATGAAATATTCATCTCAAGTTTCATAATTATTCACTCTTGTCACAGATATTTCTGTGGTTATCGGTGAAACGGTGTGGAGGTTTATTCCATCCCTCCATGTACCATACAAAGTCTTAGATGAACAGTGAACTGCCACTTGTTCTGAAAGTCAAGTGTGCAAAATTTCATCAAGATCGGAATAAAACTCTATATTGGCGTCGAAGTCTGGAATACCTTCTCTCATGCCTCAAACTAAAGTAGATGTAGACGATGATCATTCTCTTTCTTTGAAGATGAAGAGTGAAATATATCATTAAAATTCGAATACAAACGGAATTTGTCGAAGTTAGTAGGTAAAGTACCCTCCGCCATGCACCTACGAAATTTATTGTACACAGTTACCTTTGCCTTGTTTTAAAGGTCAAGTGTGCAAAATTTCATCAAGATCGCAGCCAAATTGTGGTTTTTGTCAAAGTTAGTATGTAAAGTACCCTCCGCCAGGCACCGAATGAAATTTGATGTAGACAGTGACGTTCCTCTTGCTTTGAAGGTCAAGTGTACTAAATTTCATCAAGATTGGAACAAAACTGCAGATTTGCATGCAATAGAAACACACACACGGACACACTGCTATATTTTTAAGATTTGTCTCTAAGAATGTTTCATGTTGAATCACGGTTCATTTATACCCAAAAAGGCTGAAGGAGTTTGCAAATAAAGGCATACAAAGTCGATGAATTAATAAAAACATCCATATAACAGCAGAAACCGACAAAGACTTTTTCCAGTCGGTTGTATCGCACCAAGTGAAACCACTCAATGCCGAGAACATTCATATAAAGGACAGAGACTTGTTTTGATTCAGTGGTGGCGCATCGACTGAAACCACTCAAACCCACTGAATGAGGGAAAACATTCATGTAGCGGCTGCAACCGACAGAGACTGGTTTCATTCGATTGTTTCGCATCGACTGAAACCACTCAAACCCCGCCAGTGAGTGAAAACATTCACACGGCCACAGAGACTATTTTCATTCGGTTGTTTCATTCGACTGAAAATACCGACTGAACGAAAAAACAACCGATTGACCAATCGGTTGTTAAAAACAGTCGGTTGTCCCATCACTACTCAGGACTACCTTGCTTACGTGACATGATGTGTACTCCACAGCCAGTCTTTCTAGTTGGCCTCGGAGAGACAGAGAACGGTATATTATTTTTATAATGACCGTCCGGCCACTACCAGGAGTCCCAGCGACCAGTCAGCTAGCGTTCGCGGCCTCTCGGTTGGTCAGCAGTGTGAGCTCAGCTAGCGTTGAAAAAAAGATTCAAATGATTATCTTATGATGGTGCAGCTCTTGCATCTTCCGTGCTTGCTGTATTAAGTTTGTGGTTAAATGCGCCTTTCTTTTAACACCCAAACATGTTTCGGCACTTATTGTCCCATATTCCGTGGGTTTTTGCCATTTATTTTCTAGAATAACGCTTTACAGAGTATGTTTGTACAATTCTTTGGACGAGTTGTTTGATTTGCAATTTTTTTTAGATATTACGTTATGTATACTATATTTCTAAGATAAATGCGATGCTTGCCACTGTCGTCTCCGTTCTCTTTTCAAAATAAACCTCTGACCAGTTTTTGCCTTCAACATTTAATTTCTTACCACCCTTTTTGGAAATAGAACGCGAGCACATAGCAGTCTTCCGTCGTCTTTCACAGTCTTCGTTTCTCTTGGATGATCCAGCCGGAAGACACGATTCTCCGAGATCTGGACAGAATAAATGTAGAAGTGAGTTTCAGTTAAGGCTTTGTTCCTTAAATAAACCTCCCATAGTTAATCATTTTACGACATTACAGTTATCATTAATGATTCCATCCTTTTAATCCGTTTGATGTTAAATTGCTTTTTTCTGAAATGTAAGTTTTGCCATAGCATGTCGGCACGCCATGGTACTTCTTTTTGCACTTCATGTGAATATTAATACGGAATGCCAAATTTCACCTGTCGATTCTTACTACGATTATGGTAAGATAACCTGCAAGCTATTATTTTTCCGAAGTCCAGTTAATCAGAATAGTATTTTGTGGCATGATCAAATTTTGTACGGTCGTTGACCTATTGTTACATGAAGCTTACATGGCTAAACATCCTTCTAAGGTTAGAAGTTACCATTGAATACATCACTGAAGATTTAACAACTTTCAGCCGATCCGACAGCCTACAAGGAGAGCAGATAATGGAGGTAACATTTAGCTTACAATGGTATTTCGCGCCTGTTGTCACAACATTGTTACATCCGCCATCTTATTTCGATTAATCATTTGAGCTACTGATTCAATCCTCCTGAAGTACCTGAAGAAGAGTTAGAATTTATGCTGGGAAGAGGAACAACCGACGCAATATTTACACTAACGCAACTGATGCAGAGGCACAGAGAAGTACAAGTCGAACTGCATGTGGCCTTATCGATATTGAGAAGGTATATGACATAGTGCCCATGCAAGAGATATGGAGATGACTGAGAAGTAATTACCTGCCAGAAAAATATATCAGGGTGGTGAAGGTGCAATGACACAAGTCAGGAGCAGTGCAAGTGCAACAAAAGCATTTCCGGTGAGAGTAGATCAGGAATATGCTCTCAGTCCACATCTCTTTGATCTGGCCATGGATATACTAGAGGCACCTTGATCTGTAATGATGTGATGTAATCTGCGAACCCACCCAGGAAGTACTTCAAGACAAGCTTGAACAGTGGAGAAAAGCTCTTGAGGAAAGGGGAATGAGAATCAGCAGGGTGGAAACAGAGTATATGTGTACAAAGGACGCCAAAGATCTATATATTAACCTGCAAGAAGAAAAACTGACGCTGGTCAAAAAATTTAAATACCTTGGCTCTTACATGCAAAGTAATGGAGGACTGGAAGCCGAAATACAACACAGCATAAATAGTGGATGAATGAACTGGAGGAAACTGAGCGGAGTACTGTGTGATAAGAAGGCTAGCTGCAGAATAAACGAAAAGCTCCACAAATCTGTGGTGAGGTCTGCAATGCTGTATAGTGCAGAAACTTGGCCAGTTATAGAAGCACAAGAGGAAAAGATGTAAGTGGCAGAAATGAGAGAAGTTGGATGAATGGGGTGACACGAAAGGAGAGATTCAAATGTTCAAATGTTTGTAAATCTAACGGACCAAACTGTGTGGTCATCAGTCCGTAGCTTACAAACTACTTAAACCTAGGTAAACTAACATAAGGACAAACACACACACCCATGCACCGGAGAGGACTCGAACCTCCACGGCGAGCAACCGCGCGCTCCGCAGCGAGGTGCTTTAGACCGCTCGGCTACTCCACCGCGTCGAAAGGAGAGACTAAGCAATGAGCACATCAGGAGAAAAGTGACAGTGGGGCCATAGGAAAGAAGATAAGAAAGTAGGCTGGCATGGACATGTGCAAAGAAGATGGGAATACAATGTGGGGGGAAGAATTGAAGACCTAGAAATCGAAGAATCAAGGAGAAAATGTAGACCGAAACTGAGATGAAAAGACACCTATGGCAGAAAGGATGGCTCAGAGAAGAAGCACTGGATAGACATTTATACACTCCTGGAAAATTAAAAAAGAAAATTATGAATTCGCAAACCCAGCAGAACAAAATTTTATTGACACATTCTTGAGGATATATACAACACACAATCCCACAGTCAGAACCATACGCATGTCAATACAGAGCGTGCACAGTGTCGACGCTAGAATCTTGTATACCCTCCTTTTGCAGCAATGGCAGGAACAACTTTTTCATGAAGACAATTGTAGAGGTGCCGAATAAAGTCTTACGATATGGCCTACCATGCAATTTCCACCTGATGTCTCAGCTGTACCAGATCGATCGTGTAGACTGCGACAAGATGACTATTCATCTGACCTCAAGCATAATAATTATGGGCAGGGTAGTTGACGTACACCTAGAAGAGCACGTTGGGTTGTACAGGATACTTGTGGACGTGTACTGTCCTGTTAGGAAAAAAAGTTCAAACGTTTGTAAAGCTTAAGGGACTTAACTGCGGGGTCATCAGTCCCTAAAATTACAAACTACTTATGAACTAACTTATACTAAAGACAGCACAAACATCCACCACCGAGGGGGAATTAGAACCCCCGACGGGGAACGGCCTCGCGCATGACAGCATAGCGCCTCAATACGCTCGGCCACCCCGCCGCGGCCCTGTTGGAAAAGCGCATCACCTTGTAGGTGCATGAATGGTGGAAAGACGGGTTGAATGATGATTTAAATGTACTGTGTACTCAAGTTGCGCACAACGAACTCCTGAGGAGAATGGCCAATGTAGGATATGGCTCCCCACACCATAATGCCAGGTGTCGGCCCTATTTGCCTCTGTCGACACCCCACACACATACGACCATCATTAGCACCGAGGCAGCGACGACTCTCATCACTGCAGACGACATGTCTCCAATCGTCCCTTCATAAGTGCCTTCTATGACACCATTGGGGGCGGGCTGAACAATGTTGGGGCATGAGAAGAGGACACTCTAATGGCACACATGATCATGCATCATTGTGAGGGGAACGATATTCTACACTCGCCATTCTCCTCTAGTAATCGTCTAGAGAACATTGAACAGTGCATGGTACACTGAAACCATCATCTAACCCATCTTGCTTCCAAAAATGCACCAACAGGTCAATGCAGATACACATGTATCCCGTACCACCCAACATGCTCTTCGACGTGCACGATCTCCAGATCTCTCCCCCATAGAGCATATTTGGGACCGCATGAAGAGTCATGTTGGGCGGTCTGCAGGAGCGGCACGAAATCTGGTCCAACTGAGGCACCATGTGGAAATTGCATGGAAGACCGTTCCAAATAACCAAGTTCGGAACCTTTACGGTCGTTCCCATGAAAGAATTACAGCTTGCAAGGAGGGTATACACGGTACTAACGTAAGCATTGTGGACGCTCTGGTGACTGTATTGACGTGCGTATGGCTCTGTCTGTGGAATCATGTACACAAAGAATGTGTCAATAAAATTTCCCTGTGATAGATCGACGAATTCATGGTGTTCTTTTTTCGTTTTCCAGGAGTATAGAAGGATCCAGCAAAGCAATGTCGATCTCACATGATGTGAAAAAAGGCTGAGATAATGATGATTCAATCCTCCATTTATCAAGACTGAGAGTACCATAATCGCAATTTCGCACATTTTACTTCTTTCTCTTTTTCCACCAAATATTTGTACATGTTTTACGTACATAACTTCGTGGATCGTTCAGCCTCGACCTACACAGACAACAGAGCCGAGTATCAGTATGAGTGGGTGCAGATTAATGGATGGAGGAAGAAATGATGGCGGTGGTGGAGGAGGACCACAAATGGGTGGAGATAGAGGAGGAGAAGGAGGAGATGTACAAAGAGGAAGGAGATGATGGGAAGAGAGGCAGGAATTGACAGATGGATAGGCGGAGGAAGGAAGGAGCAGGAGGAAAAGAAAGATGAGGGGAAGGAAGTAGGTATAGTGCACGCAGTATAAATTGGCCGGTAGATGCGCAAATGGCTGGGCAAGCGTGTGTGGGGTTAGCAGCCCGAGCAGTGAGCGAGTGCTGGAGGCGAAGTGCCCAGCTCCCTGGACTGACGCGGCCTCCACTTTTGAATGAAAGAATGAACTCGCCCTGCGCTTCGGACGAAAACTCGTCTCTATTCATCGCCCACCTTATCCTACGTGGACTCTAAGGGGACGAGGCGATAGAGAGAGGGAAGGGTGATGGACAGAGAAAGGAGAGTTGAACTGGCGGGAGATTGGAATAAATTAATACCCGGGAACACCGGAACCAAAGGTAAATAAAGTCGTCCTTATTTTTTTTTTTTTAAAAAAAGCGTCATATCAATGTATTCGGTAATTCACGAAACAGAAGGGGTGTGAAGTCTGACGAAACTGAGCGCGAATGAGTGAGTGAGTGAGGAACAGTCGGCTAAAACAGAAGCAGAGAAAGATAATGAGTTTGTTTTTGCATGATGGTGCATGCTTGCTCGGCGCTCCCTTGCACATGTGTATGTGTATGTGTGTGTGTGTGAGAGAGAGAGAGAGAGATGAAGAGAGAGAGAGAGCTACACTGTTCAAACAACTGCTCCCCAGTTACAAGGCAGTGAAATCGATGCCTCACGGCACGCATGCAGACAATTACAGGCGCCGCTAATCAGTCTGGGTGATAATAATCTGCCTATAAATCCAGCCGTGCGCGCCGCTGCAGCCCCCTCCCCTCCCCCTTCCCCCACTACACCTCACGCCACCCCTCCCCTCCACCACACCTCTCGGTGGCCACCTGCGGCAGCCTCGGACCGAATTAAGCGAGCAGCCGTGTTGTGCTCGGCCGGGCTCGCTTCGGCACACACGGCGGCCGACTGAACTCGCGTAACAGGCTCGCGTGACTGCCCCTAGTTTGCTGGCCGTTATTAACCGCTCTCTCTTTCTCTCTCATTCCTCTTCTTTCCCCCTCCCCTCCCTTCCATTCGCCCGGCGCCGCGCTGCACTCCGTTTCGTTTCGTTTAGGCCGGACAGCCGCTATAAATAGTGATAACGGTGCTAACGCTAGTTGGCGGGGTCGCCGCACCGCTTCCCTTACGTTATCAGGTGGCTGGCTGCGAGAAGAGCAAAGGCCAGCGCGGCCACGGGCGCACAGCGGCGTGCTAGCGGCCGTGTGTCATCGGGGGGAACGATCCCAACCCTAATGGACTGCCGCGACGGCAGAACACTCACTTCTCTGTAAAAGTGGCGGAACATATCGTGGGCTTGCTTTTGTCCTGCGAGCTGCGCCAATACTTGGAACCATGAATGATATAACTGTCATCCAGTACACCTGGCAGATTTCATGTGGAGCACTATAATAAGCAGTTGAATGTCAATGCGAGCCGGCCGCGATGGCCGAGGGGACTGAGGCGCTCCAGTCACGGTCTGCACGACCACTTCGGTCGGGGGTTCGAATCCCCCCTCGGGCATGGATATTTGTGCCGCCCTAGTTCGTAAGTAGTTTGTAAGTTTAGGGAGTGATGACCCCGTAGTTAAGTCCCATAGACTATACAAACATTTACACATTTTGTCAATGCGACCAGATGATGATACCATAATAGTGTCGAAACCGGTCGTCTGGAATAAATAAAATAAAAATTGCGATCTTGGCATCTTATCCTATTTATGAAATACGATCGTTCCCTAAAATGAGTAAATTAAGTGAAATGTGGGAGAGATATTAAAATAATAGTTTAAAGAGATAAAAGTTCAAAAAAGAGTATATTTGTCAAATCGAAATTCAAATATCAAATAATTTTGGCTGTTTGTTAAAATACAGTCAGAAAGATATTATATAATAAAAATCTGTGGGAGTGTTGTGACTGTGTATGTTAGACTGTGATAGACAAGGGTCACTCCAAAAGATATGCACTCTATTTTTTTTTAAATACAGTCTGTATTCTACACGTTTGAAATTATTGCTGTGCAAGAGAGCGTATAAAATGAACATTAACAAGAGCAAAACAAAAATAATGGAATGCGGTCTTAGAAAATCAGGCGATGCTGAAGGATTAGATTAGGTAACGAAACAATGAATGTGGTAGATGAGTTTTGTTACTTGGGTAGTAAAATAACATGCGATGGTCGCAGTACAGAGGATATAAAATGCAGAATGGCAATGGGAAGAAAAGCATTTTTGAAAAAGAGAAATTTGCTAAAATCGAATATTAATTTAAGGGTATGGAAGTCTTTCTGAAGGCATTTGTGTGGAGTGTTGCCTTGTACGGGAGTGAAACATGGACGATAAGCAGTGCGGACATGAAGAGAATAGAGGCTTTTGAAATGTGGTGCTACAGAATAATGCTGAAGATTAGGTGGGTAGATCGCATAACTAATGAAGAGGTACTGAACAGAATTGGCGAGAAAAGGAATTTTTGGCATACCCTGACTAAAAGAAGGGATCGCTTGGTAGGACACATTCTTAGACATCGGGGAATCGTAAATTTAGCATTGGAGGGAAGTGTGTGGGGTAAAAATCGCAGAGGGAGCCAAGAGACGCGTATAGTAAGCAGATTCAAGTGGATGTGGGTTGCCGTTCTTATGAGGAGATGAAGAGGCTTGCTCAGGATAGAGTAGGGTGGAGAGCTGCATCAAACCAGTCTCCGGACTGAAGACCATAACAACAACAACAGGAGCAATATTTTCATTTCTGCACATAATCCCCATCCCTCTCCTTTCCGCCATCTTGGAAGCAGCGCCTGTATACCCACACGATAAAATTCTGGACCAACTCGTTGAAGCCAGTGTTCGGCAGCGTGCACAAGCACACAGGGAGTCTTTTAGTTTCCCAAAGAGCTGATAGTCACATGGAGCCAGGTCAGGACTGTAAAGCGGGTTGTTTCAGTGTTGTCCATAAGAGTTTTGTGATCGCTAACATGGTTTTGTTTAGTGACGTGTCACAAGCCTTTTCTAACGCCAACACTTTCAGTATTCTGCAAACAGTTCCTTCCCATATCCCAACGTAGCGTGACAATTCGTTCACCGTGATGCGTCTGTCAGCAGTCAACAACTCGTTAACTCTCTGCGCATCGTCTGGAGTGTGTGCAGTAAGAAGACTGCCGCTGCGAGGACAATCCTCAATACTGCCGTGCCCACTTGCTTCACGTAACGTCCTTGCCCACCGACTAACTGTACTGCGATCGACAGCAGCGTCGTCAGACACCCTTTTCAGCCTCTTGTGGATGTTTCCCACAGTCTCGTTTTCACAGCACAGGAATTCAATGACAACAGCCATCTTGAAGGCAATCTGTGACGGCGCCACTGACGAGAACAGGTTGAACCAAGTTTGAAAACAAGCGGGAAGGAAGTATCTACAGGGTGTTACAAAAAGGTACGACCAAACTTTCAGGAAACATTCTTCACACACAAAGGAAGAAAATATGTTACGTGGACATGTGTTAGGAAACTCCTAATATCCATTTTGGAACTCATTTTATTACGTCTGTTCAAATCACATTAATCATGGAATGGAAACACACAGCAACAGAACGTACCAGCGTGACTTCAAACACTTTGTTACAGGAAATGTTCAAAATGTCCTCCGTTAGCGAGGATACATGCATCCACCCTCGGTCGCATGGAATCCCTGATGCGCTTACGCAGCCCTGGAGAATGGCGTATTGTTTCACAGCCGTCCACAATACGAGCACGAAGAGTCTTTACATTTGGTACCGGGGTTGCGTAGACAAGAGCTTTCAAATGCCCCCAAAAATGAAAGTCAAGAGGGTTGAGGACAGGAGAGCGTGGAAGCCATGGAATTGGTGCTCCTCTACCAATCCATCGGTCACCGAATCTGTTGTTGAGAAGCGTACGAACACGTCGACTGAAATGTGCAGGAGCTCCATCGTGTATGCACCACTTGTTGTGTCGTACTTGTAAAGGCACATATTTTAGCAGCACAGGTAGTGGATCCCGTATGAAATCATGATAACGTGCTCTAGTGAGCGTAGGTGGAAGAACATAAGAAATACTAAAATGAGCTCTAACATGGAAATCAAGCGTTTCCGGAAACTTGTCCACATAACATATTTTCTTTCTTTGTGTGTGAGGGATGTTTCCTGAAAGTTTGGCCGTACCTTTTTGTAACACCCTGTATAGATTGTCAAAATTAAAACAGTAAAATATACATAAAATAATAACCAACATGGTGCCCATATCTGGTAGGTTTTATAGAGGTGTTCGCAGAGGAAGTAGGCAAGTGTAACATATGGAAGTTTGGGTCTGGCCGGGGAGCGTGTTCGGTTGCCCAAGTGGTTAAGGCGACCGCTCGCGGTAAGCGGGAGACCCGGGTTCGAATTCCGCTCCGGCACATATTTTCATGTGTTGCAAAAGCATAGACCAACTAAAGAATAACAGCTAGAGTCGGAAATTCTTGCAAATTGCGCGTTAATATTTGTGTAATTAACATTTATAGCTGCGGACCATCGGCAATTCTGTTCCTTTAGAACAGAAGTATCATTGTATTTATAGAGGTGTTTAACATTTGACGTTCGGAAATCAGTCACGTGACTTCCCTCGCCCGAAACCTTGCCCAAAACTCTCTTTTGCATACGCCATCTTGCTTTCTGCATTTCATGATTTTCTTATTATAACTCAAGCGTTGTCATTTCAAAGCAATGGCGCACTGAACATTATCAAAAGCATGTTGTTATCAGGCCAATGATCTAATGTCTAGAAGTGTCATGTAGCAGAAATCACCTGCCATCTGTGGTACAAGAATTACTGATTACTCTCGCAGCTGTTCAGCGTAGCGTAATGGGCAGCGAAGGTCTTAGAGACTTAGACGGTAGTTCGAAACTTGCCAGGTTTGGTGGCTCGGAGCGCTCGGACAGAGGGTTGCCGATGTGGTAGTTCAGCATGCTCGACGCCCTCTGTAACGAAAAAACTCAATGAATGACGAAACGATCAACATCAGACAAAATAAACCAATCTGCACAAAGGACCGATCAAACCTAAGAACCAATGAAAAGAGAGAAGAAGGAAGAGGGCTCAACGCCATCTGTAATACAAAAACTTATCAAAATTCTCAACGAATAACCCGGAATGAACACGAACAAACGACTGCAAAGTATAAATCTACCTGAAGAACCAAAAATATAAATAAATAAGGTAATAGTAATAATAGTAATAATAAGCCAATGGTTTTTTCATCTTGTTTTCTAAGAGTTTTTTTGAACACTGTTGTTAATTGAACACAACTGAATCCTGCAAGATTCTGAGTTGTTCAAGTAACAGCGCTTTCTCTGAAAAGTGCAACTGTTCAATTTTGTGAGCATATCATGAAATACATAACAATGAATTGTAAACATAGACAAACTGAGGTGATACTTTCACAATGACTGTTGTAAGTGAGCTTTGTGGAATTCGTTATTACCACACATATTCCGTTTGTTATTTTAGCTGTAAAAGAAAACGTAGTCACGGTTTGATACAGAATATTTGCTCTTTATTTTAGCGCAGAGCAAAGTAACATGAACCAAGTCATATGTGAACTACAGAAAAGTAATACAACCTACATTAAAAGCTTCCATTGCAACCACGCCAAAGATAAACATTTTAGTAGATGTATTGATTCTAATTAATGACTTTTAACATGTTCCATTAACAGTGAATCATTGCTCAAAAAAGAGGTTATTTATTGCAAGGTATACAATTCATTAAGGAACGACAGCTGCCGCAGAAATCTAGGACTCCATTTATATATGAAACTACCAGTATCTGCACGTTGTTTAGAATATTCATTATTACAGTATCCTCTGCGTTGTTGTGCAAATGCTTCAGAAGACTAGTCGCAACTCTAAACATTGCAGTAGATAGCTCTATTTAATTACTAAGAGTGCCGGAAACATTTTTAGGAGCCAAGAAACATTAAATTATAATTTATCATACTATGAACGACGTGGTTTCGTTAATTCTTCAGTGCGCCACTGTTTTGAAATGACAAAACGTACGTTATAATAATACAAGAAAATTATTAAATGCAGGAAGAAAGATAGCGTGTGCCAGAGAGCGTTCTGGGCGAAGAATGTCACGTGACATTTCCTAACGCCTCGTATACGTAAAATCAAGAGGCGGTGTCAGATCGCCGTTATTTCTGCAATAATCTCTGCATAGGTGCATGTTCCGGGTTTTCTCCTCTACAAATCGGTTATTCAGTTTTCGTGTAAAATCAACGGTTTGTTTACAATTACAATTGCATTATAAACGGATTTTTTAGTGTTCTTGTCGTATTTTTTTTTGTCCGAAAATTTTGAAATAGGGAGGTTCTGCTCTCTGGCGGCCAACTATTTTGTCTGTAAAATTTGGTGCCGATCGTTTGAACAGTTCGAACTAAAAAGTGGGAACATGTTATGGACAGACAGACAAACATAATAAAATCGCCGTTATTGTTGCAAATATCTTTGAAACTACGCGAGATACGAAAAAAAAACATGGATAAAAGTTTTTTTATTCAATTTTCGTGTCAGATGATCGGTTAAGCTGTTATTTTCATTCAAATTTTGAACAGTCAAAAGGCGATCGCAAAGGCCCACTTTTAGTGTTACTACCGTAACCTAAAGTGGGCCAAAACAGTCTAGTTTGTACAAAAGCGATGCTCATTTATTTAAACAAAAATAAACGAAACAACGATTTTGTACAACCAAGACTGTTTTTTATCAAAATACTGTCATTTGTGTCGTTTTGAAATAAACTTATCCATCAAAAAGTTGCCGTTGACGTAGTATCATGAAATTTGGTAAGAAGTGCGATTAAGTAAAAGAGATGAAACAACACGAGAATCGTTTGTCTGTTATTATACAGAATAAAAAATCATTTTGTCACTTGTTATCCGTCGTTTGTTTGTTTGGGGCAGGGGGAATAAACTGTTTCGGTCCTTAGTCCCTCGGTGGAGAGGGGAAGGAGTGAGGATAGAAAAGGAGGGAAGGGAAAGGAAATGCAGCCCAGGGAGGAAAGAGGGGAGAAAGACTGCACTAGCTCGGGGCCCCGTGCTCTCTACGCACGTACTCAAGAAAGAACCGTGACCCGTCTAGGGGGTTAGTCGTCTGTGTTTCCACCTGTAAAGACGTATTACTGTGAGGAACGGGTAGAGACATCAAGCTGAAATTATTTCATCAAGGTCTGTGGTATCCAAGCGGCATAAATAATTTGAAATGAAGCTAGCGGTGGTACGTGAGAAGTAGCCAGACTTCTGCATGGCAAATGTGCTTACATCACATACATCATCTGTAATGTTTCAAAGCAAAGTAATACTGCTAACGATTACACTTAGATCGTCTAAGATAATGTTCCCGTAACCAATTTTGTGTTTATGCATGCGAACTAAGTCCTACAACAATGAACAGCAACTAATGCTCCTCCAGGAACCAGTAATGCTAGCGCTGAAAGAAAGGACTCATGGAAGGACTGTTAAAGTTAATTTATCTGAACATCAAGTGCGAAGACATTTTATTAACAAAAATCCTAATAAACTATACATTTAATTCCATTCCATGATGGTGGCTTGTGCAATAAAGTGGTAAATGAATCAAATAATTAGCGGTCTCTGTTGCAATTTTTTTGTTTATTCTATACAACAAGCAAATGTTTTATATCAACTCCGTGTACCTAGCGGGCAGATAATCTAAAAAGGCTAAGTCGAGCAGTTTTGAAAAAGGTGCAACTTAGTTGGATGGAAAGATGGGGCTTCTGATGTATTTTGAGCGGTGGCGGGATCAGGTTAACAATTCTATGACACTGCCATTAAAGACCCCTACAGAAGAGGTAAACGTACAAAGTACATACGGCTACTTGAAGTGAAATCAACTAGTCACTGTAGAGGTTCAGTTCGTAAATTGGGAAAATATTTTTGTAGAAGATTGGGTGCGACGGTAGGTTCACATCTGGCAGTATTGCTGACAACTGCGGAACACTTGACCGTCCGTTGGAAGCAGCGGTATGGGCAGAGATATGCTGCGAGTTGCGGTGGGACAAAGGGAAAAGGTGGTGAAGAACTTTACATTGTCAAAATAATCTCGTATCATACCAAACTCGTCCTAAATTTGGTTCAATATTATTAAGAAAGCTTGTTTATAGCTCTTATGCTCAGTTGCTAAGTAAATATTTATACGTTTTCTAATGTCACCTAGCAACTTAACACCTCTCGTGAACCGTGACACCGAACTTCCTTCCGAAGTCTATGTCCACCGCCTAATATATATATATATATATATATATATATATATATATATATATATATATATATATATATATATATATATAGGCCTATATATATAATAGTTTATATTTCTATCTTTCCTTAAAACACATACAGGTCCTTATACCTGCGGAAGGAAGATAAAAGGCCAGTATGTAACTTCACATTCAAAGTTTAAACTCTTTACCACCAATTCAGTCATGAAACTGGCGTTCGAGCGAAACCGTCGGACGTTTTGTTCTTGGTTTAAGTGACACAAAACATTTGCTCTACAGTACGAACACTTTTAGAAAACTTAGGAATATGGCGGAGGCAGGCTTCACTTTTTCAGCGTAAGAGCGTCTCCCCATATTCTAACGTCCTTGGAATACATTGACATTCAAAGATATCACAAAATTCGAATTTAGTCATCTCAGAGAAGCTAGATCATTACCGAATATATAATGAAATATAAGATCTTTGTAAACACATAGCATCATAACAGCTGTCAAATAAGAAAGTCAATACATTAAAAATTATTAAAAAACGACTTTCTAAGAAAGGTACTATAAAATCATATAGAGGTACAGATGCTGTGTGTGTGTGTGTGTTAACATATGGAATGTAAGTAATAAATTTAAAACACTATAATGTACTCCCTATTTGTTTGGAAAAAATATTTTCACAAAAATTTATTTCAACTATTGCAGACCACTTGACAATGCCAAATACGGCGAAACAGCTGTAGTGTATAAATAAATGAAGCTAATAAGCAGCAGTAACGGATGTTATACTTATTTAAAATGTCGTATTATAACTTCCAACCGTTTCAAAATTGCTCACCTGAGCTTTATTAGAGTCCCTGCCCGCCAGGTACACGGTCTTGAAAAATTTTCCTGTTTTTCCAGTCTGATAATGTGTTAACCACGTGAAACGCGTAATTTGATGAAATATACACAGGGATCCGTTCGAGCTTTCCGCCGACCAGAACCACCACGGAATCACGCCCACGAAACGGCTTGTCAGCGTGGGAGGATGGACGGACAAGCCAGAACCCACAAGCAAACACCGAACCACAAAAGCCCCAGACCGAATTACAGCTGAACTTGCAGAACAGTGTAGGCTCAGTGCGGGCAATAATAATGATGATTCATAGCGAACAAGGAAAGCATATAAACATGTGCCTCTCCATAATCCCTGTGTACATGTGGAACAACCTATTTTAAAAATGTTATTGACTGTCATATCATGGACTAAATACACACACGCAATACCTGTAAATATGTTCAAAGGTATCCACCAATAAGAAAGGGGACAATTTATTTTTAACTAGTATGCTTATAAGTAAACGAGTAGCTCTGATTCTTTCAAACTTTAGTAGTAAGTCTCGGAATCTTAGGAAACTAGTACTCATTTATACGGAAATTATCAGTGACAATAAAAAGTAAATATACACAACTACAGAAGGTACAGTACGAAAAAGTGATACCTTCCTGGAGTACGTCAGAATAAACTACGTCGCAGGACAGTTTTCGTGTGACACACGTTAACTTCGTGACTATTTATTGACCGCAACTTAATAAAAAGTTTCCATCGAAATTTAACAGGTTGAAGACTAAGACCTGGTACCAGGTAACAAGTTGGAACTCATAGCTTTACAAAAGTGACTTAGCATTTCTGCAAAGAGTTTCCGTCAGTACCAGGATAAGAAAGCGGTTAAACAAATCACTAAGCAATCTGGGTCGCCAGTGGATTTCGAAGAATCAGGAACAGCTAAGGAAGGCAGCTAGCAGCAATACCACACAAGCGTGCTGATATGGCACGAAACACCGTCATCACATGGATTTATAGAATTGTCTCTGATACTGAAAAATCACACTGGCATTATTGATGGCTTATTTTAGGTTTCCCTGTAGTTTTAAGATTTTTACAAATATCTCGCACAAAAAGTAATAAGAATATAAATAATATAAAATGAGATAAAAATTACTAATATAATATTTAGTAAAATAATAGAAAATTAAATATAAAAATTTAATACGTAATATTTAATTTTATATTACTTTTTACATTATATTTTTTTGTTTGAAATATTTGCCAAAGTTAGCATAAAACAAGTAAGATCGATTTCTTAAAATTATTTCTTTTACTTTTCGGCCCTTTTGTAAGACGCCTTTTAAGACATTTAATTAAGTCAAAACTTCATATATTTGGAGGTCGCATTCAGAAATAACGAAGCCAATCACGAATAAGGATTATCAGTTATGATTTACGATGTTTCATAAATTTTTATCTCTCTATAAAAAGGCATTTTCCTGAGATATATTCATCCCTTGGTGAAATATCAGACTGAAACCATTCTTTGAACCTCCATTAAACAACTTGCAACAAAAGAATATATAAAGCCATATGAGGATTTTTATTTCAAATTCTGAAGGTAGCAGGGGTAAAATATAGGGAGCGAAGAGTTATATTCAACTTGTACAAAAGCGAGACAGCAATTATTAGAGTGAAAGGTGTAACGTACCCGTCGTCGTTTTATTTTATAAAACCCCGTGTCTGGACTGTGTATATACCATTCTGTCTGCCTATTTGCCCGGTAACGTATGCACTGAAGGTGCCTACTGCATGTTTTTGTAATGCAATATGGCTCCCACACGTTTGTATGTGGAATGACTTGTCTACGCAGGCTTTATCCAGTTTGAGTACATATATGGGTTCCCGCCACGTGCGAAATAAGCACGCCCGACAACACTAATGAAATTAAAGAGTCTTAAGATTGACCCGCGGAACGGATAACATTACAAACGGATCTGAACTAATTAATCGGATCCAATATACGTACTCAAATGGAACGGATACGTTACTCTGATATTTATGCTTCAGTGCACCAGTGTAGGCCACAGCAAGGACTTTAAGAATGGGATTAATAGTGCTGAATAGGGTCATATGAACATTTGGAAATTGCTTCGTCATGCGTGTGGGATAAAATCATTATTTATTCACAAATATCCATAACTTCTGAAAAGATACGGAGCCGTCATAGTAAGGTATAAATTTATACCACTCTCATCAGTCTACTTTTTAGATGCCAAAGTGTTAAAATGAGAAGTGGGTCCTGCATGAGGACAGCTTTTGAGTAATATGGACTGACAGTTCTGTCGTGAAATTGTAGTATATTCGACAGCAGATCATCAGCTATTTTCTGGTATAAAAATATATTTACGTGACATCGTTTGTGATGTGTGACGTCATAAAACTACTTTCAGACCCTGTGGACCTAGGTGGCAGTCGGTATCGTAGCTGCAGGAAGGATAACGGTTACCTGCTGACAGTAAATACACTGATTTTGTGAGTAATGAAATGCCAAGATCGTAGTATTTCTTCTTTATTTATAACAGACGACCGGTTTCGATGTACATAGACATCATCTTCTGGTCTCTGCACTACATTATAACATAATAATCTTATAATGTGCCAGAAGATGATGTATATGAATATCGAAACCGGTCGTCAATAAAGACGAAATACCGCGATCTTGGCATTTCATTATTCACAAAATTCATTTATATGATCGCTCCCTGCCATGAGCAAATTATACAGTAAATACACTGCTTTAATATTAATTTTAAAAGACGAAATAAATTAAAACCTCAGTTACGTGTGTGGTCAGATTTTCATCCACATTGTTTACCACATCAAATTCCTGAAAAACTGTGTCGCACTAAGATATAATTTCCAAGCTATATTGAGTGGTATATGTGCCCTTCTCTGTCAAAAAACAGTTCAAATGTTTTTTAAGCTTAGGAGACAACTGCGGGGTCATCAGTCCTTAAACTTACAAACTACTTATAAACTAACTTATTCTAAAGACAACACAAACATGAATGCCAGAGGGAAGATTCGAACGGGGAACGGCCTCGCGCATCAGAGCATAGCGCCTCAATGCTCTCGGCCACTCCGCCGCGGCCATCTGTGTCAAACCTCCGCGAATACAGTTACTGATGCAGAAATAATGAATTGTAACGTCATTCCGAACGCAGTAGTTTTGCCGTTTAAACAATGGAAATGAATTAAGCGATGATTTTTTCCCTTTATTCATTCTGGACAGTTAATCAACGAGAAGTAGTTTAGTAAAACTTTGTAATTGTGTGTGAATTATGTTAAAAGTTGTTGTGTGCACACATTCTCATACAGTAAATTAATAAATGCTGGTTTATGATAATGAGTCGAGGCATTTTTTCCGAAACTTACATCTACACAAATACTCTGCGAATCACATTGAAGTGTTTGGAAGAGGGTTCATAGAACAGCCTTTATGATATTTCTCTATAGTTCCATTCTCCAATAGGGAACGGGAAAAAGGAACACCTAAATCTTTCCGTTTGCTATCTGATTTCTCTTATTTTATTATGATGATCATTTATTTCTATACAAGTGGGCGCTAACAATATATGTTCGCACCCGGAAGAGCAAGATGGTGGAAGAAATTTTGCAAACAGATCTCGCCGCAACGAATAACGTCTTTCTTTTAATGATTTCCACCCCAATTCGTGCAACATTTCTATGACTCTCTCTCCCCTATATCGTGATAATACGAAACGAGCTGCCCTTCTCTGAACTTTCTCTATATACTCCGTCAGCCCCATTTGGTGGAGATACCACAGTGCGCAGCAATTCACAAATGTAGTGTAGGCGATTTCTTTAGTAGAGCTGTTGCAAGTTCTAAATGCTCTGCCAATAGCCTTTGGTTCGCCTTCAATTCAATATCTTCTATGTTCTTTCAAATTTAATTGTTCGTAGTGGTTCTAGGTATTTAGTTGGACTGATGAACTGTAGATTTGAGCGATTTATCGTGTAAATGAACGGATTTATTTTAGTGGTCATATGGATGACTTCGTACTTATCATTATTAAGGGTCAATTATCAAATTTTGCACCCTGCAGATATCTAAATCATTTTGTTACTTTTGATCTTTTGGTGACTTAAATAACCGATAAATGACAGCATTATCTGCCAATAATCAGCTCCTCAGTCTGTTGGATACTTTAGAAAATGAGGAACAGTAGGGGCCCTATGACACATTTCTCGGGAACGCCAGATGCTACTTCTGTTATACTCGATGACTTATCGTCAATTAGCATGTACTGTGTCCTTTCTGACAGGAAATCGCGAATCCAATCGCACAACTGTGCCGATATTCCATAAGCACGCAATTTTATTAGAAGAAGTTTGTGAGGCAGAGTGTACGAAAAGCCTTCCGGAAATCCAGGAGAACGGAATCAATTTGACATCCCTCGTCGATACCACTCATCACATCTATCTGGATTTCACAAGAAGGATACTTTCTGAATCCGTGTTGACTATGGGTCAATAGGTAGTTAGTTCTCTTTTACGTAGTTCATAATATTTGAGTTAAGTATACATTCTAAAATTCTACTGCAAACCGACCTCAATGATATAGGCATGTAATTCTGCGGATCACTCCTATTGTCTTTCTTGAATACTGGAGTAACCTGTGCAACTTCCCAGTCTTTGGCTACGGATTTTTCGCTGAGCGATCTGTTGCAGATTATAGTTAGGTATGGTTATTGCGTCAGATAATTCTGAAAGGAACCTAATTAGCATACAACGGGGACAGGGAAACTTACTTTTTTATTTAAGTTCCTTTAAAATTCTAGGGGTATTACTTCTAAATTACGCATGCTGGCAGCTGTTATTGATACGAATTCTGGAGTATGTGCTTCGTCTTCTTTGGTGATGGATTTTCGGAAAGCTGTGTTAAGCAATTCCGCTTCAGCGGTATTTCCTCGGTAGCATGATCATTGCTATCGTGTAATAAAGGCATTGATTATGTTTTTCCGCTAGTATACATACGACCAGAATTTCTTAGGATTCTCTACCGAATTACCTGACAGAGTTTCGTAGTGATTACTATTGTAAGCTTCTCTCATTGAAGTTCGAACTAAATTTCTAGTATCTGTAAAAGAGGGCCCGTCTTTGGTTTTTTGTGTGCGTTTAATTTTGGCATGCTTCATTCTTTGCTGCTGGAAGAGTGATCTAACCTGTTTCGTGTAACACGGCGGGTCAGCCAACTCTTTTGTTAATTTGTTTGGATAAATACGTCAATGGTAGTCGATATTATTTCTCTGAATGTAAGCCACATCATATCTACACTCACATTGTTAGTTTCGAAAGACCGGAGATTCTGACTCAGGAAAGCGTTAATTTTTCATTTGATTTTTTGAATAAATATACTTTTCTTTTAGTTTTGGAAAGTCCAATATTAAGTCTCGCTACGACAACGCCGTGATCACTAATCTCTGTGTGTCGTTTGATGTTTTTTTTAGCTCAGGATTACTTGTTGCTAAGAGGTTGTAAAGTGGTGGAGGAAATAAGATATTGGTATCGTTACAATGGGTAGAATTAAGGATAGATAGGCAGCTTATGCCGAGAATGTTGGCGTGGTTGATCAGTTTATTCACGGGGAAGTAGTCAGAGTGGACTTACATAAAGAATAAGGTTGACAATCCTTCCTAAACTATTAAGGGAATTGTCCCTCAATTCAACAAATTAATATGCAAACCCCTTCCAAAATAATTAGATAAGGATCTAAAATTATAACGGAAACTATAATTAAAAGGTAAAGCCACTGATTTATAGCATTAAGTACAAAGCAAGAAATTTTATAACAAAAATTAAAATAAATAGCTATTTAAGGTTATTGTTAGATTAATACAGAACCAACGTAAATGACTGGCAAGTCACGTTAAAGAGTGGGTAGATACAATTAAATCAACAAAATGATCAAAACCAGCTCGGGGAAAGATCGCGGATTGCACGATAAAACGTAGTCCCTATTACTGAAAACTTAAGGATCCCCTGCATTACCCGAGCTTGAGCGGGCAGCACGTTATCGTAACCTGAGTACAGTGTTGTGCAACTGTGGGGGCCACCTCAAGACTCGAGCGACGCTATCAGTTATCTTGCTAGCGAAACCAGAAGTTTCCAGCTACTCGTCGAATTAGTCTCGCTCTCTGAAGAGCAAGTCACCGTTCCCTTAAGTGACACTCGCTTGGGAGCAGAACTCTAGGTAAATCCACTTCCAAGACGGGAACCAGAACGTCAAGTCCGTCCCACTCTTACCAGAGCAGAACACTTGGCCAGTCTTAATCACTCATGAGCAAACCAACGAATCCACATGAGCTTAACTGCTGCGAAAATCATCCCTCCCCCCCCCCCAACCAGAGTCAAGCTCCGCCCCTCAATGGCAAGGGTCTCAACCCAATGCCATTTAGGTGTTACTGTTTGAACCAAACCACGGGGAACTCTGAACGTGAAATACATGTCACAGAAAGCAACAGTTCGTTATCCACAGTTTAAATTTTCAACAATAACACTTTTACAGATACTGTGTATTAACGAAATAGAAGCATCAATAATGTAAAGCAGATTTCCTAATGGTATTTTCAAGAGTGACATTCTAAAAGTCGACCACTGTACGTGACAAGAGCCTCGTTTCATCACTAAAATTAGTAAATAAGGTCCGTGTGAACTACTGGTTACTCCCTGCTATAAAGCCTTATTCCCTGGCCCAAACGGAGAACTGATTCGTTTTAAATTACTTCAATAATAGGAAGTTAATACTACAGTGGTCAATATACATAGCAGCTCACACGTTATTAGGCACAGACATTAATAATCAAGCCACCACAATTGAAGTTATGTTAGAAAAGTGGCTAAGAAAACATTTATGGCGCAACGGAATTAAGATATGAGAAAAAACTGCATCTGAACTAGTTCTCAGCACTTGTGAAAAACAGTATTAAATAAAAGAGGGAAGGTGCTCTAAATCTACAATTTTAGGCAACTTTTCTGATTATGCTGAACTTAAACTTGTTTATTTAGATAGAAAACAAGCAAAATGGGAAACCAATTTCGTTAACACAATAAAATGCATCTCTTACAGGAATTAATGCAAACGGTACCTAGCCTAAATTATACATCATTTAACGCTACTGGGGGGAAGGATTCACAAACAACACTCATTCTCTCACTCACACGCAGTGCCACAGCGAAATTCACCAAAAACAGCGTGCTGAGACGAGGCGGAAGCAGGCGCTGCTATCGTAGGCGAAATTCAGCCAGTCGGAGGTAGCAAAAACACAATATACAAACACTTTGAAGCTGGCTCTGGTCTGTGGTTCCTGTTTTGAGGTGGTGCGTGTGTATAGCAAGTTAAATTACATCTGTATTGTACCGCGAGCAAACACGCTAACGGCGACACACGGCTACGTTACATGAACGCACATCACTGAAGGTGAAGTGGTCGAAAGTCGGACTCCTTATACAAAATCATGGTGTATTCTTAAGTTGCAGTCTGTTAGAAATCGATCTAGGTACTGGTTTTATATGGGAAGTGGCGTGAACTCAGGCGACTAGCTGCAAACCCGGAGCTCGGACCCACGTGGTAACGAAAACCGATAAAATTGAGTAAATTCAGTTTCCGAAAAATAAAGAAAATTAACTACTGCATGCAACCCATAGAAATGCTTAGAATTATATAAGGAAGCGAATGAAATACAGCTACAAGCGATAGGGAGCGATTAGAAGAGCCGGATGAAGTCCACTCTCCAAAACTCGTAAAAGTGAAATAATTACAAAGTCGGAAGAATAAAATTAAAAATTACAGCATGCAACCCATAGAAATGTTAAGAATTACATAAGGAAACCATTGAAGGAGGTTGTGCAAGGCTCAGAGAGAATTACTGACAAATCAGAGTGCCAACTACAAGTCGGAGAAGAAGCAGCGAAATTAAAATAGCCGGTGAGATAAGATCGTGAAATATTAGTGGAAATCAGGATACCCGCATAGTTACTTGCCTGATGGGCATGGAACAAACAGCAGTGGAAGCTGAAGGCTTTGTTCTGTGAACCAACCATGTGGAACACTTATCACTCACGGAAGGAAACGATGAGAAGATTTTTACATGCACTGTATAAAATGAACATATCACCTATTAGAAATCGGGCCCCACAAAGCTAGAAAGTATTTACACAGAGTTCACACAAAGGTTTTAACATATCAGGTCGTTACCAAACTGGAACTAGAATCACACACACCGCGTTTATCTATTCGAAATCATTGAATTGGAAAACGAGAACACATCCGCACACTATCGGAGAAAAAATTAAAAAAAAAATGTATCTAAGTTCACGAATCTAAATTAAATGTGCTAGTCAATGAAACTCTACCATCTCCAGAAATAAGAGCAGAACCAACCTTACCTCACCAGACGACCAGCCGAGAATGAAGATCCAGTGGTCATGAGGCGGGAAACTCCTACCGGACGCGGGAAGCCACCGGAAACTGGAAAATCTCGGAAAACGGCGGTGGTGGGGGACCGAGAGACTCGCCAACCAGCTCGCAACCAAAGGGTGTACAAACCTCTTTGGTAGTATCAGCAGCTATCGATACTGAGCCAGAGAGAACGATGCAAAGCGAGCTGTCACTCCCCACATACAAACAGCCACAGATTCACGCACACAATAGTAAAACAACTGCATGTTCTCACAGAGACAGTGGCGTAGCGGAGAAGCCGTACTTATGCCACATTAATTAGTATAATAATAAATTATTAAGGTAACAAAATAAGAAAAACCTCGCAATATTAACTAATATTCTAACACATGAAATAAAAATGTTATTCCTCAATCCTTGAAAAGAATGGGATTCAAGTTTTAACAAAATGATAATCTAGCGACATTAAATAAATTATAACTTTACAGAAACTATACAACAATATATGGAACACGACAGACGGTCGTCTTTCAATAATTAGACAGATGCGATGTAGCTCTACATTTACTTTGGAGTTGCTACAATTCTTAGTTGTGTTTAAAATATAACTAACAAAACTTGAGAACATGTTTTTGAAAAACAGAAATTTCCTACATCGAATATTAATTTAAGTGTAAGGAAGTCTTTTCTGAAGGCATTTGTGTGGGGTGTTGCCTTGTACGGGAGTGAAACATGGACGATAAACAGTACGGACAGGAAGAGAATAGAGGCTTTTGAAATGTGGTGTTACCGAAGAATGCTGAAAATTAGGTGGGTGGATCGCGTAACTAATGAGGAGGTAATGAACAGAATAATTGGTGAGAAAAGGAATTTCTGGTATACCTTGACTAAAAGAAGAGATAGCTTGGTAGGGCACATTCTTAGACACCGAGGAATCGTAAAGTTAGCATTGGAGGGAAGTGTGTGTGGTAAAAATTGCAGCAGAGGGAGACCAAGAGACGCATATAGTAAGCAGATTCAAATGGATGTGGGTTGCCGTTCTTATGCGGAGATGAAAAGGCTTGCTCAGGATAGAGTAGGGTGGGTAGCTTCATCAAACCAGTCTTCGGACTGAAGACCACAACAACAACTACACAAACAGAGTTTTGCAGATGCGAGAGTGTCACTAGTGCGATAAGGGATCTTTACATTATCTCTCGTACGATTTTTATGTTTATGTGTTTGTTCGAGGCCAAGTACTTTCCTTGTTAGTAGTGCGCCAGAACAGCGCCGCATTCCAGAAACCAGGACATGTTTCTACGGAAATTTTTTCGGAAGTTTGGCGTAGTAAGCATTCATCCCCTTCCCCAGAGAACTCTAGAAAGTAGCATACGCACAATATCTCTGTGTCTGCCCATAGCCAGCCTCGTCCTCAAACACCCGCTGCCTACGCTGGCTTTTCCAGGAGGGACCAGAGACGGCCCCGAGCAGACAATATTCCTCTATGAGCAGGTAATATGCGCTTCTTCAGCCATGCTGACTGCGACCCTTGTACAGGTTCTGGCCGATAGTGACCCCACATAACGGCCGTCCAGTCCCCTCGCTATCTCGTCCCCAGCACAGTTGCGAGAACCTCATCTATTACAGAGCAAGAGATTTCTGCGAAAATTAAATGAGGTACTTTCCCGAACTCGCCTCTGCGGCCCACACACAGTGCTCCCAGGTCTTCATCCCCTGTGAAAATTATTCGCCAACCTCTAAGGAGGACGACGCGAAAATAACCCGCTAGCTGCATCCCAGTAAAAATGAAAATAAATCTAATATATAAAGCAGAGTGTCCGTATGTTTGTACGTGTTGCATACAAATCCACAGTTTTGTTCCAATTTTCATGAAATTTTGTACACGTAAGCTTCAATCCATGAGGACGGTCGCCGTAAGTGTTAGAATCACATACGATAGTTCACGAGATATGACGTCATAAACAATGAGATGCGCGAAAGTCTGCTGCATTTTACGACAATGCTGCTCATTTTCTCCTAAACCATTGGACCGATTTCAACCAAATTTGGTACACACATTCCTTACCGCGAGGTAACAGCTGCTGCATGGTTAAGAATTACATGCGGTACATGGTTCAAAAGATAAAACAATAGAAATCGCAAAAAATGCCATATAATGCGTAATACACTGTATGAGAATGACAGTACTTAGCGACTTGCAACAAACTTTAAACATAATTTCAAACCTTTATTAAACCTTCTCTCGCTGGCAACCATAGTAAAATGATGAAATGAAAAAAGTTTCTCGCTTACTACTTTTCCGCTGTTCATGGACTAAAACTACGGCTCTCGGTATGACGTTACAATTTATAATTTGTGGACTACAAATTGTACCGACAGGAAATTTTACAGATTGTATACACACATATAGTTCAAAGTACCTTCTAAATTGTATCACACTACGACACGTAGTTCATGAGATATGAGCACATAAACAGTAACGTTCCGCTGTTCATGGACTAAAACTACGGCTTTTGGTGTGACGTTACACTTTATAATTTCTACACTACTAATTCTAGCCGCAGTAAATTTAGCAGACAATATACACGCGTATAGTTTAGTATACCTTCTAAATTGTATCACAGTACGACATGTAGTTCATGAGATATGAGCACATAAACAGTAACGTTCATGGAAAACCGCCACTTCCCGCACCAAGTTTTAATCTATTAATTCTTTAATACTAACTTATTCCCAAGAGACTTTAAAGACTTACACCCCTTATACAAATGAATATATACCTGAAAAATAAATACCCGGGCAACGCCGGGATTTCAGCTAGTCTAATATATAAAAACGAAAGTTTGTGTGTTCGTATTTTATGCACGGTCGTACCGTTCAACCGATTGCTTGCACTCTCGCGTTGTTCATAGGCACCATTAAATGTCTGTATGATAAATAGTTCAGGAGATATGACGTAATGAACAATGAAATGCATCTAAACCACTGTACCGATTTCAACCAAATTTGGTGCACATATTCCTTCCATGAGGTAACAATTTACATAGGGGTAAGAACTGCTTCCGACACATACTTCAGGAGATATGACGTCATAAACAATTATATGGTTGAAAACCTGTGACATCATGGAACATGCGAATAAAGACACTTTATTCAAAATCATCATGACATTTTGAACACTTGACCTTCAAAAGAAGAGAAAGGTAACTGTCACATAAAATTTTGGATGGTGCATGACGGAGGATGCTTTACATATGGACTTCGTCAGATTCTGAAGTTGTATTCCGATTCTTATGAATTAAAAAAAAAAAAAAAAAAAAAAAAAAATTATTGAACAATTCAGTAAATCGGAGCAGTATTAATATATTCAGATTATCTACAATTATTTCAATTAATTAACATGACTAAACAGTTAATTTTCGAATTAAATTAGATTTCTGAAAATTCTAGCAGTTCTTTCTGGAAGTTACATTACATTTTTCAGGGTGATTGTCATTACTTGTTACTTGTGACAAAAACACACAATGTTTAAATGCGCAATACAGATGACGATCCACTTTGGTGATGGAAATTTTAATCGTTTGACAATGTTCATTTTCTTATATTTCATTTTCACAAGTAATTCTTCATTGCATTGAAAATAGGAGAAAATGGTTATATAAAAATTGTTTCTGAATATGATGACATAGTTCATCGAAACCGCTTAAAAAACCAACAAATAAACTAGAGATCTTGGCTGAAGTAAGTGTGTTACTTTAAAGAAACATTTGAAACATAAATATTGTTCACACCATGTGAATTTTATGTAAGCAGTTTCAAGTAAGAATTAATAAAAAATGTTCAAATGTTTGTATAGTCTATGGGACTTAACTACGGGGTCATCAGTCCCTAAACTTACAAACTACTTATGAACTACTTACGAACTAGGACGGCACAAATGTCCATGCCCGAGGGGGATTCGAACCCCCGACCGTAGTGACCGTGCAGATCGTGACTGGAGCGCCTCAGTCTCCTCGGCCACCGCGGCCGGCAAGAATTAATATATATATATATATATGCATCAGTGGAAAGCATACATCATTCAGATTTTTAAATGATGGGTTTTGGCTGGCAGCTTTGATGCATACCAAGCGTACCGAATCATTGGACTTTCTTGTTGCCAACGTATGGTTTTAATGCGAATTTGAAAATAAATCTAATGCATAAAAATTAATGGTGGTTTATTAATAAATCTGAAGCATTGAATTAAAATTTGTGATAGGGCCGGGAATCGAACCCGGACCTCTATGCTTAATAGGCAGACGTCTTAAATCGTTTGACCATCACACCACTAACGATTAAGGCACCTTGGAATAGTCTACGTACGATTTCCCTCCACGTCACAAACTTTAATTCAGCTTCTGTGTTCTTTGTGACGTGGAGGGAAATCGTACGTAGACTATTCCAAGGTGCCTAAATCCTTAGTGGTGTGGTGGACTAACGGTCTGAAATGAAAATTAATGTTACTTAAAAAAAAAAAAAAAAAAAGAGAAAAGAAAAACATTCAATTTCAAGTAAAAATATAAAAGAATGCCTGTTACTATAACATAAATGGTGTAATTTTTTGTTATTTATACCTTTATTTATTGAAAACTGGCACCAGGAGATAAAAAAAAAGTTTAAGACGTCTGTCTAGTAAGCATGGAGGTCCGGGTTCGATTCCCGGCCGCATCACAAACTTTAATTCAACGCTTCAGATTTATCAATAATGTCTGACATATTCGAGACGAAAATCCGTCTCAGAGATTGTTTATATTAATGGTTGTTTGTTTCTCTTTTGTTCGTATTTTATGCACGGCCATACCGTACATCTGATTGCGATAAAACTTTGTCAACTCACTGCTTGCCCTCCCGCAAAGGTTATGGGCATACTAAAATTAACTGCGTATGTTGCATGGTGGAGGGTGCTTAAGAATTAGTTAATTCGTTTCTTACGCCTTCATACTGAAATGTCTGGACGAATATGAATGAAATTTGGAACAGATGTAGCTTATACCCTGATTAAGACCTGTCGTAATCTACCGTATGGTGCGTGACGGAGGGTACTTAACATAGAAATAATGCGTTTCCTACTCCTTTATGCTGAAAGGGATGGACAGATTTTAATGAAACTTGGAATGGAGATAGCTTATACCCTGCATTAGTTCATGGGTTACCCTTTGTAAGCCATCGTGTGTTTCGTGGCGGAGGGTACCTTACAATGGGTTAAGACGTATGTTTCCCTGCACGCTGAAACAGCTGGGCGTATTTGAATGAAATTTCGAATGCAAATAGCTTATACCTTGAAATAATGCTTGAGCAACTTTTAGGAAGCCAGCGTATGGTGTATAGTGGAGGGTATCTTACAATGGGTTAACACTTTTGTTTCTCTTCACGCTGAAACGGCTGGACGGAATTGAATGAAATGTGGAATGAAGATAGCTTATACCCCAATTTAATACTTGGGCTACCTGACGCAAGCGTCCGTAGGTGCATGGCGGAGGGTACGTCACAACGAAAAGCCACATTGTTTGACTGGTCACCCGAAAAGTCAGCACATAAATGTATTTTTTTATGAAGGAGATTTTCATAATCAGCAGGACAGTGAATTTAGCATTGTGAAGGGTACGTTGCGACTGACACCGTTTGACCAGTCACTATGAAACTTGGGGCATGTATGTATGGTTTAATATGTAGGAGGGAGAGGTGGAAGAGGACACGGACAGGAAGGGGAAGGAGGAGAAGGACAGAGAGAGGGTAGAGGAAGACAATGAAAGAGGGGAGATGGTGACAGACAGGTGTTGAACAGAGGGAGGGGGAGGAGAAAATGGACAGAGAAAGGAAAAGGAGGAGACGGGGAGAGGAGCAGGTGAAGAGAGAGAAGGGATAAGCAGCAACGCGCCGGGCACCATCTAGTAAATAAATAAAAATAATTACCAGCAAAAAAAACGTGAAGTATTTCAAGGTCAAGTTGAAAGTTACTTGTTTTACGATATTTATAAATATAATTTATTTTTTGGATTGGTCTTGGAGATGGAACTGGGATTTGCTATCTGACTGTGTATGTATGTATGACTTTGTTTGTCTGACTAGCAGTGATTTCTGTTGATAACAAACGATAGGTTACGTAAAATTCAGATTTTCCACACATACGAAAAGCACATCAAATTCTTTGTGATATATATATATATAATTTTAAATGCCAGGCCCACGCAACGGATAACTCAGCCGTGCATTGCTATGAAAAGAAGCTCTAACTGATCCGTTAATTACTTCCATAAATTACTTCAAAATGAATGCATCACTTTAATGCCGTGTTGAAAATTCTCAACATCAGTATCAAAAATGAAAAACTTCAACTATCGTGTTTGGTGAAGTTAACTTCTCGTTTCAGAAAAGCAACTGCGAGTGCACATAAATTTTTTACTGTGAAATGAAGTGAATCCTTGTGACACTTCAAAGATGCCAATACCTTTACTGAGAAGTAAATTGAATTTTTGTAACAGTTGAAACGTACTGTGGTTGGCTCATCACACTTAGCCAACTTCATTATCGAGCGTTGTTAATCACCTAATTACTTTATCAAAAAATGATCTCTTAAAATTCTCTACTCACAGTTAATACAAGCACAGAAAATTTGAATTAACCCACTGATAAGCACTCTACCTTTGATATTTCACTCATTGTAACTGCCTCATCATTATCATATTCTCAACATAGTTTCCAACAATCCTAACCGGGACCCTAATTATTTTAGTGAAAGTTATCTGTTGAAACATACACTCACAGAGCTACCACGTGCAAGTACGTTTGACATTAACACTTTTACTTCACTTCAAAACAACTCACATCAATTAATTGGTCGTAAAACTTATTGGAGGAAAAATGGAAGTTTCTACACACTACAAAATAATGGAAGAGAAATTTCATTATCACACTTATATTGAAAATTAAAAAGCAACATCATTACAAAAACATATACATATTACCTTATACATTCTTAGTCTGAACATCTTCATCCTATTCAGCAGTCGCGCTAACAGACATCCTCTGCCCACAGCTCACAGTTCAACCTCCTACTCCGCCCGCTACATTACAACAACAAGACACGACTGCCCATTCCCACCGTTACACTGCGACACCCAGCGCGCCACCCGCACCACCATTACCAGACACAGCAATAATGCTACCTCTCTGACCAAGGAAGCTAGCTATACAGTATATACTCTTTGACTTACAGGAATCTTATTCACAAAAATAATAATTCTAAGAGAATATTACAAAATATTAAATCCAACTGAATATAGACCCCTCGCAAAGTATGTTAGTTTACACAACCATTTACTTTTCTAGTGGGCTTATGAACTACTTGATCGAGATAATTTTCGTTCACTGCATTTTCGGACTATGCTTGATGCTTGTCTCCGGTTTTGTACATGTATCTTTTCCAACATGTGGAGTAGCCACCAGTTAAAATGAGGGCACTTTCTGCCTGCACGCACGTAGTGAGTAGGACGTAGACCCGGCGAACGCTGTCTCTTAGACTCCCCAGTCTAGGGGAGGAAGCGATGAGATACAACTCTCCTTCCTCTTTGCGGAAAACGAAGCTTTGAATTTAACGTGTCGTCAACAGCAGGGTTGCCGTTCGCGCTGGGATTATTGGGTGAAGATGGGAACCGAAATTGATCGCGCCCAGCCGAAGAGACCATTCCGGCTTGTGCCTGCAGTGATTTAGAGTATACACGGGAAACCTAACTCTGAGTGGCCGGAGGTGGTTTGAATCTTCCGAAAGGGAATCCAGCGAGTTGCTACTGCACCACCTCGCTCGGTTGGGGAACGTTGCCCAACTCTAGGTACGTGATGAATGTTGTCAGACTTCAGGTATTAAATATAAGGAGAAGCAATTAATTAAAATATGTCTCTGGGATTCGAACCTGGAACGTCCTGCTCACTAGCCAAGAGCTTCATATCGCACAGCGTTGCAGACGAAACGCGACTAGGCCTACACTTCAAATAGGTTTTCCTCCACACCACATACTTTAATTCTACCTCAATGTTCCCTGTGAAATTCATATCAAATTGCCAAAGCTCTTGTATATTGGAATAGCACCCCTGCAAAGAACGTGATTGGGAACAATCCCGTCTTGTTCCTCAGGCAGAGGTGATATAAATACCATCAGTAATTCAATACCTTGAGAAAACATTGACTCGTTATACCACAGGTACTAGATGCAAGGAGAGGCACTGAATTAAAATTTTTCCTGTGGCGGGGATTCAATCGCAGCACCTCTTGCTAAATAGGGGGGTCCTTTAGATCTCACAGCTAATTTGATAAGTATTTCACAGGGAACATTGAGGTAGAATTAAAGTATGTGTTGTGGAGAGAGACGTGCTTCAAGACAGTCCGTGTAGTCGCTTTGTCTGTAGCGCTTTGTTAGATAAGCGGTCTAAACGCGTACCTACGATTCAGTAAGTTTCGGGTTCGAATCACAGCCACCGCACAAATTTTAATTCAGTGCTTCTCCTTATATTTAATACCTTTGGTATAACGAGGAATTGAATATTGTTGATACTGTAAGACTCATTCTTTTGGCCACTCCTGCAAACGGAAGGCGATATGTTGCTCCAACAAAATATGCTCGAAAACCGCTGTGTGCGAAATGTAACGTGCTCTGCGGGATGTGCAACAAATTCTCTGGCCAGTACTACCTCCCAACTTGTTTCCAATGTGGTATATAATGGGATAAATGACATGTCCGACTCGTAAATCCACAGCTTTTGCATATGTCCACAGGTCGAGTGTCGTGATATAAAGTATCCTAATTTATTCCAGAAGCCAGAGTTTTTATTGCCATTCTAGAAGGCTGCACCACATACTGCGAATGGCAACACTGCTGTGGAGACACTATGCAATGTAACCTACTACTGTCGCTGATAGCACACGTTGTTGACATACCTACTTCACCTCCGAGCAAATGGACTCGCCCGTCCCACGGTCACCGGCGTGCGCACAATCGAAGGAAACACAGCCACTTGTGGGTGAGCGATCTAACGTAACGGTGTCACTATGTTTTCGAAACAGGAAGAACGGAGTTGAATCAATGCAGCGAATTGCGTCGTTATAAGACGCCGCGAAAGTCGAAAGTGCGTCAGAGCCCCAGTGTGGTGGAAGTTTTGCTGGTTCTCATTTACGACTGTGATGGTGTTGGCCTAACGCAATACGCCCCTCCACGGCAGACCGTCAATGCACAGTATTCGTCTTTGGAGCATCATCTGCGACCACCTTTGCGAAAGAAGCAGCAACACTTTCTGAGCAACCCATCTATCATTTTGCACGACAAAGTGCAAGCTGTGGCTGCTCTCTTCGGTCGATGGGAAGGACTGTACCATCCACCATATTCCCCGGACTTAAGTCCTTGTGACTTTGATTTGATTCCGAAGATGAAGTAACTACTTCGTAGCATTCGCTTCAGAACTGTTCCAGAGATTCGAGAGGCATTAGACCGCTCCATCCCCACCATCAACAGAACAGGCTCTGAAACTGTATACTACCCCTTACACATCACTGGCAACGAGGTCTATAAGGGCAGTAATAGTTGCGCAATATGTAACGCTTTTGTATCGGTTGTGAATAAATTGTGGCCTTATTTTAAGTTCCAACCCTCGTATTATTTTACCAGTTTCGCTTGAACTATTGATCCATAAACGTAATCAATTTGTGCACTCCATGTAATGTTTCCTCTAGGGGTGGCCTTATTTTAAGTTCCAACCCTCGTATTATTTTACCAGTTTCGCTTGAACTATTGATCCATAAACGTAATCAATTTGTGCACTCCATGTAATGTTTCCTCTAGGGGAGTGTACTGATTATTATTTCGGTGCCGCATACAACGATGCCATTAAGAGAGGAGAAAACGGCTGTGGGGTGGGCCAACTGATTCCTATAGGATTGTTGTTGTCGGAAATTCAAAGGGGACTGAACTGCGAGATCATCAGTCCCCTCCCGTGTAGGACCATAACGCGGAGCTTTATTGGATTCACTCACGAGTTGTGGCATATCTTTCGTTTTCACCCCCTTTCCTTCCTCACAGGAACGAAAGTATCTCTAATACCCAGTGATTGTTTTCTGTCAGTAAAGAATAACAGCGCTACGTTTAGTTGAAATCAGTCCCTTAGTATGGAGTGTGGAGCGCGCCAACGCACGCACGCACGCACACACACACACACACACACACACACACACACACACACGGAATCATCATCTACAAGTATATATGGATTAATCACATGGAATAGAAGGCTCTAGCTAACACAAATAAAGAGCGCTCTTGTTTCGAAAATGATTTTAGTACTGTGTAACTGAAAATATTTACGACAATTTACGCCTTGCACGCAGCACTCTATTGCTGTGGAAATCTTATTTAAGTGTCTGTCGTATTACGACCACAAATTCTGACGCAGGAAAACAGTACCCTAAACGTAAAGAAATGTTGATATACAACCTTCCTCATAAAATACGGGGAATGTTGTACTGAAATAGGCCATAATGCTTTATACTCAGTCGGAAAATTCAATTTACTGCAACGTACTGTTTCTGTTGTGCTGGAATTATACTTTGTTGTAAACAGTTAATATTGACGTAAATACTGACGAACATTAATGAACCCATGTGAAATACGGAACGTAATAAAAGTTTAATAGCCATTTGCCCGACAGCTTCAAAGGATACTTCAGTCGTTTGTCAGAAACTGCTCGTTTTCCTTGCAGGTGTAAAAAGAAAAAAAGTGAACAGTTTTTTGATGATCGAGAGGTCTTTGTTTTCACGCATTATACACGTCATGTTCATCGGAAATAATATTTTCTTTAAATTCAGTAGCGACGGTCTCTCAATATAACAGATGTGTTAGTTTTCCATCTGCTATGATATTTATATTTCATTTAACATTATTTTGGTTTTTAGTTCGCTTTAATTCTGTCCTTCACTGTAGCATTTATCGGTTCATATCGAATTTTTTACAGGTCCCAATGTCAAGCTACTTTTCATTATGACACTCCGTTTTTGTGAACAGCTTGCATTTAGAAGTAAAAGAGTGTGGTAATATATATAATAACACATCGCTTGAGGTAGGTGGGGGACTTTTATGAAGGAAACATATTATTTAAAAGAAACACTAAATTCACAATTTTGAAGATACGGCAGTGAGATTTTGTACTTTGCTTTACATGAAATTACTTCATTTGCTCTTAAATTTCTTCGTTTATTTGTGTGTAATCAACTTTTCTATCGAATAAGTTATTCTTTTCAGACAAGAAGGTATGTATGATTTTTTTCCCAGAAACTATTCAAGAGATCTGTATGAACATTTCTCTTTAACCACTTTACATTTAGCAAACTTCTCTCATGGTGATTTTTGAATATAGTGAATAGAATAATTTTAAAAATAACTAATTATAAATCTCTGTACAATGAAAAATTTATATATAATATTTATATAATAATTATAGAAATATGCGTACTAAATTCATGATTCCAGGCTTTGGTAGCATAGCCACGTGCACTAAGACACCCAGCTGTGGTGCGCACACCCTTTCGCCGTCGGTGATTCGAGTCCTTCCTCAAGCATGGGTGTTTGTCTTGTCTTTAGTATAAGATTCTTTACATTAGTGTAAGTAGTTTCTAAGCTTAGGGACTAATGACCAACGTAGTTGAGTGCCTTTGATTTACAAACATAACATAGCATGATTCCAGTATTTAGATTCCGACAAATGGTATACAAAATCTGAAAAATATTCAGATACCTCTCAGAATATAATATTTAGATTTTGCACATAAAATCCGAACAGTGGACATTAAAATTTGTCATCAATATAGTCGAGACTATCTGACATAGTGTGCATCGCTGGGGGTGGTGCGGATGGCGTCGGACTGGTGGCGGGGATGGGCAGGTCTGGACATGTCGTGGGCGGCGTTTGGTTGTCGGTGCATGGAGGTTGCGGAAGTCGGTCAAGAACATGCAGAGGGGTGAAGGGGGGTGGGAGAGGGGGAGAGTTGGAAGTTGGGGAGATTGGGTGGTGTGGTGCTGACATCTAGAGGTGGAAATTATAAATTAAAAAATGGGTTCAAAGAAAATTCAAATTTCCCAGGGAATGACATCATCCAAGATGGCGGCCAGTCGACGCTCAAAACGTCAAAGGTCACTGGGCTGAAACCGGCTTTGCCCCACTACTTACGTTGTTTCCGACGGCGAGTGCTCATCAGAGACGAGTGTATCAGCAAGCAATATGAAATGGAAGGAACATGTCAGGACAGTTGTGAGTAAGGCGGACAGCCGACTTCGATTTATTGGGAGAATTTTGAGAAGGTGTACTTTACCTGTAAAGGAGACCGCGTATAAAATGCTTGTACGACTATGTCTTGAGTACTCCTCAAGTGTTTGGATCCGGCAGCAGATCAGTCTACAGGAACACATGGAACGAGTTCAGAGGCGAGCAGCTAGGTTCGTTACTGGTAGGTTCGTCCAATGCGCGAGTGTCACCCAAACGCTCCGCGAACACAAATGGGGATCGCTGAAGGAAAGATGACTTTCTTTCCGAGAAATTTTGTTGAGGGAATTTAGAGGTCCGGAATTTGAAGCACAATGTAGAACAATCTTTCTGCCGCGTACCTACATTTCGAGTAAAGATCATAAAGACAAGATAAGAGAAATTAGGGCTCGTGCAGAGGCATATAGCCAATCTTTTATCACTCTTTCTACTTCGGAGTGGAATAGGAAAGGAAATGCCTGGTAGTACAGTTTACCCTCTGCCACGCACCTTACGATGAATTGCGGAGTATATATGTAGATGTAAATGTAAAATAAATCGCCTTGGGTAGGAATCTCAGTCTGCTTACCAGTTTTAGTTTGCCACGAAGTTTCGTAAGACTTTTGGTTTGTAGGAAGCAATGTAAACGATGATTCATCGGATCATGTAGGTTTTATGAACCTCGGAATAAGTACTTCGGAACTGTGCATGACTTCCGTTTTTAAGGTATAGGAAATGCAGCTCTTCGATGAATATTAATCTCCATTCCTACTGTTCTTATGGAGACAGTTTACTCAAGGGAGTGTTGAGTTTTGTAGTCGATTTTGCCATGGCAGTTTTATGTTTTATTGTTACAATCATTCTCAGTTCTTCGCTCACTATTCCTCTCCGCCAATTTACCTTGCTTTGTGTACGCTGTGGCTGTCGTGGACACTATCGCTAGTGAAACAAACAGTGCAGACGTTTGCGTCATGGATGATCCTACCAACTACTAACCATCTAAAAGACCCTTTTTAGAAGTCTGAAAGATCATATTTTCACCGATCATTTGTGCAGACCGTCGCAAAACGAAACGTATAGTACACTGCAAAGTAAAGTCCAAGATTTAGTACGTCAATTGTGCACTGCCGTCGCGCATGTGTCAACACGTATGCATTGGCACCAACTTCCAATGAGACATAGTAAACTGTACGGTGTTCACTTTATTTCGTCGCCCTCGCTATAATACTCTGTAACGATAAAGCAAATTTCAAAGAATGTTGTAGGGTTATTAGTTAGTGTCTGTTAATCGTTGGTATACAAATTGTCTCATTTAATTCGGCAGTAACATACCAAAAAGTTTTCATCGATGATTTTCGAAAGAGGCAAATGACCATTACCTCACAGCTGACTGTGGAAATCACATCGTGGGGTTTGTCTTTATAAGAGGAGTTTTTCTATTTTTATTTTTTTTCTAATGGATTTTCTTGCTAAGTACATCATCGCATGTCTCTAAACTCGCGTTTTCGAACAGTTGGACGCTTGATCTTACTGAAGGTTTCATGCTGGGGTAAGTATTCAGTACAGACCTTGTCTTGCATTGTAACTGCACGTTACGTAGATTGCATTTCATATGAATCGCTTATTTCAGAAGGGCTCGTTGTCCATCTGACATACTCTTGAGAGAAGTAAAAACAAGAAACAACCTGTTTTAATAGTTTACATGTCATTTTCTTAATTGTTTGTTTTCTTAATTGACCATGTGAAAGATACCACTATTAACAATATCAGGCACGACGGCTGGCTCTATAATAATGACTTTGAAACATACGATACATCCATCTAATACGTAAAGCAGAGTGTCCGTATGTGTGTACGTGTTGCATACAAATCTATAGTTTTGATCCAATCTTTTCCAAATTTTGTACACGTAAGCTCCAGTTCATGAGGACGATCGCCGTAAGTGTAAGAATCACGTACGATACATAGTTCACGAGATACGACGTCATAAACAATGAGATGTGCGAAAAACCGCTGCATTTAGCGACAATGCTGCTCATTTTCTCCTAAACCATTGGACCGATTTCAACCAAATTCGGTACACATCTTCCTTACGGTGAGGTAACAATTGCTGAAGGGTAAAGAATCACGCCGGCCGCGGTGGCCGAGGTGACTGAGGCGCTCCAGTCACGGTCAGCACGGCCACTACGGTCGGGGGTTCGAATCCCCCCTCGGGCATGGATATTTGTGCCGTCCTAGTTCGTAAGTAGTTCATAAGTAGTTTGTAAGTTTAGGGACTGATGACCCCGTAGTTAAGTCCCATAAGCTTGACAAACATTTATTATTATTATTATAAAGAATCACGACACATGGTTCAGAAGATATGACGTCATAAACAATAGGAATCGCAAAAAACTGCCTTATAATGCAGCGAGATTTTATAAATACGCTATATGAGAATGAGAGTACTTAGCGACTTGCAACAAACTTTAAAAATAATTTCAAACCTTTATTACACTTTTTCTCGCTGACAACCATAGCAAAACGATGAAAGGAGAAAAGTTTCTCGCTTACTACTTTTCCGCTGTGTATGTAGTAAAACTACGGCATTCGGTATGACGTTACAATTCATAATTTCTACACTATAAATTGTAGCAGCAGGAAATTTCACAGACAGTATACACGCATATAGTTGAGTGTACTTTCTAAATTGTATCACAGTACGACATGTAGTTCTTGAGATATGAGCACAAACAGTAACGTTCATGAAAAACTGCCCCATCACGCACAAAGATTTAATCTATTACTTAGAGATTTTAGACATCCATCCATTATACAAATGAATATATACCCGAAAAATGACAGAAAGTGTCCCTATGTCATGGATATGGGGCTGTTTTGAAGTCAACAAGAGTTTCTCCGTTCTATATTTCAGGTATTTAATAAAACGCAGACGTCGTTTCCACACTCAATGATGAGTCCACCCCTAAAGAACACATAAATGTGGCTAGCACATATTGTCAGAAATAAGCGATTCCTATATTTTTTTAAATTATAACCATTCAAATGACGCTTAAAGAAAGATATGTCATACATCGGTGGCACAGATTCGGGAGGATTTTCGGAACCTACGTAGCTTTACCGGCTTCCGGGGTTCGAACGAGAAGGAGCTATCCGCTGCACCCACGGGCGTGCTTATAAGGCTCATAATATTTTACGGTGCAGTAAAAGAGCGCTGAAAGCCCCGACGCGGTATCGCCTGGGCAAATTGACTGCACCGACCGCAGGCCAGATACCATCGCGGATATTAAAATTCACAAAGATCGACATAAACGTCGACCTTAGCCGAGCATGTGTGTGGACCGCTGCGACTTAACTATGTTATATAAAACGTTACCGGGGGGGCATTTTACTACGACCCGTGCAGTTTCAAGATAGGTCGCTCCGCGTTATCCTCGGCAGCGAACGTTCCACAGGATCCACATAAGAGTGGTATGGGCACTGATTTTCTGATTTTTTTTAAAAAATAGGGTATTTTCCTGTATTAAAAATATGCTTCGAATTGTTGTTATTCTGAATGATTATAACATTCAGATAGCATTTTCGCTCATTATTCTTGCAAAACATCTGTTACTTTTAAATAATTACGATTAGATCATGTGATAGAATACGCTCTGTTATTGGCTGAAGTACTGGTGACGTCACAGACCACTAGGACGTGGCGACTAGAAGACGGAGCTGTATCGTTGTTAGCGTTTCCTTAATTTGTCAGTGTAAAGTTTAGTTTCTTCGTGATGTAAACGCGTCTACAGATTTTAAGACACAATGGAAAATAATTATGTGAAGGCTGACAGCGAAAACCTCCCTAAAGTTGATGCATTTATGGTATCTTCATTCTTCAAAAACAATCCAAATTTTTACGTGCGAGAAATAAGAAACGTGAAAACTGCATTGTAAGTAACGCATTCCTACATTTTAAAGGCAATTATTGCAAGAGATATTTTATACCATTGGGAAAAAGTACCGTACCTGTTGGTGTCAGCAGACTTACTCTGAAGTGACCATATTATGCATTAAAGGGTAAACGTTTACCTTCTATCTAAGTGGCCTCGAGTGATCATGTTGGCAACAAAATGTTCAAATGTCTGTATAACTTATGGGACAACTACGGGATCATCAGTCCCTAAACTTGCAAACTACTTATGAACTAGCTAGCACTAAGGACGGCTCAAATATCCATGCCCGAGGGGGGATTCGAACCCACGACCGTAGTGGCTATGTTGCCAACATCCACAACACGCTAGAAATAGTTATAAGTATTTTACGATAGAGTATGTTGCAGTAAAGTAGCTAGAAGTGCGTTGTCGATATATAAAACGGTTACCCATTATATAAACGGTTGTTTGAATAATATCTATTGGCGATAAAAGTACATTTACTGGAGATAAATAATAAATAATCAGTGCTATACTTTGAAGTGGGCTAAAACAAAATTCATGTTGTGCTTTCACCAAATATATTAGGAGGCGACTTTTTTTATACATAAATCGTGGGCGTGAAACATTATGAAGTTTTAATTCGCAAGTGTCTGCACCATACCATTAACCTGCACACAATACTATTTTACACCTTTGCAGAAGAAGAAAATGATAACTAATGGAATATTATCAAGTGTTTACTTACATCAAAATGATCCTCACGGAAATAAGCACATAAAGTGGCCATCATTTCATTTGGACCTCTTCGTGCGAGTGTTGACCACATTTTGCGCATCTTCTCATTTTTTTAAACTTGCAAACATAATTTTTCTGGTGTCTTTATAGATGTATTGCTACATTGCGGAAATATGCAATATTTTAAGTCATTTTCGAACGTAAATGCCCAAACAATATAACACAATTTGTGTACGTTACGAAAGTAGCAGCAGCATCGTGGTTTCTGACGTCACAGGCGTCACGCGTTTTAACGGGCTTTCAAATAATTTGAATTTTGTTTCGTCTTTTTTTTTAAGTACTGAAATTCCTGAGGAAAAAACATGATCGGAGCATAATATGACATAATTAACAATTTAAAATGAATTCCAAAAAACAGTCAACTACCCTATTGTTCGGTGAGGATGTTGTGGCTATAGGAAAGTACTGTCGTTTGACAGTCGTCATGCACAACGGGAGGCCCTGACATTTGTGTCCGAATTTGATTAATTTTTGCAAGGAAATCCTAAACCGAAAATATGCTTGATTAGGCTATTTTGGTAAATACTCGCTAGGTTTGGAAAAAAATCATGGTCAAATTGTATTGTGAAATTTGTATTTTAGTGTTGCACGTGGAAAGAATACCAGCTAAACATCCTTATTAATGCAGTTTGGGTTCTAAGATTTTTGTGTTTTACTTCTATAGATTGGGTACCTCTAAATTCTACTCGTGTAGCTGAGAGAAGTTTCCGGTCAAGGTTAGTGACCGATTCTTGTTCGTGCCTCGTGGCTACTCCAGTAATCGAAATACTCGATGCTCGGATGTTTGTAAATCTATGGGACTTAACTGCTCGGTTATTAGTCCCTAGCTTACAAACTACTTTACCTACGATATACTCACCCGAGGACAACACATACACCCATGCCCGATGAAGGACTGGAACATCCGACGGCAAATGGCCATGCGCACCGCAGCAAGGCGCCTCAGCCCGCACGGCTATTCCGCCGCGGCTTTCTCTGTTAGTGAAGGAAAACGTCGAAAGATGTGGCTAACAGGTAAATAAGCGTTTAGAATGTACCTTCTGATATTTTCATAGTGATGATGATGATTTCGTGTGCCATTTTTGCCCGTTAGACCCCATCTGGGATCACCGAGCGAGGTAGCGCAGTGGTAACGCACTGGACTGGCATTTAGGGGGACAATTGTTCAAATCCACCTCCGGCCATCCAGATTTAGGTTTTCCATGATTTTTCTAAATCACTCTAGGCAAATGCCGGGATGATTCGTTTCAAAGGTACGGCTGATTTCCTTTCCCGTCCTTACCCAAAACTCCGAGCATTAGCTCCCCTCTTAATGAACAAGCTGTTTACGGGACGTTAAACCAAATGTTTCTTTTCTTCTTCGCAGCTAGGATCGTGTTCGGCATGCCCGGTGCAAGTCTTTTCGTCTTTTACGTGATGCCACTGGGACGACTTGCGAGTCGATGATCGTGAAATGATGACGATGACAACACCCGGTTCCCGAGTGGAGAAAATCTCTAACCCGACTGGCAATCGAACCCGAGCCCCCTGCGTGGCAATCTACTACGCTCTCCACTAGACGCCGGAGGTAGACATTTTCATAGTGACACATCTTTAAAATAAATAAATAAATAAAAGTAATTAAGTTAATAAAAATTTTAATACATTTTCTATACACACCATAATTTGGTCTTAAATTATTCATTTGCCCGGCCACTATTCGATTACAGGGGCATCCTTTACTGATGGGCTAATAACAGCATTCAAATCGGTTTATATAATGTGAGAATGGTTTTTCAACAGAATAAACATGTCTTCTTTTTTATGTCACTGGTTTTCTAAAATCTCGAACCTAACTATAACCATGTTTACGAATCTTTCGTCTTCTTTTTCTCGTCAGTTACTTTTTGGATATGTTCCAGACTTCATCTTCCCATTCAGATATTGCCTTCTACGCCTCCCTCTATTAAATGTTCAAATGTTTAAGTTTGTGGGATTTAACTGCGGGGTCATCAGTCCCTAAACTTATAAACTAATTTATACTAAAGACAGCACAAACATATATGGCCGAAAGAGGATTCGAACCTCCGACGGGGAACAGCCTAGCGCATTGGAGCATAGCACCTCATTGTACTCGGCCAATCCGATGCGGCTTCGTCTAGTACCACGGGGATAAATTCTGTGTTGTCTTAGCTCTTGTCATATCATCTTACCACTTCCCTCTCTCGATATTTTTGATTTCTTCCTTTCTTCGATGTTTCTTCTAAGAACAACATGATTCGTTATCAGTCCACCTAAATTTAAATATTCTTCTATGGCACTCATTTCAAATGGTTCCATTCTCTTCCGTTCCAGTGTTCTCAATGTCCATGTCTGACTTGCATACAACAATGTGGTAGAAACGTACATTGTAAGAAATTTGGTACGTTTGAAATAATTATCCAACCAGTTGCATATAAAGGCTTATTGGAACACTTGAGCTACGTTCCCCTATTTGGTGAAGTGTTCGAAGAAACCTTTACAAGTAGATGATTGAATTACAGCCTTTTCAAGGTTTTCAGCAATTTGTTTTTCACGTTAGGGCCCGTCTTTCACACTAGTAAACTCCTATTAGTTTGTACCAGTCTAGCTTTTATATCTTCTTTGTCCATCGTGGGTTATGTAGGTTCCAAAGCAGTAAAATTTTCTAACTTAATCTAAGTTGTGATCAATTTTGATCTTAAATTTCTCAATACTTAAGTTTCTAATCAGGCGCAAACTCAGCACAGCACAGCTTCCTACCCAAAGCCAGACTGATCCTCATTAACAGATTCTCATTTTTTCTTTCTTATGTGTTGTTTTTTGTCAGTAGCTTGTATCAAGGTGGGTATATAGTATTTTTCACACTTATCAGTCCTTGCTGTCTTTGGAATTCTGCGGATGGTATTCTTACGAGCGTTAATGTTACGTCAACCAACTCATTGATTCAACAGGTTAAACTGAATAATTTGGCTTCCACTTTCCTAACTTCTGAAGGAATGTAACATATGCCTTTAGCTTCGTTTGGTTTGTAGTACTCCAGAGCTGTTCTAAATTATAATATTAGAGCACAACGTGTCGGCGCTGGAACGTCTTCTCCACCTTATTTAATCTGTACATGGGACAAGAAATTTGGAAACGAAATTTAAGAGAGAACAAATAATAAATTTTTGAATATCTCTATACTTACAAGACGCATTTGTTGTCTGTCTGTCTGTTCTCTTATAACTAAAGATCCAGACAACCAAATAACTTGAAATTTGGTACAGGTACAGAACATTACATGGGGAAGGTTCTTAAACAGGTTTTTTGGAAAATAAACCGGAAAATTCGAGAAAAAGTGAAATTGTGTTTTCAATGTGTTCGTGTAAATCTGTATCTTCGCACTGATATTGATGAAATTTTGCACAATTGACCTACAAAACAAGAGGAAGGGCACTGTCTAGATAAAATTTCGTACAGTGTATGGTGGAGGGTACTTATGGACTTCGCCAAATACACAGCTTTGCTCCGATCTTGATGAAATTTTGTACAATTGACGCTTGAGAACAAGATGAAGGTTACTGTCTACATAAAATTTCGATCGGTGCATGGGGGAGAGTACTTTACTTACAGACTTCGATTGCAATCTCTATACATATAAGACGCATTTGTTGTCTGTTACCTTATAACTCAAGATCCAGACAACCAAATAACGTGACATTTGGTACACGTACACAGAGTTACATGGGGAAGGTTATTAAATAGGTTTTGTTCCATCCCAATCTGGACATGTAGCTGTTCTAAGCCGTGTAATAATGAACCCTCAAAAAAGGGAAATCAAGCAAATTGGTCATTGAGAGTTTGTCTTTTTGTACATACTCCAAATGGAACTGCCAAAAATATTGTTTATCACATTACTTTAACATAAATGTACCCTTTTATTACATGCAAATAAACGGTTTTGTACGCTTCTACAGAAAACATTATTTTAAACCCGGGCAAAGCCGAGTTCCTGCAGCTAGTCAACAATAATTCAATTCGTTGAGACGTGCACTGAACACAAGGAGAGGCGATGAATTAAAATTGTGCTGTGGATGGGATTCGAACCCAGAACCTCCTGTTTTGTAGGCTGTTACTGTAACCAGTTTCTTCCGAGTTGTTCAATTAGTTGGTTCAGTTTTTGTTTCAGCCGTCTCACCGAATGCGCTGAGTCAGTACGTGGCCTTTGCCGAATGCACAGCGCAATGCAGAGCACACCGAAACTTGTAAGTGGAAACGGCTTTGAGTGTTCTGTGACATAGCTTCAGTTTATTAAATTTATCTTGTGCTCGCTTGTATATTAGAGTCAGTTATGCGTTAAGTATCTTGTTAGTGTAATCTTCCGCCGTGTGAATATCGACCGTCTTTTGTCTCTGTTCTCGCACGTATGTTAGATTCAGTTTCGCGTTAAGCATTTCGTTAGTGTATTTTTCCGCCGGCTGAATCTCGACAGTGGCCTGTTCTGTTTTCGTTGGATTAGTAACAGCTCTAGTCTTTGTTTACCTTTATTACCCTCTGTCTAGTCATTAGTTTTTCTGGGTATTGAAATCATGAATATGGACTGACAACACCACACAGCAACAAACCAAATGGTACACCATGACATACACACACAAACTAACACACAGAGTGACAAACATACTGAAGAAACAAGGGCTCCACATAGCATACAAAACTGCCCAATCCCCACAAACAAATCTACAACCAAAATCAAGAAAGATATATTACAAGCATCAGGGATATACAAACTTCAATGCCATTGTTGTGATGCAGAGTACATAGGAATGACGAACAGAGATTTCAAAACACGATACAAAGAACATATCAGATGTTGGAAATATGAAACAAACCACTCCACATTTACAGAACACTTAAACCACCACCACCATCACCCAACCAATATAGACCAAGACATGAAAATTATCAGGAGCAACAACGACAACAAACACCTCATACAAACACAAGAAAACTACCATATCCAGAAAGCCATAGCCGAGAACAAACAAGTAATAAATGAACAGGCAAACATTAATGAAAACTCACTGCGAAATCTAGTCAAAGACATGAGACAGTAATCAAAGAGAGAAAAGAATTGGCACACACACACACACACACAGAAATGAAAATTTAATAATAATAATGAGTGAAACCACCCACATGAACCACAGACATTGCCGAGGTGGGGTGGCTTGCGTGCCTCAACGATGCAGATAGCCGTACCGTAGGTGCAACCACAGCGGAGGGGAATCTGTGGAGAGGCCAGACAAACGTGTGGTTCCTGAAGAGGGGCAGCAGCCTTTTCAGTAGTTACAGGGGCAACAGTCTGGATGATTGACTGAGCTGGCCTTGTAACATCAGCTAATGTGGCTTTGCCACACGGTTACTGCGAACGGCTGAAAGCAAGGGGAAACTACAGCCGTTACTTTTCCCGAGGACATGCAGCTCTACTGTATGAAAATATGATGATGGCATCCTCTCGGGTAAAATATTCCGGAGGTAAAATAGTCCCCCATTCGGATCTCCGGGCGGGGACTACTCAGGAGGATGTTATCATCAGGAAAGACAATACTGGCATTCTACGGATCGGAGCGTGGAATGTTAGATCCCTTAATCGGGTAGGAAAATTAGAAAATTTAAAAAGGGAAATGGATAGGTTGAAGATAGATATAGTGGGGATTAGTGAAGTTCGGTGGCAGGATGAACAGGATTTCTGGTCAGGTAAGTACAGGATTATAAATACAAAATCAGTTGGGGGTATCACAGGAGTAGGACTGATAATGAATAAGAAAATAGGAATGCGGGTAAACTACTATGAGCAGCACAGTGATCGCATTATCATTGTCAAGATAGATACGAAGCCAACACCGACAACAGTAGTACAGGTTTATATGCCAACTAGCTCTGCCGATGATGAGGATATAGAAGAAATATATGAGGAGCTAAAGGAAATTATTCAGTCAGTTAAGGGAGAGGAAAACTTAATTGTGATGGGAGACTGGAATTCGGTAGTAGGAAAAGGAAGAGAAGGAAAAATAGTAGGTGAATATGGACTGGGCAGAAGGAATGAAAGAGGAAGTCGCCTGGTAGAATTTTGCACGGAACATAATTTAATCATAACAAACACGTGGTTTAAGAATCACAAAAGAAGGTTGTATACGTGGAAGAGACCAGGAGACACTGGAAGGTATCAGATAGATTTTATAATGGTAAAACATAGATTCCGGAATCAGGTTATTAACTGCAAGACATACCCAGGGGCAGATATAGACTCTGACCATAACTTGTTAGTCATGAACTGTAGGCTGAAACTGAAAAAACTGCAGAAAGGTAGGAAAATAAGGAGATGGGACCTAGATAAATTGAAGGAAAGTGAAGTTCTGGAGAATTTCAGAGGGAGATTTAGGCAACAATTGACAGAATCAGGGGGAAATAAAACAGTAGAAGAGGAATGGGTAGCATTGAGAGATGAAATAGTGAAGGCAGCAGAGGACAAAATAGGTAGAAAGGCAAGACCTGCAAAAAATCCTTGGATAACACAGGAAATACTAAATTTAATTGATGAAAGGAGAAAATATAAAAATGCAGTAAATGAAACAGGCAAAATGGAGTACAGACGACTAAGAAATGAGATTGATAGGAAGTGCAAAATGGCTAAGCAGGAGTGGCTAGTAGCCAAATGCAAATCTGTAGAAGAATGTATAAGAAGGGGAAAAGTAGATACCGCCTACAGGAAAATCAGAGAGACATTTGGGGACAAGAAAAGCAATTCTACAAATATCAAGAACTCAGATGGGAAACCAGTTCTCAGCAAAGAAGGGAAGGCTGAAAGGTGGAAAGAGTACATAGAGCAGCTCTACAAAGGAAATGAACTGAGAGACGATGTTGTAGGAAGGGAAGAGGAAGTAGATCAAGATGAAATAGGAGATATTATACTGAGAGATGAATTTGACAGAGCCCTGAAAGACCTAGGTCGGAACAAGGCCCCAGGAGTAGATGACATACCCTCAGAGCTACTAAAGTCTCTGGGAGAGCCAGCCATGACAAGACTATTTGAACTGGTGTGTAGGATGTATGAGACAGGCGAAATGCCCTCAGACTTTAAGAAAAATGTAATAATCCCCATTCCAAAGAAATCGGGCGCAGACAGGTGTGAAAATTACAGAACCATCAGTTTGATAAGTCATGGTTGCAAAATTTTAACACGAATTATCTACAGGAGAATGGAAATGCTGGTAGAAGCTGACATCGGGGAAGATCAGTTTGGATTCAGAAGGAACATAGGAACCCGGGAGGCAATACTCACTTTACGTCTTATCTTAGAAGATAGATTAAGGAAAGGCAAATCTACATTTTTAGCCTTTGTAGATTTGGAGAAAGCGTTTGACAATGTTGACTGGACTACACTCTTTCAAATTCTGAAGTCAGCAGGGGTAAAATACAGGGAAAGGAGAGTTATCTACAACTTGTACAAAAGCCAGACCGCAGTTATTAGACTCGAAGGGCATGAAAGGGAAGCATCAGTTGGGAAGGGAGTAAGACAGGGTTGTAGCCTTTCTCCGATGTTATTCAATTTGTACATTGAGCAGGCGATCAAGGAAAGCAAGGAAAATTTTGGAATAGGGATTAAAGTTCAGGGGGAAGAAATAAAAACATTGCGTTTTGCTGATGACATTGTAATTCTGTCAGAGACAGCGAACGACCTGGAAGAGCAGTTGAATGGAATGGACAGTGTGTTGAAGAGAGCGTACAAAATGAACATTAACAAGAGCAAAACAAAAATAATGGAATGCGGTCTTAGAAAATCAGGCGATGGTGAAGGAATTAGATTAGGTAACGAAACAATGAAGGTGGTAGATGAGTTTTGTTACTTAGGTAGTAAAATAACATGCGATGGTCGCAGTACAGAGGATATAAAATGCAGAATGGCAATGGGAAGAAAAGCATTTTTGAAAAAGAGAAATTTGCTAACATCGAATATTAATTTAAGTGTAAGGAAGTCTTTTCTGAAGGCATTTGTGTGGAGTGTTGCCTTGTACGGGAGTGAAACATGGACGATAAGCAGTGCAGACAGGAAGAGAATAGAGGCTTTTGAAATGTGGTGCTACAGAAGAATGCTGAAGATTAGGTGGGTAGATCACATAACTAATGAAGAGGTACTGAACAGAATTGGCGAGAAAAGGAGTTTTTGGCATACCCTGACTAAAAGAAGGGATCGCTTGGTAGGACACATTCTTAGACATCGAGGAATCGTAAATTTAGCATTGGAGGGAAGTGTGTGGGGTAAAAATCGCAGAGGGAGGCCAAGAGACGCGTATAGTAAGCAGATTCAAATAGATGTGGGTTGTCGTTCTTATGAGGAGATGAAAAGGCTTGCTCAGGATAGAGTAGGGTGGAGAGCTGCATCAAACCGGTCTCCGGACTGAAGACCATAACAACAACAACAATGAGTGAAAAAAACCACAACTCTCTCTCTCTCTCTCTCTCTCTCTCCCTTTCCCACAATCCCCGTCTCTGTCTCTATCTCCACGTTCCTCCCCATCTCTCTGTCTCTAACTCTGTCTTCACAATCAGGACTCACAAAAAAACAAAACAAAAAAGAAATTAATTATTATAATCTGGTACTGTCCTCTATGCAATCACATAACACACACACACACACACACACACACACACACACACACACTGACACAAAGCAAAGATAGGACAAACACATACTAAACAGTTGGCAACGCCAACAAAAACACAATACAAACAAAAATGGCATGTGCCTAGTGGTGCTAACTGTGAAGTGTTGGAACAACAACCACAGCCAAATGCACAGAACTGAAGCAGAACAGCTGGAAGCAACCAATGAGCACCAGATGTAAAGCAATATCCATGAAATATTGTAAGTACAACATCCAGATATCAATACTATACCTAAATAACGCAACGGAACTGTTCATAATCTAAAAATACTGAGAAATGTAAATATCAAATATTGTAAAACATAATCATGTATATATTACAGGCCACGTATGATGCCTTCCAAATAAAGGAGAAATGCATATGGCAATAAAATATTTTATTAAATCAGTTGCATAGACAGATAACTGAAACGCCTACACTATAATATTATAATATAGCAACTGTGGGAAAAACAGGAGAAAAGGAACTAAAAATAATATGGACTGTGTTTGTTGTGTGCGGGTGCAGTCTGAGATGGTGACACTTCGCTCCCAGTTTCAGGCTGTGTTAACGTCGGTTGCACAGATGGACGCTGCGGTCGAAGGACGTCGTTGCTGATGTCCGGTCATGGGAAACGAGCGGATGTCCGGCGTGTCCACCGATCGGCGTGCGGCAGCGACATGCCCTCGTACTGCCAGCACTGAGGCAGACACCCCACCCGTAGTTGCTTGGGAGGTCGCTCCAGAGCGTGGCAGGCGGCGTAAGACACATCAGGGACCGATCGTGAGGCCTCCCCGGTTCGTCTTGCGAACAATTTCAGGCGTTATCTGTTCAGGATAATTTTCCTGTGTCGGATGGTGTCTCTCTCTCTGAAGTCGGGGTGTCTTCAAAAATATTAGACACGTAAATAGGAGTACCGGTATTGAAACCACGTGCGGGATGGAATGACGTAAAACATGACGTCATTGGTCATCCGGTATCGGAGACTCGATTTGACCCAAAGAATTATATATATATATCATCGGTGTTTTTTTTTTGTGGGTACGCAATATCTCCCGTATTACTTACCCAAAATTAACGACTGAGATATCATTTTCAAGGTTTCGTTCTCCGCTAATGACAAAAAATACACAGATAGCTTAAAGTTATTGTTTTAACAAAAAATTGTAACAAATGTTTCTGATCGTACAATCTAAGTTGATTCCGGCGAACGATCGTAAATGGTACATGTATTTACGGTTGCTCCCATCAGCCACCGCGCCGAGTATCAACTAAGTTTGCGCGGTCGATACAAAAGCAATGCAGAAGGTGCCATATATTGACAATACTAACATAGCAGTTGTTTAGATTTTTTATGAAAGCCAAAGACCTCCTTTGATACAAGCATAGTTTATCAAACGATTTCGGTTATACATGTCGATGGAAAACATAGTTTATCACACGATTTCTGTTGTACACGACGACGAAACGACGAAAAATAGACATAATTTAATTTAGAACTACAGCTCTTGCAATTCTTTATCACGAGATTTCCGTTTCACACGCCTATGCACAACAATTGTTGGAATTTTTCACATTCTTCAAGCAACCGTTGTGTACTGCACGACAGACTGAATTACCTCAACGTTCATCATCACAGGCAAGTACCGCTTACTATTATAACTTATAATAATTTAATTGCGTTGGCTTTCGCGGCCAGAGTGAGATGACATAAAAATTTTCTGGGTGGTGTACTGCGTCATGATGTAAACATGCTATTACTTTAATAAGCGACGTTTCCGCCAACGTTACAGTGGCCTTCATGTGGGTACACTGATGTGAGCTGGTTTTATATTTACTGTCAACTAGACATTACGTCATTATTTTTAAAATTAACCAGGTTATTAGCGGTTTTAGGAGGAAGAATTGAAACTTTATTATGATAGGATGCTGAGGTGTAGGGAGTGGGGGTTAGCCATTGCTTATTGCTTCTTTATTTGACTTTTAATTCCCAGCTACTTTACAGGGTGTGCAAGATTATTATTATTATCTATTATACATATGTACATATGTACTTTTCTTCATTACTATCTTACCTATCTGTGACTTTTTACCAACCCTCTGAGTCACATGTTTCGATTGCAGATCAACAAAAGCTTGGACCAAATTTCTAAAACGTTCCCCATGCATACAATCGTAATTAGTGGCGATTGTATCTTACCCTCGATATGTTTGCAAAAATACATTTCTAAAACCGAGGGCAAGCATGAAACATCGTTCGAAATCCCACTGAACGCATTCTCCGAAAATTATCTCGAGCAATTAGTTCATGAACGCAATACAATAGTAACTGCAGACCGGCAGTAGATCCGTGGATATTTTGATTATCAAATACGCCGGGAGAAACTCAAGAATCACAGAATAGTAATTGGTCCAACAGTTGTAAATGTCGTAGCTGTTGGGGAAAAAACCGTAAGGTGGTGGAAGGCTTGCCAGTACTTGAAGGAGTTCATAGGGAGCGAAGCATTAGGGCAGATGCATGTCTGATGCGAAGCCCAGCGTTTCTGATGTGGCGTTGGAGTTGCCCTTGGCGTAGAAGTGTTTCCCAGTCACGGGTCTGCAGGAAGACGAGGTTAAGTCGACGGGATTCGCGGAGGAGGAGAAAGGCATGTGGAGGGATGGTGGGCCAGTATGGGTGGATGCCTTCGGTGGGAATGTGGACATGGACGGCATCAGTAATGGTCTGGTGAAGGAAGGATGAGGTGTGGTTAATGTTGTCATGTGTGTGGAGAGGTATGGGGTGACTGGCGACCGAGGTGTCTATGGAGCGACAGTAAGCATCGCAGTCGGGATTAGTCATGAGGAATCTTGGGAGGGGCGACTGTGTGGGTTTACGATTGAGGAGAACAGGGGCATGGTCATTGCCAATACAGGACTTCCGCCTGAAGGTGGGCTGGGAGGATAGGAAAGTCGAAGACAACATCGTGGGTGCTTTTGGGGGTGTGAGTTGGCAGTGTCATCCCTAAGCAAGGTACTGCTAGAGTTCACTATCAGGGCAAGAAGAAACGTTAAGGTCGGCAGCAATCACATAGGTCGTGAAGTTGCGGTCAGCGTGGGAGAGGAAATCATGGAAGGCGGGGGCGGGAGGGGGGGCGGTACTGCGGACGTAGATGGTGGCCAGGGTAACAGTGAGGGCAGGAAGGAAGGGGCTTAGGATAATGTGCTTGGTAGGATCATTGAGGAGAAGTTGTAGGTGGACAGGCGAAGGGGGGATGGGTGGAGCAGTGGTATAATGAACGCATTCTTCAGACAAAGACACTAAGAAGTAAAAGAAACATAAAATGGGTGACATATTTACAAGGGAATTTTGAAACATTTTAAATGCGATGTTAATGGGATACACAATGAAGAAAAGAAGAAGGACTTGCTGTCTTATGCATAAAAAGAGAGACTTGCTGTCTTAAGCGTATCGATATCTTTTCGTTACTGCACCGCGGGTGGCGTGGCTAGTTTTCGTTTGTCATATGCCTTGCGGCCTGCGCTAGTTGTTGCGATCGGTGGGTGTATCTGGTGGCGCGTGCGCAAGTTGGTTGGGTTCGGGTGAGACCCAGTGAAGCAATTTGTAGTTTGGGAGTGCCGGCAGTGTGTCTGTCGGGCGCCGGTTTAACTGAGGCAGTGTAGTTTTGCGGTGCAAGTGGAAGGAAGGAGTAGGAGGGAGTCAGCATCGTGTCGTTAGTGGCACTCAGCCGGGCAGCAAGTTGGGCCAGGCCACGTCTGGCCTATGTGCAGTCCTCTCCCGCTTGGACTGCACCTCCAGTGGGATTCAGTACTGGAATATAAGACCCTTTAGCTACTTCGTCCCAGGAAAGCTATGACCGATGGACGACTGATATTAAAGTTGTTCACCTAAGTCGCCTGTTTACAAAATTCTGGAGGAGATCGAGGCGTCCAGCTCCAGTGACACATTCGAGACAAGTACCTCTCATACGCCGTCCACGTGGCCGTTGTCTATTCCATGATATCGACAAGGGCTCTCAAATTGATTCTTTATTTCTAGATTTTCATAAGTCTTTTGACAATGTAACTCACAAACGGCTTTTAATCAACTTGTGTGGTTATGGAATATCGCCCCAGATTTGTGACTGGATAGGGAATTTCCTGTCAGAGAGAACTCAAGTTTGTAGTAGTCGATGGTAAGGCATCGATTAAAACAGAGGTGATATCCGACGTTCCACAGGGTAGTGTTATTGGTCCTCTGCTGTTCATTATCTACATAAACGATAACGCCGTCATTTATCGTCTAATAAAGTCGTCTGAAGATAAAAACCAACTGCAGAACTATTTAAATAAGATACCAGTATGGTGTAAAAATTGGCAATTGACTCTAAATAATGAGAAGTGTGAAGCCGTCCACATGAGTTCGAAAAGAAATCCATTTAACATATTGTTTACAAGATAAATCAATCAAACGTGAAGGCCGTAAACTCCACTAAATACCAAGGAATTACTTCTGACTTAAACTAGAAAGAAGACGTAGATAATGTCGTGGGAAAGGCGAACCAGAGACTGCATTTTATTGGCAGAACGCTTAAAAGATGCAACAGAACTACTAAACAGACTGCATACGCTACGTTTGTCCGTCCTCATTTGGAGTATTGCTGCCCAGTGTGGAATCCTTATCATGTGGGTTTGACGGAGGACGTCGAAAGAAGGGCAGCTCGGTTTGTATTGTCACGATACAGGGGAGACAGTGTCACAAAAATGATAAAGGATCTGGGATGGGAATCATTACAACAACGGCGGTTATCGCTGCGGGGTGGTCTACTTACGAAACTCCAATCATACGAGAAATCAGAGCTCGAACGGAGATATTAAGATCTTCTTTCTTCCTGTGCGCTATTCGAGAGTGGAATGGGAGATAAATAGTATAAAGGTGGTTCAGTGAACCCTCTGCCACGAAGTGGAATGTGATTTGCAGAGTATCCCATGTAGATGTAGATGCAAATTTGTAGTTGTCGCCTCTTGAAGTTCTTCCCTGCGTGGTTTCGTGATTTTGGTGTTGTGTTTGTGCTTCATTAGGGATTGTGCGCCAGAATCCAAGCTGTCGACTTTCCTTTACGTCTACTTCTTTAATGTTTGTATTACTAAAAATTCAAAGTTGAGAATGAGTGAGTCGTCTTGCTCGTTATCAATCATATATTTCAAATAGCTAAAGCATTGATTCTTTCATTTCTAATGATGTATGGGATTTTATCTGGCGTGTGCCCATCTGCTACTTCGTTGCCTACCGCGGGGCAAGCGTAATTTTGAAGTAGTGCCCTTTACCCTCCTCCGGGTTTCCTGCCAACCCTGTGGTTTTACTGCGGCAGTCCCTGAAACTTTTATTTGTTTTCCACCGAGCCTTCATCCTTTCATTTCTTACTTGCATCCGTTTGACCGTGGTAACCTAGTGGGTGTTATCGCCTGTCTATGTCATTATTGCTTCTCTTGTAGAAGGGGCCCTGAAGATGATACCAGTCTGACTGTAGGACGTTCATTTTAATGCCAATACCTTGTTACTTGCGAGTCGCTTTGGAAAATTAAATTGTACCTTAGGTCTAGGTTTGTTGTTGCAAGGCACGTTTTGAAGTGGTATCTATATTTGAGGGGCTCTTGTATTTTAAAATGTGATTGTAATTTTTAACCCCTGCTTGCCCTTTTTGAAGTTTCGACTTTTGTGTACTGTCGATTGTCCTTGGAAGTCATTTTTTGAAAATTAAATTGTGCCTTCTGTCTAGCTTTCGTGTTGCAAGACATGCTTATGAAGTGGTATTTCTTCTTGCGGAGCACTTGTATGTAGTTGTAATTTTAGCTTCCTTGCCTCGATTTGCATTGTGAGATTATTTCTCCCCTCAAACAGCTTTTCTCTTAAATTTAGATTGTATCGTAATCTCTAAGTTTGGTTAATATTGAGAAGTAGCTAAGAATGAATTTGTTAAACTTCTTCAATAAGTAACTTATCAATTAAAGGAGTGATCATAAAACCGGACTATCATTGGTGTACCCACCCAGACCTTCCATATCCTCTGTTTGTTATTATTGGAAAATAATTTTATTATTTCATAATAGCAAAATCAAAACCGTCCCAGCTATCACTGAAGAAGCGAGTAGTTTGTCCATCGCCGTCATGGCAGTGGAAGCTCCCAATGGAATAGAATGAGGAGGAAGGACGGCCGAATGTAGAACAACCACGGAAAGCGCCTCACCCGGTTTTATTATGTGAGGATTCTGAAAGTGCGCCACTACTCGCAGTACGCTGTAGAAGTGGAATAACACAAATGCTTAAGTACAACGAAAGATATTTGCAGATGGGCTTTATCTAGACAGACGAGGGTAAAGCTCAGTGTGTACTTTACGCGGGAATCCTTCTTAACAATTCGATGGTTCCAGTTAAAATGAGCTGACATTTTAAGGGTATTCATTTGGACGTACAGACTAAAGGACATTGATTTTTCACTCAGTTTGTTCATTGTAGAGAACTATCTTATTATAATAATATAATGATAAATCCCAAGATGCCTTTTCTTTACGTACTTGACACTGTGGAGAGTTGTAATAAGCAGATAAATGGCATGTGAAGCACAGACGAAAATGACACCACTGAGTGTCGAAATCGGTCGTCTTGCGTAAAGAATAAAAAAAAAATATTGCCAGCTTTGCATTTTCTCATTATATTACATTGACTTTTCAAGTGTAACGCCACTGAAATCAGCTGATTCTCAAAACTCATGCAAAAACAATTTATGAAAATACCTTAAAAGATTCTTTCTTGATAAGGTATCGAGTGGCAAATGCAGGCAAAACTTAAACCGTTACAGAAACTTTCAAAAATCTGTGCTTTAACAATATTGATATCTGACGCAAAAATAAATAAATAAATAAGTAAATAAATAAATAAAAATAAAAACAGGGAAGAAACACCTGCAGTACTTGTATCTTCTGTGTCGCTTGCAAACAATACTGTGAAGAGACGCAATAATGTGAAAGAATCTCTGGTTTCTCGCATCCTTCAGAATTCAATTTCTGTCCAAGTAGGTTAATCTACTGATGTTGCCGGATTAGCGATTTTATTGGTTTTTGTCCGCTACGAATACTCAGTGCGGGATTAGCGATTTTATTGGTTTTTGACCATTATGAACACTCAGGATGTTTCACAGAGGACCACTTACTGTGCAAACCACTACATACCAATACAACGAATGCTGAAATATTACGTTTATTGGATATCTTCTTAAAGACCATCGACGTTTCATGGTGTAATTTTATAGATGTGTGCACATATGATGCGAAAGCTATGATGGATCCAACCGTTGGAGCGACCATGAAAATAAAACTCGAAGAACAGCAGGAATAGTCTTTTCGTTCTCCAGAAACATGCTGTGGCTATAAAAAATATCTACTTCCTTCAGAAAGATATTAGACGAACTCATGAAAATTATTAATCACCTGTTGAAGTCAATACTTTTCTCAATATTGTGCGAAGACATGAGCTTTCATCGTTCACTATTCCTTCATACAGAAGTAAGGTGGATATCACGTGGGAATGAACTCTCTGGATTACATAACGTGCATAAGTCCTAGCTTTCCTTTTGAACTACAGTAGCAAATTAATGTCTTTCACTTCGTGCCACTATCTGAATAGCCACACGAGTTTCTTGCTCGAATAATATTTCACAGCCTTTAGCACCTTTGTGGTTAAAACCGAGACACTGCAGAATTAGCAGGAACGAAGATTTGTTGACTTCGAAAAGTTCGCCCTCACACTATGTCGTACAAAGCCTAGCAATCATAGGTGATTTTTGTTGTAATACTAATTGTACCGGGTGATCAAAAAGTCAGTATAAACTTGAAAACTTAATAAATCACGGAATAATGTAGATAGAGAGGAAAAAATTGACACATGCTTGGAATGACATGGGGTTTTATTAGAACCAAAAGATCTGTTGCGCGCGTCGTTTGGTGATGATCGTGTGCTCAGCCGCCACTTTCCTCATGCTTGGCCTCCCCCCGTGCGATTAGTGGCTTTGGGTTAACCTGAAGTCGCAAGTATATCGTGATCGATCGACATCTCTAGGGATGCTGAAAGACAACATCCGACGCCAATGCCTCACATTATACCTCCGGACATGCTTTACATTGCTATTCACAACATTATTCCTCGACTACAGCTATTGTTGAGGAATGATGGTGAACATATTGAGCATTTCCTGTAAAGAACATCATATTTGTTTTGTCTTAATTTTTATGCTAATTATTGCTTTTCTGATCAGATGAAGCTCCATCTGTCGGACCTTTTTTGAACTTTTTTCGGTTCTAATAAAACCCCATGTCATTTCAAGCATGTGCGTCAATTTTTACCTCTCTATCTACATTATTCCGTGATTTATTAAGTTTTCGAATTTATACTGACTTTTTGATCACAAGGTATATGCGTCATCGAAGACTCTCGCGGTGGCATTCTTCAATAAAATCACGGTATACGAGCCGCATCACGTTGAATAAAATTCCCAAGCTCTCGATGATAAATCTCGTCATCGTCATCAGGAGTAAAAAAAATCACTGACTGCGGGTGCTGCGCGGTGTCTTACGTATACGAGAAGCTACGCCGAAACATCTCGGAGGACTGAGGAGCGTGTGTGCGGAAGACAAAGTGGGGAGTTCGTGTCGCCGCGTTCACGTTGCGATAATCGCTTATTGAGCTAAACGACCAAATTTTGTTACGCGTTGTAGAACTTTTATCTTCCTAGGCGTATCAAGGCCTACGTTTGTTTACCAGTCCGCATTGCAATCGCTTCATTAATCTTAATCTCGTTAGCGATTCGCGCGACTGCTTTTGAATCCGGTAAGAGAGATCCTCCGTTAGAAAATGTTCAAATGTTTGTGGAGTTATGGGACCTAATTGCAGGGGGCATCGGTCCCTAAACTTACAAACTACTTAAACTAACTTATCCTAAGAACAACTCTCATACACACCCACACCCATGTCCGGAGGAGGACTCGAAACTTCGACGACGTATGGCAGCGAGCACTGCAGCAAGGTGCTTTAGCGCGCACGTCTAATCCGCCGTGGCCTTCCGTTACATCCTACCTCGCAAAGTATTACCACACACTACAAACGAGCTGTGGTGATTGACCTTTAAACATAGTTACCTGCCAGCTTCGCTTTCCTGATGTGTTTCGAGCCCAATCTTGTTTCATGAGACATGACAACGAAATCAAAAACAAAAATCACGCACACCAATAGTAACGAAATATATGTATCCTTCGTACACAGCATTATTCAAACAGTCAAAGTGTACTGACCATCTATTGCGGACAGTTAGGGCGTGACTGGAGGAAGACATTTCCAATGCGTGAACTGTCAACTAACAAGTAAATTTTATGAGGTTGTAGTGTGTTGAACAATCGCAGTAAATCCTACAGCAAAGTATCTGAATATACTGGGAATTCAGTCAAATGGGAACATCGTTGATGTTTCCATTCATCTCTAATAGACTCTCGATTATTCGTGGATTTAGTGGAAAATATGTGCACTTTAATTGGTAAGTTTTCATTTCCCATAGTTTTCACGGTGAATTTAGTTATTATGCACTTGACTGCCAAGGGGTCTGCAGTGAACTTTTGCCTGAAAAAGGGGTCCGCCGGCTAAAAAGTTTGGGAAGCCCTGCTGTAAGGTGTTGATGGCATGGGAGTGGTTATCAGCGGTGAGTGAGAGAGAGAGAGAGAGAGAGAGAGAGAGAGTAATGGTTGGTATTCGACGTTATAAATAATGAGGGAAAGGGATGGGGAGTGAGAGGGTAGAGGAATAGGTTTATGTGGGAAGAGGAACCACGAATTTTATTCACAATGGATCACTGTATAATAATATTGGTTTCGTCATTGAAATATATAATAATCTATGAATTATTACATACAAGATAATAAAGTGAACGTATAAGACACATTATGCATTTAAACATGGAGATAATAAAGTGCACAGGATAATGTCATAAGCTATACTATTCTGTAATCATGGCGTAGCAAATTCTTTGTATAGCAAATTTTTAACATAAATGGTATATAATTACATGAGACTTAAAACACATAATATCAAATACTATTAACTACAGAGAACTTTTAAATTATAATATCCTCCTCTGGCACTCCAAGAACTGCTTAATGTCATAAAAAGAATGATCTGATATCTAGCTGTTCGAATTTCACTTTCTGTTTAGATCCATAGATCTTGCATATGCTGGCAATTTGTTGAAGAATATCAGATGGTTCACTTTGCGCGAATTTCTAGTCCTTGACAAGCTGTGTCATGGTATATCCAAGTTATTCTTAGCCCTGGTATTGTGTTCATGTATTTCTCTCCTAGTAACAAATTCTGAGACGTTGTTTTTAATATAGAGTACAAACACATGTATGAATAGATTTATTCTCGAGAAAATAGGACGACTACATTCCCAATGACTCCTTTTACACATTATGCCTAAGACTTTATATATATTTTGGATTTTTAAAACATTTTTAATGTGAAGAGAGTGTGCACATATAATCAGACCACATGAAATATGGAACTGAAACATCCGGAAGTATGTCAATCTGAGGTACTCCAAGCTCACTATCTCCCCGAGTTCCATAATGAGTTATACTACGTGAGATATTATTTCACATAGATTTACATGTTCCTTCAAAAAATGTTCAAATGTTTGTTAAGCTTATTGGACTTAACGACGGGGTCATCAGTCCCTAAACTTACAAACTACTTATCAACTACCTTATACTAAGGACGGCACAAATATCCATGCCCGAGGGGGGACTCGAACCCCCGACCGCGGTAGCCGTGCAGACCGTGACTGGAGCGCCTCAGTCTCCTCGGCCACCGCGGCCGGCTACATGTTCCTTGCAGCCAAATCTGGAGTCTATGTGAATACCTACAAGTTTTTCAGATTTTTACAGATTAAGGGAGTCCTGTGGACGAGGGACTGGGGAGAGGTGTTTGAGAATTCGAAGATGGTTATATGGTAGTATGTCTTCTGGCAGTAGGTACGATCCTGAGGGAGGTGGTTGAGATTTCAATGGGAGAGGATGTGGAAAGTGGGTCGTATCGGCTCGATTTCCTTGTGTTGGCGCCAGCTACCCGTCGCGCGCATATCGATATTCCTTCTTACTTCACCGCGAGTGGAATGTCGTGTCTGGTTTCGCTTGTCATTTGTCTCGCGATCGGCGCGAGTCGCCGCGTTCGGCGTGTATATCTGGGGCCCGTGCGCAAGACTCGGAGTGCGGAGTTGGCAGTGTTTGACAACAATTCTATACGCGTCGATGCAAGTTATCATGCGGAGCTCGCTTTGAAAACATCTGGCGCCTGGTCGCGACGCGCCATTTCTTTCTTTCTTGCTCTTGAGCCGTTTTTCCCACACATTGTAGGGTCGGCTTGTTAATGTGGATTTGGTATGTTAGTGTTGACGGGGTGGCCGGATGCCCTTCCTGCCGCCACCCCGTGCGCCCCGGGAGGAAATGTGTAGCCCAAATGTCTGCGTATAGTGTTATACGCGTGTAAGTGTAAAGTGTTACGAAATGTTTGCGAATCGTGTAACTGAGGCCGGCCTTGGGAACAGCCCGGTATTCACCTAGAGGGATGTGGAAAACCGCCTAAAAACCACATCCACGCTGGCCGGCACTCCGAACCCCTTCTCACCGGGGCCGGTACGCCTCCTCGTCTCGGAAAGCGGTGCGTTAGACCACACGGCTAACCGAGCGGGTGGTCGCGGCGCGTCCGTTCTGCTATTATTCCGAGAGTGCTCTGGTTCATTTTGCTCTATAGAATACATCATGGTGACATCCGATTAGTGTCGTCATCATTGGAAACCCCATTTGGTATTTTGATTCATTGCAGTGTAGTACGTCGAGTTGTGCCGTCGATAACTTAAGTTGTGTATTATTACCTTTTCTTTATTCCCACTCCTCTTAGTGTGAGGTGAAGGTACTGTTTCCATGCGGCCGGTTAATGATACCATTCTGTTGTGGTGTTATATTAACTAGTGGTGTTATGACATAAAAGTTTTCTGGGTATGGTACCGCGTCATGATGTAAGGCTATTACTTAAATAAGCAACGTTTCGGCCAACGTTACAGCGGCCTTCATCTGGGTAACTGGTGTGAGCTGGTTGTTACTACACTTATATTACTTTCATTTAGATATTACGTCATAATTTCCTGCCTTTCTTCTACAGCAGTCGCAAGATCAAGGATGCACTTGGTTCCACAAAGGACAACATAGACGCACTACATGCATCAGGAGTATACAAGGTGGAATGCGAGTGTGGGGAAGTGTACATAGGTGAGACAGGGAGGGCAGTGGCAACACGCATACGCGAACATGAACGCTACATTCGATTAGGCCAACACAATAAATCTGCAGTAGCCGAACACCAGCAAGATTGCAGCAGGAAGATAAAATTTAACGATGCCAGAATACTCGCCAAGCAACCAGGGATGGTCAAACGCAAGATAAGGGAAGCCATCGAAATTGTTAAACACCCCAATAACATGAATAGAGAAGATGGACTCAGGCTTGCCCCCTCTTGGCTACCGGCCATCACAGCGAAATAGGCCGCACTGACATCACAACACGCGAGCGGCACCAGCAAGCTACTGCCGCCGCGCGGCCCACGGCCAGCAGGAGAGAAACGGAAGCCCTCACCCCATTCGCCGATGAACACCAATCATGTCTCGCTATGCAAGAAGCAATAGGTAACGGCTAACCCCCACCCCTTCCACCTCAGCATCCTATCAAAATAAAGTTCCACTCTTCCGCAATACATTCACCAATAACATCGCTTATTTTAAAAAATTATGACGTAATATCTAAATGAAAGTAATATAAGTGTAGTAACAACCAGCTCACACCAGTTACCCAGATGAAGGCCACTGTAACGTTGGCCGAAACGTTGGTTATTTAAGTAATAGCCTTACATCATGACGCGGTACCATACCCAGAAAACTTTTATGTCATCTGACTCTGGCCGCGGAAGCCTACGTAATTATAGTGGTGTTATATTGACTAGTTATCGTAATCGAACCCCAGCGGTTACTTGGGCCTAATGTCCGTGTGTCATATCTGTTATTGATCATAAAATTGGCATTCCCATTCTCGACGGGTCTGTACAAACGCTCTTGAATTAACATATTGAAATTTACTATCGCTTACATTGGTAAGCTCCCATGAACCACAGACATTGCCGAGGTGGGGTGGCTTGCGTGCCTCAACGATACAGATAGCCGTACCGTAGGTGCAACCACAGCGGAGGGGTATCTGTGGAGAGGCCAGACAAACGTGTGGTTCCTGAAGAGGGGCAGCAGCCTCTTCAGTAGTTACAGGGGCAACAGTCTGGATGATTGACTGAGCTGGCCTTGTAACATCAGCTAATGTGGCTTTGCCACACAGCTACTGCGAACGGCTGAAAGCAAGGGGAAACTACAGCCGTTACCTTTCCCGAGGACATGCAGCTCTACTGTATGAACATATGATGATGGCATCCTCTCGGGTAAAATATTCCGGAGGTAAAATAGTCCCCCATTCGGATCTCCGGGCGGGGACTACTCAGGAGGATGTGATCATCAGGAAAGACAATACTGGCATTCTACGGGTCGGAGCGTGGAATGTTAGATCCCTTAATCGAGTAGGAAAATTAGAAAATTTAAAAAGGGAAATGGATAGGTTGAAGTTAGATATAGTGGGGAATAGTGAAGTTCGGTGGCAGGATGAACAGGATTTCTGGTCAGGTGAATACAGGATTATAAATACAAAATCAGTTGGGGGTATCACAGGAGTAGGATTGATAATGAATAAGAAAATAGGAATGCGGGTAAACTACTATGACCAGCACAGTGATCGCATTATCATTGTCAAGATAGATACGAAGCCAACACCGACAACAGTAGTACAGGTTTATATGCCAACTAGCTCTGCCGATGATGAGGAAATCGAAGAAATATATGAGGAGCTAAAGGAAATTATTCAGACAATTAAGGGAGAGGAAAATTTAATTGTTATGGGAGACTGGAATTCGGTAGTAGGACAAGGAAGTGAAGGGAAGATAGTAGGTGAATATGGTCTGGGCAAAAGGAATGAAAGAGGAAGCCGCCTGGTAGAATTTTGCACAGAACATAATTTAGTTATAACAAACACCTGGTTCAAGAATCACAAAAGAAGGTTGTATACGTGGAAGAGACCAGGGGACACCGGGAGATACCAGATAGATTTTATAATGGTAAGACATAGATTTCGGAACCAGGTTTTACAGTGCAAGACATACCCAGGGGCAGATATAGACTCTGACCATAACTTGTTGGTTATGAACTGTAGGCTGAAACTGAAGAAACTACAAAAAGGTAGGAAAATAAGGAGATGGGACCTGGATAAATTGAAGGAACCTGAGGTTCTTAAAAATTTCAGAGGGAGCTTTAGGCAACAATTGACAGAAACGGGGGGAAATAAAACAGTAGAGGAGGAATGGGTAAAATTGAGAGATGAAATAGTGAAGGTAGCAGAGGACAAAATAGGTAGGAAGGAAAGACCTACAAAAAATCCTTGGATATCACAGGAGATACTAAATTTAATCGATGAAAGGAGAAAATATAAAAATGCAGTAAATGAAACAGGCAAAATGGAGTACAGACGACTAAGAAATGAGATTGTCAGGAAGTGCAAAATGGCTAAGCAGGAGTGGCTAGAAGGCAAATGCAAGGATGTAGAAGAATGTATAAATAGGGGAAAAATAGATACAGCCTACAGGAAAATAAAAGAAACATTTGGAGATAAGAAAAACAGCTCTATGAATATCAAGGACACTGATGGAAAACCAGTTCTCAGCAAAGAAGGGAAAGCTGAAAGGTGGAAAGAATATATAGAGGGGCTCTACAAAGGAAATGAACTTCGGGACAATATTGTAGTAAGGGAAGAGGATGTAGATGAAGATGAAATAGGAGATACTGTACTGAGAGAAGAATTTGACAGAGCCCTGAAAGACCTAAGTCGAAACAAGGCCCCTGGAATAGATGATATTCCCTCAGAGCTACTGAAGTCTCTGGGAGAACCAGCCATGACAAAATTGTTTCACCTGGTGTGTAAGATGTATGAGACAGGTGAAGTACCCTCAGACTTTAAGAAAAATGTTATAATCCCCATCCCTAAGAAAGCAGGTGCAGACAGGTGTGAAAACTACAGAACCATCAGTTTAATAAGTCATGGCTGCAAAATATTAACGCGAATTATATACAGAAGGATGGAAAAGTTGGTAGAAGCCGACCTCGGGGAAGATCAGTTTGGGTTCAGGAGAAATGTAGGAACACGGGAGGCAATACTCACTTTACGGCTTATCCTAGAAGATAGATTAAGAAAAGGCAAATCTACATTTCTAGCTTTTGTAGATTTGGAGAAGGCTTTTGACAATGTTGATTGGAATAAACTCTTTAAAGTTCTGAAAAAAGCAGGAGTAAATTATAGGGAGCGTAAGGTTATTTACAACTTGTACAAAAACCAGACAGCGGTTGTCAGAGTTGAAGGGCATGAAAGGGATGCAGTGGTTGGGAAGGGAGTGAGACAGGGTTGTAGCCTTTCTCCAATGTTATTCAATTTGTACATTGAACAAGCTATAAAGGAAAGCAAGGAGAAATTTGGTGAAGGAATAAAAGTTCAGGGGGAAGAATTAAAAACATTGCGTTTTGCCGATGACATAGTAATTCTGTCAGATGCGGCAAGGGACCTGGAAGAGCAATTGAATGGAATGGACAGTGTGCTGAAAGGTGCATATAAGATGAACATTAACAAGAGCAAAACTAGGGTAATGGAGTGCAGTGTACGAAAATCAGGTGATGCTGAAGGAATTAGATTGGGAAACGAAGCAATAAAGGAGGTAGATGAGTTTTGTTACTTGGGCAGTAAAATAACAAATGATGGGCGCAGTACAGAGGATATAAAATGCAGAATGGCAATGGGTAGAAAAGCGTTTTTGAAAAAGAGAAATTTGTTAACATCGAATATTGATTTAGGCCTAAGGAAGTCGTTTCTGAGGGCATTTGTATGGAGTGTTGCCTTGTATGGGAGTGAGACATGGACGATAAACAGTGCGGACAGGAAGAGGATTGAGGCTTTTGAAATATGGTGCTACAGAAGAATGCTTAAGATTAGGTGGGTGGATCGCGTAACTAATGAGGAGGTACTGAACAGAATTGGGAAGAAAAGGAATTTCTGGCATACCTTGACTAAAAGAAGGGATAGATTGGTAGGACACATTCTTAGACATCAAGGAATTGTTAATTTAGCGTTGGAGGGAAGTGTGTGGGGAAAAAATCGCAGGGGAAGACCAAGAGATGGATACAGTAAGCAGATTCAGACAGATGTAGGTTGTCGTTCTTATGTGGAGATGAAGAGGCTTGCTCAGGATAGGGTATTGTGGAGAGCTGCATCAAACCAGTCTCCGGACTGAAGACCACAACAACAACATTGGTAAGTGCGCTGGCGTATTTATTTGGCCAATGGCCGTTTGTTACTTCGTTGCCTTACACGGGGAGCAAGCGTTCTATATTGGTAGTGCCTATTCCTCCCTCGAGGAGTTACTGCTGCCTGTGGACGTATTTGTGCAGCTTATCTTCTGGTCTCAAATTGTTCCTCCCTTCATTTTCCTTCCGTTCGAAGCAGTGGTCACAAACTGACGTGTTTATCTATTGCTGCAATACCGGTTCTAATGATTTGTTAAGTGTAAACCTGTTTTGAGTAATATCAGACAAGTTTATTTCTTGTCTGCTTGTCTAAGTTAACCTGTTCATACCATCTGATTAATTGGAGTTTTAGGCTCTCAAGTTTTAAATTGTGCTTTATTTCAAATCGTTTATTTTGTGGTGTCACCTAAAGTTTACGCAACCGGTTTGACTGTTGTGGCGAACTGTTCATTAATGAGCTTACCCTTCACGGTTTTCTTGTGATTTTTAGCTGTCATATTTATTGGGCATCATCTAAGTGTACATTAGTGTTAATAATAGTGTCACAATCAGTGTAAATCTGGCATCTTTCACATTAAGTTTAATTGTAGCTGATTGTATCGCTAGCTGTTCCCTACGTACTTAATTATGACCTTATGTTTTGTGTTAATTCATTGATTATTCTGCCTTTTCAAATTATACTACCTAAAGGATTATTTTCAAGGGAACTGCATTGTCAACTCTGTGCAAGTTAATCAATTAGCCTTCTTGTTTGTAATGATGATTTTGTAATCACAAGTAATAATTATCTCTGCAGCTCGTTACCATCCATGGGAAAATGAGAGGAGGGACACAACAGGATTTTTAGTGTCGGACATATGGATGCAATAGGATACTCCAATGCGTTGAAGGAGAGGTGGAAGATCGATGAGTTGGTATAGAATCCTGATTGGGGAAGGTAAATGGATACGGATGACCAGGTGGAAGGCATGGCGCACGATGATCTGGTGGGATTTATATAACTTGGGTGGGTCGGATACTGATGAAAATTTGCATACCACAGGGTGGGAAAGATCAGGAATCTGTGAAGGACAATGGAAGAGTATAGTTTCCACGTTCGGCCTGTTAGTAGATTAAGTAGTATTATTCTACTGTGGAATTTCTATTAGATAGTTAGTTGGTGAGGATCACGCGTTAGTTGTTCGTCAAACGATACTGAAGCGAGAATCAAATTTTCAGTCGTGAAACAGTGTGTGCGCTGATATGAAAATTCCTGGAACGTTGATATTTTGAGCCGGAACTGGGATTCGAATCTGGGACTTCTGCTTTTCCCGGGGAATCCCTCTACCGTCTGAGCTATCCCGGCACGCTTCATGGTCTGTCGTTTGCCCTCGAAAGGCAAAAATCACAGGTTCGAATCCCAGTTACGGCACACAAATTTAATCTCCGAGGAAGTTTCATAGCAGTGCACACTCCGCTGCAGAGTCAAAGTTTTCTTCTGGAAACACGCCTTAGGCTATGTAGGTTTAAAATGGGGTAAAAGAGAATTACTGGAAGTATTGAAGTGACTTTGCTAGTGTACAGGCAGCGCAGGCAGCGGACAAGTGTTTTGCAACCAGCAGTAAACAGAGAGGAGCAGGCGTGGATACAGGAATGCGGGTCGCCGACGCATTTAGCAATCAAAGTCAAAAAACAGGAACCACGACGAGTTTATCGGAAGCAGCCTGACTGGCACGTACTTGTAAACAAAGTGGTTTCAGTGAGTTCGTGACCAAAGAGGAGTTACCGGTGCTACGCAACAAAGTTCGTACCAGTTTGCGGGTCAGCAAGCTGCAACGGAAGCATCCAGAAAACGTCGTGGACGGTATAAAATAGGCAGGAAAACGACGGAAAGGCAGTCTCCGGCAGTATTCGCCGAGTACCCAGCGAGTCTCCAGCGAGTATTCGACGGACAGGCAATATTCGCCAGAAGTCAACCATTAGACGACTGACAACACTTCGTCATGTTGTAGGGAACGCCGTAGTCAACCTAGCCTTCATAGACCTAGGAGAAGACGCCAGATTGGCTCCGTAGGATGCAACATCCTTCCTAGGAGCAGCGGCCTTCGTACAGCGGTCCACACGCAATGCAGCAAGCAGCAGCAGGCCGGCGGCTCCAGAATAGGCAGCTTAGGGATTTACGGAGAGCAGCGCAGAAGAAGGCCGTCGGCTGAAAAGTAAGTCACTCACCCAGTATGCGGAGCAGCGCAGTAGAAGGCCATCGACGGGGAGAAAAACCTCTCACCTGAATAGCAACGAAGCGATCCGCCAACAGAGAAGCTGGTCACTTACCTGGTCTGAAGAGAACGAGAGTACATCTTCCCGACTCCACAGCAGCGGAGGTGCTGTCGTCGACGAACCACGAGAAGCCGAAACATCACGCCGAGGTACGACACAGCACCACAACGCGGCGGGAGCAGCGCGACCGGCCCGTTTAACGTCCCCTCGCGTTCTGAATGAGCCACATATCGCTTCTGCAGCCGACGCTCGAGGCCCGAGTGGAGCGGCCGCCTGAGTCACCACTCACCGCCACTGGGAGCGCCGCGCGCGTCCAACCCACGTCAGGCAAGATTCACACCCAAGTAAAGGTGTTGTATAGGTAACATTCTGTCAAAGCAGAGAAGTCTGTCAAGTAATAGTTGAGTATGTGGAATTTAAGCCGCAGTGGAGTAGCCGAGCGGTCTAAAGCGTCTCTCTGCGGAGTGCGCGGTTTCTCGCCGTGGAGGTTCGAGTCCTCCCTGGGCCATGGGTGTTTGTGTTGTCCTTAGGTTATGATGACCACGTAGTGGAATTTAACATGGTAACCGGTCTCCTTCAGGAACACGGGATTTGTAAAGTTAGAAGTTAAATAAACGTATCTAATTTGGACTCCTGTCTTATTCACAATCCTCTTCCCTTGAGTCAAGTGAACCCAGCCTTGCTGGCCGCGGTGGCCGAGGGGACTGAGGCGCTTCAGTCACGGTCTGCACGGCCACTACGGTCGGGGGTTCGAATCCCCAGTAGGGCATGGATATTTGTGCCGTCCTAGTTCGTAAATAGTTCATAAGTAGTTTGTAAGTTTAGGGACTGATGACCCCGTAGTTAAGTCCCATAAGCTTTACAAACATTTGAACATTTGAACCCAGCCTACTAAGTGGAATATCCTGACAAGAGCCACGAAAAAGTAAATAAAGTACAACAAATAACAAAGTGGGAGAAAACACTCTTCAGCTATGCTTAAGCCATATCTCCACTATATCCTTTCTTCCAGGAGCGCTAATCCTGTAAGTTTCTTAGGAGAACGTCTGTGAAGTTCGGAAAGTAGGAGGCGAGATGCTTGCAGAAATAAAGTTGTGAGGATGGAATGTGAAGCGTGCCGGGATCTCTCAGACGGTAGTGCACTTGCCCGCGGAAGGCAAAGGTCCCAGGTTCGAACCCAGTTATGGCACACAATTTTAATCTACCAGGAAGTTTGATACTGAAGTTAATTTAGAGTGTCGTCGGTGGAATAGGGCAGTCATAAATGGCGAAGTAGCAATAATGGGGCTGGCTGGAACGGGTGCTGCGGAGGAGCGTGTAACTTCAGAAGCCTGCCAGGAACTCGCATACCCAGGTACCTGCTTTGTCACCCGTTATCAGAGGGGCACCGTGTCACGCGTTACGTATAATTCGTTGCAATCCGTGCTAGAAGTCCACGCGTGTTTGAGTCGGATAAATCAGAATTATCTCCTGAGGTACGATTCGACAAAGTAACAAGTATGCGGTGTCAGACACGGCTTGCTGGCTGTGTTTGCTGACGCGATTAAACGCGAGTTCGCGTGCATTGCGTGGCGCTGCAGGAATGGTTGGCGTCAGCTGTAACTCTGTGCCAGAATGACGTGTCCACGGGACAGTGCTGCGGTCTGGTGAGAGCTTCTGGGGGGCGGAAGGGAGGGGGGGGGGAGGGGCAACGTGTCAGAAGGCAGGGGTCAGAAGTTGTGCAAGCCACAACGCACCAATACCCACAATCTATTCTTCCTGTTCGAGGGGCGTTTGAAAAGTCCATGCAAAAATAGAAAGTTTAACGTGGTTGGGGAAAATCATTTTTATTTTTGACATATTTTTCTTTATACACTTTGTCCAACGCTGTTCTAATTTGTTGATCCTTTCCGCATAAAAGGAATTGTCCAAGTCTGCAAAATAGCTATTAGTTTCGGCAATCACCTTCCTGTTTGAATGAAATGTGTCCCACCAGCAATTTCTTCAAATAGTAGTCCGAAGGAGCCAAGTCTGGAGAAGAGGGGGGGATGTAAATTTGCGACCTCAACTGCTGAGGTGTGTGCATAGAATGAAGGCTTTCACGACCGGATGACGTTGCTTCTGGTAAACCTCTCGGGTAGTACTGCCGTGGTCTATGAAACTCTTCTGTTCCTGACGTCTCATCCAAGACTGCGTTGGACATGCTCAGATGTTTTAGTTCGGTGTTAATTTCAAACACAAGGTCTTCCGAAAAGTACCATTTACGGACCAATACTTACATAAGAATTCCAATTACCATCCACAACAAAAGAAAGGTGTTATTAAAAGTCTTGTCGAACCAAACGGATTTGCACACCCGATCACCTGAACGCCGAATTACATCTGAAACAAGCTTTCCAGAAAAATGACTACAAAGGGAAGAGGTTTATAGAATTTTGCGACCGAAAAACAGAAGACCGAAGAACAAGGACTAGTCACAACAATGGAAGTACTCAGTTTCTCTGCCTTTTATTAGAAAAGTCACAGATCAGTTCCGAACGATTTTACAGAAACATCACATCAGACCAGTTTTTACACCAACAAGAAACATATGCCTAGTTCTCCGATCTGTAAAGGATAATCGCTCTCGTCTATCGGTATGTGGTGTACATAAAATTCCGTATACACGTGGTAAAGTTTATACTGAGGAAAAAAGAAGTGTCAGTTCACGACTGAAAGAACATAAAAGTCTTTGCCGACTAGGAAAAATAGATAAATCTGATGTAGCAGAGCATTCTCTTCAGTAAGGAAATCATGAAGTTAAATTTTCTGAAACAAACGTTTTATCTAAAACGAACTGTTATTATCCACGATTATGTAGAGAAGGCATCGAAATATATAAACATAAGAATAATTTTAATAGGAAAGAAGAGACAATTAAACTTAGCGACATATGGACAGTAGCGCGCCAGTCACGGTCTGCACGGCCACTACGGTCGGAGGTTCGAATCCCCCTCGGGCATGGATATTTGTGCCGTCCTTAGTATTAGTTAGAGCATAAGTAGTTTGTAAGTTTACGGACTGATAACACCGTAATTAAGTCCCATAAGCTCTACAAACATTTGAACATTTTTGACAGTAGCGCTGCAAAATCGCTAAGCAATTTTTCATCTTTGACTAAGCGACAGTCGATAGTAAAGTTTTACTCTCTGAGAAGGATTATCTCTGCCCATCTCGGTTGACTTCGACCACTCTCCCTCCCCCCCCCCCCCTTTTCAGCGCAATATATGTTGCTCTCAGACGTCCGACCCGTCAGTCGGCAAGTCTCAGCAGAAGAGGAGCGGCTCTCAGGATGTCTAACGCAGTCTTGGACGAAACGTCAGCAACGGAAGAGTTTCATAAACCACGGCCATACTACCCGGAAGGTTTACCAGAAGCAGTGTTTTGTGTGTTACCGATATCCGTATTTGATGTTAGCAAACAAGCATAGTTACTGCAGTTTAAATAAGCTGGATGTAAGATTAACCTGGTGGTTCGAAACTAGTTGCCATATATAGAATATGCACTTTAATGGGACTGTAATAAACTTATCAGTATATCCAAGTTACTGGTCATGTCTGACATAAATTGGGGAATACGTAAAAATCATATGTTCCTACCATGATGAATTACATGTCACATTGCTTGTCAATAAAGACCTTGCCTTTGAAGGTAGAAAAGGATTTGGACATTAAAATAAGACTCAAGATCAGCATTCAACACTCCTGTCGGTTTGATAAACCTTCTAGTAGCTGACAGCACAGTAAGTAATACATAATAACTCGTTACAAAAGAATCCCGTTTTCTGAAATTTCCTACCTACACTAAATTTCCACAACAAGCCCCCGGAACACAGTATAATGCCCCTGTAAAAGTATGTGAAAAGCAGAGATAGTCTTCGCTTCACGAAGATATCTAGTATATCAGGAATCCGACCACGGAATGTTCAACTTCAACTGGATTATGAAGTAAGAGAATGGTTTGATTTAAATATATCAAATAGTAAATACATTTCCTTTGAAAGTTATTAAATATAAACTAAGGCACAAAAACTAAGTGCAACACCGCTGGGAAATTAAGTCACTTTTGTAAATATCCAATCAGTACCAAGGATGGTAATCAGATCAGTAATTGTGTGATCCGCAGCAGATCAGTTTAAAGGAAGACAGAAACAGTACAGAGGTGAGCAGCTAGGTTCGTTACTGGTAGGTTCGACCAATGCGCGAGTGGCACGGAAATGTTCCGGGAACTCAAATCGGCATCGCTGGAGGAAATTCTGCTGAGGAAATTTAGAGTTCAAATGTTTGTATAGCTTATGGGACTTAACTACGGGGTCATCAGTCCCTAAACTTACAAACTACTTATGAAGTAGCTAACACTAAGAACAAATATCCATGCCCGCGGGGGGATTCGAACCCCCCCGATCGTAGTGGCCGTGCAGACAGTGACTGGCGCGCCGCAGTCCCCTCGGCCACCGCGGGCGGCGAAATTTAGAGGGCCCAAATTTGAAGCTGAGTGTAGAACAATCTTTCTGCCGCCTACTTACATTTCGTGTAAAGATCAGAAAGACAATATAAGAGAAATTACGACTCGTACAGAGGCATTTAAACATTATTTATTCACTCATTCTATGTGGAAGTGGAATAGGAAAGGAACTGCCTAGTAGTGGTACAGTGTACCCTCCGCCACGCACTTTACGGTGGATTGCGGTGTATATATGTGTAGATGTAGCGTACAGTACGGTATGGATAGATGGTTTCATCCTGAAATTTACCAACATGATTCCAAGCCTGAAGTTAAAAATCGCTTTGGAAAAAAATTGTGAATGTCCGATAGTTCAAAGTAAATCTGGGGTCACAAAGTAGGAAGCAAGTGAAAATAAAAAACGTACTCCCCCAAGGATCTGTATTAGATCCACTGCTTTTTAATGTGAACATCAGTGACATGATATGAAATGTCGATTTTGATAAATTTCACTCTTGGAATACTCGAATCAAAACGTTTCATACATGGACAGAAGAGAGGTAATAAATTATGAATAAAATAGGCAAGAAGTAAATTGTGGTGTAAGAAGCACCATATACACTGTCCCCTTGCACGCTGTGTCAGCGCCAACGAGGTCGTTTTCTCTCTCAGCGCCGGCCGGCGAGTCGGAATACAAGGGTGTTTCGGCGCTGGCGCAGTGGGGGTCGTGGAGGCCGATGTAGCGGCCGTTATTGGCGGCGAGTCGTCGACCGCAACACGGCAATAAACGCCGCCAGATGGCTCTGCTTTCGTTGCACAGTCGTTGCGCGCGCCTCGCCACGGGGCTTAATTGCTTCCGCGCTCGCATCCCTGGGCGAGCGCGCATCACCACCGCAACTCGACGAGTCGGTATCGGGTGGCGGCGGCTGTAGTGGCAGCCCTGCAGCAGGTAGCCAGGGTGGCCACTAGCGCCGACACTCTCCGCTTGCATTTCGCGGGCGCTCTGTCTAATTCACTCGCTGCAAATCGCGCCTGCAGCGAGCCGGCCGGATCGGATCGGCGATGGGGAACTGTTGCACAGTAGATTGGATTCCACTCTCCGCTGTGCTAGGTGGTTTCAGTCAGAATGTAATTGCTGTGTGTTCCACCATACTGCCGGAGCCACTGAGAAAAAGTTAACCGTTTAATGCATAGTGTAGCTTAGATTAGATTAATACTTGTTCTATAGATCATGTATACGATATTACGCATTTGTGTGGAACGTGTCAGTTTAGTAAATGGTGTCTATAGATAACAATATGTAAGTGTCTATAGATAACAAAAGGTGAGTACAGGGTTATAAATACAAAATCAGTTGGTGGTTAAGCAGGAGTAGCTCTCATAATGAATAACAAAATTGGAACGCGGGTAAGTTACTATGAACAGCATAGTGAACGCATTATCGTAGCAAAGATAGACACGAAGCCAACACCGACCACAGTGGTGCAAGTTTATATGCCAACTAGCATGGCCGATGATGAGGATATCGAAGAAATGTATGAGGAGATAAAAAAAAAATCATTTAGAAAGTTAACGAAAACTTAACTGTGATGGAGGACTGGAACTCGGTTGTAGGAAAGGGAAGAGAAGGAAATGTAGTAGGTGAATATGGGCAGAGAAAAAGGAATGAAAGAGGAGAACGCTTGGTGGAATTTCGAGCAGAGCACAATTTAATGATCACCAACACATCATGAAGTAAGGCTGTATATGTGAAAGATACCAGGACACTGGAAGGTACCAGATTGACTTTATAATGGTAAGGAATAGATTTAGAAACCAGATTTTAAACTGTAAGACATATCCAGGGGCAGATATAGAGTCTGACCATAACTTGTTGGTTATGAACTGCAGATTAAAACTTAAGAGACTACGGAAAGGTAGAAAAGTTAGGAGATGGAACCTGGACAAATTGAAAGAATCAGAGGTGGTTGAGAGTTTCAGAGGGAGCATTAGGCAAGGATTGGCTGAAACGGGTGAAAGTATTACAGTAGAAGAATGATGGGTAGCTCTGAGAGATAGGGTAGTGAAGGCTGCAGAGGACCATATAGGCAGAAGGACAAGGCCTAATAGAAATCCCTGGATAACACAGGATATACTGAACTTCATTGATGAGAGGAGAAAATATAAAAATTCAGCAAGTGAAACAGGAAAAATGGAGTACAAACGTCTGAAAAATGAGATTGCCGGGAGTGCAGACTGGCTAAGCAGGAGTGGCTACAGGACAAATGCAGAACCGTAGAAGAATGTATAACTAGGGGAAAGATAGATACCGCCTACAGGAAAATAAAGGGTATATTTGGAGACAAGAAAACCAGTTGTATGAATATCAAGAACTCAGACGGAAAACCATTACTAAGCAAAGAGGGGAAAGTTGAACTGTGGAAGGATATATAGAGGGCCTATACAAAGGAAATAAACTTGAAGGCAGTATTCTAGAAAGGGAAGACGAAGTGGAGGAAGATGAGATAGGATATATGAACTGCGAGAAGAATTTGACAGAGCGCTGAAGGACTTGAGTCGAAACAACGTCCCTGGAGTAGATGATATTCCGTCTGAACTGCTGATTTCGTTAGGAGAGCCAGTCATGAAGAAAATGTTCAGCCTCGTATGCAAGATGTATGAGACAGGCGAAATACCCTCCGACTTCAAGAAGAATATCGTAATTCCAATTCCAAAGAAAGCAAATGCATACAAGTGTGAAAATTACAGAACTATCAATTTAATAAGTCATGGTTACAAAATACTAACACGAATTATTTACAGACGAATGGAAAAACTTGTGGAATCTGACCTCGGGGAAGATGAGTTTGGATTTAGGAAAAATGTAGGAACACGGTAGGCAATACTCACATTATGACTTATCTTAGAAGATAAGCTAAGGAAGGGCAAACCTACGTTTTTGGCGTTTGTAGATTTGGAGAAAGCTTTTGACAATGTCGACTGGAATACACTCTTCCAAACTCTGAAAGTAGCAGGGTAAAATATAGGGAGCGAAGAGTTATATTCAACCTATAGAAAAACCATACAGCGGTTATTAGAGTCGAAGGGCAAGGAAGGAATACAGAGGTTGGGGAGGGAGTAAAACAGGGTTTTAGCCTTTCCCCGATGTTGTTCAATCTGTACATAGAGCAAGCAGTGAGGGAATGTAAGGAGAAATTTGAGGAGGAGAGTTCAGGGAGAAGAAATAAAAGGTTTGCGGTTTGCCGATGACATAGTAATTTTGTCAGAGACTGCAAAGGATCTGGAAGTGCAATTGAATGGACTCGGCATTGAACGAAGGAGGTTCAGGATGTTGTGATATATACTGCGCCCGTCATTCCATAATCATCAGTCAGATGAATTTAGTGTGTGATTGATCAGGAGAACAGGGAAGCAATGAATCCAATTGGCGATGAAGAAAATTTGAACACTGTGTGAACTCTCAAATAGAGACTTCTAGCAAAACGAAAACTAAACTGTGGCCGCTCACAGCGTAACCACCCACGCGCAAAAAGACGCACCAATCTCTGCTAACGGCTAATTGTCAAACCAATCGGATGTCGTAGCGCCGTTGACAAATTGTTTAGCTGTTATACTAAAATAATCTGCCGAATCAAGACGCGGCTGCCAAGAGGCTCCGTCCACGCCACCAATGCTTCCCGCGGATTTCACCGTTCCCAGGGTGAGTGCCCTGCAAGGAATTTCAGCTTGCTCCTAGCTACGGTCACACGGCCTAGAAATATTGATGTTGTGCTATATATACAGCCGCTGGAGCCAAACCCCTGGGGTGCCAGACGGGCAGAAAGCTTTCCTCTCAACCTAACCATTTGTCACAATAACTATGTTCAAACACTCCTGCCTTCAAGGAATTTTTTTAGATAACGCCTAAGGCCAATACGTCTCCATAAACAGCGCAGGGCCCAGAGGACTCTGCTATGGTTTGTATCCGGCAAATTGCTCTCTTGCGGAACGGATGAATGACTAAGAAGGCAGTCCCCGCTATCGCCCACCGTAAACCGCGGTCCAGCATTGTGTAAAGCGTCCCACACAGTCTAAAAAGTTCTTCCAGATATACTCCGCTGGCCGAACGTAGCATCGGCGCCGGTCGAGCAGGTCAAGCCAGCCCCTCTCGTCCTTCCCCGAAGGCGACCGAAAGTTGTTGGGAGGGGGAGACCTCCAAGAACTACTCTGTTCTGCGCGGCCTGACCATACCCAACTTGGAAAACCACTTTTTAGCAGCCAAGCTGCGCCAATAAACATTAAAATCCCGAAATTTTCATATAAACATAGAATGTACTACAATCCCAGGAGACCATCACTCCTGATGTGTCCCCAAAGGCACAGAAATCAAAATAAAGAAATATCTACAGAGAAAAATGTTACATATTTCAGTAATTAGTGTAAAGAGAAAGATACAGTAACACAAGGTTAGTATGAAAAATAGACTAATTAAAGCCCCCGTCTCACAACTACGCCTCTGAATTCATAGTTGGAGCATCTGATTTCAATGGGAACGTCGCTCGGTGGACCGGGAGTTCTCATTGGCATTTCTTTGTTCCTGAGGTTTCCAATCTTCTATCTCCTCCTTCTCCTTCCCCTGTTCACCTGCTCCTCTCCCAATCTCCTCCTGTCTCTTTCTCTGTCCATTTCCTCCTCCCACTCCCTCTGTTTATCTCCTTGCACCTGTCTGTCACCATATCCCCTCTCTTACTCTCCTACTACACCCTCCACCTCCTCCCTCCACTTTTTGTCTGTCTCCTCCTCCACCTACTCCTCGCCGTCTGATATATGAATACATACATCTGTGTGCCAAGTTTTAGGGTGACTGGACAGATGGTGTCAAAGTCGCAAGGTATTCTCCACCATGCTAAACTCCTTCGTGAAAATATACATTTCTGTGCTGGCTTTCATGCTGATCAGTCAAACAATTTGGAAGTTTGTAGTAAAGTAGCCTCGGCCATGCACGATGCGATGTTAATTTTAGTAACCTTCGCGGCAGTGCAAGTAATGAGTTGACAAAGTTTTATCGCAATCGGGTGTACGGTATTGCCATGCATAAAATAAGAAAAAAACAGACAAACAACTAAACATTAATTGTTATACATTAGATTACCGATTACATGTATTTGTATTGTGTTTTTATTCAAATTTTCACAAAAGTTAGCTATGAACCATGCAGTCCGATTTTTGTTTTCAATTTTTTCTGGCGCCTTTCGCAGCAGTTACTGGTGCTTATCCAATCCTGAATATAACTGATATATCAGATCTTCCTGGTCAGTGTAACTAGACCTAAGTGTGGGTACTAACAGATCGAGATGGCCCCAGAGGCGCGCCCAAAACTGTATTTTCATTTCCACAGCAAGATTTCCAGTATCTGTGTATGTCATTCGGGTTGAAGAACGCACATGGTAGGTACGTTTAAAGATTAGTGATCAGTATTTTGAATGTTCTGACACGGCACCAATTTCTTGTTTAGATGACATAACAGTGTTTTTTTTTCTAAAGATATGGAGGAACATGAGTATAGGTTAAAGGAAGTTTTTAACAGATTCCGAGCTGCGTGCTTGATGTTGAGTGTTGAGTAGTGTCATTTAGCCTTAGAAGAAGTATAAAATTTAGGAAATACATGAGGAAAAGTAAGGATGGCGTAAGAATGGATCAAAGGTCAGTTAAGGCTGTGTGCATCGTAGTCGGTGAAAGAAGTGTGTTTGTGATTACCAAATTACTAAAAGAGGTTCCTAAAGGCATTTGCTGAGGTATCGAGAATGCTGACTCAACTTCCAATGAAAGGTGTGAAATTTATATGGACAGAGGAATGCCAAGCAGAATCCGAGAGGCTAAAAGATGCATTTGTGAGTAGTCCAATTTTTGGATTTTGAGAAGGAGTTTATGCACTTAAATACAGCATGCGAATGGTAGAGAATAGAATAGACTTCTAGGGCGCACTTTTACAACAAAGAAAGGAATAATAGCAAGTAAGTAATTCAACGTAATTTACTGTTCATTACATAATTAACAATCAAAATTTTTCTTTCAGTTTTGGAGTAACAAACTCTTCAGGCTTAAATGAAGTACAAAATTCATAAATTACTAGTAATTTACATTCGGTAATGAGTGCCAAACAACAAAATTCACATTTAAAGAAATGAAAACTTACTATATAAAAGACGGACGGAAGCCAGGAACCAGCTTCGAATAAGAACAAGGAAATATTAAATGGGGGATTTAAAGTGCCCACAACACAGTAGTAGTATTCGAAACATCAGCATTAAGGATAAATTCAAATTCAATTTTGATGCCAAGCGCCTCAGAGGGAAATTGATAATTTAGGACAATCATCAAATAAGGGAAAATCCTAATTATAACAGAAAATACAATCTGTACCATACAGTATCTTTCAGTAAAAGCAAATACCACCTCATGGCGATTTTACCAACAGTCGGTACATTTATTTTCGCCAAAATATACGACGAATGGGTTACCCACTAATACGTCAAAATCAAAGGGCAACTTAAAGATTACACTCAGGATCAGGGGGCTCTCGATAATGGAAGGTGTTCGAAATAGAAAGTCAAATCTTGATTAATGCATACCGCCGAGAACAAATGTGGCCAGTTTTGATACAAGAAGCCAAAATTTCCATAGTAAACACAGGGGTTAAGGACAGTTGCAAGATTACTACACAATATAAACGATGAGGCTTAACACCTGACCGGAAAATTATGAATAAACGCTTTCAGCTTTGAATTAAACATTAATATTCATTAGTAGAGGGCAATTTCCAGAAATGATTACTGCCGTAACGTGCTGACCAACTAATAATTAAATATTTTCATTTGACAGGAACACTTACACACGATGTTGCCGTACTAATAACCTTCATTAAAAGCGACGGCCTTAAACATTATATAGGTACCTATTAACTGAATTCAATTATTTAATTGTAAAATACCGGTCGAAGCCAGCTGAATTTATTGCAAACAGCTCCATGCATGTAGCTCTACCCAATAAATGACCCAAAATTCAGAACAAGTTCGTTACAGGTGGTCACGTAACATGACCACCACCCCTTTCTTTCTTAAGGTATGAACTTTTACATTGACTAGGAACTACACAGATGTCCGATCAAATAACAACAGTCCAAAACTGCTGTACAAAATTCAGCATGTTGCTACCATTCCACAACAACTACTTGACTACAATAGAGCCATATCAGTGAACACCTAAAAGAAGACCCGTTAAAGAAATTTAAAACCACAAAATAGTAGAAGCTTTGACTGTGCAAATTCCTTACAGACTACGTTGAACGGAAGGGGACCACCGACGACTCTTGCTGCTCAAGGGGCAGATATTGTGTAGCTAGCTCTTTACTCACATGATGTGAAGAGTACTAACGACAAGGGTTGTCAAATAAGTTCCACATTTCGGGAAGGCTTTTAACACTGTATCTCACAAGCATCTACTAATAAAATTGCTTGTTTATAGAATGTCACCACAGTTGTGTGACTGGATTTGTGATTTCCTGTTGTAACGCAGCAACTCAATGACTAACATAGACTTATTTTTCTCCAATTTTTGTGTGTATATACTGTTAATTTTAGATAACGTTGCAATATTGTAAATACGATATCAAATGTTATATCTGTGTTGTAGACACGCTGGCCTAGTCAGGGATTTTGCATTGTAAGATTAGTAGGATCTTTGACTGTGAGTTGGATCGCTGGAGGGCTGAGGCGAAAAGTGGTTGGAGACTGGCAGTGGTTGTTGCAAGGAGTTCTTGTGGTTTCGGCACAATACAACAGGATATTGTTAATCAGGCACGATTTAATGGTTGTGGGCACAGTACATATTTGATCAAATGGATACGTGTATGAAGAAGAGTGCTGTGGGCCTATATTTGTTATAAATAATTCGTCGCCAAGAGGAGCCTGATGTGCCAATTTATTATGTGCCAATAATGTCTGACCAAGTCGCACGCCGCCTCACTAAAGTAAGATCCAACCAATTATTCATATATTAGCATGTACGGCTAGCCAGCGTAGTAGAGCTGTTATTATCAATAGTGAACCAGAGACAGTGAAACTCTGTGTTAACGAGTTTTTCACCTGAGACTTACACCAGGCAGGGTCCTATCCATATGATTGTTGTTCCGAGACTTAATCTAGAAAGTAAAGAGTACTATTCATAAAAGGTGATAATTTCAGTGACAAATGTTGTCAATTAATTTTGTGTTGAATGTTACAGAACTATTATGTGTGTCACTGCAGAGGTATTCAATCCTACAGTTTGCTAAAAGACAGATTAATTTATACAGTTTATAGAGATCAAATTAATGACATAGGTGCACTATGTGATAATTATGTTTTATTATAATGACTTAGTGCACCTATGCACTGTAAACTGTTATATAACAACTGATTGACATTACAAGATTCTGGCCTTGTATAATATTGTATTTGACCAGATGATGCTGACATAGTTCAGCGAAACCGGTCGTCGTAAACAACAACTGATGATCAGCGATCTTGGCTTTTTTTATAAGATTCTACATCATCTTATAAGTGTTATGCCAACGAAATGTAATCTTTGGTTCGCTTTCCATAAAATATTTTCTGTGTGTTCTTTCCAATTTAAGTTGTTTATAATTGTTACTTCTAGGTATTTATGAATTTAGGGCCTGTAGTTTTGACTGGTTTATCGTGTAAATGAGGTTTAACAGTCTTCTTTTAGTGGTCATATAGATGACTTCACACTTCTCAGTATTAAGGGTCAATTGCCATTTTTTGCACCATGCGGATATCTTACCTAAATCATTTTGCAGTTGCTTTTGATCCTCTGGTGACTTTACTAACCGATAAGTGACAACATCCGTGAAAAACCTAAGAGAGCTACTCAGATTGTCCCCTAAACCGTTTATAAAAATAAGAAACATCAGGAGCCCTATAACATTCTCTGAGGAACAACACATGTGACTTCTACTCGATGACTTTCCATGAACTACAACGTACTGTTTATGACAGGAACTAGCCGCGATGGAGTAGCCGAGCGGGCTAAAGTGCCTCGCTGCGGAGCGCGCGGTTGCTCGCCGTCGGGGCTTCGAGTCCTCCCATTAGCATGGGTGTGTGTGTGTGTGTTGTCCTTAGGTTAGTTTACCTTAGTTTGAGTAGTTTATAAGCTCCGGACTGATGACCAGGCAGTTTGGTCCGATAGACTTACAAACATTTGAATTTTTGACAGGAAATCATGAATCCAATCGCACAATTGTGACGGTATTCCATAAGCACGCAGTTTGATTAGAAGACGCTTGTCAGGTACAGAATTAAAAAAAAAGGTTGTCTTATCACGTGAGAGCGTTACTGACATAGGTGTATTTCAAATTTATTTCTTTGAATAAGAAAACTACTTTTTGTGGGGAATGGAGTTATTTTTAATAAATTCCATAGCCTGAAAATCATTGAAAGGAGAAGGCTTTTGATTAAAAGAAATGGCGTCTAGAAAAATTTCCAAACCTTAGTGTGGCCACATCAAGGGCAGCCACCTTATTGTATTTTCTACAACGTGTTATCTCCCAAATGAATTTGGTTATGGTATGACCGGTTCATCAGGCTGGATGACCACCGGTTTGTATGCAACACTTTTGTAGGTTAACATTCAGTCGAAATAATAAAAAAAATTTGTTTTGGACCATGTCCCACAGATCACGGCACAGCAGCCCAGAGGAACGCACGCCAAAGTCCTGACACGAGAGCCGGCCGGGCGGCCGTTTAATCCGTACACAATGGCGTAATTCGCCGGCTTAAAAGAGTGCGACCCGGCGCTATTGCGCGCACAAACAGCTCCCTCTCCCCTCCCTCGGCCGCCGCCGGCGCACAATATAAAATCTCCATATCATGCATACTCGAGCGCCGCACTTGTTTGCCGGAGCGCGCTGTTTGCTCGGCTGCCACGCCTCGCAGGTCCCTCCACTTGTTTGGCGTGGCTTAACATCGGCTCCGCCACTCCGTCTCGTGTTTACTCTGCTGTGATTATCCCGCGTCTTCCTTCATATATCCCGGCCCGTGTGAACGTTTTGGTTTTTTCACTCTCCAACTTAAGAAAATTAGCCTGGCGAGTGCTGGGAATTTAAATTGTAGCGTAAATACCGCAGTTTCTTTTAACTTGCTGTAAACCTGTCGTATGTCTGGGTGTGTTTTTGTTTCAATTTACTTTTTGTCTTTCCGTCTTCTATCCTGTTCTTTTACCCTGCACCTATCCATCTTCTCTTTCTCTTCCACTTCAATCCTTCTCTCCTAAACCTCCATATCCTCTTCACCCTCCTCCTTCACCATCTCTATAGTATCTCCTCCAGCCGGCCGCGGTGGGCGAGGAGACTGAGGCGCTCCAGTCACGGTCTGCACGGCCACTACGATCGGGGGTTCAAATCCTTCCTCGGGCATGGATATTTGTGCCGTCCTTAGTATAAGGTAGTTGCTAAGTAGTTTGTAAGTTTGACCCTGTAGTTAAGTCCCATAAGCTTAACAAACATTTGAACATTTCATCTCCTCCACCTCCTCTTTTACCCATCCTCCTCCTGCTCCTTTGTCTGCCTTCTTTCTGGTCCCCAATCCACAGCATTACGGTTCCTCTGCATTGTACCACAGAGTAACATATACAGAGAAGCAGCCCCCTCTCCCTAAACCACTGTCCTATGCTTCCCTCGTAGATCCGTAAGATGCTAGCAGGTGTCAGGCGGTTCCCTGGCTTAGTACCAGTAGACCACACTAGAAGAACTTCTGAGGGTACCTCTCGCACGTCAGAGGGTAGCGTGGAGAGGAGGCTGTCACGAGGCCACGGCTGTGTCCGGCTTGCTGGCGTTTGAGAGGAGGTGGTGGTGGGGACAGCCGCTACCTGCTGCTTGCTCTGGCCAGTTTAAAGGGCTGCTTCTGACCGCAGCGCCATCATGGGACATCTTACGGAACTGCTTCAGCACTCCCCGCCCCGCACCCTTGAGCGTGCGACCGGGCTCTTACGGAGGTTTCCCGTCGGTATATATTTGTCTGTGATTGTACCTGCCCAACTCGTCCTCGCTCGTCCCTATACCGCTGCCCCCTTTTCGTCCATCTCCCCCTGTCCCCCTTCCCCCCCCCCCCGCCCTATGACCAAGTTAATTTTCGACCAACCACCACCTCTCTCTGTCCTCTTTTCATGGTGTCCTCTTTGACTGTCTCTCATGTCAACAGTGGCGATGTATCCTATGAGTTCAATGATTCAGTGAACTCCAGAAACAAAGCTAGTCATGAAAAGAAGTAAATAAATAAAAATATAAGAGTTTTTAAACTATCATTTTTCGTTTCGTTCTTCAGTCAGATCGGTTTATATGTACATTCAAAGTACTTTTATCGCATGAGAATCGTAGCGCGGTTACTTGATATACGCGGCAGCGGCCGCAAGGTTGCAATGCGCATGCGCAGCTCTTATGAACCCCCTGGAGGCAGCATATGGGCACTCACGCGGCAGGGAGGGGCGAGGGGAAACGCCGCTTTTAACACTGGCGTTGGAGCTGGTAGAGACGCCAGCTCCTGTCTACTTGACTTCTGGCGGATATGCACTAATGATCCTGAAACAAGCACACAAGCTACTGCACACCTCGCCTTGCGCATGGTCTAATCCTCCATGGAGGAAACATCCGGACTTCTTATTTATTTTTGGCTCATTGAAGATTCATTATAAACACGTAATATTTGGTCAAATATCTTATAACTATAAATTAAAGACGCATCAACTGTAAAAGTCGTCAGAAGATCCGATCATGAATAATAATGAAGCAGCTACTCTCCTCCTAGCTAGAATAGCCGAGTGGTTATCGTCATCGCGCCGCACTGTCCAACGTATTGAGTTCGAGAGTGACTTTTTTTTTTTTTTCTTTATTGTTAATTTCACTCCGACTTTCGTCGGCGGGCTGGCAGCAGCATCAGCGCTGCTCTTCAGCCGAGAGAATAGACATATGACAAGCGAGCTAAAAGGAACAAAGACATGAAGTTAAAAACAATGAGTATAAAAACATGGTACGGAGGAAAAATGGAAGACTTACAAACTGGACATCGGAGACAATACTGCAGACTTAAGACACATGAACAAGAGATACTGACACACATAAGCAGATTAAAAACAGTCTGTGCCACGGTGGCGATAAAATCACATGGAGAGACAACACTGGACACACGAAGTCACACGATGATATAGGTGGTGACGACATGAGTTGCGACGCACTGGACATGAACACACGGCGATGACGATGCACTTGACACGAGAATACACTGTTGTTAAAAGGCGACGCTGCAGCCCCCGCGGGGCAAGGAGAGGGAGGAAGCGAGGAAGCGCGGGGGAGGGTCGAAAAGAGAGAGAGGGGGGAGAAGGTGGGGAGAAGGAAAGACAGGCGCGATTGAGACTCCAGGTGGGGAGAGGAGGGGGGAAATCCAAGCGGGGAGGGGGAGAAGGAGGGGATGGGGAGAGGGGGCCGCTAAGTCTACGGGGAAGGGATCAAAGCTGATAGGAGGGGTATATTTCGGGACGAAGGGCGTCATCCGGTAGGGGAAGGGAGCGGAAGTTGCCTTGGGAGAGTATATGTAGGGTGTGCAGGTGGAGAGAGGGAGGAATGCAGTGGTGGAGGCGTGGCAGAGGCCCAGGGGCGGTGAGGATAGGGTAAACTAGCGGGTTGCGGGAATCGAGTTTTCGGGTGACATACAGGAGGCGGAGGCGTTCAAGGTGTTGAAGGAGGTGAGGGAAGGGGATGAGGTCGTAGAGGATCCGCGTGGGGGAAGGAAGGCGGATACGGTAGGCGAGGCGGAGGGCATGGCATTCAAGGACTTGGAGGGTGTGATAAAAGGTGGGAGGAGCAGATACCCAGGCAGGGTGGAAGGAACAGAGGATGGGGCGCATGATGGATTTGTATGTGTGGAGGATGGTGGAAGGGCGTAATCCCCACGTCCGGCCGGTGAGCAGTTTAAGGAGGTTGAGGCGGGACATGGCTTTTTCACGGATGGATTTCAGGTGGGGGGTCCAGGTAAGGTGTCGGTCGAGGGTGAGGCCCAGATACTTAAAGGTGTTAGTGTGGCGGATGGGACGGTCGTGGAGGGTGATGTAGAGATCGGGGATGTGGAAGGAGCGGGTGGTACGACCTATAATGATCGCCTGGGATTTGTCAGGGTTGACGGAGAGGAGCCACCGGTTGCACCATGCGGCGAACGCGGTGAGGTGAGACTGGAGCAAAACCTGGGATCGGGCAAGGGAGGGGGCAAGGGCTAGGAAGGCGGTGTCATCAGCATACTGTAGGAGATGGACGGGAGGCTGAGGTTGGGGCATGTCGGCGGAGTAGATAAGGTACAGGAGAGGGGAGAGGACAGATCCTTGGGGCACCCCGGCAGAGGGGTAAAACAAACGGGAGTTGGAATTGCAGACAGTGACATAGGACGGGCGATTGGTGAGAAAGGATGCAATGAGGCGGACATAGTTAATAGGAAGGGCATAGAGTTGGAGTTTGAAAAGGAGGCCGGAATGCCAGACACGGTCGTAGGCTTTTTCTATATCTAGGGACACAAATATGGCGGAGCGACGGGAATTGAGCTGGACGGATAAGAGGTGGATGAGGCGAAGGAGCTGGTCGTCGGCAGAGAAGGATGGTCGGAAGCCACATTGAGAAGAAGGAAGGAGCTGGTGCTGTCGGAGGTGTTGGTGGATACGACGGGAAATGATGGATTCAAGGACCTTGCTAAACACGGAGGTGAGACTGATGGGACGGTAGGAAGAGGCTTGGGATGGGGGCTTGTTGGGTTTGGGGAACATGAGGATGCGGGAGATTTTCCACAGGCGAGGATAGAAACCGGTATAGAGGATAGTGTTGTAGAGGGCGGCAAGGACAGTGTGGAAGGAGAGGGGACAGGCACGGAGGTGCCTGTAGGTGAGCCGGTCGTGACCGGGAGCGGTGTTGCGTTTGGTGCGAAGTGTAGCTATGATGTCGTGTGCTGTGATGGGTGTGTTTAAGTCGGAGGGAGGAATGTGCCCCAAGTACTGAAAGCTGGGGGCGAGCGGGGGAGAAGAGGTGTCGGTACGCTCATGGACATCGGGAAAGAGGGAGTAATCAAAATGAGGATTATCAGGAAGGGAGAAGACGTCGGAAAGGTAGGAGGCAAAGTGTTCCGCCTTACTGGCATTGTCGGGAAAGGGACGGTTATCATGGAGAAGCGGGTAGTAGGGGGAGGAGTGACGGCCAGTAAGGCGATTGAAGGCCTTCCAGTACTTTGAGGAGTTGATGGGGAGAGTGGCGTTAAGGCGGGTGCATGTCTGCCGCCAGTCCCGGCGTTTTTTCGCGGACAAAAGGTTTCTAATGTGACGTTGGATTTGCCGGTGGCGTATGAGTGTGTCCCGGTCCCGGGTATGGAGGTACGAGCGGTAGAGGCGTCGGGATTCTCGGAGGAGGAGGACAGCCTGTGGAGGCAGGGAAGGACTGTGCGGGTATATTGCTTTGGTAGGGATGTGGGCTTCAACCGCGTTAGCAAGGGTTTGCTGGAGAAAGGTGGAGGCATGTTCAATATCTTCGGGTGTGCGGAGGGGAAGGGGGTGGCTTTCGACCGAGGTATCTATGGAGCGACCGTAGGCATTCCAGTCAGCACGGGAGTAGTCATGAATGAGTTTGGGAGGAGGGGACGAGGAGCTCGGGTATGGCGGGGGCGGTGGTCAAGGGTGAGTAGGACAGGGGCGTGGTCACTGCCTATAAGGTCAAGGACGTCTGCCGTGATACGCCCAAGGAGGTTGGGAGACGCCAAGACGACGTCAGGGGTGGTATTGCTTTCGGGGCGAGTCGGGCGAGGGAGGGGCAGGATTCCGCCCCGGAGCGAGGTGGTGACAAACTGATGCCACCGCCGGAGTTCAGCAGGCGGACGGGAAGACAGGTTTAGGTCTGCGGCGACCACATAGGTCGTGTAGGTGCGGTCAACGTGAGAGAGGAAGTCATATGGGAGAGGAGAGGTGCTGCGGACGTAGATGGTGGCGAGGGTGACGGTGAGGGATGGGAGGAAGAGACTGAGGATTAAATGTTCTGTAGGATCATTGAGGAGCGGGTGTAGCCGGACGGGGTGGTGACGGAGATGGCCGATCGCCACTCCGCCTCTGGCCAAGGGAGGGGGACCATCGGTGCGATGCAGGAGGTAAGGAGCGGTACTGACGGGACGACGGGGTTGGAGGAAGGTTTCATTCAGGAGGAAGGCGTCCACGCGGTGATGGAAAAGGGTATGCATGAAGAGGTGCTTGTTGGCTGGGAGAGACCGGACATTATGGTATAGAAAGGTGTATGATGAGCCTGCCATGGTGGTGGTGGGGGGGTACGGGAGGAGGAACGGAAGAAGGGGGAGCGGGCGGGCTTAGACTTGTGTTTCGAGGCGGGAAAAAGCGAAGTGGGAGTGGGCGTGGGAGAAGGTGGCAAAGGTTTCTAGGTGGAACACTGACCGTGCGGCCAGTGCAATCTGCTGGAGGGTGTGCGGGCGTTGAAAAGGATGGATGTTTGCGAGGACCGTGGTTACAAACCGGATGACGTCCTCGGCAGTGGGGGGAGGGAGCAAGGAGTTGTTGGGGTGCATGGGTGGGTCGACGGGGCGAATGGGGACGGTGAGTTCGGGGACGGTGGGGGCCGGGACGGACTTGCATTTGTAGGAGTAGGTGGGATGGGGTCCGCCACAGGTGTTGCAGGTAGGAGGGGAGGCAAGGTTAGGACAGTGCTTGTGCAGGTGAGGGGACTTGCAGTGAGGACATGTGGGGGGGTTGCGGCAATTCTGTGTCAGGTGGTCGTTGTACACGAGGCACCTGGCACAGCGGTATGACTGAGGTGGGGAACGGGAGGGCTCCACCTTGTGGCGGCGGTCGTAAATTAGGGCCCCCTGGAGGAAAAGGTGATCAAGGGACGATACGGACTCTGTGAATATCCGCATCAGGTATGTCGGGCCAGTGGCATTGAAGATACGCTTGGCGGAGCGGATGGTGACGTCGGGCATGGAGTTGAGCTGACCCAACACCTCTTCCTCCGTGATCAGAGGGCTGAGCTTCGTGATCACGGCGGTGAGGGTGGGTGGGCGGCGGGAAGGAGGCGGTTGGCGAGCTGAGGTGGCGGTGTAGTAAGGGGTGAGAGTGGCATGTGGACCAAAGTGGATGCGGGGGAGGCGGTGGAGGATGTCAGTGTGTAGGGTGGAGCTGGGGGATTTGAGGAGGACGGAGTCTCGTCGGGGGATGATCTGAGTCAGAGGGACATCGGGGTAGTACTTTCGGAGTTCAATGGAGAGGGTCTTGTAGTCAAGGAAACGGGCGTCGGGGCGGGAAAGGACATACGAGTATAGGTCGGGCTGCACAGGAGCAGGAATTGGGGCAGTGTCCATGTGGTTGGACGGAGGCGGAGAAGGAGGGGGAGTAGGGGGAGGAGCCTTTTTGGGCAAAGTTGGAGTGGGATCCGCGCTCCCACGTTTGGACGACCTTTTGGGCTTGGCGCCCGTGGAGGAGGATACAGAGGCGGTGGAAGGAGGGGCAGGAGAAACGGAGACTGGGTGGAGTGGGATAATCGTAGGTTGGTGTGGGGGCAGGAAGGACGGCGGGGGCGACTGTGGCGTGTCAGCCACCGTGGCACGGCGATGTTCAATTCGGGCAGGCGGTAACGGAGGAAACTCATGAGGCGAAGTCAGCGGCGTGTAGACAGGAGGAGGAGGGACGTGGGAAGCGGAGGAAAAGGACATTAAGACCGACAAGGGAATTGCCGGTTGGGGGAGGGAAGTGGAACTCCAGGTGGTGGTGGTGGAGGCCTGGGACGGGGAGGTGTAGTGGATGGATGTGGTTGTAGCAGGTGAGTGAGACATATTACCGGGATGACTGAGCGGCGACGAGGATGATGATGACGATGGCGAAGACACTGAAGACGAAGAGGCGGCGGCGGCGGCGGCGGCGGTGGTGGTGGTGGTGGTGGTGAAAGGCGGCAGGCTCGATGAGACGACAGCGAAGTTGCAGACACCTGGCGGCGACGGCTGGCTGCCGACGGCTGCTGGGCGGCGGCACAGGCTCGAGGAGGCGACAGCGGCTCTGCAGACGCCTGGCGGCGACTGCGGGCTGGCGACGACTGCTCGGCGGCGGCTGCTGCTGCTGCTGCTGCTGCGGGCTGGCGGCGGCAACTGCGGCTGCGGCTGGCGGCGACGACTGCGGCTGGCTGGCTGGCTGGCTGGCTGGCGGCGACGTCTCGACGACTGGCCCTAAAATCGAGAAAAGAACGATATAACGTATCGCCTTTTGTCGATCGCCTAGAGACTTGCGACTCTAGGCCGGTGGATCGAGAGTGACTGCAAGCAATAATTTTTAAACCCACACTTCTTTATAACAGATACGGGAACAAAAATGACATTTGTGTTGTTATTTACCACATATCTATGGACTTTTTTGCTAATGTGTTGCGATTTTGAGGGTATAACTTTTATACTCTTCGTTGTAACAAATAAGAGCAGCCTTTGCACATGCGCGAGGTTAGGAGGGGGTGCTGATTACAGTGATACACGACCAGAATGTAGCTTGTCTCTTCATCGTAACACATTCATTTTGTTACAGCCACTCAACAGTGTAATCAGATACTTACTCCAGAATGAAACTTTCACTGTGCAGCGGAATGTGCGCTGATATGAAACTTCCTGGCGGATTAAAATTGTGTGCCGGAACCGGGACTCGAACCTGGGACCTTTGCCTTTCGCGGGCAAGCGCTCTACCGACTGAGCTACCCCAACACGACTCACGATCCGGCCTCACAACTTTTCTTCCGCCAGTACCTCGCCTCCTACTTTCCAAACTTCACAGAAGCTCTCTTGCAAACACGCAAGACTAGCATTCCTGGAAGAAAGGATATCCTTTCTTCCAGGAGTGCTAGTCTTGCGTGTTTGCAAGAGAGCTTCTGTGAAGTTTGGAAAGTAGGAGGCGAGGTACTGGCGGAAGTAAAGTTGTGAGGCGGCATCGTGAGTCGTGTTGGGGTAGCTCAGTCGGTAGATCGCTTGCCCGCGAGAGGCCAAGGTCCCAGGTTCGAGTCCCGCTTCCGGCACACAATTTTAATCCGCCAGGAAGTTTCAGATACTTACTGTTCTTTAGTTTTCATTTGCACATTAATATGTTCTTGGTGTTTTGTTTATCAAAGAAAACTGAAAAACGCTCACAATTCTTTGATGTCTCAGAATGTGTCCTACCAATCTATCCCTTCTCCTAGTCAGGATATGCCAGAAACTCCTTTTCTCCCCAATTCGCTTAAGCACCTCCTCATTAGTCACGTGATCTACCCATCTAATCTTCATCATTCGTCTGTAGCACCACATTTCAAAAGCTTATATAATCTTTTTGTCTGAACTCCTTATCGTAGACGTTTCAATGCCACACTCCAGGCAAAGGCTTTCAGAAAGGACTTCCTTACATTTAAATTAATATTGGATGTTAACGAGTTTCGCTTCTTTAGAAACTCAGCTTTAAACTTTGAAGAGAATTGTGAAATAACGAAGCTTGGCCTGCAGAGTCCCAGTTCTAGTTGAAGCAAGTGCTAACAAGTGGAGATAAGACATTCTGCAGATATTGTAACGAAAATATATCTAAATGGGAGGGGGGGGGGCGCTGAAACGTGGAAGAATCATGAAGCGGGGAGGAGAGGGGGGGGGGGGGGGGGTAGGCTGCGGCACTCTCACGATCCGGCACTGAAAGAAGTGAATCCCCAGTCATCTGAAGCATCAGCCGCCAATGCATGTCAACAACCACATTCATTCATTATTTTATCACCTCACCACGAATTCAAAAATGTTCAAATGTTTGTTAAGCTTATGGGACTTAACTACGGGGTCATCAGTCTCTAAACTTACAAACTACTTATGAATTACTTACGAACTAGGACGGCACAAATATCCATGCCCGAAGGGGGATTCGAACCCCCGACCGTAGTGGCCGTGCTGACCGTGACTGGAGCGCCTCAGTCACCTCGGCCACCGCGGCCGGCACACCACGAATTCCTTTACGGAACCAAACTTTCCATTTTTAAGAGTAGCACGTGCCTGCTACGTCCTCTGTTGAATATAATTTTCAGCCATTCTTGGACTTCATGTTCGCAAACAAAGAAGGATCTTTTATGGATGATAATGTACCAGGTCGCCAAACCACAATTGTTCGCGTTTGGTTTGACGAAAATTCTTGCCAGTTCCTGCGAACGATCTGGCCATCCACGTTACCCGACTTGAATCACACTGTGCAGGAAGCCTTTGCCAAGGCTAACACATTCGTAATTACGTAGAGGCACCATGGTTCAATATTTCTGTTTGGCACTTTCAAAGAATTGTTGAGCTCATACCACATGGAACTGCTATACTTTTAATGCAACTTTTTTATTACTAATTTAGTGCGTGGCCCATCATCAAAAAGCTGTTTTACATTGTTTACCTGCTCGCAGCCCCCTTAGGATACATATCACTGATGTGATAAAATTTTCTATTGTAAACGATGTAAAATGATGATGGGCCATGTCCGAAACTAGTAATAGAAAAGTTCCATAGTATAAAATCTCTGCGACCTATCAACGTTGTTTTGTCATATTTCCTTAAGGGGAGTCTCGAAAATGTTAAATTGGCTATGTAAATGCCCAGTTTTCTCAGGAACTGTTAAGTATATAGCTGTGGTGTTTTTATCACGCGTTCCCGCATGTTTTTTGACTGTATTGCTCAATAATCAGTTTAAAATAACAATTGGAAAAATGTTTTTCCTCTAAACATATAATTTTTTGGTGTGAATTCTCACAGTTTTAATTTCTTGATTTTTAACTATTACCCTCCTCTTTTTCCTTCAAGTATTTACACTTTTCAATGGAACATAGGATGTGTATTGGTTCAACATCTGTAGACTACTTGCGGAAATAAATTGCCCCAAAGAAGCTCTCTTTATACCATCTAAATTATCTTTATTACTCGTCAATCAAATGAAATGACCGAGCGAGGTGGCGCAGTGGTAACACACTGGACTCACATTCGGAAGGACGATGTTTCAAATCCACCTCCGGCCATAAAGATTTAGGTTTTCCGTGATTTTCCTAAAATCACTCCAGGCACATGCCGGAAGTGGTTCCTTTGAAAGGGCGCGGCCAATTTGTTTCCACATCCTTGCACCAACACTCCGAGCGCAGGCTTCTTCTCTAATGACCACGCTGTCGACGGGACGTTAAAATCCAAGCTTCCTTCCTCCCCCACCTTCAAATCAAATCTTTGTAAATCTAACGGACTTATCTACGTAGGTTATCAGTCCCTAGCCTTACAGCCTAAATTAAAGTAACTTATGCTAAGGACAAAACAAACACCCGACGGAGGACTCGAACGCCCGAAGGGCGAACGGCCGCGCGCACCGCAGCGAGGCGCCTTAGTGAGCACGGTCATTCTGCCGGGACAATGTTACTTTTAATAGCCATACCATAATATTGTGTAATCTGATCTGTTTGTTTATTAGTCAGCCGACGTCTTAGACCATCAGATAACTTGGTACTTCGCAATTGGTGTTTCAGTCTACGTAGGCTCGTTCCCATCTCCTTTTGCACATGATTAATGCACTCTAGTATTATAATTGACAATTCACCTTAGGGTTTACTCTCTACCACTGACTTATACGATTGTTAGTCACCATTGTCAGTGCATAATAACTTTCAAACACTTATTTAAAATAGTAAGTAATATTTATTTAAAGTAGTAAATAATCGCATATTCAGACGATTTAGTTGTGATGGAAGATTCTATTGAAAGGTTGCAATCTAATATTTCAGAACGCGATCAGAAGTGTACGGGTTACGATATGAAGATCAGGATCTCCAAAACAAAATTAATATCTGTGGGAAAGAGAGTTCAAATGTCCAAATGTTTGTTAAGCTATTGGGACTTAACTGCGGGGTCATCAGTCCCTAAACTTACAAACCTTATAAACTGACCTATACTAAAGACAACACGAACATCCATGCCCAAGCGAGGATTCGAGCCCCCAAGGGGGAACGGCTTCGCGGAGAAAGACGGTTGAAGAGATTGAGAGCCAAATAGGAGGAAAAAAGTTAGAACAAGTAGACTATTTCAATTGCCTAGAATGTATTTTCTCACAGGATGGCAACATAGTGAAAGAACTTGAATCACGGTGTAGCGAAGCTAATACAATGAGTGCTCAGCTATGATCTAGTCTCTTCTGCAAGAAGGAAATCAGAATCAAGACCAAGTTAGCAGTAAATCGCTCTATCTTTCGACCAGCTATGTTGTATGGGAATAAAAGCTGCATGAATACAGGTTAACTTATTAATAAGGTTGAGGTTACAGATATGAAAGTAGCAAGACTGATTTCAGATACTAATAGATGGGAAGAATGGCAGAAGGGTGTCCATAATGAGGAAATCAAAGAAAAATTGTGAATGAACACCGCAGATGAAGCAGTTAGAGTGAACAGACTGAGATGGTGGTGGTCCACGCAGGGGAGACGCAAGGTTACCTAAGAGACTCACGGGCTCGGTAACTGAGGGTAAGAGGAGTCGAGGTAGACCAAGGAAAAGTATTTAGATTGGGCGAAGAATGAAGTAAGAGGATTAGCATCAGATGAGGCATCAATGTTAGCACTGAATAGGGAATCAAAAATTGTTCTAATGTTTGTAAATCTATGGGACTTAACTACTCTGATCATCAGACCCTAGGCTTACAAACTGCTTAAAATATGCTAACAATAAAAAATGCACCCAGGCCCGAGGGAAGACTCGTACCTCCGAGCACCGGCGCGCAATAGGGTATCATGGGGGAAAACGCTGAAAGGCATAATCAGTCTCTAATGATGATGGTAATGAGTACGTAATCAAAATTTCAATAAAACCAACACCACATTAAGCATCTTCATATTCTTCTTTCCTAAAATTTTTTCCCATTACTTGGGTCTGCTCTTCTGCTACGTCTCCTCCACAGAGCCCTCCACATCTTTATGGCCGAGATCCTCATCCTCCTTGATGTCCATCCACCTCTTGAGCGGTCTATCACATGGTCGGCGTCCTCCTCGATCGAATTGTAGTCCTGTTTCAGCCATAAATCGCACTCTTTCATCATGACGTGACCGTACCACCGAAGACGAGCCTGCCTTGCCTTCTCTATTTATTAGTTGCATGGTCGTAGCGAGTCAATCCAAGCGACCGTTGCAGCATTTTCATCTCAATATTTAATAAATAAATAAATAAATAAATAAATAAATAAATAAAAAATAAAAAATCCGCAGAAATTAACAGTTTCAATTAACCGGTTTCATCTTCGGAATTACAAGTAGCCCATGTGGCCAGTGCTGCACTCGGCTGGGCTGGGCTGTTCTGCTGTCAGCACGTAACTGTTAAACAGTTACTTGTAGTTCCGAAGATGACCTACATCAGGTCGAAACCGGTTAATTGAAACTGTTAATTTCTGTGATCAAGACTGTTTTTTGTAATATTTATATTACCAAATAGATCGCAGTTTTTCTCCTCGGACAATGTTGTCAAAATTAATTTTCATCTCCATTGTGTGGAGAGACTAACCCTGTTTTTTCGTCAAAGGTAGACATTCTATCCCGTATAGGGCTACTGGACACACTACTGATTCATAAATTTTTGCCTTGCTGCAACTACTCTCATCCGGGTGTCCAGGGTGGAATCACTCGAAGATGTTATCATGGATCCAAAATATTTAAACTAGATGGTTTTGTTCAAATCCTGGCCGTCGATGCCGATGGTTCCGCTAATTTGAGGACACTTTCCAAACAGGTCGTTCTCTGGAGATTCAGTCACATACCATTCTCTGCTAGGCTATCATCCCAAGCTTGGGTTTGACCTTGAAATTCCTTACGGGTTTTCTGTGTCCTACGTCGTCGGCATAAAGAAGCGTCCAGGGATGAGGGGTCTGTATGTCGGATGTTACTGTGTCCATGTAGGGGGCAAATAATACTGGAGAGTGGGCTGAGCCATGATGAACACCAACGGTGATTTCAAAAGTGGGGAGACTCTAGCAGAACTTTAGACTAGTTACGTCTCGATAGAGCAGCTGGATCCAGTTCACGTACTTTTCTGGTACTCTATGGTGTCGTAGAGCTCGCCATATCAGATTATGTGGGACCCTATAGAAGGCTTTCTCTAAGTCCAAAAATTCAAAGTGTGCAGTCTTTCTCTTCTCTTCTCTTTTCCAGCATCGAACGTGCAGCGTGGAAGGGATCTGTAGTGCCACACCAAATTAAGCGTAGGAATCTATCCTATGTATTATTTCTCATCGGTGTGTTTTGTGGGTACGTCATATCTCCCAATTACTTATGGGATTAATGATTAATGAGTGAGGTGTCATTTTCAAGGTTTCATTCTCCACTAATGACGAAAAATACACAGACAGTTTAAACCCATTGTTTACACACAAAAATCTTTATTTAGAAAAAAATTGTAATGTTCGTACAATGTAAGCTGATACGCGGCGAACGATCGTAAATTGTACGTGTATTTACGGTTGCATGTACCATCCACCGCGCCGAGTGTCAACTTAGTTCGCGCGGCCGATATAAAAGCAATGCAGAAGGTGCCATCTCTTGACTATCTATTTAACTAACATGAACAATTATCTCTTGCAGTTGTTTAGATTCATTATTGTTTAAGCGAGCCAAAGACGTCCTGTGATTCAGGCATAGTTTATCACACGATTTCGGTTATACACGTCGATGTAAAGCATAGTTTATCACACGATTTCGCTCATACACGTCGATGTAACGATGAAAAATACACAAATAATTTTATTTAACTGACAGGCATGACAGCTATTGCAGTGGTTTTTGTCGTTTATCACGAGATTTATTTTTCACACGTCGATGCACAACAACTGTTGGAATTAGTCAACTTTTTCCAGCAAGCGTTGTGTAGTGCGCGAATGAAGCGATTTTCTAAAATAAACAAGTTTTAAAAAAATAAAATTAACATGGAAAAGTCAATATATAATTTTTAATATGTTTCACAATAATTAATCATATTGTTTTTAATTATTTAAATTTTCTTAGAATGAGACTAATATTTGTTACTACTATTCAAAGTTTATTATCTTTTATACTTGATTTGATGTGATTGATTAGATTCTTTCAGGGAAGCCAAAACAGTCTTGGTCTAATCCGCCACTGCCCGCACCGAAACTAAGTTTATTGTGCGGTATCGCTCCCTGTATGTCTAGTAAAGCCAACCAATGCCCTTGAACAGTGCAAGGAGTCCCATTACCAATTCTTTATTACACACAATTTCTTCGGGTCTGGTTGTCCCAAATGTTCTGTGCCTTTTACTCTCCAATGCAATGCATTCGAAGATCAGATGTGATGCAGTTTCATCACCGTCATCACAGATCCTACATTTAGGGTCCTCTTCTGTTATTCCCATTGTATGTTGGTGTTTTTTGAAATTCACATGGCCTGTCAGCAATCCAACCATGAGTCTAATCTCTCTCCTGTTCAGACCCAGGATTGCAGAGCTTCTTTTAAAACAAGGCTTTGGCATCATTACCTTGCCATGTTTTTGTTGATGGACTTTGGTCCAATATTCTACAAGCTGTCTTCTGAGCCAGTTACGTAGCTCCAATTTAATCATTGCCTTGGTGATTGTCAGGACAGGTTCCGGTCCAATAAATGGAGCCTCTGTCCCCATCCTGGCTAATCTGTCGGCATGTTCGTTGGCACTGATCCCCAAGTGGACAGGGACCCACAATAGGTTTACTCTATTGCTTTCACCTAGCTACACCAGAACCATGTGACATTCTGCAACAATTTTAGACCTTGTTGTAGGAGCTGCCAGTGATCTCAGGGCTGCCTGGCTGTCTGAATAGGTATAGATGCTACGATCTTTGTAGCACCTACGCAAATTCTCCTCCACACATGCCCTGATGGCAGTGATTTCGGCCTGGAATACTGAGGCCAGTTTCCCTAGAGAGATGACGCCCCCCCAGTCTTGGCTGCACCCCGTATACCCCGGCCCCAACTCCTTGGTCTGATTTCGACCCGTCAGTGAACGAGACAATATCCCCCGTACGGTGTCGAACTATATTCTCCCACTGCTCCCTACTTCCAATTGTTATATTGAAAGGCTTGTTGAAGCAGTATGGGGTTATAATATAGTCGGTTGGAATTTCCCCAACCTTACCTATATTTACCTCACTCACTATTTTAGTGTGTGATTCTGGATATCCCAAGGAGTTCCAGTTGTTGACAGATTTGAGTCTGTAGGCACCAGCTACCGCCTCCATCTTAACCCAAAGGTGTAATGGGGGCATATCCAGCATGGTTTCCATCCCAGCAGTTGGTGTGCTGCTAATTCCGCCTGTTATGGCTAAGCAGGTTAGTCTCTGAACCTTACCAAGCTCCTTAGCAGCAACCTGCTGTTCTACCTTCTTCCACCACACGACCGCCAGATAGGTGATCCTGGGTCTAATCACTGTGGTGTTTATCCAGTGCATACCCTTGGGGCTCAGGCCCCAATTTTTGCCACAAGCTCTCCTGGTACTTACTAAAGTACCTTTTGCCTTGGAGCAAATATTCCTAATGTGAGGGGTCCATGTCAGTTTCTCATCTAGGGTAACCCCTAGATATTTCACTGTCCCCTTCACAGGTAGCGCTTCATTGAAAAGCTTTAGATTCCAACTTGAGTGTTGGATATGTTTCCTTGTGAATGGTGCAACAACAGTCTTCTTAGGACTAACCCCCAGATCCTGTTTTCTGCACCAGTCTTGCACAATGTCCAAGGCACCTTGTGCCATATTCTTTACTGTGTCAGCAAATTTGCCAAGTATTACTATGACAAGATCATCTGCGTATCCCTGGCAAAAGTACTGCCTAGAGTTTAATTCTCCAATGAGATCATTCACCACTAGATTCCACAATAAAAGGGAAAGAACTCCTCCTTGTGGGCAACCCCTAGTGGTGTTATTACCATTTTTTCATTCATCATGGAAGCCTCTACCTTTCTTCCACTGAGCATGGCCCTAGTCCACCTACATATAGTGGTCCCTAGGTCATGCACCTCTGCTGCCCTAAGCATGGAATCGAAGGTCGTGTTGCTAAAAGCCCCCTCAATGTCCAGGAAGATAAAGAGGGCTATTTCCTGAAAGTGTAGTGATTTCTCCACCTTCCCAACAAGTTGGTGGAGAGCTGTCTCACATGATTTACCTGGTTGATATGCATGCTGGTTTGAATGTAGAGGAACCCTACTTAACCTCCTTTCTCCAACATGCACATTAACCAGCTTTTCCAATGTCTTAAGAATGAAGGAGGACAGGCTGATTGGTCTCATATCCTTGACCTTGGTATGATCAATTCTCCCTGGCTTTGGAATGAAGACAACCTTCCCTGCCCTCCATTGGGAATGATTTCTGCTGCTAGGCTAACCCTGAATAACCTGCATAGGAATATAATAAGATTTTCTCCCGCTTGTCGCAGGAGAGCTGGAAAGATTCCACCGGGGCCAGGTTACTTGAACGGTTGAAATGTTCCCACCGCCCATAGGACCCTACTGAAATCGACACACTCCTTGGCCAGATCCCAGTCCTCTTTGCAAATACCTGAGAACCGTTGTCTCTCAGGAATCACATTCTGGTCTGAGTTATCCCCCAGAGTATATTGAGGAAAGTGAGTCTTGAGGAGCAGTTCCAGCGTTTCATGTGCTGTCTTTGTATACTCCCCATCCTCCTTCCTCAATGTTCCTCCTGGATTAGTTGGTACTCTAGTGAGGATTTTATGAAGTCTCGCTTCAGCAGCCATGCCCTCCACTTCCTCACAGAATACCTTCCAGGATGCCTCCTTTGTCCGTCTGATGGCAACGTTGTAATTGACAAGGGCCTCACGGTACTTTGCCCATTGTCCTTTGCGCCTCTCAAGGTTAAACAGTCTTCGTACCTGTTTCCTTTGCATTTCCAGGTTATTATTCTACCAAGGCACACTCTTATTTGTGCACTTCTTCCTGGTATGACGTCACTATAGCAGAGGTTACGGCCTCTGCTACTTCCTCAAACTCTGCTGGATTCCTTATCGAAGTTTTAATTTCCGATAGGCTGAAGTCAAGGTCTCTCCTAAATGTTTCCCAGTCCGTTTTCCTGGGATTCCTATAGGACATGGTCTGTCTGGTTCCCATTTCAACCTTGAATTTAATATACATGTGATCTGATGAGGATGGCTCCAACACCACATGCCACTGTTTGACGTAACTTCCCATCATCATGGAACCAAAAGTTATGTCAATTACTTCTTCCCTTCTACTATTCCTGAATGTAGGTTCATCACCCCTATTCAGGATCTCCCAGTTGTTAGATAGGAGAAATTCAAGAAGGTGCTCACCTCTACTGTTGGTGTCCTTGCTGCCCCACGATAGATTGTGGGCATTGGCATCACATCCCACCAACAGTTCGTCACCTTGCCGGTGGCAGGCTTCCGTTAGTCTCCTTACTTCCAAAGGAGGAGGAGAGCTGTCTTCATAAGGAAGGTATGTCGAAGCCAAAACAATTTCCTTCTTGATGCCTTCCTGACGTTGCTGCATCCTGATGGTCACCAAGTCCCTGGAACAAAAATCCATCATTGGTATGAAAGGCTAACATAAATGCATGTTCTAGAGTTTTTTAGATTTCTAGCATAAATCAGCTTACCTCCAGTACCACCGAGGCCCGATACACCCCCTTTGTATAAATAGGGTTCTTTTATCAGGGCCACGTCCACCTCCTGTCTCCCCAGGCGACGGCTCAGGGCAGTAGTGGCCCCTTTACTGTGCTGCAGGTTTATCTGCAGCACTTCCAGTCCCCATCTTGCTGCCATTATTGCCTTTAAGGACTTTGATTACCCTGACGGCGACCTGCGAGAACCCTAAAAACAGTTTCAGGCCTTGCTCTCACATTGCCTTCAGGGACTTCTCTCCGACCTCCACCACCAGGGTTCGTCCTTCTGGAACGACCTTTTGGTTAATTACCCTCCAATCCTCTGTCTAGACTTTTGGGTTCTGGACCCTTATTTTCTCGAACAGAGTCTTTGGAGGGACATCCTTAAGGATCTTTGGTACCCATATTGATACCTTTGCGGTCTTCAGGAGTTCGGTTGCTGTCTTGACCAGCAGCTTCACGTCCTCCCACAGGGATATCATGGGCACCTTTTCCTTAAGCCATTCTACTGAGTGCTCCCCCTCACAGACAAAAATGAGGGCACCACGATCTAGATAGACCCTCCTGAATTTGGGACCTGGACCAGCGTCTCCCCCAATCTCTTTAAAGTGGGCCATCTGCACGAGCTGCTCCTGCTGCGAGGTGATGCTCACCAGTGGGTATCCTTCTTGGACAACCGCCATTCTAAAGACCGAGACTGCAGTACTATAGGTCTGTTTCCCTATTTCCTGCCTCAGCCTTTCAGTATCACGTCTGTCCAGAGAGGAGGGAGTCTTAGATTCCTCCCTAACCCTCTTGCCACCTGTCTTTGACGTCGAGGGGTTCTGTGTATCCCCTTCGACCTGAGGCAGTTTCTCTTTGGAGGTCTTGGGCTCAAGCCCTTTTGATTCCCTCCACTTATGCTTAGGAAGCCATTCTTTTCCTTCCTTTTGCTTCTGTTCCTTGAGACGTTTCCTCCTCTGAGCTCCAGACAAGGACTTAATACTAATCTGGTCCAACTTCTCTGTTACGATTCCCACTTCTTGCTCAGGTCTAGACCCTGATTCAGAAGTAGGAGTGCACTCCATCGGTCCTGATCCCGATGTCTGAGTATCTGAGGTCTCCGATTGCCCCTCCGATTCTTTAAAAATACTTTCTTTCTTTGTGTTCATCTTAGTCCCACGAAATTTGGCGATTTATATGGTCCACACCACGATAACCCCGTGTGGTGCAAGGCTACTTACTCAGGGAGGTCGCCCGGTATCCCTGAGGCTCCGTTCGAGACACATCCCTCGGCACGGATCGCATCACACCTTGGGTTTGGAAAGGACTGGGAGAGGATAAGGAAGACGGGACGTTGTGGGACACTCTTAGTCTGATCCATCAGCTGAGACCTTTCCGACAGTAGGTTCTCTACCTTCGGTATAGCCCTCTGCTTCACGCGGATACGCAAGCCTCTCCACCTGCACGGACAGTGCTTCGTCAAGGTGGTGTCCCCTGGAGAGGATCTTTTATACTTAGGCTATATACATGCATCTGCCTCTTCTCGATTTCTCTCTTACCTATATGTGACTGATCATAGTAGAAAGTGAATTATTCGCATGGACCAACTAGTATTTCTTGTTGTTGTTGTGGTCTTCAGTCCGCAGACTGGTTTGATGCAACTCTCCACGCCACCCTGTCCTGTGCAAGTCTCTTCATCTAAGAATACGTTCGGGAACGTACATCCTTTTTAATCTGCTTACTGTATTCGTCCCTTGGTCTCGCTCTACGATTTTTTCCCCAAACGCTTCCTCCTAATGCTAAGTTGACAATTCCCTAATGCTTCAGAATGTGTCCAACACATGCCAGAAACTCCTTTTCTCCCCGATGCGGTTAAACATCTTGTCATTAGTTACATGATTTACCCATCCAATTTTCATCATTCGCCTGTAGCACTACATTTCAAAAGCTTGTATCATCTCTTTGTCTGAACTCCTTATCGTCCAGGTTTCACTCCCATACAATGCTACAATTGAGACAAAATCTTTAGAAAGGACTGCCTAACATTTAAATTAATATTGGATGATAACAAGTTTTGTTTCTTTAGAAACGCCTTTCTTCCCATAGAATTTCTGCATTTTATATCTTCTCTCCTTCGGCCATCAGAAGTTATCTTGCTACCCAAATAACAGAACCCATCTATGACTTTTATTGTCTCATTACCTAATCTAAGTCCTTCAGCATCTCCTAATTTTCTGACATTCCATTACATTACCCTCGGTTTACTCTTGTTGATGTTCATCTTATACCTTCCTTTCAAGACACTGTCCATTTCATTCAATTGTTCTCCCAGATCGTTTGCAGTCTCTGACAAAATTACTATGTCATCGGCAAACCGCTTAGTTTTTATTTCTTCTCCCTGAACATTAGTTCCCTCTCCTAATTTCTCTTTGCATTTATTTGCATAAACGTAAAAGTGTGAAATTTTGTCGACTGGGTTTTGAAACATATCCTGTATTCAAATATTATGAATTATCTCGAACAGAATGATCTATTGGCCCAAGGTCAACATGGATTTAGAAAATATTGTTCATGGGAACACAACGTATTCCTTGATTTCTAGAAGGCTTTTGACACCGTACCTCACAAACGGCTTTTAATCAAATTACGTGGTTGCGGTATATCGCCCCAAATTTGCGACTGGATTTCCTCTGAGAGGACACAGTTCGTAGTAATCGATGGTAAGGCATCGGGCATACCACAGGGTAGTGTTATTGGTCCTCTGCTGTTCCTTATTTACATAAACGATTTACATAAAATCTAAGTAGCTCTCTTAGGTTGTTTGCAAATGACGCCGTCATTTACCGTCTAGTAAAATCATCTGAAGATCAAAACCAACTGCAGAACGATCTGAATAAGATATCACTATGGTATAAAAATTGGCAATTGACTCTAAATAATGAGAAGAGTGAAGTCGTCGACATGAGTACGAAAAGAAATCCGTTAAACTTTGATTACATGATAAATCAATCAAAGGTGAAGGCCGTAAACTCCACAAAATACCTAGGAATTACAATTACTTCTGACTTAAATTGGAAAGAACAAGCAGATACTGTCGTGGGAAAGGCGAACCAGAAACTGCGTTTTATTGGCAGAACCCTTAAAAGATGAAAGAGAACTACTAAAGAAACTGCATGCACTATGCTTGTCTGTCCTTTTATGGAGCATTGCTGCCCAGTGTGGGATCCTTATCAGGTGGGTTTGACGGAGGACATCGAAGAAGTTCAATGTTCAAATGTTCAAATGTTTGTTAAGCTTAAGGAACTTAACTACGGGTCATCAGTCCCTAAACTTACAAACTACTTATGAACTAGCTACAACTAAGGACGGAACAAGTATCCATGCCCGAGGGGGGATTCGAACCCCCGACCGTAGTGGCCGTGCAGACCATGACTGAAGCGCCTCAGTCCCCTCAGCCACCGCGGCCGGCCATCGAAGGATTCCAAAGAAGGGCAGCTCGTTTCGTATTGTCACGATACAGGGCAGACAGCGTTGTGGAAATGATACAGGATCTGGGATGGGAATCATTAAAACAACGGCGCTTATCATAGCGGTGTGGGCTACTTACTAAACTACAATCGCCAACATTCTCTTCAGAATGCGAAAATATATTGTTCACTCCTACTTACATAGGTAGAAATGATCATTATAATAAAATACGAAAAATCAGAGCTCGAACGGAGAGATTCAGGTGTGCATTCTTCCCGCGCGCTATTCGAGAATGGAATGGGAGGTAAAATAGTATAACGGTGGTTCAATGAACCCTCTGCCAGGCACTTAAATGTGATTTGCAGAGTATCCCATGTAGATGTAGATGTAAGTAAAAATTTTTGATTCTTACCAATACTTGATGATCTCTGCAGTTTACTGCCTGCTAGAGAAGGTGGCCTCAGTGTTTGCTTTGGGAAGGCAACGCCCCTTAATTGGCGGCGCGTGGACCAGAGTGGTGGGGGCGAGAGGGCTGCGCGTTCACAGTGGCTCAGTAGAGGGTCGAGGGTGGGGAGGGGTGGTGAGTGTAGGGGAAGTTTGGGGGGGGGGGCAGGCACCCTGCGGCGGCTTTGTGCGGCCCTCCACCCCTCTCCACGCGGCCGCCGTCCGTCCACCTGCCGACAGCGAGAGCGAGGGGCGCGGCCGTTTTGATGTCAGCGCGGCGCTCGAGGGGATGGCGGGAGAGCACCAGAGCCAGAGCACCCTCCCACCTGCAGAGCCGCCGACAGCCCCACTCTGCGCCTCTTGATCGCTGCCACACGCACCGACAGCGCTCGGCCCTGTTATTTACGGAGCACTCTTGCCTGTGAGGTACGCTTTTCCTATCGACTAAAGGTCAAAACGGTCTTAGGTGGTTTATAATAAAAAATGCTACCAACCACAAGCATGGTAAAAAAACGTAAAGCAGTCAACACTCCGAAGATTGAAACTTTCACTTTGCAGCGGAGTGTGCGCTGATACGAAACTCCATGGCACATTAAAATTGTGTGCCGGAACCGGGACTCGAACCTGGGATCTTTGCCTTTCATGGGCCAGCGCACTACCGACTGTGCTATCCCGACACGACTCACGATGCCGCCTCACAACTTTATTTCCGCCAGTACCTCGCATCCTACTTTCCAAACTTCACAGAAGCTCTCCTGCGAAACATGCATCCGAAGATTGGTTTGAACACCACAGTGCTATGAACTCCACAGTGGTTTACTACACATGGTCCTTTTTGGAGGTGTTATCCGTTGCCTTCCTCCGATCTACGAAGTGACTTACCCAGCCAGTTATAGGGGGACCTACAGTTACAGAAAAATATATATGGATGGAAAACCTCCGTAAGGGCCAGGTCACACGCTCAGGGGTGCGAGGCGGGGGATGCTGAAGCAGTTCCGTAACATGTCCATTAGTAGTGAGCTTCTTCATGCTGTCGCGTTGTTCAAATATCTAGGCGTAACATTGCAGAGCGATAAGAAATGGAACGAACATGTAAGGACGGTTGTGAGTAAGGCGGACAGCTGTCTTCGGTTTATTGGGAAAATTTTGGGAAGATGTACTTCACCTGTAAAAGGGACTACGTATAAAACGCTTGTACGACCACATCTTGAGTGTTGCTCAAGTGTTTGGGATCCACAGCAGATCAGTTTAAAGGAAGACATAGAGGCAGTTCAGAGGCGAGCAGCTAGATTTGTTACTGGTAGGTTCGACCAATGTGCGAGTGTCACAGAAATGCCCCGGGAACTCAATTGGGGATCGATGGAGGAAAGACGACGTTCTTTTCGTGAATTTCTGTTGAGGAAATTTAGGGGGCCGGAATTTGAAGCTGAGTGTAGTACGATCTTGCTGCTGCTTAATTACATTTCGCATAAAGATCACAAAGACAAGATAAGAGAAATTAGGGCTCGTACGGAGGCATATAGGCATTCTTTTTTTCCTCGTTCTATTTGGGAGTGGAATAGGAAAGGAAATGCCTAGTAGTGGTACAGTGTACCCTCGGCCCCACACCTTACGGTGAATTGCGGAGTATGTATGTAGATGTAGATGTAGATGGCGCTGAGGTCAGAAGCAGCCCTTTAAAACTGGTCAGAGCAGGCGGCAGGTAGCGGCTGACCCCACCACCACCCTTAAAACGCCAGCAAGCCGGACACAGCCGTGGCCTCATGGCAGGCGGTACGAGCTGTCCCCTCAGCCTCCCCTCCACGCTACCCTCTGACGTGCGAGAGGCACCCTCAGAAGCGCCTCTAGTGTGCTCTACCGGTACTAAGCCAGGGAACTGCCTGACGTCTGGTGGCATTTTACGGAACTACGAGGGGAGCATAGGACAGAGGTTTAGGGGGGACTTCTTCTCTGTATATTTTACTCTGTGCTACAGTTTAACATGGGTTCCGACCCACGGTGCTACTCGATTCTTTCACATCAGCAACATTGCAAGAGGTGAAAGAAGTGTATTTTTATCAATCCTAGCACCTGTCAGGGATCGAACCCACGACTGTTGGATTCATAGTCGGGCACTCTACCACTGTGCTATCGAGCCGCACCTGGTTAAAAAATATTAATTCTTTCTAACCATCACCGCTACCAACCAAAAGTATGGTTATAAAATATTAATTTATTTTAGCAATAACCGATTTTTTTCACAAATACGTCGTCAGGTGTTGTACTGCTTACAAGCTGTGTTGTCATTTATATGTTAAAGATGTGCTGCCTTAAGATAGTCAAAAATAAAAATTGTTTTATGCGCTATTTGATGAGTTTGTACAGCGAGTTATTTATATTATTCGTTATCTACACATTTGTTAAGGTATTTTTAATTTAATGACACATGAGGTGCGACAAAAACTTACGTGTCATGTCTCAATAAGTTAAAAATACCATAACAAATGTGTAGATAGTGACTACTATAAAAAAACTCACTGCACAAACTCATCAAATAGCGCATAAAACAATTTTTTTGTCTTTCTTAGGGCAGCATATCTTTAACATAAAAACGAGCCCACAGCTTGTAAGCAGTACACCACCTGATGATGGGTTGGTGACAAAATCCGAAAGTTGCAAGAGGGACACAGAGGGAAGTGTCTGCAGCTTTGGAGTGTCCCAAAGTGTACTTTCCGGGACCTCTACACGATTTCAGACAATAGAAACCATTAAAAGAAAGTAAGACCAAGGTAGTCGATGGGTAACATCAGCAGGGGATGACAGATATCTTCGGTTAACAGCTCGTTGAGACAGAAGGTTCAATGCAACTCAACTGCAGCGCACCCTCCAGGCAGCAACAGGACGCGCAATATCAACTCGAACAATCCGAAATCGCTTTCGTGAATGTGACCTCTACACACGGAGGGGTATGGTGTGCGTCCCGTTTTAAAGACGCGCCGTTTAGCTCGCAGAAAGTGGGCCGATGGATATCGGCAATGGAGTCGTAACGAGTGGCACCGAGTTCTGTTCACAGATGAGTCAAAATTTTGTGCTCAGCTGGCTAGTCGTCGTCCCCTCATCTGGAGCGGACGTGGCACTCAGAACACTACTGCTTATGTGCAAGAAACGATTACCATATAATGGTGGTGGACGTATGATGTGGGCAGGACGTACGGACCTCTAGGTCGTTCAGAATGGCGCTTTGACTGCTCAGAGGAGTAGAGACGAGATTATTCGACCTTTTGCTGTTCCCTACACTGGTGCTATAGGAGACGGGTTCATTATGGTGGACGATAATGCTCGTCCCCACTGAGGTGCACTAGTGGCCAACATAATTGAAGCTGAGGGAGCTGAACGAATGGAGTGGCCACGTTGTTCACTGGAGATAAACCCTATTGAGTATGTTTGGGATTGTGGCCAGACCAGCACGTTTCCAAACGGTCGCAGGTCGGGATATCTCTCTCATGGAACAATGGCCAAATATCCTTCAAGAACTGATTGACGACCTCATACTGTCCATGCCACGCAGTTGTACAACTGTACTCACCATTAGTTTGCTGTTATCACCTGAGAGTAAAAATTACATAAAAGGACATAAGTATAGATAAAGGCCCACGACTGGCCGAAAGGGGTAGAGACGAGAAACGACAGTGTCACTGTAATATGTAGTGAGAAAAATCCAGTGTTCCGATTGGTTAAAGATTTAAGCGAGCAACACCGTTTGACAGTTGAGATAACGAAGGCCACTGGAGGAAGTCATGTTGGTAGAGGCTCCCTGCAGTTCTTATAATTACGGGTACCTTGATGCAGTCGCGTCGTTCTAATGTCTAGGCGTAACATTGCAGAGCGATATGGAATGCAACGAACATGTAAGAACAGTTGTGGTTAAGACGAAAAACCGGGAGAATTTTGGGAAGATGTACTTCATCTGTAAATAAGACCGCGTATAAAAGGCTTGTATGACCACGTTTTGAGTAATGGTCAAGTGTTTGGGACCCGCAGCAGATCAGTTTAAAGAGAGACATGAAAAGCGAGCAGCTAGGTTCGTTAATAATAGGTTAGACCAATGCGCGAGTGTCACGAAAATGCTCCGGGAAGTCAAATGTGTATCGCTGGAGGAAAGACAACTTGATTTTCGAGAAATTCTGACGAGGAAATTTAGAGGATTGGAATTTGAAGCTGACTGTACAACGATCTTCCTGCCGCCTACTTATATTTCGCGTAAATATCATAAAGACAAGATAGGAAAATTTACGATTCGTCCGGAGACATAGAGGCATTCCTTTTTTTCTCGTTCTGTTTGTGAGTGGAATAGGAAAGGAAATGCCTAGTAGTGGTACAGTGTTCCCTCCGCCACGGTCCTTACGGTGGATTGCAGAGTATGTATGTAGATGTAGTGCGCTACAAGCGTTTTACATACTTGTGTTTGGCATTGTAGATGTTTATTTGATCTAACCGCGTATATAAACTAATGAGTGTAATAGGTGAAGTGATTAATAACAAGCGTTATTATAATGCATCCATTAGAAAATAAAGTGTTACGCGTGTGCACAATGCAGGAGTTTCCCCATTTGTCACACAGCCATTGACGTGAATATTCTTCAAACTGGCTACGAATAATAGTGCTCTCATGAGGTAGTACATTCTTACCCAAAAGCATTCCATCATTTTTTGGGGGAATGTAAAGTCCGTGAGTGGCTGCAAATCGATTCTGATTCGCCGAACATAACGATTTTCAGGTAACAGTAATTTCTGTTCGATCGGAGAAGTGAGTCCAAGACACGCGAATGCAGTCGACACCATTATCGAGCTTGTAGCAGTAGCTTGCCCAGACCTAATTGAAATAAATCGCAATTTGCGATCTATTATGGCTTCACTGTACTAGGTTTATATGTAATACCAACGAGCGGCGAATGAAAATTTGTGCCCGGCCGGGATTCGAACCCCGGATCAGAAATGTTTCTAAAGACTATGGGGTTTAACTACGGGGTTATAGTCCCTAAACTTACAAACTACTCATGAACTAACTAAGACTAAGGACGGCACAAATATCCATGCCTGAGGGGGGATTCGAACCCCCGACCGCAGTGGCCATGCAGACCGTGACGTAAGCGCCTCAGTCCCCTTGGCCACCGCGGCCGGCAACCCCGGATCTCTTGCTTACTAGGCAGACGCGTTGACCACTCCGCCATCGAGGACATAGTGACCAACCCGACTGCAGAGGACTCTTCCCTGCACGTCTCCCGCCACACCCAAATCTCCATTCGCCACGCTGTCTCTTTCCTATTACCACAGCCTGTTCTGTAATGCAGCCACAATACTGTCTTTCCGCATCAGGGAGACCATGAGGTATCGAGACACAATTAATTGTCGTCAAGAGCCCAGCCTCGGCTTGTACACAATTATATATTTTTGACGATGTTACAGCTTGTATATAAGCCGAGGCTGGGCTCTTGACGACAATTAATTGTGTCTCGATACCTCATGGTCTGTTCTCCATGTTGCGGGAATACAGTATTGTGGCTGCGAGCATTAAAGAACAAATAGGCTGTGGTAAGAGAGAGTGTGGCGAATGGAGATTTGGGTGTGGCGGGAGACGTGCAGGGAAGAGTCCTCTGCAGTTCGGTTGGTCACTGTGCCGTCGGTGGCGGAGTGGTCAACGCGTCTGCCTAATAAGCAGGAGATCCCGGGTTCGAATCCCGGCCGGGCACAGATTTTCATTCTCCGCACGTTAGTATTACATCTAAACCTAGTACAGTGAAGACGTAAGTGATCGCAAATTGCGATTTATTTCATTAAAAATGAACGCTGTACCGTCGTAAAAAATACATAATTTCCCAGACCTTGTTCACAACTTCGATCCTATCATCAACTCTACCAACTGGGGCTGGGACTGAAGTGCGTCACGGTTCTACCATTCATCTGGGCCGCGACCGATATGGTGACGAGCCAATGAGAGGTGGAGCTGCGGCGTGCCACTTTTGGAAAAGTTGCTCGAGTCGGTCGTCTGCTGCCAGCACTCATCAACACCGAATAGCGTCGCACTGCCCTAATGGGCACATTCACCGTCTGCGGTTTTTTCACGCACGCTCTCATAGCGCTGACACCTCTATGAAATCGTCGCTGCTCTCGGTCAGTGTGGACCTTTCTACACGACGAAGTATCTCGTCTCACAAGGAGACCACATGGGTAACGGATTTTACAATTTATCTATATTCATGGTACGTCAGAACATAAATAACAATCGCCGTCTGCGGCGGCCGGGGGGACTGAGGCGCGCCAGACAGTCTGTACGGCCACTGCGGTCGGGGATTCGAATCCCCCCACCTCGGGCATGGATATTTGTGCCATTCTTAGTGTTAGCTAGTTCATAAGTAGTTTGTAAGTTTAGCGACTGATGACTCCGTAGTTAAGTCCCATAAGCTATACAAACATTTGAACATTTTTAAATAACAATCAGCAAAATCCCCTCCACGAAACTCTCAAAAATTCTCGAGAAAATCGACTTTGGAGTTTTGCAAAGTACAAGCAGGTATCAGTAATTAAAACTGATGTAGCATCTGTCGGTGTAGCTCAGGTGGTAAAGTTCTGGCTTCACAACTGTGGAGTCGGTGGTTTGAATCAAATGTCTGTTAAACTTAAGGGACTTAACTGCGGGGTCATCAGTCCCTAAACTTACACTACTTATGAACTACCTTAGACAACACAAACATCCATGTCCGAGGGGGAATCGAACCCCCGACCGTAGCGGCTGTGCAGACTGTGACTGGCGCGCTGCAGACCGCTCGGCTACTGCGACCGACTCGGTGGTTCGAATCCCACTATTACAGATTTTTTTTGTTATCGAATTCTGTTATACAGAATATTTTGCGATCTTTAATTCCGTGTGAAGTGTCGGTTTTTATTTATATGTAAGTAGACGAGCTGAAAACCTTGTCGTCGCGTAAAACGATGGTTGAGTAGGTTAACTGCTTGGAAAAGCAGTAGCGGCTATGGAGATGACTTTCCAAAAACAGTGCCGTAGCTCTTCACGAACTAACAATCAACGACTACCGTCGTCAGATAATAGTGAAGCTAACACTGCAAAAAATTTAACTTGTGTTTTTTGGTCAAGACTTTCGTCACTAACAATGTTCTATACGATATAGATAATTACCAATAAATGAAAATACTGCACTTTTCGTACAAATTACCAATAGATATTACATTGTGGTGTAAGTATTCGAATACACACGCAAAATAAAAGAAGAAGAAAACCACCGACCGCAGGGTTGAAGGACAGGGAGATACCACCTTTTTCTTTGAAATTATTTAATTTAATTTTTTGTTTTATGGGTAGTTCTGTCCCTTGCGGTCGCTGATACGGTTTGTTCTTTGTTTTCGGGATGTTCTTGGCTCAGCTTTTCTGTTACAGACAGCATTCAACCCTCTGACTGGGCTCGCCTAGCCACGGCACCGGGCGATTTGATACACCCCGACAGGTGATACAGTTCGTTTGATGATTGGTACTTACGGTTACTTGCAAAACATCAAAGCCGTTTTTCTCGAGAATTTTGTAGAGTTGCGTCGAATGGCTTTGGTTGATTGTTATTTGAGTTCTGAACTTCACGTACCATAAGCATTAAAAAAATCTGAAATACGATACCTATGTGGTGTCCTTGTCAGTTGACTGCTGGAGACGAGTGAGTCTACTGTAGCTCCCCTGGCGTGTTATTCCCGTACTGCGTTTCGCCTGTCTCGAGTAGACGTAAATACGAAAACTGTAGACCTGTCTGTTCAAAATGTTCAAATGTTTGTAAAGCTTATGGGACCTAACTGCGGGTTCATCAGTCCCTAAACTTACAAACTACTTATGAACTAACTTATACTAAAGACAGCACAAACATCCATGCGCGAGGGGGATTCGAACCCCCGACGGGGAATGGTCTCGCGCATCGGAACATAGTGCCTCAATGCACTCTGCGACGCCGCCGCGGCTAGACCTGTCTGCTACGTAGTTTCGCAACTGAATGAATAAGTGATGATATGAGGGCACTTTTTACGTAGTAGCAGGAAAAGGATAATTAAGTTGATTAATGACAAAACGGAAATTCATAGTTTATTTTCTACTCAAATATCTAGCAAATTTTTTACACAGTTGAGGACGTAAATAACAGCAAATGTGTCTTTCAAAATTTTGAAAACTTACGCGTTCGATCATACAATGTAAGCTTTCACGGCCGGCGTCAACTTCATTTAAAACTTCCGGGCTCATAAGCCGTGGTCGATTTATAAAACTTTCCCCTAAAGTTTCATCTTCGGTTGCGGAAGACATCTTCAGAGGTAGTTCGCCATTCTACCTCTGAAGATGTCTTCCGCAGCCGAAGATGAAACGTTAGGGGAAAGTCTTATAAATCGACCACGGCTTATGAGCCCGGAAGTTTTAAATAAACTTACGCGTTCGTTTGCTGGAGAAAATTTATACTGCATACACACATGAAACAATATCAAAAATTCAGTAAGAAGCGACTATATACTGTAGTTTTTATATCTCGTTTTCTTGCTAATGATCAAAATATCGAAAATCATTTTCTTATCTAGTAATTCTGACTCTCCTGTTAATTTTCGGTGGAACACATTATATGTACATAGTGTAGGCTTTTCCCCGTAAAACGGAAATATTTTTCTGCTTGCGGATATTTTTGTTTTTCCTTTTTTTATGTGGAAGACAACTAGTAGTAACAGTATTAGGCTCTGGTGCAACTTTTCGGTGTGCTGAAAACATATAGCAAACAACGGAATAAAGTTAAAGACAGCATTTCTGTAATATGAACGCGCTCGACCAGAATAGATTAACTTCCGACGTTAGCATACAACACTGCAGTTGCCTGCTTCTGCGCATGCGCATTCTGCAGCACACTCGAAAATTTAGAACTCCGCGATCCGCACAATCTATAGATGATTGACGTCACAGACGCAGTCGCGATGGGGTTGGCTACTGATTTACACGCAGCCGCGAAAGGCGCACGCACTTCGAATAGTCGAATTTCACCACAAAGTCGATCTTGTAAAATGAGCTCCAGTCCAGGCCGTCGGTCGCTTGGTTGTCCGGGTGAAAGGTGATTTATGAAATTTCATGTTCTCGGAATACTCTTGACACTGTGGATCTGGGAATATTGAATTCCCTAACGATTTCCGAAATGGGATGTCCCATGCGTCTACCTCAAACTGCCATTCTGTTTTGAAATGCTGTTAATTCCTGCCGTAATCGTACCCTAAACTTTCCATGTGACTCAACGGAGAATAAATGTTATATCTGGCATTGAACTGCACCTATATACCTGTCGCTACCTATATCTGTGCAAATCGATATCGCATGACTTTCGTCGCTATAATGTATACTGTGTAATAATATGCTTTATTAGGAAAAGAATTTGCAATTTTTTGTGTTGGGAATTTGGTATTTGAATCTTTTAATGGCAAGTGTAATGTTGCACGGGGATGGTGATTCACAGTAGTACTTTCGGTATGGATTCCATTCTACCGATAGACTTCTCAGAATGTCGGTATCACTACGATGTGAAATAAGTGAATACTGGAAAAATGGGAATTTTTAACTGTATTTCTTAATTCCGATTTCTACGAAAGCTGTAGGAAGTGAGCAAGTACAATATATATTGTATTAAACAAGACATGGTGCTGTGTGAACATTCTCCGCTTTCATTATGTGTTTTAAAATGAATCATTCTTAATTCATGTTGGTAAATATTTAACTTCACTACGTTTTTTCAAGTTGAAATTACTTTGCTACCTCATTAAATTTTCGTTATCTTATATGAAGGCAGCGAAGTGCAGCAACAGTGCCGAAATAACTTTGAGAAGTTCAGTGTATTCTTTTCTGATTGTGTGGTTTTAATTCTATTTCGTCTTTTATTGGTGGAAGTAATCAAACCAAGATAAAAGTAAAGTGTATGACGTAATTCAGCAAACATATCCTTAATTCAGATAGTATTATAATGCTTCAAAAACACAATGAAGCCAGTTTAGGGCTAAACAAACAATGTAATTTTCAAACATTAGTAGGTAAACTACAGAAATTAAGAAAAGAATGGATCGTGGACAATGTACAAGACAGATGTATTGTGATATTAACATGTTGGGTTTAGTGGAAACGATTTGTGAAATAAACGATTTATTTAGTTACAGACGTAATTAAGTTAGATACAAAACGTTTTACTTCACACAATCGGCATAATTCGGTTGCTTACAAATCGTCAGGCGGACTCATACGTATGAACGTACGTGCGTCAGAACAGATATCACCTGATATTTTGAAAGTGACATGACATTAGCTGATACTTCAACTGCATCGGAATTTCGTAAGCCACTTTATGAACAACCTAATAAATCGGCAGTAGCAGAGCACTGTACTGATACTGGACACTCCATGACATACGAAAACGTCAAAATCTTAGCCTCCACTTCATCTTTCTGGGACTCAATGGTGAAAGAAGTTATTCAAATTCGCTTGGGGACGAATTTAATTAACACAGACAGCGGCTTCAGCTTAGATAAATCTTGGAATCCGGAACTTTCTTTAATAAATTTACAATGACGCCGTCACAGCACAGATTATAACACATCGATTTCTCCGCAATAATCAACCATGCAGCCAAAGACATAATTTACACACACTTGTACTTCCTTGACGCCGAGTAACGTCTTTGGCGCCTTGTTGTATCTGTGGCCGCATGCGCAGTAGCGCGGCCCGCGCGTTTATAAGCACGAAGCGCGTGCTGGAACGTCAGTCTTGGACTCTCTCTCTGAAGATGGATGAACGGTTCTCAGCCGAAGTTAACTTTATGCGGCTGCACGCTCGAAACTTCATTTGAACAGTTGATCGTGGATGATCAGTAATCCTAAATTATCTTTTAGTGGGGTCCTAGTGATGATTTCTCTGTAATTGTGTTTTCAGTATACACTTTTCTTATTATGTTGAATATATAATGGTATCGAGAAAAATGTAATTATTACAATATGTCCGTAGTAGAATCCGGTTCACATTAATGAGTAGGTCATACAGTGCACGAAACTCATCATTTGCTGCTATTGTACTTATCCAGCTTTCCGTTTATATGTGATGATTAATCGAATAGCTTGTAACATACACGGTTTCAAAATTGTACGCCGTGTATTTACCTTAAATGACGTTCCGAAACCTACAAATGAATGTTGGGAGTGATGCACAAAAGCGTAGTGGATAAGTATAATGGTTTTTGTACGGTGATATCCTTTTGTGTTACAAATTTGCAGCCGGCCACGGTGGTCGAGCCGTGGCCAACCGGCCGTTTTCCGCCATGTTTTTACCAGACTGCACACAGGACGGACGTTTACATAGCACCCCTGGCAGAAGTGCAGCCACTTAACGATTGAAATAAGGCATCATGTCAACCGATGACATAAAAGCACAATCATCTTCTCGCTTACTAATTAGTACATGCTTAAAGAAAAGCCATTTATCTATGTTCATACAGTCCTAATAAATTTGAAACGAAGTAAGTGTCGTCAAACTGTTTCTATGACTGTCGAGTATTAATACCATATTTTACGATGTTCTGGTAATTTCGACAGTTTGCATTTGATTAATAAGAAACAGGTATTTCATGTTATGTATCTCAAAGAAACTAATGATATTTCATAATTTTCTGTCTGCATATCCATCAATGAAACTGGTACAATGATATTGTTTTCCGCCCTGCATTTTAAGTGTGCTGTCGATCTTATTTTCCTACACTGGGAAATACGAACAACGTATTCTGTAGATACTTTTAGGGTAACTGTATCATTGAAAATCGGCAAAATGCCAATACTATCTCTAGTGAAACAGCAGAAACAAACTCAAAACAGGTAACTGAATATCTAAAATGAGTCAATATATGACTGTGAATAGCCAATAATACACAACCAAAGGGGAGGTGTCGTAGCCATGTTAAGACATACACTGTAGTACGACATGTCAAGAATCAAAACAATTAACTAACAAAAAGCTGGAAAATACTGTTTAAAAAAGTTACCGCTCACCAGACTCGTACTCGTGATTTCCACATTACGAATTCAATACACGACCACTACACCACACGAGAATTTCAAAGGCAGTAGTTCTATACTGAATTTCATCAGTGCGTTTCTTGCTTTGTGCTGGGGGGAGGGGGGAGGGGGAAAGGGGGAGAGCAGGATATATTTACTTCACACAGGCAGAAACAATTCGTTGGTTTCCCTTATTTTTTCATTCCTTGTGAACACGATCATCATGTAATAAACTGCGGTTTTTCCAGCTAAAGGGGAACAAGGAGGCATTTCTCTTTACGGCCCTTAATGATTACGTAATAAACATTATTAATTACACTCAGGAAATCACTTCAAACCAACATATTAAACTAAAAATTACCGCGAAGTTCTAAGGTTATCATCAACGACCAACGAACAACACTTTAATTTACGTAGATAGGACCGACAAAAGACGTGCAAAGCTGGAGCAGTGCCACCCGTAATACAACATGTAAGTGTACAGTGAAATCGCTGTCAGAAACTTTCAAGGCGCTTCACAGTACAGAAACGCACACTGGAGCTATTCACACATACATAAAGCTCGCCAAATCTGGTAAAAACATGGCGTCCTAGTCTCTCAGCCAATCAGGAGCGGTATTGTTTCTATCCAAACCGGTCGGCCTATTCAAGATGCGTTTTCTGATTTCGTAATCGTAATTTTCGTTATGTTAGAAGTAAGTAGACGCGACAGAAAAATTAATAAAAAATTAATTACAAACCCAGCAGCCTGTTTCTTGTAACAAAATCACATGTCCTAACGCTTATGAGCAGACTATTAGGTGTCATATTTACCAACAAGTAGGCCTATCTCATGTTAAAAAAAACTCCGACAGCATTCCACGTTGAAACAGATGAATATGTGAATCATTAGCAAATTGTGCTAACCCAACTTCATTAACAAAAAAGTTTCTCGTGTGACGAAAAATTTGTATTGTCAGAAGAATACATTTTCGTAAAAAGTGCACATTTAGTCTTAATAATATGCCCCTTCACAACAAACTGATATCTAAACATAGTACAGTTCTTCCTGAACACGTAGATGCCTACTCCATATTTGTACACTTAATAATTTCTCTTATTAAGCTAGTTGAAAGAAATATATGAGTGAACAGCTGTTCTATGCCGGACATGACACACGAAGAACTTACTCAAGAAGGAGGGGAGGTAGCGAGAATGAACTACCTGCTCAGAGCATATGATTCGAAGTTTTTATTCGTACGAAATTGAGAACTTACTCAGAGAACGTTCTTTTGCTATGGGAATCTTGTCTGGAGCATGTGCTCTTTTTTATTTATACGGCCTAACGAGTCGATCAAAGTAGCCGACCGCTGATGGAGATCATCGATTCGGCTAGGTTAATCAATGCAAATGTCCTTCATACGTACAAACGCGCAGTGCACATCGTATTTAAGCCAAACCAAGGCACGTATCCGCACGTGCGGCTGTTACATAATGGAATGTACGGACACTCCATGGGTAGTGGACAATGTGCGGCATATGGAATTATGCGTCGTCCCGCGATTTATGCAGGAATAGCGTAATGGATAACAAAAGCTATTAATTCATAAAATGCAGCAACCAGTTGCTTGTAATAATTTATTTTTGACGAGAATCACTTCCCAGTTTATCCTCATTAATATTTAAAGCCATAGACACAATGACACGTTGTTTATATTGACAGTTGCCCTGATAGCGACGTTCTTAGCATCGTAATAGTATGTTAGCGGCTAGTTCCAAAATATTTCGCTTACGGCGTCACTCATTGTACTTCTTACACTACAAAATATTAATCTATATGTACATGTGGCGCCTGTTCCGAAAGAACAGACGTCACTTCTGATCCTGCAGTTGTTATTATTTAATATTCACAGAATATATGACATCAACTGCGATTGGGCAATCGCAGTTGATGTCATATATTCTGTGAACAACAACTGCAGGATCAGAAGTGACGTCTGTTCTTTCGGAACAGACGCCACATGTACATATATAATATGCCGGTGACGGGCAATGATCCTATCGTTAGTGGGGAGGGGTGGGCAAGTTTGAAGCCCTTACTCTTACGGGAATTAGCTTCATAACTACGAGTTTGAGTACTGTGGGCAGGGCGAAGCTGGGAATTTGTATCTGACGGGAGGCGTGCTTAGGTAGTCCTTGCAGGTGGGGTGATCACTGTGTCTCCAGTGGGAGATTACGGAACTCATACGACCAGAGAAATTACGGTATCCTCGAAAGAAGAACAACGCGGCTCTTCGGGTCTTAGGACACACTGCTGCCTACGTCATCCTCAACCGCTAGGCGACGCTTATAGATTACTGCTCATACATGGAATATGAGCACGCAAAGATATGAGGACACAGTGACTACAAAGAAAGATATGGTAACATGTTGAGAATCATGGTCCAGGCGTGAATCAAAATTAGTTTACACGAGTTCATTTCATAAATGTTTTAACGTAAGCACACGGATCTTTCAGTGTATGACTCTACCAGAGTTGTGAGAAGAAATACTCAAAAAAGGTGGGAAAACCCCTCGGGAAACGGACTTACCACAAGAGAAAGAAACGGACAAAATTAACAACAAACTTTGAGAAGACGAACTCTGAGGGGGCGAGTACACTGAAATTGAACTGCAGAGAAAGGAGACTTGTGCATTTTATTTCTATTTTTTATTCTAATTAATTTCTTTTTCCGCTTATGCGCAAGAACGTACATTTAATTTAGTCTGAACAATATTTATACTAACAGAAGCTACATTTCTTTATATACATATATATATGGCAGCAAAGGGAAATAGCTGCAATAATCTTCATTCAAGAAACAGAACATATAAGAAAATTTTGAGTTTCATTATTGCTTGAAGAAGTGTTTTTTTTTTTCTTTTTACTTTACCAAATTTCCATGAAAGGGAAAACAAGAAAGGACTGAAAAAAAAGAAGAGAAAAAAAAACAAGGAATAAAAAAATAAAAAAAAGTGGTGTAGGGGTCAGCGCAACTGCCTAGAAAGCAGGAGACCGGGAATCGAATCCCGGCTGAGTACACATTTTCAGCTTTTCCCAATCGTAGTTGATGTCGTATATTCTGTGAATATTAAATATTAATCTATTAAGCGACTAATTTATCAATCACCCGCTCCTCTTTTTTACGTTTGTATCGTCAACTACATCGATTATTACAGTTTTATCCCACGGCTTTTTTTTACTTATTTATTTTTACCCTTTCACTATGAGGCTCATCCATAGATACTTTGTTAGCAACTGGTTGTTATCCCTTGTATAATCTCTGCACTTAGCGTTCAGTCTCCTGGTGTAGCATGTACATATATTAAGCTACAATACTAAAATGTAAGTGTAAATATTATCTCTTTATATGACCGTATCTTTTATTACAATCTATTTGTTTCAAAACTGTATCACTCATTGTATTAGCTTTAATAAAACCTTCACATTCATGTCGAACACTTTTATAGTCACAATTTCAAATTTCTGTAACCTACTTTTTGTACGTTTTATATCCTTTACTGTAATACAATGCACTTGTTTGCTGTATAGAGACCAGAAGAAGGGCATTCAAGCTCCCGAAACTGATCGCCAAAAATAAATTATTACAAGCAACTGGTTGCTGCATTTTTTTTTGAACCTGTACAGTGGCTGCCATGGATAAAATACAATAAGAAAAGCACTTACAAAAAGTGGGAAATCTGGGTTCGAATCCTAGTCCAGGGCAAATTTTCATATACCACCAAAAATTGTAGAGCTCACAACTGCGAATATATTTCCCGTATTTAATCTGGTAGATGTAGTCGCCGCAGTTCCGTTCCTACACTGTGCAGATCGAAATCAAAGAAAGCAATTTAAACACTTTCGTGTTGGGATGCTTTCGCAGTAGGATGGAACAGAGAAGTTTCCTCTTAGGGAGAAACGCTCTGGCAATCGTTCCGGACGCTGACGTCGACTGTGTTACGTAAAGCAAACCGCGCGGAGCCATCTGCGTGCAGCGTGATTGATAAAATAGCCGGGGTGAGCAGAAGCGCCCCACGCTAGTGTGCGCTGCAACGTCTGAGACCAGCAGATGGGCCAAGGACGGAGAGAACTTTCCGAGGACGGCCGCCGGCAGAAGCCTTCTTTTCGACTCTCTTCCCAAACAGTTGGCAGCAGAAGGCTGTCAATATTCATCAAAGGCAGAAAGCTCAGGATGTATTTGCAGGTGCTTACGAAATCAAAACTAACAGGACGGGCTAACGGATACTTACCTCATCACGACTGCAGACATCTATATTTATTAAGGGGAGAAGGTGGCAGAAATAATGGGAAAAGAATCGCACTGATGTGTTTTCAGGCCCACATTAAACTCGTAGTTTTATCATTTTTTGTAAACATTTCGGACAAAAATAATAATGTAAATAATAAAAAATTAAAGTGAGATGTACAATGAAGTTTCGGGCGTTCAGCCGCATAAAGTTTACTTCTTCTAATATTTAGGCTGAGAAACGTCCAGCCATCTTCAGGGAGAGTCGAAGACTGACGCTCCAGCACACGCTTCGTGCTTATAAACGCGCGGGCCGCGCTACTGCGCATGCGGCCACAGATACAACAAGGCGCCAAAGACGTTAGTCGGCGGCAAGGAAGTACACGTATGAGTAAATTATGTCTGCGGCTGCATGGTCGATTACTGCGGAGAAATCGATGTGTTATGATCTGTGCTGTGGCGGCGTCTTTGTAAATTTAGTAAAGAAACAGCCGGATTCCATGATTTATCTAAACTGAAGCCGCTGTCTCTGTTGATTAAATTCCTCCCGAAGCGAATTTCTATTGCTTCTTTCACCACTGAGTCCCAGAAAGATGAAGTGGAGGCTAAAATTTTGACGTTTTCGTACGTCATGGAGTGTCCAGCATCAATACAGTGCTCTGCCACTGCCGATTTATTTGGTTGTAAGAGACGGGTAGAGTAGTACTTTCGGTATGGATTCCATTCTACCGATAGACTTCTCAGAATGTCGATATCACTACGATGTGAAATAAGTGAATGCTGGAAAAATGGGAATTTTTAACTGTATTTCTTAATTCTGATTTCTACGAAAGCTGTAGGAAGTGAGCAAGTACAATATATATTGTATTAAACAAGACATGGTGCAGTGTGAACATTGTCCGCTTTCATTGTGTGTTTTAAAATGAATCATTCTTAATTCATGTTGGTAAATATTTAACTTCACTACGTTGTTTCAAGTTGAAATTACTCTGCTACCTCATTAAATTCTCGCTATTCCTATATGAAGGCAGCGAAGTGCAGCAACAGTGCCGAAATAACTTTGAGAAGTTCAGTGTATTCTTTTCTGATTGTGTGGTTTTAATTCTATTTCGTCTTTTATTGGTGGAAGTAATCAAACCAAGATAAAAGTAAAGTGTATGACGTAATTCAGCAAACATATCCGTAATTCAGATAGTATTATAATGCTTCAAAAACACAATGAAGCCAGTTTAGTGCTAAACAAACAATGTAATTTTCAAACATTAGTAGGTAAACTACAGAAATTAAGAAAAGAATGGATCGTGGACAATGTACAAGACAGATGTATTGTGATATTAACATGTTGGGTTTAGTGGAAACGATTTGTGAAATAAACGATTTATTTAGTTACAGACGTAATTAAGTTAGATACAAAACGTTTTACCTCACACAATCGGCATAATTCGGTTGCTTACAAATCGTCAGGCGGACTCATACGTATGAACGTACGTGCGTCAGAACAGATATCACCTGATATTTTGAAAGTGACATGACATTAGCTGATACTTCAACTGCATCGGAATTTCGTAAGCCACTTTATGAACAACCTAATAAATCGGCAGTAGCAGAGCACTGTACTGATACTGGACACTCCATGACATACGAAAACGTCAAAATCTTAGCCTCCACTTCATCTTTCTGGGACTCAATGGTGAAAGAAGTTATTGAAATTCGCTTGGGGATGAATTTAATTAACACAGCGGCTTCAGCTTAGATAAATCTTGGAATCCGAAACTTTCTTTAATAAATTTACAAAGACGCCGTCACAGCACAGATTATAACACATCGATTTCCCCGTAATAATCAACTATGCAGCCACAGATATAACTTACAAACACGTGTACTTCCTTGCCGCCGAGTAACGTCTTTGGCGCCTTGTTGTATCTGTGGCCGCATGCGCAGTAGCGCGGCCCGCGCGTTTATAAGCACGAAGCGTGTGCTGGAGCGTCAGTCTTCGACTCTCTCTGAAGATGGCTGAACGTTTCTCAGCCGAAATATTATAAGTAAACTTTATGCGGCTGAGCGCCCGAAACTTTTTTGTACAGTCATTGCGCCGCGAAAACATGAAGATGCACTTATAGTGATATGATTACGACTCTACTATTCTGGTAATATCTATGCACCCAATACGTAACCCTTTTAGGAAAAAAGGAGAAAAAAATATTGCGGAGTGGCGGGTCTCGAACCACGGACTATGTGAGTCACAGTCCTACACGCTGCCCACTACATTACAGCGAACAGGTACGAAATTCGTTCTTTATTTTCTTACTATTGATGGCAGTTGTTAACTGATGCTAATATGGCGTTTTTAGACACTAGATTATCATTTATCGTACGAAGAACGACGTGTTTGTGTTAATTCGCCGGCCGCGGTGGCCGAGGTGACTGAGGCGCTGCAGTCACGGTCAGCACAGCCACTACGGTCGGGGGTTCGAATCCCCCCTCGGGCATGGATATTTGTGCCGTCCTAGTTCGTAAGTAGTTCATAAGTAGTTTGTAAGTTTAGGGACTGATGACCCCGTAGTTAAGTCCCATAAGCTTAACAAACATTTGAACATTTGTGTTAATTCTTCAGTTGCTTTGAAATAACAACGAGTAAGTTATAATAAGTAAATCATCAAATACGCAACGCAAGATGGCGTTTGACAGAGAGTTCTGGGCGTGGAATGTCACGTGACATCTGCGAACGGCTGGTTTTCGTCAAATCAATGCACGGTGTCAAATCGCCGTTATTTTTGCAAAAATCTCCCAAAAGATACGAGATATGAAGAAAACATAAGAGAGCAAACTTGTAGAGAACTTCCCCCTCTACAAATTCGGTTATTCAGTTTTCGTGTCAGATGAATGGTTAAGCCGATATTTTCATTTAAATATCGAGCTGTCAAAAAACGATCGCAAAGGCCCACTTTTAGTGTTACTACCGTAACCTAAAGTGGGCTAAAAATCTTTGCTTATTTGATAGTAAATATAATTGAGATTATTATAATTTTTTTTATTTTAACTACAAATGGTATAAAATAATTAATACCTTAAGTAGTGTAATACGCCATGTCCATTTTTCAAAGTACCCAAATGAAAGTTTCAATGCTCTTATTTAGAAGAGATGTCTGAAGACTGTGTGTGGTAGTGAATATTTCTGCTTGAAAGCTGCAGCAATGTTTAATGATGGGAATGTAACAAGAGTTAAGATTCTAATGAAGTTTGATTTCTTGCACAATTCTGCTTTTGAGCCTAGAAATGTGGGTTTACAAAGCTGTGATTTTCATATACGACACAACAGTGTTTAAAGAAGGCTGTGGGGCCATTTTTTGTTTCAAGCAGTGTGGTATAGAAGGCTGTGAAGTCTGAGTAGATACTGCAGATCATCGATGGGCAGCGAATCGCGAAGGCAGAGACTTCAGTACAGTATATAGAAAAAAATTGCTGGGTAAAGGAGCAGAATAGGTAAAAGAGCTGCAGAGGATGATAAGGAAGAAGTGCAATATGGATATGGTTTCTGCAACTTAAGGTTTTCTCTTTTCAGGAACACATATATGAGAAACTATTGCAAGGATTGAGATGAAGTTTGCCACACCTATTCTTTTACATGGAAGTAGTATTTAAGTGAAACACAGTTTTAATGTAGACATTATTAAGAGTTTTATGGCTGATATTGGAAAAATTGCGCGTAAAAGTGTTCGAATCCAAAACATTACAGAAAATAATACCATTAATTTACCAAAATGGTACTACACTTAATCATACATTCTTTAGTGTGGAAAATTGCCAAATTTGTCTGGAAATAATGAAAGAGTGTACCTTAAAATATTAATGTAACAAAAAATTCAAAATTCTCACAGCATTAAAATGTTATTAAAAATTCTGAATTTGTTTTAAAAGCATATTGGATCCGTATATACAGGGTGTTACAAAAAGGTACGGGCAAACGTTCAGGAAACATTCCTCACAGACAAAGAAAGAAAATATGTTATGTGGACATGTGTCTGGAAAAACTTAATTTCCATGTTAGAGCTCATTTATTACTTCTCTTCAAATCACATTAATCATGGAATGGAAACACACAGCAACAGAACGTACCAGCGTGACTTGAAACACTTTGTTACAAGAGGATACATGCATCCACCCTCCGTCGCATGGAATCCGTGATGCGCTGATGCAGCCCTGGAGAATGGCATATTGCATCGCAGCCGTCCACAATACGAACACGAAGAATCTGTACATTTGATACCGCAGTTGCGTAGACAAGAGCTTTCAAATGCCCCCATAAATGAGTCAAGAGGGTTGAGGTCAGGAGAGCGTGGAGGCCATGGAATTGGTCCGCCTCTACCAATCCATCGGTCACCGAATCTGTTGTTGAGAAGCGTACGAATACGTCGACTGAAATGTGCAGGAGCTCCGTCGTGCATGAACCACACGTTGTGTAGTACTTGTAAAGGCACATGTTCTAGCAGCACAGGTAGAATATCCCGTATGAAATCATGATAACGTGCTCCAGTGAGCGTTGGTAGAAGAACTTGAGAAATACTAAAATGAGCTTTAACATGGAAATTAAGCGTTTCCGGACACATGTCCACATTTTTTTTTCATTGTGTGTGAGAAATGTTTACTGAAAGTTTGGCCGTATCTTTTTGTAACAACCTGTATCAGTGTGCAAAATTTCAGTGTGATTGAACAAAAAAGATATGAATTTACAAAAATATCAGTGCAAGACTGCCACCGTGTCCCGTAAAGAACCCCATTAGCAGATATTTAAATTCAGAGTGCATATGTATGTTGTCCTGATCGAAGAACACTGCATTAACAAAACACAATTTACTTCCAAGTATTTTACACAGGCCGGTAGCTATAAGTTCTTCAGTCCGTGACACGTAAAAAGCTTTGAGTTAGGATGGAAATGAATCTCCTGATGAACAAAACTAAACACTTCTTCTAGATGGGTCGAGTGACTAAAGAAAGTCTATCGCTGATAGCGAGTCCCACTCGTAGCGGGTTTGACTGATTTATCGCGTAATTGAAGTTCAGCGGATTTCTTTTAGTGGTCATGTGTATTACTTAATTGCCAACTTTCACACTATGTAGAAATTTTGTCTAAATCGCTTTGCAGTTGCTTTTGATCCTCTGTTGACTTAACTAACCGCGTCATCCGCGAACAGTCTAAGGGAGCTATTCAGATTGTCTCCTACAAGGTGTCCAGAAAAGGACTCCTTCATTTCAAAATTAAATATCTCGAAAACAAAGATCGATAGAGGAATGCAGTAAACGGTATGTTTATTGTGAAAACTGTAAGAAGTTTATACAGAAATTTGAAATAATAGTTACAAAAGCTGCTAACAGATGGCGCTGTAATCGCCATACGTAAAGCCTAGTATAAATAGTGATCCGAAGCCTAGCGCAATCAGTTCCACTAATGAAACGTGAAAGGAGGTTAGCGTACCGAAGGAAGAGATTAAAACCATGTACTCCATTGAAAAACGCGTTTTCCTGGTGCTAGAGTACCACAGGTTAGAAGAGAGTCCTACGGTAGCAAGGCGAAGTTTTCAATCAAGATTTAATGTTCCAAAAGGACCCGATGCGAAAACCATTCGTACACTCTTCGCAAAATTTCAACGAACAGGCAGCGTATCTGATGATCTAGTGGGGCATGTTGGCCGCAAGCAAACCGCAGTTACGCCTGAAAATATGGCCACAGCATCTGGAATTATTCAGCGAAATCCAACGTCATCCGTACGTAGAATTGCATCTGAGACTGGTTTGAAGGGTTCCAGCACGCAGAAAATACTGAGAAAGAGCCCACACATGTTTCCATTTACAATTCAAACGCACCAGGCCATACCCGTACGAGCTGTGCAACAATGGGTTGCCTTTGCTAATCAGATGCTCACAATGATTGATAGTGAAGGATTTGATGTTGGCTCCTTCTGATTTACAGATGAAGCATACTTCTACATGAATGTATACGTAAATAAGCAGGACTGGCGATTATGGGGTTCTGGAAAGCCATTTTGGTATGAAGCGAAACCCCTGTAATCTCCTAAAGTCACTGTGTGGGCTGCAGTATGCAGCAGAGGCATTTTTTTTTTCATTCGAGAAACGGTCACTGGTGCACGTTACGTTGCAATTTTGGAACAATTTGTCGCCACACAGCAAGCGTTAGAGGATCGACCAGGTACTGAATGGTTTATGCAAGATGGAGCCCAACCACATCGGACCGAACAAGTGTTTCGCTATCTTGAGGAATACTTCGGGAATCGAGTCATTGCTTTGGAATATCCCAAATTTACTAATGCAGGCGTGGATTGGCCTCCATATTCGCCGAATTTATTCCCTGTGACTTTTTTTTGTGGGGCAAAAGTGAAAAGACATGGTCTACCCGAAGCATCCCGCCACGCTGGACGAGCTTGAATCGGCGATCTCTGTGGCATGTGAATCCATTTCGGTTGAGATAGTACGAAATGTGATGGCGAATTTCATTCTTCGTTTACGCCACTTCTGTAGTGCCAATGGTGAAAATTTTGAAAACATTGTGATGTGATTGTTTTCATACGATTATTTCACTTATGTATGAGCTGATATGAGCTGTACAGCGAACAGCGCCATCTGTTAGCAGCTTTTGTAACAATTATTTTCAAACTGCTGTATAAACTTCTTACAGCTTTCACAATAAACATACCGTTTACTGCATTCCTCTATCGATCTTTGTTTTCGAGATATTTAATTTAAAATCAGGGAGCCCTTTTTCTGGACACCCTGTACATTGTTTATAAACAGAAAGAAGAGTAGGAGACCTATAACGCTTCCCTGGGGAACGCCAGATATCATTTCTGTTTTACTCAATGACTTACCGTCAATTACAACGAACTGTGTCCTTTCTGATGTAGGTGAATCTAATCGCACAATTGGGGCGATACTCCATAAGCACGTAATTTAATTAGAAACCGATTTTTGGGAATCACTCCTATTGCCTTTCTTGAATATTGGAGTAAATTGGGCAACTTTCCAGTCTTTGGGTACGGATCTTTCGCTGAGTGATCGGTTATATATGATAGCTAAGTATGGAGCTATTGCATCAGCATACTCTGAGAGGAATCTAGTTGGTATACAATCTGGCCCGGAAGATTTGTTTTTGTTCAGTGACTTAAGTTGTTTTACTACTCTTGGAGGGGAAGGGAAACGTAATCGAAGTAGAGTCGCCACTACGATAGCGAAACCTACACACAGGAAAGCAAGAAAAGAGCCGGCAACGATCACTTTTAATGGATAGTTATCTTGCTTTCTACAATTTGCGTGTCACCCGGTAAATCGACTGCGGGGGTCCGCACTGCTTGGACTCTGTCAAACATGTAGTGACGTCCACTTTGAGGGTCGTTGACATTTCATGTCTCTTTAAATACAGTGAACTGTTCAATTCGGTTACTATGACCGTGGTAGCCTCCCATTCCAGCGTACATAATTTTGCGTGACTATTATCACCAATGTGGTTTCTGTGTAGGAGACGCAAATTACTCCTCGTGGTCCGTCTGTATTTTATACACTTCAAATCCAATGTGCGTCAAGAGGACCTGTTAAACGTTTTACGACAAACCACTATGATCTCTCTAATAGTATTCAAGTTACAATTTTTCTGAAACGATAACGGTACTTCATGGGTACATTGTGTAACCCTTTCTAAGCTTTTAAAACTTTTTAGCACTGCAAACAGTTACGAGTATGTTTTATAATCTGGAGACTTCCGATTTGTAATATCATTAATGCTGTGAGATATACAGCAGAATATACTGCTGTATAATTAATTTTCACCGTGATGTCATCAATAAGATAATTCAGGGTCGTTTACTTCAGTTGTTTGTATCGTGGTATCACTGATATCCTGAATGTGGTTGAGTCAATGTTCACATTACAGTCGTGAGATTCCGGCCGGCCACCAGTAAATTCACGGAATTGTAAACCGCACTGCCGACTGCAGTTCTCCTATCGCCATCGAATTACAAAGCACGCTGTTCAAGTTTCACCTACTTTCACGAGGCTGAAAATGATCTCTCAATATTAATATTTGCTTTATTTATTCAAAATAAATGACATTACTATGTTCCTACACATTTATTCCATGTTCTGTTACATTGATTTAAATAAGAAACAACATCTTGCAGAAACAAAATTATTTAAGTTGGTTAATTCCCAAATATTTTTTTACCGTCGTTGTGATATATTCTGCGTTTTCGTTTTCTTTCATTATAACTGAAATTTATTAATAGATAATTTATGTGGCTTAGGTATAAGTTCAAAATGTTCAAATGTTTGTAAATCTATCGGAACAAACTAACCTACGGGCGACACACACACCCACGCCACAGGGAGAACTCGAACCTCCGATGGCGAGCAACCGCGCTCTCCGCAGCGAGGCGCCTTAGACCGCTCGGCTAGTCCACCGCGGCTAAGAATAAGTTGACGACAGATTTTCTAGTTGGTTTGATTACATCAGTGTTATGTGATTTTAAAAGATTAGTATGCACCTGGATTAAATGTTCAAAATTCATGATAGAAACATTATTGTTTCTTTTAAATATTTCTTGATTTTAACGGGCTAAAAATAAGACTATGAACCATGTTAGTAACTCCGCAGAACTATATCGTTTGTTATCTGCAACAGGTTTTCCCATCACCTATCAGTCTGTAGGTTGTATAGACAAACACTTTTGCTTAACCATCCTGTATATGGTCTTCTTTTCTGTTGGTAGCAAAAAAAACAACTTATATCCACGAAAACGCAAGGCACGTGTTAAATCAAAACGAACACGTCAATATCTGATGTCAACGTATACCTAATCGACATAAATTCTGTGTGTGAATATTTCAGAAACAACAGATAAAATCCATAACATATGACACAAGATTGTTCCCTTTTCTTCGTCTAAGATTTAAATAACAAGAAAAAGCTGGAAAAAATAAACTACACTCCTAGAAAATGGAAAAAGAACACCACGTATTCGTAACCCAGCAGAGCGAAATTTCATTGACACATTCTTGAGGATGTATGCAACACATGATCACGCAGTCAGAACCATGCGCACGTCAGTACAGTCACCAGAGAGTGCACAATGTCGACGCTAGTATCGTGTATACCCTCCTTTTTCAGCAATGCAGTGTGCAACTTTCTCATGAAGACGATCGTACAGGTGCCGAATGACGTCTTACGGTATGGCCTACCATGCAATTTCTATCTGGTGCCTCAGTTTCTGTCGTGTGGACCGCGCCAAGATTACGTTTCATCCGGTCCCAGACATGCTCAATGGGGGACAGATCTGGGGTAATGATGGGCAGGATAGTGGACGGACACCTAAAAGAGCACTTTGGGTTATACGGACATGCATTGTCCTGCTGGAAAAGCCCATCGCCTTTTTGGTGCCTGAACCGTGAGAAGACGGGTTGAATGATGGTTTCAGTATACCGAGTATTGTTCTATTTTCCCACAACGAACACCAGAGGAGAACGACCACTATAGGCTATGGCTCCCCACACCATAATGGCAGGTGTCGGCCCCGTTTGCCTCTGTCGCGTACACTATAGATTTCCGCACTCCCCTGCACGACACCACGGACTCATATGACCATCATTAGCACCGAGACAGCGACGAATCTCATCACGGAAGACGTCTCAAGTCGTCCCTTCATAAGCGCCTACTATGACACCATTGGAGGCGGGCAGAACGATGTTGGGGCGTGCACGGAGGACTCACTAACAGCACACATGATGGTGCATCGTTGTGAGGGGAGCGATATTCTGCACTCGCAATTCTCCTTAGTGATCGTCTAGAGAACATTGAACAGTGCACGGTTCACTGAAACCATAATTTAACCCGTCGTGCACCAACAAGGTGATATGCTTTTCCAACTGGACAATACAGATCCACATGTAACCCAACGTGCTCTTCAACTATACTGGCCAGCAAGATCCCAAGATCCCTCCCCCATTGAGCATGTTTGATACGTCATGTTGGGCGATCTGCATGAGGGGACGAAATCTGGCCCAACAAAGGAATGAGGTGAAAATTGCATGGCAGACTATTACACATAGCACATTCGGAACCTTTAAGATCGTTTCCATGAAACAGCTTGAATTGCTGCAAAAGGAGGGTATACACGGTATTAACGACAACATTGCGGGCGCTCTGGTGTTGTACTCACGTACGTACGGATCTGCCTGTGTGATCGTGAGTTGTATACGATCTCAAGTATGTCCCAATAAAATTTCCCTCTGCTGTTTCGACGAATTCACCGTGTTATTTTTTCATTTGCCACGAGTGTATTTCTTATCTATTATGTTAGACGCCAACAAAAAGGAATTGCCTGCAAAGTAGTCGTTTGGCTATTCAGAAATCAGTTGCTATATACATTCCACAGACAGCTGCATTGCGGACTGCTTTCCTCGTTTCTACGAGCTTTCTGCTTTATGCTGAGTTTGGGGTCAGTTTTACTCATCGTGACTGCAGCGAAGCCATCTCAAGACGAGACATTGCGCGTCTCACTCGCTGCTGCTTGGAGGGAGCTTAATGCACCGTAAAGGAAATCCCTCCTCAGCTGCTTCTATTTGGGCCTGCCTGAAGACATTCTGCTGCGCTCGGAACCTCTCGACAAATCTGCTCTTCCAAGCGCGAGAAGATCCTCATTCTGTCGTTTGCAGCTCTTTGGTCGCCTGCTTTTGCAAAGAACTTTTGTGGTCTTTCTTATGTCTTATTTTGATATTTAAATTTGAAAGTATTCTCCTCGTCTCGTACAAAAAGTGAAAAGCTCATTGCTAAATGATGAATAGTGAGAGGGTTTAAAACCTCTTGTAAATTTTGAAGAGCGGAGAATGTATTACGCTCTTTGATTAAGCTGTCAGCCTGAAGTGAAGCAGCGCGGTCTATGCGGCTTCTTGTTATATATATTTAGAGTTTTTTTAATTATTATTATTTTTTAATGCCACAGGGCGTAAAATTAATAGAATCTTATCGTCATGTCAATGTTTGTTTAAAAATTATTAAATTTCTCTCTCTGTCTTTTTTTTTTTTTTTTTTTTTTTTTTTTTAATTTATTTTATGCCCTAACATTAGGCTTGTATACTGGTAGTTCATCAAAATTGAGAACTCGACATTCAATCAAGTGCCAACACACCATCAGGCTAATACAGTTCACTCTATATCGTGTTTCCCTTGAAATACTTCACACAATAGATATGCTTAGAGATAACTTAAAAACTATTTATTTATTGATTAATTTACCGTGGCAAGATTACGGCCTTCAGATCCTCTCTTACAACTAACCTTCATATTTTACATTTTCTGTATTACATGTTATACCAAATATAGACAAATTAAAATTTCCAAAAAATACGGGTAACAAAAAGACATACAGTTGAAATTCGTGTTTGATAAATAACAAACATGTCGAGTATTACAATCAGATATGGTGTTAATTATGGCTGCTAGCAGCAATGGGGATGGAAAAATTTTTGAAACAGGGAAGAAAACTGAGTGTAATAATATACAAATAAGGGGACAGAAAGAAACAGCAGGTGACATGATTTATGGTGACAGAAAGAGGAGGAAGAGTAATAACGGAGACAAGGGGATTGGTTTTACTATCAGAGAGAAAGTTTATACGTGAGTTTTGGGGAGAGTTTTAAGAGAATGACATAAAGAAGGGTTTCAACTTTTTCTTAAATGTTGCAGAAGACTGATAAGTTGGGTCTTGCGTTAATATGATGATAGCACGAAAGACGTTTAAAGTCTGAGGCGACATACTGGGGTGTTTGCTCACTGAGCGGTCGATAGAGAAGGCACAGCGTTTGGTTGTCTGGCTGTAGCTACCGTAACTGACTGTATGAAGCACAAATATTATCATATCGAAGAATGTTGCATACATACCGTACGCACGCATTCATTGTTTAATCGTCTTGTGTCATTCTGAATCATATCTCAAGAGTGAAGGTTTGGTAGAACGAGTGAATTCACCAGTTTGAATTTTACATTTTATGGAAAGATGTTAGAAAACTTTTTGGGGGCATAAAGACAGGCGGAGGTATTATCTGCCCAATTTAAATGTTCAACGATAAATACACCCACATTTTTAACGGCAAGACCACATACGCTTTTTATTTTGTGCACATCTTTAACAAAACACTTTGCACACACTTTCACCGTAAATATTGCTAGAAATGGAGAGTGCTTTTGATTTTCGGTTTCAGTTTTACCTCTCTATCTACATTATTCCGTGATTTATTAAGTTTTCGAATTTGTACTGACTTTTTTATCACCCGGTACATAAAAGCGTATTTTTCTGTTAACATGCATTTTTTAAATGCAAAAATATCTATTGACACTAACAAATTATAAGTAGTGTAAATCAGAATGTCAGTGGAGTTTGTTGCATGATTATAGTGCAAGTCTTTTACGAGATTTCGTATTGTGAAAACTTTCAACAGCCACACTTCTACACACACACACACACACACACACACACACACACACACACACACACACAAACTGAAAAGCAATATGAGTGCATAAAGTAGTGATGTGTATTCTGACCAGATAAGAGAAAATTGACCATCATAGACTGTGTTGAAAATGACCACCGGCAGCCGAAATACAATCTTCTAGTCTGGTATGGAAAGATTGACGTTATAGCATTTCAGTGAAAATGCCCAAGTAGGATGTAGCAATACGTCGTTGTATTACACCGGGGGCAGTTGGTATGTCTTCGCAGACAACGCTTTTCAGCTTTCCCATGAGGAAAACATAAACAAATAAATAAAAATAAAATCTTACAGGAATCTCATAATCGTCAACATGCAGCTTGTGATGGACAGAGATGTGATACAAATGTATATCGAAGGAGAATTCGTAGAACACTTATCTAGCTCATGCCACTTGATTGTGCGATTGTATTGGAACTAACGTACGGATCAACTGCAAGAGCAACCAAAACGTTAATTTCTCCTTCTGTTTTCGCCTGTTTCCTTCTGTTACGTTATCTAGGCGTTAACTACCACAGTAAGTGGTCGAAGAGGATGCATAGTTACCGAGATGGGTAACGTCTATTGGGATATTTTTCTATATATACCTTACAAACACCAACTGCATTTTTCCTTAACTCTTCATACAGGATGAGCATATATAAACTGGCGGTCTATTCCTTCCTTTTTTTTAATGTTTTTAATTTCTGAACTTGCAAAAGTTTCTTTCTTTGTTCGGGTAGGCTGTTCAAGCAAACGGTAGTATGTGTAATCGCGTGATTTTCATCCTGTTTACATGAATTTTAAGTAGTTAAACGTGGTATTTCATTTCTCTAATTTTTACGATTTTTGAAATTCTGGTGCTTAGTAGAATTTTGCGATGACGTGGGTTTCCACTAATCGGTAATCTTTCCTTTGCTTTCCTTTCCTTTCGTTTCCACAAGCACCAACCACATCAAATTCAATCTTCAATGCTTTTGAATTAGTTATAGTTTTATTTCATTACGAGTGATGTGCCTGGTTTTGAGGACAAAAGTTCTAAAGGGGTCGGAATCGAGTTTTATTCAAATAGTGCTCTGGAACATCCAAACCCCACACATGCATTACTGTCGCAGCTTCGCCTCGTCTTGCTTTGGCAGATTGGTGAATGTTGCACACGCTTCGCATATAATTGTGTGTGTGCTTCCCCCATGTGAAGAATATATCCGACCAAATCACCCCTTTCCTCAACTTTCGTAGTTTTTAAAAAACCTGCTTTTCTTACCAGGAAAAACTTTGCTTGTGTGTGGAAAATTACATGCTGTTATTTAAGGACCAGCAAGTGACATGTGTTCTTCCTGGTGTTTAAGAAATCGGTGCCCCCATTTATGTTAACGAGCAATTAATGCCATTGAAATTTAATTGTGTCAGTGTAATTTAACAAACCCCTCCCGTTTGTTTAAAAAAATTATATTTTGCTTTTACCAGTAAGCAGATGCTGTTTTCATATTTCTGTTGCGCTATAAAAAAATTCACTACCATTTCATGTCCGATACCACATGAAAGGTAGTTCTTAATTTTAAATCTGCTCTGGCCAAAGTTTCAAATTAATGAAATTTATTCCAACGGGCACAATATTTCGGCGATCATACATGTCGCCATCATCAGGTGAACTGACGGACTGAGCAATTGGAAACGTGCCGGCATGGAGATCTGGTGTTCAATGCATAGATGCTCGACGGTACGCATCGTCTGTCCAATATATGACTTTCCACACTGACACGGAATCTGGCACACGCCGGCCTTCCTCAAACCGAGATCTCCTTGGCGATCCCCACCAGTGCACGAATTGTATTCGGCGGACAAAAAACAGTTCCAACCTGGTGTTTCTTCAAAATGCGGGCGACCTTCTCCGAGAGTGCGCCGGTATATGCAACGAACGCAGTGCCTTCATCCCCCCCCCCCCTGCTGTGTTGTAGTGGTTGGGCGAAGAGCCCGCTGAATCTGCCACTCTGAGTACCCAATTTTTCGGAATAGAGTTCTCAGGTGTTCCAATTCCTGGGGTAGACTCTCTGCGTCGGAGATAGTGCGCGCCCTATGTACCAGAGTTTTAAGTACCCCATTCCTGTGTGAAGGGTGGTGACAGCTGTCTGCGTGTAAATACAGATCAGTGTGCGTTGTCTTCCGATACACACCATGACCCAGGGTGCCATCAGCTCTTCTCTTGACCAAGACGTTAATGAACGGTAATTTACCCTCCGTTTCGTCTCCATAGTGAATTTGATGTTGGGGTGTATGGAGTTCAGATGTGAGAGGAAGTCAAGGAGTTTATTCATACCATGTGGCCTGATGGTTCCACTGCGCGACCGCGGTGCGGAGCGCGGACCACGAAGGGGTCGCTCCGCGGGCCGAGGGTATTTACATCGCCGGCTACCGGGCTAGAACCCAGTTCCCTTCGAGCCGCCGTAGCGTGCGGATCTCCGTGCCGGCGTGTTTCCAGGAGCTCAGTCCGTCATTTCACCTGATGATGGCGACGTGTATGGTCGCCAAAATATTGTGCCCGTTGGACACTATTGACCGGCAGTACACCCATGGATATTTTGGTTATCAAATACGCCGGGAGAAACTCAAGAATCAAAAAATTTATTCCGTTTAACGCCAGTACTGATAACAAAATTTTTGAATTATCCTCTTTTGATACTAAACTGTTCTGGTCCCTCAAGCCAACTTTCCTCTGGGCCAAGGAACTAGGGTTTAAAGGTGAAATTGAATTTTATTTAGGTTCCACGTAACTAGATTCTGATTCAGTTTGCAACTTGTGGAGGAACAGGCGGCTGTTAAAGTGACTAGTTGATAAGGGTGAACGAGCACTGCATTGGCCGGGAGTAATGCTACCATTCCATGTATCTGATTATGCTGAAGCGATAGCTCCTTACTTAACAGCTATTTACAACCGCTCTCTCAAAGAAGGATCTGTACCAAAAGATTGGAAAGTTGCACAGGTCACACCTATATTCAAGAACGGCAGTAGGAGTAACCCACTAACCTACAGGCCTATTTCATTGACTTCAATTTGCAGTAGGGTTTTGGATCATATCCTGTATTAAAATATTATGAATTATCTCGAACAGAATGATCTATTGGCTCAAGGTCAACATGGATTTAGAAAATATCGTTCATGCGAAACACAACTAGCTCTTTATTCACACGAAGTGATGGGTGCTATCGACATGGGTTCGCAAATCGATTCCGTATTTCTTGATTTCCAGAAGGCTTTTGACACCGTACCTCACAAACGGCCTTTAATCAAATGCGTGGTTATGGTATATCGCCCCATATTTGCGATTTCCTGTCAGAGAGGACACAGTTGGTAGTAATCGATGGTAAGGCATCGAATAAAACAGAGGTGATAACGAGCGTTCCACAGGGTAGTGTTATTGGTCCCCTGCTGTCCCTTATTTACATAAAGGATTTAGGGGAAATTCTAAGTAGCTCTCTTAGGTTGTCTGCAGATGACGCCGTCTTTTACCGTCTAGTAAAATCATCTGAAGATCAAAACCAATTGTAGAACGATCTGAAAAATATATCAGTATGGTGTAAAATTGGCAGTTGACTCTAAATAATGAGAAGTATGAAGTCGTCCACATGAGTACAAAAAGAAATCCGTTAAACTTTGTTTACAAGATAAATCAATCAAATGTGAGGGCCGTAAACTCCACAAAATACCTAGAAATTACAATTAATTCTGACTTAAATTGGAAAGAACACGTAGATAATGTCGTAGGAAAGGCGAACCAGAGACTGCGCTTTATTGGCAGAACCCTTAAAACATGCAACAGAACTACAAAAGTGCATACACTACGCTTGCCCGTCCTTTTATGGAGTATTGCAGCCCAGTGTGGGATCCTTATCAGATGGGTTTGACGGAGGACATCGAAAGAGTCCAAATAAGGGCAGCTAGTTTCGTATTGTCACGATACAAGGGAGACAACGGTGCGGAAATGATCAGGATATGGGATGGGAATCATTACAAGTAGTGGTTTAGTAGCCGAGCGGTCTAAGGCGTCTCGCTGCGGAGCGCGCGGTTGCTCGACGTGAAGGTTCGAGACCTCCCTGGGGCATGGGTGTGTGTGTCTTGTCCTTAGGTTAGTTTACCTAGGTTTAAGTAGTTTGTAAGCTACGGACTGATGATCACGCAGATTGGTCCGATAGATTTACAAACATTTGAACATTTGAATCATTCAACAACGGCGCTTATCGCTGCGGCGTGGGCTACTTACGAAACTAAAATCGCCAACATTCTCCGCCGAATGCGAAAATATATTGTTGACTCCCACTTACATAGGTAGATATGATCATCAGAATAAAATACGAGAAATCAGAGCCCGAACAGAGAGATTCAGGTGCTCATTCTTCCCGCGCGCTATTCGAGAATGGAATGGGAGATAAAATAGTAAAACGGTGGTTCGATGAACCCTCTGGCAGGCACTTAAATGTGATTTGCAGAGTATCCCATGTAGATGTAGAAACCTCCACGGCCTTGTGTTGAAGCGCAGCCGAGGTCGGCATGGACGCCTCCGCATCTGGTATGCGCGCGCGTCTGACTTCGCAGCAGGCGGGGCGGCCTTTAGTGCGAAGAAATCGCAATTTACCGCGGCACGTTCTGGGGGTGCGCGGGGGCGGGATGTCGGTCTAATGAGACGGGCGGACGCGGCGTGCCAGAGGACCGGCCGAGGGTTGGCCGGGGGTGGCGCATGCATAATTTGTCCGCGCCGACATACACCGCGCTCGTCGTGTCAGCCGTGCAAAATTCACGCAACGGCTGAACTCACCTGTCTGCGCCCGCGGCCGCTACACTACTTCTCCATCACTACGGCGCCGGGCCGCATCACTCTTTCAACTCGTTTTCTGCCGCCCTCATCTTTGTATGCTACCTTTCTTTTATCTCTGCATCAACCCTTCTGCCCGTCCAAATTACCGCACCGAGGAGGACAGGAGATATCAGAGACACAGACGTTGTACTAACAAGGAAAGTATTTAGGCTCGAACAAATATATGCGAAAATCGTGTGAGAGATAATGTAAAGGTCCCTTATTGTACTAGCGATACTCTTGCATCTGCAAAACTTTGCAGTCCCCCGTCTCTGCGTGTGCCATGTCGCATTGCACATTGAGCTGCCGGTACACCAGTAGTGACGGTGCAGTGTGCCTCTGAAGTTACGTTTTGTGACGTCATTCGTGTAGTGAAGCGTCGGATAGGTCGGCGATTGAAAATGTATCCTGCTAATATAGTGTGACTGGTTGAGATGAAGTTACGAAGAAACCTTCTTCGTGAAGATGGTATTGGTGTAGAAGATGAATCATTCGCATGTTACCTGGTGTGTATTATAGTGTTTCTAATCCATGCTTACATTTCTGCAATATAATAGGTACCAAAAAACATGTGAATGATTCATCTTCTACACCAAGACCGTATTCACGACAAAGGGCTCTTCGGAATTTCATCTCAACCAAACGCAATACATTAGCAGGATTGATTACCAATCGCCGACCCATCTAACGCTTCACTACAAAAATAACGTCACAAAACGCAACTTCATAGGCACACCGCACTGTCCCTACTGGTCCCGAGTGGTGTACCGGCAGCTCAATGTGCGGCGTGGCACACGCAGAGGCCTCTAATTGGCGACTGCAGAGTTTTGCAGATGCGGGAGTATCGCTAGTGCAATAAGGGACCTTCACATTTTCTCTCACACGATTTTGGTGTACTTATATTTGTTCGATCCCAAGTACTTTCCTTGTAAGATAACATACTGTGTTATACAATGCTATCAGCATTGAGTGTTGCCTGCACTTCTGAACGTAGCAAAGCCTCTCCATTGAATCAATGAGGCTGTTTTTGGGGTATGTCAGCGAATGCTACTCCCACTCATTCATCTACATCTTCATCATACTCCGCAATTTACCGTAAGGTGCGTGACAGAGGGTACACTGTACCACTACTAGGCATTTCCTTTCCTATTCAATTCCCAAATTGAACGAGGAAAAAAAAGAATGCCTATATGCCTCCGTACGAGCCCTAATTTGTCTTATCTTGTCTTTGTGATCTTTACGCGAAATGTAAGTAGGCGGCAGCAAGATCGTACTACACTCAGCTTAAAATTCCGGCCCTCTAAATTTACTTAACAGAAATTCACGAAAAGAACGTCGTCTTTCTTCCAGCGATCCCCAATTGAGTTGCCGGAGCATTTCCGTGACACTCGCGCATTGGTCGAACCTACCGGTAACAAATCTAGCTGCTCGCCTCTGAACCGCCTCTATGTCTTCCTTTAAACTGATCTGCTGCGGGTCCCAAACACTTGAGCAATACTCAAGTCGTGGTTGTACAAGCGTTTTATACACGGTCTCCTTTACATCTTCCCAAAATTCTCCCAATAAACCGAAGTCGGCTGTCCGCCCAACTGTCTTTACATGCTCGTTCCATTTCATTTCATATCGCCTAGATATTTCAACGACGCGACAGCATCAAGAAGCTCACTACTAATGCTGTATTCGAACATTATGGTATTGTTTTTTCTACTCATGCGCATCACCTTACATTTTCCCACATTGAGAGCTAGCTGCCAATCTTCGCACCAACTAGAAATTTTGTCTAAGTCAACCTGTATGCTATTACAGTCAGTTACAGACGACACCCTCCCATACACCACAGCATCATCAGCAAACAGCCGCATATTACAACTTACTCTGTCCACCAAATCATTTATATACCCCCTGGGGCACGCCTGACGATACACTCGTCTCTGATGAACACTCGCCGTCGAGAACAACGTACTGCGTTCTATTACTTAGGAAGTCTTCCAGCCAGTCACAAATCTGTGAACCTATTCCGTAATCTCGTATCTTCGTTAGCAGTCTGCAGTGTGGCACCGCGTCGAATCACTTATTCCACTAGCGATACTCTCGCATCCGTCTGCGTGTGCCACGCCGCGTTGCACTTTGACCTGCCGGTACGCCAGTCGGGACCAGTAGTGACGGTGCGGTGTGCCTCTGAAGTTCCTTTTTGTGACGTTATTTGTGTAGTGAAGCTGCAGATGGGTCAGCGATTGGTAATCAATACTTATAATGTATTAAGATTGGTTGAGATGAAATTCCTAAGAGCCCTTATTCGTGCATACGGTCTTAGTGTAGAAGATGAATCATTCACATGTTTCTGGTATCTATTATAATGCAGTAATGTGAGCATAGATTAGAAACACTATAACAGGTACCAGGTAACATGCGAATGATTCATCTTCTACACCAATACCATGTTCACGAAGAAGGATTCTTCGTAACTTCATCTCAACCAGTCACAATATATTAGCAGAATTTTTTACCAATAGCCGACCTATCTGACGCTTCACTACACAAATAACGTCATAAAACGCAACTTCAGAGGCACTCTGCACGATCACTACTGGTGTACAGGCAGGTCAATGTGCAATGCGACATGCACACGCAGAGGCCTCTAATGGGCGACTGCAGAGTTTTGCAGATGCGGGAGTATCGCTAGTGCAATAAGGGACCTTCACTTTATCTCTCACACGATTTTGGTGTATTTATATTTGTTCGAGCCCAAGTACTTCCCTTGTAAGATAACATACTGTGTTATACAATGCTATCAGCATTGAGTGTTAGCTGCACTTCTGGACGTAGCAAAGCCTCACCATTGAATCAACGAGGCTCTGAATCTGTTTTTGGGGTATGTCAATGAATGCCACTTCCACTCATTGCCAAAACTGATCTTTTGTAGAGTCGGCTGTCGGGTGTCGTTCTGCAATCGGCAGGATTACTTGGATAGATCGAGGTAACAGACATATCAAGGCACCAACGCAATCCGATAGGCGACAAAAAAGTTTTGAACAATGGCTGCGAAGTGTGGTTATATATTGCAATGTGGCCTAACTCTGAAGTTAAGGAAGGGCTAGCTCCAACACTTCAGAGATGTAACATTGGCTAATAAGTGCATCGGCAATCTTAGAGTAAGTGTCCCAATCGGTCCTGAACTTATCCGTATTGATAAGTTGCTAATAATGCTATTAGTTTCTCTGGTAAGACTGAGCTTCTTGGGGTTTGCCATAGGCAGCATTTTTTGAGAGCTTCCTATGGGTAATAAGAAGTGTGAAGTCGTCCAAATGAATACGAAAAGAAATCCATTAAACTTTGTTTACAAGATAAATCAATCGAATGTGAAGGTCGTAAACTCCACTTAATGCCTAGCAATTACTATTACATCAGACGTAAACTGGAAAGAACATGTAGTTAGTGTCGTAGAAAGGCGAAAAACAGACTATAAAAGATGCAACAGAACTACTAAAAGAGACTGCATACAATACGCTTGTCCGTCCTCATTTGGAGTACTGCTACCCAGTGTGGGATCCTTATCAAGTGCGTTTGACGGAAAACTTCGAAAGAGTCCAAAGAAGGGCAGCTCGATTTGTATTGTCACGATGAAGGACAGACAGCGTCACGAAAATGATACATGATCTGGGATGGGAATGATTACAACAACGGCGTTTATCGCTGCGGCGTGGGCTACTTACGAAACTCCAATCGCCAACATCCTCCTGCGAATGCGAAAATATATTAATGACTCCCACCTACATAGGTAGAAATAATCATCAGAATAAAATACGAGAAATTGAAGGATTCAGATTTCTTTCTTTCCGCGCACTATTCAGGAATGGAATGGTGGAAGAAAAGTACAAAGATGGTTCGATGAACCATCTGCCAGGCATTTATATGTGATTTGCACAGTATCCCATGTAGATGTAAATGTGTAGGTGCCGAAAAGAGTCTGGTATCTAAGTTCTGTCAATCGTTGTGTCAATCGTTCTTACTGCCTGCAATGAATCGAGGGAACTACGATGTAACCGTTTACTTAGTATAATTTCGTTTATAACAGGCTGCAATCCACGAACTAAACTAATACGTGTTCTTCGTTTTTTAAATAGATGCTCCCAGTGTCGCTCAGGAGAAAAAAAAAGTTCAAATGTTTGTAAATGTATCGGACCAAACTGCGTGGTCATCAGTTAAACTAAGGTAAACTAACGTAAGGACAACATAGACACACCCATGCCTAAGGGAGGACTCGAACCCCCGACGGCGAGCAACCGCGCGCTCCGCAGCGAGGCGCCTTAGAGCGCTCGGCTACTCCACCACGGCTCGGAGAGGGTGGGGGTTAGTGAGAATAGGCACTATAGAGAACACATCCTCGAGAAAGTTCCTTACAACGTTTTGATTTCTTCGCCTTGAACTTTAATCCCTTCTCCTAATTTCTACTTAATTTCTCCTCCAGATTGCTCCATGTACAGACTGAATAACATTGGAGAAAGACTACAAAACTACAACACTTCCGTTTCATGTCATTCATCTGAAACATTTCGTTGTCTATATTTTACCCATGATGACTTCAGAATTTGAAAGAGTGTATTCTAGTCAACATTGTTAAAAGATTTCTCCAAATCCACAAAATCTAGAAATGTAGGTTTACCTTTCCTTCATCTATCTTCTAAGATAAAGGGTAATGCGATAATTGCTTCTAGTGTTCCTATATTTCTCCTAAATCCTAACTGATTGTGTCTGAGGTGGGCTTCTACCAGGATTTACGTGTAGGAATTTTGCCACTATGACTTATTGAACTGGTAATATTGTGGTGTCGCACAAAGTCCAAAGTGCGCGCCACCTACTTTCGCCGCGCACCGCCATGCACGCACAGCGCGGTGTTCTTACGACGTCAGCCACGAGTGCCCAAGACGCAACGCAACCTGTTATCAATGTGGCACATCAGGACATGTAGAGTCTGTGTGTATGCAAATTAAAAACTCAAAGAACGGTACCGTTAGAAACAGTGCTTCGCCGAGTGCACGAACAGTTCATGCTGTCAATGTCATAGACGCTGTGGAATTGAACAGTGCTTTACTTGGTTCTCAATTGCAAGAAAGTTCTTCTGCGCCTACTGCAAAACTATGTAGTGAGCCACGTAGCAAGCGCAGACGAGCGCGTAAAACTGTGCATCGGAAATGGATTCGGGACAAGCAAAATGACTATGTACAGTGCAATCCTGTAGTGAAACTAGTGTCTTCTGCAAACTGCTCATTGTAAAAGTGCCCAGTACTGTGTAGTTAGTGAGAGTAGACTTGATGTAGTCACTCAAAAGTTTAGTGCAGTAGTTGGTGCATCTGTAGTAGCTTCGCAAGCTTGCACGGACGCCGAACCGGCGGTAGTGCCATCTAGGGACAGTAATATTAATCTGTGTGCCGATTCTGTGCCGCTTCCTACCACACGCAGCCCGCGCATGCGCAAGCGCCGCAAACAAGCTGTATTAGACGTTGCCCACATTCGTGCACCTGTCGAGCGCCACAAGCAAAAACTTTTTGTGAATCTTTCCATTGACAATAAGACTGTGCATTTTCAGCTCGATACTGGTTCCGCTGTCACTTTAATGAATAAAGAGACGTATGAACTTCTGGGTTCGCCAAAATTGTCGCCATGTCAACAAGTGCTAACAGCTTATACAGGTCAAAATAGTCCCGTACTAGGAATGTGTAGCCTGCCTGCCTCTTTTCAAGGTGTCACAAAAACAGTTGCTTTTGTAGTTCTTCAGGCCAAATCTACACAGAACATTTTTGGACTAGATACATTTGACTTGTTTGGTTTATCAATTCAAAGAGACGTGCTACAAATTTCGTCAGTAGTGCCTCAGCACGAAATAAATGCATTGTGTGAAAAATATAGTGACTTGTTTTCGCCGGAACTAGGTTGTGCAAAAGACTTTGTGGCACATGTAACTTTAAAAGAATCTGCAGTTCCAAAATTTCGTAAAGCTAGACCAGTGCTTATCGCAATTCGTGATAATGTTGCTGCAGAACTTAAACGTTGGCAAGATAGTGGAGTGATTTCTCCTGTTTCCGCGAGTCAGTGGGCCTCGACTTTAGTAATTATAACCAAGCCGTCAGGAAAACTTCGTCTCTGTGCGGACTTCAAATCAACAGTGAAGAGTCAAACAATTGTAGATACATATCCTCTGCCCAGACCTGACGAACTGATGGACAAATTAGGACAGTCTCGCTTCTTTTCTAAGATTGATTTAGCAGAGGCATACTTACAGATTCTGCTTGATGACGAGTCAAAAAAGTTTTTCGTCATTAATACTCACATGGGCCTTTTTCAATTTCAACGCCTACCCTTTGGCAGTTCTTCCGACCCCGCTATTTTTCAGCGTTTTTTTGGAACAGCTGACAGTTTCTGTGCCATGTTGCTCGAACTACTTAGATGATATTGTGGTATCAGGACGCACAGTTGAAGAACATTTATCTAACCTGGAGTGTCATTTCAAAGTGTTGATTGCAGCAGGTCTACGTTGTAATAAAGCAAAGTGTTCGTTTTTTCAAACTGAAATAGAGTACCTAGGCCATGTGATTAATGCACAAGGAATCCATCCCTTACAGTCACATCTTCAAGCGATCAAAGACTTGCCTCCTCCTAAGAATGTGCACGAATTGCAAGCAGTAATGGGAAAGCTTAACTATTATTTCAGGTTTATTCTCAATGACTCTCAGATTGCAGCTCCACTGCATCACTTACGTAGGAAGAATGTTCCTTTTGTATGGTCTAAAGATTGCCAAGTTGCCTTTGACAAATTAAAGTCTGCATGCTTGATTCCCTTTGACCCACAGAAGCCTGTAGTGTTAGCAGTTGATGCCTCGTCGTACGGTCTGGGTGCAGTATTGTCGAATCATATGGGATGTCACGATCGTCCTATTGCCTTTGCATCCAAGCTCCTGATGCCAACGCAACAGAATTACAGTCAGATAGAAAAGGAGGCATTAGCAATCATTTACGGCGTCACAATGTTTCATCATTATCTCTATGATAGAAAATTCTATTTGTTGACTGACCACAAGCCTCTCACGTCGTTGTTCTCACCCGCAAAGCCAATTCCGCCACGAACGGCACAAAAGCTTCAGAGATGGTCCTTAATACTGTCTAATTATCAGTATGAGATTTTGTACCGACCTACCACTAAACACGCCAACGCGGACACACTTTCCCGCCTTCCGGTTGACCAGGATGTGTCGTTTGATTCTTCAGAAATGGCATGTTGCCAGATAGACTCCAGAGATGCTTCCGCTGTCGCAGACTTCCCTTTGAACTCTCGTCGGGTTGCACAGGAAACAGCGGCAGATGCAGACCTAAGTGTGGTAGCACGTTTTACTCGCTTTGGGTGGTCTGCCAGAGCCAAAGACATTGAGCGGCCTCTGGTTGGACGTTATTTTGCACAACGTCATGCATTATCTTTAAGTCAGGGTGTTCTGTTGTTACATACCGACAACGACCAAACAAGAGTGATTGTTCCTCGTTCCCTGCAACGTGAAGTCTTATGCCTCCTGCATCAAGGACATTGGGGTATTGTTAGGACAAAGCAACTGGGCAGATGTCATTGTACCTGGGTTGGTATGGACTCTCAGATAGAGAGCATGATGTCACAGTGTACAGTTTGTGCGGAGCATCAGGCGGCTCCTCCGCAACGTTTCTCAGACTGGCCACGCCCCAAGGGACCATGGCAACGTTTACACATTGAATTTGCCGGACCTTCCTGGAATACGTGCTGGTTAATTGTTGTAGATGCTTTCAGCAAGTTTCCTTTTGTGATTGCCTTGAACTCAACGACGGCATCTAGTACAATCAGTGCCTTAACATCAGTGTTTTGCATCGAAGGTTTGCCTGATACTATCGTCAGTGACAATGGACCCCAGTTTGTTAGTGCAGAATTTCAACAGTTTTGTCGTGTGAATGGCATTCAACATATCACCACCGCACCTTTTCACCCTCAGTCCAATGGTGAAGCAGAACGTTTCGTTCGAACATTCAAGTCTCACATGGAAAAGATGAAAGGTCAGCACTCCAGGCAGCAAGCTCTTCAGATTTTCCTGTCTATGTATCGGTGCATGCCACATGACGGCCCGTCTCCTGCCGAACTGCTACACGGCCGCCGTCACCGCACTCTCCTTCACCTGCTGCAGCCTCCCACACACCGAGTCGGTTCCTATGGCGCTTTGCGTTTTCAGGTTTGTACTCCGGTGCTGTACAGGGTGTTTGCTGGGGAGAAGACATGGATGATGGGCACCATTCAGCACCTGCTCGGTCGCAATATGTATGAGTCGGAGCTGCGGTGCCACGCAAACGGGTTGCACCTGCAAATGCCGCGCGATCCTGTCTGTGGTTTCTTGATTCCAGACCCCGTTCATCGCCAGGGAGCACAGCCACATCGATCGCAGATGGGTCCAGCGTCCGCAGACTACGAGATAGTACCCATGGAGGTAGACGCTCCTTCATTGCAGTCGCCGCCACTGTCGCCGCCGCAGATGACAGCGTCACCGAGAGGGACTCCGGCACCATGCGTGCCCCTGCCGCCTGGGCAACGCACCTCAGAAGACGATGACCTGCTCCCTCTGGGCGGAGGGGTGCGCCCTTTTCATGGTTTTGGTGGGTTTCACAGGGGATTGCAAGGTGTATACTGGGGTGCGGACGACGTCTCGATCCCAGCCTCAGCTACGATGCCCGTCCCACCAGTAACGCCCCTGCCCAGGCCCTCCTCCCAGTGCCGTCGCCGTGGCCCTCAGCCCTATCCCACGACAGCACGGCTGTTTGGGGGGGAGGGGTGTGGTGTCGCACGAAGTCCAAAGTACTCATCACCTACTTTAGCCGCGCGCCACCATGGACGCATGGCGCGGCGTTCTTACGACGTCAGCCACGAGCGCCCTCTGCTACAATTCCGCTCGTGGGCACCACTGAACGACATCATTCACTTGGGACTTGGGACTGAGATAGGAACCAGCCAACACTTCGGAATCAGATAGGCACCAGTGAAGACTTGGCTATCGGACAGGCACTAGGTAGACCTCTAGCTCAAGTATGTATCAGCATTCTGCAGCACTGAGCTATGTAAAAGTTAAGTATTGTATAAATTCTGTGCAATATATATCACGTTCTAATTTACTCTAGTGTTTCTAGTCTCTGCTGTCCCACTGGCTGGTCACCTCCTACCTGCACAAGCGTGCATCCTTTATTCCTGTGTCGGTCTTTCTCTCGGCCACCGACACCTACGACGGAAACGAGACACAAAAGCGGCGACGAGGCTGGGACACAAACGTGGCGACGAGGAGGGATCGACGAACCTTGGACCAGCTCCCTTTCAGCAGCATTGGAGCACGCAGAAATTGCTCTCGCCCACCAACCCTTATTATAAGATTTTTCGGGGAACATATTCTGATACGTGTTTTGTGGACTTTTTTTGTTGCAGAGAGCGTCCTCTTTCATATTGAATTTTTGTTTTGTTATAAGTTACTTGTATGTGCAGCGCCTAATCGGTCAGCATGGCCACTACCCCGAACCCAAACTTAATGGAAATTATTCAGTTACAGACGGCGCAAATCACGCAACTACTCCAAGCGGTGGCGCAGTTGACGGCAGCTAACCAACAACAGCCGTCGCTTCAGCCGCCTACATCTACCGCCACACCGCTTCCTACCTTTCGCCAGTACGACGAACGTGAGGAAGAATGGAGTGACTACCTGGCACAATTTCAAGAACTCATCGTGGCTCATCAAATTACAGGTCAGATCGTCAAACATTTGTTCCTCTCTGTGATCGGCACCAAGACATTCGTGTTTCTGCAGAAACTTTTCCCCCACACATCTCCTCGTGATCTTGAATTTGATGAAATTGTAGAAGCACTGAATGCTCATTATGAGAGAAAAGTTCTTGTAGCAGCGGCGCGGTACCGATTTTTCAGACTGAAAAAATCACCAGAAGAGACACACACGCAATGGATTACGGAATTGAAGGGCTTAACCCGCAAATGTAAATTTACTTACTCTTGTGGACTTTCTTATTGTGACATTATGTTGAGAGATGCAATTATGCAGAACATTCAGGACCCCAGAATTAGGGCAGCAATTCTAAAACAGTCTGACCCTTCATTAGACAGTGTACGGTAGCTTATTGAAGCGCATGATACTTTTGACTTAGCAGATGTAGAAATGCAAAGCTACAGTGTTAATTCAGTGCGCCGTAACGGATGCTTTCCTAGCCGTAGTTTTCAGTGTAGCCCTGGTGATTCTTATAATTCTACCTGCCGTGCTGAACAGACAGTGAATAGTAGCCAGTGTAAAAGTGCGACACAAAGGTCGCCGCGTCGTGTTGGACAAAGTAATTTGACAAACAGGCGCCGACGTTCTTTTCAGAAAAATGTTCGTAAGTGTTGCTCCCAGTGTGTATCTCGCCACAAACGCGCGCAGTGCCCAAGTCGCAACGCAACCTGTTATCAATGTGGCAAATCGGGACATATACAGTCTGTGTGTATGCAAATTAAAAACTCAAAGAACGGTACCGTTAGAAACAGTGCTTCGCTGAGTGCATGAACAGTTCATGCTGTCAATGTCATAGACGCTGTGGAATTGAACAGTGCTCTACTTGGTTCTCAATTGCAAGAAAGTTCTTCTGCGTCTACTGCAAAACTATGTAGTGAGCCACGTAACAAGCGCCGACGAGCGCGTAAAACTGTGCATTGGAAACCGTTTCGTTACAAGCAAAATGACTATGTACAGTGCAATCCTGTAGTGAAACAAGTGTCTTCTGCAAACTGCTCATTGTAAAAGTGCCCAGTACTGTGTAGTTAGTGACAGTAGACTTGATGTAGCCACTCAAAAGTTTAGTGCAGTAGTTGGTGCATCTGTAGTAGCTTTGCAAGCTTGCGCGGACGCCGAACCGGCGGTAGTGCCATCTAGGGACAGTAATATTAATCTGTGTGCCGATTCTGCGCCGCTTCCTACCGCACGCAGTCCGCGCATGCGCAAGCGCTGCAAACAAGCTGTATTAGACGTTGCCTACATTCGCGCACCTTTCATGCGCAACAAGCAAAAACTCGGCCACCGACACCTACGACGGAAACGAGACACAAAAGCGGCGACGATGCTGGGACACAAAAAATATGATTACGTAATTGTTGTGGTATTATTAGTGCTGTCTGATGTAAAACATATATAAATAAAAAAAGCGTGTAAATGTGGCTACTAAATTACCAAGTACCTTAAATAGGTTTTTGTATCACAATTTCCGGACAGAAAACACATATCAGTTTCCATAATGACGTCCAAATCTCTCATTGTTGCGAACTGGCTATTTTACTGAAAACAGTTACGAGGTGAAAACTGAATACTACAATGAAAAATGAGATTTAACTTTTAAATTAAAGGGGAGTAATTAAATAAAAAGAAAATTCAATCTCACACGCACGTGAATAAGACATAATCCGAAGACACGGAAAACATCCGCTATTCACAAAAGCCAAGAACAGAAAGACGATTAACGAAAACTTTCAAAGTAATTATTTTTTGTAATGGTCTGTGGAACTTTGACTCTGATGTTCACACGGTCAGGTACACAATTGTTAAGTCCAAATCTACATAAAAAATATCAACAATAGTTCAGCTAAATTATGCAGCAGAACGGAGCGGAAGCATCGTGGACGAGGTTAACTTCCCATTATTTTCTTATAACGTTGTCTGTCGCAATATTGTGACACTCGTGATTCAGAATAAAAAATTCATATTAATTTTCTACGTCTTATCAAATTTTTCTGACATTAATTGTCACATTATTTCCCTCTTCGTTTCACGTAAAAAATTTTCAGTATCTCTACTCCCGTAAATACGCGATCCCTAACTTTCCACACTAGAATCAGGTTCTACATCTACATCTACATACATACTCCGCAATTCACCGTAAGGTGCGTGGCGGAGGGTACACTGTACCACTACTAGGGATTTCCTTTCCTATTCCACTCCCAAATTGAACGAGGAAAAAAAGAATGCCTATATGCCTCCGTACGAGCCCTAATTTCTCTTATCTTGTCTTTGTGATCTTTACGCGAAATGTAAGTAGGCGGCAGCAAGATCGTACTACACTCAGCTTCAAATTCCGGCCCTCTAAATTTACTTAACAGAAATTCACGAAAAGAACGTCGTCTTTCTTCCAGCGATCCCCAATTGAGTTGCCGGAGCATTTCCGTGACACTCGCGCATTGGTCGAACCTACCGGTAACAAATCTAGCTGCTCGCCTCTGAACCGCCTCTATGTCTTCCTTCAAACCGATCTGCTGCGGGTCCCAAACACTTGAGCAATACTCAAGACGTGGTCGTACAAGCGTTTTATACGCGGTGTCCTCTACAGGTGAAGTACATCTTCCCAAAATTCTCCCAATAAACCGAAGTCGGCTGTCTGCCTTACTCACAACTGTCCTTACATGCTCGTTCCATTTCATATCGCTCTGCAATGTTACGCCTAGATATTTGAACGACGCGACCGCATCAAGAAGCTCACTACTGATGCTGTATTCGAACATTATAGGATTGTTTTTTCTACTCATGCGCATCACCTTACATTTTTCTACATTGAGAGCTAGCTGCCATTCTTCTCACCAACTAGAAATTTTGTCTAAGTCAACCTGTGTGCTATTACAGTCAGTTACAGACGACACCCTCCCATACACCACAGCATCATCAGCAAACAGCCGCAAATTACAACTTACTCTGTCCATCAGATCATTTATATAGATAGAAAATAATAGCGCTCCTATCACACTCCCCTGGGGCACGCCTAACGATACACTCGTCTCTGATGAACACTCGCCGTCGAGAACAACGTACTGCGTTCTATTACTTAGGAAGTCTTCCAGCCAGTCACAAATCTGTGGACCTATTCCATAAGCTCGTATCTTCGTTAGCAGTCTGCAGTGTGGCACCGTGTCGAACGCCTTTTTGAAGTCGAGAAAAACACAATCCGCCTGTTGCCCTTCGTGCATGGCTCGCAAGATGTCATGTGAGAAAAGGGCAAGCTGAGTTTCGCATGAACGATGTTTCCTAAACCCGTGCTGATTCATGGAAAGAAGCTTTTCCGTTTCAAGGAAATTTACTATATTCGAACTGAGAATATGCTCAAAAATTCTACATGAAACCGATGTCAACGATATTGGCCTGTAATTGTATGGGTCAGTTCTCTTTCCTTTCTTATACACGGGAGTCACCTGCGCTTTTTTCCAATCACTAGGAACTTTGCGCTGAATTAAAGATTCGCTTTAAATGCAAGCTAAGTAGGGGGCCAATGCCGCAGAATAGTCTTTGTAATACCGAACTGGTATTCCATCCGGACCAGCAGACTTTTTCGTATTTAGCTCTCTCAGCTGCTTCTCTACACCGGAAATACCTATTGCTATGTCCCCCATTTCGGAATTAGTACGTTGATCAAATGATGGTATATTTGTGCGGTCCTCCTGCGTGAAAGATTTCTTAAAGGTTAAATTTAGAACTTCAGCTTTCCGTTTGCTTTCTTCTATTACTGCCCCGAAATGATCAACTAGTGACTGGACAGTGGGCTTTGACCCGCTTACCGATTTTACATAGGACCAGAATTTTTTCGGGTTTTCGGAAAGATCTTTTGCTAAGGTATGGCTGTGATATTTATTGTATGCTTCACGCATCGATCTTTTTATAGACGCACGAATCTCTACTAACTTTTGCCTGTCATCATTTAAGTGTTCTTTTTTGAATCGAGAGTGCAACAGCCTTTGCTTTCTCAGCAGCTTTCTAACATTATTATTATACCACGGTGGATCTTTTCCATCCTTAATCGTCTTTACTGGCACATATTTCTCTAACCCTTCATTAACAATGCATTTAAATTTAGTCCACAATTCCTCTACATCCATAGTCCCAGAATAAAACGATGCCCATTCATTTTCTAAGTGCGATCGTAACATTTGCTTGTCGGCTTTTCCCAACAAAAACACGCTCCTAGCCTTCTTGACTGGTTTATGAACTTTGGTCACCATCGACGCTATGACGATATCATGATCACTAATTCCTGTCTCTACACAGACATCGTTAATAAGGTCAGGCCTGTTTGTGGCTATAAGGTCTAGAATATTTCCATTGCGCGTGGGTTGCCGGTTTAACTGCTCAAGACAGTTTTCGGAGAATGTGTCCAAAAGTAGCTCACAAGACTGCTTGTCTGTACCGCCTGAAATGTAACTAGCGAGGTCCCAATCTATACTCTTAAGGTTGAAGTCACCTCCGACTAATATTGCATGGCCCGGATACCTATGCACTACCTGGTGTAGACTTTCCTTGAAAGATTCTAAAACTGCTACAGCAGCACTGGGGGCCGGTAAAAACACCCAACTATTAACTTTACTTCTTTTAGACCTGTTATGCGTGCCCAGATAACTTCACAGTTACTTTCAACCTCGATCTCAGTAGAAACAATATCTTTGTCCACAGCGATGAACACTCCTCCTCCAGTTGTATCAGATCTATCTTTCCGATATACATTCCACGCTTCGCTAAATATTTCTGAACTTGCCACATCATCATTTAGCCAGCTTTCGGTGCCTAAAACTATCTGAGCGCAATAACTTCCATGCAGCGCTGCAAATTCGGGAACTTTGTTTCTAATACTCTGTAAGTTCGCGGCTAATATTTTTATGTTCGAATTCGCTGTTTGAATGCCGACAGGCGAGTGCTCATCAGAGTTAGCGCCTAGCCTAAAAAAACCCCATGTGCACTCCACAAGTACTCTGCTACCCGAGTAGCCGCTTCCTTAGTGTAGTGCACCCCTGATCTATCTAGGGGCACCCTACAATTCCCCACCCGATAACGCAGATCCAGAAATCTGCAGCCATGACTGTCACAGAGTCGGCGAAGCCTCTGGTTGAGACCCTCCACTCGGCTCCAAACCAAAGGACCCCGATCAACCCTGGGAACAATGCTGCAAATCGACAGCTCTGCTTGCACCCCGCGTGCGAAGGCAGCAGCCTTCACCAACTCCGCCAGCCGCTCGTAGGACCTGAGGATGTCCTCAGAACCCAAGCGACAAGCGTCATTGGTGCCGACGTGAGCTACGACTTGCAGTCGACTGCACCCCGCACCCTCGATAGCCGCCGGCAAGGCCGCCTCCACATCTCGGATGAGGCCCCCCGGCAAACACACCGAGTGCACGTTGGAAATCCTTCCAGATCTGGACGCTATCTGCCTAAGGGGCTCCATCACGCGCCTGACATTGGAGCTCCCAATAACTAATAATCCCCTCCCCCCGTGCACCTGCTCGGACCCTGCTGAAGGAGTGGCCACACTTTCACTCACAGGACGAACGGGCGCGGACGGACGTCCAGCCTCCACATTGGCCTTCCGCCTCGAGCGACGCGAACGCCGTACAACCCGCCACTCCCCTTGCGGAGAAGGCGGCTCGACGACGTCCGGTACACCTGAAGGTGCCTCGGTAGCAGGGACAGAGAGCGAAGCGTGAGACACCTGAGGTGTCCCACTCGACGCACCAGACTCCCCACCATCGTTGCACCCCGAGACAGCAGCCTGAAGACGGCTGACCGTAGCCAACAGCACGCTCAGCTGTTCGCGAACCGCGGCCAACTCCTCCTGCGTCCGAACACAGCAGGCACACATCCTATCCATCCTATCGATACAATTAACAGCAATTAACAATTTTAAAGAAGCCTAGCACTCTAATGAAGGCGGCTGGCTGCTGACTTAACTGTGGTCAGTGGTAACTACACTGTCGAATCAACAAAACTGAGTCCGGCAGCTTTCGCGCTGTTAACGCTGCGGCACTCGTGGCAGCTGGCACGGGACTGACTGATAACGAGCTTAGTAACGGTCTCTGACTTGTTTTGAAATACACCGGTCAAAGACGAAGACTAAACACAACGGTATTTATCAAATACGATAGAATAAACTATTAAAACAGTAGTACAAACGAAATCTGCAAGTACGCAGGAATAAACCTCTTAAAACAGTACTACCGAAAATGAACTAGACTGGCAAATTAAATTTGACACAAATTAAATTCAGATACTTAGCGCTGTTAACGCCGCGACACTGGTGACAGCTGGCACTGGACTGACTGATAAACTAAGCTGACATTATTCATTAACGTAAATTTATCATTTTCTGATTTTCGAATAGAGAGTAAATTCGCAATAAACATTCGTCATCCATTATGCCGGCCGCGGTGGCCGAGGTGACTGAGGCGCTCCAGTCACGGTCAGCACGGCCACTACGGTCGGGGGTTCGAATCCCCCCTCGGGCATGGATATTTGTACCGTCCTAGTTCGTAAGTAGTTCATAAGTAGTTTGTATGTTTAGGGACAGATGACCCCGTAGTTTAGTCCCATAAGCTTAACAAACATTTGAACATCTTTGAACATCATCCATTATGTCGAAATTTGGCAAGGTCTGCAGCAGTTACATGTCTTTACGTGGAAGCAGTGATTCCTTTGTAGTCATACTAGGTGGTTGGTACCAAATTTGCACACAGAAGTCATCTAATTCCCGTAAAATCTAGGAAGGAAGACAATGAACTCTTTCGGCATATTCAAGCACATCGCAGAGTGCTCTATCGGGTTCAGATAAGGCAAATCGTCAAAGTGTTTCTCGAACCACTCCATCATACTCCTTGTCCAAGGCATCGTCATAAATTGTGTAGCTATTGCTTCCTTATCTTATAATTGCCTAGTCAGCAATGAATGTTACAAGCCAATTCTTTCACAATGAACGTTGAACATCCTTTAAAGTCCCCATAAACCAGAATGAGAAACTATACGAATTTGAAAACATTAACATCATATTTCATGAAAAATTTAAATCTAAGTATTCTAAAATATAAAGGTATTTGATATAATTGATTATGAGATATTGTTACATTCCCCAAAATTGCGTCTGTATTTTGTAATGCACTATATTTATAAAACAAATACTGAAAATGGAATATTTGAATCAATATTGAAACTTTGATACATCTACTTTTCGAACATGGTCATAGATCACTGAAGTTATGACTGACATATTCACTTCGAGAATTACTAACTGAATTACTGGCTGAAGCAGAAATTGAAGCGATCAATAAAACTGCTTTACGGAATATAAGACCCCGTCTTTATTTAGTATTCTTTACCTAAATATATCTTTTTGATTTACAAAAGCCTTCTTTGCGATATTGTTTTCAACCACCCACCTTAAAAACAGCAGGCACTCTCAATTGTCATTCCTGGGAGACATTGGCATTGTTGTACTGGTGTCGTCGTTTTCTTAGAAATGACTAGCACGAATAATCGACGCCATCATGCTGAACATAATTAAATATGCAATGCCAAAAAGTATAACAAAAATCCAGGTTAATTTTATCAGTTACTCGGCTGCGTTACACACACAAAATGATTATGCAGATTGACAGATTGATCACTAACTTAATTAATAAACAATATTCACTTGTTAATTTTACGAAGTGCTCATGAATTCAAGCCATATAATCATATTACAATCTTCTCACTCTGTGTGTTACATTTTGAAAACAAAGGCGATTTTAGTTGGGATTTCGTCACTTTACGTTTCGACATTAATTACGAATAAACGGTGTAGAACCAAATTTAAGCTCGGGTTCAGTAAAAAATTGAGTGTGATACCTTGAAAAAATGCCAATTGACCCTAAACTGATGTTACTACAAAAATGAGTTTTCCCGTGGTTTATTCTGTCGTCAGTGTTACCACTGTATATGTTGTTACTGAAGTGAATCACTTGTAATTTCTTTTTTATTTATTCTACATTTCATACTGAGCAGGTCGCGTTCTTGCAGACTTCACTTCTTTCCGACCCAGTTGAGACACTGGACTTCTACAGTGCCGTGTTGACATTACTGAAATGCGAATCTTTTGTATAGAACATACTAATGAACATCTTCTGTTAATATAAACTTCCTATCGCTGGTCTTTCAAGTCGTTTGTTTTTTTCTGAAGGATGGGCGAAGAAAACTGTCAGTAACGGCCAGTGGTACGTAAATACCTTTCTGTTGTTCATTATAGCTTCGCAATACCAGACACAAAAAGTTACACCAACAATCTTGACAAGAACTTAGGCACCAACCACCTTCAGCACTAACAAGTAAACCTAAGGAAGTGTAACTGTCCGATTTTTATGAAATTTGGATACGTTATAACACATCAAAAACTAAGAGGCATGTACTTTTTAGCACGTGTAAAATATATTTTAGGGGTGAAACGGTTCCTCCAAAATAGGACTAAAATGGAAAAATAGAACTAAAATGGAAAAATAGCGATAGTTTATTAGATGTGTGCTATGTACAAAAGCGCGGAAGAGGAAGTGTATGCCAAAAGAAAGTGTACGTAATAGTAAACAGACGATAGAAATATCCCCACATACCAAATTTACGTTTTCACACCATAAGTAGCATTTTAAAAACCTCACAAGTTATAAAAGAGATAGTTTTGGTTGCAGATGACAACGCTACCACTACATACTATGTAGAAAGGGTCTCACATGACCACAGAATGAAAAATGTTAATTTGGCTATATGCCCCGTTTTTTCAGCAACTGTTGAGTATCTCAATGTGGTGTTCTTATCACATATTCTCGCAAGTATTGTGAAGGTATTAATCTACGATCACTTTATAATAACAGGTGGAAAAATAATATTTTCCCTAACCATATAATTTTTGGTGTAAATTTTCAAAATTTTAACTATTACAGTAAAAGCTGCTAAAGTAGAGCGACAATATCATTGTACTATATATGTTATGTGGTAAATAATTAATTGATGTTGATTCAGACGGCTAGACAACTGTTGTCAAACACAAACATATGTACAGTTCAAAGAGTTTACTGCGAAATATCGCTGGTGTAGGCAACTTACGAAACGGACAGTTATCTACAAAAGAAAACCAACTGCATCCTTCTAGGACATATAGTTCAAGAAAAAAAATCCAATATGCGAAATGATGGAAGACGAAATTCTCAGAAAAGTCAGTGCATTATTATTTTCGAATACTTATTTAAAATAGTAAATAATGGAATATGTCAATAAAACCAACACCAAATTCGCCTTCAACATCCATATTTTCATAATTTGCATAAAAGTAAAAAAAAAGTGAAATTTTGTCATTTTGAGTGGAACGACCACACTTAAACATGATTTTTTTGCCGCTAAAAAAACACGAGTAACTTTTTTATGTATTAAGTTACATATCCAAATTTCAGTGAAATAGGAGAGTGACGCTTCCATAAATTTACTTTAAGTAAGTCTTCTCATCACACAACACATATTAGAGCAGAGTATTCGATAATAGATGTGAGGATTCATTGGCTCGAACATCTGAAGGCGCTGAACCTCCTTTCCATAAACCAAAGAGATGGAAACCACAACCATTGTATGTGTGTAGTACCGCTACAACCATTTAGTGAAACAATGAAAATATAGAAAAATGTAGTTATGACTGTTGAATCCTCACTTCAGCTGAAACATCCAAATCGTCTGTAATCGAAGATGGGCGACCGTAGCCGTCCTCATCATGGACGTTGTCACAATCATCTTTGAATTCTTGTACCCACTTACGCACTTTGGCTTTTACTCATAACACTTCGCAAATCTGTCGATGAATTTCTGCAGCAGACAGGTTCCTTGGTGACAAAAACCATATCACTGAGAGAACCTCACACGCGGCGGTCGAGTTGATAGAATTAAACATTATGAAAGCACACACCACAACCGTGCAGGTTAGCTACAGAGCTGAAACTGAGCACAGTTCTTCCCGAGGCATGCCGGTACACGATGCACGCGCTCTACTAATGTCTACAATAAAACGGAAGTTACATTCCTGGCCATTGAAATTGCTACACCACGAAGATGACGTGCTACAGACGCGAAATCGGATGAATCCAGGTTCTGTTTACAACATCATGATGATCGCATCCATGTGTGGCGACCTCGCGGTGAAAGCACAATGGAAGCGTGCCATACTGGCCTATCACCCTGCATTATTGGTATGGGGTGCCATTGGTTACACGTCTCGGACACCTTTTGTTCGCATCGAACGGCACTTTGAGCATTTCAGATGTGTTACGACCCGTGGCTCTACCCTTCATTTGATCCTTGTGAAACCATTTCAGCAGGATAATGCACGAATGTATGTTGCAGGTCCTGTATGGGCCTTTCTTGATACGGAAAATGTTCGACTGCTGCCCTGGCCAGCACATTCTCCAGATCTCTCACGATCTGAAAACGTCTGGTCTATCGTGGCCGAGCAACTGGCTCGTCACAATACGCCAGTCACTACTTTTGATTAACTGTGGTATCGTGTTGATGCTGCATGGGCATCTGTACCTGTACACGTCTTCGAAGCTCTGTTTGACTCAATGCCCAGAGGAGGTTGTTCTGGGTACTGATTTCTCAGGATCCTTGCACCCAAATTGCTTGAAAATGACATTTGTCCAATGAATACTCGTTCATCATCTATATTTCTTCTTCGTGTAGCAATTTTAATGTCCAGTAGTGTACTTAAAAGACGCGCCTCGTACCTCGTATTACGCCCTATGACATTACCTCATTTCCAATTTACTCAGTGTTCCACCGGCCTTCCACAGCCCCTGTAACGCTTTCTACCCAACCTACAGCAATGGGTTCTAAGCAACATACAAGCAAAGCGAGGTAAAGTACTCCAGGACAACGACAACAAAAGCTTCCTTCTGCGGACCTCCTTTTTTAAATTTTTACTTTTACTTGTTTATTTATTTAGTAGCAGATGGCTTCGGTGCACTGCCCTCTGTCCTATTTCTACGGCGTTCTGCCATTGGTAGTGCGCCTTCACTTAAGGCCATGACAGCTTGCTGCAGGCCTCACTAATAGGACGTTAATGGATAGTATTTGGTATTTATTTTATTCCTTTTGATTCTCGGCTGGCTCAGTATGGGTTAAATTTTGCTTATGGTCTCCGATTTGTACGAGTATTTTTACAACACACTTCCACATAACTGTTCCATTGAAGTTAGTCAGTAGTTATTTGAAATATTAAGTTAAACTAAACACCTGCAACGAACCTAGGATACTTTTGTATAATATCCTTAAAAATTTTATTTCTCTGTCCACGGTTTAATATCTCCGCACCACAATGAAAAATAAATGAAGGTCGCCTGTCACGAAAACTGATTGACTACAATTGTCTTCTAAAATCTGCCTAGTAAGAAAATTATTAAATGAGATAAGTATTTCATTCTTCCCATTTATTGTGAAATATAAGTCACTGTTAAGGATTAATAACACGTCACAATCTACATTTCTTCATACAATACCTTTGTACGATCTAATGACACCTGATGTAAAATTATACTTTCTCTCATACACTCTATAACATCGACAATCGGACAAGAAGAACAGGAACAAAGAGACAAATTCTTGGGCAACGTGCATTTATATGTAGGCGACTCCATCCGGAATCTGGTGCAGAGCGACCACATTCCTATTATTAAAATTGGAAGAACCAGCTTTGGCCGCATTGAAATCTTTTTTTTGTGTCCCAGCCTAGTCGCTGCTTTTGTGTCCCAGCCTCGTCGTAGGTGTCGGTGGCCGAGTAGGAATGAGACCGACACAGGAATAAAGATAGCACGCTGTTGCAGGTACGGAGGGGAGCAGCCAGAAACTAGAAACACTAGAGTAAATTAGAACGAGATATATATTGCACAGAATTTATACAATACTTAACTTTTACATGGTTCAGTACTGCAGAATGCTGATACATAGTTGAGCTAGAGGTCTGCCTAGTGCCTGTCCGATAGCCAAGTCTTCACTGGTGCCTATCTGATTCCGAAGTGTTCGCTAGTTCCTATCTCAGTCCCAAGTGAACGATGTCGTTCAGTGGTGGCCACGAGTGGAGTTCTAGCAGAGGGCGCTCGTGGCTGTCGTCGTAAGAACGCCGCGCCGTGCGTGCATGGCGGCGCGCGGCGAAAGTAGGTGGCGCGCACTTTGTACTTGTGCGACACCACATCGATTTCGGTCAGTGCATTAATCCAAGCCCTGTAGGCCCACAAAAACTTGCACTTGGGATTCATGCACTGAGGATGGTCAGACACTGACCGAAATCGATCTGTAATGCATATAAAACATAAAGATTTCAATGCGGCCAAAGCTGGTTCTTCCAAGTTTAGTGCATTTATATACTAATTATAACAGAGACATTAATAACATTTTTATTATAATTACATTATAGTCATTGCGTGTTACTGAACATAAATGTCTTTGGTGGCATCTCCAGTTTACACAAATCCCGCATTTGAAATAGTCTTTCATTACACACACAGTTTTACAAAGTAATTAAATCGGAAGGACATTATAGACTTCAGCTTTCAGAAAACGACAGACAGAAGAGAGACCACACCAGTAGGGATTTGGTGTGTGTGCGGTTACACCCGGACTTGTCGTTCAGTCATGTTGTGATGGTAAACCTTTTTGGCTTTGTCAAGTATCGTGTACTTAGAAGTTCTGAACTGTGAAATAAACGTAGTATGAAGACTGCCCACTGTTCACTGAGACAAGACGTACTTTTTCCGTTTTATTTTTTTTATACGACACATTGCATAACATGTTTGAAAGGTATGCGTATAAAGAAATGTAACTGCATAGGGCCTGAAGATGACACATATGTGGTGTCGAAATCCGTTGTGTAGTTATCTGTATTAATAAAAATGAATTGTCGCATGTATGAAAGCGCATCACTTGAGAAAAAAAAGGTTTTTAGGAAAATCTACCGGAGAATGTTACGAGATAAACTGTAAGTGCGCTTCCGTCTCGTATCATCAGCTTATTCATTTGCTACTCGCCTAGCAACCAAATACGCTGTAACGGAGCGAACAAATACGCCAAGGGAGTTAGAATAAAAGGTTAAAAGAGTCAGACTGATTAAACATGAAACGTTGTTTCTTCAGAAACCCCTTCGTATTGTTCTTACCTCCATGGTGTTATCGGTGATGATAATATCTTTAAAGCTTTGCAAAGATAGAATAGATGTCAGTTCGTCGTATTTTTGAATGTTACAAACGAACTGACTACTTTCGTGGTTTATTTTTTTAGAACACATACAGAGCCAAATCGCTGGCCAATTTCATTCATTTACGTCGATCGATTCCATTACCGATCCTGATGAAGTCGTCAATTATCCAACAGAATTCCTGATTTCATTGGATTTTCCAGGAATGCCACTGCACGTTTTGCAACTCGAGGTCGGGTCTGTGGTAATCATGTTAAGCAATCTAGGCGAATCGAAACTATGCAGTGGCACTAGACTCTCTTAGAAGAAGCTGAGGAACAGTGTGATTGAAGCAACGATGATCACAGGAAAGTTCAAAGGAGAGAATGTTCTGATTCCAAGAATACCACTGATTCAAAGCGGTTTTCCATTTCAATTTAAGCGTTTTCGGTTTCTCGTTCGCCTTACATTAGTAATGGCGATTAATAAAGCGAAAAGAAGTTTGTGGAATTAATCTTGAATCGTCATGTTTTTCCCATGGCCAGCTGTATGTGGTGTGTTCGATAGTTGGTAAAGTATATGCACTGACCATTTTCTTTCCGGACGGAAAGACATGTCGTTCATCAACAAGCGTTACAATGAACGCAACACACTTTCGAAACATTGTATTTCCATTCTACTCATTGTATTTCAATTAATTGTTTTGTTTCATATAAAATTTCTATATTTAAAGTATGATCATGCTACAATTATTTTGTTTTCAATTAAAAAACTGTCAAGGATACATACATATCTTATAAAAATCATTTCTATTCTGTTTGCTGTGAGAAAAACTTGCTAATCTGTGCTGTAAAAATTAACAGGTTTCGTTTCCTTTTACCAGTCATTTTTAACGTAAAACAGGAAAGTTGTTTTATGTCTAAATTCATAATCAAACCTGTTCGTGGAAGACAACAATTAAAAGTACGGTCATTAAACCTTCTAACCCCACAGACAGAGCACCTCGATACGTTTGTCTAATAATCCATTTCCAAATGATTCTCCCATCGAGTTTGATTTCTGTTCTCAATCAGTGTCCCAAATGCAATGACAAACAAATAAGATCAGAGAGAGAGAGCGAGAGAGAGAGAGAATGAGGACATAGAGAATGAGGGAATGAAATGAATTGAAAAAGGGGAGATGATGTAGACGCAGAGAGGAGGCGGGGGGAGATGGATATGGTGTGGGATTGGAGGGAGTGGTGTGAACCCGATGGAAAAGGTAGGGGAAGGAGGAGGTGGACAAAGGTAGGGAGAAGACGCGATTGGGAAATAGAGAAAGGGACAGACATATTGATAAAAAGAGAATATCGTATATATATATATCAGCTACTGCGAAGCGTTGTCGGATATGCTAGTAATCAATAAAAAAATTTCGGCTGTTGGTACATCGATGGCCGCGCGGGAGTAACCGAGCGGTCTAGAGCGCCACATTACGGATCGCGCAGCCTCCTGTGTCGGAGGTTCGAATCCTCCCTCGGGCATGGATGTGTGTGTTGTTCTTAGGCTAGTTTAACTTAGTTCGTTTGTAAGTCTAGGGACTGATAACCAACGTAGTTTGGTCCCATAAGAAGTACAAACATTTAAACATTTGAAACCACCTGGCAGATTAAAATTGTGTGCCGGAACCGGGACTCGAACCTGAGACCTTTGCCTTTCGCGGGCAAGCTCTCTACCGACAGCTATCCCGACACGACTCACGATGCAGCCTCACAACTTTACTTCCGCCAGTTGTGAGGCGGCATCGTGAGTTGTGTCGGGATAGCTTGTGATATTCCTGGCCTATGGCCACTTCATATTTCTGGCCGCTAGCCGTTTCTTTGCCAGCATCGTACTGGTCTTAAACGCGGAAGAAAGACAGAAGTGCAGCATATGTTGAAATGTAGGGTGGGGAGCAGTAGCATATGGTGCTGGTTCCCATGGGAAAGCCCGCCTATGTTACTGGTACTCTCCTCGCATAGACTGCTGCATTTCACGTCACGTGACTTCTTTTGAAATTAGTTTTGATTATTATATACTAAATATTAATTATTCAGAGCTGAGAATTTGTGATAAATATCTCTCAAGGACAGGCTAGGTTTTGACGGTTTAAAAAGTTTAAGGTGTCTTTTCTTACTGTAACAAGAGAAGAGCGATTTTGCAGAAGGCGTGCGACGGCCCTGTTTTGGCGCGAAATAGAGCGTCAGGTGCCCTCTATCTCTAGTCTCGCAACGCGCCGCAGTTTCAGTCTCGAGCTGTCCGCTATATGCGCCGGACCGCGCCGGTCATGAGCAAAGTTTTGTGTAATTGTGATAACAGTCGATGTCTCAACATGAAATACGGGCAGCATAGGCTGTGTCGTATTAACAATAGTTGTTCATATTTTATTATTCTGAATCTATACGTAATAAATAGCATCCCTGGCAGTTAAAAATCTCGAACTTATTTTAGCCTCACTTGTATGCTGAATAAGAACCAACAACCTGTGTGCTGTATTCTGCTCTGGGGACACAACTATAGAAGACAACAAGTTAGTCAGAACTCTATGCTTTCCATAAAGACTTGGGCAGTAACTACGGCAACTCGTACGTACTGTAGGGCGGTACAAGGAAACACTGCTGCGGAATAACATCCGCAAGGATGTGGAGGTTTTAGGGGACTTGTGGGGGGAAGCAGTACTAACTTCTCCGTCCACAAATAATACCCTAGGAAGCTAGTAAGCTCAGTCGGTAGAGCGCTTGCCCGCGAAAAACAAAGGTCCCAGGTTCGAGTCCCGGTTCCGACTAACAATTTTAATCTGCCAGGAAGTTTCATATCAGCGCACACTCCGCTGAGTGAAAGTTTCATCCATTTGAACATTTGATTTGAAACTACTTATGAACTAACTAAGGACGGCACAAATATCCATGCCCGAGGGGGGATTCGAACCCCCGACCGTAGTGGCCGTGCAGACCGTGACTGGAGTGCCTCAGTCCCCTCGGTCAACGCGGCCGGCTTTCTTTCTCTCTTTGTGTCTACCTCTTTCTGTTTCTCCCTCTTCCTTTGCCTCTCCCTTCCTGCCACCTCTCTTTCTCGCTCCTCCTTTGTCTCTTGCTCCCTGTGTGTGCATGTGTGTGTGTGTGTGTGTGTGTGTGTGTGTGTGTGTGTTCGTAGAAATAGCCAAATCGGTGACGTAGGCTACTGCAAGTAATTCGTCTTTAGTGAACAAAGGAGTCATTACACACCTCGTCAGATGGCGTTACGGGCGGATAGCCATTCGGCCAGCTGCGCTCCATTTTTCAGTTAGGAATCCTCCATTCAAATAAAGCCGCACCACTAATTTTACAAACGAGTCCGCCTCGGCCTCGCTAAACGGCAGCTGCAGTTATAATCGGAGGAGATTTTCGTGCCTCCGAACCTCCCCCTAGCCGCAGCCGTCTGGTGCGCCGTACCCCCCCGCGCGCGTGCGACTTCCGAAAATTGCTTCGTAGCGGTCTCGCTATTAACATTTCGGCGCGGAACTTTTTATTGCGTGATTTATGCTCGCAATAACGCACACGCGCGCACGCACGCACGGCCGTTTTTATTTGCAGTCTCTTCCGCGCATGTGCAGAAAAAACGCCGGGCTTTGCGCGCCGTGCCGTGCTGCCCCGTTCGCAAAAAGCAATGCGTAATTTTTTTTTCCAACCCTCCTTTTCACAGCTGAAGTAAGCCGGCCGTTATAATTAATGTCGTGGAAATTAGTTTCTTTCTAGTCCAGTTGCTGGACGAAAAATAGCTGTTATTTTTAATTTTCCGGTGCCTTCTCTGAATTAGCGCTACCGGAGGCACGGACGACCTTGTTCGCCGGGGGGTGGAGGGGAAATGTTTTATTGTTTGGTACTGCACTAAGTGGCCGCTGGTCTTTTCACAGGACACCTTGGGAGTATCCGGGTAAATCGTGCGGAAAACCGTCCTTTCTTCGTACTAAACCACCTATTGTGTGTAAAAACCTCCGGCATCTATTCATTTTGTGCCTCAGAGTCTGGTACTATGAAACCAGAACGACCACTTTTATATTTACATTTAATAACCCTTTCTTGCCAGAATGGACTACCAATTTTTTCCAATTATGTTTTTAATGCAATATGATTGGTGTTGCCGCAGTAACCACTGAAAAACCGCGTGTAACCAACAATTTCTGTTCGAATAAAACATTCGTAAGAAATAGGAACTAACTTATATGACTACACCACCATTAGAGTTTTGATGTGATGCTCAATGAAGGCATAGTTTTTTTTCTTTAACATTTTTTGCACCAAATACAAATTTCGTGAGGTTGGAATCGGCAAGATGGCGGCTTGAGACTTGAAAAAAATAAAAAAAAAATAAAAAAAATAAACATTTCATATGTTTGTATAGCTTATGGGACTTAACTACGGGGTCATCAGTACCTAAACTTACAAACTACTTATGAACTAACTGATACTAAGGACGGCACAAATATCCATGCCTGAGGGGGGATTCGAATTCCCGACCGTAGTAGCCGTGCAGACCATGACTGGAGTGCCTCAGTCCCTTCGGCCACCGCGGCTGGCCTTGAATAAAAACTGCGACTTTTCCAGGATAGTCTTAGGTAGGTAGTACAGAAATCTCTTTGGTTGTGATAGTTCAATATCTCTGTCCACAGAGCATCACACACACTACTTGCACACAGCTGCATTGTTTCTCACATCGTCGTAACTATTTACGAGCTCTACTGGTGTGAAATGTTATTGTATTTATTGAATTTTCAGTCTTTCCTTGACAGAAAATGATAATATTATGAAAAATGATAAATTCCTGATGCTCTGCAAAATTATTTATTCGGCTTCTTGACAATCATCAGGTGACGACTGAATGTCGCTAACATTTCTTCACAGATATGCCACTTACAAAGGTGTTATTGAATTACAGATGATACAAATCAAATTCACAAGTTCACAGAAAAGTTCTGTATTAATCTCCAGCTTCTCTCATCTTCTGATAATCTTATAGCTGGCAGCTTCAACCTTTGCCGTACATCTGCTAAAAAAAAAAAAAAAAAAAAAATGTAGAATGTGAAATCTTACATTCTTTAAAGAAAATCAGAAAAATGACACTACTGGAAATATTAGAAATCAATAAACATATGGCAGTGGACGCCAGTACAATATTAACTGCCGAAACTCACTTTCCATTTTCCAATTTACTAAAATAAGTTTTACTTATCAGTTTGTTAAATATATCAAACGTTACCATTTCAATACTATTTTGCAATGTAACAACCCCCACATTACTCTCCTGCCCCTCCCCCGCTTTTAACGATAATATTTAAACTTAGAACCAAACATATAACATCAGCCTTATTATACAGGGTGTCTCAGCTATCTTGTCCACCCAGAATATCTCTGGGACTCAGAGACTCAGGCGAGAACCCCATGCTGCTCAGGACGAGCGCTAGCCGCGCGTATTGCGTATTTCAAGCGTCAACTTCGCGTCGCAATATCTCGGGATGTAATTGGAATATTGCGATGCAATCAACGCCATTGTTGATGTAATTTGTCATCTTATGGATTGCTGAAGAAAAAATATAGGGTGTCCATTTAAAAAAAGTAAGTTTGTGTTAAAAAACAAATTTGATTTCGTCTTAGAATGTTTCCAAATATGTACATTCATCGGCTCCAGCCGTACATTGATACCGGTGAAAGTCGTTTTCCAATAGCTATTATTGTTCCAGAGATATTTTGGGTAGACACGATAGCTGGGACACCCTGTATATTTATATTTATTAGTGAACGTGTGAATTTGTAGACACGATAGCTGGGACACCCTGTATATTTATATTTATTAGTGAACGTGTGAATTTGTATCATCTGAAATTTAATAACATCTTTGTAAGTGGCATATGTATGAAAAAATGTTGCCGACAATCAGTTATTACCTGATAATGGCCTAAGAAGTCGAAAACCGGTTTGTAACCAAATAAACAATTTTGCAGAACATCAGGAATTTTTCCTTTTTCATAAGTTATTGTATTAGTTTAAAAGATGGGATTGTAATATTTTAATTCATGGAAACTGATACTGAAATATAGTTTTGGAAACATTTTTGTTCCCTTTGCAAAAACAGCGAACTTGTGAAAATATTTTGTGTATAAAAACGGCGTCGAGTGCAAATTTGATATTTTATGATCAAATAGTTGTGACCCAACGGTGAGCCATTTTCAGGATGTTGTTGGGAGATTGTGTTTAACGCAGCAGGAACTGCGAGTTCCTCAGGTGTTGTCACAGCCTATATTGCTGACACTGATATGACTCAACTTATTAAATCACTTTGTCTCCAAAGCTCAGTCAACAGCGTCGCTGACTGCCACGCTGCGGGTCCTAGTGTGATTCCCAGCAAAGTACTGGATGTGTTGTGGTAACTTCATCGTCATTGGCACAGAAGTCGCCCACGTGACGTCAAGTAAGAGGAGTGTTTTTTTTTTAAGTAAGTACCGTTTTGAAATTAAGAAAAGACGTGCTATGATATCTCAATAATTTTATGTGCACTGGGTACCTACATCTGTTGTCTTCGCACTGACGCCATTACAGTTTGATTCTTCCTTGTTTACGTTGTGTACTGAGTGTTTAAGATGTCCCCGGTAATCGTGAGTCCCGCCGACTGTGACATACGGGCTGTTATAACATTTCTTAGTGCTAAAGGCCTAAAAGCGATCGATATTCATCGTGAGATCTGTGTAGTTTACGGAGAAAATATTGTGAGTGATGTAATGGTAAGAATGTGGGTGACAGCATTTAAAGATGGCCGCACAAATGTGTATGATGAACAACGGAGTGGGCGTTCTTCGGTCGTTAATGAAAGTTTGGTGCAGGAAGTGGACAATAAGGTGAGAAAAAACAGACGCTTTACGATTTACTCCTTGCGGGATGACTTTCCTAATGTTTCTCGTAGTGTTTTGTATGGTATTGTGGCCGAGCAAGACGATGGCGAAGTCAAAACAGTTGTGGTGCACTGGTTAACAAGTCGGGCGGCATACTTCTATTAGAAGGTTATTCAAAAACTGGTTCAATATTGACGGAAATTGAGTAGGAAATAGATTAAGCTAGAGGCTTTCATGTTGTTTTGTTGTGGTCTTCAGTCTGGAGACTGGTTTGATGCAGCTCTCCACAATATCCTATCCTAAGCAAGCCTCTTCAACTCCACATAAGAATGGCAACCTACATCTTTCTGAATCTGCTATTGTATCGATCTCTTGGTCTTCCTCTGCAGTTTTTACTCCACACACTTCCCTCCAACGCTAAATTCACAGTTCCTTGATGTCTAAGAATGTGTCCTACCAAGCGATCCCTTCTTTTAGTCAAGGTATGCAGAAATTTCTTTTCTCCCCAATTCCGTTCAGTACCTCCTCATTGGTTACGCGATCCACCCACCTAATCTTCAGCATTCTTCTGTAGCACCACATTTCAAAAGCCTCTATCCTCTTCCTATCGCCCATGTTTCACTCCCACACAAATGCCTTCAGAAGGTCTTCCTTAGGCATAAATCAATATTCGATGTTAACAAATTTCTCTTTTTCAAGAACGCTTTCCTACCCATTGCCATTCTGCATTTTATATCCTCTGTACTGCGACCATCATTTGTTATTTTACTGTCCAAGTAACAAAAATCATCTACCTCCTTTATTGTTTCGTTACCTAATCTAATTCCTTTAGTGTAACCTGATTTTCTTAGACTGCACTCCATTACCCTAGTTTTGCTCTTGTTAATGTTCATCTTACATGCACCTTTCGGCACACTGTCCATTCCATTCAACTGCTCTTCCAGGTTCTTTGCTATCTCTGACAGAATTACTATGTCGTCGGCAAAACGCAATGTTTTTAATTCTTCACCCTGAACTTTAATTCATTTTCCAAATTTATCCTTGCTTTCCTTTATACCTTGTTCAAAGTACAAATTGAATAACATTGGAGTAAGGCTACAACCCTGTCTTACTCTCATTTAAAAATAAAATTATTGAGATATCTTAGCATGTCTTTCTTTAATTTCAAAACGGTACTTACTTAAAAAACACGCCTCGTAAAAATACTTGCAGTAGGTGGTTGAAGAGGGTGTTGGAACATTTGCACAGAGTGACATTTGCACGTGGTGACACTTTCACGGAGCCCAGGACACTTGCCGGTCTAACCGGCTTTTGACCGGCGCAGGCGCCCTGAGAAGTCCAGCAGTTCATCACAGCCGCTTCTGCGAGATGGTTGGCTCTCTCATCACAGCAGTAGGCTGCACGGTGGCTCGATAACGAGAACAATGAGAACTGAAAGTGAAATTCATAATTACAGTTAAAATAGCCACACTCAAAACTATCACACTCTTACAAACCACAATCTTATAAGCTTTACTCCTACCTGCCACTTTCTAACAAGCCACATTGCAACCAGTCATACACTTACCAACTATGCCCTTACCAATCCACTCACCAACAGAGACTTCCACCAACGTAGACTGTCACTAGCCTAGATATTCACCAGACCTGACTCAGGTAATTTGGTAGAAAATCGAAAGAAATTCTGGTCATGTGTAAAACATACTAGCTTTCCGAAATACCTTGACCAAAGAAGACGAAGCAAATACTTCAGAACTCAAATCCAGAATAGATGCTAGCATTCGAAATTTGAAGCAACTTAAATTACAAAAAAAGCGAGTCTGTAGGTCTAGATTGTATACCAATTAGGTTACTTTCAGAGTATGCTCATGCAATAGCTCCAGCTATTAACCTCTCGCTCAGTGAAAGAACCACACTCAAACACTAGAAAGTTTCACAAGTCACTTCAATATTCAAGAAAGGCAATAGGGGTGATCTGCAAATTAAAGGCCAATATCAGCCAACACCGATTGAGAAAATACCGTTATTGTGAAACATTTACTTTACTTACTTCATTTACATGAAATGATGAATGGTGTCGAATCTCAAATCGCTTCCTTACTTTTAGATTTCCAGATGGCTTGTGACACTGTACCTCACAAGTATCTTCTTATCAAATCCAGTACAACAGAAGTCATCTCACCAAGTAAGATAGTCTACAAGTCAGACATTCACCACCCCAGTCCCTTAGGACTTCACTCACAAGTATATGTCATAGTACAGACTTGTTACAGTCTGGACACTTCACCAACTGAAATAATCAGCAGCCCATATTATTACCACCTCACACTGTCAGCGGTCCACACTCTCAATACTTCACACTAACACATCACCAGCCCACTTCTCATTGGCCTAGAATGTGAACAGCAGACTCTGATTAACCCTTAACATATCAAGTGGGATCCCCTAGGGACATAGAGAGTGTTTTTTGTTTTATACTTCTGCAATTCATTTTGTATTTTTATATACGCCTTACATCCATTTAAGATACATATTTCATACTTACATTTATGACGTGTTTGTTAAAAATAGTAAAAAATAAAAAAAAAACCTATTTGGGGTCCTAGTGGGATCCCGCGTGGTAGATTACGTTACATTTCTTTTTTCTATTTGTCAGTTTTAGACTGCTATAAATTTATAAAAGAAAATCTCAGATTATGAAATTCTTCGGATACTAAATGAATGTGATCTCAGTGACCCAGAATTTGTCTCGAGCGAATCTGATGAGAATTTTTTTCCAGAACGAGATGCATCAGAATCGGAAGATAAGTGAATTCAGATGAATGTGAAATTTTCATAGAAAATTTTGATGGGGTTTCCGGCGATGGACATCATTGCAAAGTCAAGACGAAAATGGAAAAGTTCTATGCCACTAGTGACTCATCGTCATCGGTGTAACATTGTGAACGTATCTCCCAGACCAACGTGAGTAAGTGATATTGCAACTACAATGTCTCATGTTTTCAACATCTTCTTTGATGACTAAATTTTAAATACTACATGCACCTTCACCAACGCTGAAGCGTCATCATTGTTCAGCATTACAATGCAAATGCTGCTGGCTCAGCCCATACTATCAACATCAAGGCAACAGCAGACATACAGGATGAGCGCCTATTGTCCCAGATGCACAGACAGAAAAGTCAACAAAGTCTGCTGTGGATGTAAACGTTTTGTCTTTGAGACGTGTAGGAAGACTAGCATAATCGTAACATCTTATAAATGTTATGCCAATGACAATAAATGAATCTGTACCATTTGTATTAAATTTGTATTTGTGAAATTAGATGAATGTTCTTCTACATTATTATATGTACAATCATAATATACTATAATGTGTTTGATTGTGTTGCCCTTTTCCGCAGCAGCTGTTAAAATTGACTATAATTGCAACGCAATTGCAAATGCCATTAAAGGCATTTGTTTTGCACCAGACGCATTTAGCTTTTTATTTTAAAAGCATCTTCTGTGGTCTGTAAATGATACAAAGGTTGTACAGTTTGTTTTTATACATAGATTAAAAACCGTGCACAAAGTTAAAAACATGTTTTTATTCTATGTATACGAAACAAACTGTACAAACCTTTGTATCATTTACAGACCACAGCAGATTCTTTTCAAATAAAAAGCGAAATGCATCCGGCGTAAAACAAATGTCTTTAATTGCAGTTAGCATAAGACCGATTACTTGTTATAGTCAATTACACTATATTGTCTTATCTGATTTCTGTATATGTCGTCAGAACTACAAACACAAAAGTAAAAGGGATATTTGATGTCAACAATGGCAATAACTAAAATAAATGAAAATTCATCTTAATGATGGTTTAGCATCAGCAACTGGGAATTTAGGAAAACAATTCATTTTGTCCGTCGTAGTTGGACAATTTTGAAGTCAGTGACTAGTTTAGGACTCTATAGTCCATTATCAACCCATTAGCTTTTTTCAAACCATGATAATCCACCGCTTGTTCATAATGGCTGTTAAAATCTTTTACATTATCCTCTGTCGGTACATATCGCTAGGTACATTAAAATTGAAAGTGGCAGTCAAAGCAAGTGATACAGGAGATAATGTACAAGATTTTAACAGCCATTTGTAACATGCATTGGATTATCACGGTTTGAAGAAGGTTAATAGTTTGATAATGGACGGTAGAGTCTAAAAGTAGTCACTGACTTCAAAATTGTGTAACTACAACGGACAAAATAAATGGTTTAACTAAAATATAGTTTTAGACATCCAAAGAACCTAATTGGAGCAACCTCGTACGCTGCTATATTGAGCAAATAAAAAAGAACGTGGGGTCGTCAGAGGATCCCAGCTTCGTGAACAACGTTCATGACACAGGCTTGGCATGTTAGTGGTTAATCACACTCTCACTGTCCACATTCACCAGGTAAATTCTCACCAGCCACTTACCAACCAGACAGACCACTCACATGCTCACCAGCCCAGTCCTTCATCAGAATGAGTGTGTGCGTGTGGGAAACTGGGCTACATTGATGGACAATTAATCCTTTACGATCAGTAACGTGTTCAAATTTACGTTTGAGTATACGCTTATAACTGTTTGAAGCAGCAATAAAAATTAAGACACCAAGGGAAAAGGGGGTATTAAAAAAAAAAAAAAAAAAAAAAAAAAACCTAAATGAATAAATTAAAAAAAACATTTTCTCCATAATTATTTTACTCGCAACCTTCATATTGTGGTAGGTAATTCCTAGTAATCAGATCACTTTATTTTTTAAAATTGTGTGTATGAAACAAAGCAATTTCAATTTCACAAAAATGTAAATAATTTTGACAGAAAAACACTTTGAAAATCCTTTTACCACATGAAGTTGTGTTATATTAAAAACAAAGTCTGCAGAAAATTTCACTTCTCTGTCTCCTGTGGTTCAGGAAAAAATTTTCCTTATTCACCGAAAAATGGAAGTTACAGGAAATGCACATAAAAGATTTTATAGGGATTGACACCATAATATAGTATTTTAATGTTGACGGTAACCATACATTTGGTCAACTTGTTCTTCTTGGACACGTTTCGTTTATAGCTGATGTTTCAAATCAAATTTTGAAATGTTTGTAGAGGTTAGGGACTTAACTATGGGGTCATCAGACCCTAAACTTACAACCTACTTATGAACTAGCTAATACTAAGGACGGCACATATATCCATGGGCGAGGGGGGGGGGATTCGAACCCCCGACCGTAGTGGCCGTGCAGACTGTGACTGACGCGCCGCAGAACGCTCGGCCACCGCGGCCGGCACTGATGTTTCTGGCGTGCTCTTTTGGCTATATCATTCACCATTTCAGATTTTGCAACACATGTATTATCTACATTCGTCAATAACTTCTCGGTGAAGCAACCAGCAACAGGTACTAGTCCAGTAAGGGTCCTTAAGCACCAGACATGCATCGTATGTGGCAATTTTAACAACAGTAGATAATATAATTGGTTTTTTGGGGCATATCTTCCAAATGAGGCTGTTTAAGCTTTCATTTGGGTTTTGTGTTCCACCACCCCCAAAAATACCTACCAGAAGGCAAAGATATCATGACATAAACGGGGCTGGCCGCAGTGGCCGAGGGGACTGAGGTGCTCCAGTCACGGTCTGCACGGCCTCTACAGTCGGGGGTTCGAATCCCCCCTCGGGCATGGATATTTGTGCCGTCCTAGTTCGTAAGTAGTTCATAAGTAGTTTGTAAGTTTAGGGACTGATGACCCCGTAGTTAAGTCCAATAAGCTATACAAACATTTGAACATAAACGGGTACACAGTCTTCTATTCTCTTCCGATGCTTTTGTGACAGCAGGAAGTAATAAAACATCGCAAACAAGGAGAGTGAAAACAGCAATAGGAAGAAATAAAGGAAACGCCAATGAAAGCAGAAACCACCAATCATAAATGGCAACATTCAATATTTAAGACACCAGCTTTCTCTCATACATCAGTAAACGTAACACCCAGAAGATGGCCGCTTGCAATAGTGGCCGAAACGTCGGTGAAATATTTGATATACTGATGATGTGGTCCAATACTCAGAAGAGTTTTATCAACAAGGAGAGTGTCGTCTAGAAACGTGGGCGTAGTGCTGCACAGTGATCGAAACAAGACACCTTTTTTATCATTAGTAATTCGAATTAATATGTGAAAATTGGAGACAGTATTTCTAACATACTAGATAATTATATGGAGGCAATTTAAAAAAAAAATTTTTTTTATCAAATTTGCCTACGTCCGCCCTTAAAAGGTTTTTATAGATATGTATGAATAAACTGTAAAATATTTATTTTAGGAGAGCTTGAAAACATTAATTCGCCGTTCTCTCAAAATCTATTTTTCCCCTGGTGTCTTAATTTATAAAATCTATAATTTAGTGCAATTTAACGTCCAAAATTAAAAAAAATTCCGGTAAATGCGAAAACCGGTCGTTGAAGCGATTATCGTGGTTGCCACTTGTCATCCTCGCCTGGTGGCCTGCACCGCACTCCCGCCGGCTCGGCCACGCGTTCACAGATCGGCGCTGTGGCGGCAGCAGAGGCGGGAGCGGGCGTGTCGCTTGGCGCTGCGCTCGGTCCCGCTGTGTGGTGGGGCGGCCAGATAACAGGTAATCCAGAGGCCGGCCGGCGGTTTTTGCGAGGCCGGCCGGCTAACACCCTGTATCCCGGACTGAGGTGTAATTTAATCTCCGGGATTATGTTTACAGCCTGGCCGGTTGCCACCGGGCCGAGGTGAGGGCGGAGGGCGGATGAAGTTGGCCACCGTATCGCTCACCGCAGGGGCGGCCGGGCTGGCCGTGTCCGGCGCCACAGCGCGCAGCTTTCGTAGCCACCATCCTCCTGTGGGAGCTGAGAGGCAGCAAGCGCTCCCTTCACGAACCAACGGGCTACTTGTGATTCCATCACAAACCACTCACTACTTATTCTAGCGTACGTGATAGGACTAAATGATTGATGATTGGAGCTCATAAGATGGGAGTGTTACTGCTGAAATTGTCCTTAGTGCAGAACTTTCGGAGAGAAGCAATATTCATTAATATTTTAATATCTTTTTCAGCTGTCTGTGTTCTCTCTTGCCTGTTCTCTTACTGCATTTTTATATTCTCTCCTTTCATCAATTGAAGACCTAACACTCTAAATGTGCTAAGTACCACTTTTTTCAATTTTTTTCGCTCTAAAGGTGCTACATTAATGCGAGTATATTATACTAAAAGCGCTTTGTCATTTGACAAATGTAAGAGGTTTTTACAGTGACCGTCAGGTAGCATTGGTGTTAACTCCACAGCCTTCTTCGTTCTAAATGTGCTCGATAATCAACTTCTGTGTTCATGCTCATGACAACAGAGAAGCAATAATGTGTTTATGGTGTAAGTTAACCACCCTCCGCTTCCTACCAGTTGCCGCCTTGCTCAGTGATTATTTTCGGTCTTAAATGCAGATGTTATTGCCCTGATAAAATTGCATTGCAACGGATAACGACTTTTTTTTTACACACAAAAGACTGCAGCAACTGATAGCATACCGGTGGCAGTTCCCTTACTAGTTGAAATTCCCCCATTTAATCATTAAGCAAAATTGGGACTCAGAATTTAATAAAAACAACTAGAGACGAAATGTATACTATTTACACAAGTTTATTAAATTCACTGTATATCTCCCTATCATCATTTGAAAGCCAAAATACAAAATATTCATTCACTAAATGTATCACCAATGGATTGAGACAAGGATCGTAACCTTACATTCATACCGTACATTCTTTACTCTCTCATACTGCACCCACGTAGCTATGCACAACATTCCCATTAGACAAAATCATTTCCCCGCTGAAATAGAGACAGAATTAACAACCAACACAGTTCCTCATACTTTACCACGGAGGCCACCATACTCACATCCTTCCTCTTCGTCACCCGGAAACGTTCTCCCTTCTCCTGGCCGCTCCCCGTCCTAACCGATCCCCCCGTTTCCGTTCGCGAGTAGCCGCGCCCTCATTGGCTTGTGATCTAACGGGATCTTCTGCCAACCTCCGAATTCTGAAGGAACTCGCAAGTCGCAGCCACTTTACCATCTCATCCCCAAGGAAACCTCTCTGCCACACCCCAAAACTAAAGTTGGCAAACCTACCGAGTGTTCTGCATCTCTGGCTTCCCAGCCGCGGCTTCATGCACACTTACAGACCCTCACACACACAATCACATAAGGTATAAGATGAGTTGGGTACTGTGGAGCCAAGCTCCTTATGTGAGCGGCGCTCACTTATTTGTCCTGCAATAACAATTTTAATAAATAATAGAGCATTCTAGTCTCCACCTAGCACATCTCCCATTATAGTGGCACTAAAGGCCAAGCACACTTTTACGAAATGATAATCAGATGAAAGTAACGTACACTGTAGTAAACAAGGATTTAATGGAATGATACTACAGTATCGTTTCATCGGCATGCGGTTGAAGGGTCTCGAGGAGCTAATAGCATAGCATCATGTCTTTTCCATGTCTTGAATTGCACTAAAAGTACTGTCAGTGTAACTGATAACAAGACGAAACTTGTGATTTGGAGTGACAACAGCTGCGGACAAAATAACAACCGTGTACTTACATATATTTATATGTTCGCAGTGGCGTGTGGTCTATTTGACTGTATAGTGCATAAGTGCAGGCCACAGTTTCCTATCTTGTGACCGAAATTTCGCCTTAATAAAAAGCGCAGTGAAATGTTATGTGCCTGATTTACAAAAATAATTACTTCAGCACGTCCTTCTCTCGAATTAATAACACTCAGAATGGAAGAAAAGGACCATATTGTCTTCCAGGCAGCTGCTGATAAAGTGGTCAACACAACGAAGCTACACATCAGTTCTGCTGCACAAATTAAAATCACGTCACCTGGAATAGTGTACATCAAAAGGACATTCAGTGAAATTGAACAGTGGGAAAGTGTAAACATCGTAAAGAAAGGCAAAACTGTGGATGATTTCATTCTTATACAACTTTCAGTGTTGCCACGTGTTCCACGATTGTCTCCTGAACAAAAAAAAAAAAAAAAAAATAAAAAATAAAAAAAAAAAAAAAATAAAAAAACTATTATATATATATATATATATATATATATATATATATATATATATATATATATATATAAAATAGAGGACTGATTTGTGTAACTATGTTGAAAACTGAAGTTATTTGATTCCCATTGTTTCATTTCCTATTTTTAGATATATTTCGTCCAGCGCTACAGCACGATACCTCTGTTGGACTTAGCCCATTTAGTCTGAATAACGCAATGTGTAAGACATCTTCTGCTTTCTTCTTCTCGCCAATTCTATGCAATTTTCTCTTGACTTGCTGTATAGTTTGTATTAAATGGATGTTAATAAACGGTATAAAACTATAAAATGTGTGTATTAATTTAGTACAATAAACAATACAGTTTTTTGCTATATCTCAGAATTTTATTTTTGTTCTTTAGCATATTTAGAATGTTAGATCTTCAATTAAGTTCAGTATCACCCGTATTCACAAAGGAGTTATATTAGAACTTCTCCTTCTATCTATATGATCTTCTGTGGATTTCACTACTGTGCCTTTCAGAGCAAACCATTCTTCTTTTACTGTATTACATTCCCCAGTTTCGATCAGTCCTAGCCTAATTATCTCTCTGTTACTCTGAACAACCTGTGCTTCCTTCAGTTTTTCTAGGTTGTATCTCCTTATTTTTGTACCTTTTTGCAGTCTCTTAAGTTTTAATCTACGTTTCATAACGAATACGTTATGGTCAGAGTCTGCTCCTGGACACGTCTTTTAGTTTAAAACCTTGTGTCTTACTACTATAGAGTTTTTTTATACCAACCGATATCTCCTATCTCTTACGTGTATACAATCATCTTGTATGGTGCTTAAACAAAGTGTCAGCGATGATTAAATTGTGCTCTGCGAAAATTTCTACCTGGTGACCTCCTCTTTCAGCCCTTTTCATAGTCTATAACCACCTACTATTTTTCTTTCAATTTCTTTTCCTACTAGACATCCAGTCCCACATCACAATTACGTTTCCCTCTCCCTTCGTTGTCTGAATAACTTCTTTTATCTCATCACACATTTTTCTCAATCTATTCATCAACAGCAGATCTAGTTACCGTATAAATCTGTAATACCCTTGTCGGCATTGTCTTTGTGTCTATCTTTGGTGTGATAATGATTTCCCTACGCCGTTCGTAGTACTTTATCTGCAGTTCTGTTTTCTTACTCATTATATGAGTTACTTCTACATTCCCGTCAACTGATTTTGTAGCTATAGCCCTGTAGCCACTGGTGCCTGGTACCTTTTTGTATGACTTATGTTGGCCTGAGAAATTCATGGAAAGGGCAGAAGAAATACAATCTTAGAATAGACATTTACAGACAACAATTTTAATATTACGAAGTAAAGAATTTAATTTAATTTAACGGAACACATTTACTAATACTGGTGGCTGTACTGAATAAGAAATTAAATATTAAATAAAACTTGATATTATTGCAATAGAGAGAACATGATAATGAAATTAAAATAAAGCAAAACCGAAAACTGAAGGGCTTAGCGGCACATTCCAAAGAATGACTTTTCAATTATTAAGGTTGTCGATTTAGAACAATCTTAAAAGATACAAATTGCGCTACAGGACGTGGAACGTGCCTGGAAGGCATAAACAAGACAGGACACTGCCAAGTTCCGAACAAATTCCAATGTGCCAGAATTTTAACAGGTAGTTGGGAAGACGTTCGATACGGATGATAAAAAATTGCAGTGTTTACTCTACAGAAACTTCACAACATTAACCAACCCATTCAAAAGCATGACGGAATGCACTAAAAGCAAATACAAATGATATGGGGAAACCAAACATTTTAACTACAACCGTTCGAGTACAGGTAATTCGGACGGTAGGAAAAATGCTGAACCGTAAAAATATACGATGGTACGTGGGGAACAGCAACGAGAATGTGAAAGGGCGTGCCGTCAGGGTAAAAAAAAAAAGAACTGTTGTTAAACACGTCAATGAGCCGGCCCATCGCCAAAGTGGTTCAACGCGCCAAGGCGCCGGCTCAGGCTCGAGGAAGAGGAGTCATTCGGGACTGTCCAATCGCAACTTGCCTGCGAGGGCTGGCACCGGCGCGGGTGACGAAGAGCGCTGCTAGCGACGCCGAGTCCAGTGACGACTCTAGTAACCACAGTTACAGCGGGCAATATCAGTCGAGACGGGTTCACTCACCTGACCAGGAATCTTGTGCATCCCGCTACCGAACTTCGCTAATCCCCACCGTATTTGACTTCAATCTACCAATTTCTCTTTTAAATTTTTTAAAGTACCTACCCAATTAAGGGGTAGAACGTTCCATTCTTGGATCCACATAATGCCTGATTTGTTTTTCTGAGCGACAACATCCTCCTGAATAGTCCCCGCCCGGAAATGCGAGTGGAGGACTAATTTACCTCGGGAGTACTTTACCCAACAATTACATTCATACAGTTGAACTGCATGTGCTCAGGAAAGTAACGACTCAAGGTTTCTCTTTGCTTTGAGTCGTTCTCAGTAATTGTATGGCAAAATGGATTATCCAGATTGTTCCCCTGCAACTACTGAAAAGGCTGCTGCCACTCTTCAGGAACCACACGTTTCTGTGGCCTCACCACAGAGATCCCTCTATTGTGGTCACACCTACAGCATGGCTGTCTCTGCAATGCAGGCACGCAATCCACCCAACTGGACTACGTCTGTGGTTCTATCGAATTAAAAATCAGTTATGGTATGTAAGAGCATCACTGAAAAACTGCTTCACCGTTATCGATGACGCTTTTTTGTATTTAGTTTTCCGGAAACAGGAAAATAAATAAATGAAAAAAAAGAAACGGCATGTATGTGGTAGTCTAACGGTTCAGTCCGCGTCAGGCGGCGCAGCGGTGCGGTTGGCGTGTTTACGTCCCGCCGCAGTGTCTCGCGCCTGAGGTTGTTTACGTAACTCAGCCGCCTCTACGCGACTTACTTGATAGAGCAAGCATGGCTCAATCCTGGAGACATTCGACCTTGAAGATCAGTTTTTCGAAAGCATATCCACGACCGAAGGCACTGGACATCGAACAGTTTATTAGAGACGAAGTGAAAGCTGCCTGCAGCGAAGTTGTAGGTATTCACTTTTCGATAGTGAGCAGTGTCGTGTACTTAAAGCTCATCAACGACGCGGTCTGTGAGAGAATTCTGAACGCGACCAGAAGTGGACTGAAGTTCCGTCACTCGGACGGCCATATTGGTGAAGTGACGATTGAACACACGGGTCTCTGCACGATAAGAGTGTTTGAACTTCCCTTTGAGATGCCAGAAGAAACTGTGATTTCCGCGCTTCGCCCTTATGGGCATGTGATCAGTCACGAAGCTGAAAAATGGGCACAGTTTACCACATACCCCGTGCTCAATGGGGTGCGGCAAATACGTATTGAACTGAAAAAACATGTTCCATCTTATCTGACCATCGGTGGATGTCGTGCAATAATAATTTATGACGGCCAGCCGAAGACGTGTTCAGGCTGTGGACAAGAAGGACACCTACGTTCCCAGTGCATGCAGCGCAGGATCACACAGTTGCCACCTGGGGATGAACAGCTCCCGCCTGCACCGACGACTCTTCCGGTGACGTATGTTCAGGCTCTCCAGCATCCTGTGCCGACGTACGTTACGGAACCCTCACTGAACGCTGTAGCGCACGAAGGAAACGAGGACAAACTGGAAACTACGTCCACGACCGATCTTATACCACCAACGAATAATGAGGTGTCTCAGGTTGAGGAGATGGACGCCACATCACCGATAGTGCCTAATGACGTTCTTGCAAAAGACCAAACAGCAGTGCACCAATCGACAACAGACGACAAGACGACGGCCAACGTACAGTCGTCGCTCTTACACCCGGCCGAAAATCCTGAAGGCACCGACCTACCACACCACCAGACTGACACTATTGAGAAGATGGATGTCGAAACTGAAGTAGTACCGACGTCTGCCTTCATCACTACGGAGACGGCGTCAGATGACTGCCGACCGACCTCCGATACAGAACACCACGTCCGCAAACAGCGCACCCCGCGGAAACGCAAGAAGAGGCGCCATTCGCCTTCTGATGATCAGATGCAAGATAAGGACGAGGAACCGACGTCGGATGAAGCAACTGACTCTGCCTCTCAGGTGTCCGGTGTCATCACTCCCCGTCTGGTACGTCACGATACAGCAGCGACAACACCTGCTCCTGTCTCAGATTCACCTTCACCTGCTACTGAACACCAACATGAGACTCAGGATGAAACATCCCCTCCACAACTACGAAGTTTCACGTCTGACGCTTGGGCAGATGATATCGAGAATGAAGCGGAAGATCTTGAGGGAGTCGAGGGTAGAAGTGCTCCCTCGGCTGCATCCCGCACTCCCCTATCACAATGACTGAGGCTGCACCAACAGCTTCCATGGCGCCGCCGGATCCGCCTGCTGACGATGTACTGAACAACTCAATAGAAGGTCTAGGCGCACAGACATACCGGCTCGCTACCGTTAACATCAATAACATACGTGCACGCCACAAATTGGCCATGCTACAAGATATGCTCAATGCAGCTGACATCGACATTGCCCTCCTTCAAGAGGTGCATGTAGAAGACTTCACAGAACCCTACGGATACACGACCTGCATCTCCCATGCGTCTGCCACTGGCAGTGGAGTGGCGATCATCCTCCGTGAAGGTCTTCTTGCTGAAGATGTCGAGTATCTTCCTGACGCCAGAGGGATGGCTGTCACTGTCCAAGGAGTTCGAATAATTAACGTCTATGCGCCGTCGGGATCGGGACGCCGACGTGAACGATCCACCTTCTTCGCAGAAGCGATCACACCCCTCTTTGTGGGACAACAAGACGCCTTGATAGTAGGAGGGGATTTCAACTGTACTCAAGCTCCGAAGGATCAATTACCTCGTCACTCTCCGTGCATGGAACTCGGAGCACTCGTCCACAATCTTCGGTTGGTGGACTCATGGGAACATGTTCATGGCGACCGGCCTGGCTTTACGCATTTTACCAGCCATTCGTCTAGCCGCATTGATAGGATTTACATCTCGTGTTCCATTGTCAGAGGGACGAAAGCAGCCGAAGTATGGCCTGTAGCGTTTTCTGACCACGAAGCATATATTTGCGACCTTACCCTCAGACGTCAGAAAGTATGGCACAGCCGTGGTCCATGGAAGCTGAATGTGTCCCATCTCGCCTCTCCAGAATGTCGGCAGCTCGTAGAGAACACATGGAACAACTGCAAACGCCGACGCGGCGCCTACCAGTCTGCCCTTGCTTGGTGGTTATTCTGTGCTAAGCCTGCCCTGCGGAAGACTTTGATAGGGTATGGGAGAGACGTAGCGGCATGGAGGCGACAAACAAAGGACTTTTACTTCAATATTTTAAGGGAATGTACCAGAATGCCATATTCACCTGCGAGGCAGACTACGGTGAATCACGCCAAAGCCCAAATCATCAGACTTACACGCCAGCATCTTGAAGGAACGATCGTCAGAGCCCGTACTGAAGACAGAGTAGCTCAAGAGAGTCCTTCCATGTACCATATCATCAGAGAACGACGGCGTCGACGAAGAGCCTTGATACATGTGCTGACTACAGATAGAGGACGATACGACACCCAGAGAGATATAGGACATGTCCTTCACGCTCACTATACGCAGCTGTACTCAGAGCTCCACCACCCCCAAGAAGTAATCGAAGCGGTATCCCAGCTCACATACGGCAAAATTCCACAAGCTGCGGCTACTGAACTGACAGCCGATATAACAGAGGAGGAAGTCACTGAAGCGATACGGATGGGACCCGCCAATAAGTCGCCAGGCCCTGACGGCCTCCCTCTGGAGTTCTACAGGGCCTTTCAACAACTGCTAGTACCAGTCTGGACGGAAATCTGCCGCGATCTCATGTCCCCCACGGTGCAGATCCCTGAGACGTTTTGCGAAGGGCTTATCATACCTATACACAAACCACGAGGTGGGACCAACATCAGCGACTACCGCCCTTTGACCCTACTGAATAGCGACATGAAGATCTTCACTCGACTGTTGGCAGCACGACTCAAGCACACGGTCCGATACGTTGTTTCACAGGATCAGGCATCTTTAGGTGGCAGTCATAACATTCGCACTGCCCTCTGCCGCTATCGCGATATGATCGCACTTGCCAAGACAAATAAAATGCCTGGAGTTTTGGCTTGCCTCGATTTCAGCCAAGCTTTTGACAGAGTCGACCACACATTTTTAAAGGCCGTAATGCAACAGATGGGTTACCCCGAGACCATCGTAGACTTATTGGTACGTCTCCTTCACGGTGCGACATCAAGAGTACTGTACAACGGACGCCTCACACCGCCGATCCTCATCCAGAGATCGGTGCGACAGGGGTGCCCCCTATCAACGATATTGTACGCCCTCGGTTTGGAACCGCTGCTCTGTGGCTTTCGACAACGCTTGACAGGGATCACACTCGGTGGACATACTTTTTGCTGCACTGCCTATGCCGACGATCTGGTTCTCTTTCTTCGTGGTGAAGACGACGTCCGCGCAGCTTTGGCGTGGGTGGCGACCTACGGCGCAGCATCGGGCAGTGAACTGAATGTACACAAATCGCACGCTCTATCTATAGGTGACGGGCTGCCCGATAGGAGCGTGGCCCCATTGAGAATAACAGACACAATGCGCTGTTTGGGCATTGATTTTACAGCTGACCTGCGGCGGACGATTGCCCTCAACAGTAGGCGCCTATTGCAACAGATTAGGGCAGGGATAGGCGACCACCGTCTTAGAACACTAGACATTCTGCAACGGGTGCGATATGCTAACGTCTATTTGGCGTCGCGCATCCCCCATGTTGCGCAGACACTGCCGATCCCGCCATATCTGGCCCGAAGCATGCTGGCGGCTATGGGGTCTTTTGTAAGTACCGGTATGCTCTTCAAGATTCGTTACGACTCCCTCACACTACCGAAGAACAGAGGTGGTTTAGGACTTTTTCACGTTCCGGACAGAGCACGGGCCTTATTTGTAAGCTCTCACATGAAGATGTTGCGACAGTGTCCGACGAGTCTTACAAGCCTGCTGCTAGAGGCCTTAAGGCCGATCTCCCTCACCCCTCCAATACCACTATCCGACATTCCAGCCCCTTTCTTTTATTTCGGGCAATTCTTCCTCGACCTCAGCTACATGCGCACCGCACTTCCGCCCACACAATTGATATCGGCGAGGGCAATATACAACACCATGGAACTGAGCAGAGCCCCGAACGTGATAGAATCAAAACACCCCCATATTAACTGGCCTGTTGTGTGGCGAGCGGTGAGCGCGCCCACTCTCAACACAGACGTACAGTCTGCGTGGTACATCACAGTCAACGGGAAGCAGGTGTGCCAGTATCGCCTCCACCGAATTCATCTTGCGGACTCTCCTTTGTGTACCAAATGCGGAGTCGTGGATACAGATGAGCATCCCCTTGACTGTGGATCGGCGAAGGATGTTTGGTATTTGGTGCGCCAGGTACTGGCTTTCCTCACACGCACAACCCCCGAAATGATAACTACCAAATCGCTTCTCTTTCCAGAAGACTCGTATTTCCCGAGAGCGAAAACTAACTCTGTTAAATGGATATGTGGCCACGCTGTACACTATTTGTTCGGCGATGGAGAGAAGACTGTACTTGATCTTTGGAACTATATGAACGAGCGACATTGTGCAATAGTTAAGAACCCCAAGTACCGCGAATATTTTTCCAATTTTCTTTGGAGTGCGTTCCGTAACCCGCCTCGCAGCTGGAATATCGATGAAAGGAGAAGTTGACCCCAGAATGACAGAAACACTGATTGAACTACAACCGGCAACGAAATAAAACGAGAAGACGTTCATTGATAATCCGCAGCTAGACCTTCCTTGGAACGCACCGTGTCGTAATGCGACGACCTCTTCATTTTGTTTTTACGCCCGATGTGGAACGGCAGTATTTTCTACATAAAAATGCAGAACTATACATACTAATAAAGAATATACATGAAGCAACTATTTATTTCTCCCTTTTCCCCATTACAAATCTACATACATCTTTATGGGCCGATGCGGAGGAGGATTTTTATTTCATTTTATTTATTTATTTTTATTTTTTACTTATTTAATTTTTTTTTCCATCGAGCACGACTGGAGCGTTTGCGTACGTTCTATACTTGAGGTTAGGGTAAAAGTGGCGGTGGCACTAGCTTATTTTTTTTAGGTTTGTACATAATTATTAAGGGCGTGATGGGTGTTAGGAGCCAACGCCTGAAGTGGCAGAGATAGACGTGAGAAAAATAATAATAATAATAAAAAAAAAAAAAAAAAAAAAAAAAAAAAAAAAAAAAACGGTTAAGACGTCTGCCTAGTAAGCATGGAGGTCCGGGTTCGATTCCCGGCCGCACCACAAATTTTAATTCAATGCTTCACATCTATCAATAATGTCTTTGACATATTTGAGACGTAAAACCGTCTCAGGGATTCTTTCATTGTATTAATTGATATTTATATCACCATAACAGGATTGTTCCACCATGTCCATTGCTGAGGTGCTATTCCGCTACATGGAGAGCCTTGGCAGTAGTGGCAATTATCTCTGGAACAAAGAAGCTGAATTAAAGTTTGTGTTGTGGAGGGAAATCGTACATAGACTATTCCGAGGCGCGTTAATCGTTAGTGGTGTGGTAGTCTAACGGTCTGCCGGGCGCCGTGGCTCAGCGCGCCCGGTCAGGGGGCTCAACGCCCTCAAGCTGAGCCAAGAACACTTCGAACATGAACGAACAAATATGATCAGCGTCCGCATTGAACAGAACTACCCATAGAGCAAAAAAAAACAAAAAAAACGGTTAAGACGTCTGCCTAGTAAGCATGGAGGTCCGGGTTCGATTCCCGGCCGCACCACAAATTTTAATTCAATGCTTCACATCTATCAATAATTTTTCTATTGGTTTTTTCAATGAACTCAAAACTTGATCCACGATTCGAGCGATGAAAAGGAGTAATTCTTCTTTGTTTTGTTGCTTATTGGTCGGTAAAAAAAAAACGGGACAGTTAAAAAGAAGTCAGAAAAAAGTAACAAACTGCCAAAAATCCTAATTTTGTATGTAGTCTCTCTCTTAGCGGTATATTTGGTATTTATTCTAAATAATGTGATCCTTAGCAGTCGTTAATTTAAACTTTTTATTTTATGCACTCTCCGAGTTTCGAGACCTGTATCTCAACAGGTGCTTTTAGTGAGTCCTTAAAACTGTTGCATGTAGGAACAGATTAAAATAGTGAGTCCCTGCACTGTAGGCAACGACATAGCCACTCACAAGGCAGGGTCGAACCGCCCGAGCACCGCACCTGTTGCGACTCCCGTTATTTAAAATGAAGATTGACGGTTGTGAATGTCCCGAAGGAAGAAAATTGTGTGTATTTGGTTTTACCAATAACCGTGAAATTTAACATCGTATTTCGTCCTCGAGAAGATTTTTATACTCAGCAACTCACCGCATGGTGCAATTTACTTTGACACCTTTTGATTTCCCACCACAAAAGTTGGCAGGTATACTTAATTTTGCATAGATAACGAGGAGGAGGAAATAAAGAGTGGGGGAGAGGACATATACAAAGACAGGGGCAGGAGGAGATAGGCAGAGATCAGGGGAAGAGAAGTTGAATATAAAGGAAGGAGAAGACAAAGTACATCTACATACATACATACATACTCCGCAATTCACCGTAAGGTGCGTGGCGGATGGTACACTGTACCACTACTAGGCATTACCTTTCCTATTTCACTCCCAAATAGAACAAGGAAAAAAATAATGTATATATGCCTCCGTACGAGCCCTAATTTCTCTTATGTTGTCTTTTTGATCATTGTGCGAAAGGCGCAAGTAAGATCGTATTACACTCAGCTTCAAATTGCAGCCCTCTAAACGTCCTCAACAGAAATTCACGAAAAGAACGTCGTCTTTCCTCCAGCGATCCCCAATTGTGTTGCCGGAGCACTTCCGTGACACTCGCGCATTGGTCGAACCTACCGGCAACAAATCTAGCTGCTCGCCAGGGAACTGCCTCTATGTCTTCCTTTAAACTGACCTGCTGCGGGTCCCAAACACTTGAGCAATACTCAAGACGTGGTCGTACAAGCGTTTTATACGCGGTCTCCTTTACAGGTGAACTACATCTTCCAAAATTCTCCCAATAAACCGACGTCGGCTGTCCGCCTTACTCACAACTGTTCTTACATGTTCGTTCCATTTCATATCGCTCTGCAATGTTACGCCTAGATATTTGAACGACGCGACAGCATCAAGAAGTTCACTACTAATGCTGTATTCGAACATTATGGGATTGTTTTTTCTACTCATGCACATCACCTTACATTTTTCTACATTGAGAGCTAGTTGCCATTCTTCGCACCAACTAGAAATTTTGTCTTAGTCATCCTGTATGCTATTACAGTCAGTTAAAGAGGACACCCTCCCTTACACCACAGGCATCATCAGAAAACAGCCGCAAATTACAATTTACTCTGTCCATCAGATCATTTATATAGATAGAAAATAATAGCGGTCCTATCACACTCCCCTGGGGCACGCCTGACGATACACTCGTCTCTGATGAACACTCGCCGTCGAGAACAACGTACTGCGTTCTATTACTTAGGAAGTCTTCCAGTCAGTCACAAATCTGTGAACCTATTCCATAAGCTCGCATCTTCGTTAGCAGTCTGCAGTGTGGCACCGCGTCGAACGCCTTTTTGAAGTCGAGAAAAACACAATCCGCCTGTTGCCCTTCATTCATGGCTCGCAAGATGTCATGTGAGAAAAGGGCAAGCTGAGTTTCACATGAACGATGTTTCCTAAACCCGTGCTGATTCATAGAAAGAAGCTTTTCCGTTTCAAGGAAAATAACTATATTCGAACTGAGAATATGCTCTAAAATTCTACATGAAACTGATGTCAACGACATTGGCCTGTAATTGTGTGGGTCAGTTCTCTTTCCTTTCTTATAAGCGGGAGTCACCTGTGCTTTTTTCCAGACACTAGGAACTTTGCCCTGAATTAAAGATTCGCGATAAATGCAAGCTAGGTAGGGGGCCAATGCCGCAGAATTGTCTTTGTAAAACCGAACTGGTATTCCATCCGGACCAGCAGACTTTTTCGTATTTAGCTCTCTCGGCTGCTTCTCTACACCGGAAATACCTATTGCTATGTCCCCCATTTTGGAATTAGTACGTTGACCAAATGATGGTACAATTGTGCGGTCCTCCTGCGTGAAAGATTAGAAGAGGGAAGATTAGAATAAATACATAGTTAGGAAACGTTACTGTAGAATACACATACCACTGATTATATCTGAAACAGACGAGAAGTACAGAAAGAATGGGGATGGATGGAAGGAGGATGAGGAGGAGGAGAAAAAGGCGGAGGTATATTAAGGGGGAGGAGGAGATGGTCAGAGTGAGAGAGCGAGGAGGAGATAAAGAATGGGCAGTGGAATGGATATAAGGAAAGGGAGGGAGGGTACAGACGAGACAATCTGTGGGATAAACAATGCCTTCGCGTTGCATTGGGAGACAATTAAGGACTTTAATAATAGAGACCGTTTAATAGTTTTAAGAAGAGTATTTGACCAAGCTCTCACATGTACTATCACTGAATCCCTGTTTGAATGCCGTAAAAAAATATCTCAGTTAAAAAAAAAAAAAAAAAAAAAAAAATAAAAATAAAAAAATAATAATAATAATTCGAGGAGGATGTATAAGACTTTTTTTTATAGAACTACTGGTGATTGGTGACTTTATCACATTTCTACCCACTATATGTAACTTAGGAAAGCCTGTCGTTCCACCGAACTGTAAAAAACATATTCATCTTTAATTGCCTGGAACGTGTTAACGTTTCCAAGAACAAACAAAAAACAGAACATGTGTATTGAATCCCGTACATACATCTGCTAACTCGTATGCGAAAATCCTGCTAACGAGGCATGTTGTTACTGTTGGATTTACTTTCCCTGTTTTTTTTTTTTTTTTTTTTTTTTTTTTTTTTTTTTTTTTTTTTTTTTTTTTTTTTTTTTTTTTTAGACCAACATGTGCGTTTCGTTGTTTCAGGCCTGTTGTATAATGGTGTTCGTGTCCATCGTTCTTTGGACCACGTATTTCCACGTAATGGTACATAAAAACCGCGTTTCGCTCGAGAGTTTATCTAACAACTAGACAGGTGTGAACAGGCTAGATATTGGGTGGTGAAGTATAATATTTTTCATCATAATGGAACAGAATAACAATAAAAAAACACTAACTCGATGTTTGATGGATAATAATACCTACATTAATGAATGAGCACCCGAGAGTTTCAAAACTTTCTATTGTTTCATTTATTTGCTATGCCCGGCCACGCTTGGCCTTGTTTCAGATTAAATGGAGAAGAAAGAACTTGCGTAATTTCGCTTTGCTTTGTGAATGCGAGTTGGATGTACATCCAACACTCCCTGCTACCCCTATCTCTGTCCCTCATTCCTCTGTTACTCTCTTTTTTCCCTCTTTTTGGCCATCTTCTGCATCTTCCACCGTTTGTATCTCGTCTTCCCTCACCCTCTATCCATCCTCTCGTCATCCTCTCCCTGTATATCTTCTTCTTCCGCCTCGATTTGTCAATTTATTCTCCTTCCCCTGTCTCCTCTAAGAACTTTTTCTAACCTTCTGTTAGGTTCAAAATCCCATATCTTCGAAAGATCTTAAACATTTTTTTTATTTTTTATTTTAAATTGAGACATGAAGTTGCATTGGAATATGCGCGGGTTTCTATGTACTTGTTTAACCTCCTCAGGTGCTCTAATTCTAAATTTACTTTTGCTAAAAAAAGTAGTTGTATTTGATTTCATGGTCTACATTATTAAGGAATACCACTTCTCGAAATTTCTTGATTGCGTCTTCGATAATCTGTGTCGTATAAGACACATTGTTACTGAAGACAATTGCGGAATGAATGTATGTGACTCAATAATTTAGGTCATTTATTTGACATATTTATTCAGAAACAGACTGAACTGTACATAATGAAAGTGTAAACTTTTAAGATGTAAATTAACATACAGGCTACAAACAAAGAAGAATTATGTAACGTGCTATAATTTTTTCATAGTTTTCAGTCCATGTGAAACTCTCGGAAAGAGGTTCTTCCTTTCACAAGACACAAATGAATCTGGCTATCTGTGCAGAATACTCGTGCATTTAAGCATTTACATCGGACCAAACAGCATCCACTTCTTTTGGTTCATCTGCAAAGTTTTCGTTCACGTCAAATATACCGTTTCCTGAGCGGAGGGGGCACTCTGATTCCTTAATTTTAAATTGTAACTAGTCCTAAAAAAAAAAAAAAAAAAAAAATGAAAGACATGTATCATTCGCATTGTCCACTTTCTTGTTCTTGCACAGCAATGATACGATTCAGTATGTCGACCCTACCCATATTTTCATTGTATTTTTCGATAGCAAGAGGCCTGCTGATATTGTACTGTTGTTTGTCATGTTTTGACCAAAGTCTGCACTGTCATAGAGGAAATTTTCCTTCTGCAGCTGAGGCAACTAAAACAGATTTATTGTCACACCATTTAATAATGGTAACCTGGCAATCTCCACGAACAGAATGGTCAGCTGAGCCCAGACCTACCTTTTTCATTTCTAAATCAGATTGGAGATGACTCTCACTTGAAATTTCTGTATCTGACAGGCTCTAAGTGGAGACTGTCTAGGAGTTCAATGGATATGAAGAATCTGTTCACATAAATTATAGACCTGAGATTAGTGTAGTTTCCAGTCTCATTACTACCTTTCCATCGATGTTCAAATGAACGTAGCCCTCAAGTATCGTATCACCTTTCCCTTCATCAAGAGATTAAGTGGTAATTCTTCCGGAGATGCGCAAACGAAATTTTTGAGGCCACACTGATTGGGCTTTCCACGAATGTATTGCCACATCACCGTCTTGCCCCAGAAAGAAATTATCTCATCAAGTGACATCTTCTGTGTCCTAGCATTTTGTTAATACGAAATCGAAATATTGAAAAACTCCGACCATTTCGAGGCGCTGAAATAAGTTCAGAACGAAGTTGAAAATTTATGCTAGACCGGTATTCGAACCCGGATTTCCCACTTCGGGCCAGCGGTCGCCTTAACTAATTAAGCTATCCAGGCACGCTTCCCTTCCAACCCAAATTCTCAGCTTCTAACCCCCTGCCCATTGATTCCTCTCGCTCGCAGCCTATACTGGATTCCCGCATGGGAATGCATCCACATTGAAAATTTACAATTATTGATATTTTACAATTACCGACATGTCCGAAAGAACAGACAATATATCAATAACATCCTGCTCTGACATTGTTTAGTATAAGACGAATTTTCCAGTATTTATCCTAACTAGTTCCAATGCACTTGTGATTGAAAAAAAAATCTGCATTGACCTTTCTTCTGCTACTTCAGTGACTCTTGTGCCACAAGCCCAGTACATTTATAATTTATAGTGTCAAATATATGACATCTTTAGTGAGATAGCAACAAGACGTCAACGCAATACCCGACGGCCGATACGAAGTTTTTTTTTTTCCTTTTTAACGTTACCCCCTACAGTGGAGTGGTTCAATTAGATGGCTGCTAAAGTGAAATATTTAGGAAAAATCATTGCAACAGCTTAAAACATTCTGAATAGGGCTGGTGCTGTTACACATAAGGCGAAGTGGAGATGAAATAACAATAAACAGAAATAAACGACCTTTTCTAAACGTAAATTAAGGAATAAACTTAATCTGAAAAGAAAAAGAAAACAACAATAAATGATCCAGGTGGTCAGTGCTTTGTAATGCAGTGTAGATTGAGAGGTCACTGGTGTAATGTGGACGTTCGGCGTCAGTGAACAGCACCTACACTGCGCGTATATCGGTGCGTGACTTGTCAAGGAAGTGAGCGCCAGAGCGTAACCTGGTTACTACCTCAGAAGGAGCAACAGCAGGGGTCGGGTAGGCTTCACTGCGACGCACACCGCGCGGCGGCGGCAGCGCGCAGCCTGGTTTTAATGCCATTAGCAGCGCAGTTGCCGCCGACTCGCGCCGGGGAACCCCCGGTCGGCTGCTCCCTGCTCTCCTGATAGTTTTACGTCTCCTTGGCGCCGCCGCGCCCGCTGTACACCAGCGAAAACACAGTTTCTTCTCTGGCGACCATTCTCATCGCTGTCAAAAAAAGAAAAAAAAAAGGGAGGGAGGAGAAAAAAAAGTATGCCGAGGGGGGGGGGGGGGAAGGAGAGGAGAACCTACAAGGGACGAAAGCACTGCCGTTGCCACCGCTGCCGCCGCTGCGTTTTCATTTAGATAAAATCTCTGGACAAACTTTGACGCAACTTGTATTCAAATACGCCTTCTTTGATGTCTCTTTCTCCATTTTCCAGAAAAGTACATTACACCCTTCTTCACTCCGCAGTGTTTGGGATGGTACGGGGAAAAGAACTCACGAGGTGGTGCCATCACCCGGCTGTTCTGTATCTCCCTTTCGCGGCTGTCCTCCTCATTCCTTTCTGCACCTCCTCCAACTCTCCTTTCTACTCCACCAGTTTCCTTCAATCTACATGCAAGAAAACTCGATTTGTCGGCAGTGGAGCGTGTCTCCTCATGCCGGACTTTAACCTCCCCCACCCCTTCTTATCACAAGCTTTTTTATTTCTTTTATTTTTATTTTTGCCGTGTATGTATCATTTGAGTAGCGGCTAGGTAAGAGCACTGTAGCTGTAAGATTCTCCCTCGACCTGTACGCTGCCACTTGAGTAGGGTTGTTTTTTATAAGTGGCAATATATGGTTTTTCTCGATTTTAAAAAGGCATTTGACGCGATGCCACACTGCAAACTTCTAACGAAGTTAAGAGCATAAGGAATAGGTTCACAGATTTTCTGTTACTTCCTAAGTAATGATATGATGGATAGAGTAACTTGTAATTTGCGGCTGTTTGCTGATGATGCTGTGGTGTATGGGAGGGTGTCGTCATTAATTGACTGTAATAGCATACAGGATGACTTGGACAAAATTTCTAGTTGGTGTGAAGAACGGCAGCTACCTCTAAATGTAGAGAAATGTAAGGTGATGAACACGAGTAGGAAAAACAATCCCATAATGTTCGAATACATAATTACTAGATTCTTGATGCAGTCTCGTCGTTCAAATATTTAGGCGCAACACTGAAGAAATGGAACGAACACGTAAGGACAGTTGTGAGTAAGGTGGACAGCCGACTTCGGTTTATTGTGAGAATTTTGGGAAGATGTACTTCATCTGTACGCTTGTACGACCACATGCTGAGTATTGCTGAAATGTTTGGGACCCGCAGCAGATCAGTTTAAATGAAGACATGGAAGCAGTTCAGAGCCGAACAGCTAGCTCCGTTACTGGTAAGATAGACCAATGCGTAAGTGTCACGGAAATGCTCCGGGAAATAAAATGGAGATTGGTAGAAGAAACACGACGTTCTTATCGAGAAATTCAGTTGAGTAATTTTAGAGGGCCGGAATTTGAAGCTGAGTCCAGAACGATCTTACTTGCGCCTTTCACACAATTATCATAAAGACAACACAAGAGAAATTAGGGCTCGCACGGAGACATATAGATAGTCTATTTTCCCTCAATCTATCTGGGAGTGGAATATTAAAGGAAATGCCTAGTAGTGGTAATGTGTACCCTCAGCCACGCACTTTACGGTGGATTGCGGAGTATATGTGTAGAAATACATTCACTATGGTCTCTGTTGTAATGCCCTGTGGTAAGAAGCGCACACCACACCGATCAGCTTGACAGATGGAATAATGACGCAAGTGAAACCCCGATACTTTTGTTTGGTGCCTTAAATAATGTATTGTAGGAAGAACGGCCTATGCGTTATTGCTTGTGTCCCTCACAGTCTCTTAACTATTGAACGTTGCTTTTAAATTCATTTATGGTAGCTGAAGGAAGACGGAAGCTTAGCGTTTAAAAAAATCAAAATTCGTGGTTTTGTAATATGAAGGGGCCAAACTGTTGCGCTCATAGGTCCCTAAACCCATCTCTGAGGGAGGATCTCCAACAGAGGGCGGCCGCGGGATCTGCAACAAGGCGCCTTAGACCGCTCGGCAATTCCCACGCTGATAGGGTTTAACCTCCGGTCATTAGAGAAGGAGCTAAAACTCACAAATTTGGTTAAGAATGGGGTACGAAATGGGTCATGCAATTACAAACGACTCATCCCGGCATTTGCCTGGAATGATTTAGGCAAATCACGGAAAAACTAAATTTGGATGTCCGGAGGTGAATTTCTATCACCGTCCTTCCAAATGCGAGTCCAGTGTATCCCCACGGCGTCAACTCGCTCGTTTATATTATCTGATGGAGTAAAACCGTACTGTTTGTACCCTTTCCTGCATTTTACAGTTAACAATCGATTTTCCTGATAACATAATTTAATTACAGTGCTGTTTATGTGTTTACTTATAACCTTGAAGTTCATTACTCCAGTTATGTGGAAACAACAAAAAGAAGGAGTCAGGCCCCACAGAACCTATTGTCCTGTCCTCGTGTGTGTGTGTGTGTGTGTGTGTGTGTGTGTGTGTGTGTGTGTGTGTGCGTGTGTGTGCATGTGGAGAGATTCGTGGAGGAATTAGTGCGTTACTATCGGTTGCTCAGAGATAGTTAGTGCATGCATCTGGGGATCACTATTCATACGAGGCATTACGTATGGCGATTACAGCGCCATCTGTTAGCAGCTTTTGTAACTATTATTTCAAACTGCTGTATAAAGTTCTTACAGCTTCCACAATAAACATACCGTTTACTGCATTCCTCTATCGATCTTTGTTTTCGAGATATTTAATTTTGAAATCAGGAAGCCCTTTTCTGGACACCCTCTATCTGTAGAGAGGTTCCTTTGAGTTTGGGTGGAACATACAATCATTTGCTATCTGTTTGTGACGAATCACTGTGATATAGTAGCTATTTTTATATCAATAATGTGGGGACAGTGTTTGAATTTGGAGCCAGCCACAAGACTAAGTACCCTCCTGGTCTATGTCTTTTCATGAAAATGCTTAGTGGGAAACCATGGTGATAATGTTACAAAACAACTTAGCAGAGTTTATTTTGTAAATATGGTGAGTATTGTGTAAAGATAAGTGAATTTCTTTTGTGTACATTGTGCTTGGTGAAAGTTGGCACCAATTCGTTAAAGTGTGTTAATATCCATTAATATTAATTAATTCATACGGTTTTCACTTAGTAACAACAAAAATAATTAATTCTTTAAATACTATGAATTTTTTCGGTTCTTTGAATATGGCGAACTTGTCTTTGTGCTAAATGTGTGTACTGATCCAGGCTACAAGGCTCCACGTGTCAAGGGAATAAAGTTCGTTGCGATTAATGGTGAGCTTGCTTAACGTTATTAGTAATGATAACCGTGTGCTCAGAGTCAATAGTGTTAACTGTTTTGATATACTTTTTGGGGGTTCTTAGTACCTGTGAAATATTTTTGTCCTTTTATACTTGGTTAAAGATCGTTGTTCAAATTTAAATGTTTTCATCTGCTTGCTTGTTTAACTAATGTAATGAATTTGTACTGAGTTTTGTTTGTGTGTGTTTGTCTGTGTGTACGATTAGCGCTCCTTTTGCCATGCTACCCATTAGGAGAGTGGGGAAATTAAGGGAAAAATTAATGAGACCAGATAGGATTAGAAGTAATCGAAGAATGTTTTCATTTTTTTTAGATGCTAAACCAATCTATTAGTACGAATAAATGTTCAAATATGTTCTAAAATATTCTAAAAACACTCCCTTATCCCCTCCATATAATTTGCAAAGAATGGTGAACGAAAGAATAATTATCCAAGTAACTGAGGTTGGTAAAAGAATTTTATAATTTAATTTCAATAATCATTAAAGTACCCTAAATAACGCATTTGATAGGCGACTGGGATCTGGGTCTAAGTCTTTATCCGTTACGCAATTCAAAATAAGTTCTGTCATTTTGGTGTTGATGTGGAAACCCTACAATAAACTTTGGGTGATTTATTAATACGTTAAATGCACAAATACCCTACAGATACCGTAACTAGGCGACTGATAGATACATCAAATATTTCCCACCCAATTTACCCATTACTGGAAAATGAAATAAAATTTTAAAAAAGCAGTAGTAGTAGAACCAAACAACAGTTTGTCTAAGCGAAAATAAACTTCTTAATCGTTTCTTATTTCTGCATGCTTCGTGTTATGTTTGATGGATCTTAATGACGGATGAATTCATAAATACTGTTTCTAAACATGAGCCATGTCCAAGATATGTCAGTTTTGTTACTTTTGTGTGAAACACCGTGCGGGAATAGCCACGCTGTCTAAGGCATCTTGCCAGGTATTGTGTGGCCGCTCCCCGTTGGAGCATAGCATAAGTTAGTCCAGGTAGTTAGTCTTTCAGATTACAAACATCTAAATTTGAATGTATAAAACGTATATTTGATAACAATATATTGATACGAAGATGGTGTGATGTGTTGTTTTTATTTCATTTCGACATTTGAGTATGTTCTGAAAGATATAGGCATTATTTTCAGATTTTTGTATCAATACACCACAGAAATATTCTGTCGAAGCCGGAGAAATGGGAAGTAAATAAAATGAAAATAATACACCACATAATCGTGGCTCCAAAATATAGTTATTGCTATAAACAAAATCAATCTGTGTAGTGATACGACAGTGCCATTATCTCACATACAGGTTTTTCATACTATAAACAATTGGACTTTTGCGTATGAATTGGAATGTGGTAGAAATGTTGCAGAGGAAGAGAGATCAGCGATATGACTCAGCTGTATGACGGACACTGGAGAAAGTAAGTAAGTTTAAGGATTAACGTACTGACGACATATTGGCGATAAAAATACACCAGAACCACTACTTGGTTTTTGTTGCAAATGAAGAAGAAATCAGCCGTCCCCATTGTGAAGTAATCCTGCATTGGCCTGAAGTGATTTAGGGAAAAAACGGAAAATTGAAATCTGTAAGACCTTAGTCAAATTTGAACTGCCGTAGTCGAAATCAGTCCATTGTGCTAACCACTGCGCCACGGACACTGCTGCTCTTATCAACGATTCTAGAGACAGGTTAATTAATACACAGAGCGCAGTAATGTTATATTGCGTGTTTCTCAGCCGGGGATTATGGCAATAAGAAAAAAAAACTTATTGTTTAACCTATACCTAACCTAACTTCCACAGAAAAAGTGATCCGTAGCGTAGCCTTAAGAAGGTTAGGTATCGATTAAACAAGAAGTTTCCTTTTCGGTACGTGAATCTCCGGTTAAGAAACGAGCAGCATTTCATTGGCTGACAGCTAGCGAGATCATTGGCCGGATACAATTTATACGTGTCTAAATAAGGACTCATGTAAACTAATGTGAACACAGTGCCGTATATTATATGTTGTATAAAGTTCGCACTACTGCTGCTTACGGGTTGTCAGTCGGATACGACCGCAGTGCAACAATGTCTTACAGTATATTATAGGTTTTGTTCTGCTGCGGTCAACACAAATAACTGATAGAACGCCTCATCTCTCAGACTTCCAATGTGGCCAACCCAAAGGTAGGCATTTAGTGGGAGCATCTGTCGTGAGAACAACTGCGCTGCTTAACTTTCCACTGCCGACAGAATCCTTGATAGTGACTACGTACACAAAACCAGGTATATAAGTGCCACATGGGTGTAGATTACAAACTGTAACCAAAGACCCTCATGGATGATGAAGAAAACCAACAAATCCAAGATGAAATTGTTGTACATATTTATAATTAACAAGATGAACTTGGAATAACTATAAAAACTAAAAATATCTTCTTTTGATCACTTTAAAGCAATAAGAAAAGGAACTACTGAAGATGCTACAACTGGAGTGAAACATGTATTGGCAAGATTTAAAAAAAAAAGAAAAAAAAAAAAAAAAAAAAAAAGAAAGAAAAAAAAAAAAAAAAAGAAAAGAAAAGTGTTGTGCTCAAGGCAGAGCCTAATCCAAAAGCAAGTAACTTAAATATATAGCAAACACGGACCAAAAAAGGGCTTCAACGTAAAGATGAAGGTAACACATCATTGGTGAAGAGGAATCTTGGGCGAGCAGCATAAAGCAATCACCGCCAAAAAAACGACAGCAGGTCCCAACACTCACTTGTGCAATACTGTTTTAATGAAAACGAATATGGCCGAATATGTCCGTGCTCTCTAAGGCGCCTTGCTGCATAGTGAGTGGCAGCTCCTCTTTGGAGGATGGAGTTTTTCCTCGGGCATGGGTTTCTGAGTTCTGCTTACCATACGTTTAAGCAGTTAGTAAGTCTAGGGACTGATAACGGCCTCAGTGTGGTCCCATAGCATTGCAAACAATTGAACATTTTTTGATTTTTTGAGAGAGATGGCTGCGTTCAGATTTTTCAAGAGTGATATTTTCACTCTGCATCGGAGTGTGTGTGATATGACACTTAATGGCAGTTTAACAGTTTTAATCTGCCAGGAAGTGTGACTGGGCGGCGACATGGTTTGGTTTGGTTACTGGGGCGACAATTGTGTTGTTTTATATTTGGCTTTAGCTTGCGACTTTTAAACTGTAGATTACGTCTTGATTTTCACAGTTGTATTGGATGTATAGGTTCAAAATTCTGTTTGTCACCTCAGTATGAAAATTAAGTTGGTAGACCTGATACTTCTTCACAGTTAATAAAATTTATATCTTTGTTGAATTTCTCACTGTAAATATTGGTTCTGGATTTCATATAAACTTGACCTTTTGTAATGTTTGAGCATGAAACTCCGTTTCTCAGAGGCTGATATTTAATAAATCAAAGAATAAAAGTTTGAATCATTGGGTCGCGCTAGATAAGATAATTTGACGGCCGTCACAAAGATACTATTTTTGCCTGATCCTTTTCTTTATAGAATTATTCTTTCGAAAATTTCGCCATAAGTTTCTCCTGACCAAAACTGTGAGATATATTCCTTCACACATTAATTAATTTCTTAGGAACGTCACAAATATGTTTTTCATTTTTAAAATATGATGGGACAATATTAGGGAACTAAATACTCGAATAACAGTTTAAGACTTTTTTAAGGTTCATAGATTCTCCATTTTGAAATCAATAGTTAAATTCACTACACTTTCAAAGTACACATTTCATAAGTTGACAATTCGTGATTATTTTCGTCAAAGTTTGATTGTATTAATCTCTCTGGATCCTATACATTGATTACGAATTTTAATTTTCCAAGATATGTCTTTGAAAAGTTATTGCATTAAACTAGCCAATAAGTTCAAATTTCATCTCACAATATTCATCAGTTTATTACGGGAGGCAGAAGTGTCTAATTCTTCCATCCTAGCCTATCCCGATCAAAGTCCAAAAATAATGTTAGCTGTCGCGCATGATCATGATATGAAAGTTTATATTATAGTTTAAATACTTTTTCGGGTTTTTCCTATCTTGGAATTTAACCGCGTATAATATTTTAGCCAAGCACTGACAGCTCATCTCATAGAAAACGGCGCATATAGAGAAAGATGAGCACATAGAAAGAAAGTAACTCAACTGCGGGTACTATTTGTAATAGCAATCTGACAAATGATCTCTTATATAAGAGATGTTTTGACCTAAGTATTCCCAGGATACTATTAATCTGAGTTACGCTGATATAATGTGAATTTACTAAAAAATTTTAAAAATGAGAAAATTGTGCCTCTTAACAAATTATTAAAATTACGTAACAATGAGAAATGTCGGAATACCGTGATTCTAATGCTATGGTCGCGATGTGGTGTTACAGAAGTTTCACATCAGCGCACATTCCTACAGAGTGAAAATATAATTTTGAAGCCGGGTTTATCTACGTCTACATCAACACCTGCAAGTCACATTGAATTGCAGGTAGAGGGTTCATCGAACAACTTTTATTATATTTCTCTATAGTTTCATTCTCTGATAGCTCGCGGGAAAAAAGAACTCAAAAATTATTTAATTATGATCATGTCCCCCTAGGTAGATGGGTGCTACCAGTATATGTTCGTATTATGAAGAGAAAGTTGGTGAAAGAAATTTCACAATACATCTAGCTGCAACAAATAAAGCCTTCCTTTGAAAATTTCCACCCCAATTCGCGCATCACTTCCGAGACACACATACAAAACGAGCTGCCCTTCTCTGAATTTTCTCTATATCGTCAGTCAGTCCTACCTGGTAAGGGTCCCACAATGCGCATCAATACTAGAGAATAGGACGCACAATCCTAGTGTAGGCATCTTTAGTAGAACCGTTAACCTTCCGATAAATGACAGCATCACTCGCTAACAGTCTAAGAGAGCTAGTCAAATTGTCTCCTAAATTAATAAAATAAGGAACAGTAGGGGCGCTATGACATTCCCGGTGGAGCGCCAGATATCACTTCTACTCGATGACTTACAGTCAAATACAACGTACTGTGTTCTTTCTCACAGTAAATCACGAATCAAATCGTACAACAGTGGCGAAATTCCATAAGCACGCAATATGATTAGAATACGCTTGTGAGGTACAGTGTCAGAAGTCTTCCGGAAGTCTAGACATATGTAATCTATTTGATATCCCTTGCCGATAGCACTCATGTGAGTAAAGAGATAGCTGTGTTTCGAAAGAACGATATTATCTAAATCTATGTTGACACACAAAAAGTCCAAAAGAAATTTAAGATACGGCATCTCCGGTTCCTGCTGATAATCTGGGCAATATGGCAAACTCCGTACTGTGACTAACACATTGCCATAATCCCAAATGATAACGTCCGTACACGCGCAGCCAAAAAAGGGTCATCCATACTTTGTACAGCATCAGGTAAGTATGAAACATCTGCCATAGGCAGCATAATCAGCATATCTCTACACAAACGAACCATTATGAGGAGTTGTAGAGCAGAGAGTGAAGACATAACTTGCTACTCCAACATAATTTAAATAATTGACGGATGTTTTGGTACGAGAATACTAACATTCTGATGGAATGTATAAAAATACTTTTCAAATCTGTTCCTCGAAGAGTCGCAGCTGCTTTGAAAGCGAATGGTCCGCCAGTCCTTACAAATAACTGAATATCGTGTCTGTGGATGGTGTTCATATTATTTTGCCCAGCAACTGTATCTCCATACTGCACAAGCGACCTCACGGCGCCCGGAGTATTTAACTTTGTATACCGCTATCCCATCTTTCTCTTCCTATTCTAGCCGCGATAGAAAAGTAAAACTTCAGGTAAGCCTCGGTGGGAGCTCTGATCTCTCTAGGGTTTTGGCGAGATATACACTAGTCAATAAAGTTAGGCGATCAGAAGAGGTATCTTAGTTCTGAAGTACTGTAATCGGCAGAATGAAATAAAATGGTTCGACGTCTTTCTGTCGGTTCTACGGAGTGAAGACAACGACATTACGGCAACCAAAGCTGTTTTACAAAGAGTACTCGATGGCATTGTCCCTGTATTTAGCTTGCATTTAGTGCGAATCTTTGATACAGCCGAAAGTATCAAGAGACTGGAAAAAGACACAGGTAACTCCCAGGTATACGAAAGACAATAGAACGGACTCATGAAATTACAGACCTATATCATTAACATCAGTTTGGTGCAGAATTCTTATTCTTCTAATATAGTAAATTTCCTTGAGACGGAAAAACTTCTGTCCATGCATCAGCATGGCTTCAGAAAGTATCAAACGTGCGAAACCCAGCTTTCCTTTTTCTCTCATGACATCTTGTGTGCTATGGATGAAGGGCAGTAGGCAGCTACATATTTCGTGTATTTCGAAAGCCTTTTGATACGGTACCGCACTGCAGACTGCAACCGAAGGCACGAGCTTATCGCGTCGGTACCAAAATATATGTGTGGCTCGAAGACTACTTAAATAATAGGACCCAGTACGTTGATCTCGATGGCAAGTGCTCATCAGAGACTAGGGTAACGTTAGTGGTGCCACAGGGAAGTCTGATAGGACCGCTATTATTTTCTATCTATATAAATGATCTCACGACAGAGTGAGATGCAATCTGCGAGTGCTTGCAGATGATACTGTGCTGTGGAAGAGGGTGTCTGTAGTAGCATGCAGGATGACTTGCGCCAAATTTCTAGGTGGTATGAGAAATGGCAATTAGCACTAAATGTAGAAGAATGTAAGGTGATGCAGACGAGTTGGAGAAACAATCCCGCAATGTTTTAATACAGCATTATTAGTGTGCTGCTTGATAGTCAATTAAATATCTGGACGTAACGCTGCACAGCGATATGAAATGGAACGAGCATATAAGCAGGGTTGTGGTGAAGGCAAATGGTGGACTTCACGTAATTGGCAGAATTTTGGGAAGTTGTGTTCGACTGTAAAGTAGAACCGCATATAAAATGCTTGTACGACCCTATATTGAAAATAGCTCAAGTGTTTGGGAAATAGAAACTTAATAAATAGAGACAATGGTTTTAATTTAGATAAGGCATGGAACCAGGCTCTAAATGTAATGAAATTGCAAAGACGTCGTCACAGTACTGCTGCCGCCGAGCATACATCGATAGGCGAATCGAATAGCTGGTTGTCTCCACCACGAGGGCGCGCGCATGTAAGTGTAGATGCCTCTTTGCCGGCGACCAACATGTGTGACGCGCATGCGCAGTGCCGCCGCGCTGATGCATATAAGGCCGCGCCTGCCACCTTGTCGGCAGTCTTGCGGCTCACCCTGAAGATGGCCGGACGTTACTCGGCCGAAATATTGGAGGAAATGGAATTCGCGCGGCTGCATGCCCGAAAGTTATTGGATTAGAGCTTGGTTGGTTTGTACAAGTACAGATACCCATGCAGTTTCTACACTATACCACAGTTCATCAAGGGTAGTGACTGGCGTATTGTGACGAGCCAGTTACTCGACCACCATTGACCAGAAGTTTTCAATTGGTGAGAGATGGAGAATGTGCTGGCCAGGACAGCAGTCGAACATTTTCCGTATCCAGAAAGGCCCGTACAGGACCTGCAACATGCGATCGTGCATTATTAGAAAAATGACGTTTTGCCATCTGTGCACCCAGGTTCGTCGTTGCATACACCATCTCAGGTGATCCTGTCTGTGATGCAGCGTCAAGGGTAACCGCAGCCATGGTCTCCGAGCTCATAGTCTATGCTGCTGCAAACGTCGCCGAACTGTTCGTGCAGATGGTCGTTGTCTTGCAAACGTCCCCATCTGTTGACACAGGGATCGAGACGTGGCTGCACGATCCGTTGCAGTCATGCGAATAAGATACCTGGGATAAAATTTTCCTGTTGAACCGTGAGGTACTCTAAAATATGCTTTTTCCCTCTCTGGTCAATTTCTACCTTAGATGCCAGTTTCAAGTTCTGTAGGTATCCAGATGAAACAAGTATGGTCACTCGAGTATTACGGTATTGATTTTGGAGTTCATGTTCACTATTTTACTCCGAAATGTCATTCTCTCATATCGCTAAATTTTTACAATTCGTCCAGAAACACGGATTCTGTCTTTATTGCCACCACATCAATTTTGACTATGATGCTGTGTTACATGTTCTGAGCTTCGGCTATTCGGTATCGTGTTAGATTATTGATCGGTCAGAAAATGCCCTCCAACTGTTAACTTTCTTTCTGTCTGTGCTCAGACATACTGCATGGGATAATACAACAAATTATTTTTCAACTCCACGCAGAATGATCGCATGGTCTAAGGCGTGATGCTACGGCCTGGGCGAACTTTTCCGATGGAAGTTCGAGTCCTCCCTCTGTGTGTGTGTGTGTGTGTGTGTGTGTGTGTGTGTGTGTGTGTGTAAGTTACTTTGAGTAGATTGTATATCTAGGGATTGATGACCACAGCAGTTTGCTTCAATAAGTTTACAAACATTTAAACATTTTTATTTTTCAACCTGGCGTTTGTAAAGAGGCTTAAAACAATGAAATTTAAACAACTTTCAACCTTTTAAAGTTGGTTTCTGAGGAACAATTAGCGATAAGGAGCAACATATGATACTTAAACCCTCAATATGTCGGAGTTATTGCGTAAAGCACCCAAATTGGCAAAAAGTAACAAGTTTGGATAAATTATAACATTTGTAGTTGAAAACAATGTAAGTTCCATTTCGTTTTATAAAACAAGCGTGTACAAATACAACACAATATTTATTGCACAAAAATCTACACCTGTTAAACTACTTTTCTACATAGCTTCCAAACCTTTGTAGGCCCTTGTCATAGCGTGGCACAAGTTTTTATATGCCTTGTTCATAGAAGGTTGCCGCCTGTGTATTCAACCATGTGGTAACATGTTCTTTCAGCTCGTCATCATTGTTGAAGTGTTGACCATCAAGGAAAGATTTGGGTGTAAGAAGAGATGCAGTGTGTCAAAAACTAAAGTGTACTGCCCATCCGTTGCTTCTTTTGTTGGTCAGTAAGAATTTTGGGTACCCAACATGAGCAAATTTTTCGAAATTTCCGTTTCTCAGTAACAATTTCATGAATTAGTGACCGTGAGATTTGTGGAACTTCCATAAGAAGGGCACTAAGTGTATTCTTAGGGTTGTGTTTAATCTTCTCTTCAGTTGTGTGAACCAGTTCACAAGTAACCAGAGAAGGGCTGCCACTACGTTCTTCATCGTGCACTTGATCACGTTCCTCACTGAAAAGTCGGACCTCTCTTCTAACCACTGAGTCACTCATATTATGTTGTCCGTAAACTTCGCAGATTTGCCAATGAATTTCCTTTGGTTTAACTTTCTTTGAATTTAGAAAACGAATGACAGAGCTGATTTCACACACGGCTGCATTTTCAATTACGGCTGACATTATAAAGAAGCAGCAGAAAGCACATGTCGGCCGCAGCGATCTAAAAATGGCGTACATGTCTTCTCATTGAGACAGAGTAACTGCCGCGCATGCTACGAACTGCGATCGTAGCGCTGCGGCGAATATAAACAGAATAGAAACTTACTTTGTGGACGACCCTTGTACTAGTTTTACTGATGCAGTGATTTAGAAAGCGACTCTTAATCGGTAATTTTCTTAGTATTGATTTCACACGTGAATTTATCAGAATACAGTATAAATGTTTAATAGTTGTTTTTTAATGCCTATGTATCACATTACCTGAAAGTATGATTTAGTGTTGATGTTGAAGAGATTCAGAAAGCTTTAGAGCTTCCTTTTATTCGAACGCTCCGGTTTGAAAGATACTCTTATATAGTAAACAAAAAATGGAGTATTAAATTCCGTCATTCAGATGAAACTCTTTTGGCATACAACTTACTGCAAAATGCTTTACCCTCTGTTTTCATTTCGGATGAGGTCAAATGTTGCAGCAGTGAACACTCCGCAGTTACGGTACTTTAACGAGTCATCCTAATTAAATGCAAAAGTTTCTTTTGAAAACGTATTCTTGCTTTCCACTGCAAAGCCAAGCCGCAGAATCCGTGAGCAAACAGCGACAGTATTCGAATGTCAATTCCCCCTGCCCTCTCGTTCCTTTTGTGCGAAGTTCATCAAAGGGTTGACGGCGCCCGCAAACAGGGGGACCCTGGAGGCCGATGTTCGGCGTTTGATGGAGTGGCCTTTGTGCGTATTAGGACTGCGATTCCCCGCTGCCGTGGTCCGCTTTTCAGAGTAAAGCGGCACTTGAAATATGGACCGGCAGGGCGTCGGTTGGCGGATGGGTAGTCTGGACGGGAACACCAGGGAGGAACGCGGGATTTATTTGTACAGCAGAAGTGACGAATGTGCTCCATATGTCAACAACAACGGACGGTTTCGCCTTAAAAGAGCTGAGTGTACAGTGTCAGCACAGTGTAATACAGGGTGTTACAAAAAGGTACGGCCATTCAGGAAACATTCCTCAAACACAAAGAAAGAAAATGTGTTATGTGGACATGTGTCCGCAAACGCTTAATTCCCGTGTTAGAGCTCATTTTATTACTTCTCTTCAAATCACATTAATCATGGAATGCAAACACACAAAAACAAGAACGTACCAGCGTGACTTCAAACACTTTGTTTCAGGAAATGTTCAAAATGTCCTCCGTTAGCGGGGATACATGCATCCATCCTCCGTCGCATGGAATCCCTGATGCGCTGATGCAGCCCTGGAGAATGACGTATTGTATCACAGCCGTCCACAATACGAGAACGAAGAGTCTCTACATTTGGTACCGGGGTTGCGTAGACAAGAGATTTAAAATGCCCCGATAAATGAAAGTAAAAACGGTTGAGGTCAGGTGAGCGTGGAGGCCATGGAATTGGTACGCCTCTACCAATCCATCGGTTACCGAATCTGTTGTTGAGAAGCGTATGGACATGTCGACTGAAATGTGCAGGAGCTCCATCGTGCATACCAACTCCGCATTTGTAAACATTGCACTGACTGCAAAACCACGTTCGTGATGAACACTAGAGATGGGTAGGTCCGGATGGAAACGGATCCTTGGACCCGCATCAGCTGCGCTAGTGATGGATGCAAATCCGAGTGCAGGTCGGACACGCATCCTCGGACACGCATCGGTTGTGGGTCCAGGCTAGTAAACAGGTCAGGCGCGGCCGGAGTTGGAAACGCAGTGGTGGAGTGGCAGGGAGACAGTTGTAAAGCTGGAGCCCGCCATAAACACAGCAGGGTGAGGCGACCTGCTGGGGTGGCTGGGCTGGGCCGCTACCTGCTCGCCCAATTCCGCCAGCTCTGAGTGACGCTGGCCTGGCAGTTCGCTGTACAACAGGCGAGGCTGGTAGGCAGGCGTATTTTTTCTGTCCGAGACTGTACTGGCCTTGGGCTGCGTCGTCTAACAGGAGTCGCACTACTAACAGATGTGTGGCTGAAACAGTTCAACAAACATAGTGATTTTGTTCGATTTCCTGAATTTGTGCTGCACTATTGTTCAACGGAAGATTATTATTGTAAGGTTATTCCCAATAACACTATTGATTGTGCCCCCCAAAAAAGTTGGTAGTAACATTTGAGTCCACGGTTATTGTGTATTTCATGGTATGGTTTTAAAGCGTGCCAACAAGGAATGGACAATGCACTCATGTCTGTCAAGCAAACATTGCAAGTCGATTTTGACCATGGCATACGATGTTATGGACACTAATCTTGGTCCAGTAATTTATTTACCAAACGAATTAAGCTTTTTAGTGATACACACATGTATGAGTGCCCGTGCTGGCCAGGTGTCATAGAACAGTTTTTTTTCTTGTTTTCGTAGATTTCATTATCCCACCACCGAAGAACAGTGAAGTTTGGAATCAATTTACAGTCCGAGATAATAAAGGTAAATGCCGATATTGCTGTCTGGATCTCTCGTACAATCCAAGAACTCGAACAGGAAATCTCGTCAGACATGTGAAGAGGAAAAACACTTAAACACGTGAAACACTTGAAATAAATTTACCTAGCAATGAAGAATTCACCAATAGCAGTAGCAATTCTAATAAAATTAATCACAATTCTTTACCTGAATCTGTGCCATCCAGTTCAGAACAAATATTACCGTCCACTTCAGCATTCAAGTTCTTTATCAGATCAAATTTCTTTACAATTTATCGTTCCAAGCAAATTGGTAATCAGTGACTAAAAATGATTGTAAAAGAATACCATCAATTTAAGATTATAGAAGATCCAGAGTTCCGAAAACTAATGAATTTAATTTGTCCATCATATAATATACCAACTAGAAAATAGTATCTTGCAGTTTGTTGCCTGCCATCCACAACGAATTAAAAGAGGAAACTCGAAATTTATTGACGGTAGGAACAGATGTCAGGCGTCATAAAATAATCAGAATAATTTCTATTAAGACAGCTCACTTCATTGATGAAAACACAATCTTGCAGTGGTTTACAGTAAGAGCTTAGTTCACAAAGATTTTAATTTTCTACAAATAATTAGAAAAATACTAATGTGATCTGGGTGTCATGTATAGCAAATGATGACTGTGATTTTATAATGCGACAGTGTTCGTGATTTTCTGGTAATAAAACATTTTTATCACAGTTAACTTGGTCTGTCTTTTACATCATTACTATATATTAATAAATTTCTACATATTCCTGTGTAACGCAACTGAAATCCTTCTCGGTTAGACACGATTCGCTCGATAGATACGCCGGCTGAGCAACTGTACCAGTGCAGGTCCAGTGGACGCGGATCCACCCGACAGACACGGTCCGTCCGGCCGGCCGGCTGCAGGGCCGGACCCACACGGGTCCGGCGGACACGGAACCTGGATGCAGGTCCGCAGAGCTCGATGCAGATCCGGACCCGACTCCTTTAAAATCTCGGACCTACCCATCTCTAATGAACACTAACCAGTTGGTGCTACGTACTGATGTGCTTGATACTAGTACTGTAGAGCAATGAGTCGCATGTCACTACAAGCACTGAAGTCAACATTACCTTCCTGTAATTAGGCAACTGCCGGTGAATCGAGGAAGTATAGTACATACTAACGAAACAATTGGGTATTTTCTTGATTTCCATGTTAGAGCTCATTTTATTACTTTTCTTCAAATCACATTAATCATGGAATGGAAACACACAGCAACATAACGTACCAGCGTGCCTTCAAACACTTTGTTACAGGAAATGTTCAACATGTCCTCTGTTAGCGACGATATATGCATCCACCCTCCGTCGCATGGAATCCCTGATGCGCTGATGCAGCCCTGGAGAATGGCGTATTGTACCACAGTTGTCCACAATACGAGCACAAAGAGTCTCTACATTTGGTACCGGGGTTGCGTAGACAAGAGCTTTCAAATGCCCCCATAAATGAAAGTCAAGAGGGTTGAGGTCAGGAGAGTGTGGAGGCCATGGAATTGGTCCGCCTCTACCAATCCATCGGTCACCGACTCTGTTGTTGAGAAGCGTACAAAGACGTCGACTGAAATGTGCAGGAGCTCCATCGTGCATGAACAACATGTTGTGTCATACTTGTAAAGGCACATGTTCTAGCAACACAGGTAGAGTATCCCGTATGAAATCATGATAACGTGCTCCAGTGAGCGTAGGTGGAAGAACATGAGGCCCAATCAAGACATCACCAACAATTCCTGACCAAACGTTCACAGAAAATCTGTGTTGAAGACGTGATTGCACAATTGCGTGCGGATTCTCGTCAGCCCACAGATGTTGATTGTGAAAATTTACAATTTCATCAAGTTGTAATGAAGCCTCACCCGTAAATAATAAAATGAGCTCTAACATGGAGATTAAGCGTTTCCGAACACATGTCCACATATCATATTTCTTTCTTTGTGTATGAGGAATGTTTCCTGAAAGTTTGGCCGTACCATTTTGCAACACCCTGTATATACAGTCGCGAAACTCCGCCTGATTTTTGATACCCAGCGCGCTAGTAGCGCTCCAAGCGGCTAGCCATGTATACTAATCAGTCCGGTACGGTTCATATGATTGCGATATCCAGCTGTTGTTGTGTACATTTGTTTCCGAATTGGTTTTTTCTGAGGGGAATTTCTGTGGCGCAAACAATTGTTTTAATGACAAGGAAAAGACTCTGCATGTATCGTTTTTTAGGTTTCCAAAGGACCCCGAGAGGTATGTAACATCATATTACAGAATTGTATCGTTCGGATTTGCATGTCATCCACAAATATGTATTAATGATAACAATTCGTTTCAACCCCCACCCTAAAGTAACTTGGCCTCACCCTTGATAGAAACCTTTCCTGGACCCTGCACCTCAAAACCATCCGTGAGAAAGCCATATCCCGTCTAAAGCTCCTCAAACTCCTCGCTAGCCGGACGTGTGGACAAAGGCCCTAAACCACTCTTCCTACCTATAATTCCATCACGCTCCCCATCCTCTGCTCCTTCAATCCTGTCTGGGTTTCCGCTCCTCCCACCTCCCACCTCCCCTCCAAATCCTAGAACGCTACGCCCTCCGCCTCGCCTCCCATCCCCCATGCGGATCCTATACGAACTCATCCCCTTTCCTCATCTCCTACAACACCTTGATCACCTCCGGATCTTGTACGCCACTAGCAAAATAGATTCCCACAATAGATACCCCATCCTAATCAACCCCGGGCCTCTGCCACGCCGACACCACTGTATTCCTCCCTCTCTCCACTTGCACACTCTAAATGTCCTTTTCCAAGGCAACTTTCACGCCCTTCCCCTACGGCGTACGCCCTTCGTCCTGAAATTTATCCCTCCTATCAACCCTGATCTTTTCCCCCTAGTATCAGCGCCCCCGCCCCCCCTCCCCTCCCCTCCCCTTCACACGCTTGGCTTTCCCCTTCCCCACCCCGGAGTCTCGACAACTCCTGTCCTTCCTCTTCTCCCCACCTTCCCAACCTCCCTGCGCTTTCTACCCTTCCCCTCCCATCCCCTCCGGGGGCCACAGTCAAGAATTTTAACCAGTGTCGTGTAGTGTTCAGTGCATCCGTGACTTCCTGTGTGTTTTACATGCGTCGAACAACGACCTCTCTTTTTAAGCAGTGTCGTCGTGTAAATTCTTCGTTTATCCAGTGATCGTCCTAAATATGATTTTACCGCCGCCGTGGCACACACTGTTTTTAACTGTCTATGTGTTTGTTTCCGTCGCCTTGTTCATGTGCTTTCTGTCTGCAATGTAATCTACAGTGTCATGTTTATGTAATTCATCAATGTTTTCTTCTTGCCATGTTTTTAATTCTCTACTGTTTTAACCTCATGCCATGTCTTTTAAGACTTCATTTCTAATTTGCATGTACGCTCGGCTGAAGAGCAGCGCCTTATGCTGCTGCCAGCCTGCCGACCCCATCGGCGTGAAAATGACAATAATGAAAAGAAGTTTCAGGAGAAGAAAATGGATAGGGAATAGCAGAAGACCTGATGAACAAGGCTGCTCTTTATCTACATAAACATGTTAGGTTGTATTCGCTTCACTTTGAAGCAAACCAATTTATGAATGTACAAAGCAAAAAGCTTGTAGGGAACGCGATACCAACATTATTCGATGTGCCGAATAAGCCGCCACAGTTGTCTGTGAAGAGGAAACTGCCAAAGAGATATGATATTCCAACAGAAATAATTAAACCGTCCTGCAGCTTAGAAACAACCATTAGTTAGCCTTCCGTACATCAGTGACGGATATAGCGGAAGCTTCAACACAGACGGGCTTCAAAGATGAAGTGCTGAAGTTAAACAAAATCATCAGTGCATTGCAGTAGCGTGTCATGTGTCAGAATGTGCAGACAATTAGACTTCGTGCGAAGGTCTTAAGAAATCAAAGAAGGAGCTTAAGAAATGTATATATTTAGGCTGCTGATTTGTTTTGTATGTACTCATTTCACTTCTAATGCTAGTCAATGTTTCTTGCTTTCTTCTGGGGGTGATATTGTTTTCACTGACATATTTTCTGAAAAGTAGGCTATGTTATCCTTCCGATAGGCGCGTCTTCTAGTCAGCCGAGGAGTTCACGCTTATTTTGTAGATACCTCTTGATAATAAACCTTAAAAAGACACAAACATCAAACTTGTATCGTGAAAGAGAAGGCTGACACAAAGAGGGGGATTTCCGACTCTCCCACTTTGCAAGAAAAGGGTATGAAACTTATCGCCTCGTATCTGACACATACGCGCGCCTGTCGGAAGGTTAAATATTTGCATTGACGTTAACTTAGTGTAATCAGCTTATTAAAACAATGATTTCAACTTATTTCTGTCATTAATTGGAAGTTGTTTGTCAGGTGCTAATGACTTAAACACAGTACTTATGATCCCTTTTGATCTTGAAGGTACAGGTCATAAGTAGTTTGTAAGTTTAGGGACTGATGACCCCACAGTTAAGTTCCTTAAGCTTTACAAACATTTGAACATTTTTTATAGTTTTTCCGTGTAAATGTGGTAGACAGCAGTTCTAGCCAGCGTCGTAAATATGTTGTAGCTGACACTGGATTTTCAAGCTGCAGTCATATTGGCTTTAATTTGAGAATCATACATTTCTCCTAGTTTTACACCAACACTTGGAATACGTTAAATAATTCGTAAATCGCGTAGAAAATGGGACATAAACAAGCATTATCCATACTACGTCAATGAGTCTCACATGGCTAGTCGCTTGAGACACTAGTGTCGTTCCAGCTGTCAAACGGTAACAACTTTTAAAACTGTGAGTATCGTGACTGTGTGTGTTAGACGTGGTGCCAGTTTTCTGGCGTGTCTCTTATGAATTCAAAGATACAGGTGACTGACGTGTCGTTTATAATCAAGCATTATTATTTTATGCAAGTGGATGTATGTAATGAGGTAGTAATTTTTCGTATTCATCCTGTAGAAAGGAGGCAAGATTTTCTCGACTTGTGTTTCATTGAGCAGATTTAAAAGTTGTTATCTGCAGGGCCCACAGTTTTAGTGACGTCGTACATCGACATTTAATAAAAGAATTATGTAATTTCAACACTGTATATTCTTAGTTCGTATTAGTTACACTATAAGCTTCTTTCGACTTAAAAGTCATCTTCAGGTGTTATTCCACCTTCTGTTATGCTGTACATTTCAATATTATTGTGACATGATATATTTTTATTATTATTTTACAGCATAACCGAATGTGGAATAACACCTGAAGATGACTTTTAAGGCGAAATAAGCTGATAGTGTAACTAATACGAACTAAGAATATACAGTATATATAAATAAATAAATGTACAGCATAACAGAATGTGGAGTAACACCTGAAGATGACTTTTAAGGCAGAATAAGCTTATAGTGTAACTAATATGAACTAAGAATATACAGTGTTGAAATTATATAATTTTTATTATTAAGATTTAAAAGTATTTTGGTGAAAAACAGTCTTGGTCGCACAAAAGCGATATTTCAATTATTAACACATGACACAATTCGTTTCTTCCGTGCATCATCAAACGCTGAAAGTGAAATTTACAAACTAGTTCAAAACACAGGAGTTAACTAAAAATATGTAAAATCTTCCCTAAGCAAGAAATACCAGCCCATCTCTCATCAGATTTTTCATTCTATTTATTGTAATTTCTTATTGTTGAGCAATACATGGCTCTTAAGATGAAACGGGGCTGAATATCAGGTGTGGGAATGTATTTAGTCGTTAGGAGAGAAGAGAGCTTGCTGTGTAAAAGCAGAGTAACATATACAGAGGAGAAACCTCTCCTAAACCACTGTCCTACGCTCCCCTGGTAGTTTTGTAAGATGCTAGCAGGTGTCAGGCGGATCGCTGGCTTAGGGTGCCTCTCGCACGTCAGAGGGTAGCGTGGAGGGGAGGCTGAGGGGAGAGCTCTTGCCGCCTGCCACGAGGCCACGGCTGTGTCCAGCTTGCTGGTGTTTGAGGGGAGGTGGTGGTGGGGACAGCCGCTACCTGCCCCCTGCTCTGGCCAGTTTAAAGAGCTGCTTCTGACCACAGCGCCATCATGGGACATCTTACGGAACTGCTGGAAACCCTCCCTCCCCGCACCCCTGAGCGTAGGACCGGGCCCTTACGGAGGTTTCCCGTCTGTATATGTTTGTCTGTGGTAAAAGAAATCACAAGGGTGACAGGCAACAGGCCTCTATCACAGACAAATATCCTCTATCGGAGAGATGCGGGAATGGAAGTGAAAGCCAGGCCGGCGTTTTACGTGCTACCTGCCCTGTAGCAGCGGCGGGGGCCAGCAGACGCCACCCGTCGGGAGTTTAGGACGCTCACATGTCGTGGCTTATCTGCAAAGTGCAAGCGGCGTCCTAAGAGTTCGGGATACATTGTCTGTGCGAAAAGAGCGAGAGTACGGTTCTCTAGACCAAGGGCAACTGGCTGGGGCCAGTATCGTCTGTCGTTTCTGGGAGTACCTGCAACCAAAAATCGGGAGAATTCCATCGTTTATTGTACCTTCTTTTACAAGATGGTATCTGTCGTTTTGTTTTAAGCTAAGACTCCCTTTAGTTGGGGGGCGGCAGACTCCTGCCGAACGCTGAGGGATGGATAGCATCGGCGATATCTCTCCTTCTTTATTGACAAGCACGAAAATTACTCCAACAGTGAGCCTGTACGCCAGTTTAGGCGGGAGGTCAGGAGAGCGTGGAGGCCATGGAATTGGTCCGCCTCTACCAATCCATCGGTCACCGACTCTGTTGTTGAGAAGCGTACGAAGACGTCGACTGAAATGTGCAGGAGCTCCATCGTGCATGAACAACATGTTGTGTCATACTTGTAAAGGCACATGTTCTAGCAGCACAGGTAGAGTATCCCGTATGAAATCATGATAACGTGCTCCAGTGAGCGTAGGTGGAAGAACATGAGGCCCAATCAAGACATCACTAACAATTCCTGACCAAACGTTCACAGAAAATCTGTGTTGAAGACGTGATTGCACAATTGCGTGCGGATTCTCGTCAGCCCACAGATGTTGATTGTGAAAATAATAAAATGAGCTCTAACATGGAGATTAAGCGTTCCCGAACACATGTCCACATATCATATTTCTTTCTTTGTGTATGAGGAATGTTTCCTGAAAGTTTGGCCGTACCATTTTGCAACACCCTGTATATACAGTCGCGAAACTCCGCCTGATTTTTGATACCCAGCGCGCTAGTAGCGCTCCAAGCGGCTAGCCATGTATACTAATCAGTCCGGTATGGTTCATATGATTGCGATATCCAGCTGTTGTTGTGTACATTTGTTTCCGAATTGGTTTTTTCTGAGGGGAATTTCTGTGGCGCAAACAATTGTTTTAATGACAAGGAAAAGACTCTGCATGTATCGTTTTTTAGGTTTCCAAAGGACCCCGAGAGGTATGTAACATCATATTACAGAATTGTATCGTTCGGATTTGCATGTCATCCACAAATATGTATTAATGATAACAATTAGTTTCAACCCCCACCCTAAAGTAACTTGGCCTCACCCTTGATAGAAACCTTTCCTGGACCCTGCACCTCAAAACCATCCGTGAGAAAGCCATATCCCGTCTAAAGCTCCTCAAACTCCTCGCTAGCCGGACGTGTGGACAAAGGCCCTAAACCACTCTTCCTACCTATAATTCCATCACGCTCCCCATCCTCTGCTCCTTCAATCCTGTCTGGGTTTCCGCTCCTCCCACCTCCCACCTCCCCTCCAAATCCTAGAACGCTACGCCCTCCGCCTCGCCTCCCATCCCCCATGCGGATCCTATACGAACTCATCCCCTTTCCTCATCTCCTACAACACCTTGATCACCTCCGGATCTTGTACGCCACTAGCAAAATAGATTCCCACAATAGATACCCCATCCTAATCAACCCCGGGCCTCTGCCACGCCGACACCACTGTATTCCTCCCTCTCTCCACTTGCACACTCTAAATGTCCTTTTCCAAGGCAACTTTCACGCCCTTCCCCTACGGCGTACGCCCTTCGTCCTGAAATTTATCCCTCCTATCAACCCTGATCTTTTCCCCCTAGTATCAGCGCCCCCGCCCCCTCCCCTCCCCTCCCCTTCACACGCTTGGCTTTCCCCTTCCCCACCCCGGAGTCTCAACAACTCCTGACCTTCCTCTTCTCCCCACCTTCCCAACCTCCCTGCGCTTTCTACCCTTCCCCTCCCATCCCCTCCGGGGGCCACAGTCAAGAATTTTAACCAGTGTCGTGTAGTGTTCCGTGCATCCGTGACTTCCTGTGTGTTTTACATGCGTCGAACAACGACCTCTCTTTTTAAGCAGTGTCGTCGTGTAAATTCTTCGTTTGTCCAGTGATCGTCCTAAATATGATTTTACCGCCGCCGTGGCACACACTGTTTTTAACTGTGGGGAGAATGTTCAAGAACCCGCGAACGTCTCTGATTGACTTTCGTGAATCTTAGGGGCGTGGCTCCGTCTCGGGAGAGTGCTGGTTATAAAGCAGATGTGGACTCGCTTCTTAGCTTTGGCGGGAGAAGGACTTCTCTCTTAGCGTCGGCTGGAGATGGATCTTATTGCCTGTCAAACTTGGATTTATAAATTTGTACAGCCTTCAGAGTCCGCTCTGAAAGTTCAGCATACTGTGTGAGTTCTGGTTGATTATTAATAAGGCCAGCCTACCTTATCTGGTGCTTCGTTTGCACAGGAGACGATTTTCTCGGGATTCTGGAGTCCCCTTTGCCTCCAATAAATACTAGTGTACCAATACACGCAGTTTGGAGTGGCATAGACTTTGCGGAATCACCGAGTTATCGAGTTTACAGCGGCTGGTACTGTCGCAGTAATAGCTTCTGTGTTGCGAAGTAAATCATAGTACCCAGCCAGCCATCAGGCGTCACCTCAGCAGTACTTCGAGAACACGCCTCTGCTCCTTGTTTGGTAGCGTACCGCCAGCATTTGCCTGTATCAGTGAGGAACTGTGACGTGTTCACGAACTTGTGGAGAATAGTAATGCTTAGGGACCGCACCGAAATATTCATCCCTCGCTTTTTTATGGTCACCGTGTCACGAGATTTGTTTCAGTCACTCAGCTCGAACGGAGAGATTCAAGTGTTCTTTCTTCCCGCATGCTATTCGAGAATGGACTGGGAGATACAGTATAATGGTGGTTCGATGAACCCTCTGCCAGGCACTTAAATGTGATTTGCAGAGTATCCCATGTAGATGTATTTGAACTGAGATTTTCAAGGACAAGAGTTTCAGAAGTAGTGGTTGTCCAAGCTATAAAGAATTTTTCCAACACTACTAGCAAAAGAGTTTGAGCTGATAGAAATCATGAGACTTACATTTCTCATGTTAGTACAACAAAAATTAATAAATGTAAACAAAAACTTTGTCAATAGCCTCTTGCACATGCATGCGCTGTCTGGCAACAGGCAAGTGATGGAGGGCTGGAGAAAGACCAAGTGGTTGACAGATTGACGTAGTGGCCGTGAGTCAGGTCCAGGAGACACGGCAGGTAGGAGCGATGATCGTAGGAGGTGGGTGCAAAGTAGGGCAAAGTCGCAGTCCATCAAGAAGGGGAAGAGGTGCTTGCCAGAGTGGTATGAACAGAGGGAGTAATTATAGTTGGAACACAATAATAATAATAATAATAATAATAATAATAATAATAATAATCAGAACAGGAATTTAATTGTGAAACAGAGAATCAAGCAAAGTGGGCGGTTCACACTTTGTGCTGAGGAGAACTGCTGAAAGCAGTAGGTCATTAGTTTCATTTTCGAGATATGAAGAGGAATAATAGGTTAAACCCGCACTCAAGTACGAAAGTAGCCAGCGACGAAAGGAAATCAACCAATCGACTATAGAAATCGTAATAACAGGATACGAAAAGAATTGCGAACTTCGATTCTCGTACAGTAAAGTACAGTAAAAAACAAGTTAGAAGAGAAAATAATAAAAAAAGACCCAAGAATATTCCAGAATTACGTGTTGAGGTAATTAGTTTCTGCTTGTGGGACCAAGAGCAGTAGCGAAGCCAGGATTTTGGTCTGAAAGGCTTCCTCCCCCCCCCCCTCCAACCCCGGGTGTGTGAAGGAACTTTATGACGCGAAATGTACCTGATTTCTAAACAAAAGTTAAATAAAATTTCACATAACAGTATATTAAGGAGTATTGATACTTTTTATCTCTGGTCTTTCTCTCTCTCTCTCTCTCTCTCTCTCTCTCTCTCTCTCTCTCTCTCTCTCTCTCTCTCTGTCTCTCTTTTTTTTGGGAAACCAGCTGCAGTGCGGGGCACAAGGGGAGGGGGGGGAGGCATTACAGCCATCCCTAGCTTCGCCACTGGCCTGGAGTTTTATTATTAAGAGGCAGACTGTCATATAATTAAAAAGACAAGACATGCTCAGTGAATGCAGTGGTGAAACTGGCGTCTGCTTCAATTTAATTTGTTGTACAGATTAGTTGATAGCTAACAACGTTTAATTTTAATAAGGGTGTAATGAAGATAAATGAGGGACTAAAGGAATAATTATTCGAGTTTGAAGGAGATCAGGACGCACAAAGTGATGGTTATTACGTCAGAGTATAGATGATTAGGGAACATATGTGCCGAATCTTGAAACAGGTGAGGAGGTGTTTATTTATGGGAATAAAGCAACATGAAGAAGTAGATGTACAAAACATTAAAAAAAAGATCAGAATTATTGAGAACTGAAGAATGAAGAGACATGGGAGTCAGAAAAGATAGTGCTGCAGCCTAAACGGGCGTTTTGAAAGAAGCCATTGGAATTAAAAATTATGAATTTCATTTCCAGACAAAGCCACATGACCCATTCAGGTTCGAACCTTATTTAGTCCTTCTAGGAATACAGAATTCTGAAGATAACTAAATTAACGTTAGAGTGACGAATTATTGAATATTCACAGAGTAATTATTGTATTCCACCTCTAATAGACCCCAAGAAAGATAGAGAGGTTAACACTATATGCTAGAGTTTTGAGCAAAATAATACTACGACAAATTGGTTGGCCAGAAGGACAGGAGTAGACTGTTTCATGGAGTCAAGACAGTAACAAGCATAGACGTGACTGCCAGCTCCATTTCCAAAGATACACATTACCAGTTACATTATCCAGATGTATGGTAGCAAAACATTACATATCAAAGAAAAGGGAGCAAGAAACCTTCCTGTCGAATGAAAGAAACAATTTTATAGATAATTTATACTGTATATTTTAAAAGCCAAATGTATGTTCTCAATACACATGTGAAACGTATTTCTGAGCCGGTTTTAAGGGCGACATTTCACCGTGTATCAAGTGAGAGGCAATCAGCAAGACGCCAGAATGACTGACGCATGAGTCAAGTCTGAGAGCACAGCTAACACGATATGGTACTATCAGTCACTTGTATTTAAATGTCTGAGAAGGGCCAACGCGCAAACAATAACAAACATTTATAATATAAAATACGCTTTCGTATATAAACATATGTCGTAATCAACTAACACTTTATGTTAATTTCATTTCATGTCATTATGTTTTTATGTATGTATTTATTTAGAATTATGAAGACTAATTTCTGGTAAATTGTGTTGTTACACGTGATGAAACTGGAATTACAAGCTGAGCTCTATGACAGGAAAATAATCTGTCAGTATCCACACTCAGCACGTATCGAGTAAATAGTGAACCCGCTACGGTTCACTGCCACCAGTGAAGGATGTTGCTGATGTGCATCAGTTTGTCTCGATGTGAGTGATGACGTAAGAGAGATACAATATTTGAAAGTGAACATTATGTCTTATATTTTTTTTCTGTTTAGTGCCTAATGAGGTGAAAAAGGGAAAGTGAGAAATGTTACAGTTTCTGATGGCGAAGCTCCGATAAAAAATATGTTTCTTTTTTCGGTGTATATATATGTCGGATAAATTCAGGGACGACGCTATGCGGAAAACATGTGTGTTTCGTAAACATGTGTTTTCAAACTAGCCATGGTTTAGATAAATTCATGAATGGCAATGTGCTGATGTGTGTTTTCATAAAAGTGTGTCTCCAAAGTGGTTATACTCGTAGTATAAATAAATTCACAGACCTCAAAGTTCCCAATAAAGTTGATTTTTTTCTCCCCTCTTCTTTTTTATAATAATTCTCTCACAAATGAATTAATGGACACACTGTTCCGATTACCTGTATGATTTAATGTAACTTTGTTTTGACAGAAGTTTTATTTCAAAGTTATAAAAGGCAAGGAGCCGTTTTGTTTTGTGCATATGAATATTTTTCAGATTTAGATTAAAAGAAAGACAGAAAAAATTAAAATTATTTGTTTTTGATGATTGTTAATGATAAAAAGTACAATGTTGCTAAAATTAGTGTGGTTAAATGACCAGATGACTGCTAAAAGAAAGCAGGATATTTTGTGGTAAATGTCTTCATATAATAATAGATTTTTCTGATTATTAAACAATTTTAAATAAGGATGGTTATGGGAATTATTGTTATATGTTTTGTTTGATGAACAAAAATTGTGAAAATTAATAAAGATTTTTGAACGTCGGAATCATGACTTCCCAAAACTGGGTGTTGTCTTCCAGAACATTCGAATTTGGGAAATTTCAGAAGGAAGGGACATGTGATATTTCTGGCTCGCAGTCAACATATTTACTCTCTTCAGACCGAGTCAGAACAAAGCAGTACGCAAGGTGGTGTAAGATACCAATAAAGGTGGACAGTCGGAACTATTCCCGCGAGAAAGACCGGCCAAAATTCTAGTACTCTTCTCTGATTGGCCGTTGCATTTGGAGGCTGCACGCAAAAAATAAGTTCTTCTTTGATGAAAATTTATTTTTCATTAAATTTGTTTCATAAGAAGTAGTTTCTCAATAGCAAGCTACCGTTGTGTTCCTTCACATCATTTACTAACAAGTAAATTAATAAACAAAGTAATACGAGAAGACAGAAGAAGTATTTTGGCAATGTTTTTCTGAGAGAGGTCCGATAGATTTATAAACATTTGAACATTTGAATACTTCGCACCGTTAGTGGAATGACAAAAAAACTGGGAAAAAATGGAAGTAAAGTTAAATGTTCACGCATAAATTGCTTCAGAATCAATCAATGCAAGTGATACTTCATGACAAATCTGTTCACTCTGACTTGAGTTTTCGTAGATTCTTTTAATACGTTAAACGTCCAGCTAATACATTCTGGAATGCTACACACATGGTGTTGTTACTTCTTTTATGTTTGTCGAAAGAGTATCTGCTTCCTTTCTCAGATTCAATATGTCTTCTTATATGAACTTCAAAAGGAAGAAGGATTATTCCGAAAATATTTATATATGATAACGTAACTGAAAGTTCGTACCTAGCAGTTTTGATCATAGAAATGGCGGAGCTAGTCATTTAAGAAGTAATGCTAACCTGTCACGAGGAAGTAAACCAAAAGTTAGACGAGTGTTTTTAATCCCCGTAGTAGCTGCATGCGGATTATTTGAGAGGTTTTTTTTTTTCGTATTACTGCCTGTGGTTTCTCATTGCGGAAAATTCCGGCGCCGCACTTACGTGATTAATCCCCAGGTGCCTTGGAACACAGGAATTACTGCATTCCTGTAGGAAGGCAGCACATAATACCTGCTTCAGAACGATTCGTTACCACATGAGGTTCCTGTTTTCGCCCTTCTGATCAAGCGGTTCGTACATTTTCCGGTGATTGAAGGTCAGAGGAGAGTAAAGCTCTTGCTCCCTCTACAGACGTTAAAAGCCCGGCTAATACAGTCTGGAATGCTACACACATTGTGTTGTTACTACCTTTACTTTATATCGAACTAGCTGAAAACCCGGCGTTGCCCGGGTATTTACTTATTCCTGCCATTTTTCAGGTATATATTCATTTGTATAAGGGCTGTATGTCTGTAAAATCACCTTGGGAATACAATTAGTATTAAAGAAGTAATAGATTAAAACTTGGTGCGTGATATGGCGGTTTTCCATGAACGTTACTGTTTATGTGCTCATATCTCATGAACTACGTGTCGTACTGTGATACAGTTTAGAAGCTACATTCAACTATATATGTGTATACTGTCTGTAAAATATCCTGTCGCTACAATTTGTAGTGTTCAAATTATAAATTGTAACGTCATACCGAGAGCCGTAGTTTTATTCCATAAACAGCGGAAAAGTAATAAGCGAGAAACTTTTCCTTTCATCATTTTACTATGGTTGCCAGCGAGAAAAATTTTAATGAAGGTTTGAAATTATGTTTAAAGTTTGTTGCAAGTCGCTAAGTACTGTCATTCTCATACAGTGTATTTCGAAAGTCTCGCCGGATTATATGGTATTTTTTGCGATTTCTATTGGTTATGACGTAATATCTTTTGAATCATATGCCGCATGTGATCCTTAACCATGCAGCAATTGTTACCTCACGGTAAGGAATGTGTGTACCAAATTTGGTTGAAATCGGTCCAATGGTTTAGGAGAAAATGAGCAGCACTGCCGCAAAATTCAGCAGTTTCTCGCGCATCTCATTATTTATGACGTCATATCTCGTGAACTATATATCGTATGTGATTCTTACACTTACGGCGACCGTCCTCATGGATTGAAGCTTACATGCATAAAATTTCATAAAGATTGGAACAAAACTGTAGATTTGTATGCAACACGTACAAACATACGGACACTCTGCTTTATATATTAAATTGTTTTGGATAACCTGTTAACTGATGATGTACGTAAATATAGGTACATGAGTTTAATCGGTGTATTGCCTCGTATACACATGTCAGATAGAATGGAAGTATACACAATTTAGTACTGAAGGATTGTTATTATAATACATGACTAAAATGTTGAAATATTTTCTATGATTTGAAGGAATTAGTGATGAAATGTTAAGGACGGTTTTAATTCTTTAATACGTGCAGATACCTGCATTAATCTTTATTGGCAAATACTTGTAGCTTTATTTCCGTATGGTGGAGCTTTAAGGTCCGCAATATTTTACAGAGGTTTCATCACTTTGATGCATACCAAGCATTATGAATTTGTCTAACGTATTGTACATCATTATAAATCTACAGGAATAATAGTTCCTGTGCATGATATTGTTTGACGAAAGCTGCAAGGTAAATCAGTCAATAATACGATGATTGGTTTGCAGTTCCTTTCTGTGAAGTACCGTCGTATTCCATTCAAAGTGCAAAAGTAAGTACAATACATCAGTCTGGTATCCCGGAACGACATGTTTGAGAGCCCGCCAGACCACATGGACTATGACAGCAGCCGTTAGGCGGCGCGCACAACCTACTAGCGCTGCCATCGCCACTAGAGCGCTTCGTACTCTGCTCTGTCACGGTTCCGATTTGGCTTTCGTTTGGATCTTTGTTTTTTCGATTAGTTGTTGTTATTGTCGTCTCTGTGGTTTCGTGGAGTGTTTCTCGTTAGCGGCGACGCTTGATCGGTCGGTCGTCGCTAGTCGCTCCCGACCCAGTCAGGTCTTCGGTCACAATAATCAGCCCAAATGGTGATCCGGAGGCCAGAGTTTCTTATAAACTGATTTTGTGCTGATTACCGGTTACTGAATGAGTTACATGCATAATACATAATAGTACATAATACACAATATTCTGTTCAACTTTTGTTTGATCATGCTCATGGAATTTCATTTTATAATGATTTGAATGTTTAATTACTGACGTGTTACAGCATTAAAGCTGAAAATTTAAGGTATATTTCTGCATTAAAGGCTATTGAAACGTGTGCAACAAACTTTTGTTTAAGGTCATGGTTACTTTCAAATTAATTTTTCAATTTCATGTCAACTTAGGCTGCTCTTCTTTCCTCACGCAGGAAAGAAGAACTATTCTCAGGCACAAGATAAAGTGCTACACAGGATTGTTGAATAAGTGATTTTTAAGAACTCTGCCAAATTTCAGTAGGGGGACTTTTATAGTTCCTGAGAAAAGGAATAAATCACTTTACAGGAAATCTCATTTAAAGTTATTACTTCAATTTTTAAAAATATTGCTATTCCTTTTCACACTAATACTGTCCATATCCATGATCTTCATTCTCTTCCTTGTCTTCTTGAAGTAGTCTCCTTTGGTCTGTGAAGGCGCGCTTCATCGATGCTTGGGAGTATCTTCAGTGTGAATGCACCTGGATGATAACCTAACACTAGACAGGCATCCCATGCAGCTATCTTCACAACATTTGAGAACACAATCACTGCTTTGGGACAACACACCCATAAAAGGTGATTGTAGCTCTCATTTGTATTTTGTGTTTCCCCATGCACACATTTTTCAGAACTTCAGGGTTGGCTAGATATCTGAAAGTCGGCTTTATAACATTTAAAACAGCAAGTGACAAACCATGCTTATGGGTATATGGCTTTCCACTACCTTTTCCTGAAGATATTTGCACAATATGTCACAGACGGGGTGTTGAGAAGTTTCATCTTTGGAAAGTCTGTGGAAGAATATTGCTCATACTGCTTGCTTCATTGCTTTCATGCTGTGTGCATTGTTCATGATGACTTTCCCATAATATGTTTGTTGTGTGTGAATTTCTTTGTCTGTCAATCTGCAAAATAACAAACCCTGATAGAGCATAGCAGCGCAGACCTACATTACTAGACTGGCAAACTTGCCACTGTGACTGAAGCCTGACGCCGCCATCTTACCTCACGCCAAAAAGTTTCCGTACTACTGTGATCATCTGACACGTTATGACATTGTAAGTTATACTAGTTGCTGATAAAACTCTTCTGGGTATTGGACCGCATCGTATACCCAGAAGAGTTTTATCAGCAATGACAACGGCCGCGGAAGCCTTCGTTTACATTATACTAGTTGGTTTGAACATGATTTGAATTTGAGTTAAATACTTTAATTTAACACATATATTTTCGAATTGTGTTATGAGAAGAACGTTAAATTTTACTTAGCGTCCTGGCGGCCTTCCGTGATTATGTTGTCAGACATGTGACGTTGGCATTATCCAGTCGCGTGACAACGCCAATGTTTTTCATGAAATATTCGTTTAACGAGCGCAATTACTTCTACTGAGTGAACGAGGATACATGCATGAACATGTCGTCTGTACGATTTATAAAAATATTAACATCTTGGCAAAGATTTTCTACCTTTTTGTTGACGTTGCCAACAGAATCATGTGAGGCCACTGGGATGGTAGTTAAAATTTTACCGTTACTAACAGTGAAAGTTACTGTAGTTATGTGGAAACACTAAGAAGAATAACGATATGTGTTATCCCTGCAAATAGCTCATTTATAACGGTCATACTGTTAAAATAAAAGCCAAAGTTTATCGAAATTGGTAACAGATCAATAAAAACAGGAACGCGACTTATTAGTCTACGTGTCAAAACATACTGTAGTAAGAACTCTCAAAAGAATAAGGATACGTGTTATCCACAATAAACAACACTTTTAAATGACTATACTACTGTAGGAATATCCGAAGTTGAATGAAACTGGTAAGAGATTAATAATAACAGGAAATTTTACTCCAGCTGAAAAAGTACAGCCACATACAACACACGAATTTCCCATATGTATAAACTCTAAATACAGCGTCAGTTCATCCGTATTTTTATGACTCTTTTCTGTAATAAAGCACATGACTGCTCACACGTCTATAGTATAGAAATATGGCGGCGAGGCTTCACTAACACCAATGATACATTATACGGCATTGCCAGTCTAGTAATGTATGTCTGTGCATAGCAGGTTATTTAAGGCAAATCACGTTATAAACAAACAAACACGCTGGCATAATCTTTGTCACAGCCTTCTAAATAGGTCTGATGTTCGTATCGATTGTATGACCGAAAAATTAACACACACACACACACACACACACACACACACACACACACACACAATATATATATATATATATATATATATATATATATATATATATATATATATATATATAGTGTGAACAAGGAGTGGAGCACTACACTTAAAATTATTTCTAAGCATATTTAAAAACGAAACTTTGAGATGTATTCTTAAAACATCAATCTAATTACGCAATAAAATCAAATTTGTTTTTTTTTTTTTACTATTTTGTCCTACGCCTGCACTAAGTGACGAACGAAAAATTGATATTCTAATTTTAAAGATAATAGAATGTGAATGTTAGATAACATAGAAGGTTTTTCTGAAGACAAATGCAGCATTAAATCAGTCTATCCAACAACGACACCCAAATAGTCGCCACCAAACCGAAAATAAAGGGAGCTACTACACGTAGTTGTTAAACGTCTGTAATGAAACGTCCATATTTTCTAAAGGAATCAATTAACTTTAATTTTAAAATGATTCGCACCCACATTAAATATCTAATATATAAAGCAGAGTGTCCGTATGTTTGTACGTGTTGCATACAAATCTACAGTTTTGTTCCAATCTTTATGAAATTTTGTAAACGCAAGCTTCAATCCATGAGGTCAGTCGGCGTAATCGTAAGAATCACATACGATATATAGTTCAAGAGATATGACGTCATAAACAATGAGATTAGCGAAAAACTGCTGCATTTTGCGACAATGCTGCTAATTTTCTCCTAAACCATTGGACCGATTTCAACCAAATTTGGTACACACATTCCTTACCGTGCATAGTTAAGAATCACATATGGCCCATCGTTCAACAGATATCACGTCATAACCAATAGAAATCGCAAAAAATGCCATATAATGTGGCGAGACTTTCGAAATACACTGTATGAGAAGGACAATACTTAGCGACTTGTAACAACCTTTAAACATAATTTCAAACCTTTATTAAACTTTTTCTCGCTGGCAACCATAGTAAAATGATGAAAGGAAAAAAGTTTCCGCTGTTTATGGAGTAAAACTTCGGCATTCGATATGAGGTTACAGTTTATAATTTGTACATTACAAATTGTACCCGCAGTAAATTTTACAGACAGTATACACGCATATAGTTGACTGTACCTTCTACATTGTATCACACTACGACTCGTAGTTCATGAGATATGAGCTCAAAAATAGTAACGATCAAGGAAAACCGCCCCTTGCCGCACCAAATTTTAATCTGTTACTTCTTTACTACTAACTGTATTCCCAAGAGATTTTATAGACATACAACCATTATACAAATGAATATAAACCTGAAAAAGGACGCCGCGGTGGAGTAGCCGAGCGGTCTAAAGCGTCTCGCTGCAGAGCGCGCGGTTGCTCGCCGTGGAGGTTCGAGTCCTCCCTAGGGCATGGGTGTGTGTGTTGTCCTTGGGTTAGTTTACCTAGGTTTAAGTAGGTTGTAAGCTACGGACTGATGACCACTCAGTTTGGTCCGATAGATTTACAGACATTTGGACATTTGATTTGAAAAAGACAAGAATAAATGAATAAATACCCGGGCAACGCTGGGTTTTCAGCTAGTAGCGAAATATAGGTAGTCTTGAATATGCTAGACAGACAAAAGGTGATCTCTCCCATGATCAAGTGACAAATACTTTTAAATTCATTATTTGGGCCTTGAGATATTGAAAAAATGTTCAAATGTTTGTAAATCTAACGGACCAAACTGCGTGGCCATCAGTCCGTAGCTTACAAACTACTTAAACTTAGGTAAACTAACCTAAGGACAACACACACACCCATGCCCCAGGGAGGACTCGAACCTCCACGGCGAGCAACCGCACGATCCGCAGCGAGACGCTTTAGACCGCTCGGCTACTCCACCGCGGCTTGAGATATTAATGAGATGGAAAAACAAAGCTACTTTCTGTGGCATTGGAATTTAAAACAATTTACGGGAGTACTTGCGACTACTGCAGTCGTTGGATGCTGTAATTCAGAGGCGAAGATGGACGGTTTTTTAAAGTAGACCTATATCTTACAGGGGCGCTGGTAGGGTAGCGGGATGCAATGAAGATGTTAACTGGATGGGCGTCAAACTGCGGACCATTACCCCGCAGGTATAACGAGGGAGGCCAAGTGGTCGGTGTCGCTGGAGCCTCGTTTCCCTGCACACCTCTCGTTCGGCGCAAATTATTACCCCCTTCGGTCCTCTTAATATTTCACGCCACCACCGCAGCACGAATTCCCTCCTCTCCATTTTCTCGTAAAACACTTACCGAAGATGAATCGGCGGTCAGGCTGCAAAGTGTGTGTGTGTGTGGGGGGGGGGGGGGGTGTAGGGGCGAAAGGTTCCAAAACGCGAGAGGTCAGATGCTCTCGATACGAGGTACTACATCAGATGCGAGCGGTATCGTTTAAATGCAAAATGGGCTTTTGAAATTTGAAATCTAATTTTGGTTTACGACTTGCAGAGGTCTGGGCAGAAAAAAAGTGTGGGGGGGGGACTTGAGGGGGAGGAGAGGGAGAGTGGGGAAGAGAGAGAGAGAGAGAGAGAGAGAGAGAGAGAGAGAGAGAGAGAGAGAGAGAGAGCCCATTTCTCATTTTCTTGGGGTCCTGTTCCCGAGGTCGATCAAACAGATGTCGCGATGTGGTAAAAAACACTCCACTCTCTCTCCGCTCAGGGTGGACAGAAATCGAGAGGGGTATTAGGGCCGCGGCGGCATATTGGATTCTGAAATTTAATGAACCCGACTCTTGCATCTGCTTCTTCTTTCTCTCCCTGTCCTACCCCTGCTTCCCTTGTGCGAGCAGTCTTCATGTCCGTGGCCAGAGCCCTGTGGCCAGCTACTAGATGTGTATGTATGTGTGTGTGTGTGTGTGTGTGTGTGTGTGTGTGTGTGTGTGTGTGTGTGCGCGCGCTCGCACATACGTGTGCGGCAAGGGCGGCGGGGCACAGTCACACGCGCGGAGAAGTGCCACACATCATATTTATAGTCAATATAGAGCGCGCGGCGCCCGGCCCGCACGTGATATAGTGCAGTGTTGAACACCTTCATATTACGCCCCGGCCGTCTGCGGCGGTACACGTGCTCCCAGTCTTGACCACCCCTAGCGACCGCAGACCACCTCCACCGAGCGCCCGCGGAGGGGTGGGATTACGACGCCATCCTAAGTGAGGGGTGAGTCCACGGCTGAATATACTTCATATCCACCCCAGTGGCTGCCGTTAAGTGCACATAGCTCAAGTGCGAGGTGACCATAACTGCGCCCCTCTGGAACACTTTCTTTCGGAATGAGTGGCGCAGCTGTCGTATTGAAGATTTGTTCTCATCGTATTCTTGATTTATTGTAGCAGCACCCCGGTGCCTACACGTATTCTCTACAGCTACACCGTATGGTAGTCGGCTGAGTTATCTTATGTATTTACAAGTCCCGTTATTTTCTTTTCCACTCCACAAGAGAATGAAGTAGAAACGAATAAATGCTTCCGTATAAGTCCCAGTATTTCTTATACCTCAAACGAAGTTGTGACTCTTGCGTAACTGAAATTGTGTTGTCGGGACCAAAACGATACCACTCAGATTTAGCCATGAAAAGTAATCTATTTTACTTTCACTGCGAATACGGGTGTCATCCAGAAAAGTAAGTCCCGTTTCTATTTGTATCCGCGGCAGCGCTATGATCGCAGTTCCGAGCATGCGAGGCAGTTTCTCTGTCTCAAGGAGAAGGCATGTACGCCATTATGAGATTGTTGCTGCTGACGTGTGCTTTGCAGCGCTTCTTTACTATGTCAGCTTTAGTTGAAAATTCCGCCACGTGTGAAATCAGATCTGTGATTCGTTTTTCCGAAATCGCCTTCGGGAATGTGGCCTCTACGCACAGAGGCATATGGCGTAAATCGTTTAGCCCACGGCGAAGGACCATCAGAAGTGTCATAGTAACTAATAACGCCGGGTTCCGTTCACAGATCAATCAAGATTCTGTGTTCAGTCAGGCAATACTCGTTCTCTCATTTGGAAAGAACGTTGAACTCGGAAAAATCCCGCTTATGTGCAGGAAACGTCACCATATCACGGTGGTGGACGAATGGTGTAGGCAGGAGTCAGTATTGACGGACGTAAGACGTAAGGACATCTATGTCGTTCAGATTGGCGCTTAGACTGGTCAGAGATATAGAGACGAGATCCTTCGACATTTTGGGATGCCCTACACTGGTGCCGAAAGAGAAGGGTTGCTTCTGGTGGACGAAAACGCTCGTTCCCACAGAGCTGTACTGGTGAACAACCTGCTTGAAGCTGAAGGAATGAACTGAGTTGCCAGCTTGTTCACCGCACTTAAACACGACTGAGAATATGTGTGATGCTCTTGTCAGACGCCTTGTAGCGTGTTTTACTGAGATGTGACTGACACCATAATTGTCAAAGATGGCATTTTCTTGTGGCACATGGGATCACTCGACTCACAGGGAGAGGTATGCGGAATAACACAATACTCCAAGTTTAGACATTTATTTAACATACGTTTTACCACAATTCTGAAGACCTAAAACCCCTTATTCTTGCAGTTACACAAGTGACATGCTAAACAGAACTCTGTACTTGAACGAAACGGTCTGACTGTCTCGAAAGAACATTTACATTGAGAGAATGAATGACCTACTATTGGACACCGTTGTGGTGCGAGCCTCGGCTGTAGGAATCGCTGAGTGAAGATGCTGGCGCAGCGGAAGCCAGCGTTGGCTGATTGCGCGTAAGTGCTGCTGGCCGGTCGCTCTGCAGACAGTAGGCCTCAGGGCCCCCGTGGAGGCAGGACCTGCCGCTCTGTCCGGGATGGCGTGTGACGGCTAAGGGCGATGACAGGAGGCTGCGCCCCACCCAGGAGACGAAGGTAGCGCTCACCGACTGGTTCCAGGTAAGCTGCCATTGTCGCCGTTGCTACGCTTCCATCCTCCGCGGCGCTAAGTCCGGCGTTGCGTGGGAGCTGACTGGCTCCCGTCGGCCCCTGGTTTATGGTGTCGAAGACACGACCCTCCGATGACGGCTGCTGCGTTCCAGCGCTTTGGTCCGAATTCTTGTCCGTCCTCCGATGACTTTGCCGACCTGTGCTTAGAGGGGTCCATTTATAGTCGAAAAGTGGCTACTATAACGTTGTGGTTGCTCCGGTGACCTGCTTGCGTTAGCGTAAGACACTTCAGTAAGATGACATAGTCACGCTCTACACGTGGCCTTTGTTATTGCAAGAGTTCCCTCTTTCGGCCGCGCACGTGCCTCAGACGAGCAACACTGCGGCCACCACTGTTTACAACTGATTTTCGTAACTGCTGCTAACTCACTGTCTGTCTGCTATTCACTTGTCCATTCAAGTACATATCCCATAGTTATTTTATTATTAATATTATATCCTCACACACTCTATTGATTTATTTTACACTTTTCATTAGTACACATTAGTACAGAATTGCAGCCAGACCAGCAACTTCCACAACGGTAGCAGCGCTGGATATTACACTTATGGAAGGATGGCCTAATATCCCTCATGAGTTGACTGGTAACGTCATGCTGTCCATGCCATGAAGGTGTGCTGGCCGTTTGATATGATCAGACATTTTACTAGAGGGCAGCGAGAATGGATTTTTCACTATTATGGTAGCCCCAAGATGCCTCGCTCTAAGTAAATGCCATGTAAATCTCAAGTTGAGACAGCATAATGTAGTACTGTATCGTACATAAATTACAAACAAATATCTGAATAAAATACGTCACCATATGTGTATTGTGTACGATCCAGTAATTATTTTGAGCAGTATGGGGAGGAAGAGTAGCCCGGACTGTAGTGGGCTGATATCAGGTTGAAGTTTTAAAAAATGCGCCCTGCAATTCCGTATGTAGCAACACAGTATGTCGAAAGAAGCAATGTCTGTGCTCACAAAACCATTTGTCAGAAACTATCAGCTTAGTCACAGAACGTATATTGCAGAAGTAAAGCAAAAAAGTGTGTAAATAGTTAAATGCATATGAGAAATAGTGTACTATTACTTATTACGTAAAATATATACATTTTAAGAGCCCATTGAGGCAGTTATAGAAGTGAATGATTGGTCTCTAAAAGTTATCTTATGAATCGACAGTTGTTATTTCTCAGGACGAGTTGTGCATCGTAAGGAAATACGGATAAGGAATTATTCTTTTGAAGTTAAACCTTGATCCACATTCTTGGTAAAGTGATTTGATTACGGAGTTGGATTCCAGACATCAATACAGCTGTCAATAATTGTGTATCTACTGTTAACATTATTCGTTCCCTTACTAGAGTTAGGTGGGGTGCAAACCCTAATGTTCTTCCAACCTTATAGAGAGCTTCAATTAGAAGCAAGATTGAGTAAGGTTGCACAGTATATAGAAACCTTTAACTGACCGTAATAGCGTACAAGATGACTTAGACAAAATTTCTAGTTGGTGTGAAGAATGGCAGCTAGATCTCAATGTAGAAAAATGTAAGGTGATGCGCATGAGTAGGAAAAACAATCCCCCCCCCCCCCCAAAAAAAAAAAATAAAAATAAAAAATAAAATTCAGATGTCAGATGACAAAGGGGTGAGGAATGGAAATATTCGTCCAGTCTAAAAGGAAAGTATGATATCTGGATTCAACCTCACATACCCAGAATACCGTGTTTTCATAATATGGCATTACACCACCACTTCTACTATCACAAGGATTCGTTACAACCATGGCTGATTTTATTCTTATTTATTCCGTTAGCATCTAAGGAATTCTGATCCCTGTGATTGCAACAACTAAGATGCGGGGAGACGCTGACCATTTTCATTTTCATAGAGAACATTTCATCTCTCCGCTCGAGAAACGTAGGGTCACATTTCCTACAAGCATTCTTAATCAACTTATAATGAACGATAAAACAGTGCTCCGACGTTTGGCAAGATTTTAGTTAGCAAATTCAAATGATCCGTCTATTTTCTTTCGTGTGTATTTATTATTTCGGACAAAATTTTTAAATGACCTTAAAACAAGTATGTGAATACAATGTAACTGTGTGTGGCTAAATGGTGTACTGAGGCCGCGTGCCAAGTATATATGAAATTTAAAGCACATAAATTCTTTTAGAAGATAGCTTATTTTATATGGCCACGATTTCGAATGAATTCATGTACATTTTAGAGTGATGTCAATCTCACAAATGGTCCGTCTGTAGACAATTAATTTTAATTTAGATTTCTGAACAGATTAAACATCCTAAATATATTTCCCATTTACACAATAAATTTCTATTGGCGAAATGGGTGACCGGATTATTTTGTCACAATTTTTTCGACCGTAATAAATACCTTGCTGTTACAAAACTAAATGTGAACTCATTACGCGTAGAATTTGGTACCTGACGTTGTGTAAACAGTAATACAGTATTTTATTATTACTAGTTATTGGTTCCAATAGTAAAGACAAAACAACAACAAAAAGTGCCTGTAAAGCCAGTGGGGCATCGAGCGATTGCAGACGCGACATTAATGAAGCGCGACATGACATGTGTGGCGGCGGTAAACACGATCTGATGACGTGTTCTAACGAGTGTGCGCACAGTGGGGCAGCGCATGCAGGAAGGCCGAAAAACGACCTGTTGGTTACGATCTGCGGCTGCTGAGGCTGCTCTAATATTGGGTTTAAAATTCCGCGCATTTTCCGAACACTAGGCGGTTCGCGGCACAATGCGGACATTTATTGAGCGTAATTATTCATAAGGAAACCGTTTTACGAGTAGCATCACTGGCTAACGTACACAGTCGCGACACTCACTGCTGTGAAAGTTGTTACTGTGGTGTCGCACAAGTCCAAGTGCGCGCCACCTACTTTCGCCGCGCGCCGCCATGCACGCACGGCGCGGCGTTCTTACGACGACAGCCACGAGCGCCCTCTGCGACAACTCCGCTCGTGGCCACCACTGAACGACATCGTTCACTTGGGACTGAGATAGGAACCAGTTAGGATCTTCGGAATCAGATAGGCACCAGTGAAGACTTGGCTATCGGATAGGCACTAGGCAGGCCTCAACTATGTATCAGCATTCTGCCATATTGAACTATCTAAAAGTTAAGTATTGTATAAATTCTGTGTAATATATATCTCGTTCTAATTTACTCTAGTGTTTCTAGTTTCTGGCTGCTCCCCTCCGTACCTGCACCAGCGTGCTATCTTTATTCCTGTGTCGGTCTCATTCCACTCGGCCATCGACACCTACGACGGAAACGAGACACAAAAGCGACGACGAGGCTGGGACACAAAAATTACCAACTGACAGATGCAACAACACTAGTGCTCCTAGTGGTGTAGAATTTTGGAGCATATTCTCAGTTTGAATACAGTAAATTTCCTTGAAACGGAAAAGCTTCTTTCCATGAATCAGCACGGGTTTAGGAAACATCGTTCATGTTCAAAAATGTTCAAATGTTTGTAGAACTTATGGGACTTAACTACGGGGTCATCAGTCCCTAAGCTTACAAACTACTTATGAACTAGCTAAGACTAAGGACGGCACAAATATCAATGCCCAAGTGGGGATTCGAACCCCCGATCGCAGAGGCCGTGCAGACCGTGACTGGAGCGCCTCAGTCCCCTCGGCCACCGCGGCCGGCATCGTTCATGTGAAACTCACCTTGCCCTTTTCTCACATGACATCTTGCGAGCCATGGACGAAGGGCGACAGGCGGATTGTGTTTTTTCTCGACTTCAAAAAGGCGTTCGACGCGGTGCCACACTACAGACTGCTAACGAAGATACGAGCTTATGGAATAGGTTCACAGATTTGTGACTGGCTGGAAGACTTCCTAAGTAATAGAACACAGTACGTTGTTCTCGACGGCGAGTGTTCATCAGAGGCGAGTGTATCGTCAGGCGTGCCCCAGGGGGCATATAAATGATCTGATGGACGGAGTAAGTTGTAATATGCGGCTGTTTGCTGATGATGCTGTGGTGTATGGGAGGGTGTCGTCTGTAACTGACTGTAATAGCATACAGTTGGTGCGAAGATTGGCAGCTAGCTCTCAATGTGGAAAAATGTAAGGTGATGCGCATGAGTAGGAAAAAACAATCCCATAATGTTCGAATACAGCATTAGTAGTGAGCTTCTTGATGATGTCGCGTCGTTAAAATATCTAGGCGTAACATTGCAGAGCGATATGAAATGGAACGAGCATGTAAGGACAGTTGTGAGTAGGGCGGACAGCCGACTTCGGTTTATTGGGAGAATTTTGGGAAGATGTAGTTCACCTGTAAAGGAGACCGCGTATAAGACGCTTGTAGGACCACGTCTTGAGTATTGATCAAGTGTTTGGGACCCGCAGCCGATCAGTTTAAAGGAAGACATAGAGGCGGTTCAGAGACGAGCAGCTAGATTTGGTACCGGTAGGTTCGACCAATGCGCGAGTGTCACGGAAAATTCTCCGGCAACTCAATTGGGGATCGCTGGAAGAAAGACGACGTTCTTTTCGTGAATTTCTGTTGAGTAAATTTAGAGGGCCGGAATTTGAAGCTGAATGTAGTACGATCTTGCTACCGCCTACTTACATTTCGCGTAAAGATCACAAAGACAAGATAAGAGAAATTAGAGCTCGTACGGAGGCATATAGGCATTTTTTTTCCTCGTTCAATTTGGGAGTGGAATAGAAAAGGAAATGCCTAGGAGTGGTACAGTGTACCCTCCGCCACGCACCTTACGGTGAATTGCGGAGTATGCATGTAGATGTAGATGTAGAAGAAGTGATCTTTGCTTATACTTATTTTTGAGCGTAATTGCCGCAGTGGAGTAGCCGAGCGGTCTAAAGCGTCTTGCTGCGGAGCGCGCGGTTGCTTGCCGTGGAGGTTCGAGTCCTCCCTGGGGCATGGGTGTGTGTGCGTGTTTGTCCTTAGGTTAGTTTACCTAGGTTTAAGTAGTTTGTAGGCTACGGACTATGACTACGCAGTTTGGTCCGATAGATTTACAAACATTTTTGAGCGTAATTAACGAAATATCTATATCTATAAATGTGAATGTCTGTACTGTGTACTTTTATCACGTCTGAACCACAAGACATAAAGAGCTAAAAATTTGTACAGTTACTAATGTCTATCCTGGGAAGGCTTTAGGCACGGTTTTATGGCGATCTGATAGATATTTCGTAATTTGAAGAATATAACGCGAAACGCTAAATTATATTTACTCTTTGAAAATGGTTTTATTGGTTGCACTGTTGCTTGAGGGTTGATAATGATAAAAGGGTGCAGTATAATGGGATGGAAAGTTATTGGTGTATTTAAAATTCTGCGTGTGTGTGTGTGTGTGTGTGTGTGTGTGTGTGTGTGTGTGTGTGTGTGTGTTAATATTTCGCTCTGCAGCGAAAATTATAGAACGCAAACGAATGGTCTGTGTGTAATTGTTGTCCGAAGTCTCCCGTTGTACTGGTGAACAGCATGCTAGAAGCCGAGAGAATTGAATGAATTGAGTTGCTAGCTTGTTCACCGCACTTTAACTCGATTGAGAATATGTGTGATGCTGTTGTCAGACGCATTGAAGCCCATAGCACTTCCATGCCGATAGCTATAAGTGGGGTGGAAGATATGGTGGTTGAAAGTCGTCAAATTATAAAAAAAATTCCTACTGAAGGCCAGCGATGACGTTTGCGACTCTATAGCAAGGAGGTTACATACAGCAAAACGTGACGCTACAGGCCATATCTTTGGTGTATGCGTGCCACAACGTCTTTAGTTCTTTCTCTGTAAGGATAAGCAGACGAATAAGGAAATATAAGAATAAATAAATAAAGCAGTAAAAAAGAAATTTCTTTTAATACAAACATACAGCACTTATACAAATGAATACATACCTGCAAAATTATACAATTGTACAACATATAACACAATAAATATGAGATCGTACGCATTTTATGTCATTTGGGTTTTGATTACTACATTTCGTTGATTGGATACTTATAATTTTGTACATGACGCTAGACAGCCTTATTTCTTATTTATTCTCCGATAAATATACAATGTTTTTAGAAAAAAGGAGATGAACAGAGAGAGAAAGGCTAGGAGAAGTACTAAGTCAAAGCAGGAGAGCCGGGTTTACAGATAGTTTATTATAATTTTTGCGTTACGATATTAGTAAAACGTAAAGAGACCTACATAAAACGGAAATTAATGTAAAAAGAGCCGAATTTAACTGATTCAGTGGTATAAAGAACAAGTTCGCCATGAACAAATACTTATGAATCTCTATCTACAGGGTGAAAATTATTTAAATCGACAAACTCTTCGAGGTTGTAGAGAACACCAAAACAAGTATTTTCCCTAATATCATTTTTTTCTTTTGAGGAGTATTTAAACCGGTTGAGGCCGTATTAAATGGCAGGCACTATTACTATTTTCTCGCCAGAGCATTGCCAGAATTGCTGGAAGACGTCCCGCTCCCTACAAGACAACGCATGTGGTTCCAACATGACGAGGCGCCGGCACATTTCATTCGTCGTGTGCGTCGATTCCCGGACCGACGGTTCCCAGGAACGTGGATTGGCAGAGCTGATTCCATACCATGGCCTGCTCGATCTCCAGATATGTCCCCTCTGAACTTTTTTGTGTGGGGAGAGACGCGCAATCTTGTTTACGCAACTCCTTTTGTATCAGATCTGGTTGCCCGGATAGTACCAGCAGCAGGTAAAATTCAGGATACTCCTGGGGTTTTTGACCGTGTCAAACAGAACATGATCCGACTGTGTAACCTTTATTTACGTGTCAATGGACGCATATTTGAAAATCTACTGTAACTGAAATTGGATTGTGTCAATGTATTGTCTCCTGATAAAAAATGGAAAACCGTTTGTTGGTTTAATTAATTTGCCGCCAGAGAAATCTTCCTCTACCAGTTTAAATAATCCTTATAGGAAAAAATGACATTCGGGAAAAATATTTATTTTGGCGTCCCCTAAAACCTCCCAAAGTTTGTTGGTTTAAATACTTTTCACCTTGTATATAAAAGCAAAAGGACACTCATTACTCACTCACTCACTGACTAAACACGAAATCTAGAAAAATGAAACTGAAATTTGACAGGAATGTAGGTTATAGGTAGAAGACGTCAGCTAAGAAAGGATTTTGCGATAGGGCCGATAGTTCAGAACATATGACGTCATAAACAAAGAAAACTTCCCCGTCTTGCGGCACGTGATAGTGTTACATTATCAGTCTACTATTTTGAGAAGGAACGCACTTTAAACATAATTTCAAACCTTTAGGAAACTTTTTCTCGCTGACATCCCCAGCAAAATGATGAAAGGAAAAAAGTTTGTCGCTTACTACATCTTCGGTGTTCATGCAGCAAAATTACGACATTTGGCGTCACGTCAGAATTTATTACTCGTACACTATTAACTGTATTTCGCGGGCAGTTTCCTTATATTACACTATACGAACATGGTAAATAATGTTTTTGTAGGAGAGGGGTATCTGTGGAGAGGCCAGACAAACGTGTGGTTCCTGAAGAGGGGCAGCAGCCTTTTCAGTACTTGCAGGGGCAACGGATGACAGACTGAGCTGGCCTTGTAACATCAGCTAATGTGGCTTTGCCACACAGTTACTGCGAACGGCTGAAAGCAAGGGGAAACTACAGCCGTTATTTTTCCCGAGGACATGCAGCTCAACCTTATGAACATATGATGATGGCATCTTCTCGGGTAAAATATTCCGGAGGTAAAATAGTCCCCCATTCGGATCTTCTGGCAGGACTACTCAAGAATATGTCGTCATCAAGAAAAACAAAACAGGCATTCTACTGGTCTGAACGTGAAATGTTCTAACCCTTTATCGCGTAGGTAAGTTAGAAAATTTGAAATAGAAATGAATAGGTTAAAGTTAGATGTAGTAGGGATTAGTGAAGTTCGGTCCCAGGATGAACAGGATATATGACTAGAGACTGTAAAGAATCTGGAAGAGCAATTGAATGGAATGGACAGTGTCTTGAAACGAAGATATAAGATGAACATTAACAAGAGTAAAACGAAGGTAATGCAATGCAATGTCAGACGTTCAGGCGATGCTGAAGGAATTAGATTAGGTAATGAGACAATAAAAGTAGTAGATGATTTTTTTGTTATTTGGGTAGCAAGATAACTACTGATGGTCGAAGTAAAGAAGTTATAAAATGCAGAATGGCTATGGGGAGAAAAGCGTTTCTAAAAAAGCGAAACTTGTTAACATCCAATGTTAATTTAAATGTTAGGAAGTCCTTTCTGAAACCATTTGTCTGGAGTGTAGCACTGTATGGGAGTGAAACGTGGACGATAAGGAGATCAGACAAAAAGATGATAGAAGCTTTTGAAATGTGGTGTTACAGACGAAGGATGAAAATTAGATGGGTAGAACTCGTAACTAATGAGGAATGCTTAACCGAATTGTGGACAATGGTAGTTTCTGGCATATCCTGACTAAGATAAGGGATAGATTGGTGGGACACATTCTGAGACATCAAGGATTTGTCAACTTAGCAGTAGAAGGAAGTGTGTGGGGGGAAAATTTGTAGAGGGAGACCGAGAGACGAATACAGTAAACAGATTCCAAAGGTTGTAGGTTGACGAACGTATTCTCACATGAAGAGACTTGCACAGGACAGGTTAGCGTGGAGAGCTGCATCAAACCATTCTACGGACTGAAGACCACAACAGGAGACATAATTCAAGACATAATACTTCATAAACGTGACATCCGTAAATAGGTACTGCATTATGTTTCACATTTTGTAAGGGTTTGTTACTCTGTTCGCAGCACATTTCGCAAACAATATCCAAATATACCACTGAAATGAGGTACAATTTATATCACTGAACGAAACATTGATCATCAGATCATCATAACCATTGAGCTGTTGAAACTACGGGGCGAATTTCGTTTTAGATTCAAACGAAACTTGTGTACAAATACTGCAGATGTCTTCATGATGGCGATGATGGTGCTCAAGGCGAACCTCTGCTACCCGGGAGACCTCATTGGCTGCAATGTCGCAGGTGTTTTCCTCCTCTTCATTTTCACGGGATTAATGAATCATGATATGCCTTGTAGTGGTACAGTGTACCCTCCGCCACGCACCTTACGGTGAATTGCGGAGTATGTATGTAGATGTAGATGAACATAAATAAACAAACACGTAATATTAATAGTATCGTGGAGAAAAGTAGGTTTTTCTTTTAGATATAAATGGATCCAACACGAAACCTTACACATTTCAGGAACTGTCATGGTTTGTGGCTTTTGCAAATCACAACCGTTTTGTAAAGAGTATTTCTTTTCTGTTTTCAGTGATTTACGGACACACACATGTTTTGTAAAAATCAGAATTTTATTTCCAGCTGATTAACTCCGAACGATCTCACTGGTTGATCACGGTCTGCACGGCCACTATGGTCGGGGGTTCGAATCCCCCCTCGGGCATGGATATTTGTGCCGTCCTTAGGATAAGCTAGTTGATAAGTAGTTTGTAAGTTTAGGGACTGATAACCCTGTAGTTAAGTCCCATAAGCTATACAAACATTTGATTTGATCACTGGTTGATAATAACACCATTCTGATTGGTTGACGTAAATGTCAGGTTTAATATTTGAAATGAACTGTATTTTTGGTCCAAAAAAAAAAAAAAAAAAAAAAAGTTTCATTTTCATGGAGGAATGATAAGTTCGTTCAAAAGTGAAATTTTATGGATTCAATGGTTTTTTTTATTTCTTTGTGGAAAAGACAGTACATAATTGCAGTCACGGAATACAAATTCTGCGACACGAAAGAATGGGCGTTCGTTCTAAGGCACCTTAATGCAGAGTGCGCGCCAAACTTACTAAATTGAAGAGCCAAAGAGAAATGTAAAGTATTTACTGCATGTCGGAGATCTTTTTCACTTGTAGGAACTCAGCGAAACACGATTCGCACATAACATCATTCACCGGTAGGAAACAGGAGTTGAAAAACCATTTACCGGGCCGTGGGGAATGTATTCTCCGCTAACGGTACTGCGTTCACGGGAACAGGTATTACCACTTTGGCACACTGCGGTCCCATACAGGTAGTTCACTGCACTAGTTACGGTTTCCGTTTGACGTGAAATATAGCTTTCAATGCTGTGGGAAGTATATAGCGCAAAGTCGTTGCTGAAAGAGGCTTGGGAAATACACGTACCATAATGTCTTGTGTTCCTTAGGAACCATACATACCACAAACTTAGAGGTACCTCAAAGCTTCTGGGAACACATTTTACCACCTCTTTGTATGCCTTACATCTTGTGGTAGTAGAACTGTTCCACGTGTATGAAAACTGCGGAAAGTATCAATATCTATTTGTCGCTGGATCAGCACTATTGCCAGACGATATTGTAACGATCATTTGAATCTTTTATAATGATGCTTCGTTGGTGTTGTCCGTTTAGATTATGGTTTAACCCGCTTTGAAACAAAATGAACTGTAGTTCGTTAAAGAAGAGAATCTTAAACAGAGCATGAATAGAACCGCAAAAATTTGATGGTGGGGGTTAATGTTCAGGTTAAGACTACACACGAAAATACCATCACAAAAGAAAACTGGAGAAAAGTTACCTCTATATACATTGGTGTGACGGTAATGTCATGATGAGCTGCAACTATAATTTGTTATTATGAAATGATCTTCTTTAGACTTTTTGTCGTAATGAGATGTTTGGATAATATCACGCTTCGCAGGACCAAGTTCACGACCGTGTTTGTCACATCGGTGGAACAAATTGAATCAATCTAGGGCTGTAGCGTAACGAAAAATTAATGGCAGGTTCTGACATTTCAATCATACAAATAGGATGTTCAATAGCGTCGACTTTGCACTAATATTGAACAATCACGAAGCATCATTTTTACGATAGAATGCGATTATATTAGATTAGATTAGAATAATACTTGTTCCATAAATCATATATACGACATTTCGTAATAATGTTGAACGTATCAGTTTAGTCAAACATTTTAATGATCTTTTAAAGTTAATTTTTTTTTAAAAGTTTTATCTAAAAATTCATCTAAAGTGTAGAAGGAGTTGCTATTCATAAATGCCTTTAATTTCTTTTTAAATACCAGTTGGCTGTGTGTCAGATTTTTTATGCTACTTGGTAAGTGACCCAGGATTTTGGTGCCAGCATAATTGACCCATTACTGTGCCAAAGTTTGATTACACCTTGAATACTGACTATCACCCTTTCTCCTAGTGTTGTAGCTATGCACACTGCTATTACTTCTGAATTGGGTCGGATTGTTAATAATAAATTTCATGAGTGAGTAATATATATATATATTGTGAAGCTACAGTGAAGATTCCTAGATATCTAAATAAATGTCTGCAGGTGATCTTGGGTGGGCTCCAGCAATAATTCTTATTACATTTTTTTCTGAAACGAATACTATTTTACTCAATGTTGAATTCCCCAGAATACGATCCCATATAAAAGCATTGAATGAAAATGGACATAGTAAGCTAATTTACTGAGATGTACGTCACAAAATTACCCTGATAGCATAAGTAGCAGAACTCAGATGTTTTAGCAGGTCTTAAATGTTTTTCTTCCAATTCAATCCCTCATCAATGCAAACACCTAAAAATTTTGAATATTCTGCCTTAGCTACAGATTTATGTTATTAATGGTATGAAACTGTATACACTGGCTTTCATCAAAGTTTAATGATAGTCCATTTGTAGAGAACCACTTAATAACTTTCTGGAAGACATTATTTACAATTTCATTAATTTCTGTTTGTCGGGCGTCATAGCTAAACTTGTATCTTCAGCAAAAAGAACTAGCTTAGCTTCTTCGTGCATATGGAATGGTAAGTCATTAATATACAGGGAACAGACGAAAACCTGCAAGAAGTGAGGAGACGGAGGTGTTTGTTTTAGCTGCACTACACCACGATCCTCATGTCAGCTTAAGAGCCGTTGCTGCAGTCGCTGGTGTCAGTCTCACATTTGTGTTGCGTATAGTACACGGCCACAGGTTTCGCCCGTACCGCATGTCACTGACCCAGGAGCTGCATGGGAACGATTTCCGTGCAATTTCACGCTGGAGTCTTTACAAAGTGTTATGTTCCTTGATGAGTCCACGTTCACAAATTATGGTGCAGTGAATCGCCGTAACATGCACTACTTGGCCGCAGACAATCCTCAGTGGGTACGACCTGTCGACCGTCAACGTAGGTGGTCTATTAATGTGTGGTGTGGAATCCTTGGGGATGAAATCATCGGTCCACACTACTTCCCAGGTACACCGAGAGGTGTGTTATATCGAGCTTTTATAGCCGACAGTTTGGTTGTTATCCTTGAACATGTGTGTCTACACACGAGAGTCCATATTTGGATGCAGCATGATGGTCATCCAGCCCATTCTTCGCTTGCTGTTGTGGAAGAACTGAACAGCAGGTTTGTAGGAAGATGGTTGGGGCGCCATGGTCCTCATTCATGACCCGCAAGGTCGCCCGATTTAACACCAGTAGATTTCTTTTTGTGGGGATATCTAAAGGATCGTGTTTATGTCACTGAGCCCACATCCCCAGATGATCTAAAACGGCACATCGAGGACGCATGTCGCTCCGTCACACCAGCGATGTGCACAGATCCTTTCGACGGCGCATTGCATTATGCAATGAGGAACATGGACACACATTTGAACATCTCATTTAAATCAACTTCCCACCGCGATAACATCCATCACCCACCACACAGCCATGTATTATGTACAGCGTGTGGTATCTGCCCCTGAAACTTTGAAGGGGTGTAGCTCCCAAACTAACAGTGATAGGAGTATAGTTTAAATTGATTTGGACGCAGCTGGTTTCAACGATTCCAATGCGCGATAGAAAAAACTATTGTTCCATTTAAAAAATTATATCTTTGTGCTGTAACTCTTTGGAAACTATGTTCATAGCTCCGCAGAAGCTACCGCATTAAAATTTCCCGTCACCTATTATTTTATAAGTTACAGAGACAAACACACTTAGTGAAACACCCTGTATGTGTTACTAGCGGAGTGTTTAGGCCGGCCGCGGTGGCCGAGGGGACTGAGGCGCTCCAGTCACGGTCTGCACGGCCACTACGGCCGAGAGTTCGAATCCCCCCTCGGGCATGGAAATTTGTGCCGTCCTTAGTATTAGTTAGTTCATAAGTTGTTTGTAAGCTTAGGGACTGATGACCCCGTAGTTAAGTCCCATAAACTAGATTGGAGGTTGTCATCGAGGTTTATGGTGGGCCAACACGACATTGAATACCAACATAGCCGATGGAGGACGCCACAACTATCAAGTCAGTTTTCAGCCAGGTGTCCGGAAACTTTTGATCACATAGAGTACATTCTCATGTTCATCTACCTAACGCCTACTACGAGTCCCTACATTGTAAGACACATTACAGTAATAATAATAAGACTCTCCATTATCCTTATGATATACTTCACCAATATTAAATGTCGTATATGCAACAATATCGCGACCGTTGAATCTTTCAAGACCAGGAATTCCATCAGAAGTACCCAAAAGGAACGATTGCAAATGTCAGCCATCTACAACCTGCTTGAGTAGTGTCATTATTTTCTATACTGAAATTCAAAGTAGCGTCAACGAAACCCTGACGATCAAGTATTGCCTGAGATACAGCTACCAGCTGATACAAGTAAACTGCTCTAAACCTGAATAACATCTTGCCTGTGGTACATCTACATCTACATCTACATACATACTCCGCAATTCACCGTAAGGTGCGTGGCGGAGGGTACACTGTACCACTACTAGGCATTTCCTTTCCTATTCCACTCCCAAATTGAACGAGGAAAAAAAGAATGCCTATATGCCTCCGTACGAGCCCTAATTTCTCTTATCTTGTCTTTGTGATCTTTACGCGAAATGTAAGTAGGCGGCAGCAAGATCGTACTACACTCAGCTTCAAATTCCGGCTCTCTAAATTTACTTAACAGAAATTCACGAAAAGAACGTCGTCTTTCTTCCAGCGATCCCCAATTGAGTTGCCGGAGCATTTCCGTGACACTCGCGCATTGGTCGAACCTACCGGTAACAAATCTAGCTGCTCGCCTCTGAACCGCCTCTATGTCTTCCTTCAAACCGATCTGCTGCGGGTCCCAAATACTTGAGCAATACTCAAGACGTGGTCGTACAAGCGTTTTATACGCGGTCTCCTTTACAGTTGAAGTACATCTTCCCAAAATTCTCCCAATAAACCGAAGTCGGCTGTCTGCCTTACTCACAACTGTCCTTACATGCTCGTTCCATTTCATATCGCTCTGCAATGTTACGCCTAGATATTTGAACGACGCGACCGCATCAAGAAGCTCACTACTGATGCTGTATTCGAATATTATAGGATTGTTTTTTCTACTCATGCGCATCACCTTACATTTTTCTACATTGAGAGCTAGCTGCCATTCTTCGCACCAACTAGAAATTTTGTCTAAGTCAACCTGTATGCTATTACAGTCAGTTACAGACGACACCCTCCCATACACCACAGCATCATCAGCAAACAGCCGCAAATTACAACTTACTCTGTCCATCAGATCATTTATATAGATAGAAAATAATAGCGGTCCTATCACACTCCCCTGGGGCACGCCTGACGATACACTCGTCTCTGATGAACACTCGCCGTCGAGAACAACGTACTGCGTTCTATTACTTAAGAAGTCTTCCAGCCAGTCACAAATCTGTGAACCTATTCCATAAGCTCGTATCTTCGTTAGCAGTCTGCAGTGTGGCACCGTGTCGAACGCCTTTTTGAAGTCGAGAAAAACACAATCCGCCTGTTGCCCTTCGCCCATGGCTCGCAAGATGTCATGTGAGAAAAGGGCAAGCTGAGTTTCACATGAACGATGTTTCCTAAACCCGTGCTGATTCATGGAAAGAAGCTTTTCCGTTTCAAGGAAATTTACTATATTCGAACTGAGAATATGCTCCAAAATTCTACATGAAACCGATGTCAACGATATTGGCCTGTAATTGTATGGGTCAGTTCTCTTTCCTTTCTTATACACGGGAGTCACCTGCGCTTTTTTCCAATCACTAGGAACTTTGCGCTGAATTAAAGATTCGCTATAAATGCAAGCTAAGTAGGGGGCCAATGCCGCAGAATATTCTTTGTAAAACCGAACTGGTATTCCATCCGGACCAGCAGACTTTTTCGTATTTAGCTCTCTAAGCTGCTTCTCTACACCGGAAATACCTATTGCTATGTCCCCCATTTCGGAATTAGTACGTTGATCAAATGATGGTATATTTGTGCGGTCCTCCTGCGTGAAAGATTTCTTAAAGGTTAAATTTAGAACTTCAGCTTTCCGTTTGCTTTCTTCTATTACTGCCCCGGAATGATCAACTAGTGACTGGACAGTGGGCTTTGACCCGCTTATCGATTTTACATAGGAACAGAATTTTTTCGGGTTCTCGGAAAGATCTTTTGCTAAGGTATGGCTGTGATAATTATTGTATGCTTCACGCATCGATCTTTTTATAGACGCACGAATCTCTACTAACTTTTGCCTGTCATCATTTGCGTGTTCCTTTTTGAATCGAGAGTGCAACAGCCTTTGCTTTCTCAGCAGCTTTCTAACATTATTATTATACCACGGTGGATCTTTTCCATCCTTAATCGTCTTTACTGGCACATATTTCTCTAACCCTTCATTAACAATGCATTTAAATTTAGTCCACAATTCCTCTACTTCCATAGTCCCAGAATTAAACGATGCCCATTCATTTTCTAAGTGCGATCGTAACATTTGCTTGTCGGCTTTTCCCAACAAAAACACGCTCCTAGCCTTCTTGACTGGTTTATGAACTTTGGTCACCATCGACGCTATGACGATATCATGATCACTAATTCCTGTCTCTACACAGACATCGTTAATAAGGTCAGGCCTGTTTGTGGCTATAAGGTCTAGAATATTTCCATTGCGCGTGGGTTGCCGGTTTAACTGCTCAAGACAGTTTTCGGAGAATGTGTCCAAAAGTAGCTCGCAAGACTGCTTGTCTGTACCGCCTGAAATGTAACTAGCGAGGTCCCAATCTATACTCTTAAGGTTGAAGTCACCTCCGACTAATATTGCATGGCCCGGATACCTATGCACTACCTGGTGTAGACTTTCCTTGAATGATTTTTAAACTGCTACAGCAGCACTGGGGGGCCGGTAAAAACACCCAACTATTAACTTTACTTCTTTTAGACCTGTTATGCGTGCCCAGATAACTTCACAGTTACTTTCAACCTCGATCTCAGTAGAAACAATATCTTTGTCCACAGCGATGAACACTCCTCCTCCAGTTGTATCAGATCTATCTTTCCGATATACATTCCACGCTTCGCTAAATATTTCTGAACTTGCCACATCATCATTTAGCCAGCTTTCGGTGCCTAAAACTATCTGAGCGCAATAACTTCCATGCAGCGCTGCAAATTCGGGAACTTTGTTTCTAATACTTTGTAAGTTCGCGGCTAATATTTTTATGTTCGAATTTTTGTTCCGAACGTGGCCTGAATTCGCTGTTTGAATGCTGACAGGCGAGTGCTCATCAGAGTTAGCGCCTAGCCTAAAAAACCCCCATGTGCACTCCACAAGTACTCTGCTACCCGAGTAGCCGCTTCCTTAGTGTAGTGCACCCCTGATCTATCTAGGGGCACCCTACAATTCCCCACCCGATAACGCAGATCCAGAAATCTGCAGCCATGACTGTCACAGAGTCGGCGAAGCCTCTGGTTCACACCCTCCACTCGGCTCCAAACCAAAGGACCCCGATCAACTCTGGGAACAATGCTGCAAATCGACAGCTCTGCTTGCACCCCGCGTGCGAAGGCAGCAGCCTTCACCAAATCCGCCAGCCGCTCGTAGGACCTGAGGATGTCCTCAGAACCCAAGCGACAAGCGTCATTGGTGCCGACGTGAGCTACGACTTGCAGTCGACTGCACCCCGCACCCTCGATAGCCGCCGGCAAGGCCGCCCCCACATCTCGGATGAAGCCCCCCGGCAAACACACCGAGTGCACGTTGGAATTCCTTCCAGATCTGGACGCTATCTGCCTAAGGGGCTCCATCACGCGCCTGACATTGGAGCTCCCAATAACTAATAATCCCCTCCCCCCGTGCACCTGCTCGGACCCTGCTGAAGGAGTGGCCACACCTCCACTCACAGGACGAACGGGCGCGGTCGGACGTCCAGCCTCCACATTGGCCTTCCGCCTCGAGCGACGCGAACGCCGTACAACCCGCCACTCCCCTTGCGGAGAAGGCGGCTCGACGACGTCCGGTACACCTGAAGGTGCCTCGGTAGCAGGGACAGAGAGCGTAGCGTGAGACACCTGAGGTGTCCCACTCGACGAACCAGACTCCCCACCATCGCTGCACCCCGAGACAGCAGCCTGAAGACGGCTGACCGTAGCCAACAGCACGCTCAGCTGTTCGCGAACCGCGGCCAACTCCTTCTGCGTCCGCACACAGCAGGCACACATCCTATCCATCCTATCGATACAATTAACAGCAATTAACAACTTTAAAGAAGCCTAATACTCTAATGAAGGCGGCTGGCTGCTGACTTAACTGTGGTCAGTGGTAACTACACTGTCGAATCAACAAAACTGAGTCCGGCAGCTTTAGCGCTGTTAACGCTGCGGCACTCGTGGCAGCTGGCACTGGACTGACTGATAACGAGCTTAATAACGGTCTCTGACTTGTTTTGAAATACACCGGTCAAAGACGAAGACTAAACACAACGGTATTTATCAAATACGATAGAATAAACAATTAAAACAGTAGTACAAACGAAATCTGCAAGTACGCCGGAATAAACCTCTTAAAACAGTACTACCGAAAATGAACTAGACTGGCAAATTAAATTTGACACAAATTAAATTCAGATACTTAGCGCTGTTAACGCCGCGACACTGGTGACAGCTGGCACTGGACTGACTGATAACGAGCTTAGTAACGGTCTCTGACTTGTTTTGAAATACACCGGTCAAAGACGAAGACTAAACAATGGTATTTATCAAATACGATAGAATAAACAATTAAAACAGTAGTACAAACGAAATCTGCAAGTACGCGGGAATAAACCTCTTAAAACAGTGCTACCGAAAATGAACTAGACTGGCAAATTAAATTTGACACAAATTAAATTCAGATACTTAGCGCTGTTAACGCCGCGACACTGGTGACAGCTGGCACTGGACTGACTGATGACGAGCTTAGTAACGGTCTCTGACTTGTTTTGAAATACACCGGTCAAAGACGAAGACTAAACAATGGTATTTATCAAATACGATAGAATAAACAATTAAAACAGTAGTACAAACGAAATCTGCAAGTACGCGGGAATAAACCTCTTAAAACAGTACTACCGAAAATGAACTAGACTGGCAAATTAAATTTGACACAAATTAAATTCAGATACTTAGCGCTGTTAACGCCGCGACACTGGTGACAGCTGGCACTGGACTGACTGATAACGAGCTTAGTAACGGTCTCTGACTTGTTTTGAAATACACCGGTCAAAGACGAAGACTAAACACAACGGTATTTATCAAATACGATAGAATAAACAATTAAAACAGTAGTACAAACGAAATCTGCAAGTACGCGGGAATAAACCTCTTAAAACAGTACTACCGAAAATGAACTAGACTGGCAAATTAAATTTGACACAAATTAAATTCAGATACTTAGCGCTGTTAACGCCGCGACACTGGTGACAGCTGGCACTGGACTGACTGATAACGAGCTTAGTAACGGTCTCTGACTTGTTTTGAAATACACCGGTCAAAGACGAAGACTAAACAATGGTATTTATCAAATACGATAGAATAAACAATTAAAACAGTAGTACAAACGAAATCTGCAAGTACGCGGGAATAAACCTCTTAAAACAGTACTACCGAAAATGAACTAGACTGGCAAATTAAATTTGACACAAATTAAATTCAGATACTTAGCGCTGTTAACGCCGCGACACTGGTGACAGCTGGCACTGGACTGACTGATAACGAGCTTAGTAACGGTCTCTGACTTGTTTTGAAATACACCGGTCAAAGACGAAGACTAAACAATGGTATTTATCAAATACGATAGAATAAACAATTAAAACAGTAGTACAAACGAAATCTGCAAGTACGCGGGAATAAACCTCTTAAAACAGTGCTACCGAAAATGAACTAGACTGGCAAATTAAATTTGACACAAATTAAATTCAGATACTTAGCGCTGTTAACGCCGCGACACTGGTGACAGCTGGCACTGGCACTGGCACTGGCACTGGACTGCCTACCTTCTTCCTCCTGCTTGTTTGGTACATGTGGAGTGACTTATATTCCGAGGTACAAAGACTACTTGACTTCATCTACTTCGTACTTACTAGTTTAATATAACTTTCTCGCTGTTATGATTTATGCAACTTCTGATTTCTTTGGTCTGTATCCAGTTTACTCGTTTCATTCCCTTCTTGTGCTGTAACTCTTTGGAAAATGATACACTAAACTATGTTCATAGCTCCGTAGAAAGTGTAACATTTCTTGTGTTGACCTACTGCATTAAAATTTCTCACCACCTATTATTTTATAAGTTACATAGACAAACACACTTAGTGAAACACCCTGTATGTGTTACTAGCGGAGTGTTTAGGCCGGCCGCGGTGGCCGAGGGGACTGAGGCGCTCCAGTCACGGTCTGCACGGCCACTACGGCCGGGGGTTCTAATGCCCCTCGGGCATGGATATTTGTGCCGTCCTTAGTATTAGTTAGTTCATAAGTAGTTTGTAAGTTTAGGGACTGATGACCCCGTAGTTAAGTCCCATAAGCTCTACAAACATTTGAACAACGAAACAATATCCTGAGTACTAAATATCATTCTCCGCTCAGGTTTAAATAAAATTTCGTTATTTTACCTATATTTATACGCAGATATGTATAGCCCAACATCAAGCAAACGGAAACTCTACGCACTCTGTTTTTACCGGGTACACAATAAAGAAAATGTTCCAGTACTTGACTAATCTGGATTCTGCACATTACCTGTGATGAATAATCAAAATAGAATCATCCATACACGAACGGAGATACACAAAAATGCTTTTATTATTATTTTTTTTTAACTTGTGTTAAGTTTCATAGCATTCTGAACGGCGTCTTCAGCACATACGCACTTTTGCTAGCCGAAAGTATCTTGATAATGCACAAACGGCTTTTCTGGATAAATTTCTACAGTATATACAGTAACTATTTGTTAGTATTAGTTAGTTCATAAGTAGTTTGTAAGCTTAGGGACTGATGACCCCGTAGTTAAGTTCCACCATAAGCTAAAAAAAAAAAAAAAAAAAAAAAAAAAAAAAAAAAAAAAAAAAAAAGGAGTGTTTATGTAAATTCAGAGATGGCGAGGCTTGGACAGCTTATGGTGACGTGGAGAGCCGTATCAAACCAGTATTCGTACTGAGAACAAACAAGAACTGTATTGCGAAATAAATATTGAGCGTATAAGGACCCAGTAAGTAGGGGTGCCAGATTGAACTCGAGGCAGGCCCGGAGACCAGACGTGTCCCCTCCCCATTGGCCAATGACTTCCCCCCCCAACTGCGTCCAACTTCCCTCCCCCCCCCCCAACCAGGATTGTCGTCTTCTGCAGAAAATTGTTTCGGCAAGAAATTAAGAAGCGACTGATTCTTTTTTTGTGTGGTAATATTCGCTTTGTATCCTTCTGATTGTAAATGTTTATTCACAGCTTTCACTCCTTCGTACGTAACAGTAAATCGGATATTGCATATTCAGCACTTACACATACACTCATCAGTATCGACTTTTTGTAGCCACTCTTTATAATTTTCTTCCTGCAACCATTCTTCACGGAACGAACTTAGATATCGTCTCTTCAATTCACAGTTATTACTCAGTAATCTGAGTTAATGTAAGCTCGTCTCTTCACACACGATCCGAGTATTCCAAAAATTGCCGGTAAACTGATAAACAATGAACGAACGAACACAAATAATAGACGTCGCCAGATGACACGTTGCCGCATCAGTGTTTGATTAATAATGCGCTAGCCGATTACTACCGACGCATCAATGAAAAGTTGTCAGAGAAAGAATAGAAAAGCAAAGTTTTGTTGCAGTAAGAAATTGACATTTATATAAAGTTATTCATAATTACTAGATAGGAGTCGGCCGGAAATGGCCTAGCGCACTGAGGCGTCTTGCCACGGTGCGTGAGGCTGCTCCCGCCAGAGGTTCGAATCCCCCCTCTGCTCCCGCCAGAGGTTCGAATCCCCCCGTAGGGCATGGATGTTGTGTTCGTCATTAGTTTAAGTTACGTTAAGTTCGATGTAGATCGTCGCTACATGAGCATAGTACTTAAAAAGCGTCGTAAAAAAAATGTTAAGATGAAGGTTACATTCAAGCCAGGAGATGAGAGTCATTGGCCCGTAGACCCGGAGAATTCATTCCAAACCCGGGCACTCCGGGCGGCGCCCGGAGATCTGGCAACCCTACCAGTAAAGGCTAGTTTACACGACGACACTACGTTTCATGAAACTGCGCTACTGGCCATTGCGCATGCGCGGAAGGAGTTCACGCAAGTAGTTGGCGAAACTAAACAGTTTCGGGGCGTTCCAACTTTTGCGAAACTGATTGGCGCGTGTTTTTAGGTTAGGTTACAACCAATACAGAACAAAACACAACATAAAGGGGGGAACGGAAGAAATAATTCGGTTTTTGAACATAATGCGATGAATAGGTGTTTGTGAGATTTTAAGCACCGGCGTGTTAGTGATCTTGAAGCAATTATTCGTGAATTAAATATTGATGGATTGACGATTAATGAATTGCAGATTAAAATACATTCAATTAAAAATACCTATACAAACTAACTATGACAATTGTGGATTTTACTACGGTCTGGGGTTCGAATCCTCCCTCGGGCATGGATATTTGTGCCGTCTTTAGTATAAGGTAGTTCATAAGTAGTTTGTAAGTTTAGGAACTGATGACCCCGTAGTTAAGTCCCATAAGCTTAGCAAACATTTGAACATTTGAATTGTGGATTTGGGAACACGGTACAGGTACTGTAGAGACGAATATCTACTTGACAAGAAACGTAATGCAATTTGTAATTTCAGTTCTGGTAACAATGCTTCACGCATAACAGTATCTCGTTTCTTTATTGCATTATTAACTCCGTTTAAAAGGAACGTAAACTGCTCTGGTGACATTCTAAGTTGATTAAAATAGCTTCTAGGGTCTTCAATTACGATTTCTTTCAGCAATATCGCTAAGCAACCGAGCTGAATTCTTTTTCTAATCTAGTCACAAACCCAAACATGTTTCTTATTCTTATGCAGTGACTTCACAGAGAGAAGCAATAGCTCTGCCACAACTCTTACAGCTACCAAAACTTTCATTGTGCGGCGACTACGGCACTTAACAAAACAACGAAACTGAAGTGTATAGTATTCGCTCCGTGTCTACAGACGCACACGAAACCAGTTGCGCGTAATTCATTTCATGAAACGAGTGTCGCAACCTAGTGACGTTGTATAGACTAGCCTTAAGTTTCTGCTTTGCCGATGAAGCCACCGTGCTATCCGCGTCGCGGGTGGCCTGCTCGGCAGGGGCAGCGGCCCCAGGGCGTAAATCTGGCAGTACCTCGGGGAACCCCCTCGTGGCGACCGTGATAACGCCAGCCAGCCAGCCAGCCCGCCGGAGCGCCCCGCGAGACGACCGCCCACGCATTACTTAGCGTCCCGCCGGCCGACGAAACAATCACTCGCCGCCGCCTACTTGCCGACCCTCCCACCAGGGCATGGACACAATGGGCGGGAAGCGCGCCATTGTTTGCAGTCATTAGTTACTCCGCAGCGGCGTGAGCAAGAAGCGACACTTCTCTGTCCACCTAGCGCTCTCTCTTGTGACTCCTCGCTCTTACGACCATTTTGTGCGATCAGACCCGTTGCTAAGGCCGGTATTACACTATCAAATTCCGGAATGAAACTTTCACTCTGCAGCGGAGCGTGCGCTGATATGAAACTTCCTGGCAAGCGCACTACCGACTGTGCTACCCCGACACGACTAACGATGCCACCTCACAACTTTACTTCTGCAACTACTTTACTACAACTTAATCTGCCAGGAAGTTTCATATCAGCGCACACTCCGCTGCGCCGGCCGCGGTGGCCGAGGAGACTAAGGCGCTCCAGTCACGGTCTGCACGGCCACTACGGTCGGGGGTTCGAATCCCCCCTCGGGCATGGATATTTCTGCCGTCCTAGTTCGTAAGTAGTTCATAAGTAGTTTGTAAGTTTAGGGACTGATGACCCCGTAGTTAAGTCCCATAGACTATACAAACATTTGAACATTTTGAAGACTCCGCTGCAGAGTGAAAGTTTGATTCTGGAAACTCCCTTAGGCTGTGGCTAAGCCATGTCTCCACCATATCCTTTCTTCCAGGAGTGCTAGTCTTGCTTGGTTCGCAGGAGAGCTTCTGTGAAGTTTGGAAAGTAGGAGGGGAGGTACTGGCGGAAGTGGAGTTGTGAGGCGGCATCGTGAGTCGTGTCGGGATAGCACAGTTGGTAGTGCGCTTGCCCGCGAAAGGCAAAGGTCCCAGGTTCGAGTCCCGGTTCCGGCACACAATTTTAATCTGCCAGGAAGTTTCCCACTATCAAATTATTTGTCAAAGAATTGGACAAAGAAAAATTGGACGTATTGTAATGGGAACGTCGTCCAATATTTCATCAAATTTAACGCCTCGGCCTAGATTTGATCAAAGAAGTCGCTCATCTTCTGTTTCCTGCAGTGAGAAATGTGAGCGCTTGGAGCGCTAGTAGTCTACAGCTTCCTTGCCACTACAGCAATTTTATTTGGAGGTTAAATATCTGACATTACTTGGACATAACGTTCGTATTCGTAAACATGGCAAGTAGTGGAATGTTTGTGTAGTGTTTTCCAGCAACACCAAAATTAAAATGAATGTATAAATCAAATGGAGCGTTGTATAACAGGCGACAAGGCCAATTCACACAGTCCGTCACGTCAATTCGCGTAGCCTAATACCCTGCGGCAAAAAAGTCATAATATACTACCGGAATAGAAAAAGTTATACCTCTAAATCTTATTTACGGCCAAAACAGATTTTAGAATTATGATTTTGGTAAATTGGTGTGCTAAGTACTGGGAAGTGAAACAACTTTCAAAATATTGACATTTGTTTGCAAGCGAATCTAAATACGTCAGCCAATTTTTGGAAGGAAATAAATAGAGACTATTTACTTTATTAGCAATGTTTCCCCCCTTACATTGTTAATAACGTCAGAAACAATTTAGATTATCCTCTTTGTCAGTGCTCACATTTTCCATTTAAAACGTTATTTAATGAAACTTGCTTTATCAAGTTAACACTCTTATTCGTATACACTGTTTGAGTCAGCCTTTTTGTTACTCTATTGCAAACTTTGAAGGATGAACAGCGACAAAATAATTAGCAGTGAACGGCCCGGCTGTTCTGCCTACGGCATAAAAAGGAAATCCTCGCGGTCCCGTAAAAAAATTTATTTATCTCGCTCTGACACCCACGGTTTCATCCAAGTGCGTTTCGTTTTCTCTTTTCCCTCCTTCTCGTCTAAATGCAGACACAACGCAATTGTAGTATAAACAACAGCTGAGCATGACACCGTCATTTTGAAGCAAACTTCACAAAATATTTGATGATAGTGTAATACCCCCTTTTGCTATTCACAGAATATATGACATCAACTGCGATTGGGCAAAGCTGAAAATGTGTACCCAGCCGGGATTCGAACCCAGGTCTCCTTTTTAGGCAGTTGCGCTGACCCCTACACCACTGGGGACACAGTGATCACCGCACCTGCAAGGACTACCTAAGCACGCCTTCCGTCAGATACAAATTCCCAGCTTCGCCCTGCCCACAGTACTCAAACTCGTAGTTATGAAACTAATTCCCGTAAGAGTAGGGGCTTCAAACTAGCCCACCCCTCCCCACTAACGATAGGATCATTGCCCGTCACCGGCAAATTATATATATACACGTGGTGTCTGTTCCGAAAGAAAAGACGTCACTTCTTATCCTGCAGTTGTTATTATTTAATATTCACAGAATATATGACATAAACTGCGATTGGGCAAAGCTGAAAATGTGTACCCAGCCGGGATTCGAACCCGGGTCTCCTGCTTTCTAGGCAGTTGCGCTGACCCCTACACCATTTTTTTTATTTTTTTTTTTATTTTATTTTTTTTTTTTTTTTACTTAATCTCTTGCTTCTGTTCCCATTTTGATTAAGTATGTTGTTATGATGCACTCTTCTTTCCGTCTTGTGCGGCAGAGATGCTCGGATATGGTTTTTCGGTGCATCTCAAGCTGCAAATTTTTCTTTTTCTACGACGTATTTTTGCATCGATATGGAAACCAAAATTAAATAAGTATAAAAATAAATAGCCATCTTCTTGGCGTAAAATGAAATAAAAAGATAATAAAAAATATACCTAAATGAAACTGTATCGTTTAATTTTTCTCTCCCGTTGGTCTATATTATTGTTCGTTTTAGATAATTTGCGTACTTCTCTTTATATTTTCTGTGACGTTCAAGCTTCTGGTGTTCTATCAGCAGGTACATCCAATAATCTTCTTTATTCTTTGTCTTGTTTGTTAAAATGTAATGAACAGTATAGCCTTTGAGCCAGTTGACTGCTCTTCGTCTAGTATTAGGGAACGGTACGTCATCAGGATTAAGTACTTGTGCCGGTGTTATTGTGTTTGGTGATGTGCGGAGAATAAGTGCCAGTGTCTTCCTGAATAGAAGCCACACGTCTTTCGCATCTTCACACACAAAACGATGTTCTTCGGTGTCGATTAGCTTGCAGTGGGCACAGTCTGGGTCGGCTGCCAGATGTATTTTGTGCAATTTTGAGTTGGTGGGGATTTTTCTATTGACGGCCAAGTACCACGTCGACCTCACATTGGATGATAAGTGGGTGTCAGATATGTTTGCCCATATATTGTTCCAGTTGTTATGTTTAAACTTTGTTTCTATTTGATTACTCTGTTTGCCTTCCATCAAAGCGTTGTAGATCTCCTTTACTATGTACATGCCTTTCTCCGGGGTTCTATGACGTATGTAGCTGTACTCCACTAGGAAGTGTTTGAGGTGGTACAGCTAGTGTGAGATGTGGTGCACGTCTATTGGTGGAGCCCTGCTAACCGGTGTGATTTCGTTCAAAAGATGAGATACTAAGGTCGTTGGCGATCGTTTCCACTGTTTATATGTTTTACTGACATATAGTGCTTGCTCTTTCAGGTATATATCTGTCAGTTTTAAACCGCCTTTGTGTGTCGGTAGCGTCAAGGTGTCATATGCAACCTTAAATATCTGACCTCTACTAACAAAATAACCAAGCGTTGCTTGTATTTTGCGTGCTATGGTTCTGGGCAAGGACAGCACTTGAGCAACATAGTTGATTTTGGATGTAATATACGTGTTGACTAGCTGCACTTTCTGAATGGCGTTTAAATTGCGTAAGCTGTGTTGTTGTATGCCTGCTCGTAATTTTGCAAGTAATGTCCTGTAATTGAGAGCGGCCGTGCGGTGAATACTACGAGTATATTCGATTCCGAGGCATTTTATTCGTTCCACTATTTTTATTTGTGCAGCGGGTATGATCTCTATACCTCGACCAAGATTCATAACACCAGACTTATTGCGGTTTAATTTAGCTCCTGACGCAAGTTCGTAAGTCGCCACAATGTCAAGTACTTTGTCCATCTCGCTTGCATCAGTCACAAGGACTCCAACATCATCCGCGTAAGCTTGGCATGATATCTTCGGCCCATGGATGTGTAGTCCACGAAGTTCTTCTGTCAGGCAGGTCATAAGAGGTTCAAGCGCCAGTGCGAAAAGCGTCACAGACATTGGGCACCCCTGTCGTACCGAACTCTGAACATTTATAGGGCTGCTGAGTTGGCCGTTTATATTTATTCGTGATGTGCTATTCGTGAGTATGGTTTTCACAGTATCTATCACTGTCTGTGGAAAGTGCATGGCTTTCATAGTCCGGAAAAGGTACGAATGATTTACTTTATCGAAAGCCTTTTCAAAATCAAGCGACATCAATGCACATCTGATGTTGCAAGCTTCCGATATTGCTATGATGTCTCTGTAGTCCGTTAAGGTCTGATAGATTGTCCTATCTTTCCCCACACTTGTTTGATAAGCTCCTGTCACTGTACGAATAATGGACTTGAACCTTTGCATCATAATACGGGCGAAGATCTTATAATCACTACTGAGAAGTGTTATAGGTCGAAGATTCGCTATGGTTTTGCCTCCTGGTGTTTTGGGGACCAAGACCACAGTGCCTTCACAGAATTCTTTCGGAAAATCATTTTGTGTGTGCATTATTTCGTTACATACGAGTGTCAGTTTAGGCGTTACTCGTTCTCGAAAGACTTGATACAACTCCGCGGGAAGCCCATCTGGACCAGGTGATTTATTCTTCGGGCTCCTTGAGATAGCATCTTCGACTTCGTCGTCTGTTATCTCTGCTGCAAGCTCGCCTGCTTCTTCTGGAGTTAGTCTTCTTTGCGTCCTAGCAGTAATGGCTTGCTGTGCTGTTTCGTCTGTTGGTGTATTGGCAAGTAATTCTCTAAAATGTTTGTGGATCTCTTCTCGTATTGCAGCTTGGTCTGTCAAGAGTCTCCCGTCTGAAGTTTTAAATCCTGTCAGAATTTTCCGTCTCTGTCTTTTATTTTCTTGGAGAACATGGTACATCGATGTAGTCTCTTCATTTGTTGTGTTTTGTAAGCGCGTTCGTATTTGACAGCCTTCGAGATGTTGTCTCTTCAGAATTAACAGTTTCGCCTTTATTCTTTGGATCTGCCCGTAATTATTGATGACTGTGGCGTCCTGAACGTACAAGTCTCGAAGGCACTGAAAGTAAAATTCTGTCGTCTGCTTCCGCCAGGCGGCTTTTTCGCGAGAGTAGTTTTTCAGTGTCCTCCTTATTGCGGGTTTTGCGCATTGTAACCACCAGTGCAGTGCCGTGCTGTAACGGGGGAACTTCCGTTCACATTCTGCCCAAGTTGTATAGAATGCTGCACGACATCCAGGGTCCGATAGGTGTGCTACGTTAAACATCCACTGGCCTCTAGCTCTGTAGGTTCCCTGTCTCTCTAAGTTTACCGTGCATATGTACGCGATATGATCAGAGAACATAGTTGGCCATAGTTCGGACTGTAAAATGTGTTCCTTTAAATTGGACGTTGCATAGATCCTGTCTATACGACTGGCAGAGTGACTGGTGATATATGTGTAACCCGGCTTATCACCGTGTTTCAGTTCCCAAGTATCAAGCAGATTTAAGTCTCTCACGATGGTCTCCAGCTCCAGAGATTTATTAAAATTGGGCGTCTGATCTTTGGGGCTTAGTACGCAATTGAAGTCGCCAGCGAATATTGTTTGTTCAGATCGGTCAATAAAAAGGGTTACTATGTCCTCCTTGAAAAATTCGGTTCTGCGGCGCTTGTTCCCAGTTCCTGAGGGGGCATATACGTTAATCAGCCTAGTATTATTTATTGTGGCAGCTATGCCTCTACTGTTTGGCAGTTTCTCCACTTTTGTGAGTATGATACCATCCTTTGCCATAATCGCCGTACCGAGGTCATTGCCATTACCAGGATTAATAATGGCGTTATAGCCAGCGATGTTGCCCAAACAGATGTCCGTTACTTCTTGCAGCAAAAGGATGTCAACATCGGCGGCGTACAGAAAATCTTGGAGATTCTTCAGTTTGAATGTGCTGCTAATTTTATTAATATTCAAGGTCGCAATTCTGTACGCCTGCAAGGACGTCATGTTGACTGTACCATTGAACTAGGTATACTGCCTACCAGACAAGGTGGATATGTCTCCATTTAAAAGAAATCTGCATCGTCACCTGCCATATTAGCGTCTTCTACGGTATTTTGTCGATCGGTGGTCACTTCATGTCGGTGTTCGGGTGCTGTCTGTCCTGTTATCTCAGTCATCTCTGCATCTTGGCTGTGCTCCTCAACATCATCCGCCCAATCGCGAGTGCACTTAACTTCCCCCACGTCCGTCTGTGATATACTTGGAGGGTCCTTCTGACTTGCTGTTCCTTTGTCAGTTGCCTTGGCGCCGCTTTCAGGGGTGTGTTTTCCTCGATCTGGTTCAGTGTCCTCAGTTCGTGACTTCTTTGTTGTCGTAGTTCGGTTGTCCGGAAGCGCTCCTTGAGCTGTGTTCGCCATTTCTTGGCCTATCCGCTTCGCTTTATCACGCAGTAGCGGCGCAAGTTGTTCTGCTCCCTGACGAGCTTTGCGACGCTTCCTCCGGGACTTGGGTGAAGTCATGGGGGACTGCAGGTCGCCATCCTCAGACGTCTCAATAGTGTCATCTTTGCACTGGCCCTCTTCTTCGTGTGACTGACACGTGCCTTCTTCTGCCGTCTTAATTTGGTCATCTTCTGCATGGGCACTGGTTCCTGCTTCTTGAGAAGTAGTTGGACCCATAGCTTCTGTGCTACTAGTCTCCATAGGGACGTTTTCAGCTGGACATTCTGTAAATTCAGTTGCCGCCCTTTCTATGCATGTGTCTGGGGCAACGTCTCCGCGGGCTGCGGCGGCGTACGTCACGGGTAACGTGGTCATGTGACTAGGCTGAGCTCGCTCACCAGTCGGTAGTTGCGTCACACGCCTCTGCACACACTGTGGGTAGTCGAGCCACAACCTGAGCAAGTTCTCGGTTGCCCATCGTAAATAATTATCGCTCTGTATCCACATATCGTGAGATAAGAGGGAATATGTTTCAAAATGTCAATTTTAATCTGTCTAACACCATTTAGAACGGGAAATTTGTGCAAAGTAGACCACTTCTCTGCAACATTGCTGATAATCGTGCCATATTCCCGCAGTTTCTCATTAATCTCCTCTTCTGTTACTTCAAAGGGGAGCTCAAAAATGCGGACTGTCCGTGTCCCCATACCTGCACGCGAAACCGTGACATCCCCTATATGTCCATCTGAGTGTTTAAATCTGGCTACCCCACCACAAGATCTCACAATTTCATCGCACTTGTCAGCAGTTGATAATTTCAAGTAAACTGTCGGGCTAACGATCGACAAGTTAATTCCAATCAATTCGTCCACCGTGATCTTAAAGTTATTTTCTATAAATGCCTCAACTTCGAAAGATTTTGGTCTAGCATATGTGGGGTCAAAAACTATCTTCAAAGTTTCTTGTCTCAATTTCTCTACTGTCGTTCTCTGTTCCATTATGTCATTCTACAAATGTTACTTCCTATACAACAAGAAACGCTGGAAGCGTACACTCACCACACCGCGCTCGGCTGCCCGCAGCGACGACGTAAACACCACACGGCCGATCCGACGTCCGCAGCTCACGGCCGCCGCCGGCGGAATACACCATTGGGGACACAGTGATCTTCGCACCTGCAAGGACTACCTACGCACGCCTCCCGTCAGATACAAATTCCCAGCTTCGCCCCGCCCACAGACACCACGTATATATATATATATAATTTGCCGGTGACGGGCAATGATCCTATCGTTAGTGGGGAGGGGTGGGCTAGTTTGAAGCCCTTACTCTTACGGGAATTAGTTTCATAACTACGAGTTTGAGTACTGTGGGCAGGGCGAAGCTGGGAATTTGTATCTGACGGGAGGCGTGCTTAGGTAGTCCTTGCAGGTGCGGTGATCACTGTGTACCCAGTGGTGTAGGGGTCAGCTCAACTGGAAAGCAGGAGACCCGGGTTCGAATCCTGGCTGGGTACACATTTTCAGCTTTGCCCAATCGCAGTTGATGTCATATATTCTGTGAATATTAAATAATAACAACTGCAGGATCAGAAGTGACGTCTGTTCTTTCGGATCAGTCACCACGTATATATACCCCCTTTTGCGTATCATCCTATTTCTTTGTCAAAAAATATGACCAATATTTCATCCAATTTTTTTCGTCCAATTCTTTGTCCAATAATTTGATAGTGTAATACCGGCCTAAGGAGGGAGATTGCATGGTCTGCTCAAGGTATATAAGAAAGTGATCCGATTGCCAATAATTTGGGTGCTCCTACTTACAGCTTGGCAAAGTATCTGTCGTCAGTTCCCAGCTCACACGTCGGAAAGTGCGAACATCACATTTACTGCCATAAACGTGCAGCTTTCCACTCCATGGTCCATCGCGTGTGTCTTGGGCTTTATTGCTATGGTTTGACTGGCTCTGTTTGCAAAATGTGTACTATTGGATTCTGTGACTTACAGAAAATAAATAAAGACCAATTTACCTTCTGATACCTAACTAAAAATTTTGACATTGATGAATAGAAGGTTAATAATTTAGGGCTTGGAACCAATAAAACGATTTGTAGATCTCGCCAGTAACCATCTACCAGCTTAGAGTGACTTAGGTTCTGTGAGAAAAGTTATAATTACTTTATTACAGTTGTTCGAGCTAACTTCTGCAGTAGTCTCCACACTTGCTTCAAGATCAATTAAATGTAAATACGGAGCTGTAAGTAGTGGTGGCACAGTATGATTTATTTTTCTTTATTTTCTGAATGAATAAAAAATCAATTGCCACATGTTTGTAAGAGCATCACTTTAGTACGGATTGTCAGGACAAAGTTTGTATGAAATAAAGTTTTCGAAAATTCCGGCGGCCAATCCACCTGTCAGGGAAGTTGTCATCAAGGCATTCTCTCACTGGAACTGCGTTATAGGACGGAGCTCCATCTTGTATGAACAGCAGTTCTCTCTCATTTTCCATTTCTTAACAGGTAGTAAGTAGGTTAGGAACATTTCTAAGATCATGTACCATTCTTGAAGTCGTGTAGCCCACCATTACACTTTTCATATACAGCGACACTATTAAAAAAACGTACATATAGATACATAGTGCTTGCGTAATCTGTATGATTCAGTGTAATCAAACTCAACCAAATCCCCTCGTATGTGGACTTTCTTTGTAATTATATGTGTATATCATTTAATTTAATCATTCAGGTTATTTTGTGTGAGATATAAATATGTTATCGTAAAGACGCTCAAAAATGTTATTGACGAGTGTACTATATCGTGTGGAGTGTCCAGAGAATGAAGAAAGAACCGTTAAGAGTTTTTTCAGCTACTAACAAGGATAACAGATCGCTTACTGAAGCATATGTAGGATCTATAAACCACGAAAACTCAGTCCTTAGCTACAATAAGCTCATATTGGATGTGGGAGAAACGCAGGGTACGCCGTTAGAAATATTAGTCAGGAAAATACATTATTACTGAACATACGTTTTGCTTCGAATGTTTGTGTTGAGTTTTATCATCTCTTACCAGAGTCAATTTATGCAGTAACATCAACGTGAAGGAGTGAGACGGAGACTCTGAAGGCTTGGCTCTCACCTAAGTTAATATGTACATAATACGTGAAGTAGCATCATGTTATCTCTGATTACAAACAGAATTCGACGCAGTTAATTTCAGATCTAAATTAATCTTGGGTCACACGTCTGATTTGTAATAAGTCGTACTCGGAACAGAAAAGGATGTTCTGAATCACATTCGATCCGGCATGTGGGAAAGGAGGAGGGCTCATGGTATAACGATATTTCTACTTATTCACCAAGTATTCAGAAGAGTATTTTTTTATCCTGCCCATTAATCGTCTGACTGATGTACTTCGGCACGTCCTCTCCTACGACAAATACAACTCACAACCAGTACCGTACATACACTCAGTAACCCGAGATATTTGTTAAATGTATATTGGAATTACTTGACTTTTCCTACATTTATAAAGCTCTGAAACAATCGATGTTATTGAATACTGTGTCAGTGCATGTATAAGGGATGGAATTTAAATTGTGACAACACTACTGTGTAGATACTATACAATGGAATATTCTCGCTAATAGCACTTATTGTTGATATAGCTACCCCCTGCTGTAGAGATACTATACATTGGACTCTAGTATTGTCGTTGATAGCACACGTTGTTGACATACCTACCCTACCTCCGAGGATATGGACTCTACATCTACATGGGATACTCTGAAAATCACATTTAAGTGCCTGGCAGAGGGTTCATCGAACCAAAATTATTCTATTTATCTCCCATTCCATTCTCGAATAGCGCACGGGAAGGAAGAACACCTGAATCTGCCAATAAAAGGCAGTCTCTGGTTCACCTTTCCCATGACATTACCTACGTGTTCTTTCTCCTGTCCGTCACGCGTGCGCACAATTGAGGGAAAAACCGTGACTTGTGAGCGATCGGTCTATCGTTACGGTGTCACTATGTTTTCGAAACGGGAACAACGTAGTTCGATCAAGATTGAATGTGCCAGAGGTCGTACAGCAAGACAGTGCCATCAAGTTCTTCAAGAGCCGTACGGGGAATCGGCATTGACGTACAGAACAGTGGCACATTGGGTAAAAGCCTTCAACAAAGGTCGGCAAACTGTGGCAGATTTGAATCGGGCCTACATATTGATGAGTAGAAAAAGTAAGTTGATTATTAAGTTATAGAAGAATATACATCTGATCGCTGCGATTTAGAAATCGAAGAAGACCAAAAACTGAACAGATGTACACAGTATTTTCGGAGCTACACACAACTTTTAGGTAATCCATTCTACATCGCGTCGTTCCTTTCAGGTACTTACACAGTTGTAGCCAGTGCATTTCCGATCGCGGAAAGTCTTGAGAAGTTACTGGGCAGAGGCGGACTGAATCGGACACTACGCCCATCAACAAAGGGGACGGGACACGAAGAACAGGCCCAGGGCGATTGCCTCGCAACGACTCCACCCGGCCCTCTATCTCTCTCTCTGTCTCTCGCTCGCTCGCTCTCTCTCGCTCGCTCTGCCCGGAAGGAGAAGGAGATGAATGTCCCTTCCGGCGCGCTCGGGTGTCTCGCGAGAGGAACCGCTCGCACGCGAGTCGCCAAAAAAGTCGATCGCCTCGACTCGCCTCGCGCGCGATCGATCACGCCTCCTGCCAATTACGTCACAGCGCCGCCCCAGTCTAGGTTTACAAGGTTAATTTATTACGGAGCCGCGGCAAAGGAAATGGCGGCGAGGCGTCTACGGCGGGGCTGAGGTGGTGCCACGTTGCAGCGTAGTAAATCATACCGCCGCGGCGAGCGCTGACAGCCTCAGGTCGCCGTCCGTCTGTTCGTGCCGAAACTCGTCTCGCTGCGAGCTGGCCGCTTTTTCATTGCGAGCAAGTGGCATGGCGGTACGATTTTACACAAACAAGAGACAGAACTTTTATTTATTTAATATCAAAAAGGAACAACTTCCTGATGTTCTAAAATGAACTAGGTGACAACCTTGCTAAAAGAGCAGCTCGATCACGACAATCAATACGCTACAACAAAATACCTACAAGTGCCGTAAAGAAGAAACTTCGAGAAGAGTTTAGGAACAAATGGGACATTGAGTTGCGCAGAACAAAAAACGGAGGAAGCACTAAACCGTATTTTCCTACGATCCGACAACGTTTACTAATTATAAAGGTGAATAGATGGGGCATAACAGCTTTCAGATAATTGCAGAACGACATGTTGACCATAGCTGCTTATTAATTCTCAATGCTACCGGTATCGGTTATTTACCATTGTCAAGCGTTAGCAGAGATTAGCTAATAGCTTAACATGTCGAAATACAAAAATACGAAATTATAACACAAGTATTCTTTGTCATTGCTCTAGTTATTGTCACAGTGGCCGACTGCTACAGACTGAAGCATCAGTGACAATAACTAGAGCAATGACAACGAATACTTGTGTTATAATTTTGTATTTTGGTATTTCGACATGTTAAGCTATTAGCTAATTTCTGCTAACGCTTGGCAATGGTAAATAACCGAAACCGGTAGCATTGAGAATTAATAAACAGCTATGGTCAACACGTCGTTCTGCAAGTTTACTGATTAAACTTCCAATATCTCCGAATTTTACAGCTATGTTAACAGGTCATGGGAAACTAAAAGCCTACTATCAGCGGTTCAAAATAATTGAAGACGGAACGTGCACATGTAACAGTGCTGTCCAAACTATTGACCACGTGCTTTTTGACTTCTGCAATTTATTGAAAGAGAGGGGCCATATCAGGAAAAAAAAAAAAAAAAAAAAAAAAAAATAGCTGCCAAAGGAGGAGGATGGCCCGTCAGTAAATATGACATAATACATAAATTCACTACAGACTTTTACAATTTTTGTAATTCAATAAGATTTCCTGATGTATAAAATTGTTTGTTCCTTTGTAAACCCTGTCAACTTATATACTGTACTTGTGTTTGCAAAAATATTTGATGTAACCATCTGAATCTAACCATCAAACATGTATATTACTATGTAATGGCGCATGTTAAATAATAAATAAATGAATAAAATTAATTGATTTTTCCGTCGGTACTTGATAGAACATGATAATAATATCAAAAAGAAATAACTTCCTGATGTTCTACAAAACTTTTTTATTGGTCACAAACCGGCTTTCGGCTTCTTAGGCCATCATCAGGTGACAACTGAATGTAGTACACATGTTTTCAAAGATGTTAAGATATACAAAGATGTTATCAGAGACAATCGATACTTCACAGGAAAGTTCATCGCAAATACTTATTTATGAGAGTTATTGACATTTATATTTAAATATAATAAATATGTGTAAAGAATCAAACTGATATGATTATTATTGAACAGGAAGGTTGAAAATAAAACTTATTTCAGTAGAGGTGTAGAGGGGAACTGGATCTGATCGTTTAATAGTAAACTAGCATTCTGAGCCAAATGTTTATTGAGAGCAATGACAAAGAATACTTGTGTTACAACGTGTTATAACGTTTACTAATTATAAAGATGAATAGATGGGGCATAACAGCTTTCAGATAATTGCAGAACGACATGTTGACCATAGCTGCTTATTAATTCTCAATGCTACCGGTATCGGTTATTTACCATTGTCAAGCGTTAGCAGAGATTAGCTAATAGCTTAACATGTCGAAATACAAAAATACAAAATTATAACACAAGTATTCTTTGTCATTGCTCTAGTTATTGTCACAGTGGCCGACTGCTACAGACTGAAGCATCAGTGACAATAACTAGAGCAATGACAACGAATACTTGTGTTATAATTTTGTATTTTTGTATTTCGACTTGTTAAGCTATTAGCTAATCTCTGCTAACGCTTGACAATGGTAAATAACCGATACCGGTAGCATTGAGAATTAATAAGCAGCTATGGTCAACATGTCGTTCTGCAATTATCTGAAAGCTGTTATGCCCCATCTATTCACCTTTATAATTAGTAAACGTTGTCGGATCGTAGGAAAATACGGTTTAGTGCTTCCCCCGTTTTTTGTTCTGCGCAACTCAATGTCCCATTTGTTCCTAAACTCTTCTCGAAGTTTCTTCTTTACGGCACTTGTAGGTATTTTGTTGTAGCGTATTGATTGACGTGATCGAGCTGCTGTTTTAGCAAGGTTGTCAGCTAGTTAATTTCCCCATATCCCTTGATGTGCCTTAACCCATTCGAAATGCACCAGCCAGTTGTGCGTCTGCAACCTTCTGATTTTATATCTTATTTCTTCAATCAACAAGTTGTGTTTCTTCGGATTTCGCAAAGAGTCCAAAGTAATCCTGCTGTCGGTGTGAATTACTGCAGTTGTATCAGTATTCCATAGATTATTTATGAACTCAAGAGCATTGAGGATGGCAAATTGTTCTGCTTGATTGTCTGAGCATTCATTAGACAGTTTTAACTGTATCTGGTAAGTAAGCCTCTTGTTAACAAATATTGCTATCCCCGAACCCACTCCGTCGTCTGACTTTATTTATTATTTAACATGCGCCATTACATAGTAATATTACATGTTTGATGGTTAGATTCATATGGTTACATCAAATATTTTTGCAAACACAAGCACAGTATATAAGTTGACGGGGTTTACAAAGGAACAATCAATTTTATACATCAGGAAATCTTAATTACAAAAATTGTAAAAGTCTGTAGTGAATTTATGGACTAAGTCATATTTACTGACGGGCCATCCTCCTCCTTTGGCAGCTATTTCTTTTTTTTCCTGAGATGGTCCCTCTCTTTCAATAAATTGCAGCAGTCAAAAAGCACGTGGTCAATAGTTTGGGCAGCACTGTTACATGTGCACGTTCCGTCTTCAATTATTTTGAACCGCTGATAGTAGGCTTTCAGTTTCCCATGACCTGTTAACATAGCTGTAAAATTCGGAGATATTGGAAGTTTAATCAGTAAACGTTGTCAGATCGTAGGAAAATACGGTTTAGTGCTTCCCCCGTTCTTTTTTCTGTGCCACTCAATGTCCCATTTGTTCCTAAACTCTTCTCGAAGTTTCTTCTTTACGGCACTTGTAGGTATTTTGTTGTAGCGTGTTGATTGTCGTGATCAAGCTGCTGTTTTAGCAAGGTTGTCAGCTAGTTTATTTCCCCATATCCCTTGATGTGGCTTAACCCATTCGAAATGCACCAGCCAGTTGCGTGTCTGCAACCTTCTGATTTTACATCTTATATCTTCAATCAACAAGTTGTGTTTCTTCGGATTTCGCAAAGAGTCCAAAGTAATGCTGCTGCCTGTGTGAATTACTGCAGTTGTATCAGTATTCGAGAGATTATGTACGAACTCAAGAGCATTGAGGATGACAAATTGTTCTGCTTGATTGTTTTAGCATTCATTAGACAGTTTTAGCTGTATCTGGTAAGTAAGCCTCTTATTGACAAATATTGCTATCCCCGAACCCTCTCCGTCGTCTGACTTGCGTCCATCTGTGTATATTTCAACAGCGTAGCTTTTGCTGGCGTCCTTCTCAGTTATCCTTGTAAAGTCTGCTGGGTGTGCCCAGCTTCTGTACTGTAGGGCAATGTCGATTGTCTCTTTGGCGTCTTTGGTTTTGACCAGGTTATAATATTTGGAACTTGTAATGTAACATCATGAGCCTCCATCTAATTTAGTATACGATACCTCACTTTACTGAAACCCAGGATACCCTTCCTTCCTTATAGTGTAGTTTAGCATACCATTTCCTATATACTGAAGCTCGGATACCTTTCTTTCCTGTAGTAAAGTTTATGATACCACCTTTAAACCTTTCTATCCTGTAGTAAAGTTTGTGATACCACCCATATTCATTTCTACATTATAACAGCTACATTGTTTATGTCACTAAGTATTTACCTCATTTTATTCCCATTAATAAAATCCATTAATTTCATAGTAATTACACCTTTTATGCCCATTACTAAATTTCTATAACTTTGTAATTACTATTACCTTATTTTCCCATTATCAAACCTCATTAATTTCGTAATGCTCTATTACCATTGTTCCCATTATTAAATCCCAGTAATTTCGTAGTATTTATTTTGCAGCATTTATTTCCTTCATTCCCTTTATTAAGATTAGATCAATTTTCGTAGTATTTTTGGCCTGACCAAATTCCAGTACAAATTGTAATTTAAAGTTGTTGTTATATCTAACTGTCATTATGGCTAATTGTCAGACATTGTAGTTCATTGTAAAGCAGATTATTTAACTTCAACCAAACAATAGCATTCACTTCATTTATAAAATACTAAAACTATTTAATCAATTATTTGTTATACTAATACATTGACATTGTATGACGAATGCAAATTACATGGATTTGTTGTTTATAAAAGAACCGATTCATAAATTATCATTGTGATAATTATGCATCACTTGACATTGTTAATAATGTAATAAATACATGTAATGCACGGGAATTAGTGGTCAGTTGTTGTACTTCAGAATTAGAGTTAAGTTCAAGCCAGTTGTATGTCAGATCTGTGTATCTTGCCTGTAGCAATAAATCGAAGTGGATTTCGAAGAAGTATTTGCTCTTTTTGAAAAACACCCCTTCACAATTAATATTTATCGTCAAGTTCAAATTTTATAACAAATTATTAAATATGGCGATCATCTTGGGCCTGCAGCACTATACATGTCAGTTAAAGACATTATGCAATAAATCCTAAATGCTGCTTTAAATATAATTATTTTTTATTACACTATAGGCCTATTTCGGCTTTTAGCGCCATCGTCAGGTGATCTGCGAAAAATTTTACATTATAAATACATCAAATTTTGTGATTATCGTAATTGTAAATACTATTACTAAATATTACATACTTCTGTTGGTCCTGACATCCATATACATCGATGGTTTTATTGCTGCCAGTCATTTATTGTATATTACTCCACTCTTGATTGGCCTGGCGCAGCAACAGTAAATCCATCTTTGTAATAATACCAGTTTCTGTTGCAAATTAATACTGTTTATTAACGCGTTTCGCGCTTTTGGCGCGTCATCAGAATACTAACGGTCAGCAAGATTGCATTCCTTAGTAAAATACACGACGGTAAACATCATTAGTCATACATAAAAATTAAAAACATGTGCGTAACCCGCTGTTCAAACGTCAACATGACGCGCAAAAAGCGCGAAACGCGTTAATAAACCGTATTATTTTGCAACAGAAACTGGTATTATTACAAAAAAAGTTATTTATTGCTTTGAATTTTAATTATTGCAATATTTCTGATGACTTATCATTTACGTTGTTATGTGACTGGTTTTTAATAACCAGAGTTGTAATATGGTTACATACTGTTTGTTTATTATTACGATAATCTTTGCTACCGGTATTTGAGAGGTTGGTTAATGTATGTCTTTGCATATGTCGAGAAATTTTGTTATCTTAGCCGAATCGTCATTAACGCGTGTGATCTTTGTATCATAAATTTATTAAACTTTGCTACTGACATTTCATTCGTGTGTAATCTATGATGGTCTAAAATTTTTACCCATTTTCTTGGTGTACGATATCAATAAAATTTTCTATGTAGTTTTTGTGTTTTAAGTCGATTTGTTCATTTATTATTTCAGAGTAGTGGTGTAATGAATGTAATTATATTTCGATTTCTTCTAGAATGTCCATAGCTTGTCCTTTAGGTGTTACATGTAAATCGAAATATATTTACACTCACTACACCACCACTCTGAACACTATGTACATTGTCACTCTCAGTCTCGCTAGCAGCCACCTCTTGGGTGCCTTGCCTCACTTTAGAAAACCAAGAGATGCTTGGGTGCGTGTTCAACGAATGAGCTCCGGCCGCGATTATCTTATCGTACTCGTGAAATGATCTCGTAATTTGTATATTACACTCCTGGCCATTAAAACTGCTACAACACGAAGATGACGTGCTACAGACGTGAAATTAAACCGACAGGAACAAGATGCTGTGATATGCAAATGATTAGCTATTCAAAGCATTCACACAAGGTTAACGCCGGTGGCGACACCTACAACGTGCTGACATGAGGAAAGTTTCCAACCGATTTCTCATACACAAATAGCAGTTGATCGGCGTTGGTGGTGAAACGTTGTTGTCACGCCTCGTGTAAGGGGGAAAATGTGTACCATCACGTTTCCGACTTTGATAAAGGTCGGATTGTAACCTATAACGATTGCGGTTTATCTTATCCCAACATTGATGCTCGCGTTGCTCACGATCCAATGACTGTTAGCAGAATATGGAATCGGTGGGTTCTGAAGGGCAAATGGAACACCGTGCTGGATCCCAGCGGCCTCGTAATTATAAGCAGTCGAGATGACAGATATCCGCATGGCTGTAAAGGATCGTGCAGCCACGTTTCTATCCCTGAGTCAACAGATGGGGACGTTTGCAAGACAACAACCATCCGAAGTTCGCAGCAGCACGGACTATCAGATTGGAGACCATGGCTGTGGTTATCATTGATGCTGCATCACAGACAGGAACGCCTGCGATGGTGTTCGCAACGACGAACCTGGGTCACGAATGGCAAAACATCATGTTATTGGATGAATCCAGGTTCTGTTTACAGCGTTATGATGTTCGCATCCATGTTTCGCGAAATCACGGTGAACGCACATTGGAACTGTGTATTCGTCATCGCCATACTGGCGTATCATCCGGCGTGATTGTATGGGGATGCCATTGCTTACACGTTTCACTCACCTCTTGTTCGCATCGACGGCAGTTTAAACAGTGGCCGTTACATTTCAGATGTGTTACGACCGTGGCTCTACCCTTCATTATATCCCTGCGAAAACCTACATTTCAGCAGGATAATGAACGACCGCATATTTCAGGTCCTGTATGGGCCTATCTGGATACAGAAAATGTTCGACAGCTGCCCTGGTCAGCACATTTTGTAGACCTCTCACGAACTGAAAACGTCTGGTCAATGATGGCCGAGAAACTGGATGGTCACTATACACCAGTCACTACTCTTGAAGAACTGTGGTATCGTGTTAAAGGTGCACCTGTTCACGCCAGCCAAGCTCTGTTTGACTCAATGCCCAGGCGTATCAAGGCCGTTATTACGGCCAGAGGTGATTGATCTGGGTACTAATTTCTCAGGATCTATGCATCCAAATTGCGTGAAAGTGTAATACCATATCAGTTCTAGTATAATGTATTTGTCCAATGAATACCCGTTTATCATATGCATTTCTTCTTGGTGTAGCAATTTAATGGCCAGTTGTATAAAATGTAATTGTTATCCTTAAAAACTGCGTGTACCCTATCGAGTTTCGTCTTGACGAATAAAATGTGCTTGGAATGTGCAGGAAATGACAGTGAAGAGGACTTTAGTCCTTACAAGCTATGAGCAAATAGAAGTGATATTATTCACATGACTGAAGATGAAAATCCTCATAGGTCTTGAGTTATGAAAGTTTCAGCTGATGTTTGTCCGTTTCCTTATTTTGTACCATAAAACGGTATTTGCTCCAAAAATATGGAAAATAAACAACCTGCAGAGATTTGTTTTATAGTATCGAAGCTGATAATTGGGTTGTGTAATAGCGTTGTCTGACATGTATTCCTATGTAAAACGTGATCCACTAAATCCTCTCTAAAGTCTAAGAAAATCTGCAGTATGCATTGTGAAACTTTCAGTATAATTAAAAGGTGAAACTCGTATTAAGCTCAACTTTTCTGCCAGTATGTTTAGTAATTATTCTTACCTGGAAAATTCCAGTTCCAGGATTTTGCCGTTCGCAAACAGAACTGCTTGGAAGACGCTGCAGAACAACTAAACCAGTGCTCAGGAAAGGCCAAGCAATGCACCAGACTGACTTGCAGGGATGAGGGTGGGGACGGAGAGGGACGGAACTGCACTCGAGTAATGAATTAGCCGCATTCGCGATGCCATTCTGCCTCGCTAATTAGAAACGAGACGGCGAAATATATTTAACGTGTTACTAATTGTGGGGCGTCGCGGCGCCGACGCCGGCCGTGTGACGACGCCTCGCCGGCGTCGCGACGCCGCGCGCCTGTTCCTTGTTTATTATTTATGGGCGTAATTAGTTTCCTTTCCGTTTATTAGCGGTGCCGCCGCCGCTGTCGCCAGCCGCCACCCCCGCCGGCAGAAAGGAAATGGGGGGAGGCTTGGAGCGCGACAATGCCGTGTTTGGAGGTAAGTTGGTTTATGAAACGTAATTACGCCGCCTCCGCCCCCCTGCCCCCTCCAGCCCCTTCCTGAGGCTGCGGCCTCTGAGACGCCGGCGCGCGCATCGCCGGAAGACGGAGGGAGGGGTAGGGGAGGGGAGGGAGCGGGGCGCGGTGGTGGGGATGACTCCGGGAACAGTGGTCGCCCGTGTAGCGGGAAATGATCGCTGGCAGGGCACGCCTGCCTTACAAGGTGCAGACAAAGGGCCCGCAGATTTTTGTCACGCTCACTAAGGATATTCTACTTCCAATTAAATTTGTAAGGGGCAGCCCTCAGTCGCAAAGTACGAAAATAATCGTTACCAGGTTTCAATGCCGCTATGGGCACCTTCTTCAGACGAAGATCAATATGTTAAACCTACATGTCAAAATTAAAAATACAAAGATATATCTAAATCCAAAGGTCACGGGTTCGATCCCCGCCGGGTCCTAGGATTTTTATCTGTCACTTTCCACTTCATTCACCTCTGGCAATATTGCTCATGTGAAAAATACCGAGTAGCACCGTGGTTCGGAATCCACGTTAAACTGTAGGTCCCCCTATAACTGGCTGGGTAAGTCAGCTCGAAGGTCGGAGGAAGGCAACGGCATACCACCTCCAAATAGGACCATGCCTAGTAAAGCACTGTAGTGTTCAAACCAATCTTCGGATTGTTGACTGCTTTACCTTTTTTTATCTGACATGTAGGTTTAACATATTCATCTTCGTCTGAAGAAGGTGCCCATAGCGGCATTGAAACCTTGTAACGATTATTTTCGTACTTTGCGACTGAGGGCTGCCCCTTATAAATTTAATTGTATTGTAACAGTCGCTGATTCACAGCCATGCACAAAACTGTTCCAAAACTACGTTCATAATCAGAAGATAATAATTTAAGAAGAGACTGACTGTGATTTTTTTTTAAACTGCTGCGATGCTTGTCGCTGACTTCTGCCCTCTCTCTGCCAGCGTATCGATAAATATTTGCCGCGTTAGAGTAGCCGAGCGGTCTAAGACGCCTCGCTGCGTAGCGCTTGGTTGCTCGCCGTCGGAGGTTCGACTCCTCCCTGGGGTATGGGTGTGTATGTTGTCCTTAGGTAAGTTTACCTTAGTTTAAGTAGTTTGTAAGCTACGGACTGATGACCACGCAGTTTGGTCCGATAAATTTACAAACATTTGAACATTTTTGAAGCAAATTCAAAATTACCAAATAAGGAACTTTATTTAATTTAAACATACGCAAAAATTAGTTTTGAACTTAATAATATTCCCTTTGAATTATTAAGGGTAACGAAAACACAATCATCAGTAAAGGATAAACAATGCCGATAACCCGAAGGGCTTAACAACGTGTTACATCAATTAAGATATTAAATTAAATTGATAAGCATTTAAAACATGATCAAACTGCAATTAAAAGTAACAAGAATGCCCAAAACGAAATTTACATAAAAAATTGAAGTATTACTAATTCAGGGTACCATTTGACGACTTGCATTACGATGAGGTAATGACCATTTTAACAGCTTAAGACACAAAATATTTCATACAGATCCCCCTTTAAAAACTGGAATAATATTTTAGTCAGTACATGAACTACATCCTCGGAAAACAGGGAGGTAAAATTGAAACCCTCCGAATAGAAACACAATATAACTGGTAACACTGGACCTGATATATAAGACAAACAATATTAAAAAAAATAATGAAGGGTAAGAGAGATCGTATTAATAGGTCAGGGAACTGGCGGCCGCGGTGGCCGAGGGGATTGAGGCGCTCCAGTCACGGTCCGCACGGCCACTACGGTCGGGGGTTCGAATCCCCCCTCGGGCATGGATATTTGTGCCGTCCTTAGTTGTAAGTAGTTCATAAGTAGTTTGTAAGTTTAGGGACTGATGACCCCGTAGTTGAGTCCCGTAGGCTTTACAAACATTTGAACATTTGAACTTACACTAGCTTCCTGCACCTGACTTGACTGGATTACTTATAGTAAACAACGTGAAAAGGCTAACATTGCCTTGCTTTTAACAAATGGTTTACAAGGCTTTTAAAAATATTAAAAACTCAGAGCTGGTTTATCCATAACTTGAATTAATTACTCAAGACAGTCTTTTACAAGAGGATAGCACACTTCCATGGGTCGAACACAATGAAACCTCTTAAAACTTTAGTAGACTGCCGAGAAGACGGCCGACACAGGTGATACGAATTGCACAGCTACTCCAAAAGGTTCATAATATTAACCAGCCCATTCATAGCAATGCTAAGTTGGATAGTAAACAATAAGAAAACATGGACGATAAAAGGGGAAAAAACCTGTTAATTACAACTAGGGATGGGAAAAAACGACCGGTTAAAACCGATACTGGTATATTAGTTTTGAATAACCGTTTTTTTCGGTATTTACTTGGTGTCGGTTGTAATCGGTTTTTTTAGTTATTGCCAAGAACCGGGTAAGAAAACCGGTACGACTACTTCCTGTAGTAGTGGTTCAAAATGTGTTTTTTGTAATTAATTTTTAAAAATTAAAACTAGTAGACCCTAATATTTAGGGCTATTCCTAAAATTTCCACTGCTGTGAAATTTTAGGTCATCGCAGTTACTAAGAAACGCGATCAGTGATAATTTAAAAACGATCCCGGCAGTCAGAAACGCGCAACAAACGCGTGGCATAAGAACTGGTGCAGCTGGTGAGACATCGATGCAGCTGTTGCCGTGTGGCGTGGCCTATTAGACGACGCGCGTGCACCGGCAGTGTACAAGACTTACCTCCGTCTGGTCATGCGGCAGTTCCTTGCTGTCGTCGCCAGACATCGGTTGTGTCTTAAATGGCACCATCCCGAGTATGGACGTACTTCACACAATAAGGTAGCAGTGAGGTACAACACTCCATATGCTTTAAAAAGCTGAAAACGGGTGGAGGTACTAAAAATATGCTATGTTATTTAAGGAGAAAGCATCCAAAATTTTCTTTGGAAGAGAAGGTACATTCGATTCATATACCTATTATGTAAGTGATGTACTCTTAGCTTGGAATAATAACTTTTAATGTATTATCATATTGTTATGCTAAAAAGTTTTATTGGTGTGATTCCTTCAAAGCGAGGGGCTTTTTTAATAACCAATATGGGTTTAGGTAACATTGATGATGTGGTGCCTCGCGATGTAGCGGTGCGGTCTGAGGCTCCATGTCACGGACTGCGCGGTTGCTCCATTCGGAGTTTCGAGTCCTCCCTCCTCCCTCGGTCATGGATGTATATGTTGTCCTTAGCTTAAGGTAGTTTAAGTAGTTTGTAAGTCTAGGGAACGATGACCTAAGCAGTTAGGTCTCATAAGAACTCTCACCCATTTGAACATTCTTTGATCATGTCGTACAGAGCTTTCCTAGTTCAATTTGCGTAAATTTACACTGACAACAATCCTACTGTTAGTGGGAACTGTGACTTTATCTGTCGAAATACTTCTGCAGCACTGATTGAAGTTAATTTACTGATTGTAACTGATATATATATATATATATATAACAGGATATTTGTAGGCACTGGCTCACAAGTCCAAGTTACGGAGTGGTTGGATCAATATTCGCAACTGCCGGATGGAAATACTAGGCCAGTAAATCAGTATGCTTCCTATATCGTCTTCTACGGCCTCTTGCCTAGGCTTACACACACTCAAGAAGGCGTAGTATTGGGACGGGATCTTGCAAAATATGGAAAGACTAATGATTTGTCGTATAACGTAAATTTACCTAAATTTTAACTACATTTCGTAATGTGATTCTTCAGTTTCTCCCGGCGTCTTTGATGATCAAAATATCCACGGGTGTACTGCCGGTAAATAGTGTCCAACGGGCACAATATTTCGGCGATCATACATAGCGCCATCATCAGGTGAACTGACGGACTGATGATGGCAACATGTATGATCGCCGAAATATTGTGCCCGCTGGACACTATAGACCGGCAGTACACCCGTGGATATTTTGATGATCATACATTTCGTAAGTTTCGGTTTCGGCCGAAACTAGAAGAACCGACGATTACGGTTTCTGTTTCGGCCGCAAATTATGTTTCGGTCGAACTCTACTGCAAAAATAGCAATAAAAAACCGAAAACCGGTTATTTAAAAAACCGGTTATTTTGAACAATTTTAACGGTGCGGTTAAACTGGAGATGAAAAGAACAGATATAGCCGAAAACAGGTTGTTTCAGCGATAACCGCCATCGCTAATTACAACCGTTCAAGTGCAGGTACCTTGGACGTAGATAGAAATGTCGAATCATCAAATATACGACCACGCCTGGGGGCAGCATCGAGAACGCGAAAGGGCATGACACCACCTTACAAACTATTCGTTAAGCACACATCAGTTTCAAAACAAGAAACCCACTGCAACGGGCACCATTGCTGCAATAACGGCGCACGAACATACAGATGAAATTAACTCTCCAAATCCCGGGACAGGTCCGGCGACATACCTCACACCGCACCGTTGAGAGTCAGCCCATCACCCAAGTTGTCCGATGTGTCCAGGCGCCAGCTCAGGCAGGAGGAGGAAGAAGAACAGCCGCTCAGGACTGTCAAAACGTAACAGCAACCTTCCACCTAGGCGCTGGCTCAAACGTACACAGTGCCCTCCTCACGTCAACTCGCCGAGTCTTGCTCGCGGGCCCCAGGTATACCCGCCCACCATGGCGACTTGCGCTGCTCGCGAGACAAATGACAAACGAAACTAGGCACGCCGGACCATCCGCGGTGAAGTAAGAATGGACAATAGATATGTGCGCGACGGGTAACTGTTAGACTGGGAAGAGGTGTATAAGGAAGCTGAGGCTAATTTAAAATATAACTTGTTTCATGACATTTGTAATAGTATTGGAAAATTGTTTCCCCAAGAAAATAGTTAAATATAATGACATTAAACCATCCAAGAAACCTTGGCTTACTAAAGGAATAAGAATATCTTGTAAGCGAAAAAGGGAACTGTATCTAACAGCAATAAAGAATAATGACCCCAGAGAAAGTCAAATATTATAAAAACTACTCTGCTACATTAAAAAAAGTTAAAGTCCAAAAGAATGAACATCATGTCTGAGATTAGTACCTCTGATAACAAAATAAAAACAATTTGGAATATTATTACCAGACAGGGCAACCAACAGCACAGGAAGACAGCTTTACTATCAAAGTGAATGAAACGTTTACAGCTAACAAGCCAGAAGTTGAAAACATTTTTAGTAAATATTTTTCAAATGTTGTGGAGGAAATAGGATCTAAATGTGCATTAGAAGAATCTAGCCAGTTAATGGAACAGGCCATAACCAGACAATTTGATACAATAGAAATTCCATGCACCTCCCTTTTGAAATTAAGAAAATAATAAACTCTCTCAAGAGCAAAAGCTCACATGGAATTGGTGGTATTTCCAGCAAGGTAATAAAAGCTTGTTCTCAAGAAATCAGTGGGATACTTAGCCACATATGTAATAGTTCTCTGAAGCAGGGTGTTTTTCCTGATAGGCTGTTATACCACTGCACAGGAAGGGGATACGTCTGATGTCAACAACTACCGCCCAATCTCACTTCTGAGAGCTTTATCCAAAATTAATGAAAAAGTAATGTATTCTAGAGTATCTTCATACATAGGTAAAAATAAACTTATAACAAAATGTCAGTTCGGTTTTCAGAAAGGCTTTTCAACAGAAAATGCTGTATATGCTTTCACCGATCAAATATTAAATGATCTGAATAACTGGACATCACCCGTTGGGATTTTTTATGATCTTTCCAATGCTTTTGATTGTGTAAATCATGGAATTCTTCTAGATAGTTATCACACCTGACAGACAAGAACTAACTGAAGAAATTTTAAACGAAGTCTTTCAGAAAATCATTAAGTTGTTCTCAGCAAATGAAATATAATTAAATTTTGCTAAAACACTGTACATACAGTTCTATACAGTAAATGGTATGATACCATTAATAAATATAGACTTTGATTAGAAACAAGTAGCAAATTTTTTCAAAAATTCAAAATATTTAGGTGTATTGTATTGATGAGGGGTTGAACTGGAAAAAAACACATTGAAGATCTGATGAAACGTTTGAGTTCAACTACTTATGTTATTAGGGTAATTGCAAATTTTGGTGATATATATCTCAGTAAATTAGGTTACTTTGCCTATTTTCATTCTCCTCTTTTGTATGGCATCTTTTTATGGGGTAATTTTTTATTGAGTAAAAAAGTATTCATTGCACAAAATCGTGTAATCAGAATAATTGCTGGAGCCCATCCAAGATCATCCTGCATACACTTATTTGAAGAGCTAGGGATCTTCACAGTAGCTTCACATTATATATATTTACTTATGAAATTGGTTATTACCAATCTAATTCAAAAGCAATAGCAGTGTACATAACTACAACATTGTGAGAAAGAATTATCTTCACTATTCAAGGTTAAATATAGCTTTGGCACAGAATGGGCGAATTATGCTACCACAATAGTCTTTGGCCACCTACCAAACATCACTGAAAGCCTGACAGATAGCCAACTAGCATTTAAAAATAAATTAAAATAATTTCTGAATTGCAACTCCTTCTACACTATAGATGAATTTTTAGATATAAATTAGTAAATCTGAAAAAAATGAAAATAAAATAAATTGTGTCATGTAATATTTAGTACAAATTAATAATTGGTAAAGACACCTTTCATTAACCTGACACATTCCATATCATTAAGAAGTGTCGTGTTCGTGATCTATGGAACAAGTACTAATCCAATGGCGCCAATAGAAGTAAATCGATCTGACACAGCTCAATTTTGAGTAAATTTTATGTTATTAATGGTTTAGACACTCCAGTAGTACCATTATCAGGTAAAATCAATGGTGTCAATCTTGTTATATACATTGTTCAGAACAATTTGGGAATTAGTTGCGATATCTAAGTTCTGAAGTATTGTTATCAGCAGAATTAACTGAAATCGTTCGACGTCTTTCTGTTGGTTCTGCCGAGTAGAGGCAAGAAGAGCATTGTGGTAACCGCGATAGTGGCGATGGCAAATAGTTGCTGCAGCGCGGGTTGATGTTGCTTTCTGTTTATTCTACCACAAGCAATTGAGTTCAGGTTGTGTAGTGAGCAGGTAGAGCAATGAAGAAACAACGTGTCTTACCCGAAGCCACAGGAAGGTTGTAAGTGGGGCAGAGAGAGATGGCTGTAACTATTACAGTGTCTAAATATGTAACTTCCAGGATATGGAATCGATTTAAGACAACAGGATCATTGAAATAAAACAGGGCCAAGGTCATCCACGAGTAATATCACGATATGACTCTTTGAGACAGGATACTGAATATAACTCAGCTGCAATGCACCCTCCAGGCAGCACCAGGCCGCGAAATGTTAAACAGTCGGAAATCGCCCTCGGGAATGTGGCATCTACGCACATACGCGTGTGTCCCATTAAAACGACGACATCGTTTTGTCCACAGAAACTGGGTGTGGGAACATCAGGATTGGAGTCGTAACGAAAGGTGCCAGGTTCTGTTCACAGATGAGTCAAGATTTTGTGTTCACTCGGACAATGGTCTTTCCTAATCTGAAGAGAAGGTGGAATTCGGAACTAAACGGGCGCTGATGACCTCCCTGTTGAGCGCCCTAAAACGCCAATCATCATCATCGGAACTAAACTGCTTATGTGTAAGAAACATCATATCATGGTGGTAGACAAATGGTGGACATACGAATCTCTTTGTCGTTCAGAATGGCGCTTTGAATGGTCAGTGGTATAGAAAGGAGATCTTAAGCCTTTCCTTGTGCCATACGCTGGTGTAATAGGAAACTGGTTTTCTCTGGTGGACGATAAGTCTCGTCCGCCCAGAACTGAACTGATGGAGAACATGCTTGAAGCTGAGGGAATTGAAATAATGGACTGGACGCCTTGTTTACCGGACTTAAACCCTATTGAAGAAGTCTGAGATGCATTTGGCACATGCGTTGCAGCCAGAGCAGCACCCTCCACAACGGTTGCAGAGCCGGATGTTGCACTCTTGGAAGAATGCCCAAATATTCTTCCAGAGCTGATCTATAACCTCATAATGTACATGCCTCGCAGACGTTCAACTGTAGGACCATCATTAACAACAAAAGTTGATCACACGCCATATTACAGGGCAACTAGATGATTTCTTCACTATCATGGTAGCACCACGGTTCACCGCTCTAAGTAAACGCCACGTAAACCACACGTGAAGAACTGAGACAGCAAAATATGCTACTGTATCACACACATTTTACAATTACTGTAAGTCTGAATAAAATAAAATAAAATACCTGATCCACTAATTGTTTTGAGCATTATATGTTAATAATGAGGTCGTATTTCTCCGGATTTTGCCGTTTCTGGCGATGTACGAAAGACACAGAACTGAATAACCGAAAGTCCGGTAAAATTTCGTCTCATTGATAACCTACATAACAAGATGTATGTCACTGATTTGCCCTGAAGGTGACACTACTGGAGCGTTGAACCCTCTAGAGAAATAAACTTCAAGCAAAATTTACGGCTGATGGCGTAAATGTTTTTGAATCACATCTCTGAGCACTCGCAGTACCACATTCTAAGAAATTATAGAGCTACATGTGCTGTTCATCAATATGTTCCGAAGAAATGATTAGTATTTCAATAACTTTGGTTGTGGTGGAATTCGACCTCGGGGAAGAACACTTTGGATATAGACGAAATGTGTCAACACACGAGGCAACACTTAGAAGAAAAGTTAAGGAAAGGTAAAGGAATGCCAAACCTACATTTGTAGCTTTCGTTGATCTGAAGAACGCTTTTGACAAGGCAGCAGGGATGAATTTTTTTACTGAAAACTTACAGTTAGTTCTCTTAAAATGTCGAGTAGTAAATTTTGTACACCTAAAAGATTGGAAAAGTATAATCAAAAACTTTCAAAAGGTATACATTTGTTTTCTGAAGAAAATTTACTGTGACAAACGCATTAAACAGTATTGAAAATGCAGGAAGCGTCTATTTACTTTAGTTTTCATATATTGTGTTCTTGGTAAATTTTAAATATCGTCAATAATTATTTTCTCACCCACAGTTCTGATTATTGCGCTGTAGACACAAATTTCATTGAGCCGCATTTATATATTTAGGCCTTATTTTGTGATTATGCATAATGTATACATTTTCCCCCGTAAAACGCAAATATCTTTCTGCTTACGGATATTTCGTCTCTCTTGCAAGAGAATGCTAGTACGAAAGAGAATATTAGGCTCTGATGCAACATTTTTCGGTGTGAACACAAGGAAAAAAACAGAATAAAGTTAAAGAATATGTGAAAGCATTTCTGTAATATGAATGAGCTCGACCAGAAGAGATTAACTTCTGATGTTAGCAGACACCTTTACAGTTCCTTGCTACTGCGCGGACGCATTCGGCAGCATACTCGTAAATTTAGAACTCCACACTCGGTGTAATCTATAGGTCATTGACTTACAGACACACTCGCGGTTGTGTTGGCTGCTGACTTAAGCCCTTTTTTAATCGATAAACGAACTTTTAATACATTGGGGCCATTAGTATGATCGCGCTGGAATCAACGCGCAATAAACGTAGCGATAATCAAGTAGGCCCAGTCCTAAATTCGGTACTAGTGTGTTCACTGGGCATTCTGATCAATCTGCCATTTCGATTTCTAGGTACGTGTATTTTGACTTTTGTCAAAGTTTGTGTCTTTTCATCGTCGAAAAGCACTTTCTGGGCAAGTAACTGTATTGTACCTTACTTCAATGTTTTCAAGAAAGTTTTTAAACCTTCGAAAATTTTGTAATTATTTAACGATACGCAAATGTGAATTCACGGCTACTGCTGTTGTAGTTATGGAATGGAACAGAGCTGCTATTACACATTTAATAGGGGCGAATAGCGAATAGCCAGCCTTTTATGATGTTCGAATAACCTGTACCATAATGAGGTACTATTTTTTCGCTCATTGTTATAGAATTTCGTAAAAATTCGTTAATAAAACTTGAAGTTATAACACCATCAGCTTCTTCAGTTTGTTACAGTACGCGAGAAAGTAAAATAAATAAATAATAAATAGTAATAAAAACACAGTATTCACTTGGAATTAATTCGCTCATTACCATGCTACATGCGTGTTTTATTCTTCTTTTCTCTGAAATTATGGTTCCACCCAGCACCTATGTTTTCTTCGAAGTTGTATCCGTCTTCTAACAAGGAAAGCGAATGCAAACGCAGATGTTACTATGGCTATGGTTACCGGTATTGAACCAATTTCCAGAAAATGTACTACCGGTGTACGACCCTGCCAAACAGCAAGAAACGAGACTCGAGAAACAGTCGCTAGTAGCATTTACGCTCTGTTTACGTCTATCATCTAAACACGCTGCCGCAAGATCTTGCATGAGTTTATAGTTCGGGACTAGTAAGCTAGGAGCGCTTTAGTGGATTGTTATCTATCTTGTCCACTTTCGTTCATCGTATAAAAGGGGCTTTCCATGCAGATACGAAAGACACACGCACTTACAGAAGTCGGTTTTGATCACAAAATAGATCGTGTGAAATGGGCTTAATGTCCTTTTCTAAGGACCACGCGGTCGACAGCAACCTTTGGCGAATCTGTGGTGGCGTCGCTATTCGCCACAAGGCCGGCGATCTACACAAGTCGCCGCACAACTTGAAGGAAAGGCGATAAGTCGCTCCACAGTACTTCGGCGCCAGGGGCGTCCGCAGTCTCGCTACCTCACTCTGCCTGCTTCACGCGCCGGCCAATAGGAAGACAGGAGCTCGCCTAGATATGACGTCGCACCACAAAAACGACAGGCAGTACGGGAAAGGACTGAAGTTCCAGTCAGTACGAGGAGGTCTCAGGAGTACTACTGTGCCAGAAGTTCGTCACATAAGAGCCAGCCTTCTATACAAGCCGGCATAGTGTTCTATGGCGTAGCAGAACTCTGTAATAGTACAAGAAGTTTGTACCAATAGCAGCACATTAAAGTTTTCTTACCTCACACACACACACACACATATATATATATATATATATATATATATATATATATATATATATATATAGGTGAGGTAAGAAAACTTTAATGTGCTGCTATTGGTACAAACTTCGTGTACTATTACAGAGTTCTGCTACGCCATAGAACACTATGCCGGCTTGTATAGAAGGCTGGCTCTTGTTTGTAAGTAGTTTGTAAGTTTAGGGACTGATGACCCCATAGTTAAGTCCATAAGCTTAACAAACATTACGTATTCATAAACCATTCATTCGATTGCATGAAACTTTGGTGAAATATTCACCATACGCCAACGAAAGTTCCTGACCCGAAAGTAAAAGAACACGACATACAGGTCAGAAGATATGGCATTATAAATAATGAGAGGCCACCGCGTGAGAATATCCAGATTTATGAGTCAATTATTGGAAAATGGGAGTAGTTAGGGTCCTGCAAGGAAGTTTCCATGTAATTTCGGACGTCTATGAATCGTTATGTAACAAATACCCCTCCACCCTCCACACACACACAGACACACAAATAAAATGATGAAACGAAAAGAAGTCCACCGCTCACAACTGTTTCGCTGTAGATTCCGTGAAACTGTCGCATCACTCATGACCTTGTATCAAATAAAGTTAGCAATACAGATTTGCATATCTGCAAGTCTTCCTTAATTCTCTTGCATCGAAAATTAAACAATCTGTTTTCTTTCTTTAACTACATAAAAGCGTATTGACAGTCACTAAACAAGAAATCTCGAAACTATTTCACCTATGAAGCTGAAATTTGGCAGGAATGTAGTTTATAGGTACAAAACGTCAGCTAAGAAAGTATTTTGTGATAGGTGCATTGTGGAGCATGCTTCTCCTATAGACTCATTAAATCTACAATTTTATTCCGATCTTGACGAAATTTCGCACGCTTGACCTTCGAAACAAGAGGAAGGTCAGCGTCTACCTCAAATTTCATACGGTACATGGGAGAGGGTACTTTGTAACATAAAAACGGATCCTTAAAGGCCTTGGTCGCGCAATAACTTGAGAACGGCGAGACCGATTTCACAGATCTTTTTTGGTTGTTTTCGTTATTCTCAGAACAAGGGTTGTATGAAATAAAACTGGAATATTTCAGAACAACGAATTGCTAATCTATAGTTTTGTACCGATATTGATGAAACTACCTTAAAAACAAGATGAATGTCACTGTCTGTATATAATTTCGTTCGGTGCATAGTGGAGGATACTTAAATTAAGGAATTTTACGAAATGCATAGGTTTGCTCCAATCATTGTGAATTTTTGCACGTATGACCTTTAAACCAAGAGGAAGATTACAGGGTACATAAATGTTTGTATGGTACATGACAGAGGGTACCTTGCAGAAAACTTTGCCGCCGGCCGCGGTGGCCGAGGGGACTGAGGCGCTCCAGTCACGGTCTGCACGGCCACTACGGTCGGGGGTTTGAATCCGCCCTCGGGCATGGATATTTGTGCCGTCCTTAGTATAAGGTAGTTGATAAGTAGTTTGTAAGTTTAGGGACTGATGACCCCGTAGTTAAGTCCATAAGCTTAACAAACATTTGAACATTTGATTTGAAACTTTGCCGAGTGAGGGAAAGGTGGAAACGAACAGAGAGATGGGCGAGAATGAGATGGATGCAGAGAGAGAGGGGAAGGGCATGCGGACTACGGAGTGTAGGATAAATAAACACCCGGGCAATGCCGGGTTTACAGCTAGTTCTATTAATAAATCGATTGTGGACTAATCACTTCTTTACATCTACATCTGTATAGATACTCTGCAAATCACATTTAAGTGCCTGGCAGAGTACGTTTCTCTGCCGTTCCATTATCCAATAGCGCGCGGGAGGAAAGAACACCTAATTCGTTCTGTTTTCATGTCATGTCTCCCTAAGTAGGTGGGTGCTAGCAAAATATTTTCACATTCAGAACTAAAAATCGGTGATTGAAACTTCGCAATCAGATCAAGCCGCAATGAATAACGTCTTTCTTTTAATTATTTCCACCCCAATTCGTGCAACATTTCCGTGACGCTTCTCCCCCCCCCCGTAACGTGATAAAACAAAACGAGCTGCCCTTCTCTGAACCTTCTCAATGTCTTGCATCAGTCCCACCTGATGAGGGTCCCACAAGGGGCAACAGTACTCCAGGAGAGGACGCACAAGTGTGATGTAGGCAGTCTCTTTGGTGGAGCTGGTGCATCTTCGAAGCGTTCTGCCGATGAAACGTAACAATATTTTGTATATGTTCTCTCCAGTCAAAGTTGTTCGTAATTGTAGGTATTTGGTAGAATCTACGACCTTAAGGTTTGACTGATTTATCGCGTAATTGAAGTTCAGTGGTCATGTGTATTACTTCACACTTTTCTTTATTTAGTGTCAATTGCCAATTTTCGCACCATGCAGAAATTGTGTCTAAATCGCTTTGCAGTTGCTTTTGATCCTCTGTTGACTTCACTCACCGATAAACGACAGCATCATCAGCGAAGAGTCTAAGGGAGCTATTCAGATTTTGTCCTAAATCGTTTATAAACACGAGTTAGAGTATGGGACCTATAACGCTTCCCTGTGGAACGCCAGATTTCACTTCTGTTTTACTCGATGACTTACCGTCAATTTCAACGGTTTTTTTAGTTACAGACCTTGTCCGTCTCCTTGCTAGCCACGGCCTACCTCTTTCGTCTACAGCATCCCGAGGACGCAACAGAATCACCATTGCAGTATCCAGAATACGATTTAGATTTTCTCTTTTTCACATTGAGTTGCTACAGTTGGCAGTATTTGAGTGGATAGGGTGTGTGTTTGTGTATGCTGTGTGTTGTGCGCGGTCGCGGTTGTCGCGCTACTGACCGCTCTGTTGGCTTGCGTCCTCAGACCGCTGCCTCGGACAGGGTGTGTAGCAGCGGAGAGCCTGGCGCGTCCCACGGGGCTCTGGTGTGGCGCTCTCCGCTGCCGCGGCACCTCGGCGTGTACGGGCCGCGGGGGAACCACTCTCAACGCAGCACGAGTGCCGGGGCGTCGCCCGTTGGCGTCTCTCGACGCTGGAGGCCAATTCGGAGGCTGCGCGTCTCAGCCTCGCTCGCTCCACCTGCTAGCGGACAGGTGGTCACTTTCAAAGCATAGCCGAGCAGAAGGAAAGTAGAGAAGGAGTTTGTTAGTTATTGGAAGCTTCAATGTTAGCCGCGTTATGGAGACCCTGTAGGCATGGAGCGTTCAGGGCCGGAAAGAATCCCGATGTGCGTTCGGTATGTCTGCAGGGGGGGGGGGGGGGGGGGGTGCGGCGGAACGACCTCTTCGTGCGGCGGAACGTGTGCTAAAACCTTATCTTCAAAAGCACTCATCTTGTCTGATTACTGTTGAATGTGGCCGTGTCAGACTTCGTAATCCTTGAGGTGTCCACTCGCCTATAAAAAATTATATAAAATAAAAAATAAATATGTTCATGTAAAATTTTTATACGTTGCAATATTTCAAAATCAGATTCTTGCGCCGGGGGAAGAAGTCTTTAACAGTCACTCTTGTTAAAATATTTCTAAGTTCTCTCATAGATAAGACGGTCAAAAGAAATTCTTTAGTTTGTGGTCGTTGCTATAGTCACAGATAAAAAAAAAATATTTCTTCAATGATTATCGATCGATGTGTATGATCGATTAATCAAAGTTCTAAAAGAAACATTTATCGAAGTCTTCTTGACGTAACTTTTCCACCAATAAAAATACATAAAAAATCTTCCTTCAGATTGAAGAATATTTAAATTAAATATTCTCCTCGTTTCATTAATATATTATTTATCGTAAAATAATTCTTCATAAATGATGTACTCTGTCACGTTCGTCAAGTTTAAACACGATAACATTTATTGCTTTCCATGACATTACATATGTAGTCATTGACAGACAAAAGGGAACTGACTTTTAAAATTTGTTGTTTTAACATGAAACTTCGATAATAATGTCAACTCTTGCGACGACAGCCGCAGAGATCAACATCTTCTTGCCTCGTGGCCGTCGACCCGCGACTTGATGTGGCCGGATATTTACTCCTTGCAATCGGCGTCAAAGATGTTGCCCTCGTAGGTTAAATCGCCTCACAGCATATGAAACATAAAAACCATACGAAAAACTTCTTTAAGAATCATATAACATTTAACATTTACATAAAATTATTTAAGAACACAAATATAAGTAAGTTATCCTGCACAAACTGAGCTAAGTAGCGGAGACAATAATCCGTCCCACTACAGGGGGGAGGGGGGGGGGACCTCATTCGAGACGTAGTGCATGTGGTAATCCACCATATGGGAACTGTCGTCTCACTGACGTATTTTACGGCCCACTTTAGATTTGTAGTTTTATAAGTTTTTGTAAACATGTTGGACCAAAATAATAATCTAAATAATAATAAATTAATTAACAAGAGTGTCTGAAACCCTTTTAGGAAAAAGAACTTAGGTAGTGGCGGATTTCGAATCAGCACCTTGCCCACTACGCTACGGCTATAAATCTAAACAGGAGTCCTTTTTATCTCGTACTATTGATGGCAGTTGTTAACTGATGTTAATTTTGTGTCCCAACTTCGTCGCCGCTTTTGTGTCCCAGGCTCGTCGTAGGTGTCGGTGGCCGAGTGGACTGTGACCGACACAGGAATAAAGAGAGCACGCTGGTGCAGGTACGGAGGGGAGCAGCCAGAAACTATAAACACTAGAGTAAATTAGAAAGATATATATTGCACAGAATGTAACAATACTTAACTTTTACATAGTACTGCAGAATGTTGATACATAGTTGTTAGAGGCCTGCCAAGTGCCTGTACAATAGCAAAGTCTTCACTGGTGCCTATCTGATTACGAAGGTCCTAACTGGTTGCTATCTCAGTCCGAAGTGACCGGTGTCTTTCCGTGGTGGCCACAAGCGGGGTTGCAGCAGAGGGCGCTCGTGGCTGTCGTCGTGAGAACGCCGCGCCGTGCGTGCATGGCGGCGCGCGGCGAAAGTAGGTGGCGCGCACTTTGTACTTGTGCGACACCACACCCCTCCCCCCCCCCCAAACCGCCGCGCCGTCGTGGCGTAGGGCTGAGGGCCACGGCGACGGCACTGGGAGGAGGGCCTGGGCGGGGGCGTTACTGGTGGGACGGGCGTCGTAGCTGAGGCTGGGATCGAGACGCCGTCCGCGCCCCGGCATCCGCCTTGCGATCCTCCAGGGAACCCACCGAAACCTGGGGAAGGGCGCACCCCCCCGCCCAGAGGGAGCAGGTCATCTTCTTCTGAGGTGCGTGGCCCAGGCGGCGGCGGCACGCACGGTCCCGGAGTCCCTCTCGGTGACGTTGTCATCTGCGGCGGCGACAGCGGCGGCGTCGCGTCGATCTCCATCGGGACGATCTCGTAGTCCGGGGACGCTGGACCCGTTGACGAACGATGTGTTTGTGCTCCATGGCGGTGAACTGGGTCTGGAATCAAGAAACCGGAGACAGGATCGCGCGGCCTGTGCAAGCGCAATTGGTTTGCGTGGCGCCGCAGCTCCGACCCTATGGAAGAACGTACAACATACATATTGCGCCCGAGCACGCGCTGAATGATGCCCGGGATCCATAGTTTCTTCTTGTTTCCAGCAAACACCCTGTACAGCACCGGCGTAGAAACCTGAAAACGCGTAGCGCCATACGAACCGACTCGGTGCGTGGGAGGCTGCAGCAGGTGAAGGAGAGTGCGGTGACGGCGGCCGTGTAGCACCTCGGCAGGAGACGGGCCGTCACGTGGCATGCACCGATACGTAGACAGGAAAATTTGAAGAGCTTGCTGCCTGGAGTGCTGACCTTTCATCTTCTCCATGTGAGACTTGAATGTTCGAACGAAACGTTCTGCTTCACCATTGGACTGAGGGTGAAAAGGTGCGGTGGTGATATGCTGAATGCCATTCACGCGACAAAACTGTTGAAATTCCGCACTAACAAACTGAGGTCCATTGTCACTGACGATAGTTTCAGGCAAACCTTCGATGCAAAACACTGATGTTAAGGCACTGATTGTACTAGACGCCGTCGTTGAGTTCATGGCAATCACGAAAGGAAACTTGCTGAAAGCGTCTACAACAATTAACCAGCGCGTATTCCAGAAAGGTCCGGCAAAGTCAATGTGTAAACGTTGCCATGGTCCCTTGGGGCGTGGCCAGTCTGAGAAACGTTGCGGAGGAGCCGCCTGATGCTCCGCACAAACAGTACACTGTGACGTCATGTTCTCTATCTGAGCGTCCATACCAACCCAGGTACAATGACGTCTGGCCAGTTGCTTTGTCCTAACAATACCCCAATGTCCTTGATGCAGGAGGCGTAACACTTCTCGTTGCAAGGAACAGGGAACTATCACTCTTGTTTGGTCGTTGTCCGTATGTAACAACAGAACACCCTGACTTAAAGACAATGCATGACGTTGTGCAAAATAACGTCGAACCAGAGGCCGATCAATGTCTTTGGCTCTGGCAGGCCACCCAGAGCGAACAAAACGTGCTACCACACTTAAGTCTACATCCGCAGCTGTTTCCTGTGCAACCCGACGAGAGTTCAAAGGGAATCAAACATGCATCACTGAGTAGTGCAGACTTTAGTTTGTCAAAGGCAACCTGACAATCTTTAGACCATACAAAAGAAACATTCTTCCTACGTAAGTGACGCAGTGGAGCTGCAATCTGAGAGGCACTGGGAATAAATCTAAAATAATAGTTAAGCTTTCCCATTACTGCTTGCAATTCATGCACATTCTTAGGAGGAGGCAAATCTTTGATTGCTCTAAGATGTGACTGTAACGGATGGATTCCTTGGGCATTAATCACATGGCCTAGGTACTCTATTTCAGTTTGAAAAAACGAACACTTTGCTTTATTGCAACGTAGATCTGCTGCAGTCAAAAGTTTGAAAAGGCACTCCAGGTTTGCTAAATGTTCTTCAACTGTACGTCCGGATACCTCGTTGTTATGGTCTTCAGTCCGGAGACTGGTTTGATGCAGCTCTCCACCCTACTCTATCCTGAGCAAGCCTTTTCATCTCCTCATAAGAACGGCAACCCACATCCACTTGAATCTGCTTACTATACGCGTCTCTTGGTCTCCCTCTGCGATTTTTACCCCACACACTTCCCTCCAATGCTAAATTTACGATTCCTCGATGTCTAAGAATGTGTCCTACCAAGCGATCCCTCCTTTTAGCCAGGGTATGCCAAAAATTCCTTTTCTCACCAATTCTGTTGAGTACTTCTTCATTGGTTATGCGATCTACCCACCTAATCTTCAGCATTCTTCTGTAGCACCACATTTCAAAAGCCTCTATTCTCTTCCTGTCCGCACTGCTTATCGTCCATGTTTCACTCCCGTACAAGGCAACACTCCACACAAATGCCTTCAGAAAAGACTTCCTTACACTTAAATTAATGTTCGATGATAGCAAATTTCTCTTTTTCAAAAATGCTTTTCTTCCCATTGCCATTCTGCATTTTATATCCTCTGTACTGCGACCATCACATGTTATTTTACTACCCAAGTAACAAAACTCATCTACCACCTTCATTGTTTCGCTACCTAATCTAATTCCTTCAGCATCGCCCGATTTTCTAAGACCGCATTCCATTATTTTTGTTTTGCTCTTGTTAATGTTCATTTTATACGCTCTCTTCAACACACTGTCCATTCCATTCAACTGCTCTTCCAGGTCCTTTGCTGTCTCTGACAGAATTACAATGTCATCAGCAAAACGCAATGTTTTTATTTCTTCCCCCTGAACTTTAATCCCTATTCCAAATTTTTCCTTGCTTTCCTTCACCGCCTGCTCGATGTACAAATTGAGTAACATCGGAGAAAGGCTACAACCCTGTCTCACTCCCTTCCCAACTGATGATTCCCTTTCATGCCCTTCGAGTCTAATAACTGCGGTCAGGCTTTTGTACAAGTTATAAATAACTCTCCTTTCCCTATATTTTACCCCTGCTGACTTCAGAATTTGAAACAGTGTATTCCAGTCAACATTGTCAAATGCTTTCTCCAAATCTACAAAAGCTAAAAATGTGGGTTTGCCTTTCCTTAATCTATCTTCTAAGATAAGACGTAAAGTGAGTATTGCCTCCCTGGTTCCTACGTTCCTCCTGAATCCAAACTGATCTTCCCCAAGGTCAGCTTCTACCAGCTTTTCCATTCTCCTGTAGATAATTCGTGTTAAAATTTTGCAACCATGACTTATCAAACTAATGGTTCTGTAATTTTCACACCTGTCTGCACCTGATTTCTTTGGAATGGGGATTATTACATTTTTCTTAAAGTCTGAGGGTATTTCGCCTGTCTCATAAATCCTACACACCAGTTCAAATAGTCTTGGCTGGCTCTCCCAGAGACTTTAGTAGCTCTGAGGGTATGTCATCTACTCCTGGGGCCTTGTTCCGACCTAGGTCTTTCAAGGCTCTGTCAAATTCATCTCTCAGTATAGCATCTCCTATTTCATCTTGATCTACTTCCTCTTCCCTTCCTACCACATTGTCTGTAAGTTCATTTCTTTTGTAGAGCTGCTCTATGTACTCTTTCCACCTTTCAGCTTTCCCTTCTTTGTTGAGAACCGGCTTCCCATCTGAGTTCTTGATATTCGTAGAGTTGCTTTTCTTGTCTCCAAACGTCTCTTTTATTTTCCTGTAGGCGGTATCTACTTTTCCCCTAGTTATACATTCTTCTACAGATTTGCATTTGGCTTCTAGCCACTCCTGCTTAGCCATTTTGCACTTCCTGTCAATCTCATTTTTTAATCGTCTGTACTCCATTATGCCTGTTTCATTTACTGCATTTTTATATTTTCTCCTTTCATCGATTAAATCTAGTATTTCCTGTGATATCCAAGGATTTTTTGTAGGTCTTGCCTTTCTACCTATTTTGTCCTCTGCTGCCTTCACTATTTCATCTCTCAGTGCTACCCATTCCTCTTCTACTGTTTTATTTCCCCCTGTTTCTGTCAATTGTTGCCTAAATCTCCCTCTGAAAGTCTCCAGAACTTCACTTTCCTTCAATTTATCTAAGTCCCATCTCTGTATTTTCCTACGTTTCTGCAATACCTCAATATCATCTAAATAGTTCGAGCAACACGGTACAGAAACTGTCAGCTGTTCCAAAAAATAGCGGGGGCGGAAGAACTGCCAATTGAAATTGAAATTGAAAAAGGCCCATGTGAGTATTAATGACGAAAAAAGTTTTTGAGTCGTCATCAAGCGGAATCTGTAAGTATGCCTCTGCTAAATCAATCTTAGAAAAGAAGCGAGACTGTCCTAATTTGTCCATAAGTTCGTCAGGTCTGGGCAGGGGGATAAGTGTCTACAATTGTTTGACTGTTCACTGTTGATTTGAAGTCCGCACAGAGACGAAGTTTTCCTGACGGCTTGGGTATAATTACTATAGGCGAGGCCCACTGACTCGCAGAAACAGAAGAAATCACCCCACTATCTTGCCAACGTTTAAGTTCTTCGGCAACTGTATCACGCAAGGCGAAATTTTGGAACTGCAGATTCTTTTAAAGTTACATGTGCCACGAAGTCTTTTGCACAACCTAGTTCCGGCGAAAACAAGTCACTATATTTGTCACACAATGCATTGATTTTATCCTGAGGCACTATTGACGAAATTTGAAGCACATCTCTTTGAATTGATAAACCAAACAAGTCAAAAGCATCTAGTCCAAAAATGTTCTGTGTCGATTTGGCCTGAAGAACTACAAAAGAAACTGTTTTCGTTACACCTTGAAAAGAGGCAGGCAGGCTACACGTTCCTAGCACGGGAATATTTTGACCTGTGTACGCTGTTAACACTTGCTGTGACGGCGACAATTTTGGCGAACCCAGAAGTTCATAAGTGTCTGTATTTATTAATGTGACAGCGGAACCAGTATCAAGCTGAAATTGCACCGTCTTATTTTCTATGAGGAGAGTCACAAACAGTTTTTGCTTGCGGCGCTCGACAGGTGCGCGAATGTGGGCAACGTCTGGTACGGTTTGTTTACTGCGCTTGCGCGGGCCGCGTAGTGAAGGAAGCGGCGCAGACTCAGCACGCAGCGGATTAACAATACTGTCACTAGATGGCACTACCGCCGGATCGGCGTCCGCGCATTGCGAGGTTACTACAGATTCACTAACTACTGCACTAAACTTTTGAGTAGCTACTTGATGTCTACTGTCACTAGCTACACAGTATTGGGCACTATTACAAGGAGCAGTTGCAGAAGGCACTATTTTCACTACAGGAATGCACTGTTCATAGTCATTTTGCTTGTCCCGAACCCGTTTCCGTTGCACTGTTTTACGCGCTCGTTGGCGCTTGCTACGTGGTGCACTATATAGTTTTGCCGTAGGCACAGAAATATTGTCTTGTATTTTAGAATCAAGAGAAGCACTGTTCACGTCCACAGCGTGTATAACATTGACTGTATGCACTGCTCTCGCACTTTGCGAAGCATTGTTTCTAACGTTACTGTTCTTTGAGTTTTTAATTTGCATACACACAGACTGCACATGTCCCGATTTGCCACATTGATAACAGTTTGCGTTGCGACTAGGGCATCGTGCACGCTTGTGGTGAGACACACACTGGGGGCACGATTTACGAACATTTTTCTGAAATGAGCGTTGGCGCCCTTTATTCAAATCACTGTTTCTAATACGACGGGGCGACCTTTGTGTCGCACTTTTACACTGGCTACTGTTCACTGTCTGTTCAGCACGGCTGGTAGAAAAATAAGAATCACTAGTGCTATACTGAGAACTATGGCTAGGAAAGCGTCTGTTGCGGCACACTTAATTTACACTGTGGCTTTGCATTTCTACATCTGCTAAGTCAAAAGTATCATGCGCTTCTATAAGCTGCAGTACACTGTCTAATGAGGGGTCAGACTGTTTCAGAATTGCTGCTCTAATTCTGGGGTCCTGAATATTCTGCGTAATCGCATCCCTTAACATCACGTCACTATACGAAAGTCCACAAGAGCAAGTAAATTTACATTGACGGGTTAAGCCCTTCAATTCCGTAATCCACTCTTGGTGTGACTGCTGCGGTAATTTTTTTAAGTCTGAAAAATCGGTATCGTGCAGCGGCTACAAGAACTTTTCTCTCATAATGAGCATTCAGTGCATCTACAATTTGTTCAAAGTCTACATCACGAGGAGATGCGAGACGGAAAAGTTTTTGCAATAGTACGAAGGTCTGGGGGCCCACAATCGATAAGAAAAGGTTCTTCACTCTCTGACCTGTAATTTGATGAGCCGCGACGAGTTCTTGAAACTGTGCGAAATAGTCGCTCCATTCTTCCTCACGTTCGTTGTACTGGCGGAACGTCGGATGCGGTGCGGCGGCAGGTGTGGGCTGCTGATGCGACGGCTGTTGTTGAGTTGTCAACTGCGCCACCGCCTGGAGGAGTTGTGTTATTTGCGACGTCTGTAACTGAATAATTTCCCATAAGTTTGGGTTCGGGGTAGTGGCCATGCTGACCGAATGGCGCCGCGTATACAAGTAACTTATAACAAAACACAAATGCAATATGAAAGAGGACTCGCTCTGCAACAAAAAAGTCCACAAAACACGCAACTGAATATGTTCCCCCAAAATTCTTATAATAAGGGTGGGTGGGCTGGAGCAATTTCTACGTGCTCCGACTGCTGCTGCTGTCTGGCTGCTGCAAGCGGGCTGGTCCACGGTTCGTCTATCACTCCTCGTCGCCACTTTTGTCCCAACTTCGTCGCCGCTTTTGTGTCCCAGGCTCGTCGTAGGTGTCGGTGGCCGAGTGGACTGTGACCGACACAGGAATAAAGAGAGCACGCTGGTGCAGGTACGGAGGGGAGCAGCCAGAAACTATAAACACTAGAGTAAATTAGAAAGATATATATTGCACAGAATGTAACAATACTTAACTTTTACATAGTACTGCAGAATGTTGATACATAGTTGTTAGAGGCCTGCCAAGTGCCTGTACAATAGCAAAGTCTTCACTGGTGCCTATCTGATTACGAAGGTCCTAACTGGTTGCTATCTCAGTCCGAAGTGACCGGTGTCTTTCCGTGGTGGCCACAAACGGGGTTGCAGCAGAGGGCGCTCGTGGCTGTCGTCGTGAGAACGCCGCGCCGTGCGTGCATGGCGGCGCGCGGCGAAAGTAGGTGGCGCGCACTTTGTACTTGTGCGACACCACAGTTAATATGGCATTTGTAGACATTAGATTATCATTTATCGTACGAAGAACGATGTGTTTTTCGTAATTGCTCAGTGTGCCGTTGCTTTCAAAAACTGTAAGTTACAATAAGGAAATTATCAAATACGCGAGGAATTTCACGTGACATCTCCGAAAGGCTGGTTTCTTTAATTCAATGGAGGGTGTCAAATCTCCGTTATTTTTGCAAATATGTCTCAAACGATACCAGATATGAAAAATACATAACGGAGATAAGTTGTAGAGAATTTTCTCCTCTACCAATTAGATTATTCAATTTTCGTGTCAGATGAATTGTTAAGCCGTTAATTTCACTTAAATTTCGAGCTGTCAAAAGACGATCGCAAAGACCCACTTTTAGTGTTACTACCGTAATTTAAAGTGGGCCAAAATATTTGTAATTCTTATGGGACCAAACTGCGTTGGTCATCAGTCCCTAGACTTACAAACTACGAGTTATGTCCACAAAGTAAGTTCCATTTGGTTATATAAAACAAACGTGTACAGATACAGAAAAAATATTTATTGTAAAAAAATATACAACAATTAAACTACTTGACTACATAGCTTCCGAAATTTTGTAGGCATTTGTCATAGCGTGGCAGAAGTCTTTGTATGCCATCTTCGTAGAAGGTTGCCGCCTGTGTATTCAACCATGTGGTAACATGTTCTTTCAGCTCGTCATCATCGCTGAAGTATTGACCACCATGATCAGGTTTTGGGTGCAAGAAGATAATCGCTAGGAGTGAAACTGTACGGAGGATGATCAAACACATCCCAGTGAAATTCCCGTAAGAGTCACATTCACCTTGTGAGGTGGGGCGGCAACGTGAAGGGAAGAAGAAGACTCCTTTCATCTCTTCTTACACCTAAAATCTGTCCTTGGTGGTCAACACTTCAACGATGATGAGCTGAAAGAACATGTTTGCCACATGGTTGAATACACAAGCGGCAACCTTCTATGAAGAAGGCACACATAAACTTGTCCCACGCTATGACAAGTGCCTCCAAAATTTCGGAAGTTATGTAGAAAAGTAGTTGAAAAGTTACAGATTTTTATACAATAAATATATTTTCTGTATCTGTTCACGTTTGGTTTATATATCCAAACGGAACTTACTTTGTGGACATACCTCGTACTTAAACTAATTTAAACTAACCTAAGGACAACACATACATCCATGCCCGTGGCAGGATTCGAACCTCCGACGCGGGAGGCAGCGCGATCCGTAATGTGGCGCTCCAGACCGCTCGGCTACTCCCGCGCGGCAGTCGTCTGCAAGTTGTGCCAGATATCGACGCCAATGACGCCTGTCACTTTTGACTCTGGCCTCAACTTTTAGGCTGGAGGTTTTAGTGTATTAAAGAATGGCTAACTGATAGCTTTTGGGGAGTGATTGGAGAAATCAAGAGTACACGCAGCAGGTTTCGTCTCCAGCCTCACAAATTTACTTCCGTCAGTAACTTACCTCGTTTCCTACTTTCCAAACTTCACAGAAGCTCTCCTGCGAAACATGCAAGACTAGCACTCCTAGAAGAAACGATATGGTGGAGACACGGCTTAGCCACAGCCTAAGGGATGTTTCCCAGGAGAGCTTCTGTGAAGTTTGGAAAGTAGGAGGCGAGGTACTGGCGGAAGTAAATTTGTGAGGCGGCATCGTGAGTCGTGTCAGGATAGCTCAGTCGGTAGAGCGCTTGCCCGCGAAAGGAAAAGGTCCCAGGTTTGAGTCCCGGTTCCGGCACACAATTTTAATCTGTCAGGAAGTTTCAAAATGTTCAAAAATGTCCAAATGTTTGTATAGCTTATGGGACTTAACTACGGGGTTATCAGTCCCTAAACTTACAAACTACTTATGAACTTCTTAATACTAAGGACGACACAAATATCCATGCCCGAGGGGGTATTCGAACCCCCGACCGTAGTGGCCGTGCAGACCGTGACTGGAGCGCCTCAGTCCCCTCGGCCACCGCGGCCGGCTTCAAAATGTTCCAGTGTTTATAAATCTAACACTTGGTCATCAGTCCGTAGGCTTACATACTATTTAAACTAAATAATACACACACACGCACACAGACACACAAAAGATCAAACAAACAAACACGCCCATGTTCGACCGAGGACGCGAACCTCTGGCGGGAGAGATAGGGCAGTCCGTAGCATGATGCCTTAGCCACGCAGCCATTCCCGCGCGGCTTTCCTATTGCCTAGTAAGCGCATGGTCGGCCATGACCTAGTCGTTGCATGTCTGATAGCATCGACACTTACAAGGCTGCATTCGCCTCGTTCCAAAGTTGTTGTGTGGTGGCTGGAGCTGGGTCACAGCGCCAACTAGTCGTTTCACCGTATCCAACACATTTTCGATTGGCGACAACTCTGGTGATCTGATACCATTAGGCCACGTCTTATTGCTGCAATATGCGGCCGTGCACTGTCTTGCTGAAAAATGGCGTCTGGGGTGTTGTGTAGAAAGGATATGACTGCAGTTCGCAGGATCTCACTCACCTACGTCATAGACGTGTCCTGGACACGCAGTAGCTGTCGTTTGTGGATGTATCGAATAGCAAACCACACCATAGGGCCTTGAGGTGGTGCTGTATATCTTATGACAAGGCAATCAGTGTGATGCTGCTTACCATGTCTGCGGCGAACCAAACTGGGGCCATCATTTTCAAACAACGGATGCCATTTCTGTCTTCAGTGACGCCATTCTTAACACCATTGCCATCTAGCATGTTTCTGATATTTCTGCACATAGGCCGTAGTAAAGAAGGAACAGACTGTGGTAGCCAACGAGCTAAAATTTCATATACTGGCGATAAATCCGCCATGTTTGGGACAAATTGAACTGGCGTGCGCCATGTTATTTGTGGTATCGGCTGACAGCTGGTATATCTCACCATCTCGGGAATTTTTACCTATTTACAGTTCCACGTTTTAAAGAAAGATTGACTATTGAATACATATGTGCATCAAGTTCCGCCAGACTTTCCCGAAGCTGCGAATTGATGAGCCTGGTAGCACATTTCCTAAAAATTCGATAATGAAATATCACCAACTTGTCAATATTACAGTTACATTTCTAAGTATAACAATTATCTGAGAGTTGCAATAACAACGAAAGTGCCGCAGCGGATATACTTGTGTTGATTTTAATGCAAGTACATGGTCCAAACGAGCTGCTAAACATGCAGTGAACAGTAATTGTTATGACGAACAATCATGACTATGGATGTTCATCTGCTGTTAATGTGTTGTAACAACGACTTTCATAAAGTCTAGTATACACTTATCTCTTATTTACTAAACCTATGAAGTCTACAAAATTGTAAAATCCCTGTTAAAGGATTTAGTTGCAAACATTCGTGGTCGAAATTTGAGTACGAAGACGAAGGTGACAACAAAATAAATGCGCCTATGTCATCTGCCACAAAAGAATTCCACGTGGAAATAAGATGTTAATAACTTTCCTTGTTGCGATGCTGAAACAAGAAACGTTTGGTACGTGAAATTTCAGTACAAAGACGAAAGTGACAACAGAATACTGCAATCAAAAAAATTGCCTGGGTCAGCTGCCGCAAAAGCATTTCACGTATCATTAATTACCTTCGTTGTTGCCACCCTGAAATAAGTACATATTTCTTGCAAAGAACACAAGCATGTACAAGAGAAAAAATTCTAGCCGTCACTACTGCTTCCACACATTGCACTGGTTGCATGTCAACCATGCTCGATCAAGTAATGTCAACAACAAATAAAATATTTTTTCGGCAAGGCAAAGGAGTTTGGTCTTCTGTGAAACTGATAAGCAGGTTGAAACTCGTTCATCATTCTGAGGTGGCAATAGAACACACTAAAAGAAAAGCTGAAGTTTCACATTTCACGCTTATCCCTTAAACTGGAGGAAGAGACACACGTGCCGTTGTTTTATCACGGAACATGGGTTGATAAGGAAGACCTAGTAATGGGCTTCCCTGGTGTAGAGAAGTGTCTGAGAGCGTTGAAAACAGATAAGGATATATGTCCTAATAGCCAATCTTTCTCCAGCCCAAAGTCTCAAGCGGCTTGAAAAAGAGTGAAAGTGTCCCTCTTTTCTAAGAAAGGTAAAATGAACGGGCCCGCATAGAGACAGACGATTAACATGAGGTGTGGATTCTCAAAAGTGTGGTTTCATGAACCACAGGAGCGACAGAAGAAGAAATATCCCAAAAACAAACCAACACTAGGAGGAAAACCAAGCTTTTTTATCTTTTATTTTTTTCTTTGTGTGTACTTCAAAGGAACTGCAGGATACGTAATGTTAAGCTTCACTCTTTGGGAAGCTAAGTGCCATTAGTTAGGAATTTTATTTGACTGAGATCAAACAAGGCAAAACATTTGGTGATCTTGCATGAAGTACTTACTTCGATTTTGTGCATTTAAATGCTGAACACACTTAGGCATAATTTATCAGCTAATATTTTACAGGAAATACACACTAAATACGACACATACTTAATACAACACAACATACGATACACAGACCACTGTCAAGTCTACTGATCACCAAAAACATGGCAACTGAGTTTATTCAGGTCACCGCAAAGAGCGCTGTAGCTCGTGTGTTAGCCACTCTATGGAATTTTAGCTCGCTGGTGGTAGCGAACGACGGGTTCCATTGTAGTTGTGTTGAGACAGAACGAAAGAGGACGCAGTATATCTGTCCTGCAGTGCTTTTCGGATGAAGGTGAGTAAACAACAAAAGCGTGATCTTTTGCAGAAAAGCGCTGGACATCCACCCAACAACGGAAAATTGTGTTCGCTGCTCTTCTGGCAGAATCAGTGAACATAGCGCTAAACTTTTATAGGGAGTAAAACTTCTACATAGTATAACGATCCAAATAAGTCACCATTGCTATATATGAACGTAAGCCCGCACATACACGATAATATAACGTTGAGAGTAATACAACACTCCCAACAACAGAGAAATCAGTTCTATAGTTTTTTGCTACAACTGAGCCAGGAAGTAGCTTGAACACTTCAACACAATCGCGTTTGGATGAAACAATAATTATCTTTACAAAAATATCCCTATATCAAAGAGTCGGCCTCGCGAGAATGGCACTGAAGTTCTAGGCGCCCTGTTAGAAAATGTACCGCCGGTGCCGCCGGAGATTCTAGTCCTTCCTCGGAAATGTGTGTGTGTGTTTTCCTTAGGATTGGTTGAAGTTAATTTCAGTAGATTCAAATTCTAGGGAGTGATGAGAACCTTTGTTTTTGTCCCATTGGTTTACAAACATTTGATTTTTAAAATGTCGACAGAAGTATAACGCCGGCCGCGGTGGCCGAGGGGATTGAGGCGCTCCACTCACGGTCTGCACGGCCACTACGGTCGGGGGTTCGAATCCCCTCTCGGGCGTGGATATTTGTGCCGTCCTTAGGATTAGCTAGTTCATAAGTAGTTTGTAAGTTTAGGGACTGATGACCCCGTAGTTAAGTCCCATAGACTTTACAAACATTTTTAGAAGTATAACACAATGAGAATCGTTATTGTCTACGAAAACTATTAAAGCTACCAAATTGGCATCGTAATCAAAAGACACAACAGCAGAATTATACGATCGAATTACTGTTGTATATGTCACTGAATCACTGTGATTCAGATGTTTTTATATTTAGTACATGATCATTCATACTTTCAGATAATGTCCTAATGCTTGGAACACAGAAATGTAACTGTTACTCTGTTTCTTCAATCAAGAGGAAATCTTTATTTATAAAGCACAGTGTCTGTGTGTTTGTGGGTACGTGTTGTTGCATACAAATCCACCGTTCTGTTCCAGTATTTACAAAATTTTGTACAAGTAAGCTCCAATCAATTAGGATGGTGCCATAAGTGTAAGAACCAAGTACAACACATTGTTCTTGAGATATGATGTCATAAACAGTGATAGCCACGAAAAACTTCTACAATATTGCACATATTATTTTATACCATTTTTTTTAACAAGATGACCTTGTGAAATATATAAGTGACCAGATGATGGTGACACAATTCACCGAAACCGGTCGTCATTGAATAAATTATTAATGTGCGATTTTGGCATTTCATTTTGAAAACTATATATATTGAAAAATATGTTTGGTTTCTGAGCGTGGCATTTGTTCATAGAGAGTATTTCAAGCAATGTTAGCTTTTTGCCTTTATTTGCTCTGTGGAGAACATCACATTTAATGTCAAAGGCATGTACTCTCCGCTAGGCACCTTTTGGTGGATTGCAGTGTATGTATGTAGATGTAGATTTTTCTAGTGTCTATTCACGTTTGGAATTGATTTTTTTTCAAATAATTATTGATGTTAACGTTTTGAAGATACGATATAATTAATGTCAAGAAATACGAATGACCTGATATAATAGCTGTTGCTCACTAAACCTACTTCTGTGTGGAAGAATTTAGTTCCACTAGAGCAGTGATTTCACCTTTTTTGAGCTTAGGGTGCATTAAAGGGCAGCAAATAATTGTGTACGCAATATACACACATTTCTCAGGTATATTTTACAACAGCGAACAAGGGAAATAAATAGTGAAAAAATAACAAGTAATTTTAGTTTGAATTTCGTTTCCAGACTACAGAAAATACAACTTATATTAATAGAAAAGATACCTTATCGAAATATGGACAATTAATTTTAGGTACAAATGTGAGAAATTAATGAAGCACGATTGTCATCCAAATGCGGTGACCAAGTGCCATGCTGCCTCCTACCCTGCCAAGACGAAAGGCAAGAGAAACTATTAAGTGAAACGCACTGAAATGAAATAACGCAACAAAACTAACGAATAATTCAAATTATAGCACTGCGATACAAATGAAACGTATGTTACATTTATTTTTTGTAATGTTTATGAGAAGCAGGAGCCTGATATGTCCTCGTGATTACTCCATTGTTTAGAGATTGAAAGAAACTATTTCTTCGTCAGTACACTGAAAATTTTCTCTCTTTTTTACATTTAATCGTGCGTCCAGTAAATCCTAATTCACATAAATGTAGCGTCGAAAATTAAATATTCAAAGCTTCTTTAGATATCGACTCATATTTTTCTTTTATAGAAATCGAGAATCTTCAAGAGATGTTAAGTTATCCTAAAATATTACAGGGCGCATCCGTAAGTGTTCTAGGGCGTACCAAAGCGCCCTGAATTGCACTTTCAGAACCCCTGCCCTAGATCCATCTACGTCTTGATTAAGTCTGCATGTTGTAGTGCAGTGAGTGTTATAGTACAACGTTACCGAGATACGTTTCTAGATTAACCTCGCTGTTATGTATTAGCCACCGACCTGACTTACAGGTTAATTAAGTGAAGGACTGAAGATAAGCAACTGAAAACCGGAAAATGTATAAATGAAACATCTCAAAAATTTGAAAAAGTTCTTCAAAATCGCCTAATGAAAAACGTGGGCAAGAAACATATATCACCAATTTTAGTATTTATGACACATGAATTTATAATATTCTTTACAACTGTCTTATAAGAAAACTGGACTACGTAGAAGTGGACAAATGTATTTCATTGAGCGTCATTTCACTTATTGGCAAAATATGTGAAACCTAGGAACTGAAACCAAGCAAGAAAACCATAAATAAATCTGATACAGACTCGAAAGTGCTTCTGCTCTATATAATTCGAAATAGCAATTAATTAACCTTTCGAGAACGGCACAAAATTAAAATATTGTAGTTAATTGCTTACATCAATAAAACTGGCTCTTTGACATGAATATTCAAAATTTAATTTAACAAACGAACAGCAAACATAATTTACCTTCTCAGGACGAGGACCGAAATAATGAACAAAAACGTACAGTAAACGCACTATTTCATTGTACTATGCAAGATGGAACAGCGCTGATTTTTCAGTGTGCAGTATGCCATGGCCACCGACATTAAGTCATCTTAGTAACTGATAAGTTTATTTAGCGCCATCTTCTATTTCCTGGCTGGACTCTAAGTTCGGTTGTTAGGCGCATTGTAACATATCTATCTCTATAAATGTGGATATAAGTTCGGTGTACGTTTATCACGTCTGAATCACAAGTCATAAAGAGCTAAAACTTTGTACAGTTACTAATGTCTTACCGGTGAAGGCTTTAGGTACGGTTTTATGGCGATCGGATAGCTATTTATCTATATATATTAATGTGAATGTCTGTTCTGTGTACGCTTATCACGTTCGAACGACAAGACGCAGAGACTTAAATATTTGTACAGAGAGTATATGGGGATGGAAAGTTATCGGTGTAAATAAAATTCTACGTGTGTGTGTTAATATTTCGCTCTGCAGCAAAACTACAGAACGCAAACGAATGGTCTATGTGTAATTGTTGTCCGAAGTCTCCCGTTGTACACCATAGCAGTTCCATGCTGATAGCTATAACGGGGTGGAAGATATGGTGGTTGAAAGTCGACGAATTATAAAAAAAAATCTGACTGAAGTCCAGCGATGACGTTTGTGACTCTATAGCAAGGAGTTTACATGCAGACATATAGACCATATCTTTGGTCTATGCGTACTATAATATCTTCCGCTCTTTCTCTGTAAGGATTAGCATACGAATAAGGAAATATAAGAATAAATAAATAAAGCAGTAAAAAAGAAATTTCTTTTAATACATCTCTTTTAAAAAAATCGATTAATCATTAATCATTTATTTGAATTTTGATTAAAATTTTTGTTTCTAATGAAGGTATTGTATTTCATATCATCCTTCAAAACCATCTATCATAATCAACCAACACGCGAGCGGAGCCGCGGGTTTAAGCTAGTAGATCATATAGATGAGAAAAGTTACCTAATAGGAATGCACATTCCGTATGAAGGAAAAATTCCACCGCCCTTTCTTCTTCAAAATAATAAGTAAGAATAAATTACAAGGATCCCACCATCCATCATAAAAATCTATTGAAATCAAATGTTTCTCAAGCTAATTGATTAAACTGCTGAGGTCATCAGTGCGTAGACTTAAAAACTACTTTAACTTGAGCTGAAAACAACACAAAACAACAACAACAACAACAACAACACACACAAACACACACACACACACACACACCACACACACACGAGTCCTCCCTTGCGCATGGCACTGTGTATCGTCCTTATGTTAACTTAAAGTTAGTAGAATCGGCCTTATTACTCGAATGTATGAATGGGTATCACAACTAAATCTCAGTCGGGGTCCTCGAAGTACCTGTAAAACACCAAACACCCAACTTCAGCTATACTCAAGCGTTTGAATAAGTACGGAGACTGATTCAACATTCATTTAAACTTGTACTCATCTTGACACACTTCAAAGAACAATATTACGTTGTGCACGCAATCCGACAAGTTTGCATTCCAGTAAGACTCGGAAGCCAAAGGGTGATTTCTACAATATCTGTAGAAAAATCTGAAGACCAGTTAGTCTTAAATGTTTCCAAAGTATTAATAATCCACTGTTCATGAAAAGTCATTACCATCACAAGCAAAATATTGTGATACGGTAAACACATTGACATTATACCAAAAAATGTCAAAATATAATTTTTTTTCAAAAGAGAAAATAAGGGAAAGTCAAAATTTCTTCACCGATGTAACACCGTAACGGTTCCACGACGACACAGAGGTGTTGAACATTGAATGCCATGCATGGAGACCATGTTTCCCAACGGTAGTTGCATTGTTATCAGTGAGACCATTTCACAAAATAACTCTACAGATCTGAACGCGATCAAATAAATCCAGATTCAGACAAAATTTCTTCGGTCAGGAACTAAAAGTTTTTCGTGGGTTCCTTGAAAACAGGCGGGTGTTTGAAGATGTAATATCAAAATAGTGAAAAATGTTTTGACAATAGACACTGTTATTTGTTCTCAAAAAGATGGTAGCCATTGGAGTACTGTTACCCACACTTAATATCTCTGAATAATTATGGTAGTCTACATCCTATTGAACCTATTGACTGTATTCGTCTCTCCGCTTCCCTATACTAGTTTTACCCCACAAACATCGCTGCAGTACCAAACTGACGATTCCTTGATGCCAAAGAATTAGTCCCACCAATCGAAATATTCCTTTAGCAAAAATTCTCCAATTTTTTTTTCTACAAATCTGTTCAGCTCATCCTCATTCGTTACGCGATCTACCAATCTAATACTTAGTTTTCGCCTGTAACACTACATCATAAAGACGCCAGAAACTGCAGTCGCATGCTGAAGATTAGATGGGTAGATCGTTTAAATTCATCAAGGCATCATCAGTGGGATTAAAATCTCAGAGACTGAGGGGCGAATACAGCAAGCAGACTCAAAAGTATACCTCTCATATTCAATGTCCTTTCAAGACACTGTCGATTCCGTTAAACTGCTCTTCCAGGTCCTTTACTGTCGCTGACGGAATTGCAGTATTATCGACAAACCGCAAAAAAAATATCGTAATTATAATTTTTGACTGTATTTTTTATACTTTTCCTTTTACAGTTTGCGATGCCAGTCCCGTTCGAGTCCTCGATGAGGCACGGGTGTGTTTTTTGTCCTTAACATAAGTTAGTTTAAACAGTTTAGAGATCGATTACTTGAGATTTGGAACCTTAGATTTATAAACATTTGAACAATTTGCATATATCTAATATAGAAATTGGCCCTTTCACAGCCACACGGTGTTGACTGCGATATCTTTTATCTAATACATAAAAATGAATGTTTGTGTGTTCGTATTTTATGCGCGGCCGTACCGTTCAACCGATTGTGGTGAAACTTTGTCAACTGGTGCGATGGTCATAGACACCATTAAATTACCGGGCGACACATAGTTCAGGAGAGATGACGTCATAAACAATGAAAAGGGCGGAAAAGTGCTTCATCATGCGACGTCTGCTTCTAAACCAATGTACCGATTTCAACCAAATTTTGTAAACATTCCTTCCATAAGGTAACAATTGACGTAGAGGTAAGAACTGCTTACGAGATATAGTTCAGGAGATATGACGTCATACACAATTATATGGTTGAAAATCTGTGGCGTCATGCAACATCCTAAAATCTTCATGTCATTTTGGACACTTGGCCTTCAAAACTAAAGTTATTGTTACATAAAATTTTGGATGGTGTATAACGGGGTATACTTTACATATGGACTATGTCAGATTCTACAGTGTATCATTATGAAATTTTTAAATATGGTTAACAGTATTAATGTATTCATATTACCTACAATCATTTCAAATACTTACCGTGACTAAACAGTTAATTTTTAGATTTCGGCGAAATTTCGAATGAAATAAAATTTCTGAAAATTCTAACTCTCTCTGACGGTGATAAACATCAAAAAAACATTTAAAACATAAATATTGTTCACACCATGTAAGTTTTATGTAAGCAATTTAAAGTAAGAAATTTAAAGTATGAAATTAACAAAGAAATATGCTTCAGTGGAACGCTTGCTTCATTTACATTTTTAAATGACTCTTTTTGGCTGTCATTATTGATACCAAGCGTACCGAATCGTTGGTGGTGAAAACCACCAGCAGAATTTATTGTAACCAACGTGTTACCAACAACGTTTCAATGCGAATATGAAAATAAATACATAAATCTAATACGAGGCGCGTCCAGAAAGTAAGTTCCGTTTGGTTATATAAAACGAACGGGTACAGATACAGAAAAAATATTGATTGTATAAAAATCTACAACTGTTAAACTACTTTTCTACATAGCTTCCGAAATTTTGTAGGCAATTGTCTTAGCATGGTACAAGGTTTTGTGTGCCTTTTTCATAGAATGTTGCCGCCTGTGTATTCAACCTTGTGGTAACATGTTCTTTCAGCTCGTCATCATCGCTGAAGTGTTGACCACCAAGGACAGATTTTAGGTTTAAGAAGAGGGTTACTATAAAAAAATTTTTTTTCACGATAATGCCTGACCTCTCACACCGAATGTGACCAAACAATTCTTACGGAAATTTCAATGGGACCTGTTTAATCATACAGCTCGGACCTCTCTCCTAGCGACTTTCATCTCTTCTTACACCTAAAATCTGTCCTTGGTGGTCAATACTTCAACGATGATAAAGAGGTGTTACCACGTGGTTGAATACACAGGCGGCAACCTTCTGTGAAGGATGCATGCAAAAACTTGTGGCACGCTATGACAAGTGCCTACAAAATTTCGGCTGTGATGTGGAAAAGTAGTTTAAGAGTTGTAGAATTTTGTGCAAAAAAAATTTCTTCTGTATCTGTGTACAATTTCATTTTATTATCAAACAGATCTTACTTTCAGGACATGCCCCGTATATAAAAAGTAGTGTTTGTCTTTTTGTTCGTATTTTATGCACGGCCACACCGTACATTCGATTGCGATAAAATTTGAATGAAATTTGGAGTGGAGGTAGCTTATGTCCTGAAATAATGCATGAGCTACCAATTAGGAAGTCATTTTACGGTGCATGATGGAGGATACCTTACAGTGTGTTAACACATTTGTTACTCTTCAAGCTGAATCGGTTGAACAGATTTGAATGAAAAGTGCAATGAAGACAGCTTACACTCCGAATTAATACATGGACGTCCAATAATAAGCCTTCGTAAGTGCATGTCGGAGGCTGTTACAACAAACATCCGAATTTTTTGATGGGTCACCATAAAAATCATCACATAAAGGAGATTTACTCATTGAATTTAGCATGGCGGAAGGTACCTTGCGACTTTGACACCGTTTGACGAGTCACCAAGAAACTTAGCGCATATGTGTATGTTTTCATATATAGGAGGGAGAGGAGGAGACGGACAGAAAAGGGAGGGAAGGGGCAGAGAGGATAGAGGAGGAGATGGACAGATAGAGGGGAAAGGAGGAGAATGAGAGGAGGGAAATGTTATTAGAGAGGTGAAAGGAGATGAACAGAGGAAGGGGGAGGAGGAAATGGATAGAGAAAGGGACCGGAGGAAATGGGAAAAGTAGTAGGTGAAGAGAGAGAGAGAGAGAGAGAAAGAGAGAGGAGGTGAACAGAGAGAGAAGAAACCAGAAGGTGATCATAGAGAGAAAATGGAAGGATGGATGTACTAATGGAAGACTGCTGTAATAAATAACTACCCGGGCGACGCCGGGTTTTCAGCTAATAGAAAGTAAAATTTTGTTAGAAGTTATTGAAAATGATGAGTGTCATTGTGATGTGTTAGTGTACGTAAGCCCATAATGCAATCTGTAAATTCACCACTAAACGTAACCTGGAAATTTTGGAAGAGGAAGTAAACGGAAAATGGAAGTTTTTTTTAACGAGTCGTAAACAAACAAACCTTTATTTAAAATTTTACATTAGTGTATACTGTTCATTGTTGCATACTGTTGCACTTCACAAGTTGTAACCAACTTTACTGGCAATAGTATTGCATATAAATGTGAAACTGTTATATATAATATCTGGTAGGGTTAAACAATCCACATAGATAACAGTATAAAAATGTATTGTATGCAAACTACATCTTGTTGACTCTTTTGTAATTTGTCAATGTTACTTTTCATGTAATGTATTTATACTGACGGTGACTTCTTGTTATTTTAGCACTGATAATGGCAGGTCAGTTGCCGAAATATAGATTTGCAAAATAAAGCATTTTCTTACAAATAACGACTGACTGCTGCAAAACATCGGTTTGGTTAAAATAAAAAGATGTCTGCTGTATTCCATCCGCTACACAGTCGGATAGGAGTTGTAGTGTATAACTGCAGAAGAATTTAGATGTGGGCCGCTCTGACATTTGTGTAAATTGCGTAAAATGGACTTTTCGGATCGCCTGGACGCGCGCCTTCTTTGTGAGTGGATCCCGCGCGGCTGTTTTCGCGTTGACGTCGGCTGCGCTAAACGTTATTTTTACCCCAGCGCGCCCCTGAGCCGCTGGCAACCCGCGCGGCCATTGTGCGGCGCGGGTTGCAGAGTCGGCAGGCGCAGCCATCAATCAGCGGCCCGGCGGCAACAATGGCGCCTGCGATAGGGCGTCGCGGCCACCATTCATTACCAGATAGTCGCATTGTTATGTTCTATTAGGCGCCGATATCGCGACAGATAAAAGGCCCCGACTGCGCGCCGGCTTTCCTGGCCCGCAGCTGCTGCGGCCCGAAAGATATCTCGCGCCAACGGCTGTCGCCCGCATTCTGCTCGCCTCGTCTCGTCCGCAGTGACAACGCGTTCGTTGTTTGCGGTGCTGCCAACGGCAGATGATCCATTTAGTTTGACGAATACGCAGGTTAGCGTTTAGATATGTGGGCGTCATATGGTTGCTATAGTCGCATCTCTGGCGTGACTCAAATGTAACGTAATGCAAAAACATATATAGGAACCATCCTCTGTTATATGAAAACGCAATTTTTATTTCCATAAAATATCTAGGAATAGACAGAAGAATCTATTTGAAGTGGAACCTAATCGAATAAATTTAATCGTGCATATGGTGAATGCGAAACAGATTCACTGGAAAAATACTCAAAAAGTGTATTCCATCAAAGGAAGTAGCTTAAAATACCATTTAAACATTACACTTCTATGCCACAGGAGCTATATCATAATATTTGTTTATTTTGTACAACTAGTTTTAGGTTGATCGGGGTTGATTGGGGTCCTTTGGTTTGGAGCCGAGTGGAGGGTCTGAACCAGAGGCTTCGCCGACTCTGTGACAGTCATGGCTGCAGATTTCTGGATCTGCGTTATCGGGTGGGAATTGTAGGGTGCCCCTAGATAGATCAGGGGTGCACTACACTAAGGAAGCGGCTACTCGGGTAGCAGAGTACTTGTGGAGTGCACATGGTTTTTTTTTTTTTTTAGGCTAGGTGCTAACTCTGATGAGCACTCGCCTGTCAGCATTCAAACAGCGAATTCAGGCCACGTTCGGAACAAAAATTCGAACATCAAAATATTAGCCGCGAACTTACAGAGTTCCCGAATTTGCAGCGCTGCATGGAAGTTATTGCGCTCAGATAGTTTTAGGCACCGAAAGCTGGCTAAATGATGATGTGGCAAGTTCAGAAATATTTAGCGAAGCGTGGAATGTATATCGGAAAGATAGATCTGATACAACTGGAGGAGGAGTGTTCATCGCTGTGGACAAAGATATTGTTTCTACTGAGATCGAGGTTGAAAGTAACTGTGAAGTTATCTGGGCACGTATAACAGGTTTAAAAGAAGTAAAGTTAATAGTTGGGTATTTTTACCGGCCCCCCAGTGCTGCTATAGCAGTGTTAGAATCATTCAAATAAAGTCTACACCAGGTAGTGCATAGGTATCCTGACCATGTAATATTAGTCGGAGGAGACTTCAACCTTAAGAGTATAGATTGGGACCTCGCTACTTACATTTCAGGCGGTACAGTCAAGCAGTCTTGCGAGCTACTTTTGGACACATTCTCCGAAAACTGTCTTGAGCAGTTAAACCGGCAACCCACGCGCAATGGAAATATTCTAGACCTTATAGCCACAAACAGGCCTGACCTCATTAACGATGTCTGTGTAGAGACAGGAATTAGTGATCATGATACCGTCATAGCGTCGATGGTGACCAAAGTTCATATACCAATCATGAAGGCTAGGAGCGCGTTTTTGTTGGGAAGAGCCAATAAGCAAATGTTACGATCGCACTTAGAAAATGAATGGGCATCGTTTAATTCCGGGACAGTGGATGTAGAGGAATTGTGGACTAAATTTACGTGCATTGTTAATAAAGGGTTAGAGAAATATGTGCCAGTAAAGACGATTAAGGATGGAAAAGATCCACCGTGGTATAATAATAATGTTAGAAAGCTGCTGAGAAAGCAAAGGCTGTTGCACTCTCGATTCATAAAAGAACACGCAAATGATGACAGGCAAAAGTTAGTAGAGATTCGTGCGTCTATAAAAAGATCGATGCGTGAAGCATACAATAATTATCACAGCCATACCTTAGCCAAAGACCTTTCCGAGAACCCGAAAAAATTCTGGTCCTATGTAAAATCGATAAGCGGGTCAAAGCCCACTGTTCAGTCACTCGTTGATCATTCCGGGGCAGTAATAGAAGAAAGCAAACGGAAAGCTGAAGTTCTAAATTTAGCCTTTAAGAAATCTTTCACGCAGGAGGACCGCACAAATGTACCATCATATGATCAACGTACTAATTCCGAAATGGGGGACATAGCAATAGGTATTTCCGGTATAGAGAAGCAGCTGAGAGAGCTAAATACGAAAAAGTCTGCTGGTCCGGATTGGAATACCAGTTCGGTTTTACAAAGACTATTATGCGGCATTGGTCCCCTACTTAGCTTGCATTTATCGCGAATCTTTACTTCAGCGCAAACTTCCTAGTGATTGGAAAAAAGCGCAGGTGACTCCCGTTTATAAGAAAGAAAAGAGAACTGACCCACACAATTACAGACCAATATCGTTGACATCAGTTTCATGTAGAATTTTAGAGCATATTCTCAGTTCGAATATAGTAAATTTTCCTTGAAACAGAAAAGCTTCTTTCCATGAATCAGCACGAGTTTAGGAAACATCATTCATGTGAAACTCAGCTTGCCCTTTTCTCACATGACCTCTTGCGAGCCATGGATGTAGGGCAACAGGCGGATTGTGTTTTTCTCGACTTCAAAAAGGCATTCGACGCGGTGCCACACTGCAGACTGCTAACGAAGATACGAGCTTATGGAATAGGTTCACAGATTTGTGACTGGCTGGAAGACTTCCTAAGTAATAGAACGCAGTACGTTGTTCTCGCCGCCGAGTGTTCATCAGAGACGAGTGTATCGTCAGGCGTGCCCCAGGGGAGTGTGATAGGACCGCAATGATTTTCTATCTATATAAATGATCTGATGGACAGAGTAAGTTATAATTTGCGGCTGTTTGCTGATGATGCTGTGGTGTATGGGAGGGTGTCGTCTGTAACTGACTGTAATAGCATACAGGATGACTTAGACAAAATTTCTAGCTGGTGCGAAGAATGGCAGCTAGCTCTCAATGTAGAAAAATGTAAGGTGATGCGCATGAGTAGAAAAAACAATCCTATAATGTTCGAATACAGCATCAGTAGTGAGCTTCTTGATGCGGTCGCGTCGTTCAAATATCTAGGCGTAACATTGCAGAGCGATATGAAATGGAAAGAACATGTAAGGACAGTTGTGAGTAAGGCGGACAGCAGATTTCGGTTTATTGGGAGAATTTTGGGAACATGAACTTCACCTGTAAAGGAGACCGCGTATAAAACGCTTGTACGACCACGTCTTGAGTATTGCTCAAGTATTTGGGACCCGCAGCAGATCGGTTTGAAGGAAGACATAGAGGCGGTTCAGAGGCGAGCAGCTAGATTTGTTACCGGTAGGTTCGAACAATGCACGAGTGACACGGAAATGCTCCGGCAACTCAATTCGGGATCGCTGGAAGAAAGACGACGTTCTTTTCGTGAATTTCTGTTAAGCAAATTTAGAAGGCTGGAATTTGAAGCTGAGTGTAGTACGATCTTGCTGCCGCCTACTTACATTTCGCGTAAAGATCACAAAGACAAGAGAAATTAGGGCTCGTACGGAGACATGTAGACATTCTTTTTTCCTCGTTCTATTTGGGAGTGGAATAGGAAAGGAAATGCCTAGTAGTGGTACAGTGTACCCTCCGCCACGCACCTTACTGTGAATTGCGGAGTATGTATGTAGATGTAGATGTAGAAAAGCTGTCTTTGGTGGACAACACTTCAACGATGATGACGAGCTGAAAGAAAATGTTACCACATGGTTCAATACACAGGCGGCTACATTCTATGAAAAAGCCACACAAAACCTCGTGTTTAACAGTTGTAGATTTTTGTATAATCAATATTTTTTCTATATCTCTACCCGTTCGTTTTATATAACCAAACGGAACTTACTTTCTGGAAGCGCCTCGTATTTTGTACAACTAGTATCCGTGAAACGATGTCATCATTTGCAAATACTTCTGTATCACCAAAGACATTTTTTAAACTTCTACAAAAAAAGCGTCACCCCAAAATTGTAGTACTGACTATGCTAATACAATTGAATAAAATAAAAATAATAAAAATGAAACATCCTGTCTAAAATAATGGTTTCCTAAATAAAGTTGTTACACAAGGCGATAGTAAATCACAAGCCGGAAAATAGTTGTGAACGGGGTACCCAGGCAACGTTGTCTTATTTAGGCGTAGCCGACCGCAGCGTCATCCTCAGAGTGTTTTCAAATTACGGTGTTTGTGTACGCATGTCTATACCAGTTCAGTGTAGATATAAACCCCCTAACTTGTTCTGTTTATAAAAAATATGTAGCATATGTAAAAATGTTGTGTAAATGGGATAAAAATTTGAAATATTTTGTAACAAAATTAACAAATATTTTTCATTATATATAAGTGACGAATAGATACTGCATATACATTTATTGTTTGTGTGTAATTATTAGTTTTTGGTATTGAAACTTCTGGAATCTCTTTATTTCACTTTATTTCACTGATACCCATATCGCCCTTTACTATTTTAGGGTATCATCAGTGGATTCTGTGCTCCGAAACTACTTTTTTTATTTAATACTGTAGTGTTAACAGATCATAAGCAATTCCATTCGTTTGCATAAAAACAGGGTAATCATGGCTTATAGTATATTTGTTGTTCTCTCCACGATGTCGCCACTCCACAGTTTATACCCTTTGTTGTTCAGTGTTTTCACTTTCTGGATATATTAGTTCACCGTTTCACATTTCAGAATTCGTTTGTTTCCCACTTGTTGCCATCTTAATTTAATGTGGGCGTTAGATGCATTTTTTGTGTTCACGAGAAAGATTGAGCAATATTTCATTGTGTGTATGTGTGTGTAATCTCGTACAGTAGAAGAAACTGATTTGTGTGTTGATGATTTGAGATTAAATTTCGATGTTTTGGGGGTGAGGGGAAGGGTTTGCTGGAAGAGTGAAGGAGGAGTGACATTTTTATTCTATATTTTAGTGTTAGCAGTATTGTGGATTTCATATTATGTGTTTGTTTATATCACATTCTGCAGGTTCGAATTGAGGAGCAAGTCTCCATGGTTAAGGTAACAGTCAGGACATCAGATTGTTGCAAAGCGATAGTAAAGATACAGTGAAATGTATTGCACTGCAGGCCTAAACATAAGTAAAAAGAACCGACAATGTAACACAGAAATAAGTTTAATTTGAAGAACTCGGGGGTAAATAATGATAACCCCAAATTTCGGATTTTTAATGTATTTGGTGCTAACAGTCATATCAGACAATGTTTCATTTTCTTCAAGTAGTACATGAAGCTGCAGAGAGAAGGCAAATATAAATATTAAATCATGTAATAGAAACTACCCTTCAAACATACATGTCGTCATATCGCAACACTTTATAAAAGAAGGTTATCATTATTTTCCACCGAGGTCTTCATTTCGCCGCGGTGGAGCGGCCGAGTGCATTTGGGCGTTATGCTACGATGCGCGAGGCCGTTCACCATCGGGGGTTCGAATCGTCCCTCGGGCATGGATGTTTGTGCCGTCTTTAGTATAAGCTAGTTCATAAGTATTTTGTAAGTTTAGGGACTGATGAACCCGCAGTTAAGTCCCATAATCCTTACAAACGTTTGAACTTTGGAATTTCGTCTTCATTTCTCCAATAATTACTAAACAGAATAGAAAGACTGAACTATCAGGAAACCTGTTTTGCCTTTAAAGTGCTAGGATTACTACTAATCTATTTCAACTTTTAAAGCAGTTTATTAAAATGGATAGGAAGAATACTGCAAATCTGTGTGGTACTAACTTTATGAAAGTTGCTAGATCTTGTGAATAACTGAACATTATTAACAGCAAACGACATGAAAGAAAATATGTATTGCGAGGGCAATCTGGCAACTACAAAACTATATGTTTTGTTCCGCGACGCTCATCTTAAATGATCGTTGAAATTCCTGCTCATTCCGCCTTCCACAGGACAAGTCGATAGTGAATAGTGGGAACATCGATGATGAAGACTGCGGCACTGTTGAACAGTTAATTTGCGAAAATGCCCTCCTTAATGACACAAAAAGTACTGAAAAGTCATTGGCGAGGAGTTGGCGAACAAGACAACGAGCATTGAGAACAATTGTGGCCGAACAACATGGGACTACGACAGCAAAAGCGGCTACAAAACCGAACACACACTTTATTAATTCTGTTTCGATCAAATGAGCTGGCTTTGTCTGCAGTCTTGCATTAACGCGAAGGCTGCAGGTTCTAAGCTCTCACTAACGGAAGCCAACTAAAATCTGCCAAGCAGGTGGTGCCACGATTACTAAATCTGGATACTTTATGAATAGAAATACATGGTATGGTAAATTGTAGTTTCCATTGCTTTCTTCAACGAACTGGGTCTATTTATTCAAACCCAAAAAGAAAGATTACTTTACATCATGTCTGCTTCAACTGTTTTTATTCATACCCTCACTGATCGGATGAATATCTCACGGCACTTGCGACCTTCCTATCGGTACCCACCAGTATGAATTGGGCAATAGATAACTCAGGATAGTAAAAGGTTTATGGCTCATTGTCTCTGTTCATATGTGTCAGCTTCTATGCCCTAAACAGCTACCGAAACTGTTTAAATAAGATCAATAATTAATCTGTAGTTTAGCCAGTCTATCAATCTGCAGAGGAAGACGCGAAAAGTACATTTAAACAAACAAACTAAAGCTCTAAATAACAAAAAAAATGGATTCTAAGATAAAGTAGTGATTCAATTAAGAAATAAATTTTTGAAATGGAGTTTATTACTGTCTTCGGACATGAAAATGCTAAGGTGGTCTTATTTTATACATCGGTAAATAAGTGAATATTTCCACAATTATTGTTGATTAGAGGCACAATAAGTATCATTCGCACTAGAGAGTAAAAGTTCCATAGGATCACTCCTAAATTAATCATGTCCATCAAAAATTGCAGTTCCAAATCAATCCGCTATTGATTATAGTATTTGTTATAAACTACAGTTTGTCATCACACGAGTACATGATTGCTGAATTATCACAGTTCCACAGCCCTACTACTTTCCATAATTTACTACTTTACACCAGAGACTAAGTTCTGCTGTCACTGTCCCGTAAATTTTCCAAGTCCACACATGCCTATCTCTTCAAATCACAAGTTCGTAACGCGGCTTCCGACCGCCCAGTGTCACAACCTTTCAGCACAACGTCCAAGTTACGAGTCTCTTCCCATGCGTTCGAAAGCGTGCTCTCCCTGCTCCAAAAATATGTATCCTTCCGCGCATCCTAACGCCTCATTTTTAAATTTAATTTTTCTTCTAAAATATTATACGTTTGAATATTACAGAATTAAATGCTTTGGCCACCTCCCTTCAAATGTTTACATTTAAGAAACAAATACATATTTAACAATATTAAAATTGGTTGAGACTGAAGCTCTTTGCTCAGGTAGCTATTAAGCGTGGCGTCTCACTGTTCAAATATACTGCCGCTGTTGAAATATAGTTACACAATTAATATTTAATTTATCATGGCTTTTTATACAAATATATCCAGTTATTGTCCACAAATACTTACAATTGTTTATATATAAATTATCTGCTGAATATCTACTATTTTTAGTCGGCCATATAATATTTAAGTGGCTGTCTACGACATAAAAGACGAACTTTACTAAGAATAATATTAAATACAATAAAATACATATATAAATAAATGCACTTTGATGGGTTCATGTTTTGTGTTTCTGTGGTGGCATCTATGTTCTGACACAAGAATATTACTACCTCAACAAAAAGCAGAATAAGAGAGTAAAACAAAGTTTATTGAAAGAATACGGAAATAACGTGGTACGTCTTTTAAGATAGGTAGCGTGGTGCAATGCTGCCCAATTGTTTCTTAAACCATTACTGATAAACACTAGGTATCAATAATTGTAAATGGAAGTCTTATAATATTATTATTATAGTATTGAAATATTTCTGCTTTTTATCTGTAAGGTATATTGAAATTATAATTACGGCGTTTGATTCTCACAAGTCTCCTGAATCGATTCATATATTTGCCGTATGATCATTCCCTGATTTCACATGTGTTTGTAAAATAATGTGTGTGGCTATATTGCAAACTGCGTTAGCCGCCCTCGCTGATACAAGAGCGCCGTTTCCGGTTTCCGAGCAGATTAGGGTTTTATAACAATCTGTATTCCATTCTCCAGGTCCATATTTTCTAACTATCTGTATTCCATTCTCTAGGTCCATATTGTTTGCCGGCCATCTCGGGAATCCAACAGCTTGCCAAAACTCGCTAGTCACATGGAAACAATCAGATTTCCCCTTTATCTGTAATGTCACAAACTGACAACAAACTGCTTTCTATATGGCAATTCTGGGAAACATTGGCGTGTTACAAAGTAACAAGACGTTCTTGCACACAGAAGCCTAGGAGGGCTTACTACAGCATCAGTAAGTTAACAAACGACAGCAAAGTGGCCATGTCACATCGTAAAGATATCTTAACAGAGAATTTGGAACAAAATTATAGCTCCGATATCGGTATTTGGCGGTTTATTTTGTACAAGAATGAATAACGCTCTTCTGAAAGTATAAAGATACTTTACGAATGTGTTCTTCAAAGAGTGACAGGTGTTTTCAAAGCCAATGGTATGCCAATGGCTTCCGAATAAATAAGTATGGCATGTTAGGTGCTGATTTTATCTTGTCTACATCTTCATCTACATCTGCACACATACTCCGCAATCCACCGTAAGGTGCGTGGCGGAGGGTACACTGTACCACTACTAGGCATTTCCTTCCCTATTCCACTCCCAAATAGAACAAGGAAAAAAGAATGCCTATATGCCTCCGTACGAGACCTAATTTATCTTATGTTATCTGTTTGATCACTGTGCGAAATATAAGTAGGCGGCAGAAAGATTGTACTACACTCAACTTCAAATTCCGGCCCTCTAAATTTCCCCAACAGAAATTCACGAAAAGAACGTCGTCTTTCCTCCAGAAATCCCCATTTGAGTTGCCGGAGCATTTCCGTGACACTTGCGCATTGGTCGAACCTACCGGTAACAAATCTAGCTGCTCGTCTCTGAACCGCCTCTATGTCTTCCTTCAAACCGACCTGCTGCGGGTCCCAAACACTTGAGCAATACTCAAGACGTGGTCGTACAAGCGTTTTATACGCGGTCTCCTTTACAGGTGAAGTTCATCTTCCCAAAATTCTCCCAATAAACCGAAATCGGCTGTCCGCCTTACTCACAACTGTCCTTACATGTTCGTTCCATTTAATATCGCTCTGCAATGTTACACATAGATATTTGAATGACGTGACAACATCAAGGTAACTACTCGAACATTATGCGATAGTTTTTCCTACTAATGCGCATCAAATTACATTTTTCTATATTGAGAGCTAGCTGCCATTCTTCGCAACTAGAAATTGCGTCATCCTGTATGCTATTACAGTCAGTTAAAGACGACACTCTTCCATACACCTCAGCATCATCAGCAAACAGCCGCAAATTTCAACTTATTCTGCCCATCAGATCTTTTATGTAGATAGAAAATAATAGCGGACCAATTACACTTCCCTGGGGCACGCCTGACGATACACTCGTCTCTGATGAACACTCGTCGTCGAGAACAACGTACTGCGTTCTATTACTTAGGAAGTCTTCCATCCAGTCACAAATCTCTGAACCTTTTTCATAAGCTCGTAACTTCGTTAGCAGTCTGCAGTGTGGCACCGCGTCGAACGCTTTTTGAAGTCGAGAAAAACACAATCCGCCTGTTGCCCTTCGTCCATGGCTCGCAAGATGTCTTGTGAGAAAAGGGCAAGCTGAGTTTCACATGAACGATGTTTCCTGAACCCGTGCTGATTCAAAGTAAGAAGCTTTTCCGTTTCAAGGCAATTTACTATATTCGAACTGAGAATATGCTGCAAAATTCTACATGAAACTGATGTCAACGATATTGGCCTGTAATTGTGTGGGTCAGTTCTCTTTCCTTTCTTATAAACGGGAGTCACCTGCGCTTTTTTCCAATCACTAGGAACTTTGCGCTGAATTAAAGAGTCGCGGTAAATGCAAGCTAAGTAGGGGGCCAAAGCCGCAGAATACTCTTTGTAAAACCGAACTGGTATTCCATCCGGACGAGCAGACTTTTTCGTATTTAGTTCTCTCAGCTGCTCGTCTACACCGGAAATACCTATTACTATGTCTTCCATTTCGGGATTAGTACGTTGATCAAATGGTGGTACATTTGGGCGGTCCTACTGCGTGAAAGATTTCTTAAAGGTTAAATTTAGAACTTCAGCTTTGCGTTTGCTTTCTTCTATTACTGCCCCGGAATGATCAACGAGTGACTGAACAGTGGGCTTTGACCCGCTTATCGATTTTACATAGGACCAGAATTTTTTCGGGTTCTCGGAAAGGTCTTTGGCTAAGGTATGGCTGTGATAATTATTGTATGCTTCACGCATCGATCTTTTTATAGACGCACGAATCTCTACTAACTTTTGCCTGTCATCATTTGCGTGCTCTTTTATGAATCGAGAGTGCAACAGCCTTTGCTTTCTCAGCAGCTTTCTAACATTATTATTATACCACGGTGGATCTTTTCCATCCTTAATCGTCTTTACTGGCACATATTTCTCTAACCCTTTATTAACAATGCACTTAAATTTAGTCCACAATTCCTCTACATCCATTGTCCCGGAATTAAACGATGCCCATTCATTTTCTAAGTGCGATCGTAACATTTGCTTATTGGCTCTTCCCAACAAAAAAACGCTCCTAGCCTTCATGATTGGTATATGAACTTTGGTCACCATCGACGCTATGACGCTATCATGATCACTAATTCCTGTCTCTACACAGACATCGTTAATAAGGTCAGGCCTGTTTGTGGCTATAAGGTCTAGAATATTTCCATTGCGCGTGGGTTGCCGGTTTAACTGCTCAAGACAGTTTTCGGAGAATGTGTCCAAAAGTAGCTCGCAAGACTGCTTGTCTCTACCGCCTGAAATGTAAGTAGCGAGGTCCCAATCTATACTCTTAAGGTTGAAGTCTCCTCCGACTAATATTACATGGCCAGGATACCTATGCACTACCTGGTGTAGACTTTCTTTGAATGATTCTAAGACTGCTATAGTGACTGGGAGGGAGAGTGGCGAACCACTTTGGCGGCGGCGAGCAGTTTGGAGGTTTAGCAGGCAGGCAGGCATGCGGCCGCTCGGCGACAAGTGGCGCGCGGCTGCCAGAGGCGCGCTGATTAATTCCGCACAGGTGGCGGCAGTGGCGGCAGTGGCAGCCAGCGCACAGCCAGAGCGGCCGCAGACACGGCTCACTCGCTGCCTACGCGACGGCGCAGTGAAGCCGAGCCATGCCCCTGCCAGGGCCGCAACCCGCGACGCAACGCGACAGGCTCCACGAGTCGCCACAAGTAATACTTTATCAGTGTTGTATAATGACACATTTTCCTTTCCCCGATATTATCAGAGAAAGTTTTGTATTTTTATATTATTTCGGCATGTTAAAATAGTTATCTATGAAAGTCAGAGAAAGAAAATTTAGGAACAACACTTTCAATTTTTTTGTAAGAAAGAAGACACTCTTGCTTTGTACTTCGTAGCGATAGCATCTTGCAGACTGGAGCTGTACTTTATTATTTTTTATGTGGCCGCTATTATTTACATTCAGGTAAATATATGTGATGTGCGCGTATCTTAAATTTATAAATAAACCCCCACCTCTCACTTAAATTCGCATTTATGAATTTTTATTAATAATTTTGCCCTATCCTCCCTCTGCCCATAATGTCTTATTCAGCCTTGTTGAATCACCGCAACAATGGATGGCATAGTTTTTAGTTAATATTGAATGGTGATATTTCGTGTAGCCTGCCAGTTTTGTTTCAAAATTTATTCCATAATATTATCATTTACTGGCAATAGAACCTGCAGTCGATTTTCTTGTAAATTTTTAGAAGTCCGATGTGTTTGACTTACGTGATATTCCTATCCGATTTATAGCATGTCAATTATCATACTTTACTGTTTGCTACACGAGCCGTAGTTTGACATTGACGAACTGCCATCCACTGTTCGGCGAGTGGTTATCATATTATTAAAATTTCATTTACAGCCAAGTTTCAACCACCGATGGATCTATTGTTAAAGGTAACTGCTCGTCGATTCTTTTGTAATGTTCTGCCTGCACAACACTCCACCGTTAATTAGCTTACCATTTCATTTAATTGCATGTAATAATTTTCCCCGTAATTTACCGATTGGGATCTTTCATAGCTTCTAACTTCAAACCACTTCCTTCTGTAAATTTGTTAATCTCAAAAATTAATAGCCAGGCAGGAACATTACAGTTGCCAGATGGCAGAGAGAGAAAATACCTACATTCACAAAAAAATGTACCTTCAAAATATGTCAGAGTTAAAATTACTTCTTTTCTTAATATATATCCAGTTACTATAACATTAGTCCGAAATGATCGCAATTCTACCACCTTCAAATGTTCAAATGTTTGTACAACTTATGGGACTTAACTACGGGGTCATCAGTCCCTAAGCTTACAAACTACTTATGAACTAGCTAAGACTAAAGACGGCACAAATACCCATGCCCGAAGGGGGATTCGAACCCCCAACTGTAGTGGCCGTGCTGACAGTGACTGAAGCGCCTCAGTCACCTCCGCCACCGCGGCCGGCTCTACCACCTTACCCTAGGGCTTTAATGTACGTTAAAACAGAGCACCCAGATTTGTGCGAAAGGTAATTTCTCTTAGAAATCCATTCTCTCATTCCCACTCCTACGTGGCCTCTCGCCGGCCGCGGTGGCCGAGGAGACTGAGGCGCTCCAATCACGGTCTGCACGACCACTACGGTCGGGGTTTCGAATCCCCCCTCGGGCATGGATATTTGTGCCGTCCTAGTTCGTAAGTAGTTCAAAAGTAGTTTGTAAGTTTAGGGACTGATGACCCCGTAGTTAAGTCCAATAGACTATACAAACATTTGAACATTTTTGTGGCCTCTCCCTCAACAGGTATTTTCTTCTTTACTCCGACATCTAATAGCAAATCTAACGCATCATTAATACGAAATTTAATCGTATATGAGTATGTAGTATTCCTTGCTTGGAAACAAGCTTCCAAATATATCTGTTACGCAGTGCAGGCCCTAAATTTGTGTATCCTTTAATGTCATATATCTGGCGCGCAAAAGTCATAGAGATATTTCTAGCTTACTCCTGACAAATGTATCTTTTGAATACAACCCCAACATATATGACGGAATTTGATATTAAACATGGGATACATTTGCTAATAAATGTAGAAATGAATAATAAAATAGGGAGGGGAGAAGATGTCTTTAAAGAATCAGGATGCATTGTTCTAATCTGCATTAAAAACAAAAGATTACTGGAAATTTTTAAAATTGTTTGTTACCGATATAACGACATTCTTTAAGAAATATTCAACTTATGTTGTACGCCATGGACGGTGGCATGTGTTGTATAAAAATTAGTTGTATAAATTGGGTAACATTATACGTAACGGATAGCTGTTGTTTGCCTTTGTGCTGGCGTCTTGGGAATGGTGCACGGAACCCCGTCAGTCAAGAAACAATACAAATAAAAGTTTATGTGCTTCCTTACTGTGGAACGGTGTTCCGATCCTCTCCCACTAAAGAATTTGAGTATGCGATGGCGCCTGAAAGGTTCCACAACTGCTGGTGCTCGCAGGAATTGATAGGATCTCAGATACTGGCGCTCTTAACGCTAAGTGAAGTTCATGATAATGACTTTTCGATATAACGGAGCAAACGACCCGCAAAATGTAAACGGGGTGTCCTCGTGGCTGATGGTCGCAGGCACTTGCCGCTGGCTAACACCGCTCGCCTCGCTCAGGCTTCCTTCCCGATAATCCTGCGCTTAGAGGCGCCACGGCTGAGAGCAGAAGACTACTACATCACTCTGTGTTGGAGATCTGTTCCCAACGAACCTCGTGCTTCATTTCCGCAGGACATTGAAAAAATTTTCATATTGCAAAAGAGGGCTCTTCGGCTAACAACAAAACGGAACAAAAGGGCTCACTGCCGGCAATTGTTTAAAGAACTGGGTATACTGACTGTTCCTTGTGAATACATTTACCAAGCAGTAGTTTATGTAAGAAAAAAATGTACATCGCTATGCCATAAACAGTGCTACACATTATCATAATACGAGAATTAGGGGAAAAAAGCACCTTCCGTCCCCCCCCCCCCCCAAAAAAAAAAGAATGTAGAGAGCTGTCAAAATGTTTCTAATTTCAAAATGCTGTTATACAATTGAAGGCTATTTCAATGAATAATAATCAGAACAATGTAAAAAAAAAATCATTTAGCGAAATAAGAAAATTTTTGTGTACAGTTTAGTGTGCCGGCCGCGGTGGCCGAGGGGACTGAGGCGCTTCAGTCACGGTCTGTACGGCCACTACGGTCGGGGGTTCGAATCCCCCCATGGATATTTGTGCCGTCCTTAGTATAAGGTAGTTCATAAGTAGTTTGTTAGTTTAGGGACTGATGACCCTGTCGTTAAGTCCCATAAGCTTAACAAACATTTGAATATTTTGGACAGTTTAGTGTGTTATATTGTGCCTACATATGAAATATATGTATTTTATGTATTATATGTATTTTCTTTATCCATGCACATTGACACATTTTATGTATTATATGTATTTTCTTTATGTATATACACATTGACGAAACCCATATCATGTAAATGATAAATGGTGAATAAATCAATCAATCAATATGAAGAGTAAGAACCACAATCTGCATAAGTTTGTTGTTATTATTATTTTAGTAATGTCTAATATTATTTTGCTCTTTCCCTTATCTTCTGAGATAACTCGGCTGCAGGCGTGTTATCTGGGAAAATGCATTTCGCACCCCATTAAAGTAGTAAAACTCACTTTCACCACCTTTTGGCAGTGCCCTAACGCTTATAACATGGGTTCCAAATCTTGGGGTGATGAATTATGTGAGGGTAATATGGATGGTACCATCAGTAGCTGAATTATTTAATGATTAAGTGACAGCTCAGTAGCATATTTCTTGTTCTCCTTCCCGTTGTTTAATGGCGACCTGTCAATTCCATAGTTACCTTTTTTAGTATCTGCGTTACGAATTGATGACTTTTTCTTCTATTGTTTGTTTTGTATGGCACAGTAACATTATAATCGCGGTTAATCAAGACTAAATAGCTATACACTGTGTGAAATTTTAGATGGCAGCCTATCCTTAGTAAATGTCGGGATTTAGGTAAGCAGTCATTTGTTTCTTGGTAGCCGCCAACATTAGCTAAACGCCTGAGTTGTGTGCGGTAGTCGTTGATTTGTAGCCATAGTCGTCCGCTGTGTTACTGGTTTGCACGACCCAGTTCAGATTCCGAGTGTTTTCCATTGTGCAGCGATATCAGTTTTGTTTACTGACAATATATACAGTCAATTTTCCTTCTGTAAAAAAACGAGACATCACCTGCAGCCCAAAAGTGTTTATCTTTGGTAGGAATTTCTGTAGCTTCTAAAATAAGGGTATCGTCAATGAATGATACAGAATGATATAGTCTCCTATGAAAGGAATCGACTGTCAGATCAACACGTTATACAATGTGCGGTTATGGTCAGATTAGAGAATAGATCGTGGTAAGCGGATTAATTCAGTGTAAGTAGCCCACGCCGCTGCGATAAGCGCCGTTTCTGTAATGATTCCCATCCCAGATCCTGTATAATTTCCGTATTTCCGTAACGCTGTCTCCCCTGTATCTCTGACAATGCAAAACGAGCTGCCCTTCTTTGGACTCTTACGATGTCGTCCGTCAAACCCACCTGATAAGGATCCCACACTGAGCAGCAATACTCCAAAAATGGACGGAAAAGCGTAATGTAAGCAGTCTCTTTAGTAGTACTGTTGCATTTTTTAAGAGTTCTGCCAATAAAACACAGTATCTGGTTCGCCTTTTCGACGACATTATCTACGTGTTCTTTCCAGTTTTAGTCTGAATTAATAGTAATTCCTAAGTATTTTGTGGAGTTTACGGCCTTCACTTTTAATTGATTTATCTTGGTAAAATCTTTAACGGATTTCTTTTCGTACTCTTGTGGACGACTTCACATTTCTCATTATTTAGAGTCAACTGCAAAGTTTTACACCATAGTGATATCTTATTTAGATCGTTCTGCAGTTGGTTTTGATCTTCAGATGATTTTACTAGAAGGCAAATGACGGCGTCATCTGCAAACAGCCTAAGAGAGCTGCATAGATTTTCTCTCAAATCATTTAGGTAAATAAGAAATAGCAGAGGACCAACAACAGTACCCTGTGGAACGCCTGATATCACCTCGATTACTACAAACTGTGTCCTTTCTGACAGGAAATCCTCTATCCAGTAGCAAATTTGGGGCGATATACAGGAGGTAGATGAGTTTTGTTACTTGGGCAGTAAAATAACAAATGATGGACGCAGTACAGAGGATATATAATGCAGAATGGCAGTGGGCAAAAGCATTCTTGAAAAGAGAAATTTGTTAACATTGAATATTGATTTAAGCCTAAGGAAGTACTTTCTGAAGGCATTTGTGTGGAGTGTTGCCTTGTATGGGAGTGAAACATGGACGATAAACAATGCGGACAGGAAGAGGACAGAAGCTCTTGAAATGTAGTGCTGGAGAAGAATGCTAAAGATTAGGTGGGTGGATCGCTTAGCTAATGAGGAGGTACTAAACATAATTGGGGAGAAAAGGAATTTCTGGCATGATTAAAAGAAGGGATCGATTGGTAGGAATCGTGAATTTAGCATTGGAGGGAAGTGTTTGGGGTAAAAACCGCAGAGGATGGCCAAGAGATGGACACAGTAAGAAGATTCAGACAGATGTAGGTTGCTGTTTTTATATGGATTTGAAGAGGCTTGCTCAGGATACGGTATTGTGGAGTGCTGCATCAAACCAGTCTCCGGACTGAAGACCACCACGACAACAACACCGTAATTAAGACTTAATCGTGGACCACTCTGTGGATAAATGAATGACACTGCATATTCGAGATAAGGAAGGAAACTTGGAGTTTAACGTCCAGTGGACAGCGTGGTCATTAGAGACGGAGCTTGAGCTCGGTAAGTTTGAGTAAGCATGTGGAAGGAAATTGGCCGTGCCCTTTGAAAGGAACCATCCCGGCATTTGCCTTGAGTGATTTAGGAAAATCACGGAAAACCTAAATCTGGATGGCCGGAGGTGGATTTGAACCACCATCCTTCCGAATGCAAGTCCAGTGTGTTACGACTGCGCCACCTCGCTCGGTCGCCGCATATTCGAGATTACGTAAGTCTATAAATGTTATCACGACATTTGTAAAACCCGTTGGTGGAGCCGATTGATTAACGGAACGCACTGCTCACACTTGTCTGGGGGAAGAGCGACATGTCTGCAGCAGCATGTGGGTTCTCCCTCGGGCGTCGACGCGCCTCCTGGTGGGAGGGGCGGCGGCGGCAGGGTGGGCGTCGCAGACCGCAACAGCAGACGCCTCTAAAGCTGCAGCCGTGTCCGCCGGCAACTTCCAACCCCCGAGCCGAGCCGGCGCCGCTTCCGGCCAACCACCACCCTCTCATTCCGGGCCTCCACTTCTCATGTCAGCTCGGCTCATCTCCTAGAGTTCGGGGAAGCGTCCGTATGCGTGCTACTCAGACTCACCCGTCTAATAATGGTTTTCACCGTATAGGGCATTGTCAGTTCTGTAACACGCTTATGGCATCAACGTTGTTATCCAGCACGTGACCGCACCCATAGCGCCGAGAGCCAACGTACGGCGCTAACAGCACTTACGTGACCTCAAGGTTAATTTATAACCTCCCCACCCATACACCAACGGTTGATATGCAATAATTAGACACCGTGTGCCTAATGCTTCTAATTATTAATAATTTAAAGAAACCAATGTTGCATACACCTGTCCCAGATGTATAAAATGTTTCTAATAGACCGTATCCAGGGTGAGTTCAAAATGTTCAAATGTTTGTATAGTCTACTATGTTTGTATACTACGGGATCATCAGTCCCTAAACTTACAAACTACTTATGAACTACTTACGACCTAGGACGGCACAAATATCCATGCCCGAAGGGGGATTAGAACCCCCGACCGTAGTGGCCGTGCAGACCGTGACTGGAGCGCCTTAGTCCCCTCGGCCACCGCGGTCGGCCCAGGGTGAGTCACCTAACATTACCGCTGGATATATTTCGTAAACCACACCAAATACTGACGAACCGATTCCACAGACCGAACGTGAGGAGAGGGACTAGTGTAATTCGTTAATACAAACCATAAAAAAATGCACGGGAGTATGTTTTTTAACACAAACCTGCGTTTTTTTTTAAATGGAACCCCGTTAGTTTTGTTAGTACATCTGAACATGTAAACAAATTCGTAATCAGTGCCGTTGGTTGCATTGTAAAATGTTAATTACATCCGGAGATACTGTAACCTAAAGTTGACGCTTGAGTACAACTCCTCCGCTGTTCGATCGTGGGTATCGGAGAGCACCGAATTAAGAAGGGATCTAAAGGGAACGGTGATGTACCTTAGGTACAGATGAGAGTAGAACAGCACATTACGTCCAGATGCTAACACATTTATTGGTCTTTTTTACTGAGGCTCATGCACATTACCAAGAGGGGTGAGGTATGCGTGCACACGTGGTTTCCGTTTTCAGTTACGGAGTGGAATAGAGTGTGTCCAAAGTGGTGGCCATCATTTGCTTTACACAATTGCAATCTATGGCGTAATGAATGTCGTACACGCCACAGTACATCTGGTGTAATGTCGCCGCAGGCTGCCACAATACGTTGTTTCATATCCTTTGAGGTTGTAGGCACATCACGGTACACATTCTCCTTTAACGTACCCCACAGAAAGAAGCCCAGAGGTGTAAGATCAGGAGAACGGGCTGGCCAATTCATGCGTCCTCCACGTCCTATGAAACGCCCGTCGAACATCCTGTCAATGGTCAGCCTAGTGTTAATTGCGGATTGTGCTGGTGCACCATCATGTTGATACCACATACGTCGTCGCGTTTCTAGTGGGACATTTTCGAGCAACGTTGGCAGATCATTCTGTAGAAAAGCGATGTATGTTGCAGCTGTTTGGGCCCCTGCAAGGAAGTGAGGACCAATGAGGTGGTCGCCAATGATTCCGCACCATACATTTACAGTCCACGGTCGCTGTCGCTCTACCTGTCGGAGCCAGCGGTTATTGAAACCAGCTTCATCGGTAAACAGCAACGCATTCTCTGTTAATGCCCATTGACAGAATTGCACTCGATGATTAAAGTCATCACCATGTAATTGCTGATGAAGCGACACATGAAACGGGTGAAAGCGGTAACGATGCAGTATGCACATGAAACTACTTTGACTCAGTCCACCGGCTCTCGCAATGTATGGGTTCACGGCAACAGCAGCTAACACACCAACTGCACTCGCTTCTCCTGTGACGGGCCTATTACGGACCCGTTTGCGTGCTACGACCATACCTTTTGCATGCAGTTGGCGGTAGATGTTTTGAAATGTGCGGCACGTTGGATGCTCTCGTCCAGGTACCGCTCTGTATACACCCTGCAGGCTTCAGCTGCATTTTGTCGACACTCTCAAGATGAGTATCATCTCCGCCTTTTCAGAGTTCGAATATACCATGGTCACAATTCCTACATTACTACACTATCACAGATGTCTGGTAACACATTGTACTACAGTTAGTCTGCGTACAAAGACGAATGCAGAATAACAATAGCAGCAAGCGCTATATGAGCACACTGTAACAGCTAGACCGAACCACAACAGTGCACTACAGCCACGCTCGTAAACACGGTCGTCATCGTAAACATGTCCCTGCAGATGCTGCTCGCCGACCGTGGCCCGTGTTTGTTACAACACGCAACTGAAAGTCGAAGGTTTCAAGCGTCAACTTTAGATTACAATATCTTCGGATGTAATTAACATTCTACAATGCAACAAACGGCACTGATTACGTATTTGTTGATATGTGCAGATGTGGAATCGGTCCGTCAGTATTTGATGTGGTTCACGAAATATATCCAGCGGTAATGTTAGGTGACTCACCTTGTATATAGACATCGTAAATATCTCGTTAATGGGGATAATGATGTAGTGGAGGTTATAACCGGAACGCTGCTGCAACTTTTGGTTGGCTACAACAATCTATAAATGATAAATAAAATTAAATTAGGAATAACAAATTAAATTTAGTAACATACTCAACAAACAGAATACCGTAAATAATTAGGAAAATAAATAAATAACTGATGTTACGGTCGCCATATCAATGCAGGAGCTAAAGAATTTTAGTGGGAAGTTAATAACAATAACTAGAGGACCCGTGGGAATACTTGCATCGTTAGTGGAATGACAAAAAGTTGGTAAAAATGCAGGGAAGTTGAATGATCACACCATAGCTTCTTGAAAATCAATCATTGGAAGTGTTTAAAAGCGCAAATGAAAGAACTTGATACGCTGAGTGTTGTTAGGTCAAAGCGAACTGCGTACCTTAATTAGAAACGAAGATATCGTAAAACAAACCAATTAAAATATGCAATGCAAGGACAGAAGGATACCTCGTTTGAATAAAAATAAAGGATGGAGACACTTAAGTCAGTTCTGATACTTGGTATCAAATCTGCTTATGAATACCTTTCGTTTAAAACAAAAATTAAAGAAATCGGTCAGGTAGAACAGCCTGACCGACTGACTTTAGTTTACAGCAAGGACATCCACGTAAGAAATACACAGAAGCAAATCGCGTTTGAGTACAGACAAATGAAGGTGAGAATTTCGTAAATTCTGATACTTTATGACAAATCTGTGGATGAACGCCTTTTGTTTACAACAAAATTGAAGGAAATCGGCCGGTAGTATGGTTTAGCCGATGACTTTAGTTTTTGTATATTATTTTAATATATAAGACTAGAGGAGCAATGCGAATACTTAGCACCGTTAGTGGAATGACATAAACGTTGTGAAAAGATGGAAGTAAAGTTGAATGTCCACGCATAGCGATCTTCAGAATTAATCAAAGTTTTAGTAGGTGAATATGGACTGGGCATAATGAATCAAAGAGGAAGTCGCTTGGTAGAATTTTGCACGGAACATGATTTAATCGTAACAAACACGTGGTTTAAGAATCACAAAAGAAGGTTGTATACGTGGAAGAGACCAGGAGACACCGTAAGGTATCAGGTAGATTTTATAATGGTAAAACATAGATTCCGGAACCAGGTGATAAACTGCAAGACATACCCATGGGCAGATATAGACTCTGACCATAACTTGTTAGTCATTAACTGTAGGCCGAAACTGGAAAATACTGCAGAAAGGTAGGAAAATAATAAGATGGGACAGATAAATTGAAGGAAAGTGAAGTTCTGGAGAATTTCAGAGGGAGCTTTAGGCAACAATTGACGGAAACAGGGGGAAATAAAACAGTAGAAGAGGAATGGGTAGCATTGAGAGATGAAATAGTGAAGGCAGCAGAGGAAAAAATAGGTAGAAAGGCAAGACCTACAAAAATCCTTGGATATCACAGGAAATACTAATTTTAATGGATGAAAGGAGAAAATATAAAAATGCAGTAAATGAAACAGGCAAAATGGAGTACAGACGGCTAAAAATGAGATTGACAGAAAGTACAAATGGCTAAGCAGGAGTGGCTAGAAGCAAAATGCAAATCTGTAGAAGAATGTATAAGAAGCGGAAAAGTAGATACAGCCTACAGGAAAATAAAAGAGACATTTGGGGACAAGAAAAGCAACTCTATGAATATCAAGAACTCAGATGGGAAACCAGTTCTCAGCAAAGAAGGGAAAGCTGAAAGGTGGGAAGAGTACATTGAGCAGCTCTACAAAGGAAATGATTTTGTAGGAAGGGAAGAGGAAGCAGATCAAGCTGATATAGGAGATACTATACTGAGAGATGAATTTGACAGAGCCTAGAAAGACCTAGGTCGGAACAAGGCTCCATGAGTAGATGACATACCCTCAGAGCTACTAAAGTCTCTGGGAGAACCAGCCATGACAAGACTATTTGAACTGGTGTGTAAGATTTATGAGACAGGCGAAATACCCTCAGACTTTAAGAAAAATGTAATAATCCCCATTCCAAAGAAATCAGGCGCATACAGGTGTGAAAATTACAGAACCATCAGTTTGATAAGTCATGGTTGCAAAATTTTAACACGAATTATCTACAGGAGAATGGAAAAGATGGTAGAAGCTGACCTCGGGGAGGATCAGTTTGGATTCAGAAGGAACGTAGGAACCCGGGAGGCAATACTCACTTTACGTCTTATCTAAGACGATAGATTAAGGAAAGGCAGACCTACATTTTTAGCTTTTGTAGATTTGGAGAAAGCATTTGACAATGTTGACTGGAATACAAATTCTGAAGTCAGCAGGGGTAAAATATAGGGAAAGGAGAGTTATTTACAACTTGTACAAAAGCCAGACCGCAGGGCATGAAAGGGAAGCATCAGTTGGGAAGGGAGTAAGACAGGGTTGTAGCCTTTCTCCGATGTTATTCAATTTGTACATCGAGCAGGCGGTGAAGGAAAGCAAGGAAAAATTTGGAATAGGGATTAAAGTTCAGGGGGAATAAATAAAAACATTGCGTTTTGCTGATGACATTGTAATTCTGTCAGAGACAGCAAAGGAGCTGGAAGAGCAGTTGAATGGAGTGGACAGTGTCTTGAAGAGAGCGTATAAAATGAACATTAAAAAGAGCAAAACAAAAATATTGGAATGCGGTCTCAGAAAATAAGGCGATGCTGAAGGAATTAGATTAGGTAACGAAACACTGAAGGTGGTAGATGAGTTTTGTTACTTGGGAAGTAAAATAACATGCGCTGGTCGCAGTACAGAGGATATAAAATGCAGAATGGCAATGGGAAGAAAAGCATTTTTGAATAAGATAAATCTGCTAACATCGAATATTAATTTAAGTGTAAGGAAGTCTTTTCTGGAGATATATGTGTGGAGTGTTGTCTTGTACGGGAGTGAAACATGGACGATAAGCAGTGTGGACAGGAAGAGAATAGAGGATTTTGAAATATGGTGCTACAGGAGAATGCTGAAGATTAGGTGGGTAGATCACATAACTAATGAAGAGGTACTGAACAGAATTGGTGAGAAAAGGAATTTTTGGCATACCCTGACTAAAAGAAGGGAGCGCTTGGTAGGACACATTCTTAGACATCGAGGAATTGTAAATTTAGTATTGGAGGGAAGTGTATGGGGTAAAAATCGCAGAGGGAGACCAAGAGACGCGTATAGCAAGCAGATTCAAGTGGATGTGGGTTGCCGTTCTTATGAGGAGATGAAAAGGCTGGAGAGCTGCATCAAACCCGTCTCCGGACTGAAGACCATAACAAAAACAACAAGTGTTTAAAAGCGCAAATGAAACGGCTTGTTCCGTTGAGTGTGTTAGGTCAAAGTGAACTGCTTACCTTAATTAGAATCGATGATATCGTAAAACAAACCAGTTAAAATATCCAGTGCTAGGACAGAAGGATACCGCGTTTGAATAAAAATAAAGGATGGGGAGACTTGAGTTAGTTCTGATACTTGATGACAAATCTGAGAGTGAATACGTTTCTTTTAATACAAAAATAAAGGAATTCGACCGGTAAGTTTGGTTTGACCGACTGACATTTCATAAATTCTTGTAATATATAAGATTCTTCTAATTAGTGACCTGAAAAATTACGTAAAATTTTGGGTACGCAAAGGTATCGGGGTACAGAAGGCACAGATATCGCACTTGGTATCGTCAATTAGATCATTCACATAGAAAATTGGAACACTAAACAATAAAATGCATGCAAAGGCAAAGCAATTTTTACATGCTACAAAACATGCTCATCTCATCTTAATGCTTATCATTTACAGCTTCAGCTATTCAAAAAGAAAGTCGTCTTAGTTATACTGTTTATAACTAAAGAACGTCTGAACCGATTTGGCTCAAAATTGGTGGGGTGGTAGCTTAGAAGCAGGAGACGGACATAGGGTACTTCTTGTCCGGTTCGACCGCCTTCCCGTGTTACGTGACATAAAACTGAAACTACGCTTCCAGGTCGGATCAGTTTTAGATTCTCTAAACATCAGCTTATTCGTTCGCTACTCGCATAGCGACAAAATACGCTGCATCGGAGCGAACAAATACGCCAAAGAGGTTAGATTAAAGGGAGACGACGTTATAAATGCTGAGAGTACTGAGAAACACCCTCGTACTCAGTAAGTTTAAAGTGTCTGAATCTAAATTATTATGCGGATTATCAAAATAATATTATTTACTTTGAAGAGAAAACAACTTTTGGCATCTAAAATTTCATTGGCTATCTCATGCTTGGCCGCGATTGGTCGGCTTCAGTCCCACGATCCAGCAGCTGTTGCCAACATAGCTATACCACGCATGTGTAGCGAATTGTAATTTTACCGGTATATAGCAATGCTGTTGATCGTGTTTCAATTATATTCTTAATAAGAGTTCATTATTCACTTACAGGTCAGGAAACAAACAGACGAATATTGATGCCAATTACAAAAACCATACTATCTGGATGAGTAAACTAGCCATTTTGGCAGCAAAGAAGGAATAAACAAGTTATCAATAATTGCATTTCTATTCTGCTCACTGTGAGAAATACTTGCTAAGCTGTGCTGTGAAAACGTGCGGTTTTGGTTTCCTTTTTCCAGTCGTTTTTAACATAAAACAGGAAACTTTTTATGCTCAAATGTGTAATCACGCCTGTCCGTAAAATAAAATCATCAAAAGTACGGCCATTAAAGATACTAACCTCACAGTTAGAGCAACCCGAAAGGTTTCTCTAATAACCCGTTTCCAATTGACTTACCCATCTATTTTGACTTATATTACTAATCAGGGTCCCAATAACAATAAATAAGATGAGAGAGAGGTGGAGAAGGAGAATGAGATTGGGAATGAAATGGATTGAAAAAGGTGAGATAATATAGACGCAGAGGGGAAGGGGAGGAGATAGATATCGTGTGGGGTAAGAGAGAGTGGTGTGAAGGTAGGGGAACGAGGAGAAGGACAAAGGTAGGGGAAGGAAGAGATAGACATAGGGAGAAGCTACTGCGAAGCATTGCCAGAGTTGCTAGTAATCTTATAAAGATTCCGTTTTTACCATTTCAGGGACGAAAACTTAAAAATAATCGCACTGACTTGTTTTCGACCCACTTTAGATTTGTAGTTTTATAAGTTTTTGCAAATATTTTGGACCAAAATAATAATCTAAATAATAAAAATTAGTTAATAAGAGTGTTTGAAACCCTTTTAGGAAAAAAAAGAAATTTTTAGGTAGTGGCGTGTTCCGAACCACTTACCTTCAGCGTCATAGACCAACGCATTGCCCACTACGCTACGACTAACAGTTACGAGTTTCGTTCTTTAATATCATACTTCTGATGGCCGTTGTTAACTGATGTTAATACGGCATTTGTAGACATTAGATTATCATTTATCGTACGAAAAACGACCTATTTTTGTTAATTCTTCAGTGCGCCAATGCTTTGAAATGACAACGTGTAAGTTAGAATAAAAAAATCATCAAATACGCAACGCAATATGGCGTATGTCAGAGAGAGTTCTGGCCGAGGAATGTCACGTGACATCTGCGTACGGCTGGTTTTCGTTAATTCAATGGAGGGTGTCAAAACTCTGTTATTTTTTGCAAATATCTCTCAAACGATACGAGTCATGATAAAATAAATAAATAAATAAATTCGTTTATTCAGTTTTTGCGTCAGATGAATGGTTTATTTGGAATTAAAATTACGTTGAAAACGGCTTTTTTTTATTACTGACGTATTTCTTCTCCGAAATATTTCAAAAGGGAGGTTCTCGTCTATGGAAACCAACAATTATGTCTGTAAAATCTGGTGCCACTCTGTTGAACGATTTGACCTAAAAAGTGGGAACACGTTACAGCCAGACAGACATCGTCAAATCGCCGTTATCTCTGCAACGATGCAAGATATGAAAAAAACATAAGGGAGCTAAGTTGTAGAGATTTTCTCCTCTACAAATTCGTTTATTCAATTTTCGCGTCGTATAAACGGTTTATTAAAATTACAAAAATTCAAATGTTTGTAGAACTTGTGGGACTTAACTACGGGATCATCAGTCCCTAAGCTTACAAACTACTTATGAACTAGTTAAGACTAAGGACGGCACAAATATCCATGCCCGAAGCGGGATGCGAACCCCCGACCGTAGTGGCCGTGCAGACCGTGACTGGAGCGCCTCATCCCCTCGGCCACCGCGGCCGGCTTAAAATTACATTACAAACGGGAATTTTTTGGTATTACTAACGTATTTGTTGTCCGAAATATTTGAAAAAGCGATGTTCTGATGTCTGGTAGCCAAAAATTATGTCTGTACAATTTGCTGCCGATCGGTTGAACCGTTCGTCTTTAAAAGTGGGAACACGTTACGGATGGACAGACAGACAGACATCCCAAAATCGCTGTTATTTTTGCAAATATCTCTGAAACGATACCATATATATATATATATATATATATATATATATATATATATATATATATATATATATATATATATATGAGAGAGAGAGAGTGAGCAATGTTGTAGAGAATTTTCTCCTCTAAAAATTGGGTTATTCGCTTTTCGTGTCATATAAATAGTTAAGCCGTTATTTTAATTTAAATTTCGAGCTGTCGAAAGACGATCGCAAAGGCCCACTTTTAGTGTTACTACTATAACCAAAAGTGGACCAATAATAAATAGCGAGAGAGCGCTTGAGTGAGTCGTGTAAAAGGGTCTTTATAGCCAGCTATGGAACGAAACGTGCGGCGTGACCTTGCGGTTCAAAATCCAGAACGGTCTCAACTGCAGTGGCTATCGCCTGGGCCACACGGTCGGCAGAGCTGCAGGAGCACGGCACGGCCCGGCGATTACCCGCACCAGTTATGAGCCGCGGCCACGGACGCCGGGTCGCCGTATCGACAAACAGATTTAGCAGCAATTACAGCGGACAGTGCCCAGCGGCACGTGAAAAAGCGCGAGCGGCAAAAAAACACGGCGCCAAAAGAATGACGGCGGTGCGCATGCGCGGCATTATTAAAATACCAAACTGAATGAGCGGGGCGCGCCAGCAGCGCGGAAAGAGCAGTGGGGTCAGACCGGCCGGCCGCAGGCCGCAGAAATCCAGCCCAGCGCCGCTGCTTATGCGCTGAGCACAGTGGCGCGAGGCCGCTGAGGGTGCGGAGGGGGGAACACCGGGAAAAAAAAATAAGGGCAGGGCGAACGGAATGGAAGGGGCCGATAATGCGCGCACTTGCTGGCTAATCCACGCAGGCCGCCACCTGCGCCACGCCGCTCCGCTCAATATTTGATGTCCGAATGAAAGATTTAGCGGCCGAGGGGGGCAGCACACAGTACCAGAAAGGGGAGGGAGGGGGTTCACGACAGGTAGGTAGGTCAGAATGACGCGGCAGATAAGCTGTGTATGATACACCTGCAAAGTACACAACTCGCACTGCTGCACTTCGTGACAGCACCAGTGATCTAAACGGGGGTATCACTTTGTTATTGGTAAGCACTGGCCCACCACTGAGTTTGAGAACAGCTGGAACTCTTCTAGCCGCAGTGGAGTGGCCGAGAGGTCTGAAGCGTCTCGCTACGGATCGCGCGGTTGCTCGCTGTGGAGGTTCCAGTCTTCCCTGGGGCATGGGGGTGTGTTTGTGTGTGTTTGTCCGTAGGTTAGTTTACCTAGGTTTAAGTAGTTTGTAAGCTACTGACTGATGACCACGCAGTTTGGTCCGATAGATTTACAAAACATTTGAACAGCTCTTCAAGGACCAGTAATAAATCTAAATGCAAATAACGGCTTAACCATTCATCTGACAAGAAAATTGAATAACCGAATTTGTAGAGGAGAAAATTCTGTATAACTGTGCTCTCTTACGTTTTTTTTTTTTTCAGATCTCTTAGCAATTCAGAGATGTTTGCAAATATAATGGCGACTTTGGGATATCTGTCTGTCTGTCTGCCTGTCCATAACGTGTTCTTTATTTTTAAGACGAACCGTTCAACTGGTTTTCAAATTTCTCAGACAAAAAAAAAAAATAAAAAAAAGAGCTGGGGCGAACGGAACGGCCCGATAACGGGGCGGCAGACTGCGCGCACTTGCCTGGCTAATCCACGCCAGCGGCCACCTGCGCCACATGGCTCCGCTCAATATTTGATGTCCGAATAAAAGATTTAGTGGCCGAGAGGTGCAGCACACAGTACCAGAAAGGGGAGGGAGGGGGCTCACGACAGGTAGGTAGGTCAGAATGACGTGGCAGATAAGCTGTGATACACATGCAAAGTACACAACATGCACTGCTGCACTTCGCGACAGCACCAGTGATCTAAAGGCGGGTATCACATTGTTATTGGTAAGGACTGGCACAACATTGAGTTTGAAAACAGCTGGAAGTCTTCGAGGACCAGTAATAAAATGTTTCTATAGTTTCAAATTGAATATTATCTATTGGCCCACTTTAGGTTACGGTACTAACACTTAAAGTGGGCCTTTGTGATGATCTTTTGACAACTATAAATTTAAATGAAATTACGGCTTAACCATTCATCTGACACGAAAACTGAATAACCGAATTTGTAGAGGAGAAAATTCTATACAACTTTGATCTCTTATATGTTTTTTTTTTTTTTTTTTTTTTTTTTTTTTTTTTCAGATATCGGTCTGTCTGCCTGTCCGTAACGTGTTCCTTATTTTTAAGATGAACCGTTCAACCGGTTTTCAAATTTTTCGGACAAAAAAGGGCTGGGGCGAACGGGACGGGCCGATAACGGGGTGCCAGACTGCGCACACTTGCCTGGCTAATCCACGCCGGCCGCCACCTGCGCCAGGCCTCTCCGCTCAATATGTGATGTCCGAATAAAAGATTTAGCGGCCAAGAGGCGCAGCACACAGTACCAGAAACGTGGAAAGGGGGGGGGGGGGCTCACGACAGGTAGGTAGGTCAGAGTGACGCGGCAGATAAGCTGTCTGTGATACACGTGCAAAGTACACAACATGCACTGCTGCACTTCGTGACAGCACCAGTGATCTAAAGATGGGTATCACTTTGTTATTGGTCAGGACTGGCCCACCATTGAGTGTGAGAACAGCTGGAACACTTCGAGGATCAGTAATAAAATGTTTCTATAGTTTCCAATGGAATGTTATCTATTGGCCCACTTTAGGTTATGGTAGTAACACTGAAAGTGGGCCTTTGTGATCATCTTTTGACAGCTCGAAATTTAAATGAAGATAATGGCTTAACCATCCAACCGACATGAATATTGAATAACCGAGTTTGTAGAGGAGAAAATTCTCTACAAATCTGCTCTCTTATGTTTCTTTCATATCTAGTATTGTTTCAGAGATATTTGCAAATATAACGGCGATTTTGGGATATCTGTCTGTCTGTCCGTAACGTGTTCCTTATTTTTAAGAAGAACCTTTCAACTGGTTTTCAAAATTTTCGGAAAAAAATACGGTAGTAATACCAAAAAATGACGCCGGACCGCTGAGCGCAGAAATCCAGCCCAGCGCCGCTGCTCTATGCACTGCTGGCTGAGCACAGTGGCGCGAGGCTGCTGAGGGTGCGGAGAGGGAAACACTGGGAAAAAAAGGGCAGGGGCGAATGGAACGGGCCGATAACTGCGCACACTTGCCTGGCTAATCCACGCCGGCGGCCACCTGCGCCACGCCGCTCCGCTCAATATTTGATGTCCGAATAAAAGATTTAGCAGCCGAGGGGGGCAGCACACAGTACCAGAAGGGGGAGACGGGGGGAGGGGCTCACGACAGGTAGGTAGGTAGGTCAGAGTGATGCGGCAGATAAGCTGTCTGTGATACACATGCAAAGTACACAACACGCACTGCTGCACTTCGTGACAGCACCGGTGACCGAAAGACGGGCATCACTTTGTTATTGGTAAGGACTGGCCCACCACTGAGTTTGAGAACAGCTGGAACTCTTCGAGGACCAGTAATAAAATGTTTCCATAGTTTCAAATTGAATGTTATCTATTGGCCCACTTTAGGTTACTGTAGTAACACTACAATTGGGCCTTTGTGATCGCCTTTTGACAGCTCGAAATTTAAATGAATATAACGGCTTAACCATTCATCTGACACAAAAATTGAATAACCGAATTTGTAAAGGAGAAATTATCTACAACTTTGCTCTCTTATGTTTTTTTAATATTTTTTTTTCATGTTTCTGAGATATTTGCAAAAATAACGGCGATTTTGGGATGTATGTCTGTCTGTCCGTAAAGTGTTGCCTTTTGTTAAGACGAACCGTCGAACCGACCAGCACCAAATTTTACAGACATAATTATAGGCCGCCAGAAACCAGAACCATCCTCTTTCAAATTTTTCGGACAAAAATACGGTAGTAATACCAAAAAATGACGTTTGTAATATAATTGTAATTGCAAACGAACCGTTCATCTGACACGAAAATTGAAAACCTAATTAGTAGAGCGGAAAATTCTCTACTACTTGGCTCCATTATGTTTTTTTTTTCATATCTTGCATAGTTGCAGAGATATTTGCAATATTAACGGCGAATTGACGATGTCTTTCTGACTGTAACGTGTTCCCATTTCTTAGGTTGAACCGTTCAATCGATCAGCACCAAATTTTACACACTTAATTGTTGGCTTCCAGAGACCATAACCTCGCTTCTTCAAATATTTCGGACAAGAAAAAAAAGAGCCGTTTTTAATGTAATTTTAATTACAAATAAACCGTTCATCTGACGCGAAAATCGAATAAACGAATTTGTAGAGGATAAACTCTCTACATCTCAGCTCCCTTTTTTTTTTTCATGTCTCGTATCGTTTGAGAGATATTTCCAAAATTAACGGAGTTTTGACACCCTTCATTGAATTACCGAAAACCAGCCGTACATTCCTCGCTCCTCGCCCAGAACTCTTTCTGGCATACACCATCTTGCGTTGCGTATTTGGTGATTTTCTTGTTGTAACTTACACGTTGTCATTTCAAAGCAATGGCGCACTGAACAATCAGCAAAACACGTCGTTCTTCGTAAGATAAATGATAATCCAGTGTCTACAAATGCAATATTAGCACCAGTTAACAACGGCCATCAATAGTATGAGATTAAAGATCGCAACATGTAACTGTTAATCATTCCACTTTCGGCGGGCGAACGGTACGGACGTGCGGTCGCAGTTCACCAGTGTTTGTGTTGTTTTGAAGACCTTGGAAGCACCGACAACGGGTGGTCTCAGTGTCGTTTACGTCGCCGGGGCTTGTAAGTACAGCTTATTGTTGATTTTGGTGGCGAGGCGGTGCATCCGCTTTCCGCTTGTTCACCATGTCGGATTCTCTCAGGAAAAACACGTTAAGATTCTCGTTTGACAAGAATACTCGTCATGTTCAGCCTACTGCTTTAGAAATACATGACTGGTTATATGAAACATTTCGTATTTCAGGAGATAATGCTGAATTTATTCAGCTTGACAGTGAAAAGTACTGTGTTTTTGTCAAGTTCTATAATTCGGTTTTGTGTGACAAGATTTTACTGCAAACTAAGGAACAGGTTCAGTTTCTCCACCGCGATGATTCTGTTAGTTTGGTTGATGTTAGCAATGCCAACTGTGAACTGAAGACTGTTAGAATTCTGAATCTTCCCCCGGAACTTGAGAATACTGACTTAGAACAGGTTCTTTCGAAGTATGGCCAGGTGAAACGCATCGAGTTTGAAAAATGGTCCAGCAGATATAAAATAATGGCATACGGTCCGTACAGATGTGTGTAAAATCTGACATCCCCTCCCACATTATGGTTTCGGGATACAAGGCTCATGTTATCTACTCTGGGCAGCAAGCAACATGTCATGTTTGTAACGAGCCGGGACATCTCCGTGAAAATTGTCCGCAGCGGACATTTGTTCTGAAGAACACCCTGCAAAAACGTTCCAGATTACAGTTACAGGATTTAACACCCACAGCCACTTTACGCGGAACCGTTACTGTTGCCGCAAAGGAAGATACCGAACCACCTCTTATAACCTTTGATGACTTCCTTCCGTTGCAGACAGGAAAAATAAATGCATCACTCGCTCCGAAGACAGGTGGCGAGAACGGTGCGAGTCGTACCAACGCTAACCCCGTAAGTTTATTGCAAGAAACCGGCATAAAAGTAAATGACACTGTACTTCTTCGAGAAGAATCCGTCGCTGAAATGAGCGTGGATGTTCATCTGCCTACCATTGAGCCTCAGAAAACCAAAAAACGACTCCTGGAACCGGAAACCGTGGACTCGGAAGAAGGCGACTACGGTGGTAATTCAATTCAAACACCGAGGAAACAGAATCCGGAAACGGTATTGCCCGTGATGCCTGTCACACTTAATATGGAACCGCCCCCAGATGTGCCCATGGAAGAAGCTACGGTATATCAGACGCCGGCAGCAGATGTACCTGTCCTCCTGAGTGACGTCACTAGTGCAAGTAAACAGCCGGCTACGGAGGCAGAGGCACAGCGGGCCACGGCGCAGCGTCAACAGCGCGCGGCCCCAGTAGCCGATGCAGAGCTCACACAAGGAGGCGGAGTGCAACACGCCTCGGCATCACGTGTTGCTCTCGCTGACCTTCCAGCCGAGGGCAGCGTTCGGGACCCCGAAAAAATTACCGGCAGTCAGAAATCTCTTAAACCACAAAGTACCACAAAATCTACAAGCGTGAAACCAAAACCAAACATGAATGTGGCACGCAATAAAATGAGGAGTGAAGGCGTAAAAGATCAGAACGTAGACAACAGAACGCACGACCCACAAACTGAGACAACAGAACATGATCCTGGACCAAAGCACAATCCTCGTGACTAGGTGGTCTCAATAAATTACCCGCCACATGGACAATAGAAGGGTACTCACGTTTTTGACTCTAAATATTTGTGGGATAAGTAATGCTAAAAAGATTAAAATTTTAGAGAAATTTCTTAGAACTAATGATATTGATATTGCTTTTTTACAAGAAGTGGTATGTGAAGAGGTGGGTTCCTTTTCATCATACAACGCGTACAACAATGTTGGCTCGGCAGGGAGGGGTTGCTGTATTTTAACCAGGCACGGACTGGAGTTGCAGGACGTAGAAAAAGAACCTGGAGGACGTATAGTCAAAGGTGTTCTGAATGGGGTGACTGTTTTAAATCTTTACGCTCCCTCCGGAACGCATAATAGGGCTGCAAGGGCAACGTTTTTTTTTACCGAAGATGTGCCATATTTTCTTCGGCAAGCGAAAGGTAACTTCATCATGGCAGGAGACTTCAATTGCATATTAAGGGCGATAGACTCTACAGGAGCAACACCATTTTGTGGTCCTCTGCAAAACCTGATTGACGCACTGAACTTGAAAGATGTGGTTGAGCGACTTGGCATCACGCGTCCACACTACACCTATGTTTCGACTGTCGCATCGTCCCGGATTGACAGAATCTACATTACAACGGGTATGACCGTGCAAGATTACGACGTTATCCCGGTGACCTTTTCCGATCATCACGGCGTGATTCTCCGAATAAAGGGTTTCCCTCGTCCTAAAATATTTAGCAGGGGATACTGGAAATTAAATTGCAACCTGCTCCACGAACCATGGGTAAAGATGGAGTTCAACGCCCGTTACACATCGTGGGTTCGCCGTAAACGCTTCTTCCGGAATTCCATTGAGTGGTGGGAGAATCTTGTAAAACCCGGTATTCGGAAACTATTTACCAATGCTGCCTACAGGATAAACGAAACCAGGAGGAAAAACATGGAGTACTATTATCTTATTGCCCGTGAACTGCAAAATAAAATCGACAATGGGGAAGATCGAGCAAGTGATTTGAAAAAAATAAAAAATAAAATTTTAGAACTGCAGGAAAGAGAACTGGATGGGAAAATCATCACTTGCAAAGACCACGGGCATTTGCCAGACGAGAAGTGGAGTATTTATCATCTCGCAAGAGAAAGGAGAAGGTGCCAACAGAGATATGTAAGTTCCATACTGTCTGCAGATGGCTCTGAATATATTAACCGGGAAGGCGTTAAAGAACACTTCGAAAGTTTGTACCGACCACAACCATCTGATGCTCTACAACAGCCACACTGCTGCAAAACTGTGCGTCGCAATTAACCAACGAAAGTGTCACTATGCTGTTGGATCCGATATCTGAGGACGAAATTGAGGATGTTATCAAAAGGTTGCCGAAACGTAAAAGTCCAGGAGTAGACGGTATCCCCTATGAATTTTATAAATCCTTCTGGTCGGTTATCAAGGAAGAGTTTATGGAGGTGACGAGAGAGAAACAAAGGTATGGACGTCTCTATTCCGAAACTGAACCTGGAATTATTGTACTCGTTCCAAAGAAAACGGTGTCACATAGAATTACGGATTTTCGACCAATAACTTTGTTATGCGCCGACTCGAAAATCATCTCTCGTGTCATGGCGGCCAGACTAAAGCGCACACTTCCAGAGATCATAGGACCGGAACAGACCTGTAGCGTACCTAAGAAAAGGATTATAGATGGACTTTGTCTGTTAAGGAATACAACATTCTACGCATGGAAGAATCAGCAACAAACGGTTGGGCTTCTGAACATCGATTTCGAGAGAGCCTTTGATAACGTCAGTCACCAATACCTAAGGACAGTTCTACGGCATTTCCAATTTCCGCAGGCAACGATAGACTTACTGTTACCGACAAGATACCAAATGTTTGCCAAAGTTCAAATCAACGGGAACTTTACGGAAAAGTTCCCAATCCAACGTTCTGTTAGACAGGGTTGCCCTTTGGCTATGATTTTGTTCGTCATATCCTTGGAGCCACTAATCCGCACAGTTAGCACCTCCCTATCAGGGTTGCAGGTTGGTGCCCAACGGTTTACCTTGAATGCCTATGCTGATGATGTTACCATTATAATTACAGAACCCCAAGATACTGTAAAAGTGGCAGAAATACTAAACGACTATAAAAATGCAGCAGGGGCAACCATTAACCACAGGAAAACACATCTCCTGTGGCTCAATGAAGGTGCCCAACCCTTCGCACATACTTTCACTGAATCTGTTGAAATGGAAGTGCTAGGACTAAAACTCCGAAAGGATGTAAATGAGCTCCTTTCCAATAATTCTAAAAGCATAGTGGACAAAGTACGGGGAGCTCTTATTGCAAATAGTACGAGGCAACTGAACATCATACAGAGGATCGAATGTGTAAATACACTGGCTCTCTCTAAAATGTGGTATGTTGCACAAGTCATCCCTATCGACAGACAATGTATTGCACACATAAAGAAGTACATAGGTTGGTTTGTGTGGAAAGTTAAACTATTCCGGGTGGCCAGGGATCAGTTGACACAACCATTTGCTGAAGGAGGCTTATCTTTAACTGATTGTGAGGCAAAATGTTCAGCCCTGATTGTGAAAAATCTCATACATACCCTAAAATTACCGGCTAGTCAGTCAGATTTGCTAAAGGCTGGGTGGGGTATCGTAACAGGCAATACAGGTGACAGAAGGCTACCGGCAAATCTACTGCGTACGTTGCAGGCAGCAACATGTGTTTTAGAGAAATCTCCCAACGTAACGTTCTATACGACAAAGAAAATACTCGAGACCATTGGTGTAAAAGCTCCATATCCTGCAGCAATCCAAAAGAAACACAAAGACTTAAATTGGAAACATGTCTGGTCCAATTTTGCAGATAAATCGATATGTTCAACGTTGCGCTCAACAGCTTACATGTTTATAAATGATTTAATCCTGACTGCTGGCCGTCGCCGCAGAATAAAGCTCACCGGTCACCCGTATTGCCAGCACTGCGGATTGGTCGATACTGCCATCCACCGTGTAGTAGGCTGCTCCAAAATAGCGGATCTGTGGAAATGGATCAAGTTTAAATCGACAGGATTGCTGTCTCTGAGTGTCAACGACATCAACACGAAGAAACTGGTGTACATGGATGTAAAGGCTTTCCCAGTGTCCAAGACCAGAACTCTAACTTGGTTCATATATTCGTTCATCAACTACGCCCTTGCGGGAGGCGGATCTGTGAGCGACTTTCGACAATACATCCTCCGTGCAAGAAGAGAAATCCTCAACGATCCATGGAAAAGAGAAAAATTTGCACCGTTCATCCACTTTTTGTAAGAAAACTTGTTTCACAAAATTATAACTATTTGTAAACACATTTAGTAAATAAAGTATTTGTTAAAAAAATCGTAGCGCAGTGGGCAATGGTTTGGACTGTGGCGCTGAAGGCCAGTGGTTCGGAACCCGCCACTACCTAAATTTTGTTTTTCCTAAAAGTGTTACAGACACTCTTATTAATTAAGTTTTTATTATTTAGATTATTATTTTGGTTTGAAATATTTGCAAAAACTTATAAAACTACAAATCTAAAGTGGGTCGTAAGACACGTCAGTGCGATTTTTTTTTGGTACCAAAACATCCGCCATTTACTTCAGCGATTTACACTCTGCGACTAAGGTATCCGACACTCACTTGTATCAGACGTCTGTGCGCGTGAATTTGTGAATTAATAAATGAATAAATAAATAAATTCAGTATGTCTGAGGTAATAAATTATTTCAGATTTACTCTTTCTTTAGACTCGATGAAATATAGAAGTCTACGGTGAGGTTCCGATGTACTACTATGGTCCCTAATATAATTCATTTGTAAACGAGATGGCACCAACAGCGGTTGTGATACATTCTGACTAGTGTACCATACTAAAATGTTCATGAATCCTAAAGTATTTGTAAATGCACCTCTTCCAATGATGCCAAGCCTATTTCCTGCCCCTCCCCAGGCAGCTTTTATTGTTTCAGTCTCGAGTGTCATCTACCATTCAAGTTTGTAAACTTCCATACATCTTCCAGCCCCCCCCCCCCACCTCAAATTTTCCACTATTAATTACTAACAAAAATGTTATATATATTTTGCATCCTGAAACTCTATCAGGAAAAAGAAAAGTACCCATCATTATCAGTTTACTGTTGATTTTATTTCACATATACATTTGTTTTTATAAGTCACATGTAAACCTGGAATGCACTTTATTGTACTTAGATGTACTATTTTATCAATGTAATTACTGATCCATTATCATCATTTACTTCATTCGTGAATCTCGTAATCAAACAACATAAATTGTGGCGCATGAATAGGTATTATTTCAACAAAAAGTTTAGACTTTGCGGCGGAACGACCTCTTCGTACGGCGAAACGTGTGCTAAAACCTTATCTTCAAATGCACTCGTATGATTAGGGTTGAATGTAGCCGTGTCAGACTTCGTCATCCTTGAGGTGTCCACTCGCCCATAAAAATTTATATAAAATAAAAAAAATATGTTCATGTAAAATCTTTATACGTTGCAATATTTCAAAATCAGAGTCTTGCGCCGAGGGAAGAAGTCTTTAACAGTCACTCTTGTAAAAAATATTTCTAAGTTCTCTCATAGATAAGGCGGTCAAAAGAAATTCTTCAGTTTGTGGTCGTTGCTGTAGTCACAGATATAAAAAAAATATATCTTCAATGATTATCGATCGATGTGTATGATCGATTAATCAAAGTACTAAAAGAAACATTTATCGAAGTCTTCTTGACGTAACTTTTCCACCAATAAAAATTCAGATTGAAGAATATTTAAATTAAATATTCTCCTCGTTTCATTAATATATTATTTATCGTAAAATAATTCTTCATAAATGATGTACTCTGACACTTTCGTCAAGTTTAAGCACGATAACATTTATTGCTTTCTATGACATTACATATGTAGTCATTGACAGTCAAAAGGGAACTGACTTTTAAAATTTGTTGTTTTAACATAAAACTTCGATAATAATGTCAACTCTTGCGACGACAACAGAAGAGATCAACATCTTCTTGCCTCGTGGCCGTCGACCCGCGACTTGATGTGGCCGGATATTTGCTCCTTGGAATCGGCGTCGAAGATGTTGCCCTCGTACGTTGAATCGCCCCACAGCACATGAAACATAAAAAAAACATATAAAAACTTATTTAAGAATTATATAACATTAAACATTTACATAAAAATCATTTAAGAACACAAATATAAGCAAGTTATCCTGCACAAACTGAGCTGACATGAGATATGTAGCAGAGACAATAATCCGTCCCACTACAACTTCTAAAATATTAATTTTCCTTTCATTTAAACCTCATTGTGACATACAGACTAATCATTATGGTATAAATAACTGCCACAATTATATGAATGGATCTGACCCACTTCCTCCATTCTACTTGCACGCCATCATAGATTCATATCATTTAGATTTGTAATATTATACTCCAAGAGCCTATCAATTAGTAAATGAAGCCCCCCTTTCATTATTATCATACATTCAGTTTAAATATATATGATACTTATCTGCCAGAAATAATTGTCCATGCTACATTAGTTTTATATCTAGCTGCTATATGGTGATAGGCATCACGTTACAATAATTTTGTAAATGTAAACTTAAGTAACACTTACTCTTCAATAATTGCCCCCATGTACAGATGAAAACTTTTCCATTTTACATTGGTAAGTCACGGAAGTTTTACAGTAATCCACAAGTTGTAATTGTAATTTGCTGAAAGATTTTTTAAATATTATGTTGTCTTCACCAAAAAGTGAAAAGTTATGATGGGCCTCCCACTCCTTAAACCACTTCCTTGGAGCCCCCCCCCCCAGCTCTACCACATAAATAGTTATTGGAACCAATTGTATTTAGGCTTATTTATCTTAATTTTCCATCTTAATCTTGTATATATCCTACATCCTGACCAACCCCGAGGGATTGGTTCTATTTGGCACATTTGTACAGTAGTGGCATAATTTGCGACAATGAAATGTCATGTTTATTTATTATTTAGACAATATTTTGTATTTTAGAATATTTATTGCTTCACAACATAGATATATTCCTATCGCCATGATTGTATTGTGATAGCATGACTTACAACTTTGTAACCTGCAGGTAACCTAAACATAATAACAGCACTGTACTCATCCCCCAAAGATAATCCATCTATCCTGCAATATATTCCCAGACATAGTACTCCAAATAAGAATATGGTGGCATATCTATGCAATTCTCTTTGTGTTAATTTAAATCAAGATGTGGGGACAAATGTGTTACCCATTTTATATTTCTGACATGGAATCAACTCCGAATGTATTTATTGCTTTTATTATGGCCACAACATAAGAAAACCTATCTGACAAATTTTATGTAATTAATTATCCCACTTGTAATGTACCTTATATCTGTATTTCATATTACTTTATATTAATTCTAGCAATGTTTTAAAAGATATGCATAGCACTTGACAATAGTAACGCCTTACTTCAGTTGACGGTGTGCCGTTTGACAGCTCTTCTCGCGCCTATAAATTGTGGATGTTTTGTTGTTCAGCAAAATATAATGTATCTTATGTTATAATGTATCTTATGTTATTTGCAGTGTAACTCATTCAGTATTGTTTGTATTGAAACGAGTTATCATACTGTAATGCTGAAAAGTTTGATTAATGTGTTTCCTTGAACGCGAGGTTTTGCAAACATTGATCATTCGGTACACAGCTTTTCTTGTTGAGTGCGTAAATATATACTGACAACAATCGTACTCTTAGTCGGAACTGTGGCCATATTTTTCGAAATAATTTCTGCAGAACTGAATGAAACTGATTTACTGACTGTAACTTAAAGGCATTATGTATTTAGAAATGTCAAGAAGGAGATATGTAAAGTTGTTTGACGATTGCAAAAACGCAAGTGAAGATGACAATAGAAATCTAGAGCTCCCAAGAATTTCTTTTGAAAGTGAGTGCTTACAGAATCAAACAAATTTTTACATTCTGCATGTTTTGTGTTGTGATAGTCATGTTCAGGCACTAACTTTTCGTAGTATCAACTTGGCATATTTTTTGGGTACCTAAATAGTATTTTCCCACAATAAGAAATGTAGGACAGTGTAGATTTTATTTGGTAGCTGTAGAGTGGAGCCTCGTTTATTCGAAGTGAACAAGACGGTGACCACCTTGAACTATCGAAATTTATGTGCTAAAGAGCAGTAAACAACGTTGACATGAATACATGAGTAAAAATATATGAACTTTGTTTAGACAAAGTGAATAGGCATTTAGATTGGCAGCGTAAAGTTTTTAAAGTATTTTATCTATTTACTTCGCAATATAATGGTGCTGTGCCTATTTCGGCGAAGACAAAATGTACTCGCAGTTTTTGTTTTGTTTGATGACGCTCAGATTTATGAGAAGCTCGTAATTCCGAGACTCGAAATATCGAGACTCCACTGTAATGAGTCCAGTTTACTTCTTCTCTTACTTTAATTTTTTAGATAGAAAATATCTCAATGACGAGAATAGAATCAAATTTTTAATTACTTTAATAAAAGTACCGTAGATGAGTCTAAACATGTTCACCTCCCTTATCTAAGGACTCCTGGTTAGGCTTACACAAAGGCAAGAATGCTTAATAAAGGGAGCGGATCTTGCAAAATGTGGAAAACTAGTGATTTGTGGTGTAACGTAGATTTTACCTGAAAATTTAACTTAATCACGCAAGTTTCGGTTACGGTTTCGGCCGAAAATAGAAGAGGAGCCCAACATTCGGTTACGGTTTTGGTTTCAACCGAAAATAGAGTAGGAAGCGAACATTCGGTTACGGTTTCGGTTTCGGCCGAAAATAGATGAGCCGAATATTCGGTTACGGTTTCGGTTTCGGCCGAAAATAGAATAGGAGCCGAACATTCGGTTACGGTTTCGGTTTCGGCCGAAAATAGAAGAGGAGCCGAACATTCAGTTACGGTTTTGGTTTAGAACGATAATAGAAGAGGAGTCGAACATTCGGTTACGGTTTCGGTTTCGGCTGAAAATAGAAGAGAAGCCGGACATTCGGTTACGGTTTCGGTTTCGGCCGAAAATAAAAGAGGTGCCGAATATTCGGTTACGGTTTCGGTTTCGGCTGAAAATAGAAGAGGAGCCGAACAGTCGGTAACGATTTCGGTTTCTGCCGAAAATAGGAGAGGACCGGAACATTCGGTTACGGTTTCGTTTTCGGCGGAAAACAGAAGAGGAGCCAAACATTCGGTTACGGTTTCGGTTACGGCCGAAAATAGAAGAGGAGCCGAATTATCGGTTACAGTTACGGTTTTGGTTGAGAATAGAAGAGGAGCAGAATACTCGACTACGGTTCGTTTTCCGCCGAAAATAGGAGAGGAGCCGAACATTCGGTTACAGTTTCGCTTTCGGCCGAAAATAGGAGCCAGTCATTCGGTTCCGGTTTCGGCCGAAAATAGAAGAGGGCCAGAACACTCGGTTAGGGTTTCGGTTTCGGTCGAAAATAGAAGAGGAGCCAGACATTCGGTTACGGTTTTGGCCGAAAATAGAAGAGGAACCGAACATTCAGTTACGGTTTCGGCCGAAAATAGAAGAGGAGCCGAACATTCGGTTTCGGATTCAGACGAAAATAGAAGAGGAGCCGAACATTCGGTTACGATACGGTTTCGGCCGAAAACAGAAGTGGAGCTGAACATTCGGTTACTGTTTCGGTTTCGGCCGAAAATAGAAGAAGAGCCAAACATTCGGTTACGGTTTCGGTTTCAGTTGAAAATAGAAGCGAAGTCGAATATTCAGTTACGTTTTCGGTTTCGGCCGAATATGGGAGAGGAGACGAGCATTCGATTACGCTTTCGGCCGAAAATGGAAGAAGAGCCGAACATTCGGTTACGGTTTCGGTTTCGGCCACAAATCATGTTTTGGTCGGAATGTAACAAGAATCTACCTTGAATGATGGTGGTCGTGAACATTCCTTCACTCAGAGGGAGAGAGAGAGATAGAGAGAGATAAACAGAGGTGCAATTAAGAAGACGATGTATCTCTGGCGTAACTGCGGTGTCGGCGTTTCAGTGAGACGGCTGGGAGATGCTGAGCGCAGCTAGCTCTGCGCCGCTGGCTGGCGCTGGGAGGTGGCGGGCTATTCGTCAGCCGTCGGCGGCAGGAAGCGATGTTTAACGAGCCCAGAATCGAGTTAATTATTTCGCCATCCGGGTGCTAATTGGACGAGGATTGAAACTGCAAGCGCTACAATCGGCTGGCGGCCATTGCTCGTCGCACTTTGCTGCTCAGGGAAAATCGCAGCAAGGTACGCGCGCATCTGGCGTAGACAGTTTAATGGCGCTTACAAATACCGATAGCCTGCACCTCGAAATGCTCTCCCGCATTGCATGAAAACACTTCACCGGGGATTGCAAATATTGTTCTTTCGTACCAGTGCTGTTAGCCTATTATTAAAGTACCGCAGGATATCTAAATGTAATCTTAACGAAACGATGTTATGGACTGGTCCTTTGGTCTGTTGACTCTGCACGTGTTTACATGTACATGCGGGAGGCAAAGACCGGGTCATGACTTTAGAAAGCATACAACACACATTACGCTTACTAGATTCCTACCATAATTTTCTATTCCAAGTAGTATGGCATCTAAAGCAGTAATTTACGCACTCAGTAACTTGTGGTATTACATAACTCGTAAAGCAGATGTTTTTCAACAATTTCGAATATGTGACCGACCCCCTTCCACGTGAACATCTTCTGGCGACCCTATTTTATCTCAAAGGAAACACATTCAATCTTATTCCTTTAGCTTCATATTTCTAATAAATTGTTGGACGTAGATTATTACTGTGTATTTTACTGTTCATACATGATTTCACCACTCTCATGAACCACAGACAATACCGAGGTGGGGTGGCTTACGTGCCTGAACGATACAGATAGCCGTACCGTAGGTGCAACCACAGCGGAGGGGTATCTGTGGAGAGGCCAGACAAACGTGTGGTTCCTGAAGAGGGGCAGCAGCCTTTTCAGTAGTTACAGGGGCAACAGTCTGGATGATTGACTGAGCTGGCCTTGTAACATCAGATACTGTGGCTTTGCCACACAGTTAATGCGAACGGCTGAAAGCAAGGGGAAACTACTGCCGTTATTTTCCCGAGGACATGCAGCTCTACTGTATGAACATATGATGATGGCATCCTCCCGGGTAAAATATTTCGGAGGTAAAACAGTCCCCCATTCGAATCTCCGGGCGGGGACTACTCAGGAGGATGTCATCAGGAAAGACAATACTGGCATTCTACGGATCGGAGCATTGAAAGTTAGATCCCTTAATCGGGTAAGAAAATTTAAAAAGGGAAATGGATAGGTTGAAGTTAATATAGTGGGGATTAGTGAAGTTCGGTGGCCGGATGAACAGGATTTCTGGTCAGGCGAGTACAGGATTATAAATACAAAATCAATTGGGGGTATCACAGGAGTAGGATTGATAATGAATAAAAAATAGGAATGCGGGTACACTACTATAACCAGCACAGTGATCTCATTATCATTGTCAAGATAGATACGAAGCCAACACCGACAGGTTTATATGCCAGCTAGATCTGTCGATGATGAGGAAATCGAAGAAATATATGAGAAGCTAAAGGAAATTATTCAGACATTTAAGGGAGAGGAAAACTTAATTGTTATGGGAGACTGGAATTCGGTAGTAGGACAAGGAAGGGAAGGGAAGATAGTAGGTGAATATGGTCTGTGCAAAAGGAATGAAAGAGGAAGCCGCCTGGTAGAATTTTGCACAGAACATAATTTAGTTATAACAAACACCTGGTTCAAGAATCACAAAAGAAGGTTGTATACGTGGAAGAGACCAGGAGACACCGGGAGATACGAGATAGATTTTATAATGGTAAGACATAGATTTTGGAACCAGGTTTTACAGTGTAAGACGTACCCAGGGGCAGATATAGACTCTGACCATAACTTGTTGGTTATGAACTGTAGGCTGAAACTGAAGAAAATACAAAAAGCTAGGAAAATAAGGAGATGTGACCTCGATAAATTGAAGGAACCTGAAGTTCTTAAGAATTTCAGAGGGAGCTTTAGGCAACAATTGACAGAAAGGGGGGGAAATAAAACAGTAGAGGAGGAATGGGTACAATTGAGAGTTGAAGTAGGGAAGGTAGCAGAGGACAAAATAGGTAGGAAGGCAAGACCTACAAAAAATCCTTGGATATCACAGGAGATACTAAATTTAATCGATGAAAGGATATATATATATATATATATATATATATATATATATATATATATATATATATATATATATATATGCAGTAAATGAAACAGGCAAAATGGAGTACAGACGACTAAGAAATGAGATTGACAGGAAGTGCAAAATGACTAAGCAGGAGTGGCTAGAAGGCAAATGCAAGGATGTAGAAGAATTTATAAATAGGGGAAAAATAGATACAGTCTACAGGAAAATAAAAGGAACATTTGGAGATAAGAAAAACAGCTTTATGAATTTCAAGGACAATGATGGAAAACCAGATCTCAGCAAAGAAGGGAAAGCTGAAAAGTGGAAAGAGTATGTAGAGGGGCTCTACAAAGGAAATGAACTTCGAGACAATATTGTAGGAAGTGAAGAGGATGTAGATGTAGATAAAATAGGAGATACTGTACTGAGAGAAGAATTTGACAGAGCCCTGAATGTATTGAGAGTACAAACAGAAATGAAAAGAAGCAGGTAACATTAAGATTAGATGGTGCATTAGTAAACGATGGGTGTAGTGTGGCAAATCTTTTTAACAAGTACTTATATGGGATGGTCAGGGTCATTAAATAGTGCATTACATATCTGAAACTGTAGGTACATAAATATGTCACTCACTTCACGACAAGAACTACCTTTCGTTATAAATGGTCTCTAGTGGTTACGATAAATATCAGCAAAATTAATTAAAGCATGTTCTTGTAAGTTTAGTACAATTTTCAGTTATTTGAGTAATCAGTCTAATATAACCGGGACACTTCCTTATTGGCTAAGAGATGCATATATTGGACCACTATTCAAGAAAGGATATCAAGAGATACCATCAAACAAGACACAAACATTTTAGAAAAGTTGATGTACAGACGGCTTCTGAAACACCTGACCACAAATAACATATTATGCAGATCACAGTCTAGATTTCTGAAGGGTTTCAATATCGAGAACGATAGTTACATCTAAAATGAGAATGTACTAAATTCATTGGATAATGAATTACAGACAGCAGATCGTTTCTATGATTTGTCGAAGGCATTCCACAATGTAACTACAACATCCTTTATAAGTAAGCTATAATTCTATGGTGTCACAGTCAGTACTGCAAAGTGGTTCAAGTCATACCATGGAACATGAAACAAAGGGCATCAATGGGAGGGATTAGGGAATTAAGCCATGAGTTTCATAAGATTGGGAAAAAAATTACATATGGTTTTGTATCATTTCCTCTTCTTTATCTGCCAATCTACTCCCCAATTGTCCTCTACATATACATACGAGGCGCGTCCAGTAAGTAAGTTCCGTTCGGTTATATAAAACGAACGGGTACAGATACAGAAAAAATATTGATTGTATAAAAATCTACAACTGTGAAACTAGTTTTCTACATAGCTTCCGAAATTTTGTAGGCAATTGTCATAGCATGGCACAAGGTTTTGTGTGCCTTTTTCATAGAATGTTGCCGCCTGTGTATTCAAGCATGTGGTAACATATTCTTTCAGCTCGTCATCATCGTTGAAGTGTTGTCCACCAAGCACAGATTTTAGGTTTAAGAAGAGGATTACTGTCAAAAGATTTTTTTTCACGATAATGCTTGACCTCATACACCGAATGAGACCAAACAATTCTTACGGAAATTTCAATAGGACCTGTTTGATCATCCTCCATACAGCTCGGACCTCTCTCCTAGCGACTTTCATCTCTTCTTGCACCTAAATACACAGGCAGCAACCTTCTGTGAAGGATGCATGCAAAAATTTGTGGCACGCTATGACAAGTGGCTACAAAATTTCGGCAGTTATGTGCCAAAGTAGTTTAAGAGTTGTAAAATTTTGTGCAATAAAAGTTTCTTCTGTATCTGTATAAAATTTCATTTTATTACCAAACGGAACTTACTTTCTGGACGCGCTTCGTAGTTTTGGGCGAGTCGAAGGTTTATATTGTTGGCGTGTGGAAGAAGGGCCCACAAAAATAAATAAAAGTGAAACTGTAAAGCAAATTAATTGATACTCGTTTTTGGTCTCTTTTTTGTCATTGCTCTGCTTCTTCTTCTTTTATTCTTGGCCTAGCGTTGTGAGTTCTGCTAGAGCTAAAACTTTTTGCAGGAACTCTATCTACTGCAGATACTTTTCTTGGAATAATAAACTTCTCTTTACGGTCTTAAAAATTTGATTTTCTATACGAAGTTTGCTTTTCACAAACATGTATGGCTACAAGTCATTACAGAAACATCTGTCACTCTCCACATACAAGCAGTGTCAGTAGTGGCAAACTTTGTCTTCCACTCCTCTTTCACCTCTCAATACAAATGAGTGCTTATTTTATTAACAATTTTTCAAAATTTTTCAAAATTGTTGATCATAGAAAAATACTTACAAATAAAGTTTATAACTTCAATATTTTGTTTTCTTATTTCAATTCGGTTTGTGTTGTCTTGTGTGGTCGTAAATACATTTTCGAATGTGTTGTTGACACGTGTTTATTTTGACTTGGATAAATGGCGGCATCTTGTTATCAACAGAAAGATAATATTTTGGCACTTTGTGTGACGGTTCAGTTGAGTGTATTTTGGTGCAGCTATTTCGTTTGTTTGAGATCAACATTTACCTGGCTTTGAAAACTACCCTTATATTTATTTATTTGGTAATTACTCATGTGATTAGCTTTAATTGCACCTGTGAGAACGATATTTGTTGTCAGTGCACCTTAATGATTCTAGTGAGATAACAGATTTTGTTGGCCTATTTTTATTTATAATATTTTCTTATTTGTATAATATGCCAATGGCGATTGGCTCATTAAATACTACTAAAATTTAATAAACAGGTTTGTGGTGAATGTGTATAGTAAGTAAATGGGTTTCAGAATACTAGTTTATATTACGTTATTTATGGTTACTTAAAAGTTTTTGAGTTTTAGTAAAGATATCATAAAAACAGCTGATTAGAAGTACTAATATCACTTTATACCAATGGTATAGCTTTTTGGGACAGAAATGTATTAAGATTTGGGACTGAACTATGGTGTAGAAATATAGGGTATGCATATATAGAAGTGTTACGGTGTCCACAAGGATCCATCTAAGGGCCATTGCATTTTCTTGAGTACATTTATGACCTATGATTAGCTACAATGCCAGAAGCAGAGTTCGTTTCGTTTGCAGATGATACAAATACTGCAAAAGATAAGTTTTTTTGTCTGCTAATGATGTTTTCATGGATATTAATGAATGGTTTTAAACCAACTCATTGACATTCAACTTTGAAAAGACTCACTACATGCTGTTCAGAACGTGTAAGAGGATTCTATTCAGCATAATCATCAAGTATTAAGAGGAACAGAACGAAGAGGTCGACAGTATTAAATTCCTGGGTTACATCTTGAGACTAAATTCAGCTGGGGAGGAGTACACCACAGACTTACAGAAACGCTTTAACAAATCTGTATTTGCAGTAAAGACGTAGGCGACATAAAAATAAAAAGGTGGCATACTTTGATTACTTTCATTCAATAACTTCATATGATAACGTTGAGGGGTAGGTCTTCAAGTCAAACAAAACTTCTCAGCATCGAAAAGCGTGTCCTATTATTTGTTGAGTAAGTTCACAGACATACTCTGTAGTAGCCTCTTTTAAGAACTGGGCTATACTAACCCCTGCCTCTCAGTATGTTTATTCATTCTCGTAAATCATACACACCTTTTCGTAGCGAATAGTTCAATACATACATACAGTACTAGGAAAAGAAACGATGTACAAAGCACTTAGAAGCACTTACTTTAGTTCAAAAAGGGGTAAGGTACTCAGAACATTTTCAATAATCTGCCAGCAACAATAAAAAATTGTAGTTAAAAGTAGTAGTAACTTTAGAAGGGGCCTGAATGTCTTACTAGTGGCCAACTACTTCTGGCCCACTGACGAAATTTGGAATAGAACCAAATGGTGTATTGTATGTATTCATGCTATTAATTCATTATTACAGAAAAATGAGGGGACGGAAGCAAAAAATATGCAGATTTCAAATGGAATGTGTGGTCGGTAAGGACGTGTTGCGTCGGTAGAGAGCACGCCAGGAATACCTTGACTCTGTCGTCTGCTTGCAGTGATGGGACCAGTTCGATGGCCACCCCCATTCCCTTAACCTGAGTGGATTTTTGTGCGGTCATATTGAAAACCTGATGTCTTAGAGTCCCGTCACATCTGAAGAAGGTCTAGTTGCCCGCTCGCGTTTCTGTTGTTGCTGGACATGTGCTCGACATGCACGACGTCTTTTCTAATGTAGGCCGATCCACGCAACGTCACTGTGAATCCTGTATCGCTGTTGGTGTCGGACCAACGGATTAGCCGAGCGCACTGGGGCGCCGTCCTGCGGTGCGCGTGGCCATCCGCCATCGGAAGTTGAAGTGCCCACTCGAGCATGGACGTTTGTGTTGTCCTTAGGTTAGGTTAGGTTAGTTTAAGAAGTTTGTAAGCTACGGACTAATAACACAGCAGTTGAGTCCGATTTACAAACATTTGAACATTTGAACCTGTTGTAAACTATCAATAAATAATGTTATTGTCTTCACTTCCTTTTTCAGTTTCCATACTTTCATACTTCTGAAGCGTTAGAGCTGTAATATGTCATTACTGCCCGCAGACTTTTATGCACGGACGCTGACCAATACAAGAGATGGAGAAGTTTTCGCTAAACTACCGAGAAACTATTTAACTGATTTTAATGGTATTTTGTACAAATTCTGTACATTTTTATTTTTAAAATAAATGTTACGGTGCCCTATAGGCGACAGTTGACCAATCTAGGGACAGAACGCGGAACATAAACGACAGACGGTGCCATGTTATGATTTCAAGCCTTCCTTTGATGCTAATTTTTTTTTCATGTTACACGCTTTTCCAAATTCACATATAATTAAAATTAAATACATAAAATATTTATGAAATACGATTAATTGTGGTGTATGTAATTTTCGGTAAAATGCTCCGGAAACCCCTTACCTCGACAATGACTGTTACAATGAAGGCAGTCGCGGTGAAGTTGCAAGGAGCCTAGCTGTGGAGGGCGCCGCTGGTTGCCGTGGGAGGTTCGAGTCCTCACTCTGGCTCGGGTGTCCTTGTTGTCCTTAGAATAAACTAGTTTAAGCGGTTTGTAAACCTTGGGACTGATGACCACAGTAGTTGATTTACAAACATTGATTTACAAACATTTGAATTTGAACAAAAAAGACAAAATGTAAAATGTGTTGAAAGAAGTGTGTGTGTGTGTGTGTGTGTGTGAGAGAGAGAGAGAGAGAGAGAGAGAGAGACATAACTCCTAAAGTTCAGGCTCGATTTAGATGAAACTGTATGTGTGTGTTTGAATTGTCCCGGGATTGTTTAGAACAACAATTGGATCACGGTTGCTGATGCTGAAATGTCGAAATAATTGAAGTTGTTAGAGTTTGTAATATAACAATAGATTTTTAAGCCCCGCATACTCTACTACATGGAACTATATGAAGGAGATGTCACTACTAATGAGGGGAATATACGGGAAGAAGAGAACAGTGTGAATATCGACATGATAGGGCCACCTATATCCAAAGAGGAATTCAACAGTGCCTTGAATGGTCTAAGTAACGGCAAAGCGACAGGCACAGATAACATTCCAGCGGAAATATTGAAGTTAATTGGAGAATCAACAAAAGAGTAGTCATATAAACGTTTTACAGAGTACTATGAAGATAGAAAAGAACCACCGACAGATTTGCTTAACATCAAAACAATAATAATCCCAAAAAAGGAAATGCTCTGGACTGTGAGAAGACTGGAACTATTTCCTTACTATCCCACACTTGGGGGGCGAAGTTGTTCTCGTCCGGAAGCAATCCTCAAAGCTCCACGTGCCCCCTGGGTGGTTCTAAACGGACAACAATCTTTGGTAGCTGGTCCTGTCACCACGGTGATCTTCCAGCTATGTCAGCTACCAAGACAATCCAGAATAGCTCTTGTCAGGGCCAACAAAATTGTCAACAAAACGATCTGAACAGAGCAATAGGTCCAGTCCTAAACGTGTGCCATTTGAATATTGAGGGGATAAGTAGTCAAAATGTGACTTCCTCAGTAAAAATCTGCTGAGTAACAATATTGACCTCCTTGCTCTACAAGAAACCCATGCAGAAGGTCTTAAAAGTTGTTCAAGAAGCAATATCCATGGCTACAGACTTGTGGGAGAGATAGGCCATAGAACATATGGCGTGGCTACATATGCTAGACAGGAGTTGGATGATGTATCTATAATTCATGAAAGCTGTGACGATGACATATTTGTTTTGGCAGTGAAAGTGTCTGGAACTACCATAGTTAATGTCTACAAGCCTCCCAACATCCAGTGGCAAGATACGGTTCTCCCAGTTTTCGAACACCCTTCCCTATATGTCGGAGATTTCAACAGCCACAGTAGCCATTGGGGGTACTCGTCTGATAATGAAAATGGAATAGCCTTAGCTGAATGGGCTGAAAATAATAACCTTTCCTTGGTTTTTGACGCAAAAGGCTCCAGCACATTTTTCTCAGCCCGCTGGAAGCATGGATATTCACCTGATCTGTGTTTTTGTTCCTGTGATCAGACATTAAGATCTCTATCAGTTACGAGAAAGGTACTTGGCACATTCCCACGGTCGCAGCACAGGCCAGTGCTGATATCAGTCGGGATTAAGATTCCCCTAATAAGATCTTTTCCGAGACCCAGGTGGAATTTTCATAAAGCAGACTGGGAGGCATTTACTTCCAAACTAGAGGACAACATTAGATTCATTCCTCCTACAATAGAAAATTATGACAGATTCGCTGGACTCCTTAAAGCTATAGCTAAAGCCTGTATACCTCGAGGCTACAGAAAGACATATATTCCGGGATGGAGCCAAGAGTGTGAAGACCTGTATAACGAATTTATCAGCACTGAAGATTCAAACACTGCCGACATCCTACTGAACTCCCTTGATAATGCCAGAAGAGAGAAATGGGTGAAAAAAGTTCAGAGTTTAGATTTCACTCACAGCAGCAGAAAGGCTTGGTCACTTCTCAGGAAATTGTCTACCAGTGTATCCGAGAAAAACTGCCTCCCACACACCCTGATCCTTCCGACATAGCCAAACGAATCGTAGCACTATCCAAGTCAAAACGGCAACAGTCTGACAGATTTATATCCTATAAACTAAATGAAATTAAGAAATGCCAGCAGGCTCCCCTGGAAGTATCAAAACCTTTTTGCTTAGACGAACTGCATTTGGCTATCTCTGATGTGAAGACTGGGAAAGCTGCCGGTATAGATGATATTTTCCCAGAATTTATTAAACATGCTGGACTCAAGACCCGATTGTGGCTTCTAAATTTATTCAATAACATTCTTAAAGACAGCTCTCTACCAAAAGCTTTTAAGAGATCTAAAGTAATAGCTGTTTTGAAGCCTGGTAAACCAGCCGAACGTGCAGATAGCTACCGCCCAATTGCACTTCTCAGTGTATGTTACAAGCTGCTCGAGAGACTCATCTACAATCGTGTTGTTCCCATTCTCACTGCTAGTATCCCTGTTGAACAAGCTGGTTTCAAACAAGGCCGTAATTGCTGTGACCAGGTCCTAGCACTGACATCTTTCATTGAGACTGGTTTCGAAAAGAAGTGTACCACTTCCGTTGCTTTTCTGGATCTCTCGGCAGCTTATGATACCGTGTGGAAGAAGGGCCTCCTAGTGAAGCTTTACAATCTCATTCCTTGTCCTATTTTATTGCGACTTGTGAACTCAATGCTAAGTGGCCGTCTGATCAAGATCTATCTCGGCAACACAGAAAGTAGGTTTAGACAGCTTCACGATGGCCTCCCCCAGGGTTCGGTTCTTGCTCCCATTCTTTTTAATGTTTACACCGCTGATATTCCAGCTACGCAATCTAGAAAATTCATTTATGCCGATGATATTGCCATAGCGTCACAACACAGAGACATCCATGTGACGGAAACTACTTTAACATCTGACCTAACTCTCCTCAGAAATTACTTCGCAATGTGGAAACTAAAGCCAAACCCAAATAAAACGGAAGTAGCTTGTTTCCATCTCAATAATAGGATGGCCGACTATAAACTTAAGATCTCGTTTGATGGTGTTCAACTTGAACATAATGAACATCCAAAATACCTGGGAGTCATCTTGGATAGATCTCTTACTTTTAAGTACCACCTTCATAAAACAGCAGACAAAGTTAAAACTAGAAATAACATATTGCAGCACTTAGCAGGATCATATTGGGGAGCCAGTGCTAAGGTTTTGCGTACAACAGCTCTGTCCCTAGTTTACTCTGCAGCTGAATACTGTTCTCCTGTCTGGCTCAACAGTGCTCATGTGAGAGACATTGATGTACAATTAAATAGAGCAATGAGATTGATCAGTGGCACTCTGATGGCTACACCACTTCAATGGCTCCCAATATTATGCAACATCGTTCCCCAGACCTAAGACGGAAGGAAGCCTTAATGAGAGAGTATTATAAGATCTTGTCCACTCCTGAGCTTCCTATCCTGCAAGACCTTCCACCACCGGTAAGCCGGCTGAAATCACGTAAACCACCTCTTAAAACAGCTGTGCAACTACATGAGAGTGGCTTCTCGCCTAAATCAAACTGGGCAAGAATTTGGGATTCATTTAATGGAAAAAACAGCATCTGGATAGACGATCCCTCTAAGCAGCTCCAAGGAATTGACCTTCCCAGGAGAGAATGGTCTTTGATCAACTGTTTCCGAACTGGTGTTGGTCGCTGTAACTATTTGGAAATTCAAATGGGGACAGACAGACGACCAGTTATGTGACTGTGGAGGAGACATACAAACGATGACCCACATAATTACTAATTGCCCATTACGATCATTCTCAGGGGGGATGACCGAACTCCATATAGTCAGTCAGGAAGCTGTCCAGTGGTTAAAGGAGTTGGACTTGGCTCTGTGACAGAGATATGTTTTATCTTATTAATTAGACACTAGTATATCTTACTAAAGTATTATATGTAGCTGACATTATACCATACGATATATATATATATAAAGTTAAGCATAATAAAAAAGAAAATTCAGGCAAATCTAGAATAAACCAATTTGGTTTCATATCTGGAAGAGGAACTACAGACGCATTACTAGACCTGAAAATTTTATTAGAAAGACGAATTGGAGGTAATAAAAACATTCTTGACCTTTATAGATTTACAAAAAGGATTTGACATAGTTAATTGGAAATTATTATTCCGAACAATGAAGGAAATAAATCTTGATTGGAGGGACAGGAGATTAATCTGGAACCTGCGTAAAAGACAGGAAGCAGAGATAGAAGTGAATGTTGTAAAGAAGAAGAAAGCAAACATAAGGAGGGAGGTAAGACAGGTTAGTTCAACTTATTTATTAAAAAAGCCGTTGAGAAGTTGAAAAGAACAACGAAAGGAATTAAAATTAACGAAGAACGAATACACTTTATTCGTTTTGCAGATGATATAGTAGTACCTGCTGACCTAATGAAGCAATTGGAGTTTATATTGCTAAAATATGGCAAAATCCTAACAGAATTTAATCTGAAAATTAATAAGAAGGAAACAAAAACTATGGTAGTAGGGAAAACAAAAGAAATTGGTAAAGTTAATATTAAACTAGAAGATGATGTTCTAGAGCAGAATGAGAACTTCTGTTATTTGGGGAACACAATCACTGACGACAATAAATGTATCACAGATATAAAGAGAAGAATAGCCTTGGCAAAGTAAGCTTTTCATAATAAAGGGAATTTGCTAACAGACAATCATATAAGCCTAGAGAATAGGAAAAAGTTTGCCAAAACTTTTGTTTGTAGTGTCTTAAAATACGGATGTGAAACGTGGACTCTGGGAAAGGCAGAGAAAAAGAGACTGGAAGCAATGTAAATTTGCATATGGAGAAGAATGACGAAAACAAGCTGGGTTGATTGGAAAAGTAATGAACGGGTCTTAACAGAAGTGAATGAGAACAGAACGTTGATAAATTATATAGGAAGAAGAAAATAAAAAAAATAATAGGGTACATAATGAGACAAAACCAGCTCCTAAAGAATGTATTTGAAGGAAAATTTTTAGGGAAAAAAACCAAGAGGCTGGCAAAGAGCAACGTATTTTAATAACATCAAAGAAGATATGTGTATAAAATGGTATGAAGAATTGAAGATGGTGACAATGGAGAAAGGAACATGGCTAAATTGACAAGGCATAGCCTTTAGTTTATGATGACGCTGCATACTCTATATCTGACTGTGATAAAATTTTTCTCACTGGACCTACAAAACATGGCAAATGGCACTGTCTACATAAGATCCTGTACGATCCATGGCGAAGGATACTTGGGTACCTTACTGGAGACGTCGACACCATTTGGTCGACCACCATGAATTTTAGAAGGTATCTACAGGAGAGGGGGAAGATAAACAGAGAGAGGGGGGACAGGAGGAGATGGGCAGAGAGCGGGAGTACATGAGGACAGGAGGAGGAAGAGGAGGTGGTGGTGGTGAAGGAGGCCGCCGAGGAGAATTTGCTGGAGGAAGAGAAGGAGGAGGCAGAGATTGGTAGCGGGGGAGGAGGGAATGGACAGGGAGAGGAGGAGATGGACAGAGAAAGCAGCGAGAAGCACACGCATTAACAGAACGTTGGGATAAATAAATACTTGTGCAGCAAGCCTAAGAGGAAGTTAAGAAGGCAAAGATGAAAATGTTTGTAAATCTATCGGACTTAACTCCTTTGGTAATTAGTCGCTAGGCTTACAAACTACTTAAGCTAAGTTAAACTAACGTAAGGACAATACACACACACACACACACACACACACACACACACACACACACACACACACACACACGCCACAGGGAGGACTCGAACCTCCGACGGCGAGCAACCGCGCGAGGTGCCGTAGACCAGTCGGAAAGGCATAGATGGCCAGAGAAATTAGAGGATTAAGTGTAAGATGTATATTCTTCTCACATTCATATTTATCAATTGGAAGAACTGCCGGATATGAAGACCCACTCAAAACTGTTTACCGGAATGTTTGAAAAATACAAATTCGATTATAAAGGAGTTGCTATAAAAGTTGTTTATCTCGACGAAGGACATCCATTTATATAAAGCTCGATCCTCTGCACCACCCCTAGGGGCTGAATGTGAAGGGTATGAGTTTGAAATCTTAAATAGGAAGCCCGTTTTTTGATTGCAGATTTGGACTCGCCGTGAAAAACTAGGCAACTATTGTGTGAGATTTCTTATGTTTCATGATAGATATACACCAGAGTAGGAAAATCAAATTATAGCGTTTGAAAGTTTTATAATAAAACCAAGAACTTTACAACTTGCTGGGCGATATGAAGTATTTATTTGAAAAATTACACATGGATTGCGTTCCCATGATGGAACATTATCAGTGCAGAATGCAAGTCATGATGACTCATGTACTCTGTACAAAACATTTGTCAGCCAGGTCCATAAAATAATTAACAGGTGTTCCCAGTACAAGTTACAGTTTGAAAACTGAGGTAGCTGTCTACAGTTACCAATAACTAGCTCTTCCCAGTACATGTTACGATTTTAAAAATGAGATAGCTGCTTACTTTTACCTGTACAGTCAAATTTGCAGGCAGTTACTGCCTGGTGCCCCAACTATTAGAGAAGTTCATTGTACTGTTACGTTTACGAAGACATAAAAATATTAACTGCACAAATTAAAAGACAAGACAATACAAGTTAAAATTGACTGTAAACATAAAAACTGCATGCGAGTTTAACCGCATAAGTGAATGTAAGCAACTACTGCTGTTTTATGCAGAGTATGTAAGTCGTCACGACTTGCACTTCCTTCATGGGAACGAAATCGATATGTAATTTTTAAAATAAATATTTCACACAGCTCATTAAACTGGAAATTTCTTGATTTAAATATTGTGGTGGGTAGGCACAATGTCCATTATGGAGTCAAATTACAGTTTGATATATTTGATAATGCTATCATATGAAACGTCTCACAATCGAATCAAGCGCATACCGTGATCATGCGCTCAGTCTAGATTTCCTCGTGCTTCGAGAGTCATTAGATTAGATTAGATTAGATTAATACTTGTTCCTTTGATCATGTATACGACATTTCGTAATGATGTGGAACGTGTCAGTTTAGTAAATTTTGTCTATACTTGAAAATCTATATTTTAAGAATTTTTTTGTAAATTTTTTTAATTTTTTTTATCTATTTTTTTATGTTTTATCTAATAATTCATCTACATTGTAGAAGGAGTTGCCATTCAGAAATTCCTTTAATTTCTTTTTAAATACTAGTTGGCTATCTGTCAGACTTTTGATGCTACTTGGTAAGTGACCAAAGACTTTTGTGGCAGCATAATTCACCCCTTTTTGAGCCAAAGTTAGATTTAACCTTGAATAGTGAATATCATCCTTTCTCCTAGTGTCGTAGCTATGCACACTGCTATTACTTTTGAATTGAGTCGGATTGTTAATAACAAATTTCATGAGTGAATATATATATTGTGAAGCTACAGTGAGTATCCCTAGATCCCTAAATAAATGTCTGCAGGATGCTCTTGGGTGGGCTCCAGCAATTATTCTGATTACACGCTTTTGTGCAATGAATACTTTTTTACTCAATGTTGAATTGCCCCAGAATATGATCCCATATGAAAGCAGTGAATGAAAATAGGCGTAGTAAGCTAATTTACTGAGATTTATATCACCAAATTTTGCAATGACTCTGATAGCATAAGTAGCTGAACTCAGACGTTTCAGGAGATCTTCAATATGTTTCTTCCAATTCAGTCCCTCGTCAATGCAAACACCTAAAAATTTTGAATATTCTACCTTACCTACAGATTTATGTTCAAAGTCTAAATTTATTAATGGTGTCATGCCATTTACTGTATGAAACTGTATATACTGTGTTTTATCAAAGTTTAATGAGAGTCCATTTGTAGAGAACCACTTAATGACTTTCTGGAAGATATCATTTACAATTTCATCAGTTAATTCCTGTTTGTCAGGTGTGATAGCTATACTTGTATCATCAGCAAAAAGTACTAGCTTAGCATCTTCATGTATGTAGAATGGCAAGTCATTAATATATATTAAGAACAGCAAAGGACCCAAGACCGAACCTTGTGGGACCCCATTTTTAATAACTCCCCAGTTAGAAGAATTAATTGTCTCGTCTACATCATGTGAACTGCTTATTTCAACTTTCTGCACTCTTCCAGTTAAGTATGATTTAAACCATTTGTGCACTGTCCCACTCATACCACAATACTTAAGCTTATCTAGAAGAATCCCATGATTTACACAATCAAAAGCCTTTGAAAGATCACAAAAAATCCCTACTGGTGATGTCCGGTTATTCAAAGCATTTAATATTTCATCAGTGAAGGTGTATATAGCATTTTCAGTTGAAAAGCATTTTTGAAAACCAAACTGACATTTTGTTAGAACTTTATTTATTGAAATGTTTATGGAGCTCGTCAAACGTTTTCTAACCTGTTCCCTAATAGGAGAGTTCTTTCTGCAAGGCTTGTCAAGGCTTGTCACAGTATTGTCCTCCTGTTTGCTGAAACTGGATGTGTTAAACCTAGAACAATTGTCTGATGTCCATTTGTTCGTGGTATTACCCATTCTCAACAATTTTCTACTCATTTTTATTTTTGCCGATCAGTGCGCCGGCTTTTGTTAAAGGAAATGTTTCATACAAATGGTATATACATTAATGGATATCCGTCTTCGAGGTGAACCCCTTTTTGTACAAATGTTTTAACGCTATTTGTATTTTTCCAAATGTTTCAAAAACAGTTTTAAGTGCCTCAGTCTGTGATAAGCGAAATGTAATGGACGCGATTACGAGGCTATAAGCACAGGGGACACATTATAAATGGAAGACTTCATTCTTTTACTATGTTTCCGACCTGTACATTGATGCTGCAACACAATTTAATGTAAGATTTTATTGATTTTCGTAAACGTATCAGATGTTTTAAAATGGTAGAAACTTGAAGATTTATATACGGATAAAATAGTCTCGGTGGAGTAGCCGAGCGGTCTAAGGCGTCTCGCTTCGGAGCGCGCGGTTTCTCGACGTTGGAGGTTCGAGTCGTCCCTAGGGCATGGGTGTGTGTGTTGTCCTTAGGTTAGTTTACCTAGGTTTAAGTTTGTAAGCTACGGACTGATGACCACGCAGTTTGGTCCGATAGATTTACAAACATTTGAAAATTTTGTTATACGGATCAAATAATGATTGTATTTTAATAAATTAAATGGCGCTAATTTCAATAAAATAATTGTATATGACATGGTTCCTCATGAAGAGAAAGTTTGAAATAATCCAATTGAGCACGCAAAAAATTAATTTCATGTCGGAAGACTTATCTTCGTTCATAATGGCATACTGTAATATTTCCGCTTCATTTTGATTCACGCAGTTAGTCCGACAGCTACCATGCAGGATGATACTTTGTTTTGATTCTTACACTGGAATAACCCCTATGAGTCTATAGCACTTTATACGCTGTTCATATTGATACTATTAATGGGCAGGTGCACGAAATAAATATCTGACATTAATAAACACACACCCTCAAAAGGGTAATAGCGTGCAAGGAAGTATGGTTATCTGCTACAGGGAGATAGGTAGACCTTTTTATCGACGAATGTAAATTATACAAAAACCACAGAAACGTAGTAATGAGGGAGAACATAAATCAGCTCATACGTACGTTGTGTGCGTTACGAGCACAGAGCCACGACACGACATTACCACCCAAACAAGCTGTGCTGCGGTCCGCTGACAACAGCTGTGCGCAACGCAGCGGCATGTGTTCGTGTAGGCCAGTGGTCGGTGTTCACGGAGCACGAGCGGACGGCTAGCGATCCAAATGTTCCAGCAGGGCCGAAGCACCACTTCTTAGTTGTTCTGACAGAACCCCACAGTAATCACGGCCAACTAATAAAATATCTGAGTGCATGTTTTCGCGGCGATATCCATTAATGAAATCTTATCGGTGTAGCGAAGGGCAGCCCTTTAACTCCACTTGTAGCTAACCTCTTCATGGAGCATTTAGAAGAAATTGCCTTGGACACGGCTCCTGGCCTCATGGACAGAAAAAAGCTAGAAGAGTTTCTGGAGCACATCAGCAGTATCCACGGCCACATTAAATTCACGATGGAAGTAGAGAAGGACGGTTCCCTGCCATTCCTGGACGTCTTGTCCGGCGTAAACCCGATGGAAGTCTGGGTCACAGCGTTTACCGCAAGCCCACTCACACGGATCGGTATTTGCACGCCACCAGCTGCCATCAGCCAGCACAGAAACTAACTGTTTTGAAGACCTTAGTACATAGAGCCGAAACCGTATCAGATCCTGTAAACCTGTCAAACGCGCTTAGCAACTTACGTAAAGTTTTCAAGGATAACGGCTACAGCAAGAGACAAATATCTCAAGCAGTTTCACACAAGGCACGTAATCAGAAGAGATCTGAAGAAGACGTCAAGAAGACCGCATTTTTGCCGTTTTGTGGCTCCACAGCAGGGGAAATTAGCCGGCTCCTGAAGAGACATAAAATTACACAATCTTCAGGTCTCCAGCAAAGAAAAACACAAGAAACACACACAGGGAGATGTAAATGCATATACGAAATGTAAACAAGAAGAAAACCCATCCACAATACTGTTTCACCCCAACATTCCCCATCAACAGACAAATATAACACGACACTAACAGTAAACACTTGTCTTTCGCGCGCAACTCTTCAAAACAAAACACTCAGAGAACAAATGAACAGCTTTCAGCCGTATACATACGCCGAATCTTACAACTGGTGTAATGCATTCCACGAACAAAACGTGGAAAACAAATAATATACACATTACAAAAGAAAACAACAACCAAAATCTAAAGAGAAAGAATAGAGTAGTAAGTACTGAACAGAAATGACACGTTTTCTCGAACCGGAAATTGGAAAGTAACAAATTTTAAACTGTTTGTTATGTTTGCAGATGACAAGTTTGTAAAATAGTATTATCACAACAAGAAATAAGTAGGCTACTTAATGAGTTTTTCGTGGCCTAATGTAAAGGTATGTAAAAAAAAAAAAAAAAAAAAAAAAAGAGATACTCGTATACCTAGGGCTAATTTCACTAAACTGAAATAGTTCTATTTGATAACCTAAGCAAAATACGAAACGAAGGGAAGGTACAAAAACATTTTACATGTACCTGAAAAGACTATTGTATAGTAACAATAATTTTTCAGAACAAAAATCAACTACCCCACTGATGATAGCACAAAATGTGCTGAAACATGTTTGAGAAAAATATATAAATTTAGGTGTCTTGCATACGGCGGAAAATCTTCACCATTTAATGAGCTACATGTGTTTCACAAGAACGGTTCCTTTTAAATCCGTGTTGACTAGGTCGCTCTGTTCGAGGAAGTTCACATTGTTTGAAAAAGTGTTTTAAAATCCTGATGCAAACCACCCTCAGTGGTGTTGAACTGTAATTTTTCGTATCAGTCCTTTAGCCTTTCTTGAATACTGGAGTGACCTGTGCATCTTTGCAGTCCTTGGGTACACATCTTTTCGCTGAGCGAACGATTTTCTATGATAGCTGGTAATGGAGCTAATGCATCAGTAATGGTAGGCTATACAATATGGACTAGGAGACTTACTTCTGTTGATTTAAGTTGATTTAATACTCCAGGGACATCTACTTCAGAATTAAGCATGCTGGAATCAGTTCTTGATTTGCTTCGTCTTCTTGGAATTTAGGGAAGCTGTGTTTCGGAATTCTGCTTTAGCAGAAGTATCGTCACTAGTATCAACATTGCTATCGCGTAGTGATGGTGCTGATTGTGTTTCCTGCTAGTAAACTTTACATATAATCCGATTTTCTTTGCATCTTCTACGAAATTACGAGACAGAGCTTCATTGTGTAAACTATTACAATCATCTTGCACCGAATTTCACGGTAAAGTTCGCGTTTCTGTAAGAGATTGCCAGTCTTAGGGATTTTGTCTCTCTTTAAATTTGGCATACTTTTTTCTTAGCCTTTGCAAGAGTGATCTAAGCTGTTTGTCTACCATGGCGGGTCAACCACTCTTTTGTTAATTGATTTGGGTTAAATGAACAGCTGTTGATATTTCTTCCACTGTAAGCCACATCTGAGCTACACTCACATGGCTAGTTTCGAAGAATTTTCTCAGTCAATAACCGTTAAGAGGATATTTATCTCCTTAATGAATATATTTTACGCTTCATTTTGGTGATTTTCGCAATTTCGATAGTTTTCGTTACTACAACTCGGTGTTCATTAATCCCAACGTCTGTTTTATGCTCTTTAACTAGCTCCTTGTTACTTCTACTAGGAGGTCATGTCATGTTTTCTGCTGTTCTAATGTGTCATGATCATGAGAATGCGTTCAGCACAATTTTGGACTATGTTTTATGCTTACCTCTGTTTTTGGAGATGTACTTTGGCCAATATTTCGAGGGTACTTTTAAGTAACCACCAATTAAAGATGTACTCTTTTTTCTTTTGGAAATTTTGATCTAAGCTTTCTTTGCAAATTTCTGCAGTCGTCGTCTGACTCCGGGGTCGATAGAAAGAACCAATTATCAATTTACTTCCGTTGTCATGTATAACCTCTAACCAAGCCAACTCACACGAACTATTTACTTCAATTTGGCTATATAATTAACCACTTGTGACAGCACTAAATACGCCAGATCCTACTTCATTCAGTCTGTCGATGTCCCTGTGTAATTCTTATTTTCTTTTTTAGCCAGCTTTCACGAGCTATAATGGTTTGTGCTTCAGTACTTCCTATTAGCGCCTAAAGATTTCCCCACAAAGCTATGACAATTTACCACTGATAGACAAATGGTTCATAGGTCTGTTTTTGTCCTATCTGTGACCTTTACCATTCGAAACAAGTCGCATGTGTCCCCGAGGCCCGCATAAAAAAATTATTTGTCTTCGCTTCGTGCGTGTAGGGATGCCCTATTCAGCAGGACTCCACCACCGGATGGGACAAGTCGAGGAATCAGCAGCCTACACCGTCACATAACCGATTGAGCTTCCGATCCATTCTCTCCACACAACTCTGTACCAGAAATCCGCAGTCGGTCCTCTCAACTATATTGCAGGTGGTGAGCTCTGCCTTCGTCTTGCAACAATTCCGGCATTCTTATCACTGCACACAGCCTCTCAAAATTGGAAAGAATCTCTTTCACTCGAAATCGACGCACGTCATTGGTACTGACATGAGCTACCACCTGCAGTTGGCTGCACCCCGTACTCGTCATGGCAACGGGAAAGTCCCGTTCCACATCTATAATGACTCTACTCAGTATGCACACGTATTGCACATTCGCCTTCCTCCTCCCGCCCCCTCCCCCTAGCAACCATATACCTAAGGAATATAATGTGCATATTATTTAACATGGTCTTTCTAAAATTTAAAAACTGGTAATAAACCCTTTCAGCTATGCTGGGCACATAATTGTATACAATCTTATACCTAGGCTTAATTACCCTGCTGGACCTTCCAAGCTAGCAATCCCACCTTTTGTGAATATGGTAACCACGGAACAAACAACACCATCCCGCTCATGAACATTGTCGGTCACAGATAGCGCCTCGGATCTACTGGTAATACGAATAAGGGAGATCTCTCGATTGGTCCTCCGCCATGCAATGAGGCAATCTCATATGCGACAAGGTTTGGTATGTATACCTCATTCCGAGCAGTGACAGAGGTGACGGCAGCAACGGAGAGATCGTTGGACACATCGGACCAGTAGGACGTCCTCTGGTTCCTCATGACCGGCCCATAGCAACGGTGCCCCTGGACTGCAACCTCAGTTCGCATCAGTACAGCAGACTACTGTACGCAGAAATACGAACGACTAAAAAGGTGCGATGTAGCTTATTACGTAAATGCGAGAACTGCACCCAGAAGTTACACAATGATGTAGTTGTCCAAAACGTGAGTATAAAATTACACAAGTGAGGCTTACGACGACTATTTAGCGGCAAAGGCAGCGCAAATACACAGTCACCAAACTACGTAGTTTTCAAAACCGAGAGAGTTAACTTCTACAAACTGCAGCTACTATAAAACAAATTACTGTCGCGATTCACACACGGGAAGATTACAGCGTAAATTAAACGTGAATTTCAGTATAATAAACACGCGAACACACAACAAATTTACAAGTTGAAAGAAAGAAGCTGACAGAAGAATCAAATTATGTAGTTTCTAATCTGAAGCAAGTTACGAGATTTTAAGGTGCGCTTTACTGTGTACCTAATGGTGGACAAATAAACACTAAAGCCTGCCAACTGTAGATACGGTCAAAATAAAACAGAAGACTTTCCTGATTCACACACAGGAAGACTAAACTATTACTTAGTCGCCAATTTGGTGTAATATACTGTAAGGACAGGAATGTATCCCGAAGCTCTGTCAACACCGCCGCTTTCTTTTACAAGTCTGTTTCCAGCATGTGGTTAACTCACTGTTCCAGAAGCCTTCGTTCACCATTGCTGATGGTTTTTATTTGAAGCTTAAGCTGATTTAGAACCCGGGAACAAGGGCGTTTTACTCCTAGCCTATCTATCAAAGAAGCTACCTCTAGACCACAGGTGCAACTCTGCTGTGGTATGATTATGGCCATTTGGAACAATTATGTTATGACACAGAGATGGCTGGAGGGCAGAAGGCAATTTGTTACAATTTTGCTGCAGCATGATGATAGATGGAACAATTTCATACAACTTTATCTTTGACACGGAGATGTATGGAGGCAATATATGACTGTTTTTGTTTTATCTTTTATTTATTCCTTTAGTCATTTGACTGACGGCGCCCACTAATAATCCCTCTTCCACGCCAACCTGTTAATTTCAGAGTAGTTCGTTCATAATACGTCTTTAGTTATTTGCTGGATGTATTCCAGTCCAAGTCTCCCTTTACAGTTTTTACCTTTTACAGTTCTCTCTAGTACTATGGTTGTTATTCTCTGACATGACAATTTTTTAAAATTTTCTTATAAATAACGGTCAAAGCAGCACAGAAATAAGTTTCTTCCCTTTTTTAAAATCTTTGACTATCGGTTTCGAATATATTTTTGACCGTATTCATATCAACCAGTACGTACCACAAAACTTAAGTTTACAACAGTTTCCTGTATGGTTTTCATGTTTTGGTTGATAAGCCTCTATTCTGTAATGCATACAATAACCTACGATATGCTACAAATTTGTAACTTTGCCGGCCGCGGTGTCCGAGGGGACTGAGGCGCTCCAGTCACGGTCTGCACGGCCACTATGGTCGGGGGTTCGAATCCCCCCTCGGGCATGGATATTTGTGGCGTCCTTAGTGTTAGTTAGTTCATAAGTAGTTTGTAAGTTTAGGGACTGATGACCCCGTAGTTAATCCCATAAGCTATACAAACATTTGAACATTTTTGTAACTTTCCTAATTGTTTACCAAATGCCCCTTTATCCTGCTTCTTCCTATAGTCAGCGTTTACGACATGTTCCTTTATCGTACGTACTGTCGGTTATCACTTCCATATTGTCGTGGCATAAAGGCAGCGCCACACGTCAGACGTAAGAGAACGATCGTGGAGAAGGCAGCAATCGACCCAAAGCCAATCGCAAGGAGGCGTCGAGCATCCGGGAGGGAGTAACCGAAGATGCGCGCCCTCTACAACTTTGAGGTTGAATTTATTTCTTGCCCTGAATCCAACGGTCGAATTATTTCAGTATATCGAACTCGTAAAATTATGGTTGTAATGTCAACCAATGGTGTCTGTCCTTTCGGACATGACCGAAACAACAGAAACCTTATAAATAATTAGAAAGGAATAGCTCGGTATACATCAATTTTCGCATGGTTCATGGCGGAGCATTCGACATAAACTCATCAAACTGCAGGGGCCGAGCGGTGTGTTCCCAGCTTCAGGTCAGGATGAGGCGTGGAACCTGGTGGAGCGCCAAGGGACGCTAGTGAAACAAAATTATAGTTGTCACATTTTATTCCGTAACATACATAAGTTTGATGAAGGCGCTAGCTCGACAGGAGCTAGAGCAGTAGGTGGCGTCGCCTTCCAGCTGTAACCTTGGTGTTTCGTATGATGGTAGTGCCCGCGCCGCGTCGCGATGCCGGGAAGCGATGCAAAGACTGTTCTTGTGAAGTGCTATGCAGCGGCTAGTGGATCAACGCAGGGACCCCTCTGAAGTCGGATGTCGCGCTGATTCCCGACTCGGGACACCGGCTGGCCAGATTAGTACCAGAGTGCTAACTCGACGACAGGAACATTGGCCTTTAGTAACCGACCACTGAAGACTGCGCTGACCTCAGGCAGCCACCATAGAGGTTTGAAGTCGTCAGCACAGTATGGCCTCGACCAGACTCTATCTCTTAGCTACCTCTAGTAGCTACCCGTAAGTACTGCTATCTGTGACAAAGACTGAGCACAACGATTAGGTCAGTGAATTGATGACTACCTCCTGGGCATCGTCGATTCAGAAGACCAAGTGACTGCTACTTCTAAATGTGGGAGTATTTATACATAAAATTGACTGAAGCTATGACGTATGAAACGGTTTGAACGTGTTCCCTTTGAAAATGCAGTGTTCGCCCGATGTGTCTTTACCGCTGACGCATCCACAGTCTTATTCACTCTTGTGAGAGAGTTACGTGTAGTTATGAAACGTTTACTAGCTGCGTCTCTGTCTGACAGCCATTTCTCTCTGACGGTAGGCTTTCCAACTTGCCGACGCAGCGGCTGCCGTCATCACGCAAGGCGGGTGAGCATTTTCTGCTACCGGCTGCTGACCTTATTCCGTCTTGCTAAAGTGAGCAAACTACGATTTTTAACACATTTCCCTGTCACAATGTTTGCGGCGTAACAAAACTTTTAATATGTTTGTAAGCTTTCACGGAGAATGTTTGTAAGCTCTGCAGATCAAAAACAGCCAACGGCCGTGCCGCAGTGGATACACCTGTTCCCGTTAGAGCACCGAAGTTAAGGACTGTCGTGCTTGGCTAGCACTTGGATGGGTAACAATGCTGGCGGCCTATTGTGCGCTGTTGGCATGCGGGATGCACTCAGCCCTTGTGAAGCTAATTGAGGAGCTACTTGATTGGAAGTAGCGGCTGCGGTCTGGATAGCCGACACAACGTCAGGTAGTGCGAGTCGTTGCCCACGTCCCACTACACCTCCGGTCGAAGGATGATACGGCGGCCAGTCGGTAACCGATGGGCGCAAGAGGCCTGTGTGGTACGTAGTTTCGTTTGTAACGAATAGTATCTTCACCATCGTTCCGCCGATCACCTTGAAAGTTTCTACTAAATTTTCATACACATCTACAAACATGGTGTCCAGAAAAGGGCTCCCTGATTTCAAAATTAAATATCTCGAAAACAAAGATCGATAGGGGAATGCAGTAAACGATATGTTTATTGTGAAATCTGTAAGAAGTTTATACTGCAGTTTGAAATAATAGTTACAAAAGCTGCTAACAGATGGCGCTGTACGCTGTACGTAAGTGAAAAAATCGTATGAAAACACTCTTTGCAAACAATCACATCACAATGTTTACAAAATGTTCATCATTGGCACTACAGAGTCAAATCCGGCGAATATGGAGGCCAATCCATGCCTGCACCAGTAAATGTGGAATATTCCAAAGCAATGACTCGATTCCCGAAGTATTCTTCAAGAAAGCGAAACACATTTTCTGTCCGATGTGGTCGGGCTCCATCTCGCATAAACCATTAAGTACCTGGTCGATCCTCTAACGCTTGCTGTGTGGCGACAAATTGTTCCAAAATTGCAACGTAACGTGCACCAGCGGCCGTTTCTCGAATGAAAAAAGGGCCAATAATGCCTCTGCTGCATACTGCAGTCCACACAGTAACTTTAGGAGAATACAGGGGTTTGCTTCACACCAATATGGCTTTTCGGAACCCCAAAATTGCCAGTTCTGCTTATTCAGGTATCCATTCAGGTGGAAGTGTGCTTTATTCTGTAAACCCGATGCAGCCAACATCAAATCCTTCACTATCAATCATTGTGAGCATCTCATTAGCAAAGGCAACCCTTTGTTGCACAGTTCGTACGGGTACGGCCTGGTGTGTTTGAATTTTGAATGGAAGGATGTGTAGGCTCTTTCTCAGTATTTTCTGCGTGCTGGAACGCTTCAAACCAGTCTCAGATGCAATTCTACGGACGGATGACATTGGGTTTCGTTCAATAATTCCAGAAACTCTGGCGATATTTACAGGCGTAACTGCGGTTTGCTTGCGGCCAACATGCCCCACTAGATCACCGGTTACGCTGCCTGTTCGTTGTAATTCTGCGAAGTGCGTACGAATGGTTTTCGCATCGGGTCCTTTTGGAACATTAAATCGTGCTTGAAAACTTCGCCTTGTTGCCGTAGGACTCTCTTCTAAGCTGTGGTACTATAGCACCAGAAAAACGTGTTGTTCAATGGAGTACATGGTTTTAATCTCTTCCTTCGGTTCGCTAACCTCCTTTCACGTTTCAATAGAGGAACTGATCGCTCTGGGCTTCGGATCACTATTTATACTAGGCATTACGTATGCCGATTACAGCACCATCTGTAAGCAGCTTTTGTAACTATTGTTTCAAACTGTTGTATAAACTTCTTACAGCTTTCACAATAAACATACCGTTTACTGCATTCCTCTATCGATCTTTGTTTTCGAGATATTTAATTTTGAAATCAGGGAGCCCTTTTCTGGACACCCTGAATATACTCCAAAATCCTCCGTAAGGTGCGTGGCGGAAGGTATAATGTACCACTACTAGGCATGGGAAATGAATGTCTATATGCCTCTGTACGAGAACTAATTCTTCTTATCTGGTCTTTGTGATCATTACGCGAAAAGTAGGTAGGCGGCAGAAAGATCGTTTTACATTCAGCTTCAAAGTGCGGCCCTCTAAATTTCAACAGAACTCCTCGAAAAGAACGTCGTCTTTCCTCCAGCGATCCCCTTTGAGTTCCCGGAGCATTTAAGTGCCACTCGCGCATTGGTCGAATTTAATAGTAACGAATATAGATAGCCGCTCGCCTCCGAACTGTTTCCATGTCTTCCTGTAAACTGATCTGCTGCTGGTCCCAAGCACATGAGCAATACTCAAGATGTGGTCGCACAATCGTCTTATACGCAGATGAAATATATCTTCTTTAAATTCTCCCAATAAACTGAAGTCGGCTATCGGTCTTACTCACAAGAGGAATATGAGGAGGACTGATTGTGAAAAGCATATGGACAGAGATAAGAGAGAAAAGATTATAAGAGAACGGAGAGAGGGGGGGTTGGTGAGGCAGGATAGATAGAAAGGAGGAATGAAACTTATATATTTAAATAAAATAAAAATTAAATAAAACTATGTTCTGGATCGTAAACCGGTGTGTGTGTGTATGTGTGTGTGCGCGCACGCGCTTCTGTTCTTCTGTTTGTGAGCAGATGCAACAGTGCCTATCTGGACAGGCACAGCACTGTGAATGTATAAACTGATCTTATTGTCTGTAATTAAAGTACAAGCAATCAATATAATTAATCAGCCTTGCCTGTCCTGGACCTGTTAGTGAGCTTAAGTATCCATAACACGATTCTGGTTAAACAATGAATGACAAGTCCGGTTATAGCGCAAGGTCCGATTCGTTAATCAGACAGACAAATAGTTCATTAGTTTGATTAAATACTGTTCAAGGTTTGATACAAATTGATGTCCAAAGTAAATGTGATCATGCGTACAGTGACAGCCAATCTCTAACAGTGACTGATGGAAGCATAATGAGATGTAAGAGTATGGCAGAATAAAAGCACTAAAGTTGACAATTATGTATCCGATAATTACTTAAAGATTAAAGTTTAAATTACCGCTGTGACACAGACTGAGCATTGCTTCTATTGCGACCTTAATAATGTAACGTCACGTACGGTCAGCAAGATCTACCTCATTAACAAACAAAATGTTGTGTTGTCAAAATAGTTTATTTGCTAAGAAGGATGAAAAACAAGTAACAGAGTATGAATGTGCTCACGTGTAAAATGACAGACAATCTATAACAGTAATTTTTAGCAACTAAAGGAACTTGTACAATCTGCCATAGTGTAGAAACATCTAAGTCCATAATTGTGTAATTGACTAATAATTTAAAGATAAGATCAAAGCTTAGTTCATTAAATGCCAAAACTGACTAAGTATGTATTTGGTTGCAACCTTAGCATTATTTAATGTGTGTACCGACACACACCTTAACAAACTAATTATTGTGTTGTCAGCAAGTGGTGTAATTAATATTTGTATAAAAAGGCGTGTCACGCGATAGACAAGAAATACTGGTAGCTACCTCAAAAGCTAGTTGTTTACGACTTCTACAACTGAATTTGAATGACATAACAAAACTGAACCATAAGCAAGTGCTGTATTTAATTTGACATAAAGAGCACCTTCCACGATTGACAAGAAATATTGGTAGCTATCTGATAAACTAGTTGCTTCCGATTCCTGTAATCGAAAATGTAAGACCATAACAAACCGGGGTACTAAGTATATGCAAGCTATTTAACAGACACACAACAATCTGCTTCCCTACTCGAAATCCAAATCAAAAGTTAAAATTTAAATTCACTCACCTCTTTTCCGTAGACAGCAGCTTGGTCACTTGCAGTAATTTAATGATAAAATATAAATAAAGTTGAAACGTGTATCCTACCGATAGTTTTAAAACTCACAATCTAAGACAACTTGCTAATAATGCTGAGTTATAAAAGGGAGAATGAAGCTATCCTGTAAATGAAACCAAATTATGATTTATAATTCTTTTAATTATTACCTTTTAAACACCACAATTACAATAAAAATACATAGCAAAAATTAAAGGTATCAATATTCCTAACTGCTTATAACAACTTTTCAGTCTATTGCTCTCCACTCACCCTGACTCCGGCACTCAACTTCCGATCACTCTCAGACTCCTTCTGTCTACCACTCGCTACCACCGACTCACAGTTCACAACAACCAACCTTTCTGACCAGAGAGTACCAATGACATAGTCTAGTGTTGTCACTTTTCAGGAGGCGGTGGTGGTATTTAGAATGGGATGGGATGGACGCATACAGAGAGGAAGTAGGAAATGCACTATCAGAAATTAGAACAAATAAAGACCTGGTAACATAGGGTACTAAGGTTTGGTTTTAATAAAAATAGAAATGCCCGCCGTAACACCTTAGATTTCAACTTTGTGCATACACTGACCTGTGTAAGCGCTGCGCGTTAAATTTCACAGGCCTTCCCTTCTATGTTCAGCGTAGTGCGCTGTACAACTTTGCTCTTGTTGCATACTAAGACGCGAAGTATCAGCCCTCATATTCATATGTCGCCATTACACTACAATAATTCACATTATAACCTCAGTAATGGTTATTAGTATCCTATTTGTTTTCGTTTCGAGTGAATGACGGATTATGTTTATTATATTCATATAATGAAACTGGGATCCTCGTTGCTACGTTTGGTTGTATTTACTGAAAAAATGTTTATAATACAGGTACTATCAATGACAAATGACATATCTGGCGATGTCGACGAACTGATTTAACCGCAGATGGTTTAATAGTTCAATTTCATGTTTCGCAGTACCGACAAATGAAATTGTGCTGTGAAACGGTGAAAGGGCTCTGCGAATGCACGTCACTAGGCAGCTATGAGCAATGTTATGAACACGTTTTAATGGCCTTCCCGCGATAATACTTTTTTTTATTATTTCGTGCGCGCGTTTTGAGCGGGGTAAAACAGCCAGTACACGTGTATAATAATGTTGGACGGTGAATAGCTTGAATTAATGCAGTTCGCAAAACACATAGCTAAACCGTAATCCTAGGCTATATCTCTGTGTTACTCGTTTTGTAATAAATTCGCAAATGCGTATTCAAGTATTAAAAAATATTAATTTCTAGAAATTTTCGCTTTGAATTGAAAATAAAGTGCATGTGTCAGAAGGAGAAATTGATTAAATAACAGTAGTGAACGCTAAATAGTAATATGGAGTGTGACAAAGAAACGCTATCTCTTCAAAAGTATCAAGATACACTGGAATGTCCATAACTGGTTTATAAAACCGATACAACTCTTAGAGGAACAGATTCTTACAGTAAGTTTATAGTTTCCAAAAGAAATGACATTCATTCTAGCACCAAACTATTTGACTGATGGAGCTATACATTTGGTACTCCCTCTCTGCTTTAAAATTACCCATAACGGCTCAGTTACATTGACAATTGCCGATTTATCTCTCCAAAGGAGATTTATAATTTTGTGTTGCTTTACAAAACGTTTTGGAGTGTGTATGTGTTAGCACATTACAATTTTGCAATACGACAGTGTTTGTTAGCAATATGTTAGTCATAGTAAGCAGTTTTCTGTCGAGTATAATGAGTTATTAATTCACAGTAAAGGTAATACGAGGCATATTTTTTTAAGTACGTAACGTTTTGAAATTAAAATAGACGTGCTAAGGTATCTCAATAATTTTATTTTTGCATGAAAGCCTGTACCTTTATCTACTTTTCTACATAATTTCCGCCAATACTGAGGCATATATCATAACATTATACCAGTTTCTGAATACCCTCGTCAGAGAACTCTGCCGCCGGACTTATTATCCACTGAATCACAACTGTTTTGACTTCGTCATCGTCTTGCTCGGTCACAATGCCATAGAAAACACTACGAGAAACATTAGGAAAGTCATCCCGCAAGGAGGATATCGTAAAGCGTCTGTTTTCTCTCACCTTATTATTCACTTCCTGCAACAAACTTTCATTAACGACCGAAGGACCCCCACTCCATTGGTCATCATGCACATATGTGCGGCAATCTTTAAATGCTCTCACCCACTTTCTTACCATTCCATCACCCATAATGCTTTCCCCGCAAAATGCACAGATCTCACGATGAATGTCGATCGCTTTAGCACTAAAAAAATCTTACAACAGCCCGTACTTCACAGTTGGAGGGACTCACGATTATCGGAGGCATGTTAGACAATCAGAACACAACGTAAACAAGGAAGTGTCAGACTGTAATGGCGTCAGTGCTTACACAACGGATGTAGGTACCCAGTTCGCATAAAATTGAGATATCTTAGCACGTCTTTTTTTAATTTAAAAACGGAAAGTAACGTAGGTCACACCTATATCAAGAAATGCAGTAGGACTAACCCACTAAAATATAGGCCTATTTCATTAACGTCAATCTGCAACAGGGTTTTGGAACATATCCTGTATTCAAATATTATGAATTATCTCGAACAGAATGATCTATTGTCCCAAGGTCAACACGGATTTAGAAAATATCGTTCACGCGAAACACATTAGCTCTTTACTTACACGGCGTGATGAGTGCTGTCGACAAGGGTTCTCAAATTGATTCCGTATTTCTTGATTACCATAAGGCTTTTGACAGCGTACTTCACAAACAGCTTTCAATAAAATTGCTTGGTTATGGTATATCGCCCCAAATTTGCGACTGGATAGAGGATTTCCTGTCAGACAGGACACTGTTTGTACTAATCAATCGACTAAAACAAAAGTGATATCGGGCGTTCCACAGGGTAGTGTTATTGGTTCTCTGTTATTCCTTATTTACATAAACGATTTCGGAGAAACACTAAGCAGTTCTCTTAGGTTGTTTGCAGATGACGCCATGTTCTGAAGATCAAATCCAGCTGCAGAACGATCTGAATAAGATATCGCTATGTTGTAAACATTGACAATTGACTCTAAATAATGAGAAGTGTGAAGTCGTCCACATCAGTACGATAAGAAATCCGTTAAACGTTGTTTACAAGATAAATTAATCAAATGTGAAAGCCGTAAACTCCACAAAATACCTAGGAATTACTATTAGTATAGACTTAAACTGGAAAGAACACGTAGATAATGTCGTGGAAAAAGCGAACCAGAGACTGCGTTTTATTGGCAGAACCCTTAAAGGATGCAACAGAACTACTAAAGACATTACATACACTACGCTTGTCCGTTCCCATTTGGAGTATTACTGCCCAGTGTGGGAGTCTTATCAGAAGGGTTTGACGGAGGACATCGTAAGGGTCCAAAGAAGGGCAGCTCGTTTTGTATTGTCACGATACAGGTTAGACAGCGTTACGGAAATGATACGGATCTGGTATGGGAATCATTAGAAGAACGGCGCTTATCGCTGCGGCGTGGGCTACTTAGGAAACTCCAATCGCCAACATTCTCCTCCGAATGTGAAAATATTTTGTTGTCTCCCGCTTACTTAGGTAGGAAAGATTACCAGTATAAAATACGAGAAATCAGAGCTCGAACGGAGAGATTCAGGTGTTCTTTTTTCCCGCGCGTTATTCGAGATTGGAATGGGAGATGAAGGTGGTGCGATGAATCCTCTACCAGACTCTTAATTGTGATTTGCAGAGTATCACATGTAGATGTAGATGTAGACTTCAAACACACGCCTGGTACTACGACACAAATGCACAGATCATGACGGAATGACCGTCATGCTTGGCTGTAAGGATCAGATACGCCGCATCGTAAGCCTCTTTTGAGGTTTTCGATACATAAATCCGGTCGTTTATAGAAATCATTTTAATGCGTGACTCATCGGACTACACCACATACTTCTAGTCATCAGTTGATCCTGGTAACTTACAGTTCTCACCTTTTTGGTGAGTTACATTAACAAGGTTTTATCAAATGTAGCCATTCCATTAATGTTAAACTCTAGACACGTCATTTTTATCGAACAATATTACAAAACTGGGAAATGATCACTGCATTCTATACGTCTCGAGAGCTACTGCTTTGTCACTAGATAACCACTAAGCGTATAATGGGTCGTGCAGGATTTTTCGATATTTTTAAACGTGAAGTAGCCTAAATATTGTAATGACCTGAGTAACGTTTCTCCGGGTGCAATCAATATTGAAAAGACTGTATATTCAAAGTTAATTGATCATTTAGCTCTCATAATTTGGTATCAAATGTAGAGTTTGGATTCAGTAGTGGTTTAACAACAGAAAACGCTCTATATTTCCTCTTCTCTGTGAGGAACTGGATGGATTAAAGAGAAGACTGATGACGCTAGGAGTATTAATTGATTTAACAAAAACGTTTGGTTGGGTTAGTCAAAAAATATTGATACAAAAGTTGGAACATTTATAGGGTATGGTGATTGATTTACCCCTTGCAGTAATAACAGACAGCAGAAAGAAATCTGCAGTGTCGAAAATGGCTATGATATGCGCTGAAGAATGGGGCGCAGCTGCTTTGTTCTGCAGCTGCTTTTATTTCTTGTTTATATAAATGATAATTATTTTACGATAACAGGTAATTCTAAAATCTTTTGCTGGTTACAGGATCTCCGTAGTGAAGATTGTTGCTGACAGTATTGTCACAGTGTCAAATAATACGATTAAAGATGCACGTTCCTGGCTTGTAAAAAGTAAACTCATGCGAAATCACATTTGTGCAGTTACTAACACATAATTCAGGAAAAACTGACATTTTGATTATACACAATGTGCACCTGATGTGACTAAATAGTTAATATTTTTAGGCGTCAGATAAAACAGCTGTCAATGGATAGCCCATTTCCAGGATCATGTTCAAAAACTAAATGATGCGTTGTTTACTGATACGTAGCAGGTTATTTAAAATAAATGGTAAGGTGATAACCACAAAAACACAGTACTAAACCAAAATTTTATTTACACCTTTATTAAAAGAACATCTCTTGCCAAAAAAAATTTAAAGGTTAACATATACAATGTTGGCACTGCGTATGGTAATTAAATTCCTTACTGACACCTTTTAAGTGATAGCAAAATGATTCCAGGTACCCAAAAATTAAGAATGAACACTTGAAAATAAACACTGAGTACAAGCAACTATTTAAGTAAAATATGCCGAAAACAATTAATTTTTACACAAGAAACTAACTTTAAAATTGCTTCATACCAACCACAACACACACACACACACACACACACACACACACACAAAAGCAAGCGAACAAATGAAAGGGACCTACTACAGCAGTACACCGTAACTTATTGTTTCCAAAACAAATTTTGAATAAGCCAAAACGCCAGAATGGCAAGGATAAATGCAATCAGATATTAGACCGATATGCAGGCCGAAGGCCGGTTACACAAGAAATAGAAATTTTACTTAAAATGTCCTCAATGCAACTTATAACTCCTCAACTCCGCCCACTTCTTACAATTGGTGTGAAGCTAGACCTCAATAAATGTCCTCTGAATGGCTTGCGAGCTCCACAACATAGGCCGCAATTTCTTGAGAGCAACTCATGAACTCAGCAACGCTCATCCGAGTAACACAAACAACTCGAATAAAAACATTTTACACACAATATCCGAATGAAGGCCCATTTGCGAAACCTGAAACATATTCGGATTAGCACCAGACAGTACAACACATAAAATAATATTTCATACTTCAAGAAGCATGCGTGATGTAGCCTAGAGTCTTATACACAGTAACTTCACTCAATACAAGAAGTGGTCATGATCAAGGTGGAAAGATGCGATGCGATCTGTGCCAACACGAACGGTCAGCATTAACATACCATCAAAAAGGTACAGTAAACACATGCACTTAAAGTCGAAATTCGGAGTCGTGTGCACGTAGCTCCTCGAGGGACTTGCAGGAACTCCACACGACACTCCTCAGCTCCGTACGTAATCATTACTGTAACAGCCAGCACAACACAGCGCTTCCGCGGACCAAACCCAAGTCCGCCCTCTCTATCTGTCAACACCACACTTCCTTGCTCTCTAGCCCCCCACGTGGCCCTTCCAGCTCGACAGCCAGAGAGCGGGACACCAATCAACCGCACAAAGGCCACCTCTACATCTACATCTACATACATACTCTGCAATTCACCGTAAGGTGCGTGGCGGAGGGTACACTGTACCACTACTAGGCATTTCCTTTCCTATTCCACTCCCAAATTGAACGAGGAAAAAAAGAATGCCTATATGCCTCCGTACGAGCCCTAATTTCTCTTATCTTGTCTTTGTGATCTTTACGCGAAATGTAAGTAGGCGGCAGCAAGATCGTACTACACTCAGCTTCAAATTCCGGCCCTCTAAATTTACTTAACAGAAATTCACGAAAAGAACGTCGTCTTTCTTCCAGCGATCCCCAATTGAGTTGCCGGAGCATTTCCGTGACACTCGCGCATTGGTCGAACCTACCGGTAACAAATCTAGCTGCTCGCCTCTGAACCGCCTCTATGTCTTCCTTCAAACCGATCTGCTGCGGGTCCCAAATACTTGAGCAATACTCAAGACGTGGTCGTACAAGCGTTTTATACGCGGTCTCCTTTACAGGTGAAGTACATCTTCCCAAAATTCTCCCAATAAACCGAAGTCTGCTGTCCGCCTTACTCACAACTGTCCTTACATGCTCGTTCCATTTCATATCGCTCTGCAATGTTACGCCTAGATATTTGAACGACGCGACCGCATCAAGAAGCTCACTACTGATGCTGTATTCGAACATTATAGGATTGTTTTTTCTACTCATGCGCATCACCTTACATTTTTCTACATTGAGAGCTAGCTGCCATTCTTCGCACCAACTAGAAATTTTGTCTAAGTCAACCTGTATGCTATTACAGTCAGTTACAGACGACACCCTCCCATACACCACAGCATCATCAGCAAACAGCCGCAAATTACAACTTACTCTGTCCATCAGATCATTTATATAGATAGAAAATAATAGCGGTCCTATCACACTCCCCTGGGGCACGCCTGACGATACACTCGTCTCTGATGAACACTCGCCGTCGAGAACAACGTACTGCGTTCTATTACTTAGGAAGTCTTCCAGCCAGTCACAAATCTGTGAACCTATTCCATAAGCTCGTATCTTCGTTAGCAGTCTGCAGTGTGGCACCGTGTCGAACGCCTTTTTGAAGTCGAGAAAAACACAATCCGCCTGTTGCCCTTCGTCCATGACTCGCAAGATGTCATGTGAGAAAAGAGCAAGCTGAGTTTCACATGAACGATGTTTCCTAAACCCGTGCTGATTCATGGAAAGAAGCTTTTCCGTTTCAAGGAAATTTACTATGTTCGAACTGAGAATATGCTCCAAAATTCTACATGAAACCGATGTCAACGATATTGGCCTGTAATTGTATGGGTCAGTTCTCTTTCCTTTCTTATACACGGGAGTCACCTGCGCTTTTTTCCAATCACTAGGAACTTTGCGCTGAATTAAAGATCCATCAAAGAAGGTTGAGGGATTCCATCTACCACGCCAAACCTGGTCAGACTGAACCGGATCAGGACTGGTCAAGGGAGGTGTGCTTACAACTTGAAGAAGTGGAGTTTCCTTCCATCTTCTGACTGTGACTGCGGGGCAGAGGAGCAAACCGTAGGGCACATCGTCAAGCAGGGTCCACTGCGAGCGTTTAATGGAGACTTGGAAAGTTTACATCAAGTGACAGAAAGTTCTCTGGACTGGCTGTTAAATTTGGACATTTACATTAAAAACCATACGATAAATAAAAAGTAAATAACAAACCGATTGCATTTCGATTTCGCGAGCCAGAAAAATGCAATCTCTGGAAATCGAAATTGATTCTCTGTGCCTCGTACGTCACATTTACCAGAAGAACAATATCCTAATTGAGTGATAGTTCAAAACAAAAAAGTTTGAGCATGTTTGTTACTTTTAGGGTAGCTCATTTGACTGTAAAACGGTGTTGAGTGCGTAGAAACAGGCAGCTCGAGCAATATGTGGTGTAAGCTTACGGACCGCTTCTCGACTCTTGTTCAGGAACTTGGGAACTCTGACAGTGGCCTCTTAATAAATATTTTCTTTAATACTGTTTGTTATTAATAACATTTTGTTATTCGCAAGAGCTATGGGCTCTCATCAATACTATATCGGGATCATACTTCCTTGACCATTGTACAGAAAAATGTCCAATATTTTGACGCATCCATTTCAATAAGCTGCCACAAGCATTCGGTAAGCACAGTAATAATCCACGAACATGCAATGCCAAACTGAAGACAATACGTATGGCTCAGTCTTTGTATCCTGTCGAGTAAGTCCTGAAAAAATACCTAGCTAATTTCTGCGTTACGTAGCTAATGCTTAGGACTAACGTGTGCATAGGATTGCTATCCATTTCACTTTATCTATTACTACTCTTTCGTTACAATTTGATCTACTTAGTCGTTCCGTGACTTGCTGCTGAATTTGGCCCTTCGGCACGTGGTAAATGTAAATAAAAATGAATGAAAAGTAAGCAATCTATCCTGCCAACTGTTTCCTGAATTAACTGTTACGTATAAAGTATTCGTATTACGATAGTATATATATATATATATATATATATATATATATATATATATATATATATATATATATATATATATATATATTATCGTAATACGATATAATATATGTTGTTGTGGTCTTCAGTCCGGAGACTGGTTTGATGCAACTCTCCACAATAACCTATCCTGAGCAAGCCTCTTCATCTCCACATAAGATTGGCAACCTACATCTATCTGAATCTGCTTACTGTATCCATCTCTTTGTCTTCCTCTGCGGATTTTACCCCACACACTTCCCTCCAAAGCTAAATTCACAATCTCTTGATGTCTAAGAATGTGCCCTACCAATCGATCCCTTCTTTTAGTCAAAGTATGCCAGAAATTTCTTTTCTCCCCATTTCTGTTCAGTCCCTCCTCATTAGTTACGCGATCCACCCACATAATCTTCAGCATTCTTCTGTAGCACCATATTTCAAAAGCCTCAATCCTCTTCCTGTCCGTACTGTTTATCGTCCATGTTTCACTCCCGTACAAGGCAACACTCCATACAAATGCCTTCAGAAAGGACTTCCTTAGGCTTAAATCAATATTCGATGTTAACAAATTTCTCTTTTTCAAAAACGCTTTTCTACCCTTTGCCATTCTGCATTTTATATCCTCTGTACTGCGACCATCATTTGTTATTTTACTACCCAAGTAACAAAACTCATTTACCTCCTTTATTGCTTCGTTACCTAATCTAATTCCTTCAGCATCACCTGATTTTCTTAGACTGCACTCCATTACCCTAGTTTTGTTCTTGTTAATGTTCATCTTATATGCACCTTTCAGCACACTGTCCATTCCGTTCAACTGCTCTTCCAGATCCTTTGCTGTCTCTGTCAGAATTACTATGTCGACGGCAAAACGTAATGTTTTTATTCTTCCCGCTGAACTTTAATTCCTTCACCAAATTTCTCCTTGCTTTCTTTTATAGCTTGCTCAATGTACTAATTGAATAACATTGGAGAAAGGCTACAGCCGTGTCTTATTCCCTTCCCAACCACTGCATCCCTTTCATGCCCTTCAACTCTGACAACCGCTGTCTGGTTTTTGTACAAGTTGTAAATAATCTTACGCTCCCTATATTTTACTCCTGCTTGCTTCAGAACTTGAAAGAGTTTATTCCAATCAACATTGTCAAAAGCCTTCTCCAAATCTACTAAAGCTAGGTTTGCCTTTTCTTAATCTATCTTCTAGGATAAGCCGAAAAGTGAGTATTGCCTCCCGTGTTCCTACATTTCTCCTGAACCCAAACTGATCTTCCCCGAGGTCGGCTTCTGCCAGCTTTTCCATCCTTCTGTAAATAATTCGTGTTAATATTTTGCAACCATGACTTATTAAACTGATGGTTCTGTAGTTTTCACACCTGTCTGCACCTGCTTTCTTTGATATGGGGATTATAACATTTTTCTTAAAGTCTGAGGGTACTTCACCTGTCTCATACATCTTACACACCAGGTGAAACAATTTTGTCATGGCTGGCTCTCCCAGAGAATTCATTAGCTCTGAGGGTATGTCATCTACTCCTGGGGCTTTGTTTCGACGTAGGTCTTTCAGGGCTCTGTCAAATTCATCTCTCAGCTCTCAGTACAGTATCTCTTATTTCATCTTGATCTACTTTCTCTTCCCTTCCTACAACATTGTCTCTAAGTTCATTTCCTTTGTAAAGCTGCTCTATGTACTCTTTCCACCTTTCAGATTTCCCTTCTTTGCTGAGAACTGGTTTCCCATCTGATTTCTTAATATTCATAGAGTTGCTTTTCTTGTCCCCAAATGTCTATTTTATTTTCCTGTAGGCTGCATCTATTTTTCTCCTATTTATACATTCATCTACATCCTTGTATTTTCCTTCTAGCCACTTCTGCTTAGCCATTTTGCACTTCCTGTCAATCTCATTTCTTAGTCGTCTGTATTTCATTTTGCCTGTTTCATTTACTGCATTTTTATATTTTCTCCTTTCATCGATTAAATTTAGTATTTCCTGTGATATCCAAGGATTTTTTGTACGTCTTGCCTTCCTACCTATTTTGTCCTCTGCTGCCTTCACTATTTCATCTCTCAATGCTACCAATTCCTCCTCTACTGCTTTATTTCCCCCCGTTTGTGTCAATTGTTGCCTAAAGCTCCCTCTGAAATTCTTAAGAACTTCAGGTTCCTTCAATTTATCCAGGTCCCATCTTCTTATTTTCCTACCTTTTTGTAGTTTCTGCAGTTTCAGCCTTCAGTTCATAACCAACAAGTTATGGTAAGAGTCTATATACAATTTTTATCCACATTATTTGTACAAAGTACTGGTTTGTTTCGTAACTTCCTTTAACTCGCATGGTCGAAGAGGAGAATTATTACAAGTTAGAATAATCTCACAGCTCTAATCAACGGAGGACAGTAAATGTACAGACCGCCGAGAAACAGAAGTGTACAATGTAATAAAATCTCAGTATATGATATCACCTGATGATGGTGTCTTGGTACGAATTATAATGCATCCGGCATAGTACTTCTAGCCACCCTTCCGGAAAACTAATATCACGAAAGTAACTTATTGGTGTCCGACAGTACTACCTCCGAATCCTATCATAACTTTTCAGACTAGTTCCTAGCTGAAATCTTCTCGGGTGACAAGCCCGTCATGTGGTTTCCTGCCCACGAGCTTTCGGCAGAGAACTCCTCTGCCATTGTCAAGTGGCTTTTAAACCGAGAAGATTTCATTAATGGATATCGCCTAGAAAACATGCACTCGTATACAGTTCGAAGCTTGTCTCAGCTAAAAGGAAGGAAAATATGTCCCCTAGATTAAGTAGACAGAGAACCAACTGAGTTCGAAACGTTGGCGAGGGAAATGGGAGAAGTAGGAAATGCAAAACATGTCTCTTTCCACATTACTCATTATCGATTTGAAATTTGTTGCAGGATCTCGAAACCTATGACTGCAGATGATTCTATCAGCCATTCTCGTAAATCACACTGGAATAGTAGGCTAAAGTGTAGCCTTGTAGTGCTTCCAGATACCAAGCTTCAAAAAATGTTTCTCAGTTCACAAGCTGCTTTAAATCGAATCATCACCATCTGGAATTAGAAACAGAGACAGCCGAGGCCTTCAGGATATCCTTCTTCTAAAGAGAGAGAGAAGCAGCTTCTGGAACAGTCCAGAGAAGGCCAAAGAAAGCATCCGCGGAAGTTGGGCACCGTGCTTAAATTACAGTTCTTAAGACCTACAGCGACCAAGTAATAACTCCCAACTGCATATTTAAATACGTGGAAACCCTTGATAATGGAAAACACAGTTAAGTTATAAATCGTAGTGATTGACTACTGCAAACATCCAAGCGGTTCTTATAAATTCATATACTATACTATTACTAGTTTCGGGCCTAACCACCATCATCAGACGGCTGTGCTGGTTCTGAATTTTGATTTAAATTCGTAGCTTGAGAGACAGCAGTCCTATACATGTTATAACAGAGAGATATGCTTTTTTGTATCGCTCTAGCTTGGTCTGTGTGCTTCACTAATTTCAGGATGAATGCTGTCCCGAATGGAGTTAGTAGTAAAGATTTAATAGATCGAAACCTGATGCGTGAAGGGTGTTTTCCTGAGGATCATTACCGTTTATCACGTCGTATCTCGTATTATGATTTAATATCGAAAGTAAATTTAGCAATATATAGATACTGTCAGTAAGATGTCACGTTAGTACAATGTTAGTACAGTAGAAGTAGTAATTTGTAATATCAGGCTGAATGCAGCTTTATTATTGCATGAACACCAGAAAATTAGTAACCGAGAAACTTTCTTCGTCAATTTCTGAGATGGACAGCGAGAAAGTGTTTGTTAAGTTTTGCAATTATGTGTAAAGTTTGTTGCAAGTAGTTAAGTTCTACCTTTCTTAAACAGGGTATGAATCAAGGAATGTTGGCAACACTGCGCCCGCGTGTACGATCGAGTATTTGCCGAAGTAAATAATTACGACAATCGTTGTTTTTAATCTATATTTCAATGTTTCTAGTTGTTATAAATATAAAATAAGTGTTATTACATAAGTGGAAGTGTTAGTGTAGTGTTAAATAAGACAAAACGGTGTAAAAAGTGTATTTTTCTTCTCGCGTCTACAGCACTTATTTGTAGGCCTAATTTAAAGCGCACGAATCGTTGTAAACAGACACTAAAACTTGTATCGAATTATCCATTCTTCTATTTTTTCTCACTGCATATAGTAGGTAGGGTTTTAAAAGTCTATCACCCATCACAGTGAAGATTAAAATTTCGTGAGTTAGCAAATGTGTGTAGTAATCCATGTTTATAGGCCTAATTTTTCTTTCGTGAGCGATTTTCTTTTATTCAGTACGCTTTTAGTTTTTTCTATTTATGTTTGTGTGAACAGGTATTAGTACATTTTTGTGTAACATTGGCGTTTCACTCAGTACGTAATCAAGTTTGTAAGATTTCTGTTTTTACCATAGGTGATACGTGTGTGACGTGCTGTAGGATCGTCAGTTTTGGGATGTGGTGTGATAGTTGCAGTGGCTTCTTTCATTTGGGCGATTGTAGTGACGTAGGAAAGGGGGAGATAAATGAAGCCCACCAGTGATTTTGAAGGAGCTTCAATAGAAATAAGAAAATAATGGAACATGAACCAAACATTGCAGGTATTCAAGCTGAATTACGTAAGGAAAGGGAGAATCTGAGCAAAGAATGGTAAATGGAGGTGGGAAGTGGCAAAAGGTAACAGAGGGAACAAGCTTAGGATAGTTTCCGACAGCTGTAATTAATCTGAGAAATGTATTTGGCCTGTTGCCTCAGTGAGAATCGGATGAGCCTCATTTAGCTGTAGCTGCAGAAGGTACACAACAAACTTTCAAGAAGGATTTCAGAAAGGTAGGGGAAACTCTGAGTAGAAAGATTCTTGTTGTTAGGTAGTTGGCCGTTTACTGCAGGAATGTGGGTCTGGATCAGGTAACAGATGATATACGTTCTTTATGCAAAGATTTCACAAAGTTGGATACCGTGATTGGATAGTCCAGGATACAGCACTGACATAGACTGAATATTCCATAGTGTGACCCAGTGAAGATAGCATTAGCAACGAAGCATACTAGTGGGGATTTGAGACGCTGTGATCGGCCTCATTTGAGGCCTTCTGTCGGGAGAGTAAACTTGGCGTTGGAATGGCTGCTGAAGTCAGATACACAGTCCCATATTGGCATGATTCCTGTGGATGTTATCCATAGATGGGACTACAATAGACATGCCTACACCTCAACTGGAGAAGGGAGGGAAAACTGCTTGGGTTGATAGCTGGTAACTTATGAAGGGGGTGGGGGGTTTAACTGTCACAAATGGTATGTTACCAGTGGTAACATGTGTCAGAGGGATGACTTTCTTTGGATAGGGAGAGGGGAAAATAAAAGCATTTTTAAGATAGTTTGGAAGACACTGTCAGTTTGAGAAAAGAGGAAATACATTTTAGAAAACAATGTTTAAGAGAAAGTACTCAGAAGATTCCAGAAATCTTTGTCGAATCATTAGCATGCAACATCAGTTTTATTTATTACATGAGAACATTCCACGACTCAGAAATAAACTTGATAACACATTTGTATTGCTGAAATAAATTTCTCTAAATCAAATGATGTAATATGCCTCTTTGAACATGAACATCATATGGCCACTAGTACAGATATGTTAAACACACCAGGATTTAATTTAGCTTCACACTTCTGTAGAGTAGATATGGAAGGTGGAGGATTTGCCACATTTATTGAAAACTGATAAAATTCGTGATTATTGATGCACATAAGTGTGTGGAACAGAAGTGGAGTTCCATAATAGATGATATATAATAGTAACCATTTACTAACCACGTGCAGGAAATTATAATATATTCCTAACTCATCTAGAAGATCCAGTGAATTATTTAACAGGAATGAACGAAGAAACCTTGGTTGCTGGTGTCTTTAATATGGATTTTTTGATGCAGTCTTCCAGAAAACATTTCTTGCAGTCAGTAAAAGTGTCTTTCAGTATAACTTATACTGTAAACTTTCTAACTAGGATAACTAAATCCTCAGGGACACTCATTGGAAATATTTTTATAGACAAATCAAAGGAACAAAGTCATATCATATAACCAATAATCAATGGCCCATCAGACAAAAAACTTCTTTTTTTAGGTAAAGATTTTGAGTAGATTATGAAGTCTGCTAAATGTGCAAACAGGGGAGTAGTCTGTCCACCAAAAATTGAGGATTTTAGAAAACTGCACAAAGATATGAAGTGTTCATGACATGAATGAACGATATAACACATTCATTAATAATGTTAGAATAGTGTTTGAAAACTGTTTTGCTCTAAAAGTAACTCAAATTAAACAAAAGTCTATAATAAGTGGACTACACAAGGAATAAGTAGAGTAGCTCCAATGATGATTTAGCTATGTATAAGGAGTACAGTAAAACATTTTAAAAAATCAGACATGTAAATAAATGCATTATGAGAAGAAGATGGCATTATCAGACAACAAAATAAATTCAATATAGGATATAGTGGAAGAGGAAACTGGTAGAAAGGAACGGGAGCAAGTAGCATTAAGAGTAGATGATATATTAGTAACTGATTGGCATAATGTAGCAAATCTGTTTAAAAATACTGATACTATAGGATTATCAGGGTTAGTATAAATAATGCCTTTGAATATCTCAAAATGACATTTATAAATAATGGTTGGTACATGAATGCGTCACTCACTTCATGGCAAGAAATAGCTTCCATAATAAAAACTTTAAAAACAAATCATTCTAGTGGTTACGATGAAATATCAACAAAGTCAATTAAAGCGTCTTATTGTGAATTTAGCACAATTTTCAGTTATTTGTGTAACCAGTGTATTACAACTAGAACATTTCCTGATTTGCTAGAATATGGGGATATTAAACCTCTATTCATAAAAAGGGATAAAGAGATAGCATCAGACTAAAGACCAAGTTCTCTTTTGTCAGCAATCCCGAGAATTCTAGAAAAGGTAGTGTACAAGCAGATTCTCAACCACTTGCCCACAAATTACATATTGTTCAGAACACAGTTTGTATTTCTGAAAGGTTCTGATATCGAGAAGGCTATGGCTATTTACACCTACAGCGAGAATGTACTTAATTCATTGGATAATAAATTACAAGCAACAGGTTTTTCTGTGATTTGTTGCAGGCATTTGATTGTATGAATCACAACGTCTTTGTAAGTAAATTTGAATTCTATGGTGTCATGGGAATTGCCACAAGGCTTACTTCACTCACTGGAAACAAAAGTTGTCAGTGCAAGGGACTAGTGAACTAAGCCATCAGTTATCATCGAATTGTAAAAAAAAAATCACAATATCGTGTCCTACAAGGATCCATGTTATGGCCATAGCTTTTTCTTGTGTACATTAATGACCTCTCATAATTTATACTATCAGAAGCAGAGTTCGTTCTGTTTGCAGATGATACAAGTATTGTAATAAATAGCAAGTCGAGCATAGTTCTAGAAATGTTTACTAATGCTATTTCATGATCATTAATAACTGGTTTAAAGCCAACTCATTGAAATTCAACTTTGAAAAGACTCACTACGTGGAGTTCAGAACCTGTAAGAGGTTTCCATCCAGCATATGCATAAAGTATGAAAAGGTATTAACAAGAGCAGATAGATGAAGTTGACAGTATTAAGATTCTGATAATGAATTCAGTTGCGAGGACCACACAACAGAAATGCAGAAACGACTTAACAAATCTGTATTTTCGGTACAAGTGTTATCAGATGAAGGAGACCTAAAAATGAAAAGTTTGCATACTTTGTTTACTCTAATTCCGTAATGTAATATGGTAACATTTTGGCGTAATTCTTCAAGTCAAGCAAAACTTTTCAGAGTCCAAAAGCGTAATACCTATTATGTGTGGAGTTAATTCACAGATATTCTGTAGAAACCTCTTCAAAGAGAGGATATACTAACTACTGCCACTCAATATAGTTATTCTTTAATAAAATTTGTCTGAATAATATATCTCATTTTTCAACAATCGTCTCAGTTTACACATACAATACTACGAACAAAAACGAGCTACAAAAGGACTTAAAGCACTTAGTTTAGTTAAAAAAGGGTTTCCACAACTTAGGAACAAACATTTTAAATAATTTACCAGCAACCATGACAAAATTAGCTATAAATAAATATCAGCTTAAGAGGAGCCTAAAAGACTTCCTAGTGCCCAACTTCTTCTACATCTACATCTACATGCATACTCCGCAATTCACCGTAAGGTGCGTGGCGGAGGGTACACTGTACCACTACTAGGCATTTCCTTTCCTATTCCACTCCCAAATTGAACGAGGAAAAAAAGAATGCCTATTTGCCTCCGTACGAGCCCTAATTTCTTTTATCTTGTCGTTGTGAACTTTACGCGAAATGTAAGTAGGCGGCAGCAAGACCGTACTACACTCAGCTTCAAATTCCGGCCCTCTAAATTTACTCAACAGAAATTCACGGAAAGAACGTCGTCTTTCTTCCAGCGATCCCCATTTGACTTGCCGGTGCATTTCCGTGACACTCGCGCATTGGTCGAACCTACCGGTAACAAATCTAGCTGCTCGTCTCTGAACCGCCTCTATGTCTTCCTTTAAACTGATCTGCTGCGGGTCCCAAACGCTTGAGCAATACTCAAGACGTGGTCGTGCAAGCGTCTTCTATTCCACTGATGAATTTTTAAAGAGAACAAAATGACGTATGCATCTGTATTCATACTACTAGTAGTATTTATTATGAGCTTCTAAAAAATAAGCTAATATAATCCGTTATTTATGTGTTGCATTATTTTTTCGTATCACATAGCTTATCATGTCATATCTCCTGAACTGGTTCTTGCCACACAGATATTGTTGCCTGTCGATGAGGAAAATATTTACTAACAGTTACACATACATACAAATGCGCATGACTACCCACTCGTATGGTAGGACTTGCCCTCAGTATAGTTTGATGAACATGCCAGACAATGTGAATTTACACATAGACGTGTGCTGAGCTATCAAAATTCCTCATAACGACGACTATGCCCGATATGAGTGTCATTTCTCCCGATACCCGGCCCTACTGGTTCCTCCGGTGCCGGAGTCCCTGCCCCCCCAGCCAGTGGGACTCTGCGCGCGCTCGCCGGCTCGCGTCCCTTCGCGCCGCCGCTGATTGGATTATAGGCGGGCGGCGCGACGCGCGGATCGCAGGCCGCCTTTCTCCCTGATTGCATTAGCGCGGCCGCCTGTGCCGCTGCCGCTGCCGCTGTTTGTCCTCCTGATTCGCCGCCACTTGGCTCCCGAGGGTGGCGCAGACTCTGCCCGCTTCCCCGCCCCTGGTTTACCCTGGACCACCGCGGTGGGCGATAGCGCAACTACCGAGTCTAGTTCCCTCCTACAGGCTGCTGACACCGCAGCCTAGGGACCGGTGGAGTTCAGTAAGTAATGTAGCACATTTTCTTCATGTACTAGCGTCGTTCCGAAGGTAATAGTTTCTATTTTTATTCACGGAAGCTACACGAGTCATATAGAGTGTCATTTAGTTAACTCTAGGGAACTCATTACTCTTTATTACTGAACTATTCGATACCCTTTATGTTTATGTATTTAAATGTAAAAGGTCCACTAATGTGTAGTTATTTTCTAAAAAAAAAAAAATGTTCAAATGTTTGTATAGCTTATGGGACTTAACTACGGGTTCATCAGTCCCTAAACTTAAAAACTACTTACGATCTAGCTAAGACTAAGGACGTCACAAATATCCATGCCCAAGGGGGGATTCGAACCCCCGACCGTAGTGGCCGTGCAGACCGTGACTGGAGTGCCTCAGTCCCCTCGGTCACCGCGGCCGGCTTATTTTCTACATGAAGAGGCTACAGGTATTATGACACTACGATTTTGTGTATAGAATAATTACTGAGACAGTCCTTTATCTCTCAGTACTTTATTTTTATTCGAAATTTTCAGGAAATATAGATGTAATACACTAATTAACCGTACCAATTTTCATAATATTAGTGGAGTAAGCATTTCGACCACCCTCATTAACCACAGACATTGCTGAGGTGGTGTGGCATGCATGCCGCAACGATACAGATAGCTGCACCATAGTTGCAACCACAAAGGAGGAGTTTGTGGAGAAGACAGACAAATGTGTGGTTCCTCAAGATGGGTGGCAGCCTTATTAATAGTTAAAGGGGCAACAGTCTGGATGATTGACTGAGCTGACCTTGTAACATCAGCTGACAAGACTTTGCAGTGAAGTTTCTGCGAATGGCTGAAAGCAAGGGAAAAAATTTGTTTATTTTTCAGAGAATCTTGCAAGAATTTCGAATTGTGCGCTACCTTCTGCGTGGGGATGACATCTATAGAAAACGTCAGGTTGGTGAACTTTTAGAGTTTCTACTCTTCATCCAGTACTGTGGGCAGTACTACAACCCTCGCGTACACTGTAATTGCGGTACAAACGCAAACCGTTGTGCGTCATTCATGGGAACATGGAGGAGGCAAGAAAATGATATAGGACCGGTTTAGCACAACCCCTGCAGACTTTTTTCTCGTTGTACAAGCGGCCGCGCTACGGCTAGTAAAGTGCTGTCTCCGCGGCGTATGTTTCTCTTGCGATAAAAATAATTTGAATGTGCATATAAAATGATTTGATAGAAGAACGAAACGAAGAATGATAGTGTAAAAATACTTTTTATTTTATTTCACGACGAGATTATTTCTGTACACATAGGACGTGCCGCCACTGACCGAGTTGCAGTTCATCTCATAAGTGCACCTGAAATCGAAAGATAACGCAAATTCCGGAGAAGGCTGTGAATATTCTCTTATACAGGGTGATACAAAAAGGCACGGCCAAACTTTCAGGAAACATTCCTCACACACAAAGAAAGAAGATATGTTATGTGGAAATGTGTCCGGAAACGCTTAATTTCCATGTTAGAGCTCACTTTAGTATGTCTCATGTTCTTCCACCTACGCTCACTGGAGCACGTTATCATGATTTCATACGGGATACTCTACCTGTACTGCTAGAATATGTGCCTTTACAAGTCCGACACAACATGTGGTTCATGCACGATGGAGCTCGTGTACATTTCAGTCGACGAGTTTGTACGCTTCTCAACAACAGATTCGGTGACCGATGGATTGGTAGAGGCGGACCAATTCCATGGCCCCCACGCTCTCCTGTCCTCAATCCTCTTGACTTTCATTTATGAGGGCATTTGAAAGCTCTTGTCTACGCAACCGCGGTACCAAATGTAGAGACTCTTCGTGCTCGTTTTGTGGACGGCTGAGATACAATACACAATTCTCCAGGGCTGCATCAGCGCATCAGGGATTCCACGGGACGGAGGGTGGATGCATGTATCGTCGCTAACGGAGGAGATTTTGAACATTTCCTGTAACAAAGTGTTTGAAGTCACGCTGGTACGTTTTGTTGCTGTGTGTTTCCATTCCATGATTAATATGATTTGAAGAGAAGTAATAAAATGAGCTCTAACACGGAAATTAAGCGTTTCCGGACACATTTCCACATAACGTAAATCAGTCAAACGTTAAGGTCGTAAATTCTACCAAATACCCAGGAGTTACAATTATGAACAATATTAGACTGGAGAGAACACACGGAAGATATTGTTGGGAAGGCGAACCAAAGGCAACGTTTCAATGGCAGAACGCTTCGAAGATGCACCAGCTCCACCAAAGAGACTGCCTATATCACTCTTGTGCGTCCTCTCCTGGAGTACTGTTGACCATTGAGGGACCCTCACCAGGTGGGAAGACGTGGAGAAGATTCAGGGAAGGGCAGCTCGTTTTATCACGTTACGGGGGGACAGCGTCACACAAATGTTGCACGAATTGGGGTGGAAATCATTGAAAGAAAGACGTTATTCATTGCGGCGTGATCTGTTTGCGAAGTTTCAATCGCCGAGTTTTAGTTCTGAATGGGAAAATATTTTGCTAGCACCCACCTACTTAAGGAGACATGACCAGCCCAATAAAATAAGAGAAATCAGATCAAAAACGGAACGATTTAGGTGTTCTTTCTTCCCGCGCGCTATTAGAGAATGGAACGGCAGAGAAAAGTTATGAAAGTGGTTAATGAACCCTCTGCCAGGCATTTAAATGTGATTTGCAGAGTATCTATGTAGATGTGGAACATATTTTCTTTCTTCTTCTGTGAGGAATATTTCCTGAAAGTTTGGCCGTACCTTTTTGTAGCACCCTGTACACAGTTTACCCTATATGCTTGTGAGATTAACACAAGTGACACGAGTCGTACGTCGCATCCTCACCGCCGCCCACATTACCCGGAACGGCCCCACGCGGCAGCGGAGCGCAGCGCGGCCCATGCATTGCGGCTCTGGGCTGTCGGCGGCGGCTTATAGGCGCCGTGGATCACCTGAGCCGCGATAGCAGCCGGCCAATTAATCCGGAGACGTCTGGGCGGCGTGTTATCTGCGCGCCGCGCCGCCGCCCCAGCGCTCCTAGCGGGCACGCGGTTGCCAGACGCCAGTCGCCACACGCCAGCTGGCGGGCGCTTAACGGGCGCCGGATTAAGGACCACTGGCAGAGAGCGAGGCAAAAGGGACGGCAGGGTAGGGAGGGGGAAGTGGAGGCGCTCGATATCTGCAACCGGGTCAGCCGGCCGTTGGACCCAAGCCACAAGTGCCCGCCTGCCCGCCGAAACAGGCGCGCCAACGCCTGAGCTGGCGCTCCAAACCACCGGCACACAATAAAATGTTATTATTTTAGCGACAACTATAGTGGCTGTGTATTTTATCCATAACGCATGTGTTTGAACTCCCTGACTGTTCCTAATGCAGGGTTGAGAATAAAAACCGCTAGCAGTCACATTAAGGATCGTATTATTTATTTATGAAACGACAGTTTCGGGCTAGTGCCCATCTTCAGGTGCTTAAAACGTTCGGAATTTTACACTAGGACGTTATTTGATATTATTAATAGGGAAACCAACTGAAAGTACCGAGATGACATGAAGGAAAACACTGTTTACTTACATTTAATATTGAAGGACAATCGCGATTTGGAAAAGGAAAGGTGTTTACCACATGATCAACGTTACCTACACCCATATTAATTATCGTAATATTAAAATCCAAGTTTTCTGCAAACAATATTTATTCAGCTTGTGCAAATTGACTCCACTATAAGCTTGTTTCAGCTTTGGCCATTTTCCAGTAGACCTTGTGATGTATAATAAAATAATTAACTACGTTTACAATATACAATTTTGTATAAAAAATTTTAAAAAATTATTTCATTACAAATTCACTTACGTTTCAATTGGACTGACGTCCATAAAGCATATTAGAGTTAGTGTCTTTTTGTGACAAGATGGTAAGGTCAACTTTTATCTCATTCCGTTTTTTATTTGACAGATATAGACACTGTTTACTCTGTTGATGCTTTATGTTTACAGTAAAGTATATCTGTGCCAGTCAGAGGGTGTACTCATGTGTCATGGATAGCACAGTAGCAGAGAAACACTTTTTTTTTCTTGTGTGAAATTTTTTATCCGTTTCCCGTTTCTCCGCTATTGTATTATCCATGACACACGAGTACACCCTCTGACTGGCACAGATATATTTTACTGTAAACATAAAGCATCAACAGAGTAAACAGTGTTTATATCCTCAAATAAAAAAAGTAATGAAATAAAATGTGACCTTACCATCTTGTCACAAAAAGACACTAACTCTAATATGCTTTATAGACATCAGTTCAACTTAAACGTAAGTGAATTTGTAATGAAATATTTTTTTTTTAATTTTTTATACAGAATTGTATATTGTAAACGTAGGTAATTATTTTATTATGCATCACCAGGTCCAATTGACAATGGCAACAGCCGAAACAAGCTTGTAGGGGAGTCAATTTGCACAACCTGAATAAATATTGTTAGCAATTTGTATATTAAGATAATGTCATATTTTGACCTTGTATATGCTGCGGGCCCAGTAGAGAAGAAACCATATTAATTATTAAAAAAAAAAGGTCCTGACTTTCAAGACAACTCAATAAAACTGTACAGCATAATAATATCATAACCTGTTCCATTACGTGCAATAACGAGTAAAATTGTTACTAAAATTGTATAAGAATGTCACTATTAAATACGATTGCGTAATATTGTGCATAACTACAACATACCCACAAATTTTACGCAGAAAGAGAGACTCCTGGCAGTTAAACGTCATACCGTCAACTAAGGTAAAGCGTTTTTGTTGACTGAACCCATCCAGAACGCGACCGGACTTCATCAGAAAGTTCAAGAAAGCTAATTTCGGCCAAAGAGAAGATTTTGCTGATTTCCGGCCAAAATATAAACCTTCATCCATTGTGTTGGAACCTGCGACTGTTTCTTGAAATAGGTTTCAGAAATTACTGCAACCAGTCGCCTTTTGTTTCTTCTTAATGAAGATTTATTTAAACCATTACCGGTTTCAAGCTGCCTAGCAGCTCATCTTCAGATGGTATACATTTATTTCAAATTAAATTTGTATTGTTATGTGCTTGTATGTATACCATCTGAAGATGAGCTGCTATTCAGCTTGAAACCGGTAATTCATTAAGAAGAAACAAAAGGCGACTGGTTGCAGTAATTTCTGAAACCAAAATATAAACTGCGGCAGAAATCCGTATTTTGGCCGAAAATGGGAGTAACCGAAACCGAAAATTCGGTCCGTCCTTAGTAACTGACATATTTTATGGATGGCTGTTGATCAGCGACTGTACTAAATCCAATAGATTTTTAAAAATACATGTAAGGTGTCCTTAGTAACATCGAAACCTAGGTTACATATTTAAAAGTATCTTGCGACTGAAATCAGTCTTTTTAAAAATATATTAATTGACGTGACCTACTTGAACTATAGTTGGTCCTATGAACGATGACGGGTCACGCATCTTTGCCGGTTTCAAGCTACATTTGAAATACTCCGTGCTTTTCTTATGAAGGAACTGTATCGCTTGGTTATGCAGAGTTTGTTGCATACCAGGACCATCATAAAATCCACCGAATAGCTCGCTACAATCAAGTTTTATTTCGGGAATGCCTATGACAGTCACAGTAGAGCGCGCGGAACAATACTGATCGTTCATTGGCTGTCGGAGAAAGCGTGATGTAGTTTCGCATACCAAGAGTGAACATGACAACCGTCGCTCCTGGTTCCCACTACAGCACTAATAACGATCAAATGTTCAAATGTTTGTATAGCTTATGGGTCTTAACTACGTGGTCATCAGTCCCTAAACTTACAAACTACTTATGAACTAGCTAACACTAAGGACGGCACAAATATCCATGCCCGAGGTGTGATTCGAAACCCCGACCGTAGTGACTGACGCGCCTCAGTCCCCTCGGCCACCGCGGCCGGCGCACTAATAACGATGTAATACACTACAAACAAACGTTGACAATTGAGTCGTTGTTATTGTGGTCTTCGGTTTGATGCAGTTCTCCACCCTACTCTATCCTGAACAAGCCTCTTCATCTCCTCATCAGAACGGCATCCTATATTATTACTGTATACATCTGTTGGTCTCCCTCTGCGATTTTTACCCCACACACTTCCCTTCAATGCCAACTTCACGATTCCTTGATGTCTAGGAATGTGTCCTACCAATCGGTCCCTTTTTTAAGTCAAGGTATGACAGAAATTCCTTTTCTCCCCAATTCTGTTCAGTACCTCCTCATTAGTTACGTGATCCACCCACCTAATCTTCAGCATTCTTCTGTAACACCAGGTTTCAAAAGCTTCTATCCTCTTCCTGTTCGCACTGTTTATCATACATTGTTCCACTCCCATACAAGGCAACACTCCACACAAATGCCTTCAGATAGGATTTCCTTACGCTTAAATTAATATTTGATGTCAACAAATTTCTCTTTAAAAAAAAAAAAAACCGCTTTTCTTCCTTTTGCTATTCTGGTACTGGGACCATCGCATGTTATTTTACTGCCCAAGTAACAAAACTCATATACCACCTTTATTGTTTCGTTACCTAACCTAATTTCTTCAGCATCGGTTGATTTTCTTAGACTGCACTCCATTACCCTTGCTTTGCTTTTGTTAATGTTCACCTTATACCCATCTTTCAACACATTGTCCTATCCCTTTACCGCCTCTTCCAGGTACTTTGCTGTCTCTGACAGAATTACAATGTCATCGGCAAAATAAATGTTTTAATTTCTGCACGATGACCTACAATTCCTTCTCCAAATTTCTCCTTGCTCAATAGCTTGTTCAATGTACAAATTGAGTAAAATTGGAGAAAGGCGACAATCCTGCATTACTCCTTTCTCAAACTCTGTATTCCTTTCAATGCCTTCAATTCTGATTACTGCTGTCTGTTTTTTGTACAATTTATAAATAACCCTCTGTCCCCTATATATTATTCCTGTTGTTTTCAGAATCAAATGTTGACAAATATATTTGGATATGAACAGCTGTCTGATGATGAACTTGCGGCTCAGAATCCTGTAATGGCGCATTTAATTTTTTTCAACAAACAGCATTATTCTTATAAATGGATTCTTCCGTCAATTCGTTGTAGAACAATTCCTTATTTCTGGTTGATAACGAACAGTCTGTTTTTGTACTATTAATATTTGTTTATTTACGAACTAATTTTCGGCTTATTAGGGCATCTTTAGGCAAGCATTTGATAGGCGCCGTCAAATGTTTACCTGAAGGTGGCTTAATAAGTCGAAAACTAGTTCGTAAATAAAGAAAAATCAGTAGAACAAAAACAGATTGTTTGTTTTCAACCTGTTGTTGTTGTGGTCTTCATTCCGCGGACTGGTTTCATGCAGCTCTACATGGTACCGTGACCTGTGCAAGCGTCTTCATCTGAGAATAAGAACGGCAAAATACATCCTTTTGAATCTGCTTACTGTATTCGTCCCTCGCTCTCCCTCTACGAGTTTTACTCCACACACACCCTTGTGTGATGATTCCTTGATGACTCAGAATATGTCCCACTAACTTAACCCTTCTCTTAGGATATGCCAGAAACTCCTTTTCTTCCCAATTCTGTTAAGCACCTCCTCGTTAGTTACGTGATGTACCCATATAATCTTCATCAGTCGTCTGTAGCACCACATTTCGAAACTTCTATCATCTTTTTATCTGATCTCTCCTTATCGTCCACGTTTCACTCCCATACATTACTACGCTCCACAGTGACACTTTTCTCCATGTAAAAGAAGGTATAGAGCGACTGAAATGGAATTTTGACTCATCGCCGTAGCCGTAACTGCATCAAGAATGTGCAGTGCCTTTGCGAACCGGTATGGTATCAATTAAAAAGACTGAATTAGTAGTCGCCAATACACTACTGACCATTAAAACTGCTACACCAAGAAGAAATGCAGATGATTAATGGGTATTCATTGCACAAATATATTATACTACAACTGACATGTGATTACATTTTCACGCAATTTGGGTGCATAGATCCTGAGAAATCAGTAGGCAGAACAACCACCTCTGGTCGTAATAACGGCCTTGATACGCCTGGGCATTGAGTAAGACCGAGCTCGGATGGCTTGCACAGGTACAGGTGCCCAAGCAGCTTCAACACGATACCACAGTTCATCAGGAGTAGTGACTGGCGTAATGTGACGGGCAAGTTGCTCGGCCACCATTGACCAGACGTTTTCAATTGGTGAGAGGTCAGGAGAATGTGCTGGCCAGGACAGCAGTCGAATATTTTCCATATCCAGAAAGGCCCTATAGGACCTGCAACGTGCGGTCCTGCATTATCCTGCTGAAATGTAGGGTTTCGCAGGAATCGAATGAATGGTAGAGCCACGGTTCGTATCACTTTTCATTTGTAACGGCCACTGTTGAAAGTGCCGTTGATGCGAACAAGAGGTAACCAAGACGTGTAACCAATGGCACCCCATACCATCACGCCGGGTGATACGCCAGTATGGCGATGACGAATACACGCTTCCAATGTGCGTTCATCGCGGTGTCGCCGAACACGGATGCGACCATCATGATGCTGTAAACAGACCCTCGATTCATACAAAAATGACGTTTTGCCATTTGTGCACACAGGTTCGTCGTTGCGTACACCATCGCAGGTGCTCCTGTCTGTGATGCAGCATCAAGGGTAACCGCAACCATGGTCTCCGCGCTGATAGTCGTCGAATTGTTCGTGCTGAAGGTTGTTGTCTTGCAAACGTCCTCATCTGTTGACTCAGGGATCGAGACGTGTCTACGCGATCCGTATTGCCGTTCTGAACCCACCGATTCCATATTATGCTAACAGTAATTGGATGGCGACCAACGCGAGCAGCAATCACGCGATACGATAAACCGCAATCGCTTTAGGCTACAATCAGACCTTTATCAGAGTCGGAAACGTGATGGTACGCAATTCTCCTCCTTACACGAGGCATCACAATACCGTTTCACCAGACAAAGCCAGTCAACGTGTGTGTATGAGAAATCGGTTGCAAACTTTCCTCATGTCTACTCGTTGTAGGTGCCGCCACCGGCGCCAACCTTGTGTGATGGTAAAGAAATCCCTTATTTCTATGCTTCTTTTGCAGGAGAGCATCAGCAAATCACATAAAAGTGCCTGGCAAAGCGTTCATCGAACCTCTTACATAATATTTCTCCACCATTCCAGTTTCTAGAGGAGCGCGAGACAAAGGAAGCCCTTCATCTCCCAGTTTTCTATCAAATTCTTCTTTTTTTAAATTATGATGATAATGTCTCGCGTATTAGGTGGGTGCCAGAAAAATATATCCCCATTCAGTAAGCAACTGTCGGATGACGTGACATGGGCTGTTGCAAGGCCTTTTATCTAGGTCGTATTTGCTCACGGATCCCCACGTTGCCACAGTCACAGACATCTGTGGTTCGCTTCTGAATTCCCTGTAGATAGAATATGGACCATGCCCTGTTATGAAATGTTTCATGCCCTTACTGGGGTTTATATACTTCAGTTTCAGTCTTTCCGTGATCTTCGGGCCACGGTGGAGTAGCCGAGCGGTCTAAAGCGTTTCACTGCGGAGAGCGCCGTTTCTCGCCGTGGAGGTTCGAGTCCTCCCTGGGGCATGTGTGTATGTGTGTGTGTGTGTGTGTGTGTGTGTGTGTGTGTGTGTATCCTTAGGTTAGTTTACCTAGGTTTAAGTAGTTTGTAAGCTACGGACTGACGACCACGCAGTTTGGTCCGATAGATTTACAAACATGTGAACTTTTTTTTTTCTTCTTCTTTTTCTTTTTCTTTTTTTTGTGATCTTTGGGAAGACGGCATGTACCCTCCGCCCAGTTTCCAGAGAATTCCACGCACACTACCCCACGTTTGCATCTTCCAGACGCTGACTCCAGCAGTTTTGACAATCTTGTCATTTACCACCCTTTTGTAACCACTACCTCGCCGCCGGGACAACGCCGGCTAGTAAAACAGATATGGATACGAGTAGTAACGACAAGTGCTTGAAAGCATCCCTGGCAATGGGACATGCGAGCCGAGCCCGGCAGCGCGCACAGCGGGTATAAACTGCTGGCTGTTGCGCTCGCCCGTAGCCGGGAGGAATTTAAACCGCCGGCCAACTTTCCCCGCGCGCTGCCTCGCTTGCCAAAGCCAATTTACTGCCTGTAATTAGTTAGGCACGCAGCCCAGGGGGAGGGTCCCCGGTGCCAGGTATTTCAGCTCCGCGCCTGTGTGCGGCGCCACAACTGAGGCACTTGTTGGCGGAAACGGCGAACGGAGAGGCCGGCGAAACACCACGGCGCGTGTGAGCCGAGGAGCTCCCAGCTAGACCGCAGGTGCTGCGGGCAAAGGGCGACGCCGCTGTGTTTACAGAAATAACTCGTGTGCTCGTACTCTGCAAATCACATTTTCCTGGCAGAGAGTTCCTCGAACCACTGTGAGGATACAGGGTTTTAGATTAGTAACCTCTTTGGTCGAACGATAGTTATCATTGATGTGCAGCGAGAGCTGCTGGCAACAATGCTTCGGTTGGAATGTTCTTTGTTTGTTGGCCGGTGTGCGGCAGTCTCCCGCCGACCGCAGAGCGAGGCGGTAGCATGTCGGCAGTGAGTTCGTAACTTGCGTTTAGTGGTGGCAAAAGTTTTTGCCATTCCGTCGTATCGCATACGGGTTGCAGTTGCACATTGAAATGTTTCAGTGTGGACTTGAAGACATTCATCGTAGTGGCACGAAGTTATTAAATCAGTGTGTTTAAAGGGAAGAGTTTTTTAACATTTGTCGTTTCATAATAAAAGAAATTAACAAAGTTTACTGTTATGGATCAACCTCGTAATTGTCCGCATCCCATACTGTCAAATCATTGGAACAATTATTAAATGATTATGCATAAAATAGAATGTAACGGCAACTTCGGCCATCGAGGATTAGGTGGACGCAGCAGTGACGTTACACCACCTTCATACTATCAATAAAATTCTTCTGGGTATGAAACCGCGTCGTCATTTTATAAATTCCACCGACGTTTCGGCCACTGTTGCAGGCGGCCTTCATCAGGGTCTTTGTCAGACACAGAAACTGGAATTTATAAAATGACGACGCGGTTTCATACCCAGAAGAATTTTATTGATAGTGACAACAGCCGCGGAAGCCTACGTTTGTTCTCCTTCATACTATTTACATCCCATTTCATTCTGGAATTGCGCGCTGTTCAAATGTTCAAATGTCTGTAAATCTATCGGACCAAACTGCGTAGTCATCAGTCCGTAGCTTACAAACTACTTAAACCTAGGTAAACTAACCTAAGGACAACACACACACACACACACGCACACCCATGCCCCAGGGAGGACTCGAACCTCCACGGCGAGCAACCGCGCGCTCCACAGCAAATTGCGCGCTGGAAGAAAGAACATCTGAATCTCTCCGTTCGAGCTCTGTTTTCTGATGATCGTTTCTACCTATGTAAGTGGGAGTCAACAATATACGAGGCGCGTCCAGAAAGTAAGTTCCGTTTGGATATATAGAACGAACGGGTACAGATACAGAAAAAATATGGATTGTACAAAAATTTACAACTGTTAAACTACTTTTCTACATAGCTTCCGAAATTTTGTAGGCTATTGTCATAGCATGGCACAAGGTTTTGTGTGCCTTTTTCATAGAATGTTGCCACCTGTGTATTCAACCGTGTGGTAACATGTTCTTTCAGCTCATCATCATCGTTGAAGTGTTGTCCACCAAGGACAGATTTTAGGTGTAAGTAGAGGATTACTGTCAAAAGATTTTTTTTTCACGATAATGCCTGACCTCACACACCGAATGTGACTAAATAATTCTTACGGAAATTTCAATGGGACCTGTTTAATCATCCTCCATACAGCTCGGACCTCTCTCCTAGCGACTTTCATCTCTTCTTACACCTAAAATCTGTCCTTGGTGGGCAACACTTCAACGATGATAAAGAGCTGTTACCACATGGTTGAATACACAGGCGACAACCTTCTGTGAAGGATGCATGCTAAAACATGTGGCACGCTATGACCAGTGCCTACAAAATTTCGGCAGTTAAGTGGAAAAGTAGTTTAAGAGCTGTAGAATTTTCTGCAATAAAAATTTCTTCTGTATCTGTGTACAATTTCATTTTATTACCAAACGGAACTTACTTTCTGGACGCGCCTCGTATTTTTGCATTAGGAGGAGAATGTCGGCGATTGGAGTTTCGGAAGTAGCCCACGCCGCAGCGATAAGCGCCCTTGTTGTAATAATTTCCATCCCAAGTCCTGTACCATTTCCGTGACGCTGTCTCACCTGTAGCGTGACAATACAAAATGAGCTGCCCTTCTGTGGATTCATTCGATGTCCTCCTTCACAAGCCCACCTGTTAAGGTTCCCATAGCGGGCAGCAATACTCCAAAAAAGGACCGATAAGCGTAGTGTATGCAGTTTCTTTAGTAGTTCTATTGCATCTTTTAAAAGTTCTGCCAATAAAACGCAGTCTCTGGTTCGCCTTTCCTAAGACAGTATCTACGTGTTCTTTTCAGTTTAAGTCTGAAGTAATTGTAATTCCTAGGTGTTTTGTGGAGTTTACGGCCTTCACTTTAGATTGATTTATCTTGTAAACAAAGTTTAACCGGTTTCTTTTCGTGTTCATGCGGACGACTTCACATTTTTCATTATTTAGAGTCAGTGGACAATTTTTACGCCATATTCATATCTTATTTAGATCTTTCTGCAGTTGTTGCAATCATCAGATGACTTTACTAGAAGGTAAATGACAGCGTCATCTGCAAACAACCTAAGAGCTACTTACATTTTTTCCCTAAATCGTTTATGTAAATACGGAATAGCGGACGACCAAGAACACTACCCTCTGGAACCGCCGATATCAGAACTGTTTTAGTCGATGCCTTACCATCGATTACTACAAACTGTATCCTCTCAGACAGAAATTCTCTATCTAGTCGCAAATTTGATGCGATATACCATAACCACGCAATTTTATTAAAAGCCGTTTGTGAGGTATGGTGTCAAAAGCATTATGGAAATCAAGAATTACGGAATCAATTTGCGAACCCTTGTCGATAGCGCCCATCACTTCGTGTGAGTAAAGAGCTAGTTGTGTTTCGCATGATCATTCTGTTAGAGATAATTCATAATATATGAATACAAGATATGTTCCAAAACTCTGCTGAAAATCAATTAGGGGATCTGTTAATAGGATCTGAAGTACTGATCTCAGTAGAATCTACTAAAATGGTTCGGCCTCTTACTGTCGTTTCTACAAAGTGGGGACCGAGATAGTGCTAATAACTGAATATTGCTGCAGAGGGAGCACTGTCAACTTGTGCTTACGAAACGAATTATACAGGCGGTTGGGTTCAGATAGTGTAATAACACGGTAGTGCAGTCCAACAACAAAGGGACTTACCCGAAGCTAAGGCATAGAGAACCATAGCAAAGTTCGAAGTGGGACACCATGCGGAAGTGGGCGCAGCTACGGGAGAGTTAGGAAGTGTATTTTCCAGGACGTGGACTCGATTTCACACAATAGGAAGCGTTAAAGGAAGGCAAGGCAAAGGTCGTCCACGGGTTACATTAGGAAGAGCGATGAAATTATCTTCAGTCGACACAGAATGTAACTGCAGTGCACCGTCCAGACAGCATCAGGACGGAAATATCGACACAAACGGTCCTAGATCGCCCTCGGGAATGTGCCCACCACGCAAGGAGAGAAAGATGCGTGTCCCGTTAAAACCACGACCCGCAGAAACTGGGCGTCGGGAAATAAGGATTGAAGTCGTAATGGCCGCTACGGGTGGCCGAGCGCGTTGAGGCGCTATGCCCCGATGCGCGAGGCCGTTCCCCGTCGGAGGTTCGGATCCTCCCTTGGGCGTGGATGTTTGTGCTGTCTTTAGTAAAAGTTAGTTTATAAGTAGTTTCTGAGTTTGATGACCCCGCAGTTAAGTACCATAAGCTTAACAAACATTTGAACATTCCTAACGAATGGCTGCGAGTTGGGTTCACAGATGAGTCAAGATATGTGTTTCGCCGGATAATCGTCGTTCACTTATGTGGAGAGAATGTGGAACTCGGAACAATCCAGCTTATGCGCAGGAAACATCAGCATACCATGGTGGTGGATGAATGGTGTAGGCAAGACTCAGTATTAAAGAACAAACGGACCACTATCTCGTTCAGAATGGCGCGTTGGCTGTTCCGAGGTGTAGAGACATCCTTCAACCTTATGTTGTTCTCTAAGTTGCTGCCGTAGGAGATTGTTTGCTTGTGGTGGACGATAACTCTGCCGCGGTGGAGTAGCTGGTCTAAACCGTCTCCCTGCGGAGCGCGCGGTTGCTCGCCGTGGAGGTTCGAGTCCTCCCTGGGGCATGGGTGTGTTTGTTGTCCTTAGGTTAGTTTACCTAGGTTTAAGTAATTTGTAAGCAACGGACGGATGGTCCGATAGATTTACAAATATTTGTACCATAACTCTCGTCCCCACAGAGCTCTACTGGTGGGCAACATGCTTGACGCTGAGAGAACTGAGCCAGCTTTTTCACCGAATCTAACTGAGCATGTATTGGATGCATTTGGCAGACCAGCATTTACCACAAGGGCTGCATAGCTGGATAGTGTACTTATTGAAAAATGTCCAAATACCCATCAAAGGGTAACTGACAACCTTATACTGTCCATGTGTGCAACTGTGTGCAACTGTACTGGTCGTCCGAGGTGATCACACATCGTATTAGATGGCACGGAGAAGGCCTTTTTAGGTAGCCCCGTGGTGTTTGGCTCTAAGTAAACCACAAGTAGAGAGTTGAGACAGCCAAAAATCGTACTGTATCATTCCAAAATTACAGTTGTAACCAACATCTTACAAAAGTATGTTATTATATGTATATTTTATGTGGTGTCGCACAAGTACAAAGTGCGCGCCACCTACTTTCGCCGCGCGCCGCCATGCACGCACGTCGTGGCGTTCTCATGACGACAGCCACGAGCGCCCTCTGCTGCAACCCCGCTCGTGGCCACCACGGAAAGACACCGGTCACTTCGGACTGAGATAGCAACGAGTTAGGACCTTCGTAATCAGATAGGCACCATTGAAGACTTTGCTATCGTACAGGCACTAGGCAGGCCTCTAACAACTATGTATCAACATTCTGCAGTACTATGTAAAAGTTAAGTATTGTTACATTCTGTGCAATATATATCTCTTTCTAATTTACTCTAGTGTTTATAGTTTCTGGCTGCTCCCCTCCGTACCTGCACCAGCGTGCTATTTTTGTTACTGTGTCGGTCTCGTTCCACTCGGCCACCGACACCTACGACGAGGCTGGGACACAAAAGCGGCGATGAAGTTGGGACACAAAATTTTATATGTTAGTTTACCTGATCACTAATTCCTTTGAGCTGTGTAGGCCTACGTGGAGACTGTTACTCATAATTAACTGCAAGGGATACGGTTCAATGAATTGCTTTCGAAATACACTGAAGAGTGGGGGGATTAGCAAACCATCTTAGAAATTTTCAGTTCACTCACAGTCTGTTGTTGAAACTATGTATGCATGGAGTTCATGAAATCATTGCATTTAGAGACCATTAGCTGTCTTTGGATACAATATTCATGATCGCGCTGGCCAGGGTCGTGACTGTACGTCCTGGAGAGCACGTTGCGTTTCGTGTGCAGTATCTGACTGAGCATTATCCTGTTGGAACAACACGTAATCTTTCCGGTGCAATAATGATAAGATATCACTATGGTGTCAAAATTGGCAATTGACACCAAATAATAAGAAGTGTGAAGTCGTCCACATGAGTACGAAAAGAATTCCGTTAAACTTTGTTTACAAGATAAATCAGTTGAATGTGAAGACGGTAAACTCCACCAAATACCTAGGAATTAGCATTACATCAAAGTAAAGAACGCGTAGACAATGTCGTAGGATAGGCGAACAAGAGACTGCTTTTTAGCGTTTTTTTCCGTTTTTAATTTTTTTTTTTTTTTTTTTTTTTTTTTTTTTTTTTTTTTTGTATTGCTGCCCAGTGTGGGATCTTTATCAAGCGGATTTAATGGAGGTCATCGAAAGAGTCCAAAGAAGGGCAGCTGGTTTTGTATTGTCACGATACAGGGGAGACAGCGTCACGGAAATGATAAAGGACCTGGGATGGAAATAATTACAACAACGGCGGTTATCGCTGCGGCATGGTCTACCTACGAAACTCCTCCGAATGCGAAAATACATTGGTGACTCCCACTTATATAGGTAGAAATGATCATCAGAATAAAATACGAGAGTTCAGTGCTCGAACGGAGGGATTCAGATGCTCTTTCTTTCCGCGCGTTATAGAGAATGAAATAGGAGATGAAGGGCATATTGGTGGTTCGATGGACTCTCTGCCAGGCACTTAAATGTGATTTGCAGAGTATCCCATGTACCGGGTGATCAAAACGTCATTATAAATCACGGATCAATGTAGATAGAAAGAAAAATTTTGACAGACATGCTTGGAATGACATGCTGTTTTATTAGAACAAAGAAAAGTTCAAAAGATGTCTGACGGATGGCGCTTCATCTGATCAGAAAAACAATAATTAGCATAACAAATTAAGACAAAGCTAAGTTGATTTTCTTTACAGGAAAAACTCAATATGTTCACCATCATTCTTCACAATAGCTACAGTAGAAGAATAATGTTGTGAACAGCACTGTACAGCATGTCCAGTGTTACGACGAGGCATTCGGGTCGGATGTTGTCTTTCAGCATCCCTAGCGATGTCGGTCGATCACGATGCACTTGCGACTTCAGGTAACCCCAAAGCCAATAATCGCACTGACTGAGGTCTGGGGACCTGGGAGGCCTAGCATGACCGAGGCGGCGGTTGAGCACACGATCACACCATTCGACGCACGCAGGAGATCTTTTACGAGTCTAGCAATATTTGGTGGAACGCTATCCTGTATAATAATCGTACGTTCCAGCAGGTGTTTATTAGCCAGGCTGGGGATGATGCGATTCTGTAACATATCGGCGTACCTCTCACCCGTCACGGTAGCAGTTACAAAACCAGAATCACGCAGTTCCTCGAAGAAAAAGGCCATATATGGGTAGATGTGGTTCTAATAAAACCCCATGTCATTCTAAGCATGTGTGTCAATTTTTACTGTTCTATCTACATTATTCCGTGATTTATTAAGTTTTCAAATTTATACTGACTTGGTAGATGTAGATTTTGCACGTATCGAACACATGTCGACGTTTCCTCCACAAACGAAAGTACGAGACAGTGATAACGAGGTCACGTCGTACATAAAAATAATAAAATAATAATAATTTCGTGTGGCTCATTGGCCTGGTGCAAGTCTTTGTATAGGACGCCACTTCGGCGACTTGTGTGTCCCTACCCTACCCCAGTTATCCAGCTGGGGAAAGGGGACCTACAGCTTAACATGGAATCCGAACTTCGTGTACTTTCTGGTGACCCCTCACATCGTTAAGAGGTGAAGGATGGGCTAAAATACAGATTTAAAAAATCCAAGGTCCAACAGGGTTTTGAACCAGCGACCCTTCGGATTCCAGTCGAGTGCTTTACCCCAAAACCATCGTGCTTTACACGTCGTACATGCAAACAAAAACATTTACAGGAAGAATGTGCTTCAACACTGAAAACCGAGACCCGGCCCTTAAAATTGATGACGTGCTACAGACGCGAAATTTAACCGACAGGAAGACGCTGTGATGTGCTAATGATTAGCTTTTCAAGGATTCACACAAGTTTGGTGAAGGTGGCGACACCTACAACGTGCTGACATGAGGAAAGTTTATTTCTCACACACAAACAGACCGGCGTTACATGGTGAAATGTTCTGGTGCATGTAAGGAGGAGAAATGCGTACCATCACGTTTCCGACTTTGATAAAGGTCGGATTGTAGCCTATGGTGATTGAAATTTATCGTATCGCGACATTGCTGCTCGCACTGGTCGTGATCCAATGACTGTTAGCAGAATATGGAACGCCATGCTGGATCCCAGCGGCCTCGAATCACTAACAGTCGAGATGGCATGCATCCATCTTATCCGCATGGCTGTAACGGATCGTGCAGCCACGTCGCGATCGCTGAGTCAACAGTTGGGGACGTTTGCAAGACAACAACTATCTGCACGAACAGTTCGACGATATTTGCAGCAGAATGGACTACCACCTCGAGACCATGGCTGCAGTTACCCTTGACGCTGCATCACAGACAGGAGCGCCTGCGACTGTGTACGCAACAAACATGGAAGTTTGTGCTGTCTTCAGTAAAATCTAGTTCATAAGTAGTTTGTAAGTTAAGGGACTGATGATCCCGTAGTTAAGTCCCATAAGCTCTACAAACATTTGAACTTTGAACAGATTCTGTTTACAACTTCGTGATGGTCGCATCCGTATTTGGCGACATCGCGGTGAACGCACATTGAAAGCGTATATTCATCATCGCTATACTGGCGTATCATCCGGCGTGATGGTATGGAGTGCCATTGGTTACACGTCTCGGTCACCTCTTGTTCGCATCGACGACACTTTCAACAGTGGCCATTTCAGACGTGACTGTAACCTGTATTAGATGCCTGTGAAACCCTGCATTTCAGTAGGATAATGCACGACTGCATGTTGCAGGTCCTGTTCGGGCCTTTGTGGATATGGAAAATGTTCGACTGCTGCCCTGTCCAGCACATTCTCCAGTTCTCATACTAAATGAAAACGTCTGCTGAATGGTGGCCGAGCAACCGGCTCGTCACAATACGCCAGTCACTACTCTTGATGAATTGTACACCCCATCCAGGCTCTGTTTGCCCAGGCGTATCAAGACCGTTATTACGGCTGGTCCTACTCTTTTGTTGGCAGGTTCTTGGATGCGCTCTTGTCCGGGCAGTAAGTTAATCCTTCTCGTATAGCAAACATTTGGTTGCCAACATGAGCAAGTTACGCTGCCGCGCCGTAAGTGAAATTGAACTCCAGTAGCAAGAAATTGCTGTGTCACTGTAAACCTGACTTCTTCCGATATAGCTTTATCATGCGAGTATACTGATTTTAATGTGTGGAGCCACTTTTCTGAGTAAATACCGATAAGTTGTATCATCCATTCTCCAGTAATTTATATATGACACGTCCACTTTCAGCTCCAGAACCACGGAATGTTTTCCACAGTTTCACCCAAGTAAGGTCCTGTTTTTGGTTCAAATTTCAGTTTTCGTAGTAGCAATGGCAACGCATGATAACATGTGTTTAATGTGCCTCATCTTGAAATATGCTCAAAAATAGACGTTACGACCAGGTAAATGTATCCACCAGTTTTCAATATTCCATTCACAGTTTCCTTCGGGCATGCAACATTAACACCTTCTTCTACAAACATTATCGACGGTGATGTAGTATTCGACAAATTCGGCATTAATTCATTATGAGAACTTTGCGGAAGTTTTCCTTAGCATCTTATTGGTGACCTCAAACGTGCGTTTAATGTTGTAGAGTTGTATCTCGTGCAGTATGGTGTGCCTCATGACGGAACTCGAAAGTCGTGGTTTGCATTGGTGACAATCTGGTCGGGGATCATTCTGAAGATCAGTCGCAATTGTTGCCATAGTTCGGTAAGCTATTACAGTTGTTTAACACTTCACGCTATTATTCACCGTGCCACGTATATTGATGGTAGTCCTCATTGACATAAAGCAACAATCCGTGTGACGCTGATAATCATATTCTTGCATTCTAAGATCTGGTCTAATAGACGATGCCATAGACCAGTTTGTTGGCAATTTATGACAGTCCATAGGACCACGTTTTCCAAATCATGTCAACGTGAGTATTCGAGGCATCTGTTTCTGGAATAATGTAATTGAAATCCTTTATGTCACGCGTGTATAGCCACGACAGGTCCATGACCCAGCTGGCACCACCTCGTTTTCCAAATAATGGCTGTTGTTCCCACCCCCCGGAGCCGGTTCGCCGCTTCTTCTTCCGCTCCAGGTGTCGTCTCAATCAGCGCGTCTCTCCAGCGGGTGGGGTCGGCCTTGTCCCGGTGCACTCGCCGCGGCTCGTGCGCAGCGGGTTACGTAAATTACAGCTCTCGATTGTGGCCGGTAATTGGTTCGCAGCCCGGCCTCAAAGGGCCACTATCACAGGCGCCGCCGACACAGGGCGACCCGCTATTATGGTCTGAGCAATAGGGAGGGCGGGGCGCACCCTATCCAGGGGACACCTACGCGAGGGGAGGGGTGGAGGCGTGCAGGTCGCCAAGGAGCTCTGCAGGGGGCTGACAGCTGCGAATAATGGCGTCCGTGGCGTGCTGGTGCAGTGCAAGGTACCAAGGTACCAAGTCTTCAGCCTGGAATATCGTAACAACTTCAGAAGTCAGATGCTACCTCATCAAGACTAGTTGCACGAATCTTAGAGGTGTTCATCAGTATTTTCATTCAAGTTATCAGTTACATGTAGTTCATTTTTATACACTCCTGTAAAATGAAAAAAAAAGAACACCCAGTAGAGGGAAATTTTAATGACACATTCTTCAGGATGTAACCACCACTCGATCACACAATCATACCCATATGCATTTGAGCACGGTCAGCAGATCATGCGCTACGTCGGCGTTAGTACCGTGCATAACCTCGTGCAGGGGAGCGCGAAAATCTGGAGTATACGAGACAGAGGCAAACGGGGCCGACACCTGGCATCATGGTGTGGGAAAACCATATCCTACAGTACCCGTTCTCGTCTGCACAGTGCATAGTACATTCAAACCATCATTCAATCCGTTTTATCACCGTTCATGCACCAACAAGGCGATATGATTTTCCAACAGGTCAATGCACGTCCACACGTATCCCGTACAACCTAACGTGCTCTTATGTCCATCATTATCCCCAGATCTGTCCCCCATTGAGCATGTTTGGCATCGGATGAAATGTCATGTTGCGCGGTCTGCGGTCTGGTCCAACTGACGCTTCAGGTTGAAATGGCATGGTAGGGCATTCCGCAAAGTTACATTCGGCACGTCTACCATCATTTCCATTGTAGGATTACAGCTTGCATTGCTGCAAAAGGACGAATTACAAGGTAATAACGCCGACATTGAGCACGCTCTGGTGTCTGTACTCGAGTGCGTATGCCTCTGCCTGTGTAATAGTGTGTTGTATACATTCTCAAGGATGAGTCAATAAAATTTTCCTCACTTGCAACGACGAAGTCATGTTGTTCTTTTTTCATTTCCCAAGAGTGAATTTTTAACTTAATGTATTTTACATATTGACTGTTCAAAGATGATTAGCGCGTCAAGTGATTTGGTTTAGCCGCGTCAATCCATGAGCTTTCGGCCGAGATCTCCTCGCCCATCGACAATTGGTGATTGTCGAATACGTATGCTCGAGATTTCCCAACCCAGTGCAGAACTCGATACAGTATCGAACGGTTCGAACACTTAAGTGACAAATGACACGTGCAGCGTAGTACAAACGATACGCGGAATTTTTTAAAGTAACCGGCCTACTACATTAGTGAGAACACGTGGAAGTACATGCAAAACACGTGCATCACTGCGAATAAACTGTATATTTTGTTTAAAACAATGCACACGTGTCCTGACTGATATTACTACAAGGTAAGATCCATTGATAAACAAAATATCAGTTGCTAATAAAAAAAGCTACTGCATTAAATGACTACATAGCTCACACTCAAAGGTGAAAATATTTTTTCTCTCTATATATTATATGATCATGAATCCTTCAGAAATCTAAATTACGTGTAATGTGATTATAATTGATTGGTTCAAAATGAGCAGTTCATTCCGAGCTCAAATGGTACAGTTACCATCACAGTTACTTTTTAATCGCCTGGAAAACGACATTAAACGTGATATAAAAAGCAAATAATTATAAATTTTATGCACAGTATAGGAAATAAGTCATATTAAACTAACCTGTAATTGCGACAACAGGAATAAGCAGATTAAGCGCTGCTGTCTCGATAGTACCAACAGACGGAACTAGATCGTAGCACTAGAATTTCAAATCGCTATTTCTGATTTTTTCTTAGATATACATTCGTTACCCACCACCATGAGCCACAGACATTGCCGAGGTGGGGTGGCTAGCTTGCCTCAACGATGCAGATAGCCGTACCATAGGTGCAACCACAGTGGAGGGGTATCTGTGGAGAGGCCAGACAAACGTGTGGTTCCTGAAAAGGGGCAGCAGCCTTTCCAGTAATTACAGGGGCAACAGTCTGGATGATTGACTGAGCTGGCCTTGTAACATCAGCTACATGGCTTTGCCATGCAGTTACTGCGAACGGCTAAAATCAAGGGGAAACGACAGTCGTTTCTTCTCCCGAGGACATGCAGATCTACTGTATGACTATACGATGATGGTGTCTTCTTGGGTAAAATATTCCAGAGGTAAAGTAGTCCCCCATACGGATCTGCGGGCGGGGACTACTCAACAGGATGTCGTCATCAAGAAAAACAAGACAGGCATTCTACGGTTCGGAGCGTGGAATGTTCTAACCCTTAATCGCGTAGTGAAGATAGAAAATTTGAAAAGAGGAATGGATAGGTTAATGTTAGATATGGAGGGGATTAGTGAAGTTCGGTGGCAGGATGAACAGGATTTCTCGTCAGGTGAGTACAGGGTCATCAACACAAAATCAGTTGGCGGTAACGCAGGAGTAGGTCTGATAATGAATAAGAAAATAGGAATGAGGGTTAGTTGCTATGAACAGAATAGTGAATTATCGTCGTAAAGATAGACACGAAGCCAACACCGACCACAGTAGTGCAAGTTTATGCCAACTGGCACGGCAGATGTTGAGTATATCGAAAAAATGTATGAGGAGATAAAAGAAATCCTTCAGAAAGTTAGGGGAGACGAAAACTTGATTGTGCTGGGTGACTGGAACTCAGTAGTAGGAAAGGGAAGAGAAGGAAATGTAGTAGGTGAATATAAACTGGGAAAAAGGAATGAGACAGGAGATCGCTTGGTAGAATTTTGCGCAGAGAACAATTTAATGATCACCAACGGTTTAATCATCACAAAAAAAGACTGTAGCCCGCATACCCCAGTTGAGTCTAGCAGATCTGAAAAGAGCGTTAATTAAGACCGTGCATTTATCTGTAATATGTTGATCGCGTTTGTTGAATGTAAACTTACTGTCGATTATAAAGCCCAGATACTTTAGATAGTCTACTTGTTGAAGCACTTTGTAATTAAGGTATATTGCGATTGTCGATGAGGCAAATTTCCTTTTCCTGGTGATAAGCATAACTTTTTAGTTCGTCGAAATGGAGTTTATCATTACTGGTCTATATTAACTGCATGTCTGTGTTACAGATGTTCTGAGCGGCAAGAAGACTCTCCCGTTTGGTTAGTACAATCAGATCGTCGACAAAGGCTATAAAAAGAGAGTGTCTTGAGTAAGGAAATTTATGAAAGGAATCATATAATATATTCCAGAAACCTGGACCACAACAAGAACCTTGTGGGCATCCTTTGGTAACAGATCTTTCTATGAGAAGGTTGTTGACATTCAACGTTGCAGTCGTGTGACTGAAATAGCTAAGTGTAAGGTTATACAGATTTGCAGGACAGTTAAACTCACCCAAGGTCTTTAAAATACCAGGCCACCAAGCTGCATCAAAGGCGCCTTGTACATCCAGGCTCACTATCTTCGTCCTCGTTATCCAGTGGAATGAAGTAATCCAGCATGTAGTTGAGTGTATCCTCTAGGTTTACTGTCATCGCGCCATCTTCTTTCTGTAGGGTTGTCATGAATGAAGTGTTCCGTAGTTTCCCTAATGCCAAACGATAGACAGCATTCCACGGATTGTTGCCAGACGTAAAACTACAATATTCCTTCCAAGATCGTAGTTTTGATTGACGAATTGCTTCTGTGTAGAAGTGATGTGTTAAACAACTGGAATAGCTTACAGACCTATGGCAACGACTGCGACTGATCGTCAGAATGATCCCCGACCGGATTGTCACCATTGGAAAACCACGACTTTCGAGTTCCGTCATGAGGCATACCATACAACAAGTCTTTGAATTCTAGATGGACATGTAGAGGCCCAGCCGTTAAACGCACGTTTGAGGTCACCAATAAGATGCTAAGGAAAACTTCCGCAAAGTTCTCATAACTGATTAATGCCGAATTTGTCTAATACATCACCGTCGATAATGTTTGTAGAAGAAGGTGGTAATGTTGCATGCCCGAAGGAAACTAACAATGGAGTATTGAAAACTGGTGGAAAAATTCACCTGGTCGTAACTATGGAAGTGGAGTGATATCTTTCCAATTATGGACTGTTATGTGTAATCTTTCTAAGACTTGTTGTTGCGCTGTACTTATTAATATCTTTGTAATGAAGTGTAAGTGTGAATAAAGATGGCGTCCTTCTTGGAACAGGTGTGGCTCATATTTATGTATACATGTTGCATTCGATATTCCAGATGCCTTACAGTATTATACACATTCAAAACGGGAAACTAAATTAACATACAAATGTAACATACGTTATTCATTATAAATTTATACATACTACAATACTTATAAGCCTGTAGTGAATACACGTAGTAATCTGATTAGATTAGATTGGTTTTTCGTTCCATAGATCCATGTTGCGGAGATTCTCGTGGATGTGGAACATGTCAAGAAACAAAATTTACAAGCTGAATAATAGATAATACTAATAAAATAAATACAGATACATACATTTTTAAGTTTTTTAGCTGATAATATAATAATACTAATATAGTAGGAGTAACGATGTATGCATCATTTGGTACAATTTAGACATTCACTAATGGAGTAGGAGGAGTTGGCCACTAGAAAGTCTTTTAGGTTCCTCTTAAACTGATCTTTATTTGTAGCAAATTTTCTTATACTTGATGGTAAATTATTGAAAATGTGTGCTCCTGAGTAGTGGACCCCTTTTTGAACTGAAGTAAGTGCTTTTAAGTCCTTGTGTAGATCATTTTTATTTCTAATAATGTATGTCAAAGTTATTAGCAATTAAACGGAAACAAATTACTAAGCCAAGAAATGGCAGTATTTGTGAGTCTAATAGTATATTTAGGAGCCCTGGTTATAACAAACCCCCAGAAATAATGTTCTGGGCGGATATTGTACCGATATAATTCGTGACGTTGTCTGTACGTATTCGAAATGAAACTTGTGTACGAAACAGCATAAACTTTAGGATAATGAAATTTGGAATAAGCTGAAGGGGAGAAGTCAAAGCAGAACATTAATGAATCCGGCATCAGAAAATGGCGGGAATTATTATTGAGGTCAAGACAACACGCAAATATGTCACCACAGAGCCAATTAGTTACCTTTTCGTGCAACTTAGCAGTGTAAGTTGTGATATGCTGAAACTGATTATTTGATGCAGATAATTAAATTAATCAGATAAGTGACCGAGTTTAAAGTTATTAGAATTAGTGAGCAAATCGAAAAACTATCGGGTCTCAAATGAACGAAGCATGGATTGCAGACTCTGAAAAACAAAATCAGTATGAAAGGAATGTTGACAAGAGACCAAATTGAGTTAGTTTTGGTTGCGATACCCAAGAGAACCGTAATGGTGGCCAGGCATGTTTTTTTACGATCGAACGCGGCTTGCAGTAAGCTATGATAATTAATTAATTAACTGTAGGTCATTTTGAAATGAGAAATCACGTGTTTCTGTTAGTTTTTATAAAAAGGTTGTTTAATGCAATAAAAAAAACATCCTGGCTCACACAATATCAATTTCTGGGAAGAAGAAGAAGAGACTTCCGTTTTTTCACCATGTCAGAAGAAAAAAACTGACCATCGAAAACAAAAATTGGGCAGAAGTATACTTCGAAGCGAGAACGAATACGGTAGCGACAAGCTTTGCTGACAAATTATGCGAAAATGTTTAATTTAATGCTACAGTATCCTGTGAGCCCGACCGAAAACAAATTTTCATTTGCCGCCCTTTGGTGTTCCATCTAAACCTAGTACAGTGGTGCCATAAGCGATCGCAAATTAAGATTTATTTCATTAACACAAAGGTCACGCCCACAGAGAACTAGGGGTAACATCCTTTAACCCATCCTTTGAACGTTACATTAGCATTTGGTTTTCAATTTATGTTCGTTGTTATTGTAGTCTTCAGTCCGGAAACGGGTTAATGCATTTCTCGGCCATATTCTGTTCTGAGCAAGCGTCTTCATCTCATAAGAACAACAACCCACATCCATTTGAGTCTGATTACTGTATTCGCCTCTTGGTCACCATCTGCGATTTTCACCCCACATGCGAAATTTACGATTCCTCAATTTCTAAGAATGTGTCCTACTAAGTGATGCCTCCTTTTAGTCGAGGTACGCCAAAAAATCCTTTTCTCGCCATTTCTGTTCAGTACGTCATCATTAGTTATGCGATCTACCCACCTAATCTTCAGCATTCTTTTGTAGCACCACATTTCTCTTCCTGTCCGCACTGTTTATCGTCCATGTTTCATTCCCGTACAATGCAACACTCCACACAAATGCCTTCAGAAAAGACTTCCTTACACTTAAATTAATATTCCATGTTAGCAAATTTACCATTTTCAAAAACACTTTTTCACATTGGTATTCTGCATTTTATATTCTCTGTCGTGCACCCATCATATGTTCATTACTGCTCAAGTAACAAAACTAATCTACCACCTTTATTGTTTCGTTACCTAATCTCATTCCTTCAGCATTATCTGATTTTGTAGGACTACATTCCATTAGCCTTGTTTTGCTCTTCTTAATGTTATTTTTATGAGTTCCTTTCAACATATGTCCAATCGGTTTATTGCTCTTCCAGGTCCTTTGCTATCTCTGACAGAATTACAATGTCATCAGCAAAATAAATGTTTTTATTTCTTCACCATGAACTCTAATCGCTTCTCCAAATTTCTTTTTCTTTCCTTTATAGCTTGCTCAATATACAAATTGAATAACATTGGAGAAAAGCTATATACCTGTCTTATTCCCTTCCCAACCACTGCGTCCCTTCCATGCCCTTCAACTCTAATAACTGATGTCTGGTTTATGTACAAGTTGTAAATAACCTTCCGTTCCTTATATTTTACCACTGCTGAGTTCAGAATTTGAAAGAGTGTATTCCAATCAACATTGTCAAAAAATTCCTCCGTATCTACAAATGCCTTTCCTTAATCTATATTCTAACTCGTAAGGTGAGTATTGCCACCAATGTTCCTACATTTCTCCGGAATTCGAACTGATCTTCCCCGAGGTCAGCATCTATCGACCACTCCATCCTTCTGTAAATAATTCCTGTTAAAATTTTGCAACCATGACTTATTAAACTGATGAGTCTCTAATTTTCGCACCTGTCTGCGCCTGATTTCTTTGGAAAGGGGATTGTTACATTTTTCTTACCCTGTCTCGTACTCACCAGGTGAAATAGTTTTTTCATGGCTGGTTCTCCCAGAGACTTCAGGAGCCCTGAGAGAACGTAATCTACTCTAAGGGCCTTCTTTCGACTTAGGTCTTTCAGGGCTCTGTCACATTCATCTCTCAGTACAGTATCTCCTACTTCTTCATCTACTTCCTTTTCCCTTCTTACAATATTGTAAGTTGATTTCCTCTGTAGAGTCCCTCAATATATACTTTCCACGTTTCAACTTTCCCTTATTTACTCAGAACTGGTTTTCCATCTGAGATATTGGTGTTGCGAGAGTGAAGATCGGGGTGAGAGTTTAAAATAGGGAAAGTTTAATTTTTAAAACTCACAACCACCAACTGCGAACCAAATTCCTAAACATGCAAAAACACTGGATCTGTGATTGCTACTGTTTGACTCGTTTTCTAGGGGATGATATCACACGTTCGCAGCTTTCCTTCCCTGCATATGATTAACAAAAAAATTTCATAATCAAGTCAAGTTCATGAGAGAAAAGGGTGTACTAACTACTATTTTTGAAAACACGTAAAAGTTCACTTTATGTTTTTTATTTCACAATATTAGAACCCTGTGGCTGATACGTCTGTACGTCGACACATTTATCAAATAAAGTTATAGCTCGTGAGCCCTCAGACAAAATGAATATATGTCGCAAATTGTTTTCACAGCATGTGGCTGTCTCATACACCGTTTATGTTCATGCCTATGCGACGACACGTGTTACATTAACAAATCACAGTCACTTTAATTCAATGCGATGCACACCTTGTTCCACCGACTAAATATTCACAAACACACAGTAGCACTCGATTCAACTTGGTGCAGTCTACGACGACCAACCACACGTGCCGAATGCCACACAACAAAAATCTAAAGTCTCCACCTGGAGATACACATGCCGACTGATGCTGAGCGACGGCGCCCGGCCAGCTACCCCACGTGCTTCTGACCCGTCACTTCCTGCCCTCGCGCGCGCGCGCGCGCGCCAAAAGCTCAACCGCCGGCTTTTTCCCCTACGTCATCAACTTCCCCATGTGAGCTGTTCTAACCGACTTCCAACGTACAGCGCTCAGCCAATAAATTTCCAAAACTTTACTTAAAATCAAAATAATTACACTACACATTAAATAAATGTCTTCTTAGGTTTTTATGTTGGTATAATCATCCTTTGTACTATTTATCATAATCGTGCAATTTCTTATATCACAGATAAGTGATTTAACTGAATACTTCAAAATAAAATACACAAGATTAATTGAAAATAAAATGAGAAATAGTTAATATATTATTTTTATAAACAAACATTGCCATGCTAGTTGTGTAACTGTCTTGTATTCATTGGTAATTTATTACTTTTCATTGTCAATTAAACATATTACGTTAGATGTGACTATATCAGCTAATGTATTGTTTATTTATCAACAGGCTATTTTGTAATGAGGGCCTTAAAGGTTCCTAACTGCATCGTATTACTTCAAATGCCAGTAGTATTACAATATTTGTGCACTGCACTGTGCCTGGCACTCGCCATTGTCCCTCTCTCCCCTCACCGGAAACGAGCCTGGAAAATCCTAAGCTGGAACAAGCCACCAAACTCGGCCTGCTCGCTGGCCTCCCGTCAGCTACAAGCACACAGAAAATCTCAACGTGGAGAATTTCTACCTTTGGCTTAACTATAAATGTTGTCACCCAACTGTGTACATACATTGCTACCATAATTAATAAGATTAAAATTGTGTAACATTTAGTGCATTGGCATGGTCAGTGTTTGCAGTGAACTTCATACTGTTTAATTATCAAATGCTATTAATTACCAATATTTCTATTGGGCGATAATCCCACAGAGTTCATGCAGTTATTTTCTTGTCTCCAAATGTCTCTTTTATATTCCTGTTGTACATTCTTCTACAGATTTTTATTTGGTTTCAAGGCACTCCTGCTTAGCTATTCTGCACTTCCTGTCAATCTCTTTTCTTAGCAGTCTGTACTCCATTTTACAATCTACATTTAGTCCATTTTACATGTTCTCCTTTCGTCAATTAAACTTAGTGCCGGCCGCGGCGGACGAGGAGACTGAGGCGCTTCAGTCACGGTCTGCACGGCCACTACGGTCGGGGGTTCGAATCCCCCCTCGGGCGTGGATATTTGTGCCGTCCTTAGGATTAGCTAGTTCATAAGTAGTTTGTAAGTTTAGGGACTGATGACCCTGTAGTTAAGTCCCATAGACTTTACAAACATTTTTAGAAGTATAACACAATGAGAATCGTTATTGTCTACGAAAACTATTAAAGCTACCAAATTGGCATCGTAATCAAAAGACACAGCAGCAGAATTATTCGATCGAATTACTGTTGTATATGTCACTGAATCACTGTGATTCAGATGTTTTTATATTTAGTACATGATCATTCATACCTTCAGATAATGTCCTAATGCTTGGAACACAGAAATGTAACTGTTACTCTGTTTCTTCAATCAAGAGGAAATCTTTATTTATAAAGCACAGTGTCTGTGTGTTTGTGGGTACGTGTTGTTGCATACAAATCCACAGTTTTGTTCCAGTATTTACAAAATTTTGTACAAGTAAGCTCCAATCAATTAGGATGGTGCCATAAGTGTAAGAACCAAGTACAACACATTGTTCTTGAGATATGATGTCATAAACAGCGATAGCCACGAAAAACTTCTACAACATTGCACATATTATTTTATACCATTTTTTTAACAAGATGACCTTGTGAAATATATAAGTGACCAGATGATGGTGACACAATTCACCGAAACCGGTCGTCATTGAATAAATTATTAATGTGCGATTTTGGCATTTCATTTTGAAAACTATATATATTGAAAAATATGTTTGGTTTCTGAGCGTGGCGTTTGTTCATAGAGAGTATTTCAAGCAATGTTTGCTCTGTGGAGAACATCACATTTAATGTCAAAGGCATGTACTCTCCGCTAGGCACCTTTTGGTGGATTGCAGTGTATGTATGTAGATGTAGATTTTTCTAGTGTCTATTCACGTTTGGAATTGATTTTTTTTTTCAAATAATTATTGATGTTAACGTTTTGAAGATACGATATAATTAATGTCAAGAAATACGAATGACCTGATATAATAGCTGTTGCTCACTAAACCTACTTCCGTGTGGAAGAATTTAGTTCCACTAGAGCAGTGATTTCACCTTTTTTGAGCTTAGGGTGCATTAAAGGGCAGCAAATAATTGTGTACGCAATATACACACATTTCTCAGGTATATTTTACAACAGCGAACAAGGGAAATAAATAGTGACAAAATAACAAGTAATTTTAGTTTGAATTTCACTTCCAGACTACAGAAAATACAACTTATATTAATAGAAAAGATACCTTATCAAAATATGGACAATTAATTTTAGGTACAAATGTGAGAAATTAATGAAGCACGATTGTCATCCAAATGCGGTGACCAAGTGCCATGCTGCCTCCTACCCTGCCAAGACGAAAGGCAAGAGAAACTATTAAGTGAAACGCACTGAAATGAAATAACGCAACAAAACTAACGAATAATTCAAATTATAGCACTGCGATACAAATGAAACGTATGTTACATTTACTTTTTCTAATGTTTATGAGAAGCAGGAGCCTGATATGTCCTCGCGATTACTCCATTGTTTAGAGATTGAAAGAAACTATTTCCTCGTCAGTACACTGAAAATTTTCTCTCTTTTATACATTTAATCGTGCGTCCAGTAAATCCTAATTCACATAAATGTAGCGTCAAAAATTAAATATTCAAAGCTTTTTTAGATATCGACTCATATTTTTCTTTTATAGAAATCGAGAATCTTCAAGAGATGTTAAATTATCCTAAAATATTACAGGGCGCATCCGTAAGTGTTCTAGGGCGTACCAAAGCGCCCTGAATTGCACTTTCAGAACCCCTGCCCTAGATCCATCTACGTCTTGATTAAGTTTGCATGTTGTAGTACATTGAGTGTTATAGTACAATGTTACCGAGATACGTTTCTAGATTAACCTCGCTGTTATGTATTAGCCACCGACCTGACTTACAGGTTAATTAAGTGAAGGACTGAAGATAAGCAACTGAAAACCGGAAAATGTATAAATGAAACATCTCAAAAATTTGAAAAAGTTCTTCAAAATCGCCTAATGAAAAACGTGGGCAAGAAACATATATCACCAATTTTAGTATTTATGACACATGAATTTATAATATTCTTTACAACTGTCTTATAAGAAAACTGGACTACGTAGAAGTGGACAAATGTATTTCATTGAGCGTCATTTCACTTATTGGCAAAATATGTGAAACCTAGGAACTGAAACCAAGCAAGAAAACCATAAATAAATCTGATACAGACTCGAAAGTGCTTCTGCTCTATATAATTCGAAATAGCAATTAATTAACCTTTCGAGAACGGCACAAAATTAAAATATTGTAGTTAATTGCTTACATCAATAAAACTGGCTCTTTGACATGAATATTTAAAATTTAATTTAACAAACGAACAGCAAACATAATTTACCTTCTCAGGACGAGGACCGAAATAATGAACAAAAACGTACAGTAAACGCACTATTTCATTGTACTATGCAAGATGGAACAGCGCTGATTTTTCAGTGTGCAGTATGCCATGGCCACCGACATTAAGCCATCTTAGTAACTGATAAGTTTATTTAGCGGCATCTTCTATTTCCTGGCTGGACTCTGGGTTCGGTTGTTAGGCGCATTGTAACATATCTATCTCTATAAATGTGGATATAAGTTCGGTGTACGTTTATCACGTCTGAATCACAAGTCATAAAGAGCTAAAACTTTGTACAGTTACTAATGTCTTACCGGTGAAGGCTTTAGGTACGGTTTTATGGCGATCGGATAGCTATTTATCTATATATATTAATGTGAATGTCTGTTCTGTGTACGCTTATCACGTTCGAACGACAAGACGCAGAGACTTAAATATTTGTACAGAGAGTATATGGGGATGGAAAGTTATCGGTGTATATAAAATTCTACGTGTGTGTGTTAATATTTCGCTCTGCAGCAAAACTACAGAACGCAAACGAATGGTCTATGTGTAATTGTTGTCCGAAGTCTCCCGTTGTACACCATAGCAGTTCCATGCTGATAGCTATAACGGGGTGGAAGATATGGTGGTTGAAAGTCGACAAATTATAAAAAAAAAAATCGAACTGAAGTCCAGCGATGACGTTTGTGACTCTATAGCAAGGAGTTTACATACAGACATATTGACCATATCTTTGGTCTATGCGTGCTATAATATCTTCCGCTCTTTCTCTGTAAGGATTAGCATACGAATAAGGAAATATAGCAAGGAGTTTACATACAGCCACGTGATGCCACAAACCATATCTTTGGTCTATGCGTGCTATAATGTCTTCCGCTCTTTCTCTGTAAGGATTAGCATACGAATAAGGAAATATAAGAATAAAAAAATAAAGCAGTAAAAAAGAAATTTCTTTTAATACATCCTTTTAAAAAATCGATTAATCATTAATCATTTATTTGAATTTTGATTAAAATGTTTGTTTCTAATGAAGGTATTGTATTTCATATCATCCTTCAAAACCATCTATCATAATCAACCAACACGCGAGCGGAGCCGCGGGTTTAAGCTAGTAGATCATATAGATGAGAAAAGTTACCTAATAGGAATGCACATTCCGTATGAAGGAAAAATTCCATCGCCCTTTCTTCTTCAAAATAATAATTAAGAATAAATTACAAGGATCCCACCATCCATCATAAAAATCTATTGAAATCAAATGTTTCTCAAGCTAATTGATTAAACTGCTGAGGTCATCAGTGCGTAGACTTAAAAACTACTTTAACTTGAGCTGAAAACAACACAAAACAACAACAACAACAACACACACACACACACACACACACACACACACACACACACACACACACACCACACACACGAGTCCTCCCTTGCGCATGGCACTGTGTATCGTCCTTATGTTAACTTAAAGTTAGTAGAATCGGCCTTATTACTCGAATGTATGAATGGGTATCACAACTAAATCTCAGTCGGGGTCCTCGAAGTACCTGTAAAACACCAAACACCCAACTTCAGCTATACTCAAGCGTTTGAATAAGTACGGAGACTGATTCAACATTTATTTAAACTTGTACTCATCTTGACACACTTCAAAGAACAATATTACGTTGTGCACGCAATCCGACAAGTCTGCATTCCAGTAAGACTCGGAAGCCAAAGGGTGATTTCTACAATATCTGTCGAAAAATATGAAGACCAGTTAGTCTTAAATGTTTCCAAAGTATTCATAATCCACTGTTCATGAAAAGTCATTACCATCACAAGCAAAATATTGTGATACGGTAAACACATTGACATTATACCAAAAAATGTCAAAATATAATTTTTTTTCAAAAGAGAAAATAAGGGAAAGTCAAAATTTCTTCACCGATGTAACACCGTAAAGGTTCCACGACGACACAGAGGTGTTGAACATTGAATGCCATGCATGGAGACCATGTTTCCCAACGGTAGTTGCGTTGTTATCAGTGAGACCATTTCACAAAATAACTCTACAGATCTGAACGCGATCAAATAAATCCAGATTCAGACAAAATTTCTTCGGTCAGGAACTAAAAGTTTTTCGTGGGTTCCTTGAAAACAGGCGGCTGTTTGAAGATGTAATATCAAAATAGTGAAAAATGTTTTGACAATAGACACTGTTATTTGTTCTCAAAAAGATGGTAGCCATTGGAGAACTATTACCCACACTTAATATCTCTGAATAATTATGGTAGTCTACATCCTATTGAACCTATTGACTGTATTCGTCTCTCCGCTTCCCTATACTAGTTTTACCCCACAAACATCGCTGCAGCACCAAACTGACGATTCCTTGATGCCAAAGAATTTGTCCCACCAATCGAAATATTCCTTTAGCAAAAATTCTCCAATTTTTTTTCTACAAATCTGTTTAGCTCATCCTCATTCGTTACGCGATCTACCAATCTAATAGTTAGTTTTCGCCTGTAACACTACATCATAAAGACGCCAGAAACTGCAGTCGCATGCTGAAGATTAGATGGGTAGATCGTTTAAATTCATCAAGGCATCATCAGTGGGATTAAAATCTCAGAGACTGAGAGGCGAATACAGCAAGCAGACTCAAAAGTATACCTCTCATATTCAATGTCCTTTCAAGACACTGTCGATTCCATTAAACTGCTCTTCCAGGTCCTTTACTGTCGCTGACGGAATTGCAGTATTATCGACAAACCGCAAAAAATATCGTAATTATAATTTTTGACTGTATTTTTTATACTTTTCCTTTTACAGTTTGCGATACCAGTCCCGTTCGAGTCCTCCATGAGGCACGGGTGTGTTTTTTGTCCTTAACATAAGTTAGTTTAAACAGTTTAGAGATCGATTACTTGAGATTTGGAACCTTAGATTTATAAACATTTGAACAATTTGCATATATCTAATATAGAAATTGGCCCTTTCACACCCACACGATGTTGACTGCGATATCTTTCATCTAATACATAAAAATGAATGTTTGTGTGTTCGTATTTTATGCGCGGCCGTACCGTTCAACCGATTGTGGTGAAACTTTGTCAACTGGTGCGATGGTCATAGACACCATTAAATTACCGTACGACACATAGTTCAGGAGAGATGACGTCATAAACAATGAAAAGGACGGAAAAGTGCTTCATCATGCGACGTCTGCTTCTAAACCAATGTACCGATTTCAACCAAATTTTGTAAACATTCCATCCATAAGGTAACAATTGACGTAGAGGTAAGAACTGCTTACGAGATATAGTTCAGGAGATATGACGTCATACACAATTATATGGTTGAAAATCTGTGGCGTCATGCAACATCCTAAAATCTTCATGTCATTTTGGACACTTGACCTTCAAAACTAAAGTTATTGTCACATAAAATTTTGGATGGTGTATAACGGGGTATACTTTACATATGGACTATGTCAGATTCTACAATGTATCATTATGAAATTTTTAAATATGGTTAACAGTATTAATGTATTCATATTACCTACAATCATTTCAAATACTTACCGTGACTAAACAGTTAATTTTTAGATTTCGGCGAAATTTCGAATGAAATAAAATTTCTGAAAATTCTAACTCTCTCTGACGGTGATAAACATCAAAAAAACATTTAAAACATAAATATTGTTCACACCATGTAAGTTTTATGTAAGCAATTTAAAGTAAGAAATTTAAAGTATGAAATTAACAAAGAAATATGCTTCAGTGGAACGCTTGCTTCATTTACATTTTTAAATGACTCTTTTTGGCTGTCATTATTGATACCAAGCGTACCGAATCGTTGGTGGTGAAAACCACCAGCAGAATTTATTGTAACCAACGTGTTACCAACAACGTTTCAATGCGAATATGAAAATAAATACATAAATCTAATACGAGGCGCGTCCAGAAAGTAAGTTCCGTTTGGTTATATAAAACGAACGGGTACAGATACAGAAAAAATATTGATTGTATAAAAATCTACAACTGTTAAACTACTTTTCTACATAGCTTCCGAAATTTTGTAGGCAATTGTCTTAGCATGGTACAAGGTTTTGTGTGCCTTTTTCATAGAATGTTGCCGCCTGTGTATTCAACCTTGTGGTAACATGTTCTTTCAGCTCGTCATCATCGCTGAAGTGTTGACCACCAAGGACAGATTTTAGGTTTATGAAGAGGATTACTATAAAAAAAATTTTTTTCACGATAATGCCTGACCTCTCACACCGAATGTGACCAAACAATTCTTACGGAAATTTCAATGGGACCTGTTTAATCATACAGCTCGGACCTCTCTCCTAGCGACTTTCATCTCTTCTTACACCTAAAATCTGTCCTTGGTGGTCAATACTTCAACGATGATAAAGAGGTGTTACCACGTGGTTGAATACACAGGCGGCAACCTTCTGTGAAGGATGCATGCAAAAACTTGTGGCACGCTATGACAAGTGCCTACAAAATTTCGGCTGTGATGTGGAAAAGTAGTTTAAGAGTTGTAGAATTTTGTGCAAAAAAAATTTCTTCTGTATCTGTGTACAATTTCATTTTATTATCAAACAGATCTTACTTTCTGGACATGCCCCGTATATAAAAAGTAGTGTTTGTCTTTTTGTTCGTATTTTATGCACGGCCACACCGTACATTCGATTGCGATAAAATTTGAATGAAATTTGGAGTGGAGGTAGCTTATGTCCTGAAATAATGCATGAGCTACCAATTAGGAAGTCATTTTACGGTGCATGATGCATGATTTGTTACTCTTCAAGCTGAATCGGTTGAACAGATTTGAATGAAAAGTGCAATGAAGACAGCTTACACTCCGAATTAATACATGGACGTCCAATAATAAGCCTTCGTAAGTGCATGTCGGAGGCTGTTACAACAAACATCCGAATTTTTTGATGGGTCACCATAAAAATCATCACATAAAGGAGATTTACTCATTAAATTTAGCATGGCGGAAGGTACCTTGCGACTTTGACACCGTTTGACGAGTCACCAAGAAACTTAGCGCATATGTGTATGTTTTCATATATAGGAGGGAGAGGAGGAGACGGACAGAAAAGGGAGGGAAGGGGCAGAGAGGATAGAGGAGGAGATGGACAGATAGAGGGGAAAGGAGGAGAATGAGAGGAGGGAAATGTTATTAGAGAGGTGAAAGGAGATGAACAGAGGAAGGGGGAGGAGGAAATGGATAGAGAAAGGGACCGGAGGAAATGGGAAAAGTAGTAGGTGAAGAGAGAGAGAGAGAGAGAGAAAGAGAGAGGAGGTGAACAGAGAGAGAAGAAACCAGAAGGTGATCATAGAGAGAAAATGGAAGGATGGATGTACTAATGGAAGACTGCTGTAATAAATAACTACCCGGGCGACGCCGGGTTTTCAGCTAATAGAAAGTAAAATTTTGTTAGAAGTTATTGAAAATGATGAGTGTCATTGTGATGTGTTAGTGTACGTAAGCCCATAATGCAATCTGTAAATTCACCACTAAACGTAACCTGGAAATTTTGGAAGAGGAAGTAAACGGAAAATGGAAGTTTTTTTTAACGAGTCGTAAACAAACAAACCTTTATTTAAAATTTTACATTAGTGTATACTGTTCATTGTTGCATACTGTTGCACTTCACAAGTTGTAACCAACTTTACTGGCAATAGTATTGCATATAAATGTGAAACTGTTATATATAATATCTGGTAGGGTTAAACAATCCACATAGATAACAGTATAAAAATGTATTGTATGCAAACTACATCTTGTTGACTCTTTTGTAATTTGTCAATGTTACTTTTCATGTAATGTATTTATACTGACGGTGACTTCTTGTTATTTTAGCACTGATAATGGCAGGTCAGTTGCCGAAATATAGATTTGCAAAATAAAGCATTTTCTTACAAATAACGACTGACTGCTGCAAAACATCGGTTTGGTTAAAATAAAAAGATGTCTGCTGTATTCCATCCGCTACACAGTCGGATAGGAGTTGTAGTGTATAACTGCAGAAGAATTTAGATGTGGGCCGCTCTGACATTTGTGTAAATTGCGTAAAATGGACTTTTCGGATCGCCTGGACGCGCGCCTTCTTTGTGAGTGGATCCCGCGCGGCTGTTTTCGCGTTGACGTCGGCTGCGCTAAACGTTATTTTTACCCCAGCGCGCCCCTGAGCCGCTGGCAACCCGCGCGGCCATTGTGCGGCGCGGGTTGCAGAGTCGGCAGGCGCAGCCATCAATCAGCGGCCCGGCGGCAACAATGGCGCCTGCGATAGGGCGTCGCGGCCACCATTCATTACCAGATAGTCGCATTGTTATGTTCTATTAGGCGCCGATATCGCGACAGATAAAAGGCCCCGACTGCGCGCCGGCTTTCCTGGCCCGCAGCTGCTGCGGCCCGAAAGATATCTCGCGCCAACGGCTGTCGCCCGCATTCTGCTCGCCTCGTCTCGTCCGCAGTGACAACGCGTTCGTTGTTTGCGGTGCTGCCAACGGCAGATGATCCATTTAGTTTGACGAATACGCAGGTTAGCGTTTAGATATGTGGGCGTCATATGGTTGCTATAGTCGCATCTCTGGCGTGACTCAAATGTAACGTAATGCAAAAACATATATAGGAACCATCCTCTGTTATATGAAAACGCAATTTTTATTTCCATAAAATATCTAGGAATAGACAGAAGAATCTATTTGAAGTGGAACCTAATCGAATAAATTTAATCGTGCATATGGTGAATGCGAAACAGATTCACTGGAAAAATACTCAAAAAGTGTATTCCATCAAAGGAAGTAGCTTAAAATACCATTTAAACATTACACTTCTATGCCACAGGAGCTATATCATAATATTTGTTTATTTTGTACAACTAGTTTTAGGTTGATCGGGGTTGATTGGGGTCCTTTGGTTTGGAGCCGAGTGGAGGGTCTGAACCAGAGGCTTCGCCGACTCTGTGACAGTCATGGCTGCAGATTTCTGGATCTGCGTTATCGGGTGGGAATTGTAGGGTGCCCCTAGATAGATCAGGGGTGCACTACACTAAGGAAGCGGCTACTCGGGTAGCAGAGTACTTGTGGAGTGCACATGGTTTTTTTTTTTTTTTTTTTTTTTTTTTTTTTTTTTTTAGGCTAGGTGCTAACTCTGATGAGCACTCGCCTGTCAGCATTCAAACAGAGAATTCAGGCCACGTTCGGAACAAAAATTCGAACATCAAAATATTAGCCGCGAACTTACAGAGTTCCCGAATTTGCAGCGCTGCATGGAAGTTATTGCGCTCAGATAGTTTTAGGCACCGAAAGCTGGCTAAATGATGATGTGGCAAGTTCAGAAATATTTAGCGAAGCGTGGAATGTATATCGGAAAGATAGATCTGATACAACTGGAGGAGGAGTGTTCATCGCTGTGGACAAAGATATTGTTTCTACTGAGATCGAGGTTGAAAGTAACTGTGAAGTTATCTGGGCACGTATAACAGGTTTAAAAGAAGTAAAGTTAATAGTTGGGTATTTTTACCGGCCCCCCAGTGCTGCTATAGCAGTGTTAGAATCATTCAAAGAAAGTCTACACCAGGTAGTGCATAGGTATCCTGACCATGTAATATTAGTCGGAGGAGACTTCAACCTTAAGAGTATAGATTGGGACCTCGCTACTTACATTTCAGGCGGTACAGTCAAGCAGTCTTGCGAGCTACTTTTGGACACATTCTCCGAAAACTGTCTTGAGCAGTTAAACCGGCAACCCACGCGCAATGGAAATATTCTAGACCTTATAGCCACAAACAGGCCTGACCTTATTAACGATGTCTGTGTAGAGACAGGAATTAGTGATCATGATACCGTCATAGCGTCGATGGTGACCAAAGTTCATATACCAATCATGAAGGCTAGGAGCGCGTTTTTGTTGGGAAGAGCCAATAAGCAAATGTTACGATCGCACTTAGAAAATGAATGGGCATCGTTTAATTCCGGGACAGTGGATGTAGAGGAATTGTGGACTAAATTTACGTGCATTGTTAATAAAGGGTTAGAGAAATATGTGCCAGTAAAGACGATTAAGGATGGAAAAGATCCACCGTGGTATAATAATAATGTTAGAAAGCTGCTGAGAAAGCAAAGGCTGTTGCACTCTCGATTCATAAAAGAACACGCAAATGATGACAGGCAAAAGTTAGTAGAGATTCGTGCGTCTATAAAAAGATCGATGCGTGAAGCATACAATAATTATCACAGCCATACCTTAGCCAAAGACCTTTCCGAGAACCCGAAAAAATTCTGGTCCTATGTAAAATCGATAAGCGGGTCAAAGCCCACTGTTCAGTCACTCGTTGATCATTCCGGGGCAGTAATAGAAGAAAGCAAACGGAAAGCTGAAGTTCTAAATTTAGCCTTTAAGAAATCTTTCACGCAGGAGGACCGCACAAATGTACCATCATATGATCAACGTACTAATTCCGAAATGGGGGACATAGCAATAGGTATTTCCGGTATAGAGAAGCAGCTGAGAGAGCTAAATACGAAAAAGTCTGCTGGTCCGGATTGGAATACCAGTTCGGTTTTACAAAGACTATTATGCGGCATTGGTCCCCTACTTAGCTTGCATTTATCGCGAATCTTTACTTCAGCGCAAAGTTCCTAGTGATTGGAAAAAAGCGCAGGTGACTCCCGTTTATAAGAAAGAAAAGAGAACTGACCCACACAATTACAGACCAATATCGTTGACATCAGTTTCATGTAGAATTTTAGAGCATATTCTCAGTTCGAATATAGTAAATTTTCCTTGAAACAGAAAAGCTTCTTTCCATGAATCAGCACGAGTTTAGGAAACATCATTCATGTGAAACTCAGCTTGCCCTTTTCTCACATGACCTCTTGCGAGCCATGGATGTAGGGCAACAGGCGGATTGTGTTTTTCTCGACTTCAAAAAGGCATTCGACGCGGTGCCACACTGCAGACTGCTAACGAAGATACGAGCTTATGGAATAGGTTCACAGATTTGTGACTGGCTGGAAGACTTCCTAAGTAATAGAACGCAGTACGTTGTTCTCGCCGCCGAGTGTTCATCAGAGACGAGTGTATCGTCAGGCGTGCCCCAGGGGAGTGTGATAGGACCGCAATGATTTTCTATCTATATAAATGATCTGATGGACAGAGTAAGTTATAATTTGCGGCTGTTTGCTGATGATGCTGTGGTGTATGGGAGGGTGTCGTCTGTAACTGACTGTAATAGCATACAGGATGACTTAGACAAAATTTCTAGCTGGTGCGAAGAATGGCAGCTAGCTCTCAATGTAGAAAAATGTAAGGTGATGCGCATGAGTAGAAAAAACAATCCTATAATGTTCGAATACAGCATCAGTAGTGAGCTTCTTGATGCGGTCGCGTCGTTCAAATATCTAGGCGTAACATTGCAGAGCGATATGAAATGGAAAGAACATGTAAGGACAGTTGTGAGTAAGGCGGACAGCAGATTTCGGTTTATTGGGAGAATTTTGGGAACATGAACTTCACCTGTAAAGGAGACCGCGTATAAAACGCTTGTACGACCACGTCTTGAGTATTGCTCAAGTATTTGGGACCCGCAGCAGATCGGTTTGAAGGAAGACATAGAGGCGGTTCAGAGGCGAGCAGCTAGATTTGTTACCGGTAGGTTCGAACAATGCACGAGTGACACGGAAATGCTCCGGCAACTCAATTCGGGATCGCTGGAAGAAAGACGACGTTCTTTTCGTGAATTTCTGTTAAGCAAATTTAGAAGGCTGGAATTTGAAGCTGAGTGTAGTACGATCTTGCTGCCGCCTACTTACATTTCGCGTAAAGATCACAAAGACAAGAGAAATTAGGGCTCGTACGGAGACATGTAGACATTCTTTTTTCCTCGTTCTATTTGGGAGTGGAATAGGAAAGGAAATGCCTAGTAGTGGTACAGTGTACCCTCCGCCACGCACCTTACTGTGAATTGCGGAGTATGTATGTAGATGTAGATGTAGAAAAGCTGTCTTTGGTGGACAACACTTCAACGATGATGACGAGCTGAAAGAAAATGTTACCACATGGTTCAATAAACAGGCGGCTACATTCTATGAAAAAGCCACACAAAACCTCGTGTTTAACAGTTGTAGATTTTTGTATAATCAATATTTTTTCTATATCTCTACCCGTTCGTTTTATATAACCAAACGGAACTTACTTTCTGGAAGCGCCTCGTATTTTGTACAACTAGTATCCGTGAAACGATGTCATCATTTGCAAATACTTCTGTATCACCAAAGACATTTTTTAAACTTCTACAAAAAAAGCGTCACCCCAAAATTGTAGTACTGACTATGCTAATACAATTGAATAAAATAAAAATAATAAAAATGAAACATCCTGTCTAAAATAATGGTTTCCTAAATAAAGTTGTTACACAAGGCGATAGTAAATCACAAGCCGGAAAATAGTTGTGAACGGGGTACCCAGGCAACGTTGTCTTATTTAGGCGTAGCCGACCGCAGCGTCATCCTCAGAGTGTTTTCAAATTACGGTGTTTGTGTACGCATGTCTATACCAGTTCAGTGTAGATATAAACCCCCTAACTTGTTCTGTTTATAAAAAATATGTAGCATATGTAAAAATGTTGTGTAAATGGGATAAAAATTTGAAATATTTTGTAACAAAATTAACAAATATTTTTCATTATATATAAGTGACGAATAGATACTGCATATACATTTATTGTTTGTGTGTAATTATTAGTTTTTGGTATTGAAACTTCTGGAATCTCTTTATTTCACTTTATTTCACTGATACCCATATCGCCCTTTACTATTTTAGGGTATCATCAGTGGATTCTGTGCTCCGAAACTACTTTTTTTATTTAATACTGTAGTGTTAACAGATCATAAGCAATTCCATTCGTTTGCATAAAAACAGGGTAATCATGGCTTATAGTATATTTGTTGTTCTCTCCACGATGTCGCCACTCCACAGTTTATACCCTTTGTTGTTCAGTGTTTTCACTTTCTGGATATATTAGTTCACCGTTTCACATTTCAGAATTCGTTTGTTTCCCACTTGTTGCCATCTTAATTTAATGTGGGCGTTAGATGCATTTTTTGTGTTCACGAGAAAGATTGAGCAATATTTCATTGTGTGTATGTGTGTGTAATCTCGTACAGTAGAAGAAACTGATTTGTGTGTTGATGATTTGAGATTAAATTTCGATGTTTTGGGGGTGAGGGGAAGGGTTTGCTGGAAGAGTGAAGGAGGAGTGACATTTTTATTCTATATTTTAGTGTTAGCAGTATTGTGGATTTCATATTATGTGTTTGTTTATATCACATTCTGCAGGTTCGAATTGAGGAGCAAGTCTCCATGGTTAAGGTAACAGTCAGGACATCAGATTGTTGCAAAGCGATAGTAAAGATACAGTGAAATGTATTGCACTGCAGGCCTAAACATAAGTAAAAAGAACCGACAATGTAACACAGAAATAAGTTTAATTTGAAGAACTCGGGGGTAAATAATGATAACCCCAAATTTCGGATTTTTAATGTATTTGGTGCTAACAGTCATATCAGACAATGTTTCATTTTCTTCAAGTAGTACATGAAGCTGCAGAGAGAAGGCAAATATAAATATTAAATCATGTAATAGAAACTACCCTTCAAACATACATGTCGTCATATCGCAACACTTTATAAAAGAAGGTTATCATTATTTTCCACCGAGGTCTTCATTTCGCCGCGGTGGAGCGGCCGAGTGCATTTGGGCGCTATGCTACGATGCGCGAGGCCGTTCACCGTCGGGGGTTCGAATCCCCCCTCGGGCATGGATGTTTGTGCCGTCTTTAGTATAAGCTAGTTCATAAGTATTTTGTAAGTTTAGGGACTGATGATCCCGCAGTTAAGTCTCATAATCCTTACAAACGTTTGAACTTTGGAATTTTGTCTTCATTTCTCCAATAATTACTAAACAGAATAGAAAGACTGAACTATCAGGAAACCTGTTTTGCCTTGAAAGTGCTAGGATTACTACTAATCTATTTCAACTTTTAAAGCAGTTTATTAAAAATGGATAGGAAGAATACTGCAAATCTGTGTGGTACTAACTTTATGAAAGTTGCTAGATCTTGTGAATAACTGAACATTATTAACAGCAAACGACATGAAAGAAAATATGTATTCCGAGGGCAATCTGGCAACTACAAAACTATATGTTTTGTTCCGCGACGCTCATCTTAAATGATCGTTGAAATTCCTGCTCATTCCGCCTTCCACAGGACAAGTCGATAGTGAATAGTGGGAACATCGATGATGAAGACTGCGGCACTGTTGAACAGTTAATTTGCGAAAATGCCCTCCTTAATGACACAGAAAGTACTGAAAAGTCATTGGCGAACAAGACAACGAGCATTGAGAACAATTGTGGCCGAACAACATGGGACTACGACAGCAAAAGCGGCTACAAAACCGAACACACACTTTATTAATTCTGTTTCGATCAAATGAGCTGGCTTTGTCTGCAGTCTTGCATTAACGCGAAGGCTGCAGGTTCTAAGCTCTCACTAACGGAAGCCAACTAAAATCTGCCATGCAGGTGGTGCCACGATTACTAAATCTGGATACTTTATGAATAGAAATACATGGTATGGTAAATTGTAGTTTCCATTGCTTTCTTCAACGAACTGGGTCTATTTATTCAAACCCAAAAAGAAAGATTACTTTACATCATGTCTGCTTCAACTGTTTTTATTCATACCCTCACTGATCGGATGAATATCTCACGGCACTTGCGACCTTCCTATCGGTACCCACCAGTATGAATTGAGCAATAGATAACTCAGGATAGTAAAAGGTTTATGGCTCATTGTCTCTGTTCATATGTGTCAGCTTCTATGCCCTAAACAGCTACCGAAACTGTTTAAATAAGATCAATAATTAATCTGTAGTTTAGCCAGTCTATCAATCTGCAGAGGAAGACGCGAAAAGTACATTTAAACAAACAAACTAAAGCTCTAAATAACAAAAAAATGGATTCTAAGATAAAGTAGTGATTCAATTAAGAAGTAAATTTTTAAATGGAGTTTATTACTGTCTTCGGACATGAAAATGCGAAGGTGGTCTTATTTTATACATCGGTAAATAAGTGAATATTTCCACAGTTATTGTTGATTAGAGGCACAATAAGTATCATTCGCACTAGAGAGTAAAAGTTCCATAGGATCATTCCTAAATTAATGATGTCCATCAAAAATTGCAGTTCCAAATCAATCCGCTATTGATTATAGTATTTGTTATAAACTACAGTTTGTCATCACACGAGTACATGATTGCTGAATTATCACAGTTCCACAGCCCTACTTTCCATAATTTACTACTTTACACCAGAGACTAAGTTCTGCTGTCACTGTCCCGTAAATTTTCCAAGTCCACACATGCCTATCTCTTCAAATCACAAGTTCGTAACGCGGCTTCCGACCGCCCAGCGTCACAACCTTTCAGCACAACGTCCAAGTTACGAGTCTCTTCCCATGCGATCGAAAGCGTGCTCTCCCTGCTCCAAAAATATGTATCCTTCCGCGCATCCTAACGCCTCATTTTTAAATTTAATTTTTCTTCTAAAATATTATACGTTTGAATATTACAGAATTAAATGCTTTGGCCACCTCCCTTCAAATGTTTACATTTAAGAAACAAATACATATTTAACAATATTAAAATTGGTTGAGACTGAAGCTCTTTGCTCAGGTAGCTATTAAGCGTGGCGTCTCACTGTTCAAATATACTGCCGCTGTTGAAATATAGTTACACAATTAATATTTAATTTATCATGGCTTTTTGTACAAATATATCCAGTTATTGTCCACAAATACTTACAATTGTTTATATATAAATTATCTGCTGAATATCTACTATTTTTAGTCGGCCATATAATATTTAAGTGGCTGTCTACGACATAAAAGACGAACTTTACTAAGAATAATATTGAATACAATAAAATACATATATAAATAAATGCACTTTGATGGGTTCATGTTTTGTGTTTCTGTGGTGGCATCTATGTTCTGACACAAGAATATTACTACCTCAACAAAAAGCAGAATAAGAGAGTAAAACAAAGTTTATTGAAAGAATACGGAAATAACGTGGTACGTCTTTTAAGATAGGTAGCGTGGTGCAATGCTGCCCAATTGTTTCTTAAACCATTACTGATAAACACTAGGTATCAATAATTGTAAATGGAAGTCTTATAATATTATTATTATAGTATTGAAATATTTCTGCTTTTTATCTGTAAGGTATATTGAAATTATAATTACGGCGTTTGATTCTCACAAGTCTCCTGAATCGATTCATATATTTGCCGTATGATCATTCCCTGATTTCACATGTGTTTGTAAATAATGTGTGTGGCTATATTGCAAACTGCGTTAGCCGCCCTCGCTGATACAAGAGCGCCGTTTCCGGTCTCCGAGCAGATTAGGGTTTTACAACAATCTGTATTCCATTCTCCAGGTCCATATTTTCTAACTATCTGTATTCCATTCTCTAGGTCCATATTGTTTGCCGGCCATCTCGGGAACCCAACAGCTTGCCAAAACTCGCTAGTCACATGGAAACAATCAGATTTCCCCTTTATCTGTAATTTCACAAACTGACAACAAACTGCTTTCTATATGGCAATTCTGGGAAACATTGGCGTGTTACAAAGTAACAAGACGTTCTTGCACACAGAAGCCTAGGAGGGCTTACTACAGCATCAGTAAGTTAACAAACGACAGCAAAGTGGCCATGTCACATCGTAAAGATATCTTAACAGAGAATTTGGAACAAAATTATAGCTCCGATATCGGTATTTGGCGGTTTATTTTGTACAAGAATGAATAACGCTCTTCTGAAAGGATAAAAATACTTTACGAATGTGTTATTCAAAGAGTGACAGGTGTTTTTAAAGCCAATGGTATGTCAACGGCTTCCGAATAAATAAGTATGGCATGTTAGGTGCTGATTTTATCTTGTCTACATCTTCATCTACATCTGCACACATACTCCGCAATCCACCGTAAGGTGCGTGGCGGAGGGTACACTGTACCATTACTAGGCATTTCCTTCCCTATTCCACTCCCAAACAGAACAAGGAAAAAAGAATGCCTATATGCCTCCGTACGAGACCTAATTTCTCTTATGTTATCTGTTTGATCACTGTGCGAAATATAAGTAGGCGGCAGAAAGATTGTATTACACTCAACTTCAAATTCCGGCCCTCTAAATTTCCCCAACAGAAATTCACGAAAAGAACGTCGTCTTTCCTCCAGAAATCCCCATTTGAGTTGCCGGAGCATTTCCGTGACACTTGCGCATTGGTCGAACCTACCAGTAACAAATCTAGCAGCTCGCCTCTGATCCGCCTCTATGTCTTCCTTTAAACTGATCTGCTGCGGGTCCCAAACACTTGAGCAATACTCAAGACGTGGTCGTACAAACGTTTTATACGCGGTCTCCTTTACAAATGAAGCACATCCTCCCAAAATTCTCCCAATGAACCGAAGTCGGCTGTCCGCCTTACTCACAACTGTCCTTACATGTTCGTTCCATTTAATATCGCTCTGCAATGTTACACATAGATATTTGAATGACGTGACAACATCAAGGTAACTACTCGAACATTATGCGATTGTTTTTCCTACTAATGCGCATCAAATTACATTTTTCTATATTGAGAGCTAGCTGCCATTCTTCGCAACTAGAAATTTTGTCTAAGTCATCCTGTATGCTATTACAGTCAGTTAAAGACGACACTCTTCCATACACCTCAGCATCATCAGCAAACAGCCGCAAATTTCAACTTATTCTGCCCATCAGATCTTTTATGTAGATAGAAAATAATAGCGGACCAATTACACTTCCCTGGGGCACGCCTGACGATACACTCGTCTCTGATGAACACTCGTCGTCGAGAACAACGTACTGCGTTCTATTACTTAGGAAGTCTTCCATCCAGTCACAAATCTCTGAACCTTTTTCATAAGCTCGTATCTTCGTTAGCAGTCTGCAGTGAGGCACCGCGTCGAACGCTTTTTGAAGTCGAGAAAAACACAATCCGCCTGTTGCCCTTCGTCCATGGCTCGCAAGATGTCTTGTGAGAAAAGGGCAAGCTGAGTTTCACATGAACGATGTTTCCTGAACCCGTGCTGATTGAAAGTAAGAAGCTTTTCCGTTTCAAGACAATTTACTGTATTCGAACTGAGAATATGCTGCAAAATTCTACATGGAACTGATGTCAACGATATTGGCCTGTAATTGTGTGGGTCAGTTCTCTTTCCTTTCTTATAAACGGGAGTCACCTGCGCTTTTTTCCAATCACTAGGAACTTTGCGCTGAATTAAAGATTCGCGGTAAATGCAAGCTAAGTAGGGGGCCAAAGCCGCAGAATAGTCTTTGTAAAACCGAACTGGTATTCCATCCGGACCAGCAGACTTTTTCGTATTTAGCTCTCTCAGCTGCTTCTCTACACCGGAAATACCTATTACTATGTCTTCCATTTCGGGATTAGTACGTTGATCAAATGGTGGTACATTTGGGCGGTCCTCCTGCGTGAAAGATTTCTTAAAAGTTAAATTTAGAACTTCAGCTTTGCGTTTGCTTTCTTCTATTACTGACCCGGAATGATCGAGTGACTGGGCATTGGGCTTTGACCCGCATATCGATTTTATATAGGACCAGAATTTTTTCGGGTTCTCGGAAAGATCATTTGCTAAGTTATGGCTGTGATAATTATTGTATGCTTCGCGCATCGATCTTTTTATAGACGCACGAATCTCTACTAACTTTTGCCTGTCATCATTGGCGTGTTCTTTTTTGAATCGAGAGTGCAACAGCCTTTGCTTTCTCAGCAGCCTTCTAACATTATTATTATACCACGGTGGATCTTTTCCATCCTTAACCGTTTTTACGGGCACTGTGTGAGTGTGTATTATTTTGTGACTGTTGCCAAATAGATGTCTAAGTCACCGTGGGTGGTTGTTATGACAGGGAGATTAGTGTGGCTGCAGTGAAGTGACTGGGAGGGAGAGTGGCGGCGGCGAGCAGTTTGGAGGTTTAGCAGGCAGGCAGGCATGCGGCCGCTCGGCGGCAAGTGGCGCGCGGCTGCCAGATGCGCGCTGATTAATTCCGCACAGGTGGCGGCAGTGGCAGTGGCAGTCAGCGCACAGCCAGAGCGGCCCCAGACACGGCTCACTCGCTGCCTACGCGACGGCACACTGAAGCCGAGCCTTGCCCCTGCCAGGGCCGCAACCCGCGACGCAACGCGACACGCTCCACGAGTCACCACGAGTAATACTTTAACAGTGTTGTATAATGACACATTTTCCTTTCCCCGATATTATCAGAGAAAGTTTTGTATTTTTATATTATTTCGGCATGTTAAAATAGTTATCTATGAAAGTCAGAGAAAGAAAATTTAGGAACAACACTTTCAATTTTTTTGTAAGAAAGAAGACACTCTTGCTTTGTACTTCGTAGCGATAGCATCTTGCAGACTGGAGCTGTACTTTATTATTTTTTATGTGGCCGCTATTATGTACATTCAGGTAAATATATGTGATGTGCGCGTATCTTAAATTTATAAATAAACCCCCACCTCTCACTTAAATTCGCATTTATGAATTTTTATTAATAATTTTGCCCTATCCTCCCTCTTCCCATAATGTCTTATTCAGCCTTGTTGAATCACCGCAACAATGGATGGCATAGTTTTTAGTTAATATTGAATGGTGATATTTCGGGTAGCCTGCCAGTTTTGTTTCAAAATTTATTCCATAATATTATCATTTACCCTATCCTCCCTCTGCCCATAATGTCTTATTCAGCCTTGTTGAATCTCCGCAACAATGAATGGCATAGTTTTTAGTTAATATTGAATGGTGATATTTCGTGTAGCCTGCCAGTTTTGTTTCAAAATTTATTCCATAATATTATCATTTACCCTATCCTCCCTCTGCCCATAATGTCTTATTCAGCCTTGTTGAATCTCCGCAACAATGAATGGCATAGTTTTTAGTTAATATTGAATGGTGATATTTCGTGTAGCCTGCCAGTTTTGTTTCAAAATTTATTCCATAATATTATCATTTACCCTATCCTCCCTCTGCCCATAATGTCTTATTCAGCCTTGTTGAATCACCGCAACAATGGATGGCATAGTTTTTAGTTAATATTGAATGGTGATATTTCGTGTAGCCTGCCAGTTTTGTTTCAAAATTTATTCCATAATATTATCATTTACTGGCAATAGAACCTGCAGTCGATTTTCTTGTAAATTTTTAGAAGTCCGATGTGTTTGACTTACGTGATATTCCTATCCGATTTATATCATGTCAATTATCATACTTTACTGTTTGCTACACGAGCCGTAGTTTGACATTGACGAACTGCCATCCACTGTTCGGCGAGTGGTTATCATATTATTAAAATTTCATTTACAGCCAAATTTCAACCACCGATGGATCTATTGTTAAAGGTAACTGCTCGTCGATTCTTTTGTAATGTTCTGCCTGCACAACACTCCACCGTTAATTAGCTTACCATTTCATTTAGATGCATGTAATAATTTTCCCCGTAATTTACCGATTGGGATCTTTCATAGCTTCTAACTTCAAACCACTTCCTTCTGTAAATTTGTTAATCTCAAAAATTAATAGCCAGGCAGGAACATTACAGTTGCCAGACGGCAGAGAGATAAAATACCTACATTCACAAAAAAAATGTACCTTCTAAATATGTCAAAGTTAAAATTACTTCTTTTCTCAATATATATCCAGTTACTATAACATTAGTCCGAAATGATCGCAATTCTACCACCTTCAAATGTTCAAATGTTTGTACAACTTATGGGACTTAACTACGGTGTTATCAGTCCCTAAGCTTACAAACTACTTATGAACTAGCTAAGACTAAAGACGGCACAAATATCCATGCCCGAGGGGGGGATTCGAACCCCCGACCGTAGTGGCCGTGCTGACAGTGACTGAAGCGCCTCAGTCACCTCGGCCACCGCGGCCGGCTCTACCACCTTACCCTAGGGCTTTAATGTACGTTAAAACAGAGCACCCAGATTTGTGCGAAAGGTAATTTCTCTTAGAAATCCATTCTCTCATTCCCACTCCTACGTGGCCTCTCGCCGGCCGCGGTGGCCGAGGAGACTGAGGCGCTCCAATCACGGTCTGCACGACCACTACGGTCGGGGGTTCGAATCCCCCCTCGGGCATGGATATTTGTGCCGTCCTAGTTCGTAAGTAGTTCAAAAGAAGTTTGTATGTTTAGGGACTGATGACCCCGTAGTTAAGTCCAATAGACTATACAAACATTTGAACATTTTTGTGGCCTCTCCCTCAACAGGTACTTTCTTCTTTACTCCGACATCTAATAGCAAATCTAACGCATCATTAATACGAAATTTAATCGTATATGAGTATGTAGTATTCCTTGGTTGGAAACAAGCTTCCAAATATATCTGTTACGCAGTGCAAACCCTAAATTTGTGTATCCTTTAATGTTATATATCTGGCGCGCAAAAGTCATAGAAATATTTCTAGCTTACTCCTGACAAATGTATCTTTTGAATACAACTTCAACATGTATGACGGAATTTGATATTAAACATGGGATACATTTGCTAATAAATGTAGAAATGAATAATAAAAGAGGGAGAGGAGAAGATGTCTTTAAAGAATCAGGATGCATTGTTCTAATCTGCATTAAAAACAAACGATTACTGGCAATTTTTAAAATTGTTTGTTACCGATATAACGACATTCTTTAAGAAATATTCAACTTATGTTGTACGCCATGGACGGTGGCATGTGTTGTATAAAAATTAGTTGTATAAATTGGGTAACATTATACGTAACGGATAGCTGTTGTTTGCCTTTGTGCTGGCGTCTTGGGAATGGTGCACGAAACCCCGTCAGTCAAGAAACAATACAAATAAAAGTTTATGTGCTTCCTCACTGTGGAACGGTGTTCCGATCCTCTCCCACTAAAGAATTTGAGTTTGCGATGGCGCCTGAAAGGTTCCACAACTGCTGGTGCTCGCAGGAATTGATAGGATCTCAGGTACTGGCGCTCTTAACGCTAAGTGAAGTTCATGATAATGACTTTTCGATATAACGGAGCAAACGATCCGCAAAATGTAAACGGGGTGTCCTCCTGGCTGATGGTCGCAGGCACTTGCCGCTGGCTAACACCGCTCGCCTCGCTCAGGCTTCCTTCCCGATAATCCTGCGCTTAGAGGCGCCACGGCTGAGAGCAGAAGACTACTACACCACTCTGTGTTGGAGATCTGTTCCCAACGAACTTCGTGCTTCATTTCCGCAGGACATTGAAAAAATTTTCATATTGCAAAAGAGGGCTCTTCGGCTAACAACAAAACAGAACAAAAGGGCTCACTGCCGGCAATTGTTTAAAGAACTGGGTATACTGACTGTTCCTTGTGAATACATTTACCAAGCAGTAGTTTATGTAAGAAAAAAATGTACATCGCTATGCCATAAACAGTGCTACACATTATCATAATACGAGAATTAGGGGAAAAAAGCACCTTCCGTCCCCCCCCCCCCCCCAAAAAAAAGAATGTAGAAAGCTGTCAAAATGTTTCTAATTTCAAAATGCTGTTATACAATTGAAGAATATTTCAATGAATAATAATCAGAATAATGTATAATTTCCGTATTTCCGTAACGCTGTCTCCCCTGTATCTCTGACAATGCAAAACGAGCTGCCCTTCTTTGGACTCTTACGATGTCGTCCGTCAAACCCACCTGATAAGGATCCCACACTGAGCAGCAATACTCCAAAAATGGACGGAAAAGCGTAATGTAAGCAGTCTCTTTAGTAGTACTGTTGCATTTTTTAAGAGTTCTGCCAATAAAACACAGTATCTGGTTCGCCTTTTCGACGACATTATCTACGTGTTCTTTCCAGTTTAAGTCTGAATTAATAGTAATTCCTAAGTATTTTGTGGAGTTTACGGCCTTAACTTTTAATTGATTTATCTTGGTAAAATCTTTAACGGATTTCTTTTCGTACTCTTGTGGACGACTTCACATTTCTCATTATTTAGAGTCAACTGCCAAGTTTTACACCATAGTGATATCTTATTTAGATCGTTCTGCAGTTGGTTTTGATCTTCAGATGATTTTACTAGAAGGCAAATGACGGCGTCATCTGCAAACAGCCTAAGAGAGCTGCATAGATTTTCTCTCAAATCATTTAGGTAAATAAGAAATAGCAGAGGACCAACAACAGTACCCTGTGGAACGCCTGATATCACCTCGATTACTACAAACTGTGTCCTTTCTGACAGGAAATCCTCTATCCAGTAGCAAATTTGGGGCGATATACAGGAGGTAGATGAGTTTTGTTACTTAGGCAGTAAAATAACAAATGATGGACGCAGTACAGAGGATATATAATGCAGAATGGCAGTGGGCAAAAGCATTCTTGAAAAGAGAAATTTGTTAACATTGAATATTGATTTAAGCCTAAGGAAGTACTTTCTGAAGGCATTTGTGTGGAGTGTTGCCTTGTATGGGAGTGAAACATGGACGATAAACAATGCGGACAGGAAGAGGACAGAAGCTCTTGAAATGTAGTGCTGGAGAAGAATGCTAAAGATTAGGTGGGTGGATCGCGTAGCTAATGAGGAGGTACTAAACATAATTGGGGAGAAAAGGAATTTCTGGCATGATTAAAAGAAGGGATCGATTGGTAGGAATCGTGAATTTAGCATTGGAGGGAAGTGTTTGGGGTAAAAACCACAGAGGATGGCCAAGAGATGGACACAGTAAGAAGATTCAGACAGATGTAGGTTGCTGTTTTTATATGGATTTGAAGAGGCTTGCTCAGGATACGGTATTGTGGAGTGCTGCATCAAACCAGTCTCTGGACTGAAGACCACCACAACAACAACACCGTAATTAAGACTTAATCTTGGACCACTCTGTGGATAAATGAATGACACTGCATATTCGAGATAAGGAAGGAAACTTGGAGTTTAACGTCCAGTGGACAGCGTGGTCATTAGAGACGGAGCTTGAGCTCGGTAAGTTTGAGTAAGCATGTGGAAGGAAATTGGCCGTGCCCTTTGAAAGGAACCATCCCGGCATTTGCCTTGAGTGATTTAGGAAAATCACGGAAAACCTAAATCTGGATGGCCGGAGGTGGATTTGAACCACCATCCTTCCGAATGCAAGTCCAGTGTGTTACGACTGCGCCACCTCGCTCGGTCGCCGCATATTCGAGATTACGTAAGTCTATAAATGTTATCACGACATTTGTAAAACCCGTTAGTGGAGCCGATTGATTAACGGAACGCACTGCTCACACTTGTCTGGGGGAAGTGCGACATGTCTGCAGCAGCATGTGGGTTCTCCCTCGGGCGTCGACGCGCCTCCTGGTGGGAGGGGCGGCGACGGCAGGGTGGGCGTCGCAGACCGCAACAGCAGACGCCTCTAAAGCTGCAGCCGTGTCCGCCGGCAACTTCCAAACCCCGAGCCGAGCCGGCGCCGCTTCCGGCCAACCACCACCCTCTCATTCCGGGCCTCCACTTCTCATGTCAGCTCGGCTCATCTCCCAGAGTTCGGGGAAGCGTCCGTATGCGTGCTACTCAGACTCACCCGTCTAATAATGGTCTTCACCGTATAGGGCATTGTCAGTTCTGTAACACGCTTGTGGCATCAACGTTGTTATCCAGCACGTAACCGCACCCATAGCGGCGAGAGCCAACGTACGGCGCTAACAGCACTTATGTGACCTCAAGGTTAATTTATAACCTCCCCACCCATACACCAACGGTTGATATGCAATAATTAGACACCGTGTGCCTAATGCTTCTAATTATTGATAATTTAAAGAAACCAATGTTGCATACACCTGTCCCAGATGTATAAAATGTTTCTAATAGACCGTATCCAGGGTGAGTTCAAAATGTTCAAATGTTTGTATAGTTTATGGGACTTAACTACGGGATCATCAGTCCCTAAACTTACAAACTACTTATGAACTACTTACGTCCTAGGACGGCACAAATATCCATGCCCGAAGGGGGATTAGAACCCCCGACCGTAGTGGCCGTGCAGTCCGTGACTGGAGCGCCTTAGTCCCCACGGCCACCGCGGCCGGCCCAGGGTGAGTCACCTAACATTACCGCTGGATATAATTCGTAAACCACACCAAATACTGACGAACCGATTCCACAGACCGAACGTGAGGAGAGGGGCTAGTGTAATTCGTTAATACAAACCATAACAAAATGCACGGGAGTATGTTTTTTAACACAAACCTGCGTTTTTTATAAAAATGGAACCCCGTTAGTTTTGTTAGTACATCTGAACATGTAAACAAATTCGTAATCAGTGCCGTTTGTTGCATTGTAAAATGTTTATTACATCCGGAGATACTGTAACCTAAAGTTGACGCTTGAGTACAACTCCTCCGCTGTTCGATCGTGGGTATCGGAGAGCACCGAATTAAGTAGGGATCTAAAGGGAACGGTGATGTACCTTAGGTACAGAAGAGACTAGAACAGCACATTACGTCCACATGCTAACACATTTATTGGTCTTTTTTACTGACGCTCATGCACATTACCAAGAGGGGTGAGGTATGCGTGCACACGTGGTTTCCGTTTTCAGTTACGGAGTGGAATAGAGTGTGTCCAAAGTGGTGGCCATCATTTGCTGTACACAATTGCAATCTATGGCGTAATGAATGTCGTACACGCCACAGTACATCTGGTGTAATGTCGCCGCAGGCTGCCACAGTACGTTGTTTCATATCCTTTGAGGTTGTAGGCACATCACGGTACACATTCTCCTTTAACGTACCCCACAGAAATACGTCCAGAGGTGTAAGATCAGGAGAACGGCCTGGCCAATTCATGCGTCCTCCACGTCCTATGAAACGCCCGTCGAACATCCTGTAAATGGTCAGCCTAGTGTTAATTGCGGATTGTGCTGGTGCACCATCATGTTGATACCACATACGTCGTCGCGTTTCTAGTGGGACATTTTCGAGCAACGTTGGCAGATCATTCTGTAGAAACGCGATGTATTTTGCAGCTGTTTGGGCCCCTGCAAGGAAGTGAGGACCAATGAGGTGGTCGCCAATGATTCCGCACCATACATTTACAGTCCACGGTCGCTGTCGCTCTACCTGTCGGAGCCAGCGGTTATTGAAACCCGCTTCATCGGTAAACAGCAACGCATTCTCTGTTAATGCCCATTGACAGAATTGTATTCGATGATTAAAGTCATCACCATGTAATTGCTGATGAAGCGACACATGAAACGGGTGAAAGCGGTAACGATGCAGTATGCACATGAAACTACTTTGACTCAGTCCACCGGCTCTCGCAATGTGTGGGTTCACGGCAACAGCAGCTAACACAGCAACTGCACCCGCTTCTCCTGTGACGGGCCTATTACGGACCCGTTTGCGTGCTACGACCATACCTTTTGCATGCAGTTGGCGGTAGATGTTTTGAAATGTGCGGCACGTTGGATGCTCTCTGTCCAGGTACCGCTCTGTATACACCCTGCAGGCTTCAGCTGCATTTTGTCGACACTCTCAAGATGAGTATCATCTCCGCCTTTTCAGAGTTCGAATATACCATGGTCACAATTCCTACATTACTACACTATCACAGATGTCTGGTAACACATTGTACTACAGTTAGTCTGCGTACAAAGACGAATGCAGTATAACAATAGCAGCAAGCGCTACATGCGCACACTGTAACAGCTAGACCGAACCACAACAGTGCACTACAGCCACACTCGTAAACACGGTCGTCATCGTAAACATGTCCCTGCAGATGCTGCTCGCCGACCGTGGCCCGTGTTTGTTACAACACGCAACTGAAAGTCGAAGGTTTCAAGCGTCAACTTTAGATTACAATATCTTCGGATGTAATTAACATTCTACAATGCAACAAACGGCACTGATTACGTATTTGTTGAAATGTGCAGATGTGGAATCGGTTCGTCAGTATTTTATGTGGTTTACGAAATATATCCAGCGGTAATGTTAGGTGACTCACCTTGTATATAGACATCGTAAATATCTCGTTAATGGGGATAATGATGTAGTGGAGGTTATAACCGGAACGCTGCTGCAACTTTTGGTTGGCTACAACAATCTATAAGTGATAAATAAAATTAAATTAGGAATAACAAATTAAATTTAGTAACATACTCAACAAACAGAATACCGTAAATAATTAGGAAAATAAATAAATAACTGATGTTACGGTCGCCATATCAATGCAGGAGCTAAAGAATTTTAGTGGGAAGTTAATAACAATAACTAGAGGACCCTTGGGAATACTTGCATCGTTAGTGGAATGACAAAAAGTTGGTAAAAATGCAGGGAAGTAGAATGATCACACCATAGCTTCTTGAAAATCAATCATTGGAAGTGTTTAAAACCGCAAATGAAAGAACTTGATACGCTGAGTGTTGTTAGGTCAAAGCGAACTGCGTACCTTAATTAGAAACGAAGATATCGTAAAACAAACCAATTAAAATATGCAATGCAAGGACAGAAGGATACCTCGTTTGAATAAAAATAAAGGATGGAGACACTTAAGTCAGTTCTGATACTTGGTATCAAATCTGCTTATGAATACCTTTCGTTTAAAACAAAAATTAAAGAAATCGGTCAGGTAGAACAGCCTGACCGACTGACTTTAGTTTACAGCAAGGACATCCACGTAAGAAATACACAGAAGCAAATCGCGTTTGAGTACAGACAAATGAAGGCGAGAATTTCGTAAATTATGATACTTTATGACAAATCTGTGGATGAACGCCTTTTGTTTACAACAAAAATGAAGGAAATCGGCCGGTAGTATGGTTTAGCTGATGACTTTAGTTTTTGTATATTATTTTAATATATAAGACTAGAGGAGCCGTGCGAATACTTCGCACCGTTAGTGGAATGACATAAACGTTGTGAAAAGATGGAAGTAAAGTTGAATGTCCACGCATAGCGATCTTCAGAATTAATTAAAGTTTTAGTAGGTGAATATGGACTGGGCATAATGAATCAAAGAGGAAGTCGCTTGGTAGAATTTTGCACGGAACATGATTTAATCGTAACAAACACGTGGTTTAAGAATCACAAAAGAAGGTTGTATACGTGGAAGAGACCAGGAGACACCGTAAGGTATCAGGTAGATTTTATAATGGTAAAACATAGATTCCGGAACCAGGTGATAAACTGCAAGACATACCCATGGGCAGATGGCCATAACTTGTTAGTCATTAACTGTAGGCTGAAACTGGAAAATACTGCAGAAAGGTAGGAAAATAATGAGATGGGACAGATAAATTGAAGGAAAGTGAAGTTCTGGAGAATTTCAGAGGGAGCTTTAGGCAACAATTGACGGAAACAAGGGGAAATAAAACAGTAGAAGAGGAATGGGTAGCATTGAGAGATGAAATAGTGAAGGCAGCAGAGGAAAAAATAGGTAGAAAGGCAAGACCTACAAAAATCCTTGGATATCACAGGAAATACTAATTTTAATGGATGAAAGGAGAAAATATAAAAATGCAGTAAATGAAACAGGCAAAATGGAGTACAGACGACTAAAAATGAGATTGATAGGAAGTGCAAAATGGCTAAGCAGGGGTGGCTAGAAGCAAAATGCAAATCTGTAGAAGAATGTATAAGAAGGGGAAAAGTAGATACCGCCTACAGGAAAGTAAAAGAGACATTTGGGGACAAGAAAAGCAACTCTATGAATATCAAGAACTCAGATGGGAAACCAGTTCTCAGCAAAGAAGGGAAAGCTGAAAGGTGGGAAGAGTACATAGAGCAGCTCTAGAAAGGAAATGAACTTAGAGACGATTTTGTAGGAAGAGAAGAGGAAGCAGATCAAGCTGATATAGGAGATACTATACTGAGAGATGAATTTGACAGAGCCTTGAAAGACCTAGGTCGGAACAAGGCTCCATGAGTAGATGACATACCCTCAGAGCTACTAAAGTTTCTGGGAGAACCAGCCATGACAAGACTATTTGAACTGGTGTGTAAGATTTATGAGACAGGCGAAATACCCTCAGACTTTAAGAAAAATGTAATAATCCCCATTCCAAAGAAATCAGGCGCATAAATGTGTGAACATTACAGAACCATCAGTTTGATAAGTCATGGTTGCAAAATTTTAACACGAATTATCTACAGGAGAATGGAAAAGATGGTAGAAGCTGACCTCGGGGAAGATCAGTTTGGATTCAGAAGGAACGTAGGAACGCGGGAGGCAATACTCACTTTACGTCTTATCTTAGAAGATAGATTAAGGAAAGGCAGACCTACATTTTTAGCTTTTGTAGATTTGGAGAAAGCATTTGACAATGTTGACTGGAATACACTGTTTCAAATTCTGAAGTCAGCAGGGGTAAAATATAGGGAAAGGAGAGTTATTTTCAACTTGTACAAAAGCCAGACCGCGGGGCATGAAAGGGAAGCATCAGTTGGGAAGGGAGTAAGACAGGGTTGTAGCCTTTCTCCGATGTTATTCAATTTGTACATCGAGCAGGCGGTGAAGGAAAGCAAGGAAAAATTTGGAATAGGGATTAAAGTTCAGGGTGAAGAAATAAAAACATTGCGTTTTGCTGATGACATTGTAATTCTGTCAGAGACAGCAAAGGACCTGGAAGAGCAGTTGAATGGAGTGGACAGTGTGTTGAAGAGAGCGTATAAAATGAACATTAACAAGAGCAAAACAAAAATATTGGAATGCGGTCTCAGAAAATAAGGCGATGCTGAAGGAATTAGATTAGGTAACGAAACACTGAAGGTGGTAGATGAGTTTTGTTACTTGGGAAGTAAAATAACATGCGCTGGTCGCAGTACAGAGGATATAAAATGCAGAATGGCAATGGGAAGAAAAGCATTTTTGAATAAGAGAAATCTGCTAACATCGAATATTAATTTAAGGGTAAGGAAGTCTTTTCTGAAGGCATTTGTGTGGAGTGTTGCCTTGTACGGGAGTGAAACATGGACGATAAGCAGTGTGGACAGGAAGAGAATAGAGGATTTTGAAATGTGGTGCTACAGAAGAATGCTGAAGATTAGGTGGGTAGATCACATAACTAATGAAGAGGTACTGAACAGAATTGGTGAGAAAAGGAATTTTTGGCATACCCTGACTAAAAGAAGGGAGCGCTTGGTAGGACACATTCTTAGACATCGAGGAATTGTAAATTTAGCATTGGAGGGAAGTGTATGGGGTAAAAATCGCAGAGGGAGACCAAGAGACGCGTATAGCAAGCAGATTCAAGTGGATGTGGGTTGCCGTTCTTATGAGGAGATGAAAAGGCTGGAGAGCTGCATCAAACCAGTCTCCGGACTGAAGACTATAACAAAAACAACAAGTGTTTAAAAGTGCAAATGAAACGGCTTGTTCCGTTGAGTGTGTTAGGTCAAAGTGAACTGCTTACCTTAATTAGAATCGATGATATCGTAAAACAAACCAGTTAAAATATCCAGTGCTAGGACAGAAGGATACCGCGTTTGAATAAAAATAAAGGATGGGGAGACTTGAGTTAGTTCTGATACTTGATGACAAATCTGAGAGTGAATACGTTTCTTTTAATACAAAAATAAAGGAATTCGAGCGGTAAGTTTGGTTTGACCGACTGACATTTCATAAATTCTTGTAATATATAAGATACTTCTAATTAGTGACCTGAAAAAATACGTAAAATTTTGGGTACGCAAAGGTATCAGGGTACAGAAGGCACAGATATCGCACTTGGTATCGTCAATTAGATCATTCACACAGAAAATTGGAACACTAAACAATAAAATGCATGCAAAGGCAAAGCAATTTTTACATGCTACAAAACATGCTCATCTCATCTTAATGCTTATCATTTACAGCTTCAGCTATTCAAAAAGAAAGTCGTCTTAGTTACACTGTTTATAACTAAAGAACGTCAGAACCGATTTGGCTCAAAATTGGTGGGGTGGTGGCTTAGAAGCAGGAGACGGACATAGGGTACTTCTTGTCCGGTTCGACCGCCTTCCCGTGTTACGTGACATAAAACTGAAACTACGCTTCCAGGTCGGATCAGTTTTAGATTATCTAAACATCAGCTTATTCGTTCGCTACTCGCATAGCGACAAAATACGCTGCAACGGAGCGAACAAATACGCCAAAGAGGTTATATTAAAGGGAGACGGCGTTATAAATGCTGAGAGTACTGAGAAACACCCTCGTGCTCAGTAAGTTTAAAGTGTCTGAATCTAAATTATTATGCGGATTATCAAAATAATATTATTTACTTTGAAGAGAAAACAACTTTTGGCATCTAAAATTTCATTGGCTATCTCATGCTTGGCCGCGATTGGTCGGCTTCAGTCCCACGATCCAGCAGCTGTTGCCAACATAGCTATACCACGCATGTGTAGCGAATTGTAAATTTTACCGGTATATAGCAATGTTTTTGATCGTGTTTCAATTATATTCTTAATAAGAGTTCATTATTCACTTACAGGTCAGGAAACAAACAGACAAATATTGATGCCAATTACAAAAACCATACTATCTGGATGAGTAAACTAGCCATTTTGGCAGCAAAGAAGGTATAAACAAGTTATCAATAATTGCATTTCTATTCTGCTCACTGTGAGAAATACTTGCTAAGCTGTGCTGTGAAAACGTGCGATTTTGGTTTCCTTTTTCCAGTCGTTTTTAACATAAAACAGGAAACTTTTTATGCTCAAATGTGTAATCACGCCTGTTCGTAAAATAAAATCATCAAAAGTACGGCCATTAAAGATACTAACCTCACAGTTAGAGCAACCCGAAAGGTTTCTCTAATAACCCGTTTCCAATTGACTTACCCATCTATTTTGACTTATATTACTAATCAGGGTCCCAATAACAATAAATAAGATGAGAGAGAGGTGGAGAAGGAGAATGAGATTGGGAATGAAATGGATTGAAAAAGGTGAGATAATATAGACGCAGAGGGGAAGGGGAGGAGATAGATATCGTGTGAGGTAAGAGAGAGTGGTGTGAAGGTAGGGGAACGAGGAGAAGGACAAAGGTAGGGGAAGGAAGAGATAGACATAGGGAGAAGCTACTGCGAAGCATTGCCGGAGTTGCTAGTAATCTTATAAAGATTCCGTTTTTACCATTTCAGGGACGAAAACTTAAAAATAATCGCACTGACTTGTTTTCGACCCACTTTAGATTTGTAGTTTTATAAGTTTTTGCAAATATTTTGGACCAAAATAATAATCTAAATAATAAAAATTAGTTAATAAGAGTGTTTGAAACCCTTTTAGGAAAAAAAAGAAAATTTTAGGTAGTGGCGTGTTCCGAACCACTGACCTTCAGCGTCATAGACCAACGCATTGCCCACTACGCTACGACTAACAGTTACGAGTTTCGTTCTTTAATATCATACTTCTGATGGCCGTTGTTAACTGATGTTAATACGGCATTTGTAGACATTAGATTATCATTTATCGTACGAAAAACGACCTATTTTTGTTAATTCTTCAGTGCGCCAATGCTTTGAAATGACAACGTGTAAGTTAGAATAAGAAAATCATCAAATACGCAACGCAATATGGCGTATGTCAGAGAGAGTTCTGGCCGAGGAATGTCACGTGACATCTGCGTACGGCTGGTTTTCGTTAATTCAATGGAGGGTGTCAAAACTCTGTTATTTTTTGCAAATATCTCTCAAACGATACGAGACATGATAAAATAAATAAATAAATAAATAAATAAATAAATTCGTTTATTCAGTTTTTGCGTCAGATGAATGGTTTATTTGGAATTAAAATTACGTTGAAAACGGCTTTTTTTATTACTGACGTATTTCTTCTCCGAAATATTTCAAAAGGGAGGTTCTCGTCTATGGAAACCAACAATTATGTCTGTAAAATCTGGTGCCGCTCTGTTGAACGATTTGACCTAAAAAGTGGGAACACGTTACAGCCAGACAGACATCGTCAAATCGCCATTATCTCTGCAACGATGCAAGATATGAAAAAAACATAAGGGAGCTAAGTTGTAGAGATTTTCTCCTCTACAAATTCGTTTATTCAATTTTCGCGTCGTATAAACGGTTTATTAAAATTACAAAAATTCAAATGTTTGTAGAACTTGTGGGACTTAACTACGGGATCATCAGTCCCTAAGCTTACAAACTACTTACGAACTAGTTAAGACTAAGGACGGCACAAATATCCATGCCCGAAGGGGGATGCGAACCCCCGACCGTAGTGGCCGTGCAGACCGTGACTGGAGCGCCTCATCCCCTCGGCCACCGCGGCCGGCTTAAAATTACATTACAAACGGGAATTTTTTGGTATTACTAACGTATTTGTTGTCCGAAATATTTGAAAAAGCGATGTTCTGATGTCTGGTAGCCAACAATTATGTCTGTACAATTTGCTGCCGATCGGTTGAACCGTTCGTCTTTAAAAGTGGGAACACGTTACGGATGGACAGACAGACAGACATCCCAAATATCTCTGAAACGATACCATATATATATATATATATATATATATATATATATATATATATAAGAGAGAGAGAGAGAGAGAGAGAGAGAGAGAGCAATGTTGTAGAGAATTTTCTCCTCTAAAAATTGGGTTATTCACTTTTCGTGTCATATAAATAGTTAAGCCGTTATTTTAATTTAAATTTCGAGCTGTCGAAAGACGATCGCAAAGGCCCACTTTTAGTGTTACTACTATAACAAAAAGTGGACCAATAATAAATAGCGAGAGAGCGCTTGAGTGAGTCGTGTAAAAGGGTCTTTATAGCCAGCTATGGAACGAAACGTGCGGCGTGACCTTGCGGTTCAAAATCCAGAACGGTCTCAACTGCAGTGGCTATCGCCTGAGCCACACGGTCGGCAGAGCTGCAGGAGCACGGCACGGCGCGGCGGTTACCCGCACCAGTTATGAGCCGCGGCCACGGACGCCGGGTCGCCGTATCGACAAACAGATTTAGCAGCAATTACAGCGGACAGTGCCCAGCGGCACGTGAAAAAGCGCGAGCGGCAAAAAAACACGGCGCCAAAAGAATGACGGCGGCGCGCATGCGCGGCATTATTAAAATACCAAACTGAATGAGCGGGGCGCGCCAGCAGTGCGGAAAGAGCAGTGGGGTCAGACCGGCCGGCCGCAGGCCGCAGAAATCCAGCCCAGCGCCGCTGCTTATGCGCTGAGCACAGTGGCGCGAGGCCGCTGAGGGTGCGGAGGGGGGAACACCGGGAAAAAAAAAAAAAATAAGGGCAGGGCGAACGGAATGGAAGGGGCCGATAATGCGCGCACTTGCTGGCTAATCCACGCAGGCCGCCACCTGCGCCACGCCGCTCCGCTCAATATTTGATGTCCGAATGAAAGATTTAGCGGCCGAGGGGGGCAGCACACAGTACCAGAAAGGGGAGGGAGGGGGTTCACGACAGGTAGGTAGGTCAGAATGACGCGGCAGATAAGCTGTGTGTGATACACCTGCAAAGTACACAACTCGCACTGCTGCACTTCGTGACAGCACCAGTGATCTAAACGGGGGTATCACTTTGTTATTGGTAAGCACTGGCCCACCACTGAGTTTGAGAACAGCTGGAACTCTTCTAGCCGCAGTGGAGTGGCCGAGAGGTCTAAAGCGTCTCGCTACGGATCGCGCGGTTGCTAGCTGTGGAGGTTCCAGTCTTCCCTGGGGCATGGGGGTGTGTTTGTGTGTGTTTGTCCGTAGGTTAGTTTACCTAGGTTTAAGTAGTTTGTAAGCTACTGACTGATGACCACGCAGTTTGGTCCGATAGATTTACAAAACATTTGAACAGCTCTTCAAGGACCAGTAATAAATCTAAATGCAAATAACGGCTTAACCATTCATCTGACAAGAAAATTGAATACCGAATTTGTAGAGGAGAAAAAGAGGAGAAAATTCTCTATAACTGTGCTCTCTTACGTTTTTTTTTTTTTTTTTCAGATCTCTTAGCAATTCAGAGATGTTTGCAAATATAATGGCGACTTTGGGATATCTGTCTGCCTGTCCATAACGTGTTCTTTATTTTTAAGACGAACCGTTCAACTGGTTTTCAAATTTCTCAGACAAAAAAAAAAAATAAATAAATAAATAAAGAGAGGCCGATAACGGGGCGGCAGACTGCGCGCACTTGCCTGGCTAATCCACGCCAGCGGCCACCTGCGCCACATGGCTCCGCTCAATATTTGATGTCCGAATAAAAGATTTAGTGGCCGAGAGGTGCAGCACCCAGTACCAGAAAGGGGAGGGAGGGGGCTCACGACAGGTAGGTAGGTCAGAATGACGCGGCAGATAAGCTGTGATACACATGCAAAGTACACAACATGCACTGCTGCACTTCGCGACAGCACCAGTGATCTAAAGGCGGGTATCACATTGTTATTGGTAAGGACTGGCACAGCATTGAGTTTGAAAACAGCTGGAAGTCTTCGAGGACCAGCAATAAAATGTTTCCATAGTTTCAAATTGAATGTTATCTATTGGCCCACTTTAGGTTACGGTACTAACACTTAAAGTGGGCCTTTGTGATGATCTTTTGACAACTATAAATTTAAATGAAATTACGGCTTAACCTTTCATCTGACACGAAAACTGAATAACCGAATTTGTAGAGGAGAAAATTCTATACAACTTTGATCTCTTATTTTTTTATTTATTTATTTATTTATTTATTTTTTTTTTTTTTTCAGATCTCGTAGCGTTTCAGAGATGTTTTCAAATATATCGGTCTGTCTGCCTGTCCGTAACGTGTTCCTTATTTTTAAGATGAACCGTTCAACCGGTTTTCAAATTTTTCGGACAAAAAAGGGCTGGGGCGAACGGGACGGGCCGATAACGGGGTGCCAGACTGCGCACACTTGCCTGGCTAATCCACGCCGGCCGCCACCTGCGCCAGGCCTCTCCGCTCAATATGTGATGTCCGAATAAAAGATTTAGCGGCCGAGGGGCGCAGCACACAGTACCAGAAACGTGGAAAGGGGGGGGGGGGGGCTCACGACAGGTAGGTAGGTCAGAGTGACGCGGCAGATAAGCTGTCTGTGATACACGTGCAAAGTACACAACATGCACTGCTGCACTTCGTGACAGCACCAGTGATCTAAAGATGGGTATCACTTTGTTATTGGTCAGGACTGGCCCACCATTGAGTGTGAGAACAGCTGGAACACTTCGAGGATCAGTAATAAAATGTTTCTATAGTTTCCAATGGAATGTTATCTATTGGCCCACTTTAGGTTATGGTAGTAACACTGAAAGTGGGCCTTTGTGATCATCTTTTGACAGCTCGAAATTTAAATGAAGATAATGGCTTAACCATCCAACCGACATGAATATTGAATAACCGAGTTTGTAGAGGAGAAAATTCTCTACAAATCTGCTCTCTTATGTTTCTTTCATATCTAGTATTGTTTCAGAGATATTTGCAAATATAACGGCGATTTTGGGATATCTGTCTGTCTGTCCGTAACGTGTTCCTTATTTTTAAGAAGAACCTTTCAACTGGTTTTCAAAATTTTCGGAAAAAAATACGGTAGTAATACCAAAAAATGACGCCGGACCGCTGAGCGCAGAAATCCAGCCCAGCGCCGCTGCTCTATGCACTGCTGGCTGAGCACAGTGGCGCGAGGCTGCTGAGGGTGCGGAGAGGGAAACACTGGGGAAAAAAGGGCAGGGGCGAATGGAACGGGCCGATAACTGCGCACACTTGCCTGGCTAATCCACGCCGGCGGCCACCTGCGCCACGCCGCTCCGCTCAATATTTGATGTCCGAATAAAAGATTTAGCAGCCGAGGGGGGCAGCACACAGTACCAGAAGGGGGAGACAGGGGGAGGGGCTCACGACAGGTAGGTAGGTAGGTCAGAGTGATGCGGCAGATAAGCTGTCTGTGATACACATGCAAAGTACACAACACGCACTGCTGCACTTCGTGACAGCACCGGTGACCGAAAGACGGGCATCACTTTGTTATTGGTAAGGACTGGCCCACCACTGAGTTTGAGAACAGCTGGAACTCTTCGAGGACCAGTAATAAAATGTTTCCATAGTTTCAAATTGAATGTTATCTATTGGCCCACTTTAGGTTACTGTAGTAACACTACAATTGGGCCTTTGTGATCGCCTTTTGACAGCTCGAAATTTAAATGAATATAACGGCTTAACCATTCATCTGACACAAAAATTGAATAACCGAATTTGTAAAGGAGAAATTATCTACAACTTTGCTCTCTTATGTTTTTTTAATATTTTTTTTTTCATGTTTCTGAGATATTTGCAAAAATAACGGCGATTTTGGGATGTATGTCTGTCTGTCCGTAAAGTGTTGCCTTTTGTTAAGACGAACCGTCGAACCGACCAGCACCAAATTTTACAGACATAATTATAGGCCGCCAGAAACCAGAACCATCCTCTTTCAAATTTTTCGGACAAAAATACGGTAGTAATACCAAAAAATGACGTTTGTAATATAATTGTAATTGCAAACGAACCGTTCATCTGACACGAAAATTGAAAACCTAATTAGTAGAGCGGAAAATTCTCTACTACTTGGCTCCATTATGTTTTTTTTTTCATATCTTGCATAGTTGCAGAGATATTTGCAATATTAACGGCGAATTGACGATGTCTTTCTGACTGTAACGTGTTCCCATTTCTTAGGTTGAACCGTTCAATCGATCAGCACCAAATTTTACACACTTAATTGTTGGCTTCCAGAGACCATAACCTCGCTTCTTCAAATATTTCGGACAAGAAAAAAAAGAGCCGTTTTTAATGTAATTTTAATTACAAATAAACCGTTCATCTGACGCGAAAATCGAATAAACGAATTTGTAGAGGATAAACTCTCTACATCTCAGCTCCCTTTTTTTTTTCATGTCTCGTATCGTTTGAGAGATATTTCCAAAATTAACGGAGTTTTGACACCCTTCATTGAATTACCGAAAACCAGCCGTACATTCCTCGCTCCTCGCCCAGAACTCTTTCTGGCATACACCATCTTGCGTTGCGTATTTGGTGATTTTCTTGTTGTAACTTACACGTTGTCATTTCAAAGCAATGGCGCACTGAACAATCAGCAAAACACGTCGTTCTTCGTAAGATAAATGATAATCCAGTGTCTACAAATGCAATATTAGCACCAGTTAACAACGGCCATCAATAGTATGAGATTAAAGATCGCAACATGTAACTGTTAATCATTCCACTTTCGGCGGGCGAACGGTACGGACGTGCGGTCGCAGTTCACCAGTGTTTGTGTTGTTTTGAAGACCTTGGAAGCACCGACAACGGGTGGTCTCAGTGTCGTTTACGTCGCCGGGGCTTGTAAGTACAGCTTATTGTTGATTTTGGTGGCGAGGCGGTGCATCCGCTTTCCGCTTGTTCACCATGTCGGATTCTCTCAGGAAAAACACGTTAAGATTCTCGTTTGACAAGAATACTCGTCATGTTCAGCCTACTGCTTTAGAAATACATGACTGGTTATACGAAACATTTCGTATTTCAGGAGATAATGCTGAATTTATTCAGCTTGACAGTGAAAAGTACTGTGTTTTTGTCAAGTTCTATAATTCGGTTTTGTGTGACCAGATTTTACTGCAAACTAAGGGACAGGTTCAGTTTCTCCACCGCGATGATTCTGTTAGTTTGGTTGATGTTAGCAATGCCAACTGTGAACTGAAGACTGTTAGAATTCTGAATCTTCCCCCGGAACTTGAGAATACTGACTTAGAACAGGTTCTTTCGAAGTATGGCCAGGTGAAACGCATCGAGTTTGAAAAATGGTCCAGCAGATATAAAATAATGGCATACGGTCCGTACAGATGTGTGTAAAATCTGACATCCCCTTCCACATTATGGTTTCGGGATACAAGGCTCATGTTATCTACTCTGGGCAGCAAGCAACATGTCATGTTTGTAACGAGCCGGGACATCTCCGTGAAAATTGTCCGCAGCGGACATTTGTTCTGAAGAACACCCTGCAAAAACGTTCCAGATTACAGTTACAGGATTTAACACCCACAGCCACTTTACGCGGAACCGTTACTGTTGCCGCAAAGGAAGATACCGAACCACCTCTTATAACCTTTGATGACTTCCTTCCGTTGCAGACAGGAAAAATAAATGCATCACTCGCTCCGAAGACAGGTGGCGAGAACGGTGCGAGTCGTACCAACGCTAACCCCGTAAGTTTATTGCAAGAAACCGGCATAAAAGTAAATGACACTGCACTTCTTCGAGAAGAATCCGTCGCTGAAATGAGCGTGGATGTTCATCTGCCTACCATTGAGCCTCAGAAAACCAAAAAACGACCCCTGGAACCGGAAACCGTGGACTCGGAAGAAGGCGACTACGGTGGTAATTCAATTCAAACACCGAGGAAACAGAATCCGGAAACGGTATTGCCCGTGATGCCTGTCACACTTAATATGGAACCGCCCCCAGATGTGCCCATGGAAGAAGCTACGGTATATCAGACGCCGGTAGCAGATGTACCTGTCCCCCTGAGTGACGTCACTAGTGCAAGTAAACAGCCGGCTACGGAGGCAGAGGCACAGCGGGCCACGGCGCAGCGTCAACAGCGCGCGGCCCCAGTAGCCGATGCAGAGCTCACACAAGGAGGCGGAGTGCAACACGCCTCGGCATCACGTGTTGCTCTCGCTGACCTTCCAGCCGAGGGCAGCGTTCGGGACCCCGAAAAAATTACCGGCAGTCAGAAATCTCTTAAACCACAAAGTACCACAAAATCTACACGCGTGAAACCAAAACCAAACATGAATGTGGCACGCAATAAAATGAGGAGTGAAGGCGTAAAAGATCAGAACGTAGACAACAGAACGCACGACCCACAAACTGAGACAACAGAACATGATCCTGGACCAAAGCACAATCCTCGTGACTAGGTGGTCTCAATAAATTACCCGCCACATGGACAATAGAAGGGTACTCACGTTTTTTACTCTAAATATTTGTGGGATAAGTAATGCTAAAAAGATTAAAATTTTAGAGAAATTTCTTAGAACTAATGATATTGATATTGCTTTTTTACAAGAAGTGGTATGTGAAGAGGTGGGTTCCTTTTCATCATACAACGCGTACAACAATGTTGGCTCGGCAGGGAGGGGTTGCTGTATTTTAACCAGGCACGGACTGGAGTTGCAGGACGTAGAAAAAGAACCTGGAGGACGTATAGTCAAAGGTGTTCTGAATGGGGTGACTGTTTTAAATCTTTACGCTCCCTCCGGAACGCATAATAGGGCTGCAAGGGCAACGTTTTTTTTACCGAAGATGTGCCATATTTTCTTCGGCAAGCGAAAGGTAACTTCATCATGGCAGGAGACTTCAATTGCATATTAAGGGCGATAGACTCTACAGGAGCAACACCATTTTGTGGTCCTCTGCAAAACCTGATTGACGCACTGAACTTGAAAGATGTGGTTGAGCGACTTGGCATCACGCGTCCACACTACACCTATGTTTCGACTGTCGCATCGTCCCGGATTGACAGAATCTACATTACAACGGGTATGACCGTGCAAGATTACGACGTTATCCCGGTGACCTTTTCCGATTATCACGGCGTGATTCTCCGAATAAAGGGTTTCCCTCGTCCTAAAATATTTGGCAGGGGATACTGGAAATTAAATTGCAACCTGCTCCACGAACCATGGGTAAAGATGGAGTTCAACGCCCGTTACACATCGTGGGTTCGCCGTAAACGCTTCTTCCGGAATTCCATTGAGTGGTGGGAGAATCTTGTAAAACCCGGTATTCGGAAACTATTTACCAATGCTGCCTACAGGATAAACGAAACCAGGAGGAAAAACATGGAGTACTATTATCTTATTGCCCGTGAACTGCAAAATAAAATCGACAATGGGGAAGATCGAGCAAGTGATTTGAAAAAAAATAAAAAATAAAATTTTAGAACTGCAGGAAAGAGAACTGGATGGGAAAATCATCACTTGCAAAGACCACGGGCATTTGCCAGACGAGAAGTGGAGTATTTATCATCTCGCAAGAGAAAGGAGAAGGTGCCAACAGAGATATGTAAGTTCCATACTGTCTGCAGATGGCTCTGAATATATTAACCGGGAAGGCGTTAAAGAACACTTCGAAAGTTTGTACCGACCACAACCATCTGATGCTCTACAACAGCCACACTGCTGCAAAACTGTGCGTCGCAATTAACCAACGAAAGTGTCACTATGCTGTTGGATCCGATATCTGAGGAAGAAATTGAGGATGTTATCAAAAGGTTGCCGAAACGTAAAAGACCAGGAGTAGACGGTATCCCCTATGAATTTTATAAATCCTTCTGGTCGGTTATCAAGGAAGAGTTTATGGAGGTGACGAGAGAGAAACAAAGGTATGGACGTCTCTATTCCGAAACTGAACCTGGAATTATTGTACTCGTTCCAGAGAAAACGGTGTCACATAGAATTACGGATTTTCGACCAATAACTTTGTTATGCGCCGACTCGAAAATCATCTCTCGTGTCATGGCGGCCAGACTAAAGCGCACACTTCCAGAGATCATAGGACCGGAACAGACCTGTAGCGTACCTAAGAAAAGGATTATAGATGGACTTTGTCTGTTAAGGAATACAACATTCTACGCATGGAAGAATCAGCAACAAACGGTTGGGCTTCTGAACATCGATTTCGAGAGAGCCTTTGATAACGTCAGTCACCAATACCTAAGGACAGTTCTACGGCATTTCCAATTTCCGCAGGCAACGATAGACTTACTGTTACCGACAAGATACCAAATGTTTGCCAAAGTTCAAATCAACGGGAACTTTACGGAAAAGTTCCCAATCCAACGTTCTGTTAGACAGGGTTGCCCTTTGGCTATGATTTTGTTCGTCATATCCTTGGAGCCACTAATCCGCACAGTTAGCACCTCCCTATCAGGGTTGCAGGTTGGTGCCCAACGGTTTACCTTGAATGCCTATGCTGATGATGTTACCATTATAATTACAGAACCCCAAGATACTGTAAAAGTGGCAGAAATACTAAACGACTATAAAAATGCAGCAGGGGCAACCATTAACCACAGGAAAACACATCTCCTGTGGCTCAATGAAGGTGCCCAACCCTTCGCACATACTTTCACTGAATCTGTTGAAATGGAAGTGCTAGGACTAAAACTCCGAAAGGATGTAAATGAGCTCCTTTTCAATAATTCTAAAAGCATAGTGGACAAAGTACGGGGAGCTCTTATTGCAAATAGTACGAGGCAACTGAACATCATACAGAGGATCGAAAGTGTAAATACACTGGATCTCTCTAAAATGTGGTATGTTGCACAAGTCATCCCTATCGACAGACAATGTATTGCACACATAAAGAAGTACATAGGTTGGTTTGTGTGGAAAGTTAAACTATTCCGGGTGGCCAGGGATCAGTTGACACAACCATTTGCTGAAGGAGGCTTATCTTTAACTGATTGTGAGGCAAAATGTTCAGCCCTGATTGTGAAAAATCTCATACATACCCTAAAATTACCGGCTAGTCAGTCAGATTTGCTAAAGGCTGGGTGGGGTATCGTAACAGGCAATACAGGTGACAGAAGGCTACCGGCAAATCTACTGCGTACGTTGCAGGCAGCAACATGTGTTTTAGAGAAATCTCCCAACGTAACGTTCTATACGACAAAGAAAATACTCGAGACCATTGGTGTAAAAGCTCCATATCCTGCAGCAATCCAAAAGAAACACAAAGACTTAAATTGGAAACATGTCTGGTCCAATTTTGCAGATAAATCGATATGTTCAACGTTGCGCTCATCAGCTTACATGTTTATAAATGATTTAATCCCGACTGCTGGCCGTCGCCGCAGAATAAAGCTCACCGGTCACCCGTATTGCCAGCACTGCGGATTGGTCGATACTGCCATCCACCGTGTAGTAGGCTGCTCCAAAATAGCGGATCTGTGGAAATGGATCAAGTTTAAATCGACAGGATTGCTGTCTCTGAGTGTCAACGACATCAACACGAAGAAACTGGTGTACATGGATGTAAAGGCTTTCCCAGTGTCCAAGACCAGAACTCTAACTTGGTTCATATATTCGTTCATCAACTACGCCCTTGCGGGAGGCGGATCTGTGAGCGACTTTCGACAATACATCCTCCGTGCAAGAAGAGAAATCCTCAACGATCCATGGAAAAGAGAAAAAAATTGCACCGTTCATCCACTTTTTGTAAGAAAACTTGTTTCACAAAATTATAACTATTTGTAAACACATTTAGTAAATAAAGTATTTGTTAAAAAAAATCGTAGCGCAGTGGGCAATGGTTTGGACTGTGGCGCTGAAGGCCAGTGGTTCGGAACCCGCCACTACCTAAATTTTGTTTTTCCTAAAAGTGTTACAGACACTCTTATTAATTAAGTTTTTATTATTTAGATTATTATTTTGGTTTGAAATATTTGCAAAAACTTATAAAACTACAAATCTAAAGTGGGTCGTAAGACACGTCAGTGCGATTTTTTTTGGTACCAAAACATCCGCCATTTACTTCAGCGATTTACACTCTGCGACTAAGGTATCCGACACTCACTTGTATCAGACGTCTGTGCGCGTGAATTTGTGAATTAATAAATGAATAAATAAATAAATTCAGTATGTCTGAGGTAATAAATTATTTCAGATTTACTCTTTCTTTAGACTCGATGAAATATAGAAGTCTACGGTGAGGTTCCGATGTACTACTATGGTCCCTAATATAATTCATTTGTAAACGAGATGGCACCAACAGCGGTTGTGATACATTCTGACTAGTGTACCATACTAAAATGTTCATGAATCCTAAAGTATTTGTAAATGCACCTCTTCCAATGATGCCAAGCCTATTTCCTGCCCCTCCCCAGGCAGCTTTTATTGTTTCAGTCTCGAGTGTCATCTACCATTCAAGTTTGTAAACTTCCATACATCTTCCAGCCCCCCCCCCACCTCAAATTTTCCACTATTAATTACTAACAAAAATGTTATATATATTTTGCATCCTGAAACTCTATCAGGAAAAAGAAAAGTACCCATCATTATCAGTTTACTGTTGATTTTATTTCACATATACATTTGTTTTTATAAGTCACATGTAAACCTGGAATGCACTTTATTGTACTTAGATGTACTATTTTATCAATGTAATTACTGATCCATTATCATCATTTACTTCATTCGTGAATCTCGTAATCAAACAACATAAATTGTGGCGCATGAATAGGTATTATTTCAACAAAAAGTTTAGACTTTGCGGCGGAACGACCTCTTCGTACGGCGAAACGTGTGCTAAAACCTTATCTTCAAATGCACTCGTATGATTTGGGTTGAATGTAGCCGTGTCAGACTTCGTCATCCTTGAGGTGTCCACTCGCCCATAAAAATTTATATAAAATAAAAAAAAAATATGTTCATGTAAAATCTTTATACGTTGCAATATTTCAAAATCAGAGTCTTGCGCCGAGGGAAGAAGTCTTTAACAGTCACTCTTGTAAAAAATATTTCTAAGTTCTCTCATAAATAAGGCGGTCAAAAGAAATTCTTCAGTTTGTGGTCGTTGCTATAGTCACAGATATAAAAAAAATATATCTTCAATGATTATCGATCGATGTGTATGATCGATTAATCAAAGTTCTAAAAGAAACATTTATCGAAGTCTTCTTGACGTAACTTTTCCACCAATAAAAATTCATAAAAAAATCTTCCTTCAGATTGAAGAATATTTAAATTAAATATTCTCCTCGTTTCATTAATATATTATTTATCGTAAAATAATTCTTCATAAATGATGTACTCTGACACTTTCGTCAAGTTTAAGCACGATAACATTTATTGCTTTCTATGACATTACATATGTAGTCATTGACAGTCAAAAGGGAACTGACTTTTAAAATTTGTTGTTTTAACATAAAACTTCGATAATAATGTCAACTCTTGCGACGACAACAGCAGAGATCAACATCTTCTTGCCTCGTGGCCGTCGACCCGCGACTTGATGTGGCCGAATATTTGCTCCTTGGAATCGGCGTCGAAGATGTTGCCCTCGTACGTTGAATCGCCCCACAGCACATGAAACATAAAAAAACATATAAAAACTTATTTAAGAATTATATAACATTAAACATTTACATAAAAATCATTTAAGAACACAAATATAAGCAAGTTATCCTGCACAAACTGAGCTGACATGAGATATGTAGCAGAGACAATAATCCGTCCCACTACAACTTCTAATATATTAATTTTCCTTTCATTTAAACCTCATTGTGACATACAGACTAATCATTATGGTATAAATAACTGCCACAATTATATGAATGGATCTGACCCACTTCCTCCGTTCTACTTGCACGCCATCATAGATTCATATCATTTAGATTTGTAATATTATACTCCAAGAGCCTATCAATTAGTAAATGAAGCCCCCCTTTCATTATTATCATACATTCAGTTTAAATATATATGATACTTATCTGCCAGAAATAATTGTCCATGCTACATTAGTTTTATATCTAGCTGCTATATGGTGATAGGCATCACGTTACAATAATTTTGTAAATGTAAACTTAAGTAACACTTACTCTTCAATAATTGCCCCCATGTACAGATGTAAACTTTTCCATTTTACATTGGTAAGTCACGGAAGTTTTACAGTAATCCACAAGTTGTAATTGTAATTTGATGAAAGATTTTTTAAATATTATGTTGTCTTCACCAAAAAGTGAAAAGTTATGATGGGCCTCCCACTCCTTAAACCACTTCCTTGGAGCCCCCCCCCCAGCTCTACCACATAAATAGTTATTGGAACCAATTGTATTTAGGCTTATTTATCTTAATTTTCCATCTTAATCTTGTATATATCCTACATCCTGACCAACCCCGAGGGATTGGTTCTATTTGGCACATTTGTACAGTAGTGGCGTAATTTGCGACAATGAAATGTCATGTTTATTTATTATTTAGACAATATTTTGTATTTTAGAATATTTATTGCTTCACAACATAGATATATTCCTATCGCCATGATTGTATTGTGATAGCATGACTTACAACTTTGTAACCTGCAGGTAACCTAAACATAATAACAGCACTGTACTCATCCCCCAAAGATAATCCATCTATCCAGCAATATATTCCCAGACATAGCACTCCAAATAAGAATATGGTGGCATATCTATGCAATTCTCTTTGTGATAATTTAAATCAAGATGTGGGGACAAATGTGTTACCCATTTTATATTTCTGACATGGAATCAACTCCGAATGTATTTATTGCTTTTATTATGGCCACAACATAAGAAAACCTGTCTGACAAATTTTATGTAATTAATTATCCCACTTGTAATGTACCTTATATCTGTATTTCATATTACTTTATATTAATTCTAGCAATGTTTTAAAAGATATGCATAGCACTTGACAATAGTAACGCCTTACTTCAGTTGACGGTGTGCCGTTTGACAGCTCTTCTCGCGCCTATAAATTGTGGATGTTTTGTTGTTCAGCACAATATAATGTATCTTATAATGATATTCTTAGACTATGTTATTTGCAGTGTAACTCATTCAGTATTGTTTGTATTGAAACGAGTTATCATACTGTAATGCTGAAAAGTTTGATTAATGTGTTTCCTTGAACGCGAGGTTTTGCAAACATTGATCATTCGGTACACAGCTTTTCTTGTTGAGTGCGTAAATATATACTGACAACAATCGTACTCTTAGTCGGAACTGTGGCTATATTTTTCGAAATAATTTCTGCAGAACTGAATGAAACTGATTTACTGACTGTAACTTAAAGGCATTATGTATTTAGAAATGTCAAGAAGGAGATATGTAAAGTTGTTTGACGATTGCAAAAACGCAAGTGAAGATGACAATAGAAATCTAGAGCTCCCAAGAATTTCTTTTGAAAGTGAGTGCTTACAGAATCAAACAAATTTTTACATTCTGCATGTTTTGTGTTGTGATAGTCATGTTCAGGCACTAACTTTTCGTAGTATCAACTTGGCATATTTTTTGGGTACCTAAATAGTATTTTCCCACAATAAGAAATGTAGGACAGTGTAGATTTTATTTGGTAGCTGTAGAGTGGAGCCTCGTTTATTCGAAGTGAACAAGACGGTGACCACCTTGAACTATCGAAATTTATGTGCTAAAGAGCAGTAAAGAACGTTGACATGAATACATGAGTAAAAATATATGAACTTTGTTTAGACAAAGTGAATAGACATTTACATTGGCAGCGTAAAGTTTTTAAAGTATTTTATCTATTTACTTCGCAATATAATGGTGCTGTGCCTATTTCGGCGAAGACAAAATGTACTCGCAGTTTTTGTTTTGTTTGATGACGCTCAGATTTATGAGAAGCTCGTAATTCCGAGACTCGAAATATCGAGACTCCACTGTAACGAGTCCAGTTTACTTCTTCTCTTACTTTAATTTTTTAGATAGAAAATATTTCAATGACGAGAATAGAATCAAATTTTTAATTACTTTAATAAAAGTACCGTAGATGAGTCTAAACATGTTCACCTCCCTTATCTAAGGACTCCTGGTTAGGCTTACACAAAGTCAAGAATGCTTAATAAAGGGAGCGGATCTTGCAAAATGTGGAAAACTAGTGATTTGTGGTGTAACGTAGATTTTACCTGAAAATTTAACTTAATCACGCAAGTTTCGGTTACTGTTTCGGTTTTGGCCGAAAATAGAAGAGGAGCCTAACATTCGGTTACGGTTTTGGTTTCAACCAAAAATAGAGTAGGAAGCGAACATTCGGTTATGGTTTCGGTTTCGGCCGAAAATAGATGAGCCGAATATTCGGTTACGATTTCGGTTTCGGCCGAAAATAGAATAGGAGCCGAACATTCGGTTACGGTTGCGGTTTCGGCCAAAAATAGAAGAGGAGCCGAACATTCGGTTACGTTTTCGATTTCGGCCGAAAATAGAAAAGGAAACAAACATTCGGTTACGGTTTCGGTGGAAAATAGAAGAGGAGCCGAACATTCGAAAATAGAAGAGGAGCCGAACATTCGGTTATGGTTTCGGTTTCGGCTGAAAATAGAAGAGAAGCCGAACATTCGGTTACGGTTTCGGTTTCGGCCGAAAATAGAAGAGATGCCGAATATTCGGTTACGATTTCGGTTTCGGCTGAAAATAGAAGAGGAGCCGAACAATCGGTAACGATTTCGGTTTCTGCCGAAAATAGGAGAGGACCGGAACATTCGGTTACGGTTTCGTTTTCGGCGGAAAACAGAAGAGGAGCCAAACATTCGGTTACGGTTTCGGTTACGGCCGAAAATAGAAGAGGAGCCTAATATTCGATTACGGTTTCGGTTTAGGCCGAGAATAGAAGAGGAGCCGAATTATCGGTTACGGTTTCGGTTTTGACTGAGAATAGAAGAGGAGCAGAATACTCGATTACGGTTTCGTTTTCCGCCGAAAATAGGAGAGGAGCCGAACATTCGGTTACAGTTTCGGTTTCGGCCGAAAATAGGAGCCGGTCATTCGGTTCTGGTTCCGGTTTCGGCCGAAAATATAAGAGGGCCAGAACACTCGGTTAGGGTTTCGGTTTCGGTCGAAAATAGAAGATGATCCGAACATTCGGTCACGGTTTCGGTTTCGGCTGAAAGTAGAAGAGCCAGACATTCGGTTACGGTTTGGCCGAAAATAGAAGAGGAACCGAACATTCAGTTACGGTTTCGGCCGAAAATAAAAGAGGAGCCGAACATTCGGTTTCGGATTCAGCCGAAAATAGAAGAGGAGCCGAACATTCGGTTACGATACGGTTTCGGCCGAAAACAGAAGGGGAGCTGAACATTCGGTTACTGTTTCGGCCGAAAATAGAATATGGGAGAGGAGACGAGCATTCCATTACGCTTTCGGCCGAAAATGGAAGAAGAGCCGAACATTCGGTTACGGTTTCGGTTTCGGCCACAAATCATGGTTTGGTCGGACTCTAACAAGAATCTACTTTGAATGATGGTGGTCGTGAACATTCCTTCACTCAGAGGGAGAGAGAGAGATAGAGAGAGATAAACAGAGGTGCAATTAAGAAGACGATGTATCTCTGGCGTAACTGCGGTGTCGGCGTTTCAGTGAGGCGGCTGGGAGATGCTGAGCGCAGCTAGCTGTGCGCCGCCCCACCGGCTGGCGCTGGGAGGTGGCGGGCTATTCGTCAGCCGTCGGCGGCAGGAAGCGATGTTTAACGAGCCCAGAATCGAGTTAATTATTTCGCCATCCGGGTGCTAATTGGACGAGGATTGAAACTGCAAGCGCTACAATCGGCTGGCGGCCATTGCTCGTCGCACTTTGTTGCTCAGGGAAAATCGCAGCAAGGTACGCGTGCATCTGGCGTAGACAGTTTAATGGCGCTTACAAATACCGATAGCCTGCACCTCGAAATGCTCTCCCGGATTGCATGAAAACACTTCACCGGGGATTGCAAATATTGTTCTTTCGTACCAGTGCTGTTAGCCTATTATTAAAGTACCGCAGGATATCTAAATGTAATCTTAACGAAACGATGTTATGGACTGGTCCTTTGGTCTGTTGTTATTGACTCTGCACGTGTTTACATGTACATGCGGGAGGCAAAGACCGGGTCATGACTTTAGAAAGCATACAACACACATTACGCTTACTAGATTCCTACCATAAGTTTCTATTCCAAGTAGTATGGCATCTAAAGCAGTAATTTACGCACTCAGTAACTTGTGGTATTACATAACTCGTAAAGCAGATGTTTTTCAACAATTTCGAATATGTGACCGACCCCCTTCCAAGAGAACATCTTCTGGCGACCCTATTTTATCTCAAAGGAAACACATTCAATCTTATTCCTTTAGCTTCATATTTCTAATAAATTGTTGGACGTAGATTATTATTGTGTATTTTACTGTTCATACATGATTTCACCACTCTCATGAACCACAGACAATACCGAGGTGGGGTGGCTTACGTACCTGAACGATACAGATAGCCGTACCGTAGGTGCAACCACAGCGGAGGGGTATCTGTGGAGAGGCCAGACAAACGTGTGGTTCCTGAAGAGGGGCAGCAGCCTTTTCAGTAGTTACAGGGGCAACAGTCTGGATGATTGACTGAGCTGGCCTTGTAACATCAGATAATGTGGCTTTGCAAAATGTTCAAATGTTTGTAAAGTCTATGGGACTTAACTACGGGGTCATCAGTCCCTAAACTTACAAACTACTTATGAACTAACTAATACTAAGGACATCACAAATATCCATGCCCGAGGGGGGATTCGAACCCCCGACCGTAGTGGCCGTGCAGACCGTGACTGTAGCGCCTCAGTCTCCTCGGCCACCGCGGCCGGCTGTGGCTTTGCCACACAGTTAATGCGAACGGCTGAAAGCAAGGGGAAACTACTGCCGTTATTTTTCCCGAGGACATGCAGCTCTACTGTATGAACATATGATGATGGCATCCTCCCGGGTAAAATATTTCGGAGGTAAAACAGTCCCCCACTCGAATCTCCGGGCGGGGACTACTCAGGAGGATGTCATCAGGAAAGACAATGCTGGCATTCTACGGATCGGAGCATTGAATGTTAGATCCCTTAACCGGGTAAGAAAATTTAAAAAGGGAAATGGATAAGTTGAAGTTAATATAGTGGGGATTAGTGAAGTTCGGTAGCCGGATAAACAGGATTTCTGGTCAGGCGAGTACAGGATTATAAATACAAAATCAATTGGGGGTATCACAGGAGTAGGATTGATAATGAATAAAAAAACAGGAATGCGGGAACACTACTATGACCAGCACAGTGATCGCATTATCATTGTCAAGATAGATACGAAGCCAACACCGACAGGTTTATATGCCAGCTAGATCTGTCGATGATGAGGAAATCGAAGAAATATATGAGAAGCTAAAGGGAGACATTTAAGGGAGAGGAAAACTTAATTGTTATGGGAGACTGGAATTCGGTAGTAGGACAAGGAAGGGAAGGGAAGATAGTAGGTGAATATGGTCTGTGCAAAAGGAATGAAAGAGGAAGCCGCCTGGTAGAATTTTGCACAGAACATAATTTAGTTATAACAAACACCTGGTTCAAGAATCACAAAAGAAGATTGCATACGTGGAAGAGACCAGGAGACACCGGGAGATACGAGATAGATTTTATAATGGTAAGACATAGATTTCGGAACCAGGTTTTACAGTGTAAGACGTACCCAGGGGCAGATATAGACTCTGACCATAACTTGTTGGTTATGAACTGTAGGCTGAAACTGAAGAAAATATAAAAAGCTAGGAAAATAAGGAGATGTGACCTCGATAAACTGAAGGAACCTGAAGTTCTTAAGAATTTCAGAGGGAGCTTTAGGCAAAAATTGACAGAAAGGGGGGAAATAAAACAGTAGAGGAGGAATGGGTACAATTGAGAGTTGAAATAGTGAAGGTAGCAGAGGACAAAATAGGTAGGAAGGCAAGACCTACAAAAAATCCTTGGATATCACAGGAGATACTAAATTTAATCGATGAAAGGAAATATATATATATATATATATGCAGTAAATGAAACAGGCGAAATGGAGTACAGACGACTAAGAAATGAGATTGACAGGAAGTGCAAAATGGCTAAGCAGGAGTGGCTAGAAGGCAAATGCAAGGATGTAGAAGAATTTATAAATAGGGGAAAAATAGATATAGAAGGGAAAGCTGAAAGGTGGAAAGAGTATATAGAGGGGCTCTACAAAGGAAATGAACTTCGAGACAATATTGTAGGAAGGGAAGAGTATGTAGATGGAGATAAAATAGGAGATACTGTACTGAGAGAAGAATTTGACAGAGCCCTGAATGTATTGAGAGTACAAACAGAAATGAAAAGAAGCAGGTAACATTAAGATTAGATGGTGCATTAGTAAACGATGGGTGTAGTGTGACAAATCTTTTTAACAAGTACATATATGGGATGGTCAGGGTCATTAAATAGTGCATTACATATCTGAAACTGTAGGTACATAAATATGTCAGTCACTTCACGACAAGAACTACCTTTCATTATAAATGTTCTCTAGTGGTTACGATAAATATCAGCAAAATTAATTAAAGCATGTTCTTGTAAGTTTAGTACAATTTTCAGTTATTTGAGTAATCTGTCTAATATAACCGGGACACTTCCTTATTGGCTAAGAGATGCATATATTGGACCACTATTCAAGAAAGGATATCAAGAGATACCATCAAACAAGACACAAACATTTTAGAAAAGTTAATGTACAGACGGCTTCTGAAACACATGACCACAAATAGCATATTATGCAGATCACAGTCTAGATTTCTGAAGGTTTTCAATATCGAGAACGATAGTTACATCTAAAATGAGAATGTACTAAATTCATTGGATAATGAATTACAGAGAGCAGATCGTTTCTATGATTTGTCGAAGGCATTCCAATATGTTACCACAACATCCTGTATAAGTAAGCTATAATTCTATGGTGTCACAGTCAGTAGTGCAAAGTGGTTCAAGTCATACCATGGAACATGACACAAAGGGCATCAATGGGAGGGATTAGGGAATTAAGCCATGAGTTTCATAAGATTGGGAAAAAATTACATATGGTTTTGTATCATTTCCTCTTCTTTATCTGCCAATCTACTTCCCAATTGTCCTCTACATATACATAAGAGGCGCGTCCAGTAAGTAAGTTCCGTTCGGTTATATAAAACGAACGGGTACAGATACAGAAAAAATATTGATTGTATAAAAATCTACAACTGTGAAACTACTTTTCTACATAGCTTTCGAAATTTTGTAGGCAATTGTCATAGCATGGCACAAGGTTTTGTGTGCCTTTTTCATAGAATGTTGCCGCCTGTGTATTCAAGCATGTGGTAACATGTTCTTTCAGCTCGTCATCATCGTTGAAGTGTTGTCCACCAAGCACAGATTTTAGGTTTAAGAAGAGGATTACTGTAAAAAGATTTTTTTCACGATAATGCTTGACCTCATACACCGAATGAGACCAAACAATTCTTACGGAAATTTCAATAGGACCTGTTTGATCATCCTCCATACAGCTCGGACCTCTCTCCTAGCGACTTTCATCTCTTCTTACACCTAAATACACAGGCAGCAACCTTCTGTGAAGGATGCATGCAAAAATTTGTGGCACGCTATGACAAGTGGCTACAAAATTTCAGCAGTTATGTGGCAAAGTAGTTTAAGAGTTGTAAAATTTTGTGCAATAAAAGTTTCTTCTGTATCTGTATAAAATTTCATTTTATTACCAAACGGAACTTACTTTCTGGACGCGCTTCGTAGTTTTGGGCGAGTCGAAGGTTTATATTGTTGGCGTGTGGAAGAAGGGCCCACAAAAATAAATAAAAGTGAAACTGTAAAGCAAATTAATTGATACTCGTTTTTGGTCTCTTTTTTGTCATTGCTCTGCTTCTTCTTCTTTTATTCTTGGCCTAGCGTTGTGAGTTCTGCTAGAGCTAAAACTTTTAGCAGGAACTCTATCTACTGCAGATACTTTTATTGGAATAATAAACTTCTCTTTACGGTCTTAAAAATTTGATTTTCTATACGAAGTTTGCTTTTCACAAACATGTACGGCTACAAGTCGTTACAGAAACGTCTGTCACTCTCCACATACAAGCAGTGTCAGTAGTGGCAAACTTTGTCTTCCACTCCTCTTTCACCTCTCAATACAAATGAGTGCTTATTTTATTAACAATTTTTCAAAATTGTTGATCATAGAAAAATACTTACAAATAAAGTTTATAACTTCAATATTTTGTTTTCTTATTTCAATTCGTTGTGTGTTGTCTTGTGTGGTCGTAAATACATTTTGGAATTTGTTGTTGACACGTGTTTATTTTGACTTGGATAAATGGCGGCATCTTGTTATCAACAGAAAGATAATATTTTGACACTTTGTGTGACGGTTCAGTTGAGTGTAGTTTGGTGCAGCTATTTCGTTTGTTTGAGATCAACATTTACCTGGCTTTGAAAACTATTCTTATATTTATTTATTTGGTAATTACTCATGTGATTAGCTTTAATTGCACCTGTGAGAACGATATTTGTTGTCAGTGCACCTTAATGATTCTAGTGAGATAACAGATTTTGTTGGCCTATTTTTATTTATAATATTTGATTATTTGCATAATATGCCAATGGCGATTGGCTCATTAAATACTACTAAAATTTAATAAACAGGTTTGTGGTGAATGTGTATAGTAAGTAAATGGGTTTCAGAATACTATTTTATATTACGTTATTTATGTTTACTTAAACGTTTTTGAGTTTTAGTGAATATATCATAAAACAGCTGATTAGAACGTTTTACATATGTACTAATATCACTTTATACCAATGGTATAGCTTTTTGGGACAGAAATGTATTAAGATTTGGGTCTGAACTATCGTGTAGAAATATAGGGTATGCATATATAGAAATGTTACGGTGTCCACAAGGATCCATCTAAGGGCCATTGCATTTTCTTGAGTACATTTATGACCTATGATTAGCTACACTACCAGAAGCAGAGTTCGTTTTGTTTGCAGATGATACAAATACTGCAAAAGATAAGTTTTTTTGTCTGCTAATGATATTTTCATGGATATTAATGAATGGTTTTAAACCAACTCATTGACATTCAACTTTGAAAAGACTCACTACATGCTGTTCAGAACGTGTAAGAGGATTCTATTTAGCATAATCATCAAGTATTAAGAGGAACAGAACGAAGAGGTCGACAGTATTAAATTCCTGGGTTACAACTTGAGATTAAATTCAGCTGGGGAGGAGTACACCACAGACTTGCAGAAATGCTTTAACAAATCTGTATTTGCAGTAAAGACGTAGGCGACATAAAAATAAAAAGGTGGCATACTTTGATTACTTTCATTCAATAACTTCATATGATAACGTTGAGGGGTAGCTCTTCAAGTCAAACAAAACTTCTCAGAGTCGAAAAGCGTGTCCTATTATTTGTTGAGTAAGTTCACAGACATACTCTGTAGTAGCCTCTTTGAAGAACTGGGCTATACTAACCCCTGCCTCTCAGTATGTTTATTCATTGATCAAATTTCTCGTAAATCATACATACCTTTTCGTAGCGAATAGTTCAATACATACATACAGTACTAGGAAAAGAAACGATGTACAAAGGACTTAGAAGCACTTACTTTAGTTCAAAAAGGGGTACGGTACTCAGAACATTTTCAATAATCTGCCAGCAACAATAAAAAATTGTAGTTAAAAGTAGTAGTAACTTTAGAAGGGGCCTGAATGTCTTACTAGTGGCCAACTAGTTCTGGCCCACTGACGAAATTTGGAATAGAACCAAATGGTGTATTGTATGTATTCATGCTATTAATTCATTATTTTAGAAAAATGAGGGCATGGAAACAAAAAATATGCAGATTTCAAATGGAATGTGTGGTCGGTAAGGACGTGTTGCGTCGGTAGAGAGCACGCCAGGAATCACCTTGACTCTGTCGTCTGCTTGCAGTGATGGGATCAGTTCGATGGCCACCCCATTCCCTTAACCTGAGTGGATTTTTGTGCGGTCATATTGAAAACCTGATGTCTTAGAGTCCCATCACATCTGAAGAAGGTCTAGTTGCCCGCTCGCGTTTCTGTTGTTGCTGGACATGTGGTCGATATGCACGACGTCTTTTCTAATGTAGGCCGATCCACGCAACGTCACTGTGAATCCTGTATCGCTGTCGGATTAGCCGAGCGCACTGGGGTGCTGTCCTGCGGTGCGCGTGGCCATCCGCCATCGGGAGTTGAAGTGCCCACTCGAGCATGGATGTTTGTGTTGTCCTTAGGTTAGTTTACGTTAGTTTAAGTAGTTTGTAAGCTACGGACTAATAACACAGCAGTTGAGTCCGATTTACAAACATTTGAACATTTGAACCTGTTGTAAACTATCAATAAATAATGTTCTTGTCTTCACTTCTTTTTTTCAGTTTCCATTCTTTCATACTTCTGAAGCGTTAGAGCTGTAATATGTCATTACTGCCCGCAGACTTTTATGCACGGACGCTGACCAATACAAGAGTTGGACAAGTTTTCGCTAAACTACCGAGAAACTATTTAACTGATTTTAATGGTATTTTGTACAAATTCTGTACATTTTTATTTTTAAAATAAATGTTACGGTGCCCTATAGGCGACAGTTGACCAATCTAGGGACAGAACGCGGAACATAAACGACAGACGGTGCCATGTTATGATTTCAAGCCTTCCTTTGATGCTAAAATTTTTTTCGTGTTACACGTTTTTCCCAATTCACATAAAATATTTATGAAATACGATTAATTGTGGTGTATGTAATTTTCGGTAAAATGCTCCGGAAACCCCTTACCTCGACAATGACTGTTACAATGAAGGCAGTCGCGGTGAAGTTGCAAGGAGCCTAGCTGTGGAGGGCGCCGCTGGTTGCCGTGGGAGGTTCGAGTCCTCACTCTGGCTCGGGTGTCCTTGTTGTCCTTAGAATAAACTAGTTTAAGCGGTTTGTAAACCTTGGGACTGATGACCACAGTAGTTGATTTACAAACATTGATTTACAAACATTTGAATTTGAACAAGAAAGACAAAATGTAAAATGTGTTGAAAGAAGTGTGTGTGTGTGTGTGTGTGTGAGTGACATAACTCCTAAAGTTCAGGCTCGATTTAGATGAAACTGTATGTGTGTGTTTGAATTGTCCCGGGATTGTTTAGAACAACAATTGGATCACGGTTGCTGATACTGAAATGTCGAAATAATTGAAGTTGTTGGAGTTTGTAATATAATAATAGATTTTTAAGCCCCGCATACTGTACTACATGGAACTATATGAAGGAGATGTCACTACTAATGAGGGGAATATGCGGGAAGAAGAGAACAGTGTGAATATCGACATGATAGGGCCACCTATATCCAAAGAGGAATTCAACAGTGCCTTGAATGGTCTAAGTAACGGCAAAGCGACAGGCACAGATAACATTCCAGCGGAAATATTGAAGTTAATTGGAGAATCAACAAAAGAGTAGTCATATAAACGTTTTACAGAGTACTATGAAGATAGAAAAGAACCATCGACAGATTTGCTTAACATCAAAACAATAATAATCCCAAAAAAGGAAATGCTCTGGACTGTGAGAAGAATGGAACTATTTCCTTACTATCCCACACTTGGGGGGCGAAGTTGTTCTCGTCTGGAAGCAATCCTCAAAGCTCCATGTGCCCCCTGGGTGGTTCTAAACGGACAACAATCTTTGGTAGCTGGTCCTGTCACCACGGTGATCTCCCAGCTATGTCAGCTACCAAGACAATCCAGAATGGCTCTTGTCAGGGCCAACAAAATTGTCAACAAAACGATCTGAACAGAGCAATAGGTCCAGTCCTAAACGTGTGCCATTTGAATATTGAGGGGATAAGTAGTCAAAATGTGACTTCCTCAGTAAAAATCTGCTGAGTAACAATATTGACGTCCTTGCTCTACAAGAAACCCATGCATAAGGTCTTAAAAGTTGTTCAAGAAGCAATATCCATGGCTACAGACTTGTGGGAGAGATAGGCCATAGAACATATGGCGTGGCTACATATGCTAGACAGGACTTGGATGATGTATCTATAATTCATGAAAGCTGTGACGATGACATATTTGTTTTGGCAGTGAAAGTGTCTGGAACTACCATAGTTAATGTCTACAAGCCTCCCAACATCCAGTGGCAAGATACGGTTCTCCCAGTTTTCGAACACCCTTCCCTATATGTCGGCGATTTCAACAGCCACAGTAGCCATTGTGGGTACTCGTCTGATAATGAAAATGGAATAGCCTTAGCTGAATGGGCTGAAAATAATAACCTTTCCTTGGTTTTTGACGCAAAAGGCTCCAGCACATTTTTCACAGCCCGCTGGAAGCGTGGATATTCACCTGATCTGTGTTTTTGTTCCTGTGATCAGACATTAAGATCTCTATCAGTTACTAGAAAGGTACCTGGCACATTCCCACGGTCGCAGCACAGGCCAGTGCTGATATCAGTCGGGATTAAGATTCCCCTAATAAGATCTTTTCCGAGACCCAGGTGGAATTTTAATAAAGCAGACTGGGAGGCATTTACTTCCAAACTAGAGGACAACATTAGATTCATTCCTCCTACAATAGAAAATTATGACAGATTCGCTGGACTCCTTAAAGCTACAGCTAAAGCCTGTATACCTCGAGGCTACAGAAAGATATATTCCGGGATGGAGCCAAAAGTGTGAAGACCTGTATAACGAATTTATCAGCACTGAAGATTCAAACACTGCCGACATCCTACTGAACTCCCTTGATAATGCCAGAAGAGAGAAATGGGTGAAAAAAGTTCAGAGTTTAGATTTCACTCACAGCAGCAGAAAGGCTTGGTCACTTCTCAGGAAATTGTCTACCAGTGTATCCGAGAAAAAGCTACCTCCCACACACCCTGATCCTCCCGACATAGCCAAACGAATCGTAGCACTATCCAAGTCAAAACGGCAACAGTCTGACAGATTTATATCCTATAAACTAAATGAAATTAAGAAATGCCAGCAGGCTCCCCTGGAAGTATCAAAACCTTTTTGCTTAGACGAACTGCATTTGGCTATCTCTGATGTGAAGACTGGGAAAGCTGCCGGTGTAGATGATATTTTCCCAGAATTTATTAAACATGCTGGACTCAAGACCCGATTGTGGCTTCTAAATTTAATCAATAACATTCTTAAAGACAGCTCTCTACCAAAAGCTTTTAAGAGATCTAAAGTAATAGCTGTTTTGAAGCCTGGTAAACCAGCCGAACGTGCAGATAGCTACCGCCCAATTGCACTTCTCAGTGTATGTTACAAGCTGCTCGAGAGACTCATCTACAATCGTATTGTTCCCATTCTCACTGCTAGTATCCCTGTTGAACAAGCTGGTTTCAAACAAGGCCGTAATTGCTGTGACCAGGTCCTAGCACTGACATCTTTCATTGAGACTGGTTTCGAAAAGAAGTGTACCACTTCCGTTGCTTTTCTGGATCTCTCGGCAGCTTATGATACCGTGTGGAAGAAGGGCCTCCTAGTGAAGCTTTACAATCTCATTCCTTGTGCTATTTTATTGCGACTTGTGAACTCAATGCTAAGTGGCCGTCTGATCAAGATCTATCTCGGCAACACAGAAAGTGGGTTTAGACAGCTTCACGATGGCCTCCCCCAGGGTTCGGTTCTTGCTCCCATTCTTTTTAATGTTTACACCGCTGATATTCCAGCTACGCAATCTAGAAAATTCATTTATGCCGATGATATTGCCATAGCGTCACAACACAGAGACATCCATGTGACGGAAACTACTTTAACATCTGACCTAACTCTCCTCAGAAATTACTTCGCAATGTGGAAACTAAAGCCAAACCCAAATAAAACGGAAGTAGCTTGTTTCCATCTCAATAATAGGATGGCCGACTATAAACTTAAGATCTCGTTTGATGGTGTTCAACTTGAACATAATGAACATCCAAAATACCTGGGAGTCATCTTGGATAGATCTCTTACTTTTAAGTACCACCTTCATAAAACAGCAGACAAAGTTAAAACTAGAAATAACATATTGCAGCACTTAGCAGGATCATCTTGGGGAGCCAGTGCTAAGGTTTTGCGTACAACAGCTCTGTCCCTAGTTTACTCTGCAGCTGAATACTGTTCTCCTGTCTGGCTCAACAGTGCTCATGTGAGAGACATTGATGTACAATTAAATAGAGCAATGAGATTGATCAGTGTCACTCTGATGGCTACACCACTTCAATGGCTCCCAATATTATGCAACATCGTTCCCCCAGACCTAAGACGGAAGGAAGCCTTAATGAGAGAGTATTATAAGATCTTATCCACTCCTGAGCTTCCTATCCTGCAAGACCTTCCACCACCGGTAAGCCGGCTGAAATCACGTAAACCACCTCTTAAAACAGCTGTGCAACTACATGAGAGTGGCTTCTCGCCTAAATCAAACAGAGCAAGAATTTGGGATTCATTTAATGGAAAAAACAGCATCTGGATAGACGATCCCTCTAAGCAGCTCCAAGGAATTGACCTTCCCAGGAGAGAATGGTCTTTGATCAACCGTTTCCGAACTGGTGTTGGTCGCTGTAACTATTTGGAAATTCAAATGGGGACAGACAGACGACCAGTTATGTGACTGTGGAGGAGACATACAAACGATGACCCACATAATTACTAATTGCCCATTACGATCATTCTCAGGAGGGATGACCGAACTCCATATAGTCAGTCAGGAAGCTGTCCAGTGGTTAAAGGAGTTGGACTTGGCTCTGTGACAGAGATATGTTTTATCTTATTAATTAGACACTAGTATATCTTACTAAAGTATTATATGTAGCTGACATTATACCATACGATATATATATATATATATATATATATATATAAAATAATGTTAAGCATAATAAAAAAGAAAATTGAGGCAAATCTAGAATAAACCAATTTGGTTTCATATCTGGAAGAGGAACTACAGACGCATTACTATATATATATATATATATATATATATATATATATATATATATATATATAAAATAATGTTAAGCATAATAAAAAAGAAAATTGAGGCAAATCTAGAATAAACCAATTTGGTTTCATATCTGGAAGAGGAACTACAGACGCATTACTAGCTCTGAAAATTTTATTAGAAAGACGAATTGGAGTTAATAAAAAACATTCTTGACCTTTATAGATTTACAAAAAGGATTTGACATAGTTAATTGGAAATTATTATTCCGAACAATGAAGGAAATAAATCTTGATTGGAGGGACAGGAGATTAATCTGGAACCTGCGTAAAAGACAGGAAGCAGAGATAGAAGTGAATGTTGTAAAGAAGAAGAAAGCAAACATAAGGAGGGAGGTAAGACAGGTTAGTTCAACTTATTTATTAAAAAAAGCCGTTGAGAAGTTGAAAGGAACAACGAAAGGAATTAAAATTAACGAAGAACGAATACACTTTATTCGTTTTGCAGATGATATAGTAGTACCTGCTGACCTAATGAAGCAATTGGAGTTTATATTGCTAAAATATGGCAAAATCCTAACAGAATTTAATCTGAAAATGAATAAGAAGGAAACAAAAACTATGGTAGTAGGGAAAACAAAAGAAATTGGTAAAGTTAATATTAAACTAGAAGATGATGTTCTAGAGCAGGATGAGAACTTCTGTTATTTGGGGAACACAATCACTGACGACAATAAATGTATCACAGATATAAAGAGAAGAATAGCCTTGGCAAAGTAAGCTTTTCATAATAAAGGGAATTTGCTAACAGACTATCATATAAGCCTAGAGAATAGGAAAAAGTTTGCCAAAACTTTTGTCTGTAGTGTCTTAAAATACGGATGTGAAACGTGGACTCTGGGAAAGGCAGAGAAAAAGAGACTGGAAGCAATGTAAATTTGCATATGGAGAAGAATGACGAAAACAAGCTGGGTTGATTGGAAAAGTAATGAACGGGTCTTAACAGAAGTGAATGAGAACAGAACGTTGATAAATTATATAGGAAGAAGAAAATAAAAAAAAATAATAGGGTACATAATGAGACACAACCAGCTCATAAAGAATGTATTTGAAGGAAAATTTTTAGGGAAAAAAACCAAGAGGCTGGCAAAGAGCAACGTATTTTAATAACATCAAAGAAGATATGTGTATAAAATGGTATGAAGAATTGAAGATGGTGACAATGGAGAAAGGAACATGGCTAAATTGACAAGGCATAGCCTTTAGTTTATGATGACGATGCATACTCTATATCTGACTGTGATAAAATTTTTCTCACTGGACCTACAAAACATGGCAAATGGCACTGTCTACATAAGATCCTGTACGATCCATGGCGAAGGATACTTGGGTACCTTACTGGAGACGTCGACACCATTTGGTCGACCACCATGAATTTTAGAAGGTATCTACAGGAGAGGGGGAAGATAAACAGAGAGAGGGGGGACAGGAGGAGATGGGCAGAGAGCGGGAGTACATGAGGACAGGAGGAGGAAGAGGAGGTGGTGGTGGTGAAGGAGGCCGCCGAGGAGAATTTGCTGGAGGAAGAGAAGGAGGAGGCAGAGATTGGTAGCGGGGGAGGAGGGAATGGACAGAGAGAGGAGGAGATGGACAGAGAAAGCAGCGAGAAGCACACGCATTAACAGAACGTTGGGATAAATAAATACTTGTGCAGCAAGCCTAAGAGGAAGTTAAGAAGGCAAAGATGAAAATGTTTGTAAATCTATCGGACTTAACTCCTTTGGTAATTAGTCGCTAGGCTTACAAACTACTTAAGCTAAGTTAAACTAACGTAAGGACAATACACACACACACACACACACACACACACACACACACACACACACACGCCACAGGGAGGACTCGAACCTCCGACGGCGAGCAACCGCGCGAGGTGCCTTAGACCACTCGGAAAGGCATAGATGGCCAGAGAAATTAGAGGATTAAGTGTAAGATGTATATTCTTCTCACATTCATATTTATCAATTGGAAGAACTGCCGGATATGAAGACCCACTCAAAACTGTTTACCGGAATGTTTGAAAAATACAAATTCGATTATAAAGGAGTTGCTATAAAAGTTGTTTATCTCGACGAAGGACATCCATTTATATAAAGCTCGATCCTCTGCACCACCCCTAGGGGCTGAATGTGAAGGGTATGAGTTTGAAATCTTAAATAGGAAGCCCGTTTTTTGATTGCAGATTTGGACTCGCCGTGAAAAACTAGGCAACTATTGTGTGAGATTTCTTATGTTTCATGATAGATATACACCAGAGTAGGAAAATCAAATTATAGTGTTCGAAAGTTTTACAATAAAACCAAGAACTTTACAACTTGCTGGGCGATATGAAGTATTTATTTGAAAAATTACACATGGATTGCGTTCCCATGATGGAACATTATCAGTGCAGAATGCAAGTAATGATGACTCATGTACTCTGTACAAAACATTTGTCAGGCAGGTCCATAAAATAATTAACAGGTGTTCCTAGTACAAGTTACAGTTTGAAAACTAAGGTAGCTGTCTACAGTTACCAATAACTAGCTCTTCCCAGTACATGTTACGATTTTAAAAATGAGATAGCTGCTTACTTTTACCTGTACAGTCAAATTTGCAGGTAGTTACTGCCTGGTGCCCCAACTATTAGAGAAGTTCATTGTACTGTTACGTTTACGAAGACATAAAAATATTAACTGTACAAATTAAAAGACAAGACAATACAAGTTAAAATTGACTGTAAACATAAAAACTGCATGCGAGTTTAACCGCATAAGTGAATGTAAGCAACTACTGCTGTTTTATGCAGAGTATGTAAGTCGTCACGACTTGCACTGAGGATGTTCCTTCATGGGAACGAAATCGATATGTAATTTTTAAAATAAATATTTCACACAGCTCATTAAACTGGAAATTTCTTGATTTAAATATTGTGGTGGGTAGGCACAATGTCCATTATGGAGTCAAATTACAGTTTGATATATTTGATAATGCTATCATATGAAACGTCTCACAATCGAATCAAGCGCATACCGTGATCATGCGCTCAGTCTAGATTTTCTCGTACTTCGAGAGTCATTAGATTAGATTAGATTAATACTTGTTCCTTAGATCATGTATACGACATTTCGTAATGATGTGGAACGTGTCAGTTTAGTAAATTTTGTCTATACTTGACAATCTATATTTTAAGAATTTTTTTGTAAATTTATTTATTTATTTATTTATTTATTTTTTTATCTATTTTTTATGTTTTATCTAATAATTCATCTACATTGTAGAAGGAGTTGCCATTCAGAAATTCCTTTAATTTCTTTTTAAATACTAGTTGGCTATCTGTCAGACTTTTGATGCTACTTGGTAAGTGACCAAAGACTTTTGTGGCAGCATAATTCACCCCTTTTTGAGCCAAAGTTAGATTTAACCTTGAATAGTGAATATCATCCTTTCTCCTAGTGTCGTAGCTATGCACACTGCTATTACTTTTGAATTGAGTCGGATTGTTAATAACAAATTTCATGAGTGAATATATATATTGTGAAGCTACAGTGAGTATCCCTAGATCCCTAAATAAATGTCTGCAGGATGCTCTTGGGTGGGCTCCAGCAATTATTCTGATTACACGCTTTTGTGCAATGAATACTTTTTTACTCAATGTTGAATTGCCCCAGAATATGATCCCATATGAAAGCAGTGAATGAAAATAGGCGTAGTAAGCTAATTTACTGAGATTTATATCACCAAATTTTGCAATGACTCTGATAGCATAAGTAGCTGAACTCAGACGTTTCAGGAGATCTTCAATATGTTTCTTCCAATTCAGTCCCTCGTCAATGCAAACACCTAAAAATTTTCAATATTCTACCTTACCTACAGATTTATGTTCAAAGTCTAAATTTATTAATGGTGTCATGCCATTTACTGTATGAAACTGTATATACTGTGTTTTATCAAAGTTTAATGAGAGTCCATTTGTAGAGAACCACTTAATGACTTTCTGGAAGATATCATTTACAATTTCATCAGTTAATTCCTGTTTGTCAGGTGTGATAGCTATACTTGTATCATCAGCAAAAAGTACTAGCTTAGCATCTTCATGTATGTAGAATGGCAAGTCATTAATATATATTAAGAACAGCAAAGGACCCAAGACCGAACCTTGTGGGACCCCATTTTTAATAACTCCCCAGTTAGAAGAATTAATTGTCTCGTCTACATCATGTGAACTGCTTATTTCAACTTTCTGCACTCTTCCAGTTAAGTATGATTTAAACCATTTGTGCACTGTCCCACTCATACCACAATACTTAAGCTTATCTAGAAGAATCCCATGATTTACACAATCAAAATCCTTTGAAAGATGACAAAAAATCCCTACTGGTGATGTCCGGTTATTCAAAGCATTTAATATTTCATCAGTGAAGGTGTATATAGCATTTTCAGTTGAAAAGCATTTTTGAAAACCAAACTGACATTTTGTTAGAACTTTATTTATTGAAATGTTTATGGAGCTCGTCAAACGTTTTCTAACCTGTTCCCTAATAGGAGAGTTCTTTCTGCAAGGCTTGTCAAGGCTTGTCACAGTATTGTCCTCCTGTTTGCTGAAACTGGATGTGTTAAACCTAGAACAATTGTCTGATGTCCATTTGTTCGTGGTATTACCCATTCTCAACAATTTTCTACTCATTTTTATTTTTGCCGATCAGTGCGCCGGCTTTTGTTAAAGGAAATGTTTCATACAAATGGTATATACATTAATGGATATCCGTCTTCGAGGTGAACCCCTTTTTGTACAAATGTTTTAACGCTATTTGTATTTTTCCAAATGTTTCAAAAACAGTTTTAAGTGCCTCAGTCTGTGATAAGCGAAATGTAATGGACGCGATTACGAGGCTATAAGCACAGGGGACACATTATAAATGGAAGACTTCATTCTTTTACTATGTTTCCGACCTGTACATTGATGCTGCAACACAATTTAATGTAAGATTTTATTGATTTTCGTAAACGTATCAGATGTTTTAAAATGGTAGAAACTTGAAGATTTATATACGGATAAAATAGTCTCGGTGGAGTAGCCGAGCGGTCTAAGGCGTCTCGCTTCGGAGCGCGCGGTTTCTCGACGTTGGAGGTTCGAGTCGTCCCTAGGGCATGGGTGTGTGTGTTGTCCTTAGGTTAGTTTACCTAGGTTTAAGTTTGTAAGCTACGGACTGATGACCACGCAGTTTGGTCCGATAGATTTACAAACATTTGAAAATTTTGTTATACGGATCAAATAATGATTGTATTTTAATAAATTAAATGGCGCTAATTTCAATAAAATAATTGTATATGACATGGTTCCTCATGAAGAGAAAGTTTGAAATAATCCAATTGAGCACGCAAAAAATTAATTTCATGTCGGAAGACTTACCTTCGTTCATAATGGCATACTGTAATATTTCCGCTTCATTTTGATTCACGCAGTTAGTCCGACAGCTACCATGCAGGATGATACTTTGTTTTGATTCTTACACTGGAATAACCCCTATGAGTCTATAGCACTTTATACGCTGTTCATATTGATACTATTAATGGGCAGGTGCACGAAATAAATATCTGACATTAATAAACACACACCCTCAAAAGGGTAATAGCGTGCAAGGAAGTATGGTTATCTGCTACAGGGAGATAGGTAGACCTTTTTATCGACGAATGTAAATTATACAAAAACCACAGAAACGTAGTAATGAGGGAGAACATAAATCAGCTCATACGTACGTTGTGTGCGTTACGAGCACAGAGCCACGACACGACATTACCACCCAAACAAGCTGTGCTGCGGTCCGCTGACAACACCTGCGCGCAACGCAGCGGCATGTGTTCGTGTAGGCCAGTGGTCGGTGTTCACGGAGCACGAGCGGACGGCTAGCGATCCGAATGTTCCAGCAGGGCCGAAGCACCACTTCTTAGTTGTTCTGACAAAACCCCACAGTAATCACGGCCAACTAATAAAATATCTGAGTGCATGTTTTCGCGGCGATATCCATTAATGAAATCTTATCGGTGTAGCGAAGGGCAGCCCTTTAACTCCACTTGTAGCTAACCTCTTCATGGAGCATTTAGAAGAAATTGCCTTGGACACGGCTCCTGGCCTCATGGACAGAAAAAAGCTAGAAGAGTTTCTGGAGCACATCAGCAGTATCCACGGCCACATTAAATTCACGATGGAAGTAGAGAAGGACGGTTCCCTGCCATTCCTGGACGTCTTGTCCGGCGTAAACCCGATGGAAGTCTGGGTCACAGCGTTTACCGCAAGCCCACTCACACGGATCGGTATTTGCACGCCACCAGCTGCCATCAGCCAGCACAGAAACTAACTGTTTTGAAGACCTTAGTACATAGAGCCGAAACCGTATCAGATCCTGTAAACCTGTCAAACGCGCTTAGCAACTTACGTAAAGTTTTCAAGGATAACGGCTACAGCAAGAGACAAATATCTCAAGCAGTTTCACACAAGGCACGTAATCAGAAGAGATCTGAAGAAGACGTCAAGAAGACCGCATTTTTGCCGTTTTGTGGCTCCACAGCAGGGGAAATTAGCCGGCTCCTGAAGAGACATAAAATTACACAATCTTCAGGTCTCCAGCAAAGAAAAACACAAGAAACACACACAGGGAGATGTAAATGCATATACGAAATGTAAACAAGAAGAAAACCCATCCACAATACTGTTTCACCCCAACATTCCCCATCAACAGACAAATATAACACGACACTAACAGTAAACACTTGTCTTTCGCGCGCAACTCTTCAAAACAAAACACTCAGAGAACAAATGAACAGCTTTCAGCCGTATACATACGCCGAATCTTACAACTGGTGTAATGCATTCCACGAACAAAACGTGGAAAACAAATAATATACACATTACAAAAGAAAACAACAACCAAAATCTAAAGAGAAAGAATAGAGTAGTAAGTACTGAACAGAAATGACGCGTTTTCTCGAACCGGAAATTGGAAAGTAACAAATTTTAAACTGTTTGTTATGTTTGCAGATGACAAGTTTGTAAAATAGTATTATCACAACAAGAAATAAGTAGGCTACTTAATGAGTTTTTCGTGGCCTAATGTAAAGGTATGTAAAAAAAAAAAAAAAAAAAAAAAAAAAAGAGATACTCGTATACCTAGGGCTAATTTCACTAAACTGAAATAGTTCTATTTGATAACCTAAGCAAAATACGAAACGAAGGGAAGGTACAAAAACATTTTACATGTACCTGAAAAGACTATTGTATAGTAACAATAATTTTTCAGAACAAAAATCAACTACCCCACTGATGATAGCACAAAATGTGCTGAAACATGTTTGAGAAAAATATATAAATTTAGGTGTCTTGCATACGGCGGAAAATCTTCACCATTTAATGAGCTACATGTGTTTCACAAGAACGGTTCCTTTTAAATCCGTGTTGACTAGGTCGCTCTGTTCGAGGAAGTTCACATTGTTTGAAAAAGTGTTTTAAAATCCTGATGCAAACCACCCTCAGTGGTGTTGAACTGTAATTTTTCGTATCAGTCCTTTAGCCTTTCTTGAATACTGGAGTGACCTGTGCATCTTTGCAGTCCTTGGGTACACATCTTTTCGCTGAGCGAACGATTTTCTATGATAGCTGGTAATGGAGCTAATGCATCAGTAATGGTAGGCTATACAATATGGACTAGGAGACTTACTTCTGTTGATTTAAGTTGATTTAATACTCCAGGGACATCTACTTCAGAATTAAGCATGCTGGAATCAGTTCTTGATTTGCTTCGTCTTCTTGGAATTTAGGGAAGCTGTGTTTCGGAATTCTGCTTTAGCAGAAGTATCGTCACTAGTATCAACATTGCTATCGCGTAGTGATGGTGCTGATTGTGTTTCCTGCTAGTAAACTTTACATATAATCCGATTTTCTTTGCATCTTCTACGAAATTACGAGACAGAGCTTCATTGTGTAAACTATTACAATCATCTTGCACCGAATTTCACGGTAAAGTTCGCGTTTCTGTAAGAGATTGCCAGTCTTAGGGATTTTGTCTCTCTTTAAATTTGGCATACTTTTTTCTTAGCCTTTGCAAGAGTGATCTAAGCTGTTTGTCTACCATGGCGGGTCAACCACTCTTTTGTTAATTGATTTGGGTTAAATGAACAGCTGTTGATATTTCTTCCACTGTAAGCCACATCTGAGCTACACTCACATGGCTAGTTTCGAAGAATTTTCTCAGTCAATAACCGTTAAGAGGATATTTATCTCCTTAATGAATATATTTTACGCTTCATTTTGGTGATTTTCGCAATTTCGATAGTTTTCGTTACTACAACTCGGTGTTCATTAATCCCAACGTCTGTTTTATGCTCTTTAACTAGCTCCTTGTTACTTCTACTAGGAGGTCATGTCATGTTTTCTGCTGTTCTAATGTGTCATGATCATGAGAATGCGTTCAGCACAATTTTGGACTATGTTTTATGCTTACCTCTGTTTTTGGAGATGTACTTTGGCCAATATTTCGAGGGTACTTTTAAGTAACCACCAATTAAAGATGTACTCTTTTTTCTTTTGGAAATTTTGATCTAAGCTTTCTTTGCAAATTTCTGCAGTCGTCGTCTGACTCCGGGGTCGATAGAAAGAACCAATTATCAATTTACTTCCGTTGTCATGTATAACCTCTAACCAAGCCAACTCACACGAACTATTTACTTCAATTTGGCTATATAATTAACCACTTGTGACAGCACTAAATACGCCAGATCCTACTTCATTCAGTCTGTCGATGTCCCTGTGTAATTCTTATTTTCTTTTTTAGCCAGCTTTCACGAGCTATAATGGTTTGTGCTTCAGTACTTCCTATTAGCGCCTAAAGATTTCCCCACAAAGCTATGACAATTTACCACTGATAGACAAATGGTTCATAGGTCTGTTTTTGTCCTATCTGTGACCTTTACCATTCGAAACAAGTCGCATGTGTCCCCGAGGCCCGCATAAAAAAATTATTTGTCTTCGCTTCGTGCGTGTAGGGATGCCCTATTCAGCAGGACTCCACCACCGGATGGGACAAGTCGAGGAATCAGCAGCCTACACCGTCACATAACCGATTGAGCTTCCGATCCATTCTCTCCACACAACTCTGTACCAGAAATCCGCAGTCGGTCCTCTCAACTATATTGCAGGTGGTGAGCTCTGCCTTCGTCTTGCAACAATTCCGGCATTCTTATCACTGCACACAGCCTCTCAAAATTGGAAAGAATCTCTTTCACTCGAAATCGACGCACGTCATTGGTACTGACATGAGCTACCACCTGCAGTTGGCTGCACCCCGTACTCGTCATGGCAACGGGAAAGTCCCGTTCCACATCTATAATGACTCTACTCAGTATGCACACGTATTGCACATTCGCCTTCCTCCTCCCGCCCCCTCCCCCTAGCAACCATATACCTAAGGAATATAATGTGCATATTATTTAACATGGTCTTTCTAAAATTTAAAAACTGGTAATAAACCCTTTCAGCTATGCTGGGCACATAATTGTATACAATCTTATACCTAGGCTTAATTACCCTGCTGGACCTTCCAAGCTAGCAATCCCACCTTTTGTGAATATGGTAACCACGGAACAAACAACACCATCCCGCTCATGAACATTGTCGGTCACAGATAGCGCCTCGGATCTACTGGTAATACGAATAAGGGAGATCTCTCGATTGGTCCTCCGCCATGCAATGAGGCAATCTCATATGCGACAAGGTTTGGTATGTATACCTCATTCCGAGCAGTGACAGAGGTGACGGCAGCAACGGAGAGATCGTTGGACACATCGGACCAGTAGGACGTCCTCTGGTTCCTCATGACCGGCCCATAGCAACGGTGCCCCTGGACTGCAACCTCAGTTCGCATCAGTACAGCAGACTACTGTACGCAGAAATACGAACGACTAAAAAGGTGCGATGTAGCTTATTACGTAAATGCGAGAACTGCACCCAGAAGTTACACAATGATGTAGTTGTCCAAAACGTGAGTATAAAATTACACAAGTGAGGCTTACGACGACTATTTAGCGGCAAAGGCAGCGCAAATACACAGTCACCAAACTACGTAGTTTTCAAAACCGAGAGAGTTAACTTCTACAAACTGCAGCTACTATAAAACAAATTACTGTCGCGATTCACACACGGGAAGATTACAGCGTAAATTAAACGTGAATTTCAGTATAATAAACACGCGAACACACAACAAATTTACAAGTTGAAAGAAAGAAGCTGACAGAAGAATCAAATTATGTAGTTTCTAATCTGAAGCAAGTTACGAGATTTTAAGGTGCGCTTTACTGTGTACCTAATGGTGGACAAATAAACACTAAAGCCTGCCAACTGTAGATACGGTCAAAATAAAACAGAAGACTTTCCTGATTCACACACAGGAAGACTAAACTATTACTTAGTCGCCAATTTGGTGTAATATACTGTAAGGACAGGAATGTATCCCGAAGCTCTGTCAACACCGCCGCTTTCTTTTACAAGTCTGTTTCCAGCATGTGGTTAACTCACTGTTCCAGAAGCCTTCGTTCACCATTGCTGATGGTTTTTATTTGAAGCTTAAGCTGATTTAGAACCCGGGAACAAGGGCGTTTTACTCCTAGCCTATCTATCAAAGAAGCTACCTCTAGACCACAGGTGCAACTCTGCTGTGGTATGATTATGGCCATTTGGAACAATTATGTTATGACACAGAGATGGCTGGAGGGCAGAAGGCAATTTGTTACAATTTTGCTGCAGCATGATGATAGATGGAACAATTTCATACAACTTTATCTTTGACACGGAGATGTATGGAGGCAATATATGACTGTTTTTGTTTTATCTTTTATTTATTCCTTTAGTCATTTGACTGACGGCGCCCACTAATAATCCCTCTTCCACGCCAACCTGTTAATTTCAGAGTAGTTCGTTCATAATACGTCTTTAGTTATTTGCTGGATGTATTCCAGTCCAAGTCTCCCTTTACAGTTTTTACCTTTTACAGTTCTCTCTAGTACTATGGTTGTTATTCTCTGACATGACAATTTTTTAAAATTTTCTTATAAATAACGGTCAAAGCAGCACAGAAATAAGTTTCTTCCCTTTTTTAAAATCTTTGACTATCGGTTTCGAATATATTTTTGACCGTATTCATATCAACCAGTACGTACCACAAAACTTAAGTTTACAACAGTTTCCTGTATGGTTTTCATGTTTTGGTTGATAAGCCTCTATTCTGTAATGCATACAATAACCTACGATATGCTACAAATTTGTAACTTTGCCGGCCGCGGTGTCCGAGGGGACTGAGGCGCTCCAGTCACGGTCTGCACGGCCACTATGGTCGGGGGTTCGAATCCCCCCTCGGGCATGGATATTTGTGGCGTCCTTAGTGTTAGTTAGTTCATAAGTAGTTTGTAAGTTTAGGGACTGATGACCCCGTAGTTAATCCCATAAGCTATACAAACATTTGAACATTTTTGTAACTTTCCTAATTGTTTACCAAATGCCCCTTTATCCTGCTTCTTCCTATAGTCAGCGTTTACGACATGTTCCTTTATCGTACGTACTGTCGGTTATCACTTCCATATTGTCGTGGCATAAAGGCAGCGCCACACGTCAGACGTAAGAGAACGATCGTGGAGAAGGCAGCAATCGACCCAAAGCCAATCGCAAGGAGGCGTCGCGCATCCGGGAGGGAGTAACCGAAGATGCGCGCCCTCTACAACTTTGCTGTTGAATTTATTTCTTGCCCTGAATCCAACGGTCGAATTATTTCAGTATATCGAACTCGTAAAATTATGGTTGTAATGTCAACCAATGGTGTCTGTCCTTTCGGACATGACCGAAACAACAGAAACCTTATAAATAATTAGAAAGGAATAGGTCGGTATACATCAATTTTCGCATGGTTCATGGCGGAGCATTCGACAGAAACTCATCAAACTGCAGGGGCCGAGCGGTGTGTTCCCAGCTTCAGGTCAGGATGAGGCGTGGAACCTGGTGGAGCGCCAAGGGACGCTAGTGAAACAAAATTATAGTTGTCACATTTTATTCCGTAACATACATAAGTTTGATGAAGGCGCTAGCTCGACAGGAGCTAGAGCAGTAGGTGGCGTCGCCTTCCAGCTGTAACCTTGGTGTTTCGTATGATGGTAGTGCCCGCGCCGCGTCGCGATGCCGGGAAGCGATGCAAAGACTGTTCTTGTGAAGTGCTATGCAGCGGCCAGTGGATCAACGCAGGGACCCCTCTGAAGTCGGATGTCGCGCTGATTCCCGACTCGGGACACCGGCTGGCCAGATTAGTACCAGAGTGCTAACTCGACGACAGGAACATTGGCCTTTAGTAACCGCCCACTGAAGACTGCGCTGACCTCAGGCAGCCACCATAGAGGTTTGAAGTCGTCAGCACAGTATGGCCTCGACCAGACTCTATCTCTTAGCTACCTCTAGTAGCTACCCGTAAGTACTGCTATCTGTGACAAAGACTGAGCACAACGATTAGGTCAGTGAATTGATGACTACCTCCTGGGCATCGTCGATTCAGAAGACCAAGTGACTGCTACTTCTAAATGTGGGAGTATTTATACATAAAATTGACTGAAGCTATGACGTATGCAACGGTTTGAACGTGTTCCCTTTGAAAATGCAGTGTTCGCCCGATGTGTCTTTACCGCTGACGCATCCACAGTCTTATTCACTCTTGTGAGAGATTTACGTGTAGTTATGAAACGTTTACTAGCTGCGTCTCTGTCTGACAGCCATTTCACTCTGACGGTAGGCTTTCCAACTTGCCGACGCAGCGGCTGCCGTCATCACGCAAGGCGGGTGAGCATTTTCTGCTACCGGCTGCTGACCTTATTCCGTCTTGCTAAAGTGAGCAAACTACGATTTTAACACATTTCCCTGTCACAATGTTTGCGGCGTAACAAAACTTTTAATATGTTTGTAAGCTTTCACGGAGAATGTTTGTAAGCTCTGCAGATCAAAAATAGCCAACGGCCGTGCCGCAGTGGATACACCTGTTCCCGTTAGAGCACCGAAGTTAAGGACTGTCGTGCTTGGCTAGCACTTGGATGGGTAACAATGCTGGCGGCCTACTGTGCGCTGTTGGCATGCGGGATGCACTCAGCCCTTGTGAAGCTAATTGAGGAGCTACTTGATTGGAAGTAGCGGCTGCGGTCTGGATAGCCGACACAACGTCAGGTAGTGCGAGTCGTTGCCCACGTCCCACTACAACTCCGGTCGAAGGATGATACGGCGGCCAGTCGGTAACCGATGGGCGCAAGAGGCCTGTGTGGTACGTAGTTTCGTTTGTAACGAATAGTATCTTCACCATCGTTCCGCCGATCACCTTGAAAGTTTCTACTAAATTTTCATACACATCTACAAACAGGGTGTCCCGAAAAGGGCTCCCTGATTTCAAAATTAAATATCTCGAAAACAAAGATCGATAGGGTAATGCAGTAAATGATATGTTTATTGTGAAATCTGTAAGAAGTTTATACTGCAGTTTGAAATAATAGTTACAAAAGCTGCTAACAGATGGCGCTGTACGCTGTACGTAAGTGAAAAAATCGTATGAAAACACTCTTTGCAAACAATCACATCACAATGTTTACAAAATGTTCATCATTGGCACTACAGAGTCAAATCCGGCGAATATGGAGGCCAATCCATGCCTGCACCGGTAAATGTGGAATATTCCAAAGCAATGACTCGATTCCCGAAGTATTCTTCAAGAAAGCGAAACACATTTTCTGTCCGATGTGGTCGGGCTCCATCTCGCATAAACCATTAAGTACCTGGTCGATCCTCTAACGCTTGCTGTGTGGCGACAAATTGTTCCAAAATTGCAACGTAACGTGCACCAGCGGCCGTTTCTCGAATGAAAAAAGGGCCAATAATGCCTCTGCTGCATACTGCAGTCCACACAGTAACTTTAGGAGAATACAGGGGTTTGCTTCACACCAATATGGCTTTTCGGAACCCAAAAATTGCCAGTTCTGCTTATTCAGGTATCCATTCAGGTGGAAGTGTGCTTTATCTGTAAACCCGATGCAGCCAACATCAAATCCTTCACTATCAATCATTGTGAGCATCTGATTAGCAAAGGCAACCCTTTGTTGCACAGTTCGTACGGGTACGGCCTGGTGTGTTTGAATTTTGAATGGAAGGATGTGTAGGCTCTTTCTCAGTATTTTCTGCGTGCTGGAACGCTTCAAACCAGTCTCAGATGCAATTCTACGGACGGATGACATTGGGTTTCGTTCAATAATTCCAGAAACTCTGGCGATATTTACAGGCGTAACTGCGGTTTGCTTGCGGCCAACATGCCCCACTAGATCACCAGTTACGCTGCCTGTTCGTTGTAATTCTGCGAAGTGCGTACGAATGATTTTCGCATCGGGTCCTTTTGGAACATTAAATCGTGCTTGAAAACTTCGCCTTGTTGCCGTAGGACTCTCTTCTAAGCTGTGGTACTATAGCACCAGAAAAACGTGTTGTTCAATGGAGTACATGGTTTTAATCTCTTCCTTCGGTTCGCTAACCTCCTTTCACGTTTCAATAGAGGAACTGATCGCTCTGGGCTTCGGATCACTATTTATACTAGGCATTACGTATGCCGATTACAGCGCCATCTGTAAGCAGCTTTTGTAACTATTATTTCAAACTGTTGTATAAACTTCTTACAGCTTTCACAATAAACATACCGTTTACTGCATTCCTCTATCGATCTTTGTTTTCGAGATATTTAATTTTGAAATCAGGGAGCCCTTTTCTGGACATCCTGAATATACTCCAAAATCCTCCGTAAGGTATAATGTACCACTACTAGGCATGAGAAATGAATGTCTATATTCCTCTGTACGAGAACTAATTCTTCTTATCTGGTCTTTGTGATCATTACGCGAAAAGTAGGTAGGCGGCAGAAAGATCGTTTCACATTCAGCTTCAAAGTGCGGCCCTCTAAATTTCAACAGAACTCCTCGAAAAGAACGTCGTCTTTCCTCCAGCGATCCCCTTTGAGTTCCCGGAGCATTTAAGTGACACTCGCGCATTGGTCGAATTTAATAGTAACGAATATAGATAGCCGCTCGCCTCCGAACTGTTTCCATGTCTTCCTGTAAACTGATCTGCTGCTGGTCCCAAGCACATGAGCAATACTGAAGATGTGGCCGCACAATCGTCTTATACGCAGATGAAATATATCTTCTTTAAATTCTCCCAATAAACTGAAGTCGGCTATCAGTCTTACTCACAAGAGGAATATGAAGAGGACTGATTGTGAAAAGCATATGGACAGAGATAAGAGAGAAAAGATTATAAGAGAACGGAGAGAGGGGGGGTTGGTGAGGCAGGATAGATAGAAAGGAGGAATGAAACTTATATATTTAAATAAAATAAAAATTAAATAAAACTATGTTCTGGATCGTAAACCGGTGTGTGTGTGTATGTGTGTGTGCGCGCACGCGCTTCTGTTCTTCTGTTTGTGAGCAGATGCAACAGTGCCTATCTGGACAGGCACAGCACTGTGAATGTATAAACTGATCTTATTGTCTGTAATTAAAGTACGAGCAATCAATATAATTAATCAGCCTTGCCTGTCCTGGCCCTGTTAGTGAGCTTAAGTATCCATAACACGATTCTGGTTAAACAATGAATGACAAGTCCGGTTATAGCGCAAGGTCCGATTCGTTAATCAGACAGACAAATAGTTCATTAGTTTGATTAAATACTGTTCAAGGTTTGATACAAATTGATGTCCAAAGTAAATGTGATCATGCGTACAGTGACAGCCAATCTCTAACAGTGACTGATGGAAGCATAATGAGATGTAAGAGTATGGCAGAATAAAAGCACTAAAGTTGACAATTATGTATCCGATAATTACTTAAAGATTAAAGTTTAAATTACCGCTGTGACACAGACTGAGCATTGCTTCTATTGCGACCTTAATAATGTAACGTCACGTACGGTCAGCAAGATCTACCTCATTAACAAACAAAATGTTGTGTTGTCAAAATAGTTTATTTGCTAAGAAGGATGAAAAACAAGTAACAGAGTATGAATGTGCTCACGTGTAAAATGACAGACAATCTATAACAGTAATTTTTAGCAACTAAAGGAACTTGTACAATCTGCCATAGTGTAGAAACATCTAAGTCCATAATTGTGTAATTGACTAATAATTTAAAGATAAGATCAAAGCTTAGTTCATTAAATGCCAAAACTGACTAAGTATGTATTTGGTTGCAACCTTAGCATTATTTAATGTGTGTACCGACACACACCTTAACAAACTAATTATTGTGTTGTCAGCAAGTGGTGTAATTAATATTTGTATAAAAAGGCGTGTCACGCGATAGACAAGAAATACTGGTAGCTACCTCAAAAGCTAGTTGTTTACGACTTCTACAACTGAATTTGAATGACATAACAAAACTGAACCATAAGCAAGTGCTGTATTTAATTTGACATAAAGAGCACCTTCCACGATTGACAAGAAATATTGGTAGCTATCTGATAAACTAGTTGCTTCCGATTCCTGTAATCGAAAATGTAAGACCATAACAAACCGGGGTACTAAGTATGTGCAAGCTATTTAACAGACACACAACAATCTGCTTCCCTACTCGAAATCCAAATCAAAAGTTAAAATTTAAATTCACTCACCTCTTTTCCGTAGACAGCAGCTTGGTCACTTGCAGTAATTTAATGATAAAATATAAATAAAGTTGAAACGTGTATCCTACCGATAGTTTTAAAACTCACAATCTAAGACAACTTGCTAATAATGCTGAGTTATAAAAGGGAGAATGAAGCTATCCTGTAAATGAAACCAAATTATGATTTATAATTCTTTTAATTATTACCTTTTAAACACCACAATTACAATAAAAATACATAGCAAAAATTAAAGGTATCAATATTCCTAACTGCTTATAACAACTTTTCAGTCTATTGCTCTCCACTCACCCTGACTCCGGCACTCAACTTCCGATCACTCTCAGACTCCTTCTGTCTACCACTCGCTACCACCGACTCACAGTTCACAACAACCAACCTTTCTGACCAGAGAGTACCAATGACATAGTCTAGTGTTGTCACTTTTCAGGAGGCGGTGGTGGTATTTAGAATGGGATGGGATGGACGCATACAGAGAGGAAGTAGGAAATGCACTATCAGAAATTAGAACAAATAAAGACCTGGTAACATAGGGTACTAAGGTTTGGTTTTAATAAAAATAGAAATGCCCGCCGTAACACCTTAGATTTCAACTTTGTGCATACACTGACCTGTGTAAGCGCTGCGCGTTAAATTTCACAGGCCTTCCCTTCTATGTTCAGCGTAGTGCGCTGTACAACTTTGCTCTTGTTGCATACTAAGACGCGAAGTATCAGCCCTCATATTCATATGTCGCCATTACACTACAATAATTCACATTATAACCTCAGTAATGGTTATTAGTATCCTATTTGTTTTCGTTTCGAGTGAATGACGGATTATGTTTATTATATTCATATAATGAAACTGGGATCCTCGTTGCTACGTTTGGTTGTATTTACTGAAAAATGTTTATAAAACAGGTACTATCAATGACAAATGACATATCTGGCGATGTCGACGAACTGATTTAACCGCAGATGGTTTAATAGTTCAATTTCATGTTTCGCAGTACCGACAAATGAAATTGTGCTGTGAAACGGTGAAAGGGCTCTGCGAATGCACGTCACTAGGCAGCTATGAGCAATGTTATGAACACGTTTTAATGGCCTTCCCGCGATAATACTTTTTTTTATTATTTCGTGCGCGCGTTTTGAGCGGGGTAAAACAGCCAGTACACGTGTATAATAATGTTGGACGGTGAATAGCTTGAATTAATGCAGTTCGCAAAACACATAGCTAAACCGTAATCCTAGGCTATATCTCTGTGTTACTCGTTTTGTAATAAATTCGCAAATGCGTATTCAAGTATTAAAAAATATTAATTTCTAGAAATTTTCGCTTTGAATAGAAAATAAAGTGCATGTGTCAGATGAAGGAGAAATTGATTAAATAACAGTAGTGAACGCTAAATAGTAATATGGAGTGTGACAAAGAAACGCTATCTCTTCAAAAGTATCAAGATACACTGGAATGTCCATAACTGGTTTATAAAACCGATACAACTCTTAGAGGAACAGATTCTTACAGTAAGTTTATAGTTTCCAAAAGAAATGACATTCATTCTAGCACCAAACTATTTGACTGATGGAGCTATACATTTGGTACTCCCTCTCTGCTTTAAAATTACCCATAACGGCTCAGTTACATTGACAATTGCCGATTTATCTCTCCAAAGGAGATTTATAATTTTGTGTTGCTTTACAAAACGTTTTGGAGTGTGTATGTGTTAGCACATTACAATTTTGCAATACGACAGTGTTTGTTAGCAATATGTTAGTCATAGTAAGCAGTTTTCTGTCGAGTATAATGAGTTATTAATTCACAGTAAAGGTAATACGAGGCATATTTTTTTAAGTACGTAACGTTTTGAAATTAAAATAGACGTGCTAAGGTATCTCAATAATTTTATTTTTGCATGAAAGCCTGTACCTTTATCTACTTTTCTACATAATTTCCGCCAATACTGAGGCATATATCATAACATTATACCAGTTTCTGAATACCCTCGTCAGAGAACTCTGCCGCCGGACTTATTATCCACTGAATCACAACTGTTTTGACTTCGTCATCGTCTTGCTCGGTCACAATGCCATAGAAAACACTACGAGAAACATTAGGAAAGTCATCCCGCAAGGAGGATATCGTAAAGCGTCTGTTTTCTCTCACCTTATTATTCACTTCCTGCAACAAACTTTCATTAACGACCGAAGGACCCCCACTCCATTGGTCATCATGCACATATGTGCGGCAATCTTTAAATGCTCTCACCCACTTTCTTACCATTCCATCACCCATAATGCTTTCCCCGCAAAATGCACAGATCTCACGATGAATGTCGATCGCTTTAGCACTGAAAAAAATCTTACAACAGCCCGTACTTCACAGTTGGAGGGCCTCACGATTATCGGAGGCATGTTAAACAATCAGAACACAACGTAAACAAGGAAGTATCAGACTGTAATGGCGTCAGTGCTTACACAACGGATGTAGGTACCCAGTTCGCATAAAATTGAGATATCTTAGCACGTCTTTTTTTAATTTAAAAACGGAAAGTAACGTAGGTCAAGAAATGCAGTAGGACTAACCCACTAAACTACAGGCCTATTTCATTGATGTCAATTTACAGCAGGGTTTTGGAACATATCCTGTATTCAAATATTATGAATTATCTCGAACAGAATGATCTATTGTCCCAAGGTCAACACGGATTTAGAAAATATCGTTCACGCGAAACACATTAGCTCTTTACTTACACGGCGTGATGAGTACTATCGACAAGGGTTCTCAAATTGATTCCGTATTTCTTGATTTCCAGGAGGCTTTTGACAGCGTACTTCACAAACAGCTTTCAATAAAATTGCTTGGTTATGGTATATCGCCCCAAATTTGCGACTGGATAGAGGATTTCCTGTCAGACAGGACACTGTTTGTACTAATCAATCGACTAAAACAAAAGTGATATCGGGCGTTCCACAGGGTAGTGTTATTGGTTCTCTGTTATTCCTTATTTACATAAACGATTTGGGAGAAACACTAAGCAGTTCTCTTAGGTTGTTTGCAGATGACGCCATGTTCTGAAGATCAAATCCAGCTGCAGAACGATCTGAATAAGATATCGCTATGTTGTAAACATTGACAATTGACTCTAAATAATGAGAAGTGTGAAGTCGTCCACATCAGTACGATAAGAAATCCGTTAAACGTTGTTTACAAGATAAATTAATCAAATGTGAAAGCCGTAAACTCCACAAAATACCTAGGAATTACTATTAGTATAGACTTAAACTGGAAAGAACACGTAGATAATGTCGTGGAAAAAGCGAACCAGAGACTGCGTTTTATTGGCAGAACCCTTAAAGGATGCAACAGAACTACTAAAGACATTACATACACTACGCTTGTCCGTTCCCATTTGGAGTATTACTGCCCAGTGTGGGAGTCTTATCAGAAGGGTTTGACGGAGGACATCGTAAGGGTCCAAAGAAGGGCAGCTCGTTTTGTATTGTCACGATACAGGTTAGACAGCGTTACGGAAATGATACGGATCTGGTATGGGAATCATTAGAAGAACGGCGCTTATCGCTGCGGCGTGGGCTACTTAGGAAACTCCAATCGCCAACATTCTCCTCCGAATGTGAAAATATTTTGTTGTCTCCCGCTTACTTAGGTAGGAAAGATTACCAGTATAAAATACGAGAAATCAGAGCTCGAACGGAGAGATTCAGGTGTTCTTTTTTCCCGCGCGTTATTCGAGATTGGAATGGGAGATGAAGGTGGTGCGATGAATCCTCTACCAGACTCTTAATTGTGATTTGCAGAGTATCACATGTAGATGTAGATGTAGACTTCAAACACACGCCTGGTACTACGACACAAATGCACAGATCATGACGGAATGACCGTCATGCTTGGCTGTAAGGATCAGATACGCCGCATCGTAAGCCTCTTTTGAGGTTTTCGATACATAAATCCAGTCGTTTATAGAAATCATTTTAATGCGTGACTCATCGGACTACACCACATACTTCTAGTCATCAGTTGATCCTGGTAACTTACAGTTCTCACCTTTTTGGTGAGTTACATTAACAAGGTTTTATCAAATGTAGCCATTCCATTAATGTTAAACTCTAGACACGTCATTTTTATCGAACAATATTACAAAACTGGGAAATGATCACTGCATTGTATACGTCTCGAGAGCTACTGCTTTGTCACTAGATAACCACTAAGCGTATAATGGGTCGTGCAGGATTTTTCGATATTTTTAAACGTGAAGTAGCCTAAATATTGTAATGACCTGAGTAACGTTTCTCCGGGTGCAATCAATATTGAAAAGACTGTATATTCAAAGTTAATTGATCATTTAGCTCTCATAATTTGGTATCAAATGTAGAGTTTGGATTCAGTAGTGGTTTAACAACAGAAAACGCTCTATATTTCCTCTTCTCTGTGAGGAACTGGATGGATTAAAGAGAAGACTGATGACGCTAGGAGTATTAATTGATTTAACAAAAACGTTTGGTTGGATAGTCAAAAAATATTGATACAAAAGTTGGAACATTTATAGGGTATGGTGATTGATTTACCCCTTGCAGTAATAACAGACAGCAGAAAGAAATCTGCAGTGTCGAAAATGGCTATGATATGCGCTGAAGAATGGGGTGCAGCTGCTTTGTTCTGCAGCTGCTTTTATTTCTTGTTTATATAAATGATAATTATTTTACGATAACAGGTAATTCTAAAATCTTTTGCTGGTTACAGGATCTCCGTAGTGAAGATTGTTGCTGACAGTATTGTCACAGTGTCAAATAATACGATTAAAGATGCACGTTCCTGGCTTTTAAAAAGTAAACTCATGCGAAATCACATTTGTGCAGTTACTAACACATAATTCAGGAAAAACTGCCATTTTGATTATACACAATGTGCACCTGATGTGACTAAATAGTTAATATTTTTAGGCGTCAGATAAAACAGCTGTCAATGGATAGCCCATTTCCAGGATCATGTTCAAAAACTAAATGATGCGTTGTTTACTGATACGTAGCAGGTTATTTAAAATAAATGGTAAGGTGATAACCACAAAAACACAGTACTAAACCAAAATTTTATTTACACCTTTATTAAAAGAACATCTCTTGCCAAAAAAAATTTAAAGGTTAACATATACAATGTTGGCACTGCGTATGGTAATTAAATTCCTTACTGACACCTTTTAAGTGATAGCAAAATGATTCCAGGTACCCAGAAATTAAGAATGAACACTTGAAAATAAACACTGAGTACAAGCAACTATTTAAGTAAAATATGCCGAAAACAATTAATTTTTACACAAGAAACTAACTTTAAAATTGCTTCATACCAACCACAACACACACACACACACACACACACACACACACACACACACACACAAAAGCAAGCGAACAAATGAAAGGGACCTACTACAGCAGTACACCGTAACTTATTGTTTCCAAAACAAATTTTGAATAAACCAAAACGCCAGAATGGCAAGGATAAATGCAATCAGATATTATACCGTTATGCAGGCCGAAGGCCGGTTACACAAGAAATAGAAATTTTACTTAAAGGGTCCTCAATGCAACTTATAACTCCTCAACTCCAGGCTCCGCCCACTTCTTACAATTGGTGTCAAGCTAGACCTCAATAAATGTCCTCTGAATGGCTTGCGAGCTCCACAACATAGGCCGCAATTTCTTGAGAGCAACTCATGAACTCAGCAACGCTCATCCGAGTAACACAAACAACTCGAATAAAAACATTTTACACACAATATCCGAATGAAGGCCCATTTGCGAAACCTGAAACATATTCGGATTAGCACCAGACAGTACAACACATAAAATAATATTTCATACTTCAAGACGCATGCGTGATGTAGCCTAGAGTCTTATACACAGTAACTTCACTCAATACAAGAAGTGGTCAAGATCAAGGTGGAAAGATGCGATGCGATCTGTGCCAACACGAACGGTCAGCATTAACATACCATCAAAAAGGTACAGTAAACACATGCACTTAAAGTCGAAATTCGGAGTCGTGTGCACGTAGCTCCTCGAGGGACTTGCAGGAACTCCACACGACACTCCTCAGCTCCGTACGTAATCATTACTGTAACAGCCAGCACAACACAGCGCTTCCGCGGACCAAACCCAAGTCTGCCGTCTCTATCTGTAAACACCACACTTCCTTGCTCTCTAGCCCCCCACGTGGCCCTTCCAGCTCGACAGCCAGAGAGCGGGACACCAATCAACCGCACAAAGGCCACCTCTACATCTACATCTACATACATACTCCGCAATTCACCGTAAGGTGCGTGGCGGAGGGTACACTGTACCACTACTAGGCATTTCCTTTCCTATTCCACTCCCAAATTGAACGAGGAAAAAAAGAATGCCTATATGCCTCCGTACGAGCCCTAATTTCTCTTATCTTGTCTTTGTGATCTTTACGCGAAATGTAAGTAGGCGGCAGCAAGATCGTACTACACTCAGCTTCAAATTCCGGCCCTCTAAATTTACTTAACATAAATTCACGAAAAGAACGTCGTCTTTCCTCCAGAAATCCCCATTTGAGTTGCCGGAGCATTTCCGTGACACTCGCGCATTGGTCGAACCTACCGGTAACAAATCTAGCTGCTCGCCTCTGAACCGCCTCTATGTCTTCCTTCAAACCGATCTGCTGCGGGTCCCAAATACTTGAGCAATACTCAAGACGTAGTCGTACAAGCGTTTTATACGCGGTCTCCTTTACAGGTGAAGTACATCTTCCCAAAATTCTCCCAATAAACCGAAGTCTGCTGTCCGCCTTACTCACAACTGTCCTTACATGCTCGTTCCATTTCATATCGCTCTGCAATGTTACGCCTAGATATTTGAACGACGCGACCGCATCAAGAAGCTCACTACTGATGCTGTATTCGAACATTATAGGATTGTTTTTTCTACTCATGCGCATCACCTTACATTTTTCTACATTGAGAGCTAGCTGCCATTCTTCGCACCAACTAGAAATTTTGTCTAAGTCAACCTGTATGCTATTACAGTCAGTTACAGACGACACCCTCCCATACACCACAGCATCATCAGCAAACAGCCGCAAATTACAACTTACTCTGTCCATCAGATCATTTATATAGATAGAAAATAATAGCGGTCCTATCACACTCCCCTGGGGCACGCCTGACGATACACTCGTCTCTGATGAACACTCGCCGTCGAGAACAACGTACTGCGTTCTATTACTTAGGAAGTCTTCCAGCCAGTCACAAATCTGTGAACCTATTCCATAAGCTCGTATCTTCGTTAGCAGTCTGCAGTGTGGCACCGTGTCGAACGCCTTTTTGAAGTCGAGAAAAACACAATCCGCCTGTTGCCCTTCGTCCATGACTCGCAAGATGTCATGTGAGAAAAGAGCAAGCTGAGTTTCACATGAACGATGTTTCCTAAACCCGTGCTGATTCATGGAAAGAAGCTTTTCCGTTTCAAGGAAATTTACTATGTTCGAACTGAGAATATGCTCCAAAATTCTACATGAAACCGATGTCAACGATATTGGCCTGTAATTGTATGGGTCAGTTCTCTTTCCTTTCTTATACACGGGAGTCACCTGCGCTTTTTTCCAATCACTAGGAACTTTGCGCTGAATTAAAGATCCATCAAAGAAGGTTGAGGGATTCCATCTTCCACGCCAAACCTGGTCAGACTGAACCGGATCAGGACTGGTCAAGGGAGGTGTGCTTACAACTTGAAGAAGTGGAGTTTCCTTCCATCTTCTGACTGTGACTGCGGGGCAGAGGAGCAAACCGTAGGGCACATCGTCAAGCAGGGTCCACTGCGAGCGTTTAATGGAGACTTGGAAAGTTTACATCAAGTGACAGAAAGTTCTCTGGACTGGCTGTTAAATTTGGACATTTACATTAAAAACCATACGATAAATAAAAAGTAAATAACAAACCGATTGCATTTCGATTTCGCGAGCCAGAAAAATGCAATCTCTGGAAATCGAAATTGATTCTCTGTGCCTCGTACGTCACATTTACCAGAAGAACAATATCCTAATTGAGTGATAGTTCAAAACAAAAATGTTTGAGCATGTTTGTTACTTTTAGGGTAGCTCATTTGACTGTAAAACGGTGTTGAGTGCGTAGAAACAGGCAGCTCGAGCAATATGTGGTGTAAGCTTACGGACCGCTTCTCGACTCTTGTTCAGGAACTTGGGAACTCTGACAGTGGCCTCTTAATAAATATTTTCTTTAATACTGTTTGTTATTAATAACATTTTGTTATTCGCAAGAGCTATGGGCTCTCATCAATACTATATCGGGATCATACTTCCTTGACCATTGTACAGAAAAATGTCCAATATTTTGACGCATCCATTTCAATAAGCTGCCACAAGCATTCGGTAAGCACAGTAATAATCCACGAACATGCAATGCCAAACTGAAGACAATACGTATGGCTCAGTCTTTGTATCCTGTCGAGTAAGTCCTGAAAAAATACCTAGCTAATTTCTGCGTTACGTAGCTAATGCTTAGGACTAACGTGTGCATAGGATTGCTATCCATTTCACTTTATCTATTACTACTCTTTCGTTACAATTTGATCTACTTAGTCGTTCCGTGACTTGCTGCTGAATTTGGCCCTTCGGCACGTGGTAAATGTAAATAAAAATGAATGAAAAGTAAGCAATCTATCCTGCCAGCTGTTTCCTGAATTAACTGTTACGTATAAAGTATTCGTATTACGATAGTATATATATATATATATATATATATATATATATATATATATATATATATATATATATATTATCGTAATACGATATAATATATGTTGTTGTGGTCTTCAGTCCGGAGACTGGTTTGATGCAACTCTCCACAATAACCTATCCTGAGCAAGCCTCTTCATCTCCACATAAGATTGGCAACCTACATCTATCTGAATCTGCTTACTGTATCCATCTCTTTGTCTTCCTCTGCGGATTTTACCCCACACACTTCCCTCCAAAGCTAAATTCACAATCTCTTGATGTCTAAGAATGTGCCCTACCAATCGATCCCTTCTTTTAGTCAAAGTATGCCAGAAATTTCTTTTCTCCCCATTTCTGTTCAGTCCCTCCTCATTAGTTACGCGATCCACCCACATAATCTTCAGCATTCTTCTGTAGCACCATATTTCAAAAGCCTCAATCCTCTTCCTGTCCGTACTGTTTATCGTCCATGTTTCACTCCCGTACAAGGCAACACTCCATACAAATGCCTTCAGAAAGGACTTCCTTAGGCTTAAATCAATATTCGATGTTAACAAATTTCTCTTTTTCAAAAACGCTTTTCTACCCTTTGCCATTCTGCATTTTATATCCTCTGTACTGCGACCATCATTTGTTATTTTACTACCCAAGTAACAAAACTCATTTACCTCCTTTATTGCTTCGTTACCTAATCTAATTCCTTCAGCATCACCTGATTTTCTTAGACTGCACTCCATTACCCTAGTTTTGTTCTTGTTAATGTTCATCTTATATGCACCTTTCAGCACACTGTCCATTCCGTTCAACTGCTCTTCCAGATCCTTTGCTGTCTCTGTCAGAATTACTATGTCGACGGCAAAACGTAATGTTTTTATTCTTCCCGCTGAACTTTAATTCCTTCACCAAATTTCTCCTTGCTTTCTTTTATAGCTTGCTCAATGTACTAATTGAATAACATTGGAGAAAGGCTACAGCCGTGTCTTATTCCCTTCCCAACCACTGCATCCCTTTCATGCCCTTCAACTCTGACAACCGCTGTCTGGTTTTTGTACAAGTTGTAAATAATCTTACGCTCCCTATATTTTACTCCTGCTTGCTTCAGAACTTGAAAGAGTTTATTCCAATCAACATTGTCAAAAGCCTTCTCCAAATCTACTAAAGCTAGGTTTGCCTTTTCTTAATCTATCTTCTAGGATAAGCCGAAAAGTGAGTATTGCCTCCCGTGTTCCTACATTTCTCCTGAACCCAAACTGATCTTCCCCGAGGTCGGCTTCTGCCAGCTTTTCCATCCTTCTGTAAATAATTCGTGTTAATATTTTGCAACCATGACTTATTAAACTGATGGTTCTGTAGTTTTCACACCTGTCTGCACCTGCTTTCTTTGATATGGGGATTATAACATTTTTCTTAAAGTCTGAGGGTACTTCACCTGTCTCATACATCTTACACACCAGGTGAAACAATTTTGTCATGGCTGGCTCTCCCAGAGAATTCATTAGCTCTGAGGGTATGTCATCTACTCCTGGGGCTTTGTTTCGACGTAGGTCTTTCAGGGCTCTGTCAAATTCATCTCTCAGCTCTCAGTACAGTATCTCTTATTTCATCTTGATCTACTTTCTCTTCCCTTCCTACAACATTGTCTCTAAGTTCATTTCCTTTGTAAAGCTGCTCTATGTACTCTTTCCACCTTTCAGATTTCCCTTCTTTGCTGAGAACTGGTTTCCCATCTGATTTCTTAATATTCATAGAGTTGCTTTTCTTGTCCCCAAATGTCTATTTTATTTTCCTGTAGGCTGCATCTATTTTTCTCCTATTTATACATTCATCTACATCCTTGTATTTTCCTTCTAGCCACTTCTGCTTAGCCATTTTGCACTTCCTGTCAATCTCATTTCTTAGTCGTCTGTATTTCATTTTGCCTGTTTCATTTACTGCATTTTTATATTTTCTCCTTTCATCGATTAAATTTAGTATTTCCTGTGATATCCAAGGATTTTTTGTACGTCTTGCCTTCCTACCTATTTTGTCCTCTGCTGCCTTCACTATTTCATCTCTCAATGCTACCAATTCCTCCTCTACTGCTTTATTTCCCCCCGTTTGTGTCAATTGTTGCCTAAAGCTCCCTCTGAAATTCTTAAGAACTTCAGGTTCCTTCAATTTATCCAGGTCCCATCTTCTTATTTTCCTACCTTTTTGTAGTTTCTGCAGTTTCAGCCTTCAGTTCATAACCAACAAGTTATGGTAAGAGTCTATATACAATTTTTATCCACATTATTTGTACAAAGTACTGGTTTGTTTCGTAACTTCCTTTAACTCGCATGGTCGAAGAGGAGAATTATTACAAGTTAGAATAATCTCACAGCTCTAATCAACGGAGGACAGTAAATGTACAGACCGCCGAGAAACAGAAGTGTACAATGTAATAAAATCTCAGTATATGATATCACCTGATGATGGTGTCTTGGTACGAATTATAATGCATCCGGCATAGTACTTCTAGCCACCCTTCCGGAAAACTAATATCACGAAAGTAACTTATTGGTGTCCGACAGTACTACCTCCGAATCCTATCATAACTTTTCAGACTAGTTCCTAGCTGAAATCTTCTCGGGTGACAAGCCCGTCATGTGGTTTCCTGCCCACGAGCTTTCGGCAGAGAACTCCTCTGCCATTGTCAAGTGGCTTTTAAACCGAGAAGATTTCATTAATGGATATCGCCTAGAAAACATGCACTCGTATACAGTTCGAAGCTTGTCTCAGCTAAAAGGAAGGAAAATATGTCCCCTAGATTAAGTAGACAGAGAACCAACTGAGTTCGAAACGTTGGCGAGGGAAATGGGAGAAGTAGGAAATGCAAAACATGTCTCTTTCCACATTACTCATTATCGATTTGAAATTTGTTGCAGGATCTCGAAACCTATGACTGCAGATGATTCTATCAGCCATTCTCGTAAATCACACTGGAATAGTAGGCTAAAGTGTAGCCTTGTAGTGCTTCCAGATACCAAGCTTCAAAAAATGTTTCTCAGTTCACAAGCTGCTTTAAATCGAATCATCACCATCTGGAATTAGAAACAGAGACAGCCGAGGCCTTCAGGATATCCTTCTTCTAAAGAGAGAGAGAAGCAGCTTCTGGAACAGTCCAGAGAAGGCCAAAGAAAGCATCCGCGGAAGTTGGGCACCGTGCTTAAATTACAGTTCTTAAGACCTACAGCGACCAAGTAATAACTCCCAACTGCATATTTAAATACGTGGAAACCCTTGATAATGGAAAACACAGTTAAGTTATAAATCGTAGTGATTGACTACTGCAAACATCCAAGCGGTTCTTATAAATTCATATACTATACTATTACTAGTTTCGGGCCTAACCACCATCATCAGACGGCTGTGCTGGTTCTGAATTTTGATTTAAATTCGTAGCTTGAGAGACAGCAGTCCTATACATGTTATAACAGAGAGATATGCTTTTTTGTATCGCTCTAGCTTGGTCTGTGTGCTTCACTAATTTCAGGATGAATGCTGTCCCGAATGGAGTTAGTAGTAAAGATTTAATAGATCGAAACCTGATGCGTGAAGGGTGTTTTCCTGAGGATCATTACCGTTTATCACGTCGTATCTCGTATTATGATTTAATATCGAAAGTAAATTTAGCAATATATAGATACTGTCAGTAAGATGTCACGTTAGTACAATGTTAGTACAGTAGAAGTAGTAATTTGTAATATCAGGCTGAATGCAGCTTTATTATTGCATGAACACCAGAAAATTAGTAACCGAGAAACTTTCTTCGTCAATTTCTGAGATGGACAGCGAGAAAGTGTTTGTTAAGTTTTGCAATTATGTGTAAAGTTTGTTGCAAGTAGTTAAGTTCTACCTTTCTTAAACAGGGTATGAATCAAGGAATGTTGGCAACACTGCACCCGCGTGTACGATCGAGTATTTGCCGAAGTAAATAATTACGACAATCGTTGTTTTTAATCTATATTTCAATGTTTCTAGTTGTTATAAATATAAAATAAGTGTTATTACATAAGTGGAAGTGTTAGTGTAGTGTTAAATAAGACAAAACGGTGTAAAAAGTGTATTTTTCTTCTCGCGTCTACAGCACTTATTTGTAGGCCTAATTTAAAGCGCACGAATCGTTGTAAACAGACACTAAAACTTGTATCGAATTATCCATTCTTCTATTTTTTCTCACTGCATATAGTAGGTAGGGTTTTAAAAGTCTATCACCCATCACAGTGAAGATTAAAATTTCGTGAGTTAGCAAATGTGTGTAGTAATCCATGTTTATAGGCCTAATTTTTCTTTCGTGAGCGATTTTCTTTTATTCAGTACGCTTTTAGTTTTTTCTATTTATGTTTGTGTGAACAGGTATTAGTACATTTTTGTGTAACATTGGCGTTTCACTCAGTACGTAATCAAGTTTGTAAGATTTCTGTTTTTACCATAGGTGATACGTGTGTGACGTGCTGTAGGATCGTCAGTTTTGGGATGTGGTGTGATAGTTGCAGTGGCTTCTTTCATTTGGGCGATTGTAGTGACGTAGGAAAGGGGGAGATAAATGAAGCCCACCAGTGATTTTGAAGGAGCTTCAATAGAAATAAGAAAATAATGGAACATGAACCAAACATTGCAGGTATTCAAGCTGAATTACGTAAGGAAAGGGAGAATCTGAGCAAAGAATGGTAAATGGAGGTGGGAAGTGGCAAAAGGTAACAGAGGGAACAAGCTTAGGATAGTTTCCGACAGCTGTAATTAATCTGAGAAATGTATTTGGCCTGTTGCCTCAGTGAGAATCGGATGAGCCTCATTTAGCTGTAGCTGCAGAAGGTACACAACAAACTTTCAAGAAGGATTTCAGAAAGGTAGGGGAAACTCTGAGTAGAAAGATTCTTGTTGTTAGGTAGTTGGCCGTTTACTGCAGGAATGTGGGTCTGGATCAGGTAACAGATGATATACGTTCTTTATGCAAAGATTTCACAAAGTTGGATACCGTGATTGGATAGTCCAGGATACAGCACTGACATAGACTGAATATTCCATAGTGTGACCCAGTGAAGATAGCATTAGCAACGAAGCATACTAGTGGGGATTTGAGACGCTGTGATCGGCCTCATTTGAGGCCTTCTGTCGGGAGAGTAAACTTGGCGTTGGAATGGCTGCTGAAGTCAGATACACAGTCCCATATTGGCATGATTCCTGTGGATGTTATCCATAGATGGGACTACAATAGACATGCCTACACCTCAACTGGAGAAGGGAGGGAAAACTGCTTGGGTTGATAGCTGGTAACTTATGAAGGGGGTGGGGGGTTTAACTGTCACAAATGGTATGTTACCAGTGGTAACATGTGTCAGAGGGATGACTTTCTTTGGATAGGGAGAGGGGAAAATAAAAGCATTTTTAAGATAGTTTGGAAGACACTGTCAGTTTGAGAAAAGAGGAAATACATTTTAGAAAACAATGTTTAAGAGAAAGTACTCAGAAGATTCCAGAAATCTTTGTCGAATCATTAGCATGCAACATCAGTTTTATTTATTACATGAGAACATTCCACGACTCAGAAATAAACTTGATAACACATTTGTATTGCTGAAATAAATTTCTCTAAATCAAATGATGTAATATGCCTCTTTGAACATGAACATCATATGGCCACTAGTACAGATATGTTAAACACACCAGGATTTAATTTAGCTTCACACTTCTGTAGAGTAGATATGGAAGGTGGAGGATTTGCCACATTTATTGAAAACTGATAAAATTCGTGATTATTGATGCACATAAGTGTGTGGAACAGAAGTGGAGTTCCATAATAGACGATATATAATAGTAACCATTTACTAACCACGTGCAGGAAATTATAATATATTCCTAACTCATCTAGAAGATCCAGTGAATTATTTAACAGGAATGAACGAAGAAACCTTGGTTGCTGGTGTCTTTAATATGGATTTTTTGATGCAGTCTTCCAGAAAACATTTCTTGCAGTCAGTAAAAGTGTCTTTCAGTATAACTTATACTGTAAACTTTCTAACTAGGATAACTAAATCCTCAGGGACACTCATTGGAAATATTTTTATAGACAAATCAAAGGAACAAAGTCATATCATATAACCAATAATCAATGGCCCATCAGACAAAAAACTTCTTTTTTTAGGTAAAGATTTTGAGTAGATTATGAAGTCTGCTAAATGTGCAAACAGGGGAGTAGTCTGTCCACCAAAAATTGAGGATTTTAGAAAACTGCACAAAGATATGAAGTGTTCATGACATGAATGAACGATATAACACATTCATTAATAATGTTAGAATAGTGTTTGAAAACTGTTTTGCTCTAAAAGTAACTCAAATTAAACAAAAGTCTATAATAAGTGGACTACACAAGGAATAAGTAGAGTAGCTCCAATGATGATTTAGCTATGTATAAGGAGTACAGTAAAACATTTTAAAAAATCAGACATGTAAATAAATGCATTATGAGAAGAAGATGGCATTATCAGACAACAAAATAAATTCAATATAGGATATAGTGGAAGAGGAAACTGGTAGAAAGGAACGGGAGCAAGTAGCATTAAGAGTAGATGATATATTAGTAACTGATTGGCATAATGTAGCAAATCTGTTTAAAAATACTGATACTATAGGATTATCAGGGTTAGTATAAATAATGCCTTTGAATATCTCAAAATGACATTTATAAATAATGGTTGGTACATGAATGCGTCACTCACTTCATGGCAAGAAATAGCTTCCATAATAAAAACTTTAAAAACAAATCATTCTAGTGGTTACGATGAAATATCAACAAAGTCAATTAAAGCGTCTTATTGTGAATTTAGCACAATTTTCAGTTATTTGTGTAACCAGTGTATTACAACTAGAACATTTCCTGATTTGCTAGAATATGGGGATATTAAACCTCTATTCATAAAAAGGGATAAAGAGATAGCATCAGACTAAAGACCAAGTTCTCTTTTGTCAGCAATCCCGAGAATTCTAGAAAAGGTAGTGTACAAGCAGATTCTCAACCACTTGCCCACAAATTACATATTGTTCAGAACACAGTTTGTATTTCTGAAAGGTTCTGATATCGAGAAGGCTATGGCTATTTACACCTACAGCGAGAATGTACTTAATTCATTGGATAATAAATTACAAGCAACAGGTTTTTCTGTGATTTGTTGCAGGCATTTGATTGTATGAATCACAACGTCTTTGTAAGTAAATTTGAATTCTATGGTGTCATGGGAATTGCCACAAGGCTTACTTCACTCACTGGAAACAAAAGTTGTCAGTGCAAGGGACTAGTGAACTAAGCCATCAGTTATCATCGAATTGTAAAAAAAAAATCACAATATCGTGTCCTACAAGGATCCATGTTATGGCCATAGCTTTTTCTTGTGTACATTAATGACCTCTCATAATTTATACTATCAGAAGCAGAGTTCGTTCTGTTTGCAGATGATACAAGTATTGTAATAAATAGCAAGTCGAGCATAGTTCTAGAAATGTTTACTAATGCTATTTCATGATCATTAATAACTGGTTTAAAGCCAACTCATTGAAATTCAACTTTGAAAAGACTCACTACGTGGAGTTCAGAACCTGTAAGAGGTTTCCATCCAGCATATGCATAAAGTATGAAAAGGTATTAACAAGAGCAGATAGATGAAGTTGACAGTATTAAGATTCTAATAATGAATTCAGTTGCGAGGACCACACAACAGAAATGCAGAAACGACTTAACAAATCTGTATTTTCGGTACAAGTGTTATCAGATGAAGGAGACCTAAAAATGAAAAGTTTGCATACTTTGTTTACTCTAATTCCGTAATGTAATATGGTAACATTTTGGCGTAATTCTTCAAGTCAAGCAAAACTTTTCAGAGTCCAAAAGCGTAATACCTATTATGTGTGGAGTTAATTCACAGATATTCTGTAGAAACCTCTTCAAAGAGAGGATATACTAACTACTGCCACTCAATATAGTTATTCTTTAATAAAATTTGTCTGAATAATATATCTCATTTTTCAACAATCGTCTCAGTTTACACATACAATACTACGAACAAAAACGAGCTACAAAAGGACTTAAAGCACTTAGTTTAGTTAAAAAAGGGTTTCCACAACTTAGGAACAAACATTTTAAATAATTTACCAGCAACCATGACAAAATTAGCTATAAATAAATATCAGCTTAAGAGGAGCCTAAAAGACTTCCTAGTGCCCAACTTCTTCTACATCTACATCTACATGCATACTCCGCAATTCACCGTAAGGTGCGTGGCGGAGGGTACACTGTACCACTACTAGGCATTTCCTTTCCTATTCCACTCCCAAATTGAACGAGGAAAAAAAGAATGCCTATTTGCCTCCGTACGAGCCCTAATTTCTTTTATCTTGTCGTTGTGAACTTTACGCGAAATGTAAGTAGGCGGCAGCAAGACCGTACTACACTCAGCTTCAAATTCCGGCCCTCTAAATTTACTCAACAGAAATTCACGGAAAGAACGTCGTCTTTCTTCCAGCGATCCCCATTTGACTTGCCGGTGCATTTCCGTGACACTCGCGCATTGGTCGAACCTACCGGTAACAAATCTAGCTGCTCGTCTCTGAACCGCCTCTATGTCTTCCTTTAAACTGATCTGCTGCGGGTCCCAAACGCTTGAGCAATACTCAAGACGTGGTCGTGCAAGCGTCTTCTATTCCACTGATGAATTTTTAAAGAGAACAAAATGACGTATGCATCTGTATTCATACTACTAGTAGTATTTATTATGAGCTTCTAAAAAATAAGCTAATATAATCCGTTATTTATGTGTTGCATTATTTTTTCGTATCACATAGCTTATCATGTCATATCTCCTGAACTGGTTCTTGCCACACAGATATTGTTGCCTGTCGATGAGGAAAATATTTACTAACAGTTACACATACATACAAATGCGCATGACTACCCACTCGTATGGTAGGACTTGCCCTCAGTATAGTTTGATGAACATGCCAGACAATGTGAATTTACACATAGACGTGTGCTGAGCTATCAAAATTCCTCATAACGACGACTATGCCCGATATGAGTGTCATTTCTCCCGATACCCGGCCCTACTGGTTCCTCCTGTGCCGGAGTCCCTGCCCCCCCAGCCAGTGGGACTCTGCGCGCGCTCGCCGGCTCGCGTCCCTTCGCGCCGCCGCTGATTGGATTATAGGCGGGCGGCGCGGCGCGGCGCGCGGATCGCAGGCCGCCTTTCTCCCTGATTGCATTAGCGCGGCCGCCTGTGCCGCTGCCGCTGCCGCTGTTTGTCCTCCTGATTCGCCGCCACTTGGCTCCCGAGGGTGGCGCAGGCTCTGCCCGCTTCCCCGCCCCTGGTTTACCCTGGACCACCGCGGTGGGCGATAGCGCAACTACCGAGTCTAGTTCCCTCCTACAGGCTGCTGACACCGCAGCCTAGGGACCGGTGGAGTTCAGTAAGTAATGTAGCACATTTTCTTCATGTACTAGCGTCGTTCCGAAGGTAATAGTTTCTATTTTTATTCACGGAAGCTACACGAGTCATATAGAGTGTCATTTAGTTAACTCTAGGGAACTCATTACTCTTTATTACTGAACTATTCGATACCCTTTATGTTTATGTATTTAAATGTAAAAGGTCCACTAATGTGTAGTTATTTTCTAAAAAAAAAAAATGTTCAAATGTTTGTATAGCTTATGGGACTTAACTACGGGTTCATCAGTCCCTAAACTTAAAAACTACTTACGATCTAGCTAAGACTAAGGACGTCACAAATATCCATGCCCAAGGGGGGATTCGAACCCCCGACCGTAGTGGCCGTGCAGACCGTGACTGGAGTGCCTCAGTCCCCTCGGTCACCGCGGCCGGCTTATTTTCTACATGAAGAGGCTACAGGTATTATGACACTACGATTTTGTGTATAGAATAATTACTGAGACAGTCCTTTATCTCTCAGTACTTTATTTTTATTCGAAATTTTCAGGAAATATAGATGTAATACACTAATTAACCGTACCAATTTTCATAATATTAGTGGAGTAAGCATTTCGACCACCCTCATTAACCACAGACATTGCTGAGGTGGTGTGGCATGCATGCCGCAACGATACAGATAGCTGCACCATAGTTGCAACCACAAAGGAGGAGTTTGTGGAGAAGACAGACAAATGTGTGGTTCCTCAAGATGGGTGGCAGCCTTATTAATAGTTAAAGGGGCAACAGTCTGGATGATTGACTGAGCTGACCTTGTAACATCAGCTGACAAGACTTTGCAGTGAAGTTTCTGCGAATGGCTGAAAGCAAGGGAAAAAATTTGTTTATTTTTCAGAGAATCTTGCAAGAATTTCGAATTGTGCGCTACCTTCTGCGTGGGGATGACATCTATAGAAAACGTCAGGTTGGTGAACTTTTAGAGTTTCTACTCTTCATCCAGTACTGTGGGCAGTACTACAACCCTCGCGTACACTGTAATTGCGGTACAAACGCAAACCGTTGTGCGTCATTCATGGGAACATGGAGGAGGCAAGAAAATGATATAGGACCGGTTTAGCACAACCCCTGTAGACTTTTTTCTCGTTGTACAAGCGGCCGCGCTACGGCTAGTAAAGTGCTGTCTCCGCGGCGTATGTTTCTCTTGCGATAAAAATAATTTGAATGTGCATATAAAATGATTTGATAGAAGAACGAAACGAAGAATGATAGTGTAAAAATACTTTTTATTTTATTTCACGACGAGATTATTTCTGTACACATAGGACGTGCCGCCACTGACCGAGTTGCAGTTCATCTCATAAGTGCACCTGAAATCGAAAGATAACGCAAATTCCGGAGAAGGCTGTGAATATTCTCTTATACAGGGTGATACAAAAAGGCACGGCCAAACTTTCAGGAAACATTCCTCACACACAAAGAAAGAAGATATGTTATGTGGAAATGTGTCCGGAAACGCTTAATTTCCATGTTAGAGCTCACTTTAGTATGTCTCATGTTCTTCCACCTACGCTCACTGGAGCACGTTATCATGATTTCATACGGGATACTCTACCTGTACTGCTAGAATATGTGCCTTTACAAGTCCGACACAACATGTGGTTCATGCACGATGGAGCTCGTGTACATTTCAGTCGACGAGTTTGTACGCTTCTCAACAACAGATTCGGTGACCGATGGATTGGTAGAGGCGGACCAATTCCATGGCCCCCACGCTCTCCTGTCCTCAATCCTCTTGACTTTCATTTATGAGGGCATTTGAAAGCTCTTGTCTACGCAACCGCGGTACCAAATGTAGAGACTCTTCGTGCTCGTTTTGTGGACGGCTGAGATACAATACACAATTCTCCAGGGCTGCATCAGCGCATCAGGGATTCCACGGGACGGAGGGTGGATGCATGTATCGTCGCTAACGGAGGAGATTTTGAACATTTCCTGTAACAAAGTGTTTGAAGTCACGCTGGTACGTTTTGTTGCTGTGTGTTTCCATTCCATGATTAATATGATTTGAAGAGAAGTAATAAAATGAGCTCTAACACGGAAATTAAGCGTTTCCGGACACATTTCCACATAACGTAAATCAGTCAAACGTTAAGGTCGTAAATTCTACCAAATACCCAGGAGTTACAATTATGAACAATATTAGACTGGAGAGAACACACGGAAGATATTGTTGGGAAGGCGAACCAAAGGCAACGTTTCAATGGCAGAACGCTTCGAAGATGCACCAGCTCCACCAAAGAGACTGCCTATATCACTCTTGTGCGTCCTCTCCTGGAGTACTGTTGACCATTGAGGGACCCTCACCAGGTGGGAAGACGTGGAGAAGATTCAGGGAAGGGCAGCTCGTTTTATCACGTTACGGGGGGACAGCGTCACACAAATGTTGCACGAATTGGGGTGGAAATCATTGAAAGAAAGACGTTATTCATTGCGGCGTGATCTGTTTGCGAAGTTTCAATCGCCGAGTTTTAGTTCTGAATGGGAAAATATTTTGCTAGCACCCACCTACTTAAGGAGACATGACCAGCCCAATAAAATAAGATAAATCAGATCAAAAACGGAACGATTTAGGTGTTCTTTCTTCCCGCGCGCTATTAGAGAATGGAACGGCAGAGAAAAGTTATGAAAGTGGTTAATGAACCCTCTGCCAGGCATTTAAATGTGATTTGCAGAGTATCTATGTAGATGTGGAACATATTTTCTTTCTTCTTCTGTGAGGAATGTTTCCTGAAAGTTTGGCCGTACCTTTTTGTAGCACCCTGTACACAGTTTACCCTATATGCTTGTGAGATTAACACAAGTGACACGAGTCGTACGTCGCATCCTCACCGCCGCCCACATTACCCGGAACGGCCCCACGCGGCAGCGGAGCGCAGCGCGGCCCATGCATTGCGGCTCTGGGCTGTCGGCGGCGGCTTATAGGCGCCGTGGATCACCTGAGCCGCGATAGCAGCCGGCCAATTAATCCGGAGACGTCTGGGCGGCGTGTTATCTGCGCGCCGCGCCGCCGCCCCAGCGCTCCTAGCGGGCACGCGGTCGCCAGACGCCAGTCGCCACACGCCAGCTGGCGGGCGCTTAACGGGCGCCGGATTAAGGACCACTGGCAGAGAGCGAGGCAAAAGGGACGGCAGGGTAGGGAGGGGGAAGTGGAGGCGCTCGATATCTGCAACCGGGTCAGCCGGCCGTTGGACCCAAGCCACAAGTGCCCGCCTGCCCGCCGAAACAGGCGCGCCAACGCCTGAGCTGGCGCTCCAAACCACCGGCACACAATAAAATGTTATTATTTTAGCGACAACTATAGTGGCTGTGTATTTTATCCATAACGCATGTGTTTGAACTCCCTGACTGTTCCTAATGCAGGGTTGAGAATAAAAACCGCTAGCAGTCACATTAAGGATCGTATTATTTATTTATGAAACGACAGTTTCGGGCTAGTGCCCATCTTCAGGTGCTTAAAACGTTCGGAATTTTACACTAGGACGTTATTTGATATTATTAATAGGGAAACCAACTGAAAGTACCGAGATGACATGAAGGAAAACACTGTTTACTTACATTTAATATTGAAGGACAATCGCGATTTGGAAAAGGAAAGGTGTTTACCACATGATCAACGTTACCTACACCCATATTAATTATCGTAATATTAAAATCCAAGTTTTCTGCAAACAATATTTATTCAGCTTGTGCAAATTGACTCCACTATAAGCTTGTTTCAGCTTTGGCCATTTTCCAGTAGACCTTGTGATGTATAATAAAATAATTAACTACGTTTACAATATACAATTTTGTATAAAAAATTTTAAAAAATTATTTCATTACAAATTCACTTACGTTTCAATTGGACTGACGTCCATAAAGCATATTAGAGTTAGTGTCTTTTTGTGACAAGATGGTAAGGTCAACTTTTATCTCATTCCGTTTTTTATTTGACAGATATAGACACTGTTTACTCTGTTGATGCTTTATGTTTACAGTAAAGTATATCTGTGCCAGTCAGAGGGTGTACTCATGTGTCATGGATAGCACAGTAGCAGAGAAACACTTTTTTTTTCTTGTGTGAAATTTTTTATCCGTTTCCCGTTTCTCCGCTATTGTATTATCCATGACACACGAGTACACCCTCTGACTGGCACAGATATATTTTACTGTAAACATAAAGCATCAACAGAGTAAACAGTGTTTATATCCTCAAATAAAAAAAGTAATGAAATAAAATGTGACCTTACCATCTTGTCACAAAAAGACACTAACTCTAATATGCTTTATAGACATCAGTTCAACTTAAACGTAAGTGAATTTGTAATGAAATATTTTTTTTTTTTAATTTTTTATACAGAATTGTATATTGTAAACGTAGGTAATTATTTTATTATGCATCACCAGGTCCAATTGACAATGGCAACAGCCGAAACAAGCTTGTAGGGGAGTCAATTTGCACAACCTGAATAAATATTGTTAGCAATTTGTATATTAAGATAATGTCATATTTTGACCTTGTATATGCTGCGGGCCCAGTAGAGAAGAAACCATATTAATTATTAAAAAAAAAAGGTCCTGACTTTCAAGACAACTCAATAAAACTGTACAGCATAATAATATCATAACCTGTTCCATTACGTGCAATAACGAGTAAAATTGTTACTAAAATTGTATAAGAATGTCACTATTAAATACGATTGCGTAATATTGTGCATAACTACAACATACCCACAAATTTTACGCAGAAAGAGAGACTCCTGGCAGTTAAACGTCATACCGTCAACTAAGGTAAAGCGTTTTTGTTGACTGAACCCATCCAGAACGCGACCGGACTTCATCAGAAAGTTCAAGAAAGCTAATTTCGGCCAAAGAGAAGATTTTGCTGATTTCCGGCCAAAATATAAACCTTCATCCATTGTGTTGGAACCTGCGACTGTTTCTTGAAATAGGTTTCAGAAATTACTGCAACCAGTCGCCTTTTGTTTCTTCTTAATGAAGATTTATTTAAACCATTACCGGTTTCAAGCTGCCTAGCAGCTCATCTTCAGATGGTATACATTTATTTCAAATTAAATTTGTATTGTTATGTGCTTGTATGTATACCATCTGAAGATGAGCTGCTATTCAGCTTGAAACCGGTAATTCATTAAGAAGAAACAAAAGGCGACTGGTTGCAGTAATTTCTGAAACCAAAATATAAACTGCGGCAGAAATCCGTATTTTGGCCGAAAATGGGAGTAACCGAAACCGAAAATTCGGTCCGTCCTTAGTAACTGACATATTTTATGGATGGCTGTTGATCAGCGACTGTACTAAATCCAATAGATTTTTAAAAATACATGTAAGGTGTCCTTAGTAACATCGAAACCTAGGTTACATATTTAAAAGTATCTTGCGACTGAAATCAGTCTTTTTAAAAATATATTAATTGACGTGACCTACTTGAACTATAGTTGGTCCTATGAACGATGACGGGTCACGCATCTTTGCCGGTTTCAAGCTACATTTGAAATACTCCGTGCTTTTCTTATGAAGGAACTGTATCGCTTGGTTATGCAGAGTTTGTTGCATACCAGGACCATCATAAAATCCACCGAATAGCTCGCTACAATCAAGTTTTATTTCGGGAATGCCTATGACAGTCACAGTAGAGCGCGCGGAACAATACTGATCGTTCATTGGCTGTCGGAGAAAGCGTGATGTAGTTTCGCATACCAAGAGTGAACATGACAACCGTCGCTCCTGGTTCCCACTACAGCACTAATAACGATCAAATGTTCAAATGTTTGTATAGCTTATGGGTCTTAACTACGTGGTCATCAGTCCCTAAACTTACAAACTACTTATGAACTAGCTAACACTAAGGACGGCACAAATATCCATGCCCGAGGTGTGATTCGAAACCCCGACCGTAGTGACTGACGCGCCTCAGTCCCCTCGGCCACCGCGGCCGGCGCACTAATAACGATGTAATACACTACAAACAAACGTTGACAATTGAGTCGTTGTTATTGTGGTCTTCGGTTTGATGCAGTTCTCCACCCTACTCTATCCTGAACAAGCCTCTTCATCTCCTCATCAGAACGGCATCCTATATTATTACTGTATACATCTGTTGGTCTCCCTCTGCGATTTTTACCCCACACACTTCCCTTCAATGCCAACTTCACGATTCCTTGATGTCTAGGAATGTGTCCTACCAATCGGTCCCTTTTTTAAGTCAAGGTATGACAGAAATTCCTTTTCTCCCCAATTCTGTTCAGTACCTCCTCATTAGTTACGTGATCCACCCACCTAATCTTCAGCATTCTTCTGTAACACCAGGTTTCAAAAGCTTCTATCCTCTTCCTGTTCGCACTGTTTATCATACATTGTTCCACTCCCATACAAGGCAACACTCCACACAAATGCCTTCAGATAGGATTTCCTTACGCTTAAATTAATATTTGATGTCAACAAATTTCTCTTTAAAAAAAAAAAAACCGCTTTTCTTCCTTTTGCTATTCTGGTACTGGGACCATCGCATGTTATTTTACTGCCCAAGTAACAAAACTCATATACCACCTTTATTGTTTCGTTACCTAACCTAATTTCTTCAGCATCGGTTGATTTTCTTAGACTGCACTCCATTACCCTTGCTTTGCTTTTGTTAATGTTCACCTTATACCCATCTTTCAACACATTGTCCTATCCCTTTACCGCCTCTTCCAGGTACTTTGCTGTCTCTGACAGAATTACAATGTCATCGGCAAAATAAATGTTTTAATTTCTGCACGATGACCTACAATTCCTTCTCCAAATTTCTCCTTGCTCAATAGCTTGTTCAATGTACAAATTGAGTAAAATTGGAGAAAGGCGACAATCCTGCATTACTCCTTTCTCAAACTCTGTATTCCTTTCAATGCCTTCAATTCTGATTACTGCTGTCTGTTTTTTGTACAATTTATAAATAACCCTCTGTCCCCTATATATTATTCCTGTTGTTTTCAGAATCAAATGTTGACAAATATATTTGGATATGAACAGCTGTCTGATGATGAACTTGCGGCTCAGAATCCTGTAATGGCGCATTTAATTTTTTTCAACAAACAGCATTATTCTTATAAATGGATTCTTCCGTCAATTCGTTGTAGAACAATTCCTTATTTCTGGTTGATAACGAACAGTCTGTTTTTGTACTATTAATATTTGTTTATTTACGAACTAATTTTCGGCTTATTAGGGCATCTTTAGGCAAGCATTTGATAGGCGCCGTCAAATGTTTACCTGAAGGTGGCTTAATAAGTCGAAAACTAGTTCGTAAATAAAGAAAAATCAGTAGAACAAAAACAGATTGTTTGTTTTCAACCTGTTGTTGTTGTGGTCTTCATTCCGCGGACTGGTTTCATGCAGCTCTACATGGTACCGTGACCTGTGCAAGCGTCTTCATCTGAGAATAAGAACGGCAAAATACATCCTTTTGAATCTGCTTACTGTATTCGTCCCTCGCTCTCCCTCTACGAGTTTTACTCCACACACACCCTTGTGTGATGATTCCTTGATGACTCAGAATATGTCCCACTAACTTAACCCTTCTCTTAGGATATGCCAGAAACTCCTTTTCTTCCCAATTCTGTTAAGCACCTCCTCGTTAGTTACGTGATGTACCCATATAATCTTCATCAGTCGTCTGTAGCACCACATTTCGAAACTTCTATCATCTTTTTATCTGATCTCTCCTTATCGTCCACGTTTCACTCCCATACATTACTACGCTCCACAGTGACACTTTTCTCCATGTAAAAGAAGGTATAGAGCGACTGAAATGGAATTTTGACTCATCGCCGTAGCCGTAACTGCATCAAGAATGTGCAGTGCCTTTGCGAACCGGTATGGTATCAATTAAAAAGACTGAATTAGTAGTCGCCAATACACTACTGACCATTAAAACTGCTACACCAAGAAGAAATGCAGATGATTAATGGGTATTCATTGCACAAATATATTATACTACAACTGACATGTGATTACATTTTCACGCAATTTGGGTGCATAGATCCTGAGAAATCAGTAGGCAGAACAACCACCTCTGGTCGTAATAACGGCCTTGATACGCCTGGGCATTGAGTAAGACCGAGCTCGGATGGCTTGCACAGGTACAGGTGCCCAAGCAGCTTCAACACGATACCACAGTTCATCAGGAGTAGTGACTGGCGTAATGTGACGGGCAAGTTGCTCGGCCACCATTGACCAGACGTTTTCAATTGGTGAGAGGTCAGGAGAATGTGCTGGCCAGGACAGCAGTCGAATATTTTCCATATCCAGAAAGGCCCTATAGGACCTGCAACGTGCGGTCCTGCATTATCCTGCTGAAATGTAGGGTTTCGCAGGAATCGAATGAATGGTAGAGCCACGGTTCGTATCACTTTTCATTTGTAACGGCCACTGTTGAAAGTGCCGTTGATGCGAACAAGAGGTAACCAAGACGTGTAACCAATGGCACCCCATACCATCACGCCGGGTGATACGCCAGTATGGCGATGACGAATACACGCTTCCAATGTGCGTTCATCGCGGTGTCGCCGAACACGGATGCGACCATCATGATGCTGTAAACAGACCCTCGATTCATACAAAAATGACGTTTTGCCATTTGTGCACACAGGTTCGTCGTTGCGTACACCATCGCAGGCGCTCCTGTCTGTGATGCAGCATCAAGGGTAACCGCAACCATGGTCTCCGCGCTGATAGTCGTCGAATTGTTCGTGCTGAAGGTTGTTGTCTTGCAAACGTCCTCATCTGTTGACTCAGGGATCGAGACGTGTCTACGCGATCCGTATTGCCGTTCTGAACCCACCGATTCCATATTATGCTAACAGTAATTGGATGGCGACCAACGCGAGCAGCAATCACGCGATACGATAAACCGCAATCGCTTTAGGCTACAATCAGACCTTTATCAGAGTCGGAAACGTGATGGTACGCAATTCTCCTCCTTACACGAGGCATCACAATACCGTTTCACCAGACAAAGCCAGTCAACGTGTGTGTATGAGAAATCGGTTGCAAACTTTCCTCATGTCTACTCGTTGTAGGTGCCGCCACCGGCGCCAACCTTGTGTGATGGTAAAGAAATCCCTTATTTCTATGCTTCTTTTGCAGGAGAGCATCAGCAAATCACATAAAAGTGCCTGGCAAAGCGTTCATCGAACCTCTTACATAATATTTCTCCACCATTCCAGTTTCTAGAGGAGCGCGAGACAAAGGAAGCCCTTCATCTCCCAGTTTTCTATCAAATTCTTCTTTTTTTAAATTATGATGATAATGTCTCGCGTATTAGGTGGGTGCCAGAAAAATATATCCCCATTCAGTAAGCAACTGTCGGATGACGTGACATGGGCTGTTGCAAGGCCTTTTATCTAGGTCGTATTTGCTCACGGATCCCCACGTTGCCACAGTCACAGACATCTGTGGTTCGCTTCTGAATTCCCTGTAGATAGAATATGGACCATGCCCTGTTATGAAATGTTTCATGCCCTTACTGGGGTTTATATACTTCAGTTTCAGTCTTTCCGTGATCTTCGGGCCACGGTGGAGTAGCCGAGCGGTCTAAAGCGTTTCACTGCGGAGAGCGCCGTTTCTCGCCGTGGAGGTTCGAGTCCTCCCTGGGGCATGTGTGTATGTGTGTGTGTGTGTGTGTGTGTGTGTGTGTGTGTGTATCCTTAGGTTAGTTTACCTAGGTTTAAGTAGTTTGTAAGCTACGGACTGACGACCACGCAGTTTGGTCCGATAGATTTACAAACATGTGAACTTTTTTTTTTCTTCTTCTTTTTCTTTTTCTTTTTTTTGTGATCTTTGGGAAGACGGCATGTACCCTCCGCCCAGTTTCCAGAGAATTCCACGCACACTACCCCACGTTTGCATCTTCCAGACGCTGACTCCAGCAGTTTTGACAATCTTGTCATTTACCACCCTTTTGTAACCACTACCTCGCCGCCGGGACAACGCCGGCTAGTAAAACAGATATGGATACGAGTAGTAACGACAAGTGCTTGAAAGCATCCCTGGCAATGGGACATGCGAGCCGAGCCCGGCAGCGCGCACAGCGGGTATAAACTGCTGGCTGTTGCGCTCGCCCGTAGCCGGGAGGAATTTAAACCGCCGGCCAACTTTCCCCGCGCGCTGCCTCGCTTGCCAAAGCCAATTTACTGCCTGTAATTAGTTAGGCACGCAGCCCAGGGGGAGGGTCCCCGGTGCCAGGTATTTCAGCTCCGCGCCTGTGTGCGGCGCCACAACTGAGGCACTTGTTGGCGGAAACGGCGAACGGAGAGGCCGGCGAAACACCGCGGTGCGTGTGAGCCGAGGAGCTCCCAGCTAGACCGCAGGTGCTGCGGGCAAAGGGCGACGCCGCTGTGTTTACAGAAATAACTCGTGTGCTCGTACTCTGCAAATCACATTTTCCTGGCAGAGAGTTCCTCGAACCACTGTGAGGATACAGGGTTTTAGATTAGTAACCTCTTTGGTCGAACGATAGTTATCATTGATGTGCAGCGAGAGCTGCTGGCAACAATGCTTCGGTTGGAATGTTCTTTGTTTGTTGGCCGGTGTGCGGCAGTCTCCCGCCGACCGCAGAGCGAGGCGGTAGCATGTCGGCAGTGAGTTCGTAACTTGCGTTTAGTGGTGGCAAAAGTTTTTGCCATTCCGTCGTATCGCATACGGGTTGCAGTTGCACATTGAAATGTTTCAGTGTGGACTTGAAGACATTCATCGTAGTGGCACGAAGTTATTAAATCAGTGTGTTTAAAGGGAAGAGTTTTTTAACATTTGTCGTTTCATAATAAAAGAAATTAACAAAGTTTACTGTTATGGATCAACCTCGTAATTGTCCGCATCCCATACTGTCAAATCATTGGAACAATTATTAAATGATTATGCATAAAATAGAATGTAACGGCAACTTCGGCCATCGAGGATTAGGTGGACGCAGCAGTGACGTTACACCACCTTCATACTATCAATAAAATTCTTCTGGGTATGAAACCGCGTCGTCATTTTATAAATTCCACCGACGTTTCGGCCACTGTTGCAGGCGGCCTTCATCAGGGTCTTTGTCAGACACAGAAACTGGAATTTATAAAATGACGACGCGGTTTCATACCCAGAAGAATTTTATTGATAGTGACAACAGCCGCGGAAGCCTACGTTTGTTCTCCTTCATACTATTTACATCCCATTTCATTCTGGAATTGCGCGCTGTTCAAATGTTCAAATGTCTGTAAATCTATCGGACCAAACTGCGTAGTCATCAGTCCGTAGCTTACAAACTACTTAAACCTAGGTAAACTAACCTAAGGACAACACACACACACACACACGCACACCCATGCCCCAGGGAGGACTCGAACCTCCACGGCGAGCAACCGCGCGCTCCACAGCAAATTGCGCGCTGGAAGAAAGAACATCTGAATCTCTCCGTTCGAGCTCTGTTTTCTGATGATCGTTTCTACCTATGTAAGTGGGAGTCAACAATATACGAGGCGCGTCCAGAAAGTAAGTTCCGTTTGGATATATAGAACGAACGGGTACAGATACAGAAAAAATATGGATTGTACAAAAATTTACAACTGTTAAACTACTTTTCTACATAGCTTCCGAAATTTTGTAGGCTATTGTCATAGCATGGCACAAGGTTTTGTGTGCCTTTTTCATAGAATGTTGCCACCTGTGTATTCAACCGTGTGGTAACATGTTCTTTCAGCTCATCATCATCGTTGAAGTGTTGTCCACCAAGGACAGATTTTAGGTGTAAGTAGAGGATTACTGTCAAAAGATTTTTTTTTCACGATAATGCCTGACCTCACACACCGAATGTGACTAAATAATTCTTACGGAAATTTCAATGGGACCTGTTTAATCATCCTCCATACAGCTCGGACCTCTCTCCTAGCGACTTTCATCTCTTCTTACACCTAAAATCTGTCCTTGGTGGGCAACACTTCAACGATGATAAAGAGCTGTTACCACATGGTTGAATACACAGGCGACAACCTTCTGTGAAGGATGCATGCTAAAACATGTGGCACGCTATGACCAGTGCCTACAAAATTTCGGCAGTTAAGTGGAAAAGTAGTTTAAGAGCTGTAGAATTTTCTGCAATAAAAATTTCTTCTGTATCTGTGTACAATTTCATTTTATTACCAAACGGAACTTACTTTCTGGACGCGCCTCGTATTTTTGCATTAGGAGGAGAATGTCGGCGATTGGAGTTTCGGAAGTAGCCCACGCCGCAGCGATAAGCGCCCTTGTTGTAATAATTTCCATCCCAAGTCCTGTACCATTTCCGTGACGCTGTCTCACCTGTAGCGTGACAATACAAAATGAGCTGCCCTTCTGTGGATTCATTCGATGTCCTCCTTCACAAGCCCACCTGTTAAGGTTCCCATAGCGGGCAGCAATACTCCAAAAAAGGACCGATAAGCGTAGTGTATGCAGTTTCTTTAGTAGTTCTATTGCATCTTTTAAAAGTTCTGCCAATAAAACGCAGTCTCTGGTTCGCCTTTCCTAAGACAGTATCTACGTGTTCTTTTCAGTTTAAGTCTGAAGTAATTGTAATTCCTAGGTGTTTTGTGGAGTTTACGGCCTTCACTTTAGATTGATTTATCTTGTAAACAAAGTTTAACCGGTTTCTTTTCGTGTTCATGCGGACGACTTCACATTTTTCATTATTTAGAGTCAGTGGACAATTTTTACGCCATATTCATATCTTATTTAGATCTTTCTGCAGTTGTTGCAATCATCAGATGACTTTACTAGAAGGTAAATGACAGCGTCATCTGCAAACAACCTAAGAGCTACTTACATTTTTTCCCTAAATCGTTTATGTAAATACGGAATAGCGGACGACCAAGAACACTACCCTCTGGAACCGCCGATATCAGAACTGTTTTAGTCGATGCCTTACCATCGATTACTACAAACTGTATCCTCTCAGACAGAAATTCTCTATCTAGTCGCAAATTTGATGCGATATACCATAACCACGCAATTTTATTAAAAGCCGTTTGTGAGGTATGGTGTCAAAAGCATTATGGAAATCAAGAATTACGGAATCAATTTGCGAACCCTTGTCGATAGCGCCCATCACTTCGTGTGAGTAAAGAGCTAGTTGTGTTTCGCATGATCATTCTGTTAGAGATAATTCATAATATATGAATACAAGATATGTTCCAAAACTCTGCTGAAAATCAATTAGGGGATCTGTTAATAGGATCTGAAGTACTGATCTCAGTAGAATCTACTAAAATGGTTCGGCCTCTTACTGTCGTTTCTACAAAGTGGGGACCGAGATAGTGCTAATAACTGAATATTGCTGCAGAGGGGGCACTGTCAACTTGTGCTTACGAAACGAATTATACAGGCGGTTGGGTTCAGATAGTGTAATAACACGGTAGTGCAGTCCAACAACAAAGGGACTTACCCGAAGCTAAGGCATAGAGAACCATAGCAAAGTTCGAAGTGGGACACCATGCGGAAGTGGGCGCAGCTACGGGAGAGTTAGGAAGTGTATTTTCCAGGACGTGGACTCGATTTCACACAATAGGAAGCGTTAAAGGAAGGCAAGGCAAAGGTCGTCCACGGGTTACATTAGGAAGAGCGATGAAATTATCTTCAGTCGACACAGAATGTAACTGCAGTGCACCGTCCAGACAGCATCAGGACGGAAATATCGACACAAACGGTCCTAGATCGCCCTCGGGAATGTGCCCACCACGCAAGGAGAGAAAGATGCGTGTCCCGTTAAAACCACGACCCGCAGAAACTGGGCGTCGGGAAATAAGGATTGAAGTCGTAATGGCCGCTACGGGTGGCCGAGCGCGTTGAGGCGCTATGCCCCGATGCGCGAGGCCGTTCCCCGTCGGAGGTTCGGATCCTCCCTTGGGCGTGGATGTTTGTGCTGTCTTTAGTAAAAGTTAGTTTATAAGTAGTTTCTGAGTTTGATGACCCCGCAGTTAAGTACCATAAGCTTAACAAACATTTGAACATTCCTAACGAATGGCTGCGAGTTGGGTTCACAGATGAGTCAAGATATGTGTTTCGCCGGATAATCGTCGTTCACTTATGTGGAGAGAATGTGGAACTCGGAACAATCCAGCTTATGCGCAGGAAACATCAGCATACCATGGTGGTGGATGAATGGTGTAGGCAAGACTCAGTATTAAAGAACAAACGGACCACTATCTCGTTCAGAATGGCGCGTTGGCTGTTCCGAGGTGTAGAGACATCCTTCAACCTTATGTTGTTCTCTAAGTTGCTGCCGTAGGAGATTGTTTGCTTGTGGTGGACGATAACTCTGCCGCGGTGGAGTAGCTGGTCTAAACCGTCTCCCTGCGGAGCGCGCGGTTGCTCGCCGTGGAGGTTCGAGTCCTCCCTGGGGCATGGGTGTGTTTGTTGTCCTTAGGTTAGTTTACCTAGGTTTAAGTAATTTGTAAGCAACGGACGGATGGTCCGATAGATTTACAAATATTTGTACCATAACTCTCGTCCCTACAGAGCTCTACTGGTGGGCAACATGCTTGACGCTGAGAGAACTGAGCCAGCTTTTTCACCGAATCTAACTGAGCATGTATTGGATGCATTTGGCAGACCAGCATTTACCACAAGGGCTGCATAGCTGGATAGTGTACTTATTGAAAAATGTCCAAATACCCATCAAAGGGTAACTGACAACCTTATACTGTCCATGTGTGCAACTGTGTGCAACTGTACTGGTCGTCCGAGGTGATCACACATCGTATTAGATGGCACGGAGAAGGCCTTTTTAGGTAGCCCCGTGGTGTTTGGCTCTAAGTAAACCACAAGTAGAGAGTTGAGACAGCCAAAAATCGTACTGTATCATTCCAAAATTACAGTTGTAACCAACATCTTACAAAAGTATGTTATTATATGTATATTTTATGTGGTGTCGCACAAGTACAAAGTGCGCGCCACCTACTTTCGCCGCGCGCCGCCATGCACGCACGTCGTGGCGTTCTCATGACGACAGCCACGAGCGCCCTCTGCTGCAACCCCGCTCGTGGCCACCACGGAAAGACACCGGTCACTTCGGACTGAGATAGCAACGAGTTAGGACCTTCGTAATCAGATAGGCACCATTGAAGACTTTGCTATCGTACAGGCACTAGGCAGGCCTCTAACAACTATGTATCAACATTCTGCAGTACTATGTAAAAGTTAAGTATTGTTACATTCTGTGCAATATATATCTCTTTCTAATTTACTCTAGTGTTTATAGTTTCTGGCTGCTCCCCTCCGTACCTGCACCAGCGTGCTATTTTTGTTACTGTGTCGGTCTCGTTCCACTCGGCCACCGACACCTACGACGAGGCTGGGACACAAAAGCGGCGATGAAGTTGGGACACAAAATTTTATATGTTAGTTTACCTGATCACTAATTCCTTTGAGCTGTGTAGGCCTACGTGGAGACTGTTACTCATAATTAACTGCAAGGGATACGGTTCAATGAATTGCTTTCGAAATACACTGAAGAGTGGGGGGATTAGCAAACCATCTTAGAAATTTTCAGTTCACTCACAGTCTGTTGTTGAAACTATGTATGCATGGAGTTCATGAAATCATTGCATTTAGAGACCATTAGCTGTCTTTGGATACAATATTCATGATCGCGCTGGCCAGGGTCGTGACTGTACGTCCTGGAGAGCACGTTGCGTTTCGTGTGCAGTATCTGACTGAGCATTATCCTGTTGGAACAACACGTAATCTTTCCGGTGCAATAATGATAAGATATCACTATGGTGTCAAAATTGGCAATTGACACCAAATAATAAGAAGTGTGAAGTCGTCCACATGAGTACGAAAAGAATTCCGTTAAACTTTGTTTACAAGATAAATCAGTTGAATGTGAAGACGGTAAACTCCACCAAATACCTAGGAATTAGCATTACATCAAAGTAAAGAACGCGTAGACAATGTCGTAGGATAGGCGAACAAGAGACTGCTTTTTAGCGTTTTTTTCCGTTTTTAATTTTTTTTTTTTTTTTTTTTTTTTTTTTTTTTTTTTTGTATTGCTGCCCAGTGTGGGATCTTTATCAAGCGGATTTAATGGAGGTCATCGAAAGAGTCCAAAGAAGGGCAGCTGGTTTTGTATTGTCACGATACAGGGGAGACAGCGTCACGGAAATGATAAAGGACCTGGGATGGAAATAATTACAACAACGGCGGTTATCGCTGCGGCATGGTCTACCTACGAAACTCCTCCGAATGCGAAAATACATTGGTGACTCCCACTTATATAGGTAGAAATGATCATCAGAATAAAATACGAGAGTTCAGTGCTCGAACGGAGGGATTCAGATGCTCTTTCTTTCCGCGCGTTATAGAGAATGAAATAGGAGATGAAGGGCATATTGGTGGTTCGATGGACTCTCTGCCAGGCACTTAAATGTGATTTGCAGAGTATCCCATGTACCGGGTGATCAAAACGTCATTATAAATCACGGATCAATGTAGATAGAAAGAAAAATTTTGACAGACATGCTTGGAATGACATGCTGTTTTATTAGAACAAAGAAAAGTTCAAAAGATGTCTGACGGATGGCGCTTCATCTGATCAGAAAAACAATAATTAGCATAACAAATTAAGACAAAGCTAAGTTGATTTTCTTTACAGGAAAAACTCAATATGTTCACCATCATTCTTCACAATAGCTACAGTAGAAGAATAATGTTGTGAACAGCACTGTACAGCATGTCCAGTGTTACGACGAGGCATTCGGGTCGGATGTTGTCTTTCAGCATCCCTAGCGATGTCGGTCGATCACGATGCACTTGCGACTTCAGGTAACCCCAAAGCCAATAATCGCACTGACTGAGGTCTGGGGACCTGGGAGGCCTAGCATGACCGAGGCGGCGGTTGAGCACACGATCACACCATTCGACGCACGCAGGAGATCTTTTACGAGTCTAGCAATATTTGGTGGAACGCTATCCTGTATAATAATCGTACGTTCCAGCAGGTGTTTATTAGCCAGGCTGGGGATGATGCGATTCTGTAACATATCGGCGTACCTCTCACCCGTCACGGTAGCAGTTACAAAACCAGAATCACGCAGTTCCTCGAAGAAAAAGGCCATATATGGGTAGATGTGGTTCTAATAAAACCCCATGTCATTCTAAGCATGTGTGTCAATTTTTACTGTTCTATCTACATTATTCCGTGATTTATTAAGTTTTCAAATTTATACTGACTTGGTTGATGTAGATTTTGCACGTATCGAACACTTGTCGACGTTTCCTCCACAAACGAAAGTACGAGACAGTGATCACGAGGTCACGTCGTACTTAAAAATAATAAAATAATAATAATTTCGTGTGGCTCATTGGCCTGGTGCAAGTCTTTGTATAGGACGCCACTTCGGCGACTTGCGTGTCCCTACCCTACCCCAGTTATCCAGCTGGGGAAAGGGGACCTACAGCTTAACATGGAATCCGAACTTCGTGTACTTTCTGGTGACCCCTCACATCGTTAAGAGGCGATGGATGGGCTAAAATACAGATTTAAAAAATCCAAGGTCCAACAGGGTTTTGAACCAGCGACCCTTCGGATTCCAGTCGAGTGCTTTACACCAAAACCATCGTGCTTTACACGTCGTACATGCAAACAAAAACATTTACAGGAAGAATGTGCTTCAACACTGAAAACCGAGACCCGGCCCTTAAAATTGATGACGTGCTACAGACGCGAAATTTAACCGACAGGAAGACGCTGTGATGTGCTAATGATTAGCTTTTCAGAGGATTCACAGAAGTTTGATGAAGGTGGCGACACCTACAACGTGCTGACATGAGGAAAGTTTATTTCTCACACACAAACAGACCGGCGTTACATTGTGAAACGTTCTGGTGCATGTAAGGAGGAGAAATGGGTACCATCACGTTTCCGACTTTGATAAAGGTCGGATTGTAGCCTATGGTGATTGAAATTTATCGTATCGCGACATTGCTGCTCGCACAGGTCGTGATCCAATGACTGTTAGCAGAATATGGAACGCCATGCTGGATCCCAACGGCCTCGACTCACTAACAGTCGAGATGGCATGCATCCATCTTATCCGCATGGCTGTAACGGATCGTGCAGCCACGTCGCGATCGCTGAGTCAACAGTTGGGGACGTTTGCAAGACAAAAACTATCTGCACGAACAGTTCGACGATATTTGCAGCAGAATGGACTACCACCTCGAGACCATGGCTGCAGTTACCCTTGACGCTGCATCACAGACATGAGCGCCTGCGACTGTGTACGCAACAAACATGGAAGTTTGTGCTGTCTTCAGTAAAATCTAGTTCATAAGTAGTTTGTAAGTTAATGGACTGATGATCCCGTAGTTAAGTCCCATAAGCTCTACAAACATTTGAACTTTGAACAGATTCTGTTTACAACTTCGTGATGGTCGCATCCGTATTTGGCGACATCGCGGTGAACGCACATTGAAAGCGTATATTCATCATCGCTATACTGGCGTATCATCCGGCGTGATGGTATGGAGTGCCATTGGTTACACGTCTCGGTCACCTCTTGTTCGCATCGACGACACTTTCAACAGTGGCCATTTCAGACGTGACTGTAACCTGTATTAGATGCCTGTGAAACCCTGCATTTCAGTAGGATAATGCACGACTGCATGTTGCAGGTCCTGTTCGGGCCTTTGTGGATATGGAAAATGTTCGACTGCTGCCCTGTCCAGCACATTCTCCAGATCTCATACTAAATGAAAACGTCTGCTGAATGGTGGCCGAGCAACCGGCTCGTCACAATACGCCAGTCACTACTCATGATGAATTGTACACCCCATCCAGGCTCTGTTTGCCCAGGCGTATCAAGACCGTTATTACGGCTGGTCCTACTCTTTTGTTGGCAGGTTCTTGGATGCGCTCTTGTCCGGGCAGTAAGTTAATCCTTCTCGTATAGCAAACATTTGGTTGCCAACATGAGCAAGTTACGCTGCCGCGCCGTAAGTGAAATTGAACTTCAGTAGCAAGAAATTGCTGTGTCACTGTAAACCTGACTTCTTCCGATATAGCTTTATCATGTGAGTATACTGATTTTAATGTGTGGAGCCACTTTTCTGAGTAAATACCGATAAGTTGTATCATCCATTTTCCAGTAATTTATATATGACACGTCCACTTTCAGCTCCAGAACCACGGAATGTTTTCCACAGTTTCACCTAAGTAAGGTCCTGTTTTTGGTTCAAATTTCAGTTTTCGTAGTAGCAATGGCAACGCATGATAACATGTGTTTAATGTGCCTCATCTTGAAATATGCTCAAAAATAGACGTTACGACCAGGTAAATGTATCCACCAGTTTTCAATATTCCATTCACAGTTTCCTTCGGGCATGCAACATTACCACCTTCTTCTACAAACATTATCGACGGTGATGTAGTATTCGACAAATTCGGCATTAATTCATTATGAGAACTTTGCGGAAGTTTTCCTTAGCATCTTATTGGTGACCTCAAACGTGCGTTTAATGTTGTAGAGTTGTATCTCGTGCAGTATGGTGTGCCTCATGACGGAACTCGAAAGTCGTGGTTTGCATTGGTGACAATCTGGTCGGGGATCATTCTGAAGATCAGTCGCAATTGTTGCCATAGTTCGGTAAGCTATTACAGTTGTTTAACACTTCACGCTATTATTCACCGTGCCACGTATATTGATGGTAGTCCTCATTGACATAAAGCAACAATCCGTGTGACGCTGATAATCATATTCTTGCATTCTAAGATCTCGTCTAATAGACGATGCCATAGACCAGTTTGTTGGCAATTTATGACAGTCCATAGGACCACGTTTTCCAAATCATGTCAACGTGAGTATTCGAGGCATCTGTTTCTGGAATAATGTAATTGAAATCCTTTATGTGACGCGTGTATAGCCACTACAGGTTCATGACCCAGCTGGCACCACCTCGTTTTCCAAATAATGGCTGTTGTTCCCACCCCCCGGAGCCGGTTCGCCGCTTCTTCTTCCGCTCCAGGTGTCGTCTCAATCAGCGCGGCTCTCCAGTGGGTGGGTCGGCCTTGTCCCGGTGCACTCGCCGCGGCTCGTGCGCAGCGGGTTACGTAAATTACAGCTCTCGATTGTGGCCGGTAATTGGTTCGCAGCCCGGCCTCAAAGGGCCACTATCACAGGCGCCGCCGACACAGGGCGACCCGCTATTATGGTCTGAGCAATAGGGAGGGCGGGGCGCACCCTATCCAGGGGACACCTACGCGAGGGGAGGGGTGGAGGCGTGCAGGTCGCCAAGGAGCTCTGCAGGGGGCTGACAGCTGCGAATAATGGCGTCCGTGGCGTGCTGGTGCAGTGCAAGGTACCAAGGTACCAAGTCTTCAGCCTGGAATATCGTAACAACTTCAGAAGTCAGATGCTACCTCATCAAGACTAGTTGCACGAATCTTAGAGGTGTTCATCAGTATTTTCATTCAAGTTATCAGTTACATGTAGTTCATTTTTATACACTCCTGTAAAATGAAAAAAAAAAAAGAACACCCAGTAGAGGGAAATTTTAATGACACATTCTTCAGGATGTAACCACCACTCGATCAAACAATCATACCCATATGCATTTGAGCACGGTCAGCAGATCATGCGCTACGTCGGCGTTAGTACCGTGCATAACCTCGTGCAGGGGAGCGCGAAAATCTGGAGTATACGAGACAGAGGCAAACGGGGCCGACACCTGGCATCATGGTGTGGGAAAACCATATCCTACAGTACCCGTTCTCGTCTGCACAGTGCATAGTACATTCAAACCATCATTCAATCCGTTTTATCACCGTTCATGCACCAACAAGGCGATATGATTTTCCAACAGGTCAATGCACGTCCACACGTATCCCGTACAACCTAACGTGCTCTTATGTCCATCATTATCCCCAGATCTGTCCCCCATTGAGCATGTTTGGCATCGGATGAAATGTCATGTTGCGCGGTCTGCGGTCTGGTCCAACTGACGCTTCAGGTTGAAATGGCATGGTAGGGCATTCCGCAAAGTTACATTCGGCACGTCTACCATCATTTCCATTGTAGGATTACAGCTTGCATTGCTGCAAAAGGACGAATTACAAGGTAATAACGCCGACATTGAGCACGCTCTGGTGTCTGTACTCGAGTGCGTATGCCTCTGCCTGTGTAATAGTGTGTTGTATACATTCTCAAGGATGAGTCAATAAAATTTTCCTCACTTGCAACGACGAAGTCATGTTGTTCTTTTTTCATTTCCCAAGAGTGAATTTTTAACTTAATGTATTTTACATATTGACTGTTCAAAGATGATTAGCGCGTCAAGTGATTTGGTTTAGCCGCGTCAATCCATGAGCTTTCGGCCGAGATCTCCTCGCCCATCGACAATTGGTGATTGTCGAATACGTATGCTCGAGATTTCCCAACCCAGTGCAGAACTCGATACAGTATCGAACGGTTCGAACACTTAAGTGACAAATGACACGTGCAGCGTAGTACAAACGATACGCGGAATTTTTTAAAGTAACCGGCCTACTACATTAGTGAGAACACGTGGAAGTACATGCAAAACACGTGCATCACTGCGAATAAACTGTATATTTTGTTTAAAACAATGCACACGTGTCCTGACTGATATTACTACAAGGTAAGATCCATTGATAAACAAAATATCAGTTGCTAATAAAAAAAGCTACTGCATTAAATGACTACATAGCTCACACTCAAAGGTGAAAATATTTTTTCTCTCTATATATTATATGATCATGAATCCTTCAGAAATCTAAATTACGTGTAATGTGATTATAATTGATTGGTTCAAAATGAGCAGTTCATTCCGAGCTCAAATGGTACAGTTACCATCACAGTTACTTTTTAATCGCCTGGAAAACGACATTAAACGTGATATAAAAAGCAAATAATTATAAATTTTATGCACAGTATAGGAAATAAGTCATATTAAACTAACCTGTAATTGCGACAACAGGAATAAGCAGATTAAGCGCTGCTGTCTCGATAGTACCAACAGACGGAACTAGATCGTAGCACTAGAATTTCAAATCGCTATTTCTGATTTTTTCTTAGATATACATTCGTTACCCACCACCATGAGCCACAGACATTGCCGAGGTGGGGTGGCTAGCTTGCCTCAACGATGCAGATAGCCGTACCATAGGTGCAACCACAGTGGAGGGGTATCTGTGGAGAGGCCAGACAAACGTGTGGTTCCTGAAAAGGGGCAGCAGCCTTTCCAGTAATTACAGGGGCAACAGTCTGGATGATTGACTGAGCTGGCCTTGTAACATCAGCTACATGGCTTTGCCATGCAGTTACTGCGAACGGCTAAAATCAAGGGGAAACGACAGTCGTTTCTTCTCCCGAGGACATGCAGATCTACTGTATGACTATACGATGATGGTGTCTTCTTGGGTAAAATATTCCAGAGGTAAAGTAGTCCCCCATACGGATCTGCGGGCGGGGACTACTCAACAGGATGTCATCAAGAAAAACAAGACAGGCATTCTACGGTTCGGAGCGTGGAATGTTCTAACCCTTAATCGCGTAGTGAAGATAGAAAATTTGAAAAGAGGAATGGATAGGTTAATGTTAGATATGGAGGGGATTAGTGAAGTTCGGTGGCAGGATGAACAGGATTTCTCGTCAGGTGAGTACAGGGTCATCAACACAAAATCAGTTGGCGGTAACGCAGGAGTAGGTCTGATAATGAATAAGAAAATAGGAATGAGGGTTAGTTGCTATGAACAGAATAGTGAATTATCGTCGTAAAGATAGACACGAAGCCAACACCGACCACAGTAGTGCAAGTTTATGCCAACTGGCACGGAAGATGTTGAGTATATCGAAAAAATGTATGAGGAGATAAAAGAAATCCTTCAGAAAGTTAGGGGAGACGAAAACTTGATTGTGCTGGGTGACTGGAACTCAGTAGTAGGAAAGGGAAGAGAAGGAAATGTAGTAGGTGAATATAAACTGGGAAAAAGGAATGAGACAGGAGATCGCTTGGTAGAATTTTGCGCAGAGAACAATTTAATGATCACCAACGGTTTAATCATCACAAAAAAAGACTGTAGCCCGCATACCCCAGTTGAGTCTAGCAGATCTGAAAAGAGCGTTAATTAAGACCGTGCATTTATCTGTAATATGTTGATCGCGTTTGTTGAATGTAAACTTACTGTCGATTATAAAGCCCAGATACTTTAGATAGTCTACTTGTTGAAGCACTTTGTAATTAAGGTATATTGCGATTGTCGATGAGGCAAATTTCCTTTTCCTGGTGATAAGCATAGCTTTTTAGTTCGTCGAAATGGAGTTTATCATTACTGGTCTATATTAACTGCATGTCTGTGTTACAGATGTTCTGAGCGGCAAGAAGACTCTCCCGTTTGGTTAGTACAATCAGATCGTCGACAAAGGCTATAAAAAGAGAGTGTCTTGAGTAAGGAAATTTATGAAAGGAATCATATAATATATTCCAGAAACCTGGACCACAACAAGAACCTTGTGGGCATCCTTTGGTAACAGATCTTTCTATGAGAAGGTTGTTGACATTCAACGTTGCATTCGTGTGACTGAAATAGCTAAGTGTAAGGTTATACAGATTTGCAGGACAGTTAAACTCACCCAAGGTCTTTAAAATACCAGGCCACCAAGCTGCATCAAAGGCGCCTTGTACATCCAGGCTCACTATCTTCGTCCTCGTTATCCAGTGGAATGAAGTAATCCAGCATGTAGTTGAGTGTATCCTCTAGGTTTACTGTCATCGCGCCATCTTCTTTCTGTAGGGTTGTCATGAATGAAGTGTTCCGTAGTTTCCCTAATGCCAAACGATAGACAGCATTCCACGGATTGTTGCCAGACGTAAAACTACAATATTCCTTCCAAGATCGTAGTTTTGATTGACGAATTGCTTCTGTGTAGAAGTGATGTGTTAAACAACTGGAATAGCTTACAGACCTATGGCAACGACTGCGACTGATCGTCAGAATGATCCCCGACCGGATTGTCACCATTGGAAAACCACGACTTTCGAGTTCCGTCATGAGGCATACCATACAACAAGTCTTTGAATTCTAGATGGACATGTAGAGGCCCAGCCGTTAAACGCACGTTTGAGGTCACCAATAAGATGCTAAGGAAAACTTCCGCAAAGTTCTCATAACTGATTAATGCCGAATTTGTCTAATACATCACCGTCGATAATGTTTGTAGAAGAAGGTGGTAATGTTGCATGCCCGAAGGAAACTAACAATGGAGTATTGAAAACTGGTGGAAAAATTCACCTGGTCGTAACTATGGAAGTGGAGTGATATCTTTCCAATTATGGACTGTTATGTGTAATCTTTCTAAGACTTGTTGTTGCGCTGTACTTATTAATATCTTTGTAATGAAGTGTAAGTGTGAATAAAGATGGCGTCCTTCTTGGAACAGGTGTGGCTCATATTTATGTATACATGTTGCATTCGATATTCCAGATGCCTTACAGTATTATACACATTCAAAACGGGAAACTAAATTAACATACAAATGTAACATACGTTATTCATTATAAATTTATACATACTACAATACTTATAAGCCTGTAGTGAATACACGTAGTAATCTGATTAGATTAGATTGGTTTTTCGTTCCATAGATCCATGTTGCGGAGATTCTCGTGGATGTGGAACATGTCAAGAAACAAAATTTACAAGCTGAATAATAGATAATACTAATAAAATAAATACAGATACATACATTTTTAAGTTTTTTAGCTGATAATATAATAATACTAATATAGTAGGAGTAACGATGTATGCATCATTTGGTACAATTTAGACATTCACTAATGGAGTAGGAGGAGTTGGCCACTAGAAAGTCTTTTAGGTTCCTCTTAAACTGATCTTTATTTGTAGCAAATTTTCTTATACTTGATAGTAAATTATTGAAAATGTGTGCTCCTGAGTAGTGGACCCCTTTTTGAACTGAAGTAAGTGCTTTTAAGTCCTTGTGTAGATCATTTTTATTTCTAATAATGTATGTCAAAGTTATTAGCAATTAAACGGAAACAAATTACTAAGCCAAGAAATGGCAGTATTTGTGAGTCTAATAGTATATTTAGGAGCCCTGGTTATAACAAACCCCCAGAAATAATGTTCTGGGCGGATATTGTACCGATATAATTCGTGACGTTGTCTGTACGTATTCGAAATGAAACTTGTGTACGAAACAGCATAAACTTTAGGATAATGAAATTTGGAATAAGCTGAAGGGGAGAAGTCAAAGCAGAACATTAATGAATCCGGCATCAGAAAATGGCGGGAATTATTATTGAGGTCAAGACAACACGCAAATATGTCACCACAGAGCCAATTAGTTACCTTTTCGTGCAACTTAGCAGTGTAAGTTGTGATATGCTGAAACTGATTATTTGATGCAGATAATTAAATTAATCAGATAAGTGACCGAGTTTAAAGTTATTAGAATTAGTGAGCAAATCGAAAAACTATCGGGTCTCAAATGAACGAAGCATGGATTGCAGACTCTGAAAAACAAAATCAGTATGAAAGGAATGTTGACAAGAGACCAAATTGAGTTAGTTTTGGTTGCGATACCCAAGAGAACCGTAATGGTGGCCAGGCATGTTTTTTTACGATCGAACGCGGCTTGCAGTAAGCTATGATAATTAATTAATTAACTGTAGGTCATTTTGAAATGAGAAATCACGTGTTTCTGTTAGTTTTTATAAAAAGGTTGTTTAATGCAATAAAAAAAACATCCTGGCTCACACAATATCAATTTCTGGGAAGAAGAAGAAGAGACTTCCGTTTTTTCACCATGTCAGAAGAAAAAAACTGACCATCGAAAACAAAAATTGGGCAGAAGTATACTTCGAAGCGAGAACGAATACGGTAGCGACAAGCTTTGCTGACAAATTATGCGAAAATGTTTAATTTAATGCTACAGTATCCTGTGAGCCCGACCGAAAACAAATTTTCATTTGCCGCCCTTTGGTGTTCCATCTAAACCTAGTACAGTGGTGCCATAAGCGATCGCAAATTAAGATTTATTTCATTAACACAAAGGTCACGCCCACAGAGAACTAGGGGTAACATCCTTTAACCCATCCTTTGAACGTTACATTAGCATTTGGTTTTCAATTTATGTTCGTTGTTATTGTAGTCTTCAGTCCGGAAACGGGTTAATGCATTTCTCGGCCATATTCTGTTCTGAGCAAGCGTCTTCATCTCATAAGAACAACAACCCACATCCATTTGAGTCTGATTACTGTATTCGCCTCTTGGTCACCATCTGCGATTTTCACCCCACATGCGAAATTTACGATTCCTCAATTTCTAAGAATGTGTCCTACTAAGTGATGCCTCCTTTTAGTCGAGGTACGCCAAAAAATCCTTTTCTCGCCATTTCTGTTCAGTACGTCATCATTAGTTATGCGATCTACCCACCTAATCTTCAGCATTCTTTTGTAGCACCACATTTCTCTTCCTGTCCGCACTGTTTATCGTCCATGTTTCATTCCCGTACAATGCAACACTCCACACAAATGCCTTCAGAAAAGACTTCCTTACACTTAAATTAATATTCCATGTTAGCAAATTTACCATTTTCAAAAACACTTTTTCACATTGGTATTCTGCATTTTATATTCTCTGTCGTGCACCCATCATATGTTCATTACTGCTCAAGTAACAAAACTAATCTACCACCTTTATTGTTTCGTTACCTAATCTCATTCCTTCAGCATTATCTGATTTTGTAGGACTACATTCCATTAGCCTTGTTTTGCTCTTCTTAATGTTATTTTTATGAGTTCCTTTCAACATATGTCCAATCGGTTTATTGCTCTTCCAGGTCCTTTGCTATCTCTGACAGAATTACAATGTCATCAGCAAAATAAATGTTTTTATTTCTTCACCATGAACTCTAATCGCTTCTCCAAATTTCTTTTTCTTTCCTTTATAGCTTGCTCAATATACAAATTGAATAACATTGGAGAAAAGCTATATACCTGTCTTATTCCCTTCCCAACCACTGCGTCCCTTCCATGCCCTTCAACTCTAATAACTGATGTCTGGTTTATGTACAAGTTGTAAATAACCTTCCGTTCCTTATATTTTACCACTGCTGAGTTCAGAATTTGAAAGAGTGTATTCCAATCAACATTGTCAAAAAATTCCTCCGTATCTACAAATGCCTTTCCTTAATCTATATTCTAACTCGTAAGGTGAGTATTGCCACCAATGTTCCTACATTTCTCCGGAATTCGAACTGATCTTCCCCGAGGTCAGCATCTATCGACCACTCCATCCTTCTGTAAATAATTCCTGTTAAAATTTTGCAACCATGACTTATTAAACTGATGAGTCTCTAATTTTCGCACCTGTCTGCGCCTGATTTCTTTGGAAAGGGGATTGTTACATTTTTCTTACCCTGTCTCGTACTCACCAGGTGAAATAGTTTTTTCATGGCTGGTTCTCCCAGAGACTTCAGGAGCCCTGAGAGAACGTAATCTACTCTAAGGGCCTTCTTTCGACTTAGGTCTTTCAGGGCTCTGTCACATTCATCTCTCAGTACAGTATCTCCTACTTCTTCATCTACTTCCTTTTCCCTTCTTACAATATTGTAAGTTGATTTCCTCTGTAGAGTCCCTCAATATATACTTTCCACGTTTCAACTTTCCCTTATTTACTCAGAACTGGTTTTCCATCTGAGATATTGGTGTTGCGAGAGTGAAGATCGGGGTGAGAGTTTAAAATAGGGAAAGTTTAATTTTTAAAACTCACAACCACCAACTGCGAACCAAATTCCTAAACATGCAAAAACACTGGATCTGTGATTGCTACTGTTTGACTCGTTTTCTAGGGGATGATATCACACGTTCGCAGCTTTCCTTCCCTGCATATGATTAACAAAAAAATTTCATAATCAAGTCAAGTTCATGAGAGAAAAGGGTGTACTAACTACTATTTTTGAAAACACGTAAAAGTTCACTTTATGTTTTTTATTTCACAATATTAGAACCCTGTGGCTGATACGTCTGTACGTCGACACATTTATCAAATAAAGTTATAGCTCGTGAGCCCTCAGACAAAATGAATATATGTCGCAAATTGTTTTCACAGCATGTGGCTGTCTCATACACCGTTTATGTTCATGCCTATGCGACGACACGTGTTACATTAACAAATCACAGTCACTTTAATTCAATGCGATGCACACCTTGTTCCACCGACTAAATATTCACAAACACACAGTAGCACTCGATTCAACTTGGTGCAGTCTACGACGACCAACCACACGTGCCGAATGCCACACAACAAAAATCTAAAGTCTCCACCTGGAGATACACATGCCGACTGATGCTGAGCGACGGCGCCCGGCCAGCTACCCCACGTGCTTCTGACCCGTCACTTCCTGCCCTCGCGCGCGCGCGCGCCAAAAGCTCAACCGCCGGCTTTTTCCCCTACGTCATCAACTTCCCCATGTGAGCTGTTCTAACCGACTTCCAACGTACAGCGCTCAGCCAATAAATTTCCAAAACTTTACTTAAAATCAAAATAATTACACTACACATTAAATAAATGTCTTCTTAGGTTTTTATGTTGGTATAATCATCCTTTGTACTATTTATCATAATCGTGCAATTTCTTATATCACAGATAAGTGATTTAACTGAATACTTCAAAATAAAATACACAAGATTAATTGAAAATAAAATGAGAAATAGTTAATATATTATTTTTATAAACAAACATTGCCATGCTAGTTGTGTAACTGTCTTGTATTCATTGGTAATTTATTACTTTTCATTGTCAATTAAACATATTACGTTAGATGTGACTATATCAGCTAATGTATTGTTTATTTATCAACAGGCTATTTTGTAATGAGGGCCTTAAAGGTTCCTAACTGCATCGTATTACTTCAAATGCCAGTAGTATTACAATATTTGTGCACTGCACTGTGCCTGGCACTCGCCATTGTCCCTCTCTCCCCTCACCGGAAACGAGCCTGGAAAATCCTAAGCTGGAACAAGCCACCAAACTCGGCCTGCTCGCTGGCCTCCCGTCAGCTACAAGCACACAGAAAATCTCAACGTGGAGAATTTCTACCTTTGGCTTAACTATAAATGTTGTCACCCAACTGTGTACATACATTGCTACCATAATTAATAAGATTAAAATTGTGTAACATTTAGTGCATTGGCATGGTCAGTGTTTGCAGTGAACTTCATACTGTTTAATTATCAAATGCTATTAATTACCAATATTTCTATTGGGCGATAATCCCACAGAGTTCATGCAGTTATTTTCTTGTCTCCAAATGTCTCTTTTATATTCCTGTTGTACATTCTTCTACAGATTTTTATTTGGTTTCAAGGCACTCCTGCTTAGCTATTCTGCACTTCCTGTCAATCTCTTTTCTTAGCAGTCTGTACTCCATTTTACAATCTACATTTAGTCCATTTTACATGTTCTCCTTTCGTCAATTAAACTTAGTGCCGGCCGCGGCGGACGAGGAGACTGAGGCGCTTCAGTCACGGTCTGCACGGCCACTACGGTCGGGGGTTCGAATCCCCCCTCGGGCATGGATATTTGTGCCGTCTTTAGTATAAGGTAGTTCATAAATACTTTGTAAATTTAGGGACTGATGACCCTATAGTTAAGTCCCATAAGCTTAAGAAACATTTGAACAATTTTTTGAAACTTAGTATTTCCTGTGATATCCAAGGATTTTTGTAGTTCTTGCCTTTCTACCTATTTGGTCCCCCTATTTCACCTCTTAAAGCCTCATATTCCTTTTCTACTGTTTTACTTGCTCCCGTTTCTGTCAATTGTTGCATAAAACTCCCTCTGCCAATCTTAAGAACTTCAGGTTCGTTCAATTTATCCAGGTACCACCTCCTTATACTCCTTTTTTTGTAGTTTTTCATTTTCAATGTTCAGTTCATAACCAATAAGATATGGTTAGAGTCTATATCTGCCCCTGTATATGTCACAGTTCAGAACCTGAAAGCGAAATCTGAGTCTTACCATTATAAAATACAACTGGTATATTCCGGTGTCTCCTGGTCTCTTCCACATAATTATACAAACTTCTTTCATGATTCTTGAACCAAGAGTTTATTATGATTAATTTATGTTCCGTACAAAATTGTACCATGCGGCTTCCTCTTTCATTCCGTTTTCCCACTCTATATTCACCTAGTGCTTTTCCTTTCCTTCGTTTTCCTACTACCGAATTCCAGACCCCATCACAATTAAGATGTCCTTTCCCTTAACTGACTGAATAATTTCCTTTTCCTTTTCATACATTTATTCGATCTCATCATCGGCAGAGCTAGTGGGCATATAAACTTGGATTGCTGTGGTCGGTGTTGGCTTCGTTTCTATCTTCACCACGATAATGAGATCACTGTGCTGCTCATGGTAGTTTACTGTTTCCCAGTTTTCTTATTCCTTATTAGACCTAGTCCAAGAGATTTTGTGTTTATCATTCTGTATTCGCCTGATCAGAAATTCCTAATGTATCTAACTTCAACCTATCCATTTTCTTTTTTCTTAAATTTTATAACCTCCCTACCCGATTAAATGATCTAACACTGCATATTTATAGATTTCCGGAAAGCTTTCGACACTGTACCTCACAAGAGTTTTCTAATCAAACTGCGTGCTTATGGAATACCGTCACAATTGTGCGATTGTATTCGTGATTCCTGTCAGACAGAACACACTACGTTGTAATTGACGGAAAGTCATCGAGGAGAACTGTAGTGAGATATGTCGTTCCTCGGGGAAGTGTTATAGGGCCCCTACTGTTCCTTATTTTTATAAAAGATTTAGGAGACAATTTGAGTAGCTCTATTACGTTTTTCGTGGATGATGCTATCACTTATCGGCTCGTAAAGTCACCAGAAGATCAAAAGGAACTACAAAATGATTTTGATATCTGCAAGGTGCAAAAAATGGCAATTGACAATAATGAGAAGTGTAATGTCATCGATATGACCACTAAAAGAAGCCCGTTAAACTTTATTTACACGATAAATCAGTCAAAACTACTGCCGTAAATTCAACTAAATGCCTAGGAGTAACAATTATAAACAACTTAGATGGGAAAAAGACACATAGAAAAAATTGTAGGAAAATCGATCCAAGGCTACGTTTCGTTGGCAGAACACTTAGAAGATGCAACAGTACTACTAAAGAAACTGTCTACACTACACTTGTGGCTCCTATTTTGGAGTATTGCTGACCGTTGTGGGATCCCCACTAAGTGGGACTCACAGAAAATCCTACACAATGGGTCTATTGCAAGAAAAGTTTGATATTCTCAGATTAGAAGTTTCTTGCGTTTTGATTGTAAATAAATCAGAACATATATTAAATTATAAATACAAATTCATCAATTCAGAATACAAGAAGAATATTTGTTTCGTAGGAGATGCAAAATTTTCTTTCATGTCTGTTTAATGTCGGCTTCCCATTAAACCTCCGAAGCCAGAATTCTGAGTCTTTATGATTGTGGTCCGTAACTCACGAGCACATGAGCCTCCAAACGTGCAAACTCGAGGTAGGAACGCAAGGGCATACATCGGAGTTTCAAAACTCTATCTATCTAAACTCATCTAATATGATATCAAATCCTTCTATGTCTTTAAAACTTTCTATATGACACTGTGCTCCAATATATGTGTTATTTGTGAATTGTAGTGAGTGATGATACTACATATCCAACTGGACAATTTAACAGTAAGTAAATGTGATCTGGGTAGTGTATAAAAGTTTTAAAATCACTATTTCAATTTTGTAACCAGAAAAATTATTGTGGGGTATATTTTTGTGCTAAGCAGTTAGTATTTAGCTGCATTTAACATCAAACAATCATAAATATTTTGGCTTGAAAAGAGAAACATGATAAGGAACCGGCAAAACAAAGTTTCATCATGGATATACAGTCCACGATATTCTGCCTCGCTTTCACAGCTTCTGTCGTATATTGGAAGAAAAATAATTTTACAATATTCATTTGTAAATACAATAGGTGGTTACTACTTGTGGAACGAAAGTACTCGTGTATTGTACGATGAAGAAATCGTGTTGGGTACTGAGAACGAAATTATTCTGCATGTTGACAGCTCTTCATATCAGTAAAGTAACGATATTCTGTAGTACTTGCCATTCCAGGTAGTCCATGTGCTATTGCGAACCTTAGGACCAGCTATCAATGCATTTAGTGGTGCCTGCTGTTCAGCTGTTTATGGAATATGTCGTCTGCAGACCGTCAATGGTTTAGGCATCTACAAGACTGCTTAAAATTTCTTAGGTAATGGTACTGAACCAGCAGTAGATACCCTATGACCAAAAAATTTGACCTCTGGCTGACTGAACACACATTTAGCTGTGTTTAAGACAATGCCATAATGTTCCAAATGCTGGAAAACCTCTTTAAGATGCTGCTTGTGCAATCGAATACGCTCTTGGATCCGCCTTAATGAAAAATTTAAAAAAATCAGTATCATAATCAAAAAATACAGGGTGTCTCACAAAAGAAGCCTGGCAGGCGTCTGCAGATCTCGCGGAACAGATCCCGGCCGCAGCCACCACATCTGCTGGCCACAGCAGCGCCCAATTCTCTGACTCTATTGTGCCGCGGGCGCATACACTGAGTTAAAGTCTCAAAAAAAATGCCATCTGAGTAAGCTAAGCTTACTTTTATTTACAGTAGATGTTCAAAATGATGTGCCTCTATGGAAAGAGTGGCCTGACATCTCTTGAACACATTTGGTAACACTCTACGAATTTCGGCTGCCAAAATCTGGAAAATGACTAGTCGAATCCTGTCTTTCAACTCTTCGAGTATATGGGGATTGCTTGCATACACCTTGTCTTTTAACGTTACCCATATATAAAAGTCACAGGGATTTAGATCTGGAGGAGGCCAGTCAACTATCCTATCATCAAAACTACTTCGTATTGCTGTCATAGTAGCATTGGCAATGTGTGGTCTTGCATTGTCCTGCATGAAATAACCGTACAGCTTTTCGTTGGGTAAAAGTTCTTGAAAAAATGGACGCAGGATATTGTTCGCCGGCCGCAGTGGCCGAGGAGACTAAGGCGCATCAGTCACGGTCTGCACGGCCACTACGGTCGGGGGTTCGAATCCCCACTCGGGCATGGATATTTGTGCCGTCCTAGTTCGTAAGTAGTTCATAAGTAGTTTGTAAGTTTAGGGACTGATGACCCCGTAGTTAAGTCCCATAGACTATACAAACATTTGAACATTTTGATATTGTTCACATATCTGTCAGAATTTATTGTTTCTCAAAAAAAGATTGTCCCTATTTTTCGCCTCGCACTAATTGCACACCGCACTTCAGTTTTCACGTCATGAAGAGGTTGTTGATGTAAATCATGTGGATTTTCTGAGCTCCAACGTCGACTGTTCTGCGAATTTACGTAGCCTGACAAATCAGCCATGCTTAATCTGAAAAATAAAGCATTTCAGGATCAACTTCCCCATTGTGCACAGACTGTAACAGCCAGTTATAGTAATGACGTCGAGCAACAGTATCTGAGTTCGTGAGTTGAAATTCGTTGAGTGTTCCTGAATGTGTTCAAGAGATGTCAGGCAGCTTTTCCCATAGTGGGACATCATTTTGAACATATACTGTAAATAAAGGTAAGCTTAGGTTACTTAGATGGCAATGTTTTTGAACTTTAACTCAGTGTATGCACCCGTGGCATAATAGAGTCCGAGAATCGGGCGCTGCCGTGGTCGGCGGATGCGGTGGCGGCGGCCGGGAGCCGTACCGCGCGATCCGCGGACGCCGGGCAGGCATCTTTCGTGAGACACCCTGTGCTATCAGGGTACACTGGGATGCATTCCACAGTCGAACAGAGATTTATCTCCTTCCACCTTGCAACCTGTCAAGATTAAAAACCAAATATTAGCATAAAGACATCTCTAAATTGGAATACCACTCGTCTGTTCATTCATGATCCTAAACATGTGATCCCATAGTCAACAAATTCTATGCAATTCAATATAAGTTTGACAGGACATTCCGCTTTGAACTGGGATTACTAGCTGAGAGAAAGATTCGTATCACAACATTAAATGAAGATGTCTTTTACGCAAAGTAAACAAGAGAATTTTCAACAGCTAAAAATGTGATTTCTTGCAGATTTTCGCTTCTTTGAAACGGTTTGGAACTGCTTGTAAACATATAAGATTTATAACCATCTATATTTATATAACCATCTACATTTTAAAAAATGTTTGATTCTAGATCTCAGTAATTTAAATTAATTTTTCCCTTTAGTTGGTGAAAGGGTTTATATTAGCAGAAACGCCTTTGCTTTTATTTTTTCTTCATTTTTACCTTAATATCTTAGCTTTAATCTTCGTTGGGAATGAAAGGTGCCTCCGTTCCATTGATTGCCGTTTTGTTTCAGGGGTATAGTACGATACTCAACTTTCATCCTCTGTGACTACCCGAGACAGAAAACCATCATCTTCATTGAAGTGTATCAAAAAGTGAAGTGCACTGCCTTTCCGTTGTTTTTTATTTTTTTATTTTATTTTTTTATTTTTTATCAGTGAGAACTTTGGATACCCAACGTGAGCGAAGTTTTCAAAATTATACTTTTTCAGTTACAATTTCACGAATTAGTGAGCGTGAGATTTGCGGAACTTTCATAGCATGAGCAGTAAGTGTAAACTTTGTTCTTCATCTTCTCTTCATTTGTGTGAACTAGTTCATCAGTAAGCACAGATGGGCTTCTACTTTGTTCTTTAGCGTGAACTTGATCACGTCCTTCATTTAACAATATGACCCATGTTTTAACCATTTTGTAGAATTTTGTCCGTAAACCTCGAAGATTTGCCGATGAATCTCCTTTGGTGTAACTTTCTTTGCATGTAGAAAACGAATCGCAGATCTGATTTCACACGCGGCGGCATTTTCAATTACGGCTGACATAATAAAGAAGCGGCAGCGATCTGAAAATGGAGCACAAGTCTTACCCTTGAGTCAGAGTAACTGCCGCGCATGCGCGGAACTGCGACTGTAGCGCTGCCGCTGTGAGGAATAGAAACGGGACTTTGTGGACGACCTTCGTATTTTGATTCAATATAGCTTGAAAAACAGTGTAAAGCCTTATTATTTTTTCAAGTTCTGATTTCTACATTTATTACTTACAGTAACAACAATAAAAAACCGGAAATCGGTTATTTAAAGAGCCCGGTTTATAATGATCGAATGATCGGCTGTGTCAGTAAGGTTAAATTGAAAAAAAAGATAAAAAAAGAAAAAAAAAACTGTAAAACCAAATACAGCTTACAATTTCAATCTTGGCCCTATAAACAGCAACTGGATATGAAATAATGTTTGACATTTGCAGCTCCACAAGTTGCTTTAAAATAATTACCAGATTTATCTAGATTTCGACAACGCTGTGGAAGTCATCAGAACAATGTAAAATTACCACATGAGACTTGTACAGAAGTAAAGGGATGCTCATGTTGTATAAACGATTTAAAAACACTTTGCTAGTTACTGTCTAGCAGTCTGGACAAATAAACAATTTTAAAGAAGCAGCTAAGGGGCTACCAATACTTTAAAATTTTTTATTTGTTCAGATTGCTAGCTAACCAGTAACTAGCATATTGTTTTTAATCTTTTATATAACATGAGCATACGTTTACTTCTGTAAAGGTCTTATGTAGTAATTTTACATTCTGATGATGACTTCCACAGTGTTGTCGAAATCTAGATATATTTTGTAATTATTTTAAAGCAACCTTTGTGGCTGAAATTGTCAACATTATACGAATACATGTCGTTTCAGTGGGAGCCGCTGTAGTGAGACAGATTATTGTCCCCGCTAGTAAATTATGTTAGCTCAGTTTTGCTTGTTATTATACTTATGTTTATATTAAATAATGATTTCAAACGTTTATATTTCATGTTATTTGATTCTTAAGAAAGTTTTTGAGTGTATATTGTGTTTCATATGCTGTGACGGCGATTCAACTTACGAGAGCAACATCTTCACCGCCGAGCTCCAAGAGTAAACATCAGACCACTTCAAGTCGCGGGTCGACGGCCACGAGGCATGAGACGATGCTGTTCTCCGCGGTTGCCGCCGAAAATGTTTATAGTTATTTACACTATTAACCGAGAAGATTTGTAAACAAAAGAAAAAATAATAAATAAATAAAGTAAATAATAAATAAATAAAGTAAATAAGAAAACGAAAAGTAGTAGTTTTGCCCTGTGATGACTTGTATGTCGTTCAAACAATAAAATGTTATATAACACCTCGAACTTTAATAATGTGTTGAAGATTATCATTTCAAACTTTTTCAAATTGCAAGATATTAATTTGTAATGGTATTATCCAAAATATTATATATCGTCGAGATTTGACTTTTATTTTTTTTTAATTGAGCGTATATGTATATTAATGGAAGTTAACATTCAGACAAGGGAAGAGGAGCAAATTTGACATGAAGTCACTAATGAGGTATGCGCCCATCTTCAATTTCGTAATTAAACAACGCTATAAGAGACGCTTTAAAAACATGAAGGCTACAAGTGGTGACGCGGCTGTTATTTATTGACGCATTTCAATTGTACGAAACTGTACCCCATGTTTTAGATTCTGACGATGACAAAATCGAAACGCGTCAAAAAAATAACAGCCCCATCACCACCTGTGGCCTTCATGTTTTTAAAACGTCCCTTTAGGCATTGCTTAATTACGAAAAAGGGAAAAAGACAATTGATGATTTACAGATATTTAAAAATTGATTCTTTATACAGGGTGTTACAAAAAGGTACGGCCAAATTTCAGGAAAAATTCTTCACTCACAAAGACAGAAAATATGTTATGTAGACATGTGTCCCGAAACGCTTAATTTCCATGTTAAAGTCATTTTCTATTTACGGATGAGGCTTTATTCCAACGTGATCAAATTGTAAATTTTCACAATCGACATGTGTGGGCTGACGAAAAGCCGCACGCAATTTTGCAATCACCTCATCAACACAGATTTTCTGTGATCGTTTGGGCAGGAATTGTTGGTGATGTCTTGATTGGGGCTCATGTTCTTCCACCTACGCTCACTGGAGCATGTTATTATGATTTCATACGGGATACTCTACCGGTGCTGCTAGAACATGTGCCTTTACATGTACGACACAACATGTGGATCATGCACGATGGAGCTCCTGTACATTTCAGTCGACGTGTTCGTACGGTTCTCAACAACAGATTCGGTGACCGATGGATTGTAGGGGCGGACCAATTCCATGGCCTCTACTCTCTCCTGACCTAAACCCTCTTGACTTTCAGTTATGGGGGCATTTGAAAGCTCTTGTCTACGCAACCCCGGTACCAAATGTAGAGACTCTTCGTGCTCGTATTGTGGACGGCTGTGATGCAATACGCCATTCTCCAGGGCTGCATCAGCGCATCAGGGATTCCATGAGACGGCGGGTGGATGCATGTATCCTCGCTAACGGAGGACATTTTGAACATTTCCTGTAACAAAGTGTTTAAAGTCACACTGATACGTTCTGTTGTTGTGTGTTTCCATTCCATGGTAAATGTGATATGAAGAGACGTAATAAAATGATCTCTAACATGGAAATTAAGCGATTTCGGACACATGTCCACATAACATATTTTCTTTCTTTGTGTGTGAGGAATGTTTCCTGAAAGTTTGGCCGTACCCTTTTGTAACACCCAGTATAGATCGGTTATGAAGGAGAGCAACCTATAATATATTTGCCGACAACAACATACATAGCTACGAATTTTTTTTATGTTTTTCTTTTGGCAAGGGAGCTTCTTAATACTTTATTTAAAGTGACAGTTTTATGAAAAGGTGAGAGACTGAGCACTTCTTCTCTCTGTGCAAGAACCGGACATGTAATTTTGAATAGTAATGCAAAAGTCAAAAGATCATCATCATCATCATCATCATCATATTCATCATTAGAAACTGATTATGCCTTTTAGCTTTCAGTCTGGAGCATAGTACCTCTAATAAAATGTCTCCATGATCCCCTATTCAATGCTAACGTTGATGCCTCGTCTGATGTTATGCCTTTTACTTCAAAATCATTCTGCACCGAATCTAAGTACTTTCTTCTTGGTCTACCTCGACTCCTTTTACTCTCCGCTGCAGAGCTCATGAGTCTCTTAGGTAACCTTGCTTCTCCCATGCGGGTAACATGACCCCACCATCTCAGCTATGGCTTTCATTCCCAGTTTTTCTTTGATTTCCTCATTATGGACACCCTCCTGTCATTGTTCCCATCTATTAGTACCTGCAATCATTCTTGCTACTTTCATATCTGTAACCTCTACCTTATGAATAAGGTAACCTGTATCCACCCAAGTATCACTCCCATACAACAACGTTGGTCGAAAAATAGAGCGGTGCACCGCTAACTTCCTTCCTTCTTGCAGAAGACAGTAAATCTTAGCTGAGCACTCAATGAATTAGCTTTGCTGCCCCTCGATTCCAGTTCTTTCACTATGTTGCCATCCTGTGAGAAAATACATCCCAGGTACTTGAAACTGTCTACCTGTTCTAACTTTGTACCTCCTATTTGGCACTCAATCCGTTTAAATCTCTTTCCCACAGACATTACTTTTGTTTTGGAGATGCTGATCTTCATATCATAATCCTTGCACCTCTGATCGAGCTCTGAAATATTAGTTTGCAACCGTTCAATCGAATCGGCCATTACAACTAAGTCATCCGCATATGCGAGACTGCTTATTTTGTTTCCACCTACTTTAATCCCGCCCTGCCAGTCTACTGTTTTCAACATATGGTCCATGAATAGTATGAACAACAGTGGTGACAGGTTACAGCCTTGTGTTACCCCTGAAACTACCCTGAACGATGAGCTTAATTTGCCATCTACTCTCACTGCTCCCTGGCAGTCTACGTAAAGCCCTTTAATTGCCTGCAGAAGATTGCCTCTTATAGAAAGAATAAAATTGTTATTTTCGTTGACGCTCTGACGACGTGGTACGTATGGAACTGCCATTTCGTCGAACGAGAGAGAGTCGTCCCGCCGCACCGCCACTCCCTAACGCACGCTCGTCCGCGCCCGTTTTATATAATTGCCCACACCTGCTCTACAACTTACACAGCAGTTAGCCGGTCTGGCGGTCTCCTTGTTAGAGAGACTAAAGGCCAGTCCTCATCCTCCCATCCTCCCACCACCGCCGCGGCTCCCCGCGCGGCAGGTACTTTGGAGTTTTACATAACCACCACCTGTTCACTCAGGGTATTTGCCGCCGCCGACCCAATTAGGCTGAGAGCTTGCGGCGGGAGCGGCCTTATCTGCTAGCCACGTGAGCTCTGCGCCGGGCCTCGCCTCGCGGGATGAATTGTTTAGGGAAATTGAGACGGGGACCCGGGTCTGGCTGGCAAGTGCGAGTGCGCAGTAAAGCGCAGCGCGGCGCGGGTAATTCCCGGGCCACGACACGGCGCCGTGTGCGCATGCGCATGCGCATGCGCATGCGCATGCGCCGGCCCGCAACGAATCGCTCGCTAATCTGCTTATCGGAATTAATTTTGATGTACGGCGGGATAGTGTTTGTCCAAACGTTTAGGCAAATCGCTGCTGTCCGCCGGGCAGTGTCGCACGCCGCGTGCACCGCCGGCTGCAGGTCCCATACGCTGTCGCTTAATATAATAATTTATCGCGCAAAAAAAAAAAAAGACGCGCTAAACGTGCCGTGTTCAAAAGTTAATTCTTTGTAGTTTCAGCTGTGGTACGACTACTAATGCAAGATCGCACGGTATAACGTGCGTCGCAGGTTAAACCGTAAAGTACCGTTTAAAACGGGATGTTAAAGTGATGAAGTCCTAGCGACAAATTGAACGGAGGCCGGTGGTGTTGCAATGAATTGACGGCGATAATGACTAGTGGGGTTCGTGATAGTATTTGAGGGGCTATCTAGAGGGATTCATAACTAAAAAAAAATGTTCCAAGTCCCTATGTAATTATTTTCCTGGATGATATAGAGGTTTTTGATTCTGGCAAACGGGACAAATTGTTACATGTTCTTGTTCAAAATGTTCAAATGTTTGTAAATCTATCGAACCAAACTGCGTGTGTCAAAACTCGTTATTTTTGCAAGTGTCTCTCAAACGATACGAGATATGAAATGAACCATAAGGGAACAAAGTTATTCAATTTTCACGTCAGATGAACGGTTTATTTGCAATTGAAATTACATTACAACCGGCGTCTTTTTTTGGTATTACTAACGTATTTTTGGTCCGAAATATATCAAAAAGCGAGGTTCTGGTCTCTGGTAGCCAACAATTATGTCTGTAAAATTTGGTGCCGATCGGTTGAACGGTTCGACCTATGAAGTGGGAACACGTTACAGCCAGATAGACATTGTCAAATCGCCGTTATTTTTGCAAATATTTCTGCAGCGATGCAAGATATGAAAAAAAGCAAAACATAATTTTTTTAATGTTTGTAAATTTATCGGACCAAACTGCGTGGTCATCAGTCCGTAGCTTACAAACTACTTAAACGTAAGTAAACTAACCTAAGGACAAACATACACACACACACACCCATGCCCCAGGGAGGACTCGAACCTCCACGGCGAGCAACCGCGCGCTCCGCAGCGAGACGCTTTAGACCGCTCGGCTACTCCACCGCGGCGTTACATGTTGTTGGTTGTTGTTGGTTTTTAGGGGACTAAATAGCTATGTTATCATTCTTGTTATATGTTTGCATTACCGGAGAATCTGGTATCATTCTTAAATGTCTCTAATACATTATATTATAACTGTTACATGTGACAAATAAACGAAGCCGAATGGTTGTCCCGTGTCGGCGCTTATTTATTCTTTATTTATATTCCCGAGTAATAGAACGCGGTGCCGGCCGCGGTGGCCAAGGAGGCTGCATTCGAGTGACAGCGGTGATGCGGGACGGTTGTGTGGCGGGGCCGGGCGTTCCTCCAGTGTAAACAACGGCCGTGTCGCTGCGTACCAGGTCAGCCTGAGCCGCTAGCTGCTTGCGCTTTCTTCAATTCACGTATTGTTTCTCAGTAGATAAAATGGTTCCGAACTACATGAGAAAGGATACTGTTAGATTTATTTTTGATCGAAGTTTTATTAGACCTAAAGCAATAGACGTTAAACTGTGGCTCCAAGAAAAAATAGAAATTTGTGAGGACGATATTGTTGGTATTTACCTGTCTTTTGTGACGAACTCTGTGTTTGTTAAGATGCAAACTGCTGAATTATGTCTTTCTGTTGTTGAGAAATATGGAGATGAAGAGATGAAGTGAAATTTAATCACTCTGATGGGTCAGTTGGTGAAGTAATTGTCTCTTATGCTGGTTTTGGAATACGCACTGCTAGAAGTTTCGAGCTGCCCTTTGAGATACCTGCGGAAGAGATCAATTCTGCTTTAAAACCTTACGGTCGAGTTATTTCGAATATAGCTGAAAAATGGTCTGAACCGCATATGTTCCCCGTCCTAAATGGGATTCGACAGGTGAAAATAGAACTGCAAAGTCTTTTATAAATATATGTGGGTACCGTGCCCTTATAATATATGATGGCCAACCTCGAACATGGGCCCTCTGCAATTCGCCAGGTCACGTCCGTGCAGCAAACGGCGCATACCACAGGCTCCTGTCGGTGAGGTGCCGGGTCCGAGTCCCGTAACTGTTATGAAATTAACATATGCAGACGTGGCGACAACCCGCGAGCTCCCTGGACAAGAATTTATGAGACAGACGGAAAATTCAGTGACAGAGTGCGACTTAAACGTAAATGTAGAGGAGACCCCGAATAATGTCATCGTAAATGAAGATGCAGTTCCTCCTCTACCCGAAATGGACTGCAGTGAATCACCGTTTGTCGAACGTGAGACTGTGCAACAGCCGTTTGAACAAGGCGCTGTAAGCAGCAAGTCTGATGTGGAAGTCGCTTGTCCAAAAGATGTCAGATTCGAAATTCCGAACGGTCGCGTTGAACACCCAGAAGAGCTAGATTCATGTGACATGCTCACGTCATCAGAAGAACCGGAGAAAAAGCAACAGAGACGAGAAATGTTTGGACAAGAACCGGGACAAAGTGGAGTGGCAACAGTAAAAAGTATTGACAATACTGTTCCCCAGACCAGAAGTGCCGCGACGAGTGTCACGAACGAAGGGAAGATATCGACAACGACATATCCCTTGTCATCGCCGACAGCGTCACCGACACGGTCCCCAAAGAAGTCGCGTAACAACAAAAAGAGGAGACTCGCGCACGCAGCGGCCGAGAGCCTGGCTCCGGCAATCAGAGAGAGGTTGCGAGAAATTGTCCGGGGCGAAAAAGAGACTGACGGTCATGAAATGGAACACACTAAGAAAATGACAATGACAAACGTAAGTCAGGCAGGCACTGACGAAGCGAGAGGAACCACTAATACGTCTCGACATAAAATGCTTCCGGGAGGAAGGGGTGCAACTTATCGTAGTTGTGCTCCATCCGGACAAAACTGGGCGGACGACATTGCGGACCAGACGGACGAGGAAATGGAAGAGCTACAAGACACGGGCAACAGGCGTGATGACGGCGCCGATACAGAAAAATGAGTGGAGTAGTAAGCAAACAGGAGAGTCGGCCTACCATCTGCCGACTCGCTCCACTTACTATACTGATCAATAGTGGAACACTCTTATAACAGCACTACCGTAAATATTAACAGAATAGAAAATGCAAACAAGGTGTCTGCTTTGAAAGAATTTTTGTATAAGTCGGAATCGGACATTGCTCTCCTTCAGGAATTCAAACTTCATAATTTTCAAGTTTCCGGTTTTCAAGTATTTTTAAATGTAGCTCGACAAAACGAATGTGGTAATGCAATTCTTGTGAAAGATGGGACTGAAGTTAAAGACGTTAGTTACTTAGAATCTGGAAGAGGTATTAGTTGTAGAGTTTTTAACACTTTTGTAATTAATGTGTATGCTCCATCTGGTAATAATCTTAGGGAAGAAAGAGCCAAATTTTTTAAAACTGAGATAGTATATTTGCTAAAGGACACCCCCGCACAAGTTTTAATAGGTGGCGATTGGAACTGCGTTCTCAACAAGAAGGATCAAACGCCAAATTTTAATGCATTATTGATTTGAGGTCGTGGTTGTATGCTTAATTATTTTGTCAAGTAGGCTCAACCACATAGATCGTGTATAAAACACTATAATATGACGCGTTTCGAGGGTCAAGCCCTCATCATCAGATAAAACATACAAGAATCTTTAAAACCCGAGACAAATAAAATCTAAAACGTAATAAAAGAAAACGTGGTTACTTCCCTTGTAACCGTGTCTCCGTAGAAAGCTCAGCATACTGTGCTTCATCAATATTAAAAACAGTCCCCAGTACTCGCGGCGCATAGCACTAGTGAAGCGCATGGAGTCAACAACACGAGTGGGGCGCACGTATGAACATGAAAACAAAGACCTCTAAATGCCAAAGACTATCCACAAGGCAGTGGGTACATTCAGGTGTACAGTAAGACTTTGGCATTTAGAGGTCTTTGTTTTCCTGTTCTTACGTGCGCCCCACTCGTGTTGTTGACTCCGTGCGCTTCACTAGTGCTATGCGCCGCCAGTACTGGGGACTGTTTTTAATATTGACGAAGCACAGTATGCTGAGCTTTCTACGGAGACACGGTTACAAGGGAAGTAACCACGTTTTCTTTTATTACGTTTTAGATTTTATTTGTCTCGGGTTTTAAAGATTCTTGTATGTTTTATCTGATGATGAGGGCTTGACCCTCGAAACGCGTCATATTATAGTGTTTTATACACAATCTATGTGGTTGAGCCTACTTGACAAAATAATTAAGCAACCTCTGTCTTACTGTACACCTGAATGTACCCACTGCCTTGTGGATAGTCTTTGGCATTTAGAGGTCTTTGTTTTCATGTTCATACGTGCGCCCCACTCGTGTTGTTGACTCCGTGCGCTTCACTAGTGCTATGCGCCGCCAGTACTGGGGACTGTTTTTAATATTGACGAAGCACAGTATGCTGAGCTTTCTACGGAGACACGGTTACAAGAGAAGTAACCACGTTTTCTTTTATTACGTTTTAGATTTTATTTGTCTCGGGTTTTAAAGATTCTTGTATGTTTTATCTGATGATGAGGGCTTGACCCTCGAAACGCGTCATATTATAGTGTTTTATACACGATCTATGTGGTTGAGCCTACTTGACAAAATAACCAAATTTTAATTTTTCTAAAGAACTCGATAGTTTGGTTAAAACTATGGGTTGGTAGGATGTTTGGGAACAAGTATATTCCACTAAAGTGAAATTTACGTACATCACCACAACTTCGAAGAGCCGTATTGATAGATTATATGTCACTGAAAACTTAAGTAACAAAATTAACGGTATCGAAACGGTGCCTGCAATTTTTTCAGACCATCAAGCGGTCAAATGTAGCGTCAGACTTCCTAAGCAGAAAACATATTGGGGACGTCCAATACGTCCAATGTGGAAACTAAACATCAATACTTTGAAGGAACATGAATTAGCTGAGAGGAGTCCTGCACTTGGCAAATTTCCCTGAGATTTCGCACCAAATTTAGGAGCTGTATAGAATGGTGGACGTTGTGCGCAGAAAAGAAACTTCGATCCACATCCATCGCTTATGGAGAAGAAAGAGCGATGTGGAGAAATGAAACCACAGAATTTTACTATACATGTCTGCGAGAACTGTATGAACAGAAAATGACACAGGATGTCATAGTAAAGATTAAACAGGTAAAAGCCCGATTGTTAAGCCTGAAAAGACAGCAGTTGGAAGGGGTTAAAAATTAAGTCGCACGTTAAGACAATTGTGGAGGAAGAAAATGCGTCACTCTTCCATTTAATACAGCACGAAAGGAATAGGAAGAAAACCATCATCAAACGTTTGAGATCAGAACAAAACGAAATTTTGACGGAACAAACAGACATGAGGGAGGCACATAGGTTCTACGATCATTTATATAGTGAAGGTCCGATTTAAATCAACTTAGTTAGGGACCTGTTGCAAAACAGTGGTCTGCAAAACATAATAACGGAAGAGCAAAACAGGATTCTCAGTTAAGATATAACGTCTGATGACATACTCGATATCATTACAAGTTCCCCTACCAGGAAGTCTCCAGGACCGGATGGACTGCCTATAGTATTTTATACAACTTTCTGGCATCTTATAGGAGATAAGCTAACCGAGGAAATAAACGATGTTTTGAAAGATGAGGCCGTACCTGCAGACTTCAAGGAAAGTGTAACTGTCCTTCTTCCTGAAGGTAAAAATGCCGCAATTAAAGACCTCTCGAAGATGAGACCTATATGCCTCATGAATTCTGATTATAAAAACGTTACAAGGGCGTTGAAAGAGAGATTCCAGCCAATACTTCAGAAGATAATCGGTAGTCATTAGACATGTCTCCCTCGTAGAAATATCTTCCAAACACTAAGCGAATATCGAGATATTATCGCAATATTTTCAACGATCACGACAAAAGCGGGTCTCCTTTGTATAGACTTTTCTAAAGCCTTTGACATGGTAAATCACAAGTATTCATTTACACCACTGTTGTTATATTCCCAGAATGAGCCATTGGAGAGGCATTTTTGTTTTAAAATTTGTAATAATCATAATAATTTCACGGAAAAAATCTTTAATTTACGTAAGAGTACGTAAATAATGAAAAATGAAATAAAAGTGTAGTGTACCGGTCAGAGAGGCTTACAAAGTTATGATCAGAAAATTATGGTAAATTGAAAACTGGAAAAAAGGATAAATACATTCGAATAAGACTGTGGCAACACTGCGGAAGCACTGAAAAAAAATTGAAATAGCACACACACACAAAAAGGAGGCTGAGGGCGCTCCAGCAGTCACGGTCTGCACGGCCACTACGGTCGTGGGTTCGAATCCCCCCTCTGGGATGGATATTTGTACCGTCCTTAGTATTAGCTAGTTCATAAGTAGTTTGTAAGTTTAGGGACTGATGAACCCGTAGTTAAGTCCTAGAAGCTCTACAAACATCTGAACATTTGAACAATAGAACGCGGTACGTTGTTCTCGACGGCGAGTGTTCATCAGAGACGAGTGTATCGTTAGGCGTGCCCCAAGGGATTGTGATAGGACAGCTATTATTTTCTATCTATATACATGATCTGACGGACAGAGTAAATTGTAATTTGCGGCTGTTTGATGATGATGCTGTGGTGTATGGGAGGGTGTCGTCTTTGACTGTAATAGCTTACAGAATGACTTAGACAAAATTTCTAGTTGGTGCGAAGAGTGGCAGCTAGCTCTCAATGTAGAAAAATGTAAGGTGATGGGCATGAGTAGGAAAAACAATCCCATAATGTTCGAATACAGCATTAGTAGTGAGCTTCTTGATGCTGTCACGTCGTTCGAATATCTAGGCTTAACACTGCAGAGCGATATGAAATGGAACGAACATGTAAGGACAGTTTTGAGTAAGGCGGACAGCCGACTTCGGTTTATTGGGAGAATTTTGGGAAGATGTACTACACCTGTAAAGGAGACCGCGTATAAAACGCTTGTATGACCACGTCTTGACTATTGCTCAAGTGTTTGGGACCCGCAGCAGATCAGTTTAAAGGAAGACATAGAAGCAGTTCAGAGGCTAGCAGCTAGGTTTGTTACTGATAGGATCGACCAATCCGTGAGTGTCACGGAAATGCTCCGGCAAATGGGTATCGCTGGAGGAAAGACGACTTTCTTTTCCTGAATTTCTGTTGAGGAAATTTAAAGAGCCAGAATTTGATGCTGAGTGTAGTACGATCTTGCTGCCGCCTACTTACATTTCGCGTGGTGATCACAAAGACAAGAGATATTAGGACTCGTACGGAGGCATATAGGCATTCTTTTTTCTCCTCATTCTATTTGGGAGTGGAGTAGGAAAGGAAGTGCCTAGTCGTGGTACAGTGTACTCTCCGCCACGCACCTTACGGTGAATTGCGGAGCATGTGATGTAGATATTAACGAAGGTATATCTTGATTCTTGCCTTCGTTCCTCTTCCTGCACTTTCTTAATGTCACCATTTTCTTATTTTGCCTTGGAAATCAGCTTGCGTCCTTCCCAGGTGTATGACTGTTGTTCCCGTTCCCCGCAGGTGGCGCTGTACTTTTTGTTATGATCTTTGCCGAGAGCTTCGCGATCTGCTGGCACCGGTGTGGTGAGTGGAGTCTAGGCTGGGACGGACGGCGTGCGTTCACTGCGGGCACCCTTTCTGTTTGTTTATCTTCGCTGCGCTTTCGCCGGCCTACGTGGGTTACGGAGACGACACCTGTCTCACACTTGGAGATCCCCTAAAACTCGTCACCGTCTGCTTACTGAACATGATCTGGTAGATTGGATTCATCCTCGACTTTGCTGCCATTGCTCGTTACATCTAAAGCACTATTTTCTCAGGAACATGCTGGATCGAAGTATCCCAGGTCGTCCGTGATGATGTGAGGAGTGAGCCGTTCTTTGTCATTGTGACTTGCCTGAGTGCCGTTACCTGCTAACAAATTGTGCTACCCCCGTGCCCTAGTGCTCACTGCTTGTGCAACTAGGTACTGCCTGTGCTCATTCCATTACGTCTACAGGGTGTTACAAAATGGTACGGAAGAAAACTTTCAGGAAACATTCCTCACACACAAAGAAAGAAAATATATGTGGACATGTGTCCGGAAACGCTTAATTTCCATGTTAGAGCTCATTTTAGTATTTACGGATGAGGCTTCATTCCAACGTGATCAAATTGTAAATTTTCACTATCAGCATGTGTGGGCTGACGAGAATCCGCACGCAATTGTGCAATCACGTCATCAACACAGATTTTCTGTGAACGTTTGGGCAGGTGATGTCTGGATTGGGCCTCATGTTCTTTCACCTACGCTCACTGGAGCACGTTATCATGATTTCATACGGGATACTCTACCTGTGCTGCTAGAACATGTGCCTTTATAAGTACGACACATGTGGTTCATGCGCGATGGAGGACTTGCACATTTCAGTCGACGTGTTCGTACGCTTCTCAACAACAGATTCGGTGACCTCAACCCTCATGACTTTCATTTATGGGGGCATTTGAAAGCTCTTGTCTACGCAACCTCGGTACCAAACGTAGAGACTCTTCGTGCTCGTATTGTGGACGGCTGTGATACAATACGCCATTCTCCAGGGCTGCAACAGCGCATCAGGGATTCTATACGAAGGAGGGTCGATGCATATATCCTCGCTAACGGAGGACATTTTGAACATTTCCTGTAACAAAGTGTTTGAAGTCACGCTGGTACGTTCTGTTGCTGTGTGTTTCCATTCCATGATTAATGTGATTTGAAGAGAAGTAATAAATGAGCTCTAACATGGAAATTAAGCGTTTCCGGACACGTGTCCACATAACATATTTTCTTTCTTTGTGTGTCAGGAATGTTTCCTGAAAGTTGGGCCGTACCTTTTTGTAGCACCCTGTATATTTGTGCGTTGTCCAAGCAATGAACCCCAGCGGTGGCTGGCTTGCAGTTCTCGTCTTCTGTGTACTATTTAAGGTGACATGCGTGTGTTCATGAACTTTCTTCTTCCGACCACGTTTATTTAAGTAAACTAAATTCTGATTATTCTCCGTTCTGCTGCAGTAGTGGTAGGTCAGGATTTAAAATATTTGATTGTATCAGGTTTGTTAGTCTGCGGGTTTGTGTGGCTAGGTGCCTCTTCGTAGTCCGTTACCTGCCAGGTCACGGTTGTATAATAGGCAGTGTGTTTTTCCGGTCGCGAGTGCGTCCTGCCAGTACCGTGGCTGCAGTAAATATTTACTGTTAATTTCGTGTGTCCAATCTGTGCCATAGCCTATCGCCCCCTCCCCCCTTTCTTCCTTCCCTGCTCTTGTTGCTCACCTCGTCTAGTGTTAACATCGGAGCTTGGTTCAACAAATCATTTGAGTAAAGGTAACACCCAGAAGATGACCGCTTGCAATAGTGGCCGAAACGTCGGTGAAATATTTGATATATTGACGATGCGGTCCAATTCCCAGAAGAGTTTTATCAGCATTGTATAACATTATTACGTCTCATAATTTGGGAAGGGAGTAAGACAGGGTTGTAGCCTTTCTCCAAAGTTGTTCAATTTGTACATCGAGCAGGCGGTGAAGGAAAGCAAGGAAAAATTTGGAATAGGGATTAAAGTTCAGGGGGAAGAAATAAAAATATTGCGTTTTGCTGATGACATTGTAATTCTGTCAGAGACAGCAAAGGACCTGGAAGAGCAGTTGAATGGAATGGACAGCGTGTTGAAGAGAGCATATAAAATGAACATTAACAAGAGCAAAACAAAAATAATGGAATGCGGTCTTAGAAAATCAGGCGATGCTGAAGGAATTAGATTAGGTAACGAAACAATGAAGGTGGTAGATAAGTTTTGTTACTTGGGTAGTAAAATAACATGCGATGGTCGCAGTACAGAGGATATAAAATGCAGAATGGCAATGGGAAGAAAAGCATTTTTGAAAAAGAGAAATTTGCTAACATCGAATATTAATTTAAGGGTAAGGAAGTCTTTTCTGAAGGCATTTGTGTGGAGTGTTGCCTTGTATGGGAGTGAAACATGGACGATAAGCAGTGCGGACAGGAAGAGAATGGAGGCTTTTGAAATGTGGTGCTACAGAAGAATGCTGAAGATTAGGTGGGTAGATCGCATAACTAATGAAGAGGTACTGAACAGAATTGGTGAGAAAAGGAATTTTTGGCATACCCTGACTAAAAGAAGGGATCGCTTGGTAGGACACATTCTTAGACATCGGGGAATCGTAAATTTAGCATTGGAGGGAAGTGTGTGGGGTAAAAACCGCAGAGGGAGACCAAGAGACGCGTATAGTAAGCAGATTCAAGTGGATGTGGGTTGCCGTTCTTATGAGGAGATGAAAAGGCTTGCTCAGGATAGAGTAGGGTGGAGAGCTGCATCAAACCAGTCTCCGGACTGAAGACCATAACAACAACAATTGTAATTCACTTTAACGGTTCGGTGCATTTGATAGATAGTGCTAAGTGTTGTCAAGCGTGTTCTGCACACCTTGCGACGTCTCCTTTAAATTTTAATCAGATGTACTGTAAAGTGGCTTTCTGTACACCTTGTTTGTTTTTTTAATCTATCGGACCAAACTGCGTGGTTATCAGTCCGTAGCTTACTAACTACTTAAACTAAGGTAAAATAACCTAAGGACAAACACACACCCATGCCCCAGGAAGGAATCGAACCTCCGACGGCGAGCAATCACGCGCTCCGCAGCGAGGCGCTTACACCGCTCTGTTACTTCACCGCGACTTTCAAGTAAGATAATCGGGTACTTACCCTTATAACTAATTTATTGTTAATGTAAAAGTGAATGTTAAGGGCCGGCCGCGGTGGCCGCGGGGACTGAGGCGCTCCAGTCACGGTCAGCAAGGCCACTACGGTCGGGGGTTCGAATCCCCCCTCGGGCATGGATATTTGTACCGTCCTAGTTCGTAAGTAGTTCAAAAGTAGTTTGTAAGTTTAGGGACTGATGACCCCGTAGTTAAGTCCCATAAGCTTAACAAACATTTGAATTTGAATGTTAAGGACAGCTTGTTACTCTTAATGTTTTATATATATATATATATATATATATATATATATATATATATATATATATATTTATATATATATATAACTATCTTAATACATTCCTGAGTAAAATAAAGTGTGATTCTGGAGCAGTGATTGGTTTACCCTCTCAGTGCTTCCTTTAACGGTATTCCCATCGTTTCTATGGTGTCACCCCATGCAGAGTATGCCACTGTACAACTGGGGTGGTGGAATTGAGGCCAACAAAAGGAACAATCTAGGCTTTAGAGATGACTCTACTCCCATCAATTAAGTCGCCACGTGAGAGGTATTAGCGTCTGCGTCGGTCCAGAGATTGACGTGAATGCACAAAACTGTTATTAACTGCCTAGCTTTAGATCACATGCAGCTTACAAGAAGCTTAGAGGATCTGGACGTACAGAGTGTTTCAGGTGTAGGTAGATGAATATCAGTAACAAATGCCGTATAACATTACTCCATTTACTTTCTTATTATTTTTATTTTTTATTTTTGGAGTACAGAGATACAGGTGTTAATATGTTACCCAGGCAAACATAAAAGAAAGGGAATAGAAAACTTTTGTTTCTTCCGTTTTTTATTAGTAGAAAATCAAATTAAACTAAAAGCTGAATTCTTTTTATCTTACGCAAGTTGATTTCTCTTTTGTTTACTGGTTTCCTGATTAGAAAGTTATGATTAGATTTTGAAGTCTGAAGCTCTACGCGTAAGCCATAATTCGTGTACCTAAGTACCAAACATTGTTGTCTTAATTCAATACGATGAGTCCTACCAAGAAACGACGAAGAAATCCCTTAAAATGTCCTCATTTGCATTTTAGATTAAATTTCTTTGCATGTCTGCAGACAATTAAAATTGTACACGAGTACAATTAGTTTACATTGCCATCTTCATAAATATTTACTATTCCCGTGAAAAACACACACTATCTCTCTCTCTCTCGCTCTCTCTCTCTCTCTCTGCCACTCACTCCATCATGCCTCTTCCCGCCAGAAATCACAATTCAATCGATACCAATCTATGTACTTGGCATATTTGTTTGTTATTTATTAATTACGTATATAAATTTTGAGTACGTCTTTTTGTTACATGTACATGTACCGAAACATGTAATTTCTTTGCAATTACTATAATAATGGCAATGTCGTAAATGTAAAATATGTAGAATGCCTTGTTAGCTCGAAGACAGGGTCTGAAGGCACTAATTTTGTCAGATTAAATTGTACTGTTAGTACCGCAGCTGGTGAGATTGAATGTACGGTCCTATGGCTAATTTGCGAGTGGTTCACCAGGCTTATGAAATTAAATATGAATCACTCCTTTCAGTTAGGCAGTTATCGATACAAATACATCTGGTTTCAATCTTGGACAATTTCTTATCACTAGGGAGGATAGCTGGAATTCCTAATAATAATAAGGAATCGGAGGATTCAATGTACAGTATAGTAATTTAATTATAAAATAGGTGGCGGTGCACAAATTCAGGAATGAATTATGATACAGAAGTAATGAATCTGTAACAGTGGTTGATACTGAAGACGTGGTAATTGTTTTCAAAGAAATTAAAAATCGCTATCTAACTCGGTAGAGAATACAACCAGTAGGTCAAGAACACGGCCAACTAGTGAAAGGTACATTTATCTTTAACTGCGCTATAGCACATGCAATGAGCGTATGTCATCAATTCCCAAGAGTGTTCTGATAAGACAAACGGCGGCTGGCCACCGTGGATGGGTGGGTTCGACGTGAAGCTGAAGCTGTATGACGATGGCTACAAAGTGAACGAACTACTTCATTCAAAAAAACTCCTAAGTTGAAGTCACTCAAGTACCGAAGTCGAACAAGTCGTTCTCGGAAACTGCATGCCTCACTGGCCAGAAGCAGAAGAGAAGCTCAATTGTCAGCTGGTAAATCAGTGCTTCGAAATGCAAATAGAGTGCACTGAAGTAGTAATTTTTTCCCTGCTCACAGACAAACAATTATGAATACTTTAAGCAATGCAATCTGCACTTGCAACAAATTGTGAGCTACGTCACTGGACGCTCTGCCCCCCCCCCCCCCAGCCCCACCAGCGTCCTCGTACCACGAGCGCAGTTAGCCGAATTCTCGACTTACTTTTAAGCAAGCCACAAATCTATCCAGACCGTTATCTCAAGGAACAATCGCAGCTATAGCTTCTGATCTCTCTTCCCCACCTTCAATTCCTTCCAGTTCGCCTCCGTAGATCAGCGGTAGCGTCGCTGACTACCACGCAGGAGGCCCGGGTTCGATTCCCGGCAGGGGACTGGGTATTGTGTGTTGTCCTAATCATCATCATATCATCATCATTGGTACGTAAGTTGCCCACGCGGCGTCAATTAAAATACACAATACGGCGCCCGAACAATCCCGCAAGGGATCTCCCGGCCAAGAAAGCCATACACTCATTTCCATTTCCTTCCAAACACATTTCCCGGGAGAAGGAAGCTTCTAGAAAGTTCTGGAACGTCTAGACCGTTTCACTCCCAAGGGTAGCGTCGCCCGCGAGTTTTGGCGCGAAGCGGCATTGGCCGGTTAGTAACTTGTGACCTCGTACCGCCTGGTCAACACACCGCACCATCGAGGTACCGTTACGACTCCCATCGTCGCTTCCTGGCCTCCTTCACTGACTTGGCTGTGTCCCCGTTTCTATCCAAGAAAAGTACTACAAGCAAATATTGCCGATATACCGGGTGATCAAAAACTCAGAATAAATTTGAAAACTTAATAAAAACTTAATGTAGATACAGGTAAAAATTGACACACTTGCTTGGAATGACATGGGGTTTTATCAGAACAAAATAATAATAATAATAATAATAATAAATAAAATAAAATAAAATGTTCAAATACGTCCGACAGATGGCGCTTCATCTGATCAAAAAAGCAATAATTAGCATAACAAATTAAGACAAAGAAAAGATGATGTTCTTTACAGGAAATGCTCAATATGTTCACCATCATTCCTCAACAATAGCTGTAGTCGGGGAATAATGTTGTGCACAGCACTGTAAAGCATGTCCGGAGTTATGGTGAGGCATTGGCATCGGATGTTGTCTTTCAGCATCCTTAGAGATGTCGGTCGATCACGATATACTTGCGACTTCAGGTAACCCAAAAATCAATAATCGCACAGACTGAGGTCTGGGGACCTGGGAGGCCAAGCATGATGAAAATGGCGGCTGAGCATACGATCACCACCATACGACTCACACTTTCACGCATCTGGCAATCTTTTTTTTTTTTTTTTTTTTTTTTTTTTTTTTTTTTTTTTTTTTGTTCTAATAAAACCCCATGCCCCATGTCATTCCATGCATGTATGTCAATTTTTACCTCTCTATATACATTATTCTGTGATTTATGAAGTTTTCAAATTTTATACTGACTCTTTGATCACCCGGTAAATGTTGTAAATGTTGCCTACCAACATCAAGCAGTTTTCTCAGTGACCTAGTCAACATTAATATTCCTACTTTTCCTAACTATTTTTGCTTTCTGATTATCCGGAATCAAACTGATACCATGAATTACATTATAAATGAATGGATGTTATTCATTATTAATATGTAAACATAGCGTGTAAGGTGGTGAAATTTCCTGCCACCTTACAAAATAAATAAATTAGGTTGTTCCAAAAGGATAATGCACATCTACATCCTGCACTGGAAACGCAATGTGCTCCGGAAGACGTGCAGCAACTTCCATAGCCAGTACATTTCTGAAATAGTGTCCAATCGTTCCATATGAGTGACTGGTCAAGCTACAAGTGTTGCTGAACTACACGAAGAGGTCCAGCAGGTGTGAAGTAACCTATTCCAAGACGGTATTCACCGTTTATTATCGAATTGCATTGGCTCCCATGAAGGCTACCCCACGTACTATTATTGGAGTTGCAGCATTGATCGACACCTTTTACATTAGTACCACTTGAGATATTGATCTGTAAGTGTAATCACTTCGTACGTGCACTGTTTTTAAAAAAAGTCTTGAATGACACGGAAAAGACTAAGTGATTGTACTAATTTTCATATCTGACAACGTATATGTGGCACTACTTACAATGTGTTTCATTATAAGGCCGGGCAAAACCAGAGAAAACCACATTCATCAACCAATAGCTCTGCTAGAAATGCTACATAGCAAAGAAGACTAATTGAAATGGACACTGTTTAGTTAAATTTCTAAGAGGAACTAAAGAGTACACAACCACTCACTTCATTAGGGCACAAAAAGTGAAAGGACAGTCCTTAAGAAGAAGTAAGTAAGAGAAAAAATGTGGGAAGATGTAATAAGAAATGAAAACGGAACAGGCCAAATGCCAAATTCTTGAAGTGCAAAGGAAAGAAAAGGACAATGATGATTTCTAAGCACAAAGGTGACAGTAGACCGATCAATTTATGTTATTGGTACACTCAATATCTTGCGATCGAGTCAGTCATAACGGCTCCAAGTTCAAACGATCTACCAGATGTCTGAGATCATCGCAATTGATGAGACGTTAAAAATTAAACATTCCTTTTTCGTCACTTGCGTTGTTATTCCTTCAGTTAACGTAGCACGCAAATTTAGTTAATGAGTGTAGAAGTTTGAGATTTAGAGTGTAGCATGCTAGATATGGCATTACTTAAACTACCGCACTGGCAATTTTCACGAATAGGGTGTAGTTCCTGATAGTGTCTCGAGTGGTAAAGTTTTATGAGCCATTGTCATGGCAAGTAATTTCCCCTCCGTAAGTACAGTGGACATGAACGTGCAGATATTAGAGTTAGTATATGACTGCCTCTGCTTCCTAAGACAGCACACAATTTTAGTATGAAAACAAAGTGACGCATGTGAAACCTCAATAGACACATTATCGTCCACTGTACACGGTAATATTTTAATGATTTGAGTATAGAGATCCGCATGGAAAGTTAATACCTCTATTAACGTCTTGCTTTAGTGCACATCTCAGATACATGATGAACCTTACTGACTAAATGCTTAGCGATGTTAGAGCTATTTTCGACATACTCACCAAAACAACTGATACACCTGTCATATTCTGCACTCCTGTGTGCTAGAAGTGTGTCGTCTGTAGATGGAACTAACCTGTGTGTCATATTCAGCTGTTCGTCGTTGTTAAAACACAGGCCTGATAACGTGGAATGTTTACTGTACATGTTGTTCTGCTCCCCGAGAGCGCTACACCCCCTCCCCCCAACTGGTCGGAGCATAGATACGGTTTTGAGGACGTTCTGGCGGGAACTGTCTGATCATCCAGCATACAGTACTGAACTTTCTCTCGGCGGGTTCCAATGTCTCGCACGTCAAGAAATTCCTGTCCCCTGGCCAGCGTTTTGACGACGACGAAGATACGAAGACGACTGTCACCCGCTAGTCACAATCGTTGGCGGCACAGAAATGCAAAAGTTATGCAGAATACGACAACGGTCTACATTCTTTTCGTCACTGTAGAAAACTAACTCAAACGTTGCTATACCAGTTAACAATAAATATTTTCTTGTAGATCTGCGTTTTTCTTATTTTTTAAAGAAAACAACAGGAGAACATAATGTCTGGATGCATGTCGTGGAAGCCATAAAATCTGTAATGCTACAACTTCTTTGTAGCTAGATACCTGTTACCGAAGGTATGCCATCCCAGCTCGTCGGAGGAGATGGATGTGTGTGTATGTGTGTGTGTGTGTGTGTGTGTGTGTGTGTGTGAGTGTGTGTTGTTCTTTGGTTAGCTTAGGTATTTTGGAAGTCTACGGACTGATGACCATACCACTTTGGTCCAATAGGTACACAAACATTTGATTTTATATCATCACAAAAACACATGCTAAATGTTCAAAATTACCACATCTTCCATATTTTCTCGGCTCTTGCGTGGCGTACTTACGTAGAAATACTTTCCATCAATCGTTCTAGCGGTTTCCTTTCCAAGTATATCGCAGTCTTCTAATCCCTTCTTTACATATTTATTTTGGTATCATGTACATTAAGTAATTGTAGCACAGTCCATTCCCGTAAGTCCGTGTCATCTGTTCCCCATCTCGTATTTCCTACGGACACTTGGAGTGCCACTTCCTTCAGTATTTCACTCAATGTCTCACTCCTTAATCTGTCCATTTTAATCAGTCCTATCCTGATTCATCTTGTTCACCTGCTTTTCATTCATTACCAATTTTCTTAATTAGGGATAACAGCCAAGACTGCTTGTAATTTTATATTTTGATGAGCGGTTTCGGCAAATTAAACTGTCATCTTTGGATCTCTCATATCACTCCTCATATAACAAAACCTTTTTGAAGTACACTTATTCAATAAAAATTGTGATGAATGATATGAATGATACAAAGATGAGAGTTTAATGTGCCAAAACGACTAATCTAAATATAAAATTACGAGCAAGTCTACGCGACTGTTGCGAGAAGGATGTTGTCCAAGTTCCCAATTGATACGTTAAAAGCCTACCAGGTCTCATACAACTTATATTGCTAGTAAATATGATCATTGAACACAGTTTCGTATAATTCTTGAAATATGGAGCTCTGGAGAACACAAATTTAGTTCACTGGTTGAAGGTTATTTTGGACGACCACCATATGGAGTCTGAATTTCAGCATTTGAAACGTCATTATATAAGGAAACCGGTCATAGCAAGGGAGAAATTGCCAAAGCTTTTCAGGTGCCATCAACGGAAGGAACTCCATGAATCAGCAGACAAGGACACGTCAGCAACTTCCCGTTCATATTGTGGCGTAAGGAACAGCAAAATAGGACTCGTGCTGACAGAGCACTGACTGAGAATAGTGTTCCGGACCCCTGAAAGACAGCAGATAGGTCCCGTCAAGAACAGTGCAGATCTGTGAGTTCCGGGCGTATTATGGTGTCCCAAAATAATAATAAAAAAAAAAAAATTAAAAAAAAAAAAAACAGTTTGAATAGACGAGCATTTCCCAAAAATCATCTTATTGGTATTCTGTTATGGAAGAATCGGCTAAAATTAGAATCAACAGCAACAGAGGCAATGGTATATATTTATCAGGGCATGAGGAGGGCCCTCAGACATGCAGCGTATGCGGAGGTATGGCACATGTTGGGAAGCGGGAGCAACTATATAAGCAGCAACCAGTGCCATTTCACTCGTGAAGACGATGGCGGAGTTTACCACCGAAAGATCGAGGATTTTCAACATGACCCGGCTTAAATAGCAAGACCATTATATTGAGCAAATGTAGTTCACGATGTAGTAAAAACATCTTAAGCACAATGATGCTTTCGTTACAACATTTATAACCAACGCAGATTAAATTAAATTTCACGCATACATGCTACATTAACAAAGCTCATCGTGTAATAAATCTTACCATATAGATAGTTTTAACCGATTCCACTCATAACTATTAAATAAAATACATTGATGACCTAAAAATTATGAACCTGTTAACCCAAGCTATGATTCAGAAACTACAACCAGACGTCCATTCTACATTTCTAAAAAAAATTTCTTTTTTAGAAATCATAGCAATATACAAAGCAAATAAGTGATTACTTGACTTCCGAACGAACTTCCCAAAAACTTGCAACAGCTAACATGAAATTCTATTTGTACTTGTATGAAGGAATAAAATTGAATGAAAATAAGGAAGCAGAAAGAATAATTCACTGCTTGCCAATATTCTGGCGTAAAAAATATGAATAACATAATATTTTGATATAAATATCACAAGATAGTTGTCCTACATATCCTACAGTGAAAGGTCACAAAAATCTACTAATGAATGGGAAAATTATCACCAGTTAATTTATTTTTATTTTAATAGCTCACAGAAAAAGGAAACCACAAGGAAATCATTGCTTAGGAAAATATCTTCGGAACATGAGAATCATCAACGATTTGCTAATAAATAGCATATTTATTCATGAAAGAGACGCAGTGGTTGGGATGGGATTAAGAAAGGGTTGTAGCCATACTCCAATGTTACTCAGCTTGCATATTGAGCAAGCTGTGAAGGAAATCAAGGAGAAAGATTTAAAATTCAGTGTAAAAAATTCGACGACAGCGCAGGGTCCAGAAGGCAATTGAATGGGATGGAAAGAGTGTTGAAAGGAGCGTATAAGATGAACATTAACAAGAATCAAACAATGGTAATGGAATGCAGTCTAAGAAAGGAACTAGATTAGGTAATGAAACAATAAAGATAGTAGATGAGTTTTGTTACTTTGGTAGATGGTCGCAGTACAGAGGATATAAAATACAGAATGGCAATGGGAAGAAAATCGTTTTTGTAAAAGAGAAATATGTTAACATCGAATATTATTTTAAGTGTAATGATGTCTTTTGGGAAGGTATTTGTGTAGTGTGTTGTACGGGAGTGAAACTTGGACGACAAGTAGTCGAGACAGGAATAGAGGCTTTTGAAATGTGATGGTACAGAAAAATTCCGAAAATTAGGTAGAAAGATCGCGTAACTAATGAGGAAGTACTAAACAGAATTGTAGAGAAAAGGGATTTATGGCATATCTTGACTAAAAGAAGGGATCGATTAGTAGAAAACAGACATCAAGGAATGGTGAATTTAGCATTTGAGGGAAATTTGTGGGGCCAGACTCGCAATGGAAGACCAATAGACGAATATACTAAGCAGATTCAAATGGATGCATGTTATCTAACTTATGAGGAGATGAAGATGCTTGCTCAGGATAGAGTAGGGTGTAGAGATGCATCAAACCAGTCTCCGGACTGAAGACGACAACATAGACTGAAAATGGTAGGGGTCTTCCTCTGTTGTAACCAATAGCTTTCTGACGAACTGAAACACCACCATCTTCCTCCACAATGGCCGAATTACACCAAACAGTGATCCAGGAGTACATATATTCCCCGTTTCAGAGCTTGGCAGCTAAACGAAAATTGCGGTGCGCCCTCATATTGATTCGCTCTCGTCAGAGAACACGACCCGACTGGAATACACACCGTGCTCAAATAACGGGAGACAGAGATACAAGCTGCTCAACCGTGACAGGGAGCCCTAAATATTAGCACTGTTTAAGGTATTTACTTCCTCTTAATGACAGTCTTCTGCACACAACAGTTTTTTAGAAGTGCTTTTAAGAATAACATAGTATATTTCAGCTCTTAAAAATGTATTTGATGCAATAATACAAACCATTTGTTTTCGTCAATGTAGGTTTCGATCTGCTATGCGACATTATCATCTGGGTCATTTAAACACGGAAAGTCGTGTAAAGGGTTACGTCCATTTTCTTTCGTGAACGGTTCAAGACATTTAAAATAGGTTTTCAGCAAATGACTGTCATAAGTATATTTGATATGTACTGAAGAATCGTACCTCTTGTATCGGTCGAGGTAGTGAAGAAAGCATTTTTGAAATGGTGCCGTGTAATCCTCATAATTGCATTCTACAGCTGCTGGAAAGTCAATTAGTGATATAGAACTTGTTAACCTTAACGATTAAACATTAAAAAAAATAAAAAAGTGAAAATTTAATAAATGCAATGTAACCGGAATCGGCTATTGCCGTGAAAATACCGCGAAGCAGAGCTGTTAAGACTGGCGTTACCATGTAGCAAGTCAGTGTCCACGCAGTTAAGATAAAATCGCATTTATGTCTTTAATATATAAAGCAGGGTGTCCGTATGTTTGTACGTGTTGCATACAAATCTAGAGTTGTGTTCCATTCTTTATGAAACTTTTGCACACGTAAGCTTCAATACATGAGGGCGGTCGCCGTAAGTGTGAGAATCACATACGATGTATAGTTCACGAGATATGACGTCATAAACAATGAGATGCGCGAAAAACTGCTGCATTTTGCGGCAATGCTGCTCATTTTCTCCTAAACCATTGGACCGATTTCAACCAAATTTGGTACACACATTCCTTACCGTGAGAATTTCGAAATACACTGTATGAGAATGGCGGTACTTAGCGACTTGCAACAAACTTTAAACATAATTTCAAACCTTTATTAAACTTTTTATTGCTGGCAACCATAGTTAAATGATGAGTTTCTCGCTTACTACTTTTCCGCTGTTTACGGAGTAAAACTACGGCTCTCGGTATGACGTCACAATTTAGAATTTCTACACTACAAATTGTAGCTTCAGGAAATCATTCAGAGTGTACACACATATAGGTGAGTGTACCTCCTAAATTGTATCACAGTAGGACACGTAGTCCATTCTATATGAGCACATAAACAATAACGTTTAAGGGAAAACCGCCCCATCACGCACCAAGTTTTAATCTATTTCTTCTTTACTAACCCAGATTTTTTACAGACATACAGCCCTTATACAAATGAATATATACCTGAAAAATGGCAGGAATAAAAATATAGTTTAATGCAGATTCACAAATACGTCCGGCAATGGCGTGAATGCAGATAATGTTTTGAAGAAGCGGAAATAATGGAAAGGGGGCACTGCAGTTCCAATGTGCGATAAGTTGAGAATTTGGCTAGGGAAAAAAGGTTGTACAGATTGCACAATACTTAAGCGATCGTGGGTACAAAGTGAAATATTTCATTTCTAGTATTGGACCATTTACTATATGAATAGAGAAGATGGACTCAGGCTTGCCCCCTCTTGGCTACCAGGCATCACAGCGAAATAGGCCACACTGACAACACAACACGCGAGCGTCACTAGTAAGCAACTGCCGCCGTGCGGCCCACGGCCAGCAGGAGAGAAACGGAAGCTCTCACCCCATTCGCCGATTAACACCAATCATGTCACGCTATGCAAGAAGCAACGGCTAACCCCCACTCCCTCCACCTCAGCATCCTATCAAAATAAAGTTCCATTCTTCCGCCAAAAATTCTCCAGTAACATCGCTTATTTTTAAAAATTATGACGTAATGTCTAAATGAAAGTAATATAAAGTGTAGTAACAACCAGCTCACATCAGTATACCAAGATGAAGGCCACTGTAACGTTGGCCGAAACGTCGATTATTTAGTAATAGCCTTACATCATTACGCGGTACAACACCCAGAAAACTTTCATGTCATAATTCATAACTAATTCATTTTTATAATAGATACCCGTTGCAAACATGTGAGTCCACAGTCTTACGTTACTTTTATTATTGATTCAATCACTTCCTTGTCACTCGGAAATTATTTTCTGAGGGAGTTACAATATTCCCTGCAGAAACTATGCTTCTGTTTAGCTGACCCGCTGTATTCGACGGCGATTGGCACACTTGAGATTTCTGCTGCCGACGCTATCGGCCCTTTGATCTGCTGCCGATGTTATCCAGCCTTTGATACGTGACACTCCATGGCCTCCAGCACGCGATCGGACTCCTCTGCGTCCGGGTTATATTGGTAGGACCGGCTGGAATGGAGTAGCTAGCGCTGGCGCTGGCGCTTTGTCCCTTGCAATAGTTATAAGATATTTGTACTTATCTACAGCAACTGAAATTTAATAATCATAAGAAAACTTCATACTTCGGAATTTGTTCTCGCAAACTGTTCGGTTATGACCACAAAGTAATGACGCTAGCAACTCAATATAATCGATATATTTAATTAACTAATCGTAAAAATTTAGCAGTTGGATTTTGTGTTAAAATGGCATTTAAAACAGAGAGTAAGTTTAGAATAGTTTACTCCTAAGCCAGATACAAAATAGATAAGATATAAACTTAGTAAAATGCATGAGACGTTCGAAGCTACTGGAGAAAGGCATATGTAATTCCCATGTATAAGAAAGACAAAAGAACGGACCTAATAAATTACAGACCTATATCATTAACATCGGTTTGCTGTAGAATTCTTGAACATATTCTCAGTTATAATAGAGTAAATTTCCTTGAGATGGAAAAGCTTCTCTCCATACCTCAAAACGGCTGTAGGAAGCATCGATCTTGCGAAACCCAGCTTGCCCTTCTCACTCTTGCCATCTTGCATGCTATGTATGAAGGGCAACAGGCAGACTACATATTTCTCGAATTTAGAACGGCGTTTAACACGTTATCGCCCTATAGGCTACTGCTGAAGGTCCGAGCTTAAGGATTAAGTACCCAAATATGTGTGTCGAAGACTGCTTAAGTAATGGAACTCAGTACATTGACCTCGATGGCATCAGAGACTAAGGTATCGTCAGGGGTGCCTCAGGGACGTGTGACAGGACCGATATTATTTTCTATATATATATATATATATATATATATATATATATATATATATATATATATATATATATGACCTGTGGACAGTTAGTTGCAATATGCAGCTGTTTGATAATGATGCTGTGTGTGTTCAGGAAGATGTCGTCACTGAATGACTGTAGTAGGATCAGGGTGACTTGGCCCAAATTTCTATGTGCCGTGAAGAATGGGAACTAGCGTTAAATGTAGAAAAATGTAAAGTGATGCTGATGAGGAGGAATAACAACCCCGTAATCTTCGAAAACAGCTGCTTGACAGAGTCGCGTCAATTTAACATCTTGGCTTAACGCTGCAGGGCGTTATGAAATTGAACGAACATATAAGGACAGTCGTCAGGAAGGCGAATAGTCCGGATTATTGGGAGAATTTTTGGAAGGTGTGATTCATCTGTAAAGGAGGCCGCATATACAACGTTTGTACGACCCTGTCTTGAGTATTGCTCAAGTGTGTGGGATCCCCACCAGATCGATTTAAAGGAAGATACAGAGGCAGTTAAAAGGTAGACGACTAGTTTTGTTACTGTAAATTTCGATCAATTCGCGAGTGTTACTGAAGCTCTTAGGTAGCTAAAATAGGAGTCGCTGGAGGGAAGGCGACGTTGTTTTCGAAGGACACTGTTGAATTAATGTAGAGGCCTGGAATTTGAGGCGGACTGCGGAACGATTCTAACTGCCGCCAACCTACATTTTGCGTACTGATCACAAAGATAAGGTCAGAGAACTAGAGCTCGTACGGATGCACTCAAACATTCGTTTTTCCTTCGTTCTATATGGGAGTGGAACAGAAAAAAATAACTACTAGTGGTACAGATTATATATATGTAGCACCTTACATCGTTCATATAGCCTAGGCAACATGTAGTGTGACTAATGGATGACGAATGGTCTGCGCCGGGTTCTGTAACTCTTCAAATGCAAACAGTTGCAGTAAAGACTGCCAGATGTTCGCGGGATTACGAGAACAGGCATTTAAATTTATCGCAGTTGTAACAGTGGCTTATCAAATTGAATGTGATTCTGGCGTCATTATTACTACTTTAATATAGTATGCGGTGTGAGTGATATCTGAATGTGAAGTAAAATGTCGAAGAAAAATTGTTACAGTGATTCATAGTAAATTTTTAGAGCATTCATTTTATAATACCAGTTAATGGTACGGAGGAAGCACTACTTGTCCGGTGGTTGGTGTGGGATTAGTGTGTTTCATAAATTCTCTATTGTTTATCCAATAATAAAACGATGAATGTCGACTTATTGTGATTTGTCACAGAGATAAACTCGGAATAGTACCGTTTCTAACTGAGAGCTAATGGGATACATTAATTTTAAGTCAGTCAAACGAAGATTTAATCGCGAAATTTTTCTAGAAAGGAAAAGGCTGTGTGTGTTCAAGGGCTGCAGATTATACAATGAGACATTTCATGGCTTTTGCATCACGATAATGCACCCGTACGCTCATCCCTATTGGTCACAACTATTTCCCAACTAAATCACTGTGCTGCAACATCATCCGTACTCTCTAGACATGGACTCTTCCTACTTGTAAAATTTGTTGTTGCCTCTCCTCAAGCACGTTGAACGTTTAGGCCTCTCCTACATTTTCCATAAACTTGATTCCCAAACCCCCTCGTCTACATAATCTTTTACAATCCCAGACCTCTGTAATTATGTACCTCCTTCCCTCCATATCCTTTCTCAACGGAATTCCTTTCTTTCCCCTCCCTGACCGTGAATTCATCCCAGAAATACATCCCTGTTTTCACCCCTAACCATCCACTCAGTTCCTCGATGAAGACTCCTACCTTTGTCCCAGCTGACACTTCCTCTCCTATAACCTCACCTGCGTCCTTCATGTCACTAACGCTCCTCGACCTCCTACACCAGCGTCCCCAGACACCCTCCCCGCATTTTCACCTACTTCACATACACTACCATCCATGTTCGTCATCATTTATCAACATGCGAGATGTTAAAAATGTTGGCTGAAGAATAGGTGACCAGCTGCCGCCGAATCCCTCATAAAGAGATGACTGTGAATTACTTCTTAAATCAGGCTAATATAAAGTAATATAGAGTTACCTCTTCTAATGCACGTAACTTTGCTGTGGTGTATCTTGTATAAACTTCCAACTGATTTTGTTGCGCTAGCTATCCGAGAGTGTACCCATGGCGCCTGCGTGGAAGAACCTAACAGCAAGTCGTGTACAAGTCAGAGAGGTGTCCTTCGCCGGATTAAGATATGTTTCTGCAACATTACTCAACCCAGCACAATCACATGTAATCTATATCTAAACATTGCTAGTTATGACAAACAGGGTACAAATTTCGCCTTACTAGCTACTGAAAGTAAACACGATTTTGTGTAAGTACTTAATTTATTTAGCCAAAAAATTGCGTATTAAAAGAAATTTTAAGAGACCTCTAGATTTTTATTTTTGGATAGAATGCAAGTGGTTTTGGAACAATAAACAGAATTTTTAACTAAAAGTTAAGGTAAAGAAAACTGCACTCGGCAAAAATGGCTGAAACAACGCACTTAACTTTATTTTAGATGAACGAACAAAACTGAAGATACGCTCGAGGCTGTCACACTAAGTGTGTGATCTAAGCATAACCACTGCACATAGTACTGTTTTTTGAACTGGCTGCAAGCTGGTGCGACGTCGCTGGAAACAAACCTAACTTGTCTGGTTGGATCAACTTCTGTTGATCGAAACATTTCCTACGTCTCAATGATGTTGATACCCTAACAATTCCTAGTTTTCCTACTGGCGTGGTACGCTGATTGCGTCAATCAACCCACCGCAATACCACTGCAATTCGCCCACAGACGTTAAATATTTCACTCTGTGTCTATTCGCGTCAGCCAAGAAGTGGCTGACCAACACAAGGTTATCGCAAAATCTGATTACTCTTAATAAGAGGTAATTTCAGATTTGCTTCCCACAGAGCTGCTCTTTTCAGTAAAGAATCAAATGTTCAAATATTTGTATAGCTTATGGGACTTAACTACGGGGTCATCAGTTCCTAAACTAAGAAACTACTTATGAACTACCTAATTCTAAGGACGGCACAAATATCCATGCCCAAGGGGGATTCGAACCCCCGAACGTAGTGGCCGTGCAGACCGTGACTGGAGCGCCTCAGTCACCTCGGCCACCGCGGCCGGCTTTCAGTAAAACATTGAAAAAGAGTCGTCTCTCTCTCTTTCTCACTTGGTTCACACTCGTAAATGCGCGAATCGCGCCCACAGAGTGCTCTCTCGCATTCGACACAACCTGTCGCCGCCAGGCCAAGCGCCAGTGTGTTCACTGCCACTGTCGCTGGCCGCAGCAAACGTTCCCCCCACTCTCGCCACGTCAGCGAACTTTCGCCTACCGGTGATACGCTTTTATCTCGGCCTTAGGCGCTCTCACGAACCGGCCAATAACGCACACGCTAACATCGCGTTTCGGCTTGCCCACGCTTCGAAGGTCACCTGCCGCTAACGCAGAGACGCGCGCTCGCGCATAACGAAGTATTGTACCATAATATGTGAGCATCTGAAACTGCTGCCAAGTACTGTCTGCAATAGTATTTTCACTGAAAAATTGGAACCAACAATATTCCCTCAGTGTATATATATGAACTGTTACTTGCTTCAGCCTCGAGAAAAGCTAGTATCTCACTCGAGATTTAATTCTGTAATTCAAATAATAATTTCTTTCCAAGCAATAAACAATGTAATTAACATATCAGATATCACTTGTAAGCAACAAATACTGTGTTACAGGACCAAGTATGTAGGACAATGCGTCTAAATGACTTGACTCCTTACATATCCGTCCCCTTGGGACAAAATTTTTGTCTGGGATTTGTTAATGCTGAGGAAACATTGACAAATTCATGCAAAAATTAACGATATTAAAGAATGTTCTGACATTTTTCACAAAAAATAATTTTCTTCCTAAAATCAATTTACATCTAATTATAAGACATACATATTTGTTTTGTTTGGATATAAAAATTGTACGTTAACAGATTTTTAAATATATCGCTTCCGTTGCCATTACGTGTTTCTGTTTTGTTGCAAAAAATGCTTTACAATATTATAATATTTTTTTTTTAAATTCGTTCGTGTACAGAGTATAGTGTATGTGGTAATTTATTATTTTAATTTTTAGATCAGCTCTGCATAAATGTTTCCAAAAGCTTCAATGAGTATATTTGTTTTACTTTTAGCTTCAACTATTATTTATTTTTGTTTCTTTATAACTGAAGAATGAGGTAGTGTCACTTCTTACATTACACTCGGTTAAATTTAAATAATATGATGTTCATGTTTTCCTTTACATACATTATAATAATATACCAACATATATTATAAAAGTGTACTAAATATTCAGATTTAAACATATAATAATATTAAACCAACATAAATAATAAAAAATTACAATATTACAGAAATATATGATATTACAAAAAAATTCTAGAACCTAGATAAATTAATATTTTCATTTCATGTGCCACACAATTTGCATTTTTAATAGACTCTACAAATCGTGCCAAACAGTTTGCACTTTTTATAATCTTTGTTTCTTTTTCCGCTGATGACCCATGGATTGACAGTCCACTATGATTCATCTTAGTATTATTATGATTACTGACGAGAGATGGGAGCTAACAGCGGCTGGACGTACGTTCTTCAATTGACAGATCTTTCAACATTTGGAAATTTTAAGATTACCTGACATAGTCGGGTCTGGAGGCGATCTAATCGTTTTATAGTTTGCAAAATGACAAGCCAAGATCGCACACTAACAATTTATTAAATGACGACCGGTTTCGGTGCACTGTGTCACCATCATCTGGTCACAGGTATGTTATAATCTGGTCATCTTGTTAAAAAAATGGGTATAAAATAATAAGTGCAACATTGCACTTAGTCACTATATAAAAAATACATAAGTTAAAAAAAATGACAGCTTACAAAATCAAGCTGTCAAGTTTTTAACTTATGTATTTTTTACATAGTGACTAAGTGCAATGTTGCACTTGTCAATTTAAACCTGGGAGGAGTTCACCGTCAGGTAGGGGAAGGTGTAAGAGATTCTGTTGAGAAAGGATATGAAGGACGTGCAGATAGTGTGAAGAGGGACATACTGACTGGGGTCAATCAGCGGTCTGGGTTCCTTAAAGATTGGGTGAACGAGAGGGTGCTAGGATTCAAGTTTATGGCAAATTTGGGAGATGCCCAGGTATTCTATGTGCTTGAGGAGGTGGAATTGTATTAACTGGTGAAAGAGGGGGTTAGTGAAAGGATGGCGGAATACATAGAAATTTCGAGAGAGTGGTAAAGGGTCGGCGAAATGGCATAGTTGAAAGGACAGATATGGTTCTTTTGACTTTCTTAGAGTGCGAGAGTTGAGTCGCCATAATGGACTTATTAATAGTTTCAGAAAGTTTATTTAACTGTGGGATTTTTCTGATTGGTTAGTTGCTGGGGTTTCCAGGATGGTTTCGATCGGGAGATAGTGCAAGGTATTTAGTGAAGGAATGCATGTGGTTTATGTGAAATTCATGGGGCCGAAAAGATCGGGTGAATTTTCCTATAATCAAAAATGTTCAAATGTTTGTTAAGCTTATGGGACTTAACTACGGGGTCATCAGTCCCTAAACTTACAAACTACTTATGAACTACTTACGAACTACGACGGCACAAATATCCATGCCCGAGGGGGGATTCGAACCCCCGACCGTAGTGGCCGTGCTGACCGTGACTGGAGCGCCTCAGTCACCTCGGCCACCGCGGCCGGCCCTATAATCATAACTAGGGATGGAGAGGTATCACTAATCACACCAGAAGACGAAATTGGTGAAGTTTAGCTGAAAGGGGGTGTTGGAAAGGATGTAGGACGTTTCTGTGATCCACATACGGGAGTAGGCAAACAGGAAGAGGCGGTTTCGGGGCGTCAGCCGTATAGAGGAGATAAACGAGTTACGTCATGGTGGAGCCTCGTGGTACTTCAGCGGTGGGATGGAGAATTGGCAACAATGTAATTCAAAGACTGCAGTACATTAACAAAATTTTCAAATGTTTGTAAATCTATCGGACCAAACTGCGTAGTCATCAGTCCGTGGCATACAAACTATTTAAACTAAGATAAACTAACCTAAGAACAACATACACACACTCATGCCCCAGGGAGGACTCGAACCTCCGACGGCGAGGAACCGCGCGATCCACAGCGAGGCGCCTAAGACAGCTCAGATACTCCACCGCGGCAGTATATTAACAAAGTAGTAATATAAAATACGGTGTTACAAATCCATTTTCTCTATGTAATGGAACGAAAACAGATATTACAGGTATTATCCAATATGAAATTGAGTATGAAAACGATTTTTTTTTCTTTATTGTATTTTAAAGCCAGAGAATGGTGGCAGGCTGGCAGCAGCTTCAATGCCTCTCTTCAGCCAATAGTACAGCAGAAGTTGACATGAAGATTTAAAATATATACAAGAAGGGGAAATAATTCAGAATTTACACAATTAAAGGAGATGAACGACATTATCACAGAGCAGTAAAACACATTTAAAAAGGGCATAGTGGTTAAAAGACATATATGGGGCATTAAAAACTCTTGGAGATTAAAACACACTCACTGGAGGACATGCGACGAACATGAGAACGCACACATAAAATCACATGGCAGCTTGAGTATTCGGCCTATTCGGCAGTTGCGGACGTTTTAAAACTGGAACACTGAACACAAACACCGGCAAAGCAGTGATAAAATATGATGGCACAGGTTCCCCTCATGAGATGAGGACGGGAGGGGAGGCGCGGAGGACGGATGGGCCGTGGGGGAGGGTGAGCGAAGGAGTATTGTGCAAGGAATCCAGCGAACGGAGGGAGAGGAAAGCCAAGTGTGAGGGGGCGAGGAGAATGGGAGGGGGAGTGAGAGGGGCATACAAAATGGGGAAGGATTAAGGTTGGTAGGACGGGTAGATGTCGGTATGGAGGGCGTCATCTGGGAGGGGGAGGTGACGGAAGTTACCCTCGGAGAGGATGTGGAGGAGAAGGGAGGGAGCGATAACGAGGTATCGGTGTGGTAGAGGCTTGGGATGCAACAACAGACAGGATACGAGTCAATTTTGCGGGTTACATATCGGAGGGTGAGATGTTCGAAGAACGTGAGTAGGTGTGGGAAAGGAGTAAGTTTGTAAATGATCCGTGTGAGGGGATGGAGGGGGATGCGGTAAGTGAGGCGGAAAGGAGTTTGAGGAGCTTGAGGTGAGAGAAGGCTTCATCACGCTGAAATACAACCAACTGTCGTCCTCCATATAATTTTTGTATATTTCTGTAAAGCTACAATTTATTTAATGATGCTAGATTATCATTTTGTTAAAACTTGAACCCCACTCTTTTCAAGGCTTGAGGAATAGCATTTGTTATTTCATGTGTTAAAATATTAGTTAATAATGCAAGGTTTTTCTTACTTTGTTATGTTATTTATTTATTATTATATTAATTAATGTGGCGACGCCACTGTCCCTGTGAGAATGTGTAGTTATTTTACTTTTAAGTGGGTGCGAGAATCTATGGCTGTCTGAATGTGGGCCGGCCGCGGTGGCCGAGGGGACTGAGGCGCTCCAGTCACAGTCTGTATGGCTACTACAGTCGAGAGTTCGAATCCTCCTCGGGCATGGATATTTGTGCCGTTCTAGTTCGTAAGTAGTTCATAAGTAGTTTGTAAGTTTAGGGACTGATGACCCCGTAGTTATGTCCCATAAGCTTAACAAACATTTGATTTTGTCTGAATGTGGGGAGTGATAGCTCGCTTTGCATCGTTCTCTGTGGCTCAGTATCGATAGCTGCTGATACTACCAAAGAGGTTTTTATAGCCTTTGGTTACAGTCCAGTCAGCGAGTCTTCTTTAGCGCGAGTGTCACTGTCCATCCCCACCAACGCTGTTTCTTGGATTTTCCGGCTTCCAGTCGCTTCTCGCGTCCGGTGGCCTCTAGATCTGATCATTCTGGGCTGGTCGTCTGGTGAGGTAGGTTAGTTTTCATTGACTAGCACGTTTAACTTAGCTTCGTAAACTTAGAATATTTTTTTAAAAATATTTTTTCCGATCGAGTGCTGAAATGTGTTCTCGTTTTTCAATTCTGTGATTTCCAATAGATAAATGCGGTGTGTGTCTTTCTACCTGCAGTTTGATGACGGCCTGGTATGTTAACACCTTTTGTGATCATGTCGTGGCGTATGAACTCTGTGTAAATACTTTCTAGCTTTGTGGGGCCCGATTTCTAATAGGTGATATGTTCATTTTTGTACAGTACATGTAAAAATCTTCTCATCATTTCCTTTCGTGAGTGATATGTGTTCCACATGGTTGGTTCATAGAACATAGGCTTCAGCATCCACTTTTGTTTGTTCCATGCCCATGAGGCAAGTAACTATGCGGGTATCCTTCTGATTTCCACTAATATTTCGCGATCTTCTCTCTCAGCCTATTTCAATTATGCTGTTTCTTCCCCGACTTGTAGTAGGAACTCTGTCAGTAATTCTCTATGAGCCATGTACAACCTCCTTCAATAGCTTCCTTATATAATTCTAAACATTTCTATGGGTTGCATGCTATAATTCTTCATTTTATTTTTCCGACTTTGTAATTATTTCACTTTTACGAGTTTTTTGAGACTGGACTTCTGTAAGCGCTCCCTATCGCGTGAAGGTGCATTTCTTTCGCTTCTTCATGCAATTCTATGCATTTCTACGATTTGCTTGCCGTAGATCTTATTCTTAATTTCCCGACTTTGGAATTATTTCATTTTTGTGGTTTTTCTGAGACAGGAACTCATCCGTCTCTGTAATCGCCCCGTATCGCGTGTAGATGTATTTCATTCGCTTCCTTATATATTTCTACGTATTTCTCTTGGTTACATACAGTAGTCAATTTATTGGACGGAAACTGAATTTATTCAATTTTACCGGTTTTCTGAACCACGTGGGTCCGAGTTCCGACTTCCGGGGTTCGCAGCTAGTCGCCGAATTCACGCCACTTCTCATATAAAAAGCAGTACTTAGATCGATTTCTAACATACTGCAACTTAAGAATCCACCGTGATTTTGTATAAAAATCCGATTTTCAACCACTTCACATTTAGTAGAGTGCGTTCATGTAACGTAGCCGTGTGTCGCCGTTAGCGTGTTCGCTCGCGGTCCAATTCAGATGTAATTTAACTTGGCTATACACGCGCACCATCTCAAAACAGGCACGGCAGACCAGAGCCAGCTTGAAAGTGTTTTTGTATATTGTGTTCTGTGCTACCTCCGACTTGCTGAACTTCGCCTACGATATCGGCGCCTGCTTCCGCCTCGTCTCAGCACGCTGATTTTGGTGAGTTTCGCTGTGGCATTGTGTCTTATGAGAGAAAGAGTGTTGTTTGTGAATCCTTCCCCCCAGTAGCGTTTAATCATGTATAATTTAGGCTGTGCACTGTCCGTATTAATCCATGTAATAGATGCATTTCTATTGTATTATCAAAACTGGTTCCCCATTTTGCTTGTTTTCTATCTGAATAAACAAGTTTAAGTTCAAGTTTAAGTTTAAGTTGCCTATAAATTGTAGTTTTAGAGCACCTCCCCTCTTTTATTTAATATTGTTCTTCACAAGTTCTGAGAACAAGCTCAGATGCAGTTGGTTTACGACTAAATTCCAATGCGCCATAAATGTTTTCTTAGCCGCCTTTCTAAGATAACTTTAATTGTGGTCGCTTGCTTATTAATGTATGTGTGTAATAATGTGTGAGCTGCTATGTCCATTGACTACAGTAGTATTAACTTCCTGTTATTGATGTAATTTCAAACGAGTCAGTACTCAGTTTGGGCCAGGGAACAAGGCTTTGTAGCAGGGACTAACCAGTAGTTCACACGGACCTCATTTGCTAATTTTAGTGGGAAAACAAGGCTCGTTTCGTACAGTGATCGACTTTTAACGGACTGTTTGAAAGTGGGGATTCAAGGACAGGGAGCAGTCGAGGATAAGGCCTAGGTATTTTAAGGTTTTGGTTTGCGGGAAGGGGCGCTCATGGAGCATAAGGTATAGGTCGTTATATGAAACCATGAAGTCAGGCGTATCTAACGTGCAACACTACAAATGGAGAAGAGGAGGCCCAATGTCGGGTAATCGAAAATGCCATAATGATTTCCATCTGCGTGACTCGCTCTCCTAGTTCAGCAGTGGCCTGCAGCGAAACAGGTGGCGTGCGACTGGGAGCTGTAGTGGCGTGTGGCGGCGACTATTTATCGGATGTCGACCCGGCGGTTCGACTGAGTTGCCCGGCGATAAGCGCCGGCCACTCGCCTTCCGCGGCCCCCTAATGAATAACCCCGGCCCCAGGCCGCGCTTTGGCGTTAGTTCCAGCGCCAGCCGCGAGAGTGCGCCGCCGAGATTATCGTCGCAATAGTGCGGCGGCGCGGCGCGCAGTCTGAATTACGAACGGCCTTATCGCGGCGGCGGTCTGGCTGGATTAGCCCGCACGCTCGCCCACGCTTGTTTTGATTCAGGTTTAATTAACGTGACGCCCGCTGCTCACCGCTCGCGGAGGACTGTGAGCGGGCGAGAGCGCGCCGACCCGCGGCAAGTGGAGAACGCAGAACGTGGCTGAGCAGCAGTCGCGCGGCTGGGGGCGACGCACAGTGGGTCGGAATCCCAAACCTTGGCCAAAACCCCAAGAAGACATTTAATTCACATAAGACTCTCCACACGGGGGCGTCTGAGGTCGCTGATTACGAATTTGATGGTAAAATTTTCCCAAACAAACTGGCGGAGATAATATTGCAAGGTGACCCATGAAAATCAGTAATAATTTATAAATAATCTATATCTATAAATGTCAATGTCTGTTTGGTGTATGTTTATCACGTCTGAACCTCAAGTTAAAAAAAATGTTCAAATGTTTGTATAGTTTATGGGACTTAACTACGGGGTCATCAGTCCCTAAACTTACAAACTACTTATGAACTACTTACGAACTAGGACGGCACAAATATCCATGCCCGAGGGGGGATTCGAACCCCCGACCGTAGTGGCTGTGCAGACCGTGACTGAAGCGCCTCAGTCCCCTCAGCCAACGCGGCCTGAACCACAAGACACAGAGACTTAAATATTTATACAGTTACTAATTTATACCTGAGGAAGGTTTTATAGCGATCTGATGGACTTTAATAATTTGAAGACTATAATTCGAAATGCGGAACAATAAATACTCTGAAAATTATATTTGCTCTTTGAAAATGGTTTTCTTGGTTGCAGTGTTGCTTGAAGGCTAATAATAATAAAAGAGTGGAGTACATTGGGATGGAAACTTATCGGTGTACATAAAATTCTAAGTGTGTGTTTGTTAATATTTCACTCTGCAGCGAAAACTACAGAACGCAAACGAATGGTCTGTGTGTAATTGTTGTCCAAAGTCGCCCGTTGTACAACATAGCAGTTCCATACGGATAGCTATAAGAGGGTGGAAGAATATGGTGGTTGAAAGCCGTCATATTATTAAAAAAAAATCTGCCTGAAAGCCAGCGATGACGTTTGCGACTCTATAGCAAGGAGGTTACATACAGCGAAACGTGATGCCATAGACCATATCTTTGGTCTATGCGTGCTACAATGTCTTCAGCTCATTCTCGGTAAGGATAAGCATACGAATAAGGAAATACAAAAATAAATATATAAAGCAGTAAAAAATAAATTTCTTTTAATAAATCTCTTTAAAAAATCGATTTGACGTTTCGCGCGTTATCTATGACAATCAACCAACACGCGAGTGGAGCCGCGGGTTTAAACTAGTGGCATATATATAGTATTTAGACACCAATAATTATCGCACTGAAGTTTCCGCTCCAGTTGTCACAATGTAAAAATGTCCGAACGACATGTTTCGGGCCTACATTAGTCCATTCTCAAGTTATAAAAGGAGAAAGCCAAGGAAAACGTAAATTAAAACGAAAACACTAAAACAAATACGATTCATGACAATCTAACAAGGTATGTTCATCCTAGACAGGCTTAAAATCAAATGTCTGTAAATCTATCGGACCAAACTGCGTGGTCATCAGTCCGTAGCTTACAAACTACTTAAACCTAGGTAAACTAACCTACGGACAAACACACACACCCATGCCCCAGGGAGGACTCGAATCTCCACGGTGAGCAACCGCGCGCTCCGCGGCGAGACGCTTTAGACCGCTCGATTACTTCACCGCGGTAGACAAGCTTACCTTGAATTCTAAAACATATCTGCCCTAAGGCAACGTCAAGCGTAAAATGTTTGCGGCATATACGCCATGTCAACAGGTAATTATTCCTCACCGTATACCATGTTTCTACTTGGATGCACAGTTGTGGACTGTTAACTGTCTGCTCTGCTCTATCAGAGATAGTCCAAACGTTACCCACTACCAAAGATAAACCTACCGTATAACTACTATCGAAAGTAAACCGCCGGCCGCGGTGGAGACTGCGGCGCTTCAGTCACGGTCTGCAAGGCCACTACGGTGGGGGGTTCGAATCCCCCCTCGGGCATGGATATTTGTGCCGTCCTGGTTTGTAAGTAGTTCATACGTAGTTTGTAAGTATAGGGACTGATGACCCCGTAGTTACGTCCCATAGACTATACAAACATTTGAACATTTTTTGAAAGTAAACTCGTCTAAAAACAACTGTGCCTCCAAGTAGAAACATGGTATACGGTGAGGAATGTTTATCTGTTGAACTGGCGCATATGCCGCAAACATTTTGCACTTGACGTTGCCTTAGGTCAGATATGTTGGAGGAATTCCAGGTAAGCCTGTCGAGGATGAACATACCTTGTTAGATTGACATGGATCGTATTTGTTTTAGTGTTTTCGTTTTAATTTACGTTTTCCTTGGCTTTCTCCTTTTAGAACTTGAGAATGGACTAATGTAGGCCCGAAACATGTCGTTCGGACATTTTTACATTGTGACAACTAGATATAGGACATCAATAATTAATACACAGCGAATGTGATTCGTTTATTATAACAAAATATTAGAAAATTGTCGAAAATATATCGGAAAAAATTGCGATACCACACACAATGTAATTCAATAATATAGTGAAACAAACTTCAAAGTCGGTGACGGAACACAAATACACTCCTGGCCATTAAAATTGCTACACCACAAAGACGACGGGCTACAGATGCGAAATGTAAACGACATGAAGAAGATGCTGTGATATGCAGCCGCTGTGGAGTAGCCGAGCGGTCTAAAGCGCTTCGCTGGGGAGCGCACGGTTGTTCGCCGTCGGAGGTTCGAGTCCTCCCTGGGGCATGGGTATGTGTGTGTGTGTGTGTGTCTGTGTGTGTGTGTGTGTGTGTGTGTGTGTGTGTTGTCCTGTACGTTAGTTTAACTTAGTTTAAGTAGTTTGTAAGGTACGGACTGATGACCACACAGTTTGGTATGATAGATTTACAAACATTTCAGTTTTGTGATATGCAAATAATTAGCTGTTCAGAACATTCATGCAAGGCTGGCGCCGGTAGCGACACCTACAACGTGCTGACATGAGGAAAGTTTCCAACTGATTTCTCATACAGAAACAATACTTGACCAGCATTACCTGGTAAAACGTTGTTGTGATGCCTCGTGTAAGGAGGAGAAATGCGTACCATCACGTTTCCGACTTTGATAAAGGTCGGATTATAGCCTATCACAATAGCGGTTTATCGTATCGCGAAGGATTGTCATATCTTTGGTTCAAAGATGACCGCCAAATCTTATCTAATTTCAAACCTTCTTCTTTTCTGTTAAAATTATTGTGGAGTTTCTATATTTCTATAGCTTCTCTCCACATGCGTGTGTAATAATACGACGTACTGGGTAGCACGCTCGTTCCACTAAACTATTTCATGGTCACCACGTGTAAAAACATGCTCTGCCACAGCTGACTTGTCTGTATGACCCAGACGACAATTCATTTTGTGTTCCAATATGCGAGTATTAACACTCCTTTTCGTTGTTCCTATATACACCATGTCACAGCTACAGGGAACTTTATACACCCCAGGCGTTGCTAGGGGATGTCGTGCGTCTTTCACCGATCGTAAGCATTCGCTAATTTTCTTGGTAGGTCTAAAGACTGTATGCACTTGAAACGTGGCCAAAACTTTCCCAATACGGTCCGTAATTTTGTGAATGAAAGGAAGAAAAGTTTTTCCGGCCAACAGTTGTTGTTGTGGCTTCTTTTCGGACCCTTTTCTTCTTGGATGGAGAGCTCGATCTATCTCTTTATCAGTGTATCCATTTTCCTTGAACGCTGTTCGCAAATGGTTTAATTCATCTCTCAGATAAATAGGCTCACAGATATTATTAGTTCCAGCCACGAATGTTTTAATGACACCTCTCTTCTGCCTAGGATGATGGTTCGTATCCTTATGAAGATAACGATCGATGTGGGTGTCTTTTCCGTATATCTTATGCCCCAAGGTTTTAATTAATGAAGACGCCGGCCGTGTAAGCCTACATTCTATAATACAGGTAGGTTTATACTTCGTACTGTATACCTGGGAGTTGAAAATAAATCAACTGAAATGAAGCGACTCCCAAAGAACTAAATTATATTTTATAGACAAAAACTTCGCAGCTTTTCACCGTCCAGTCTACTCCTCAACGGTTCACAGATTAGGCCATCACGACTAAAAAGTTGTTTCCTGGCTACTGAGCTTGTGGAGACGACAAATATTGGCGGACTATCGAGTACAGTGCTTAAAATCATGTACTCACTTTGCACCATAACAAAGAATAGTCACTGATTGGAATACGTTTTTCTCTAACGTCCTCATTAAGTAATTTCTTCAATAAGAAAAAAATAAAACCTCTCGAAAACAGCATTTTTAAGGGATGTAATATCAGTATAATCATCAACGATAGTACTAAATATTATATTCGATAAAATCGCTTGGGCATAACTATAATTACTGATAGTTTGACCAGCTGATGGTGATGCAAGTGCGTCAATACTTTCACCCTCATTTGCACATTTCTTACCCTCAATCTCTTCTTTACTAACTTCGTTAAAAAGTTTCTTTTATAAAGAGGATCCAGATATGTCCATCAACCTCCGATATAACGTCCGTTTAAAATTTATCGGAACCGAAATCGGAATCGATGGAGCAAATTGAATCGGAAGTTTAAATCTTTCAGAATCGAACCTCCGTAGCATCCCTACTCTGAGGTGGAGGATCGCTACCCTGGAGCTTTTGTGAAGACGGATGAAGGCGCGGAGGCCGAAACCAGTGGGCGATCACGCCGCCACCGCCACCGCCGCCGCCGCCCGGCCGCCCCCGTTGCCTTTATTGCAGTAATTAACTAAGTTGGCAGCCCTGGCCGCTGCTCGCCCCCTGCTCTCGCCTTACCGCCCCTGAGCCGCGCTTAGCCTCCTAGTCGCCTCCATTAGTCCACAAGCTGGAGCTGACAGTAAATTACTAAATCATTTCTGCTATTCCGCAGCTCCCTTTGCAAAATCAGTTTGGAGCTATTCTACTGCTTTCTATTTTTTGTTTCTTCGGCTTAAGTCATAAATAGTGCGAATGTATTAAGACTAGATTAAATTAGATTAATACTTGTTCCATAGATCATACATACGACATTTCGTAATGTTGTAATTGTTGTCTTGACTTGACAATCAATATTTTAAGGATTTGTTATTACATTTTTTGATGTTTATTATTTTCATTTATTTTTTTATTTTTTTAAAATTGTTTTAAAAGTTTTATCTAAAAATTCATCTACACTGTAGAAGGAGTTTGTAACGTTTCTGCTATGTTACACACTTCATACATAAATCAGTTGCCAACATAAAAACACGAAATATCTTACACCTGAAATAAAACTTCACTACCGGACATGAAAATATCACATTTTCGCCTTCAGTTTGAAATTCTATTAACAATATTAGTAAAACACCTTAAGAAATAGTACGTTGATTTAAACATAACTTTGGCTGTCCTTTTACGTAATTTTCAATTTTAATAATTTCATAAATAATAGCTACAAACTCTAAAAAAAACATTACACTTAGTTTCGGAAATTGCTGAATCTATATAGATACTAATTTGTATAAAAACAACAATACTACATGTTATAACTATTGCACAACATGATTTCATATATACCTTTTGTTTAAATAAATTACGGCAGACCATGTTTTATATATCACTGGATCCTAAATTAAATACTGATAATTTATCATGCACTAAACTTAATAATCCGTTTGGTACTAAGAAACTATCTTCAAAATTAACAAAACCACGACAACCATATACAAATCCGTATTAATAAAAAATCTGACCGCAAACTGAAATACATTAAAATTCCATGTCACAATAATAGCACGCCTACACAATATTGGCAAAACAAATATGTGACACTTCGAAAACACAAATAATGTAAATAATTTGAGCACTGTAAACACTAGTCAAAGGATGACTTTAAATTTGTGTACCTCTTTAAATACAAATTTCATGAAACAAGTACACACATCGAGATAAATAGTCAAAGCTTAAATGTAATGTTTTAATTTCTGTATTATTCTGATTATACGCTTTTTTACAATGAATACTTCTTTACTCAATGTTGAATTGCCCCAGAATATGATCCCATATGAAAGCAATGAATGAAAATAGGCGTAGTAAGCTAATTTGCTGAGATGTATATCGCAAAATTTTGCAATGACTCTGATAGCATAAGTAGCTGAACTCAAACGTTTCAGGAGATCTTCAGTATGTTTCTTCCAATTCAGTCCCTCGTCAATGCAAACACCTAAAAATTTAGAAAATTTTACCTTAGCTACAGATTTATGTTCAAAGTCTAAATTTATTAATGGTGTCATGCCATTTACTGTATGAAACTGCATATACTTGGTTTTATCAAAGTTTAATGAGAGTCCATTTGTAGAGAACCACTTAATAACTTTCTGACAGATATCATTTACAATTTCATCAGTTAATTCCTGTTTGTCAGGTGTGATAGCTGTACTTGTATCATCAGCAAAAAGTGCTAGCTTAGAATCTTCATGAATGTAGAATGGCAAGTCATTAATATATATTAAGAACAGCAAGGGACTTAAGACCGAACCTTGTGGGACCCCATTTTTGATAACTCCCCAGTTAGATGAATTAATTGTTTCATCTATATTATGTGAACTGCTGATTTCAACTTTATGCACTCTTCCAGTTAAGTATGATTTAAACCATTTGTGCACTGTCCCACTCATACCACAATACTTAAGCTTATCTGGAAGAATCACATGATTTACACAATCAAAAGCCTTTGAGAAATCACAAAAAATCCCAACTGGTAATGTTCGGTTATTCAAAGCATTTAATATTTCATCAGTGAACGTATATATAGAATTTTCAGTTGAAAAGCTTTTTTGAAAACCAAACTGACATTTTGTTACAACTTTATTATTACTGATATGTGAAGCAACTCGAGAATACATAACTTTTTCAAAAATTTTTGATAAGGCTGTAAGAAGTGAGTTGGGGCGGTAGTTGTTGACATCGGACTATAATGAACATATTCTGTCTCGAGTTACGGGGAGATGTATAGAAAATATACAAGTAAATAATTGAAAAAGTGAGATCTACAGTTAAGTTCGCAAAAGATATTAACAATTTATTAGATAAGGTGACCGGTTTAGATCTCTACTGAATCATCCTCAGACCTAGTCATCTATACAATAAAATAAAAGACTATATGCTAAGGTGGGAAACTGGTACACAAAATAATCGATACGATAATTTACAAACATGACAACAAAATTACGTAAAACCGTGTACCTCGTTGTTGATGTAGAGGCGATGAGCGTGCGGCGACTGCTAACCAGAAATCTGCATTGCGTTATAACTAGCTGAAAATCCCGCGGTGCCCGGGTACTTATTTATTTATTTATTCTTGCAATTTTTCAGGTATATATTCATTTGTATAAGGGCTACATGTCTGTAAAATCTCTTCTGAATACAATTAGTAGTAAAGAAGTAATAGATTAAAACTTTTTGCGTGATGGGGCGGTTTTACAAGAACGTTACTGTTTATGTGCTCAAACCTCATAAACTACGGACCGGCCGCGGTGGCCGAGGGGACTGCGGCGCGACAGTCACGGTCTGCACGGCCACTACGGTCGGGGGTTCGAATCCCCCCTCGGGCATGGATATTTGTGCCGTCCTTAGTGTTAGCTAGTTCATAAGTAGTTTGTAAGTTTAGGGACTGATGACCCCGTAGTTAAGTCCCATAAGCTATACAAACATTTGAACATAAACTACGTGTAATAGTGTTACACAAATTCGAAGGTACACTCAAATATATGCGTGCATAGTCTGTAAAATTTCCTGAGGCTACAATTTGTAGTGTAGAAATTATAAATTGTAGCGTCATACCGAATGCCGTAGCTTTATTCAATAAATAGCGGAAAAGTAGTAAGCGAGGAACTTTTCCCTTTCATCATTTTGCTATGGTTGTCAGCGATAAAAAGTTCAATAAAGGTATGAAATTATGTTTTAAGATGGTTGCAAGTCGCTAAGTGAATGAATAAAATCTCGCGCATTATGTGGCATTTTTTTGCGATTCCTATTGCTTACGTCATATATTCTGAATCATGTATCGCATGTGATTATTAATCCTGCAGCATTTGTTACCTCACGGTGAGGAATGTGTGAACCAAATTTGGTGGAAATCGGTCCAGTGGTTTAGGGCAAAATGAGCGAGCAGCATTGTCGCTAAATGCAGCAGTTTCTCGCGCATCTCATTGTTTATGACGTCATATCTCGTAAGCTATATAACATAGGTGATTCTTACACTTATCGGGACGTCCTCATGGATTGAAGCTTACGTGTACAAAATTTCATAAAGACTGGAACTAAACTGTAGATTTGTATGCAACACGTACACACAAATTTACGGAGACTCTCCTTTATTTATTAGATAAAGCCCGCTCCCCTCCTGCAGCATCACGCATTACGCTCATCGCCTCGACATCAACCGCGAGGTATATTATTTTACGTAATTTTGTAGTCATGTTGTAAATTAAAGTATATATTATTTTGTGTACCAGTTTCCATATTTAACATATTGTCTTATTTTATTGTGCAGATGACCTGGTCTGAAGATGACCTCAGTAGAGATCGAAACCGGTAATCCCATAAATTGTTAAAACCTTTTGCGAACTTGACTGTTGTTCTCATCTTATGAAAAATTTACAAGTTCGCTGCTTTCCAGAAAGAAACTATGTTTTCCAAACTTATATACAAGTAAATATTAGTGACTATAGGCCTAAATGTTTGTTTGATAGAAAAGGATACGAAATTTTATACAAGCTTTCAATGTGATACTGGCTATAATAATATATATTTCAACTCTTTGTATCGAACTATTTTTTTATTTAGCAAGTTGCTGATTGCATTTAGAGCAAATATTACCTCAAATTCTCAGAGGTTACTTTACATATCAGTTTCGTTATTAAGGACGGTAGTAACAATGTCAAAACACTTTCATGAATCATTGACTTCTCGCAACAATATTTATTAATGTATATGTAACAAAGCACATTTTATACTTAAAATTTAATTATTTCGGTTGCAAAGCACTTTGAAAAATATTACACCACGGAAAGACTGTTACAAAGTATGTACAAAGGAAAGTCTCTAGGAAATTTCAACAATTTAGCAGATTTTCATTATACATTGAAAAGTGAATGGGAAATAAAAAGAAACACAGTTCCTATAAATTAATGAAATGCCGCAACCAGTTGCTTGTGATTATTTATTTTTAACTGTAATGACCGGTTTCTGGCGCTTGACTGCCCTTCTTCTGGTCTATTTTTGTACTGTTTGTAGTGTTGCTTAATGAATGTACATGTTAGTAGAAGAATCAACGCTAAGTGCAGAGATTATGGATTATGGATTCTCCTACTAGCATGTACATTCATTAAGCAACAGTACAAAAATATACCAGAAGAAGGGCACTCAAGCGCCCGAAACCGGTCGTTAAAGTTAAAAATAAATAGCCACAAGCAACTGGTTGCTGCATTTAATTAATTTATAATCTGAACAGTTGCTGAAATGGATAAAATACTTCAAACACAGTACTATTTGTATTTATTTTTCTAAGTATTAGATATTACATTCTCAATAGTAGTAGAGATGCAAAATTTTGTCTGTGGGTATCTCTTCAAAGTGGCGATTCTATGATCCCGTTTAGTAAATCTCGAAGACCTAAACCCTGAAAGTGTTTGGTTCTTAAAGTTTAAAATATCTCAATTCATCGGTGACTGAAGTAAATGAAGAAAAATTTGCAAACTACAAGACTCACTTAGCAAAGAGAGCGTGACACTAAATATTTATCACACTGGAAGATAATTACATAATTTTTACAGATAAACAACCTCTGAAAATTAGGCACAGCATTTATAAAATATTCTACGCCTACAATTTTTTGTTGTCAATCTGTATTTCGATATTTTAGGCAAGTTTTCACCCTAGGTTTAAGACGTTTTGTCTTGTGGTACTAAGGACAGTTATTTCGTTCGTGTAAGTTTCATAAAGAAGTCTCTCAGGAATCAGACGTTTCCTGAATTTATACTGTGTGCCGTCTGTCTTTCGTACTACTTAACAAATGCAGTCACGTAAACTAGTAATTTCCGACGGGATAACCTCTAGGACAGGTACTGCTAGCCAACTGCTTTTCATTAGTAGGTCATGATGAAATGTCTTACGAAAGAAACTATTAGGTGAACTGTTCGAAAGAGAGATGATATATTTTTGGAACAGCGCATCAGTACACATTCATCCATAGTCATACTATGTTTGGTATTATTTCTACTTAAAGTCTGTCGACAGAGTTGATCCTCGACTCACAGAGATCCTAATATTATATCTAGTATAGTACCTGTTTCGACAACAGAAAGGCGGTAGATCGACCGTCATTGTTTTTATTAGTTACGAAAAACATTGTTTTATCACCATAAAACTGTTTTGTTACAAGATAACCAAAAGCTGCTACTAAAAATAACTTATATTTCCTTCAAAATGTTTTCGCCATTATGTACCGAATTCAGCTCAAATGAAATACAGAAATTGCCGAAAAGGTATTTATTGTTTTGGAAATAATCAAGCAAACTGATAGGATTCAGGTGTACTTGTAGGGTTGTTGAGAAATTTCTACAAGGATGATTTGTATACATTTATAGCAGCGATTACCATTTGCTATATACCGAGGCAATGGAGGCAGCCACGATTTAAAACTGAGTTAAACAGTTCATAGAACGGTCTAATGCGTCCTGCCACAGACTGAGTGTTCGTTCTTGCAAAGCTTAGAGCCCTCCCTCGAACTAGGGAGTGAGGACCATAACAGTTTGGTACAATAAGTTTACAAACATTTGATCATTTGAGTTAATAGCAAGTTAATAAGAAAATGTTCGAGAACTTGTTTATATGTGTTTCTATCTGAAAGTTCTGATCTGTGAGAATGTGTAACATTGGCGATCTAGTTTGATAAAATATTTTGCTAAAGTATCCAACATTCATATTTTGAAGATATGTAATACATAACTTAGAAATATGCATGAACAAAATGCTGTGTAGTTAGAATGGAATGTGGGTACTAGCACTAAAAATAACTTTATTAAAACGAAATTATTGCAATGGTAATTTATTTATTGTGTTGCAATATGATTGCTTATTAAGAAACAGTCTATGTCGATCGGATTGTAGCTTGCGTTTGCAGACAGAAACAAATACTGTAGGTTTAATTACAAGATGCTGTCTGTGATCTTGGAAACTGAAAGAAACGCGTTTGACTCTAACGTGATAAAATTGAGGTAAAAATATTAACCTGGAATTTCACTTCCATTGAACCTAATTGCAGATATTAACAATGTTTCTCTAAAATAATTTTAATCTAGAATTTCTGTTACATGCCTTCAAAATAGCCCTCGACACAGAAAACATATTACGGCTTATCTATGTGAAAACGCACCTTGGTTGTGCCTTCACTATAAAGAATTTTTTGCTTTGATTGTGGATTACACAGTGATTAAGATTTAAGATTATGTATATACTGGAGACTGATATGGAATGTTGTTCTTTAAATTAATATTTGTCTTCTATAGTAGTATTTATTATTGAAGTAGGAGCATTTTTTCTGCAGTTTCATGGAACAAGAAAATTTAGAGATAGTATCCTGTGACTGAAGCAACCTACTATATGGAATACTTCATTTATTAGACTGTCTTCCTTGTGCACAGTTTTGTTTGAAGGCAGAACCACAGTACCATTTCATAACAAGTTTCTTTCAAAATTATATTGCCATATATGAGGTTGCCTGGTAATCAAGTCGTACGCAAGACAAAATTTTGTGTTTAACTTCGAGACTCGCGCAGAAGCTATCCGTAACGTAAAAACCGGTGTTACATACATCAAATTGCGTATAGGTCACAAACTATCAAAGTGATGCCTTAGGTATATCTCGGTGGGCTAGGGGAGTGAAATTGTGGTGAGTTGTACAAACCCATAATTGAGCATTGTTTTAACTTCCGATACATTTTTACTGAGATTTATCTTCAGGGTGCCTTGATGGCTAAGCCCGACGGTGGCAGTCTACATTGCAGAAAAGTAAAAAAAATTGTTATTAATAATAAGAGGCACGGCATTAATAAATCTGAGGTATCCTAAATATCAGTGGATAAACATCTAAACTGATCGTTCACTAAATGGAGAAACAAGGAAACATTACTGTAGGAATGTACAGAGAATTTTTTTGGAACTTTCAGACTTTAGGACCGCATCCTTTTGAAGTTGAAATTATCATAATTACGATATATCACACAAATAAATTCAAGAAGAATATTCCAATTCCATAGAAAGCAAGTGCACACAAGTGAGAAAATTACAGAACTATCAGTTTAATAAGTCATGGGTGCAAAATACTAACACAAATTATTTACAGACGAATGGAAAAACTTGTAAAATCTGACCTCGGGAAAGATCAGTTTGGATTTAGGAGAAATGTAGGAACACGGGCGGCAATACTCACATTGCGACTTATAAGATAGGCTAAGGAAAGGAAAACCTACGTTTTTAACTTTTGTCGATTTGGAGAAAGCTTTTGACAATGTTGACTGGAATACACTCTCCCAAATTCTGAAGGTATCAGGGGTGAAATATATGGAGCGAAGAGTTATATTCAACCTATACAAAAACCAGACAGCGGTTATAAGAGTCGAAAGGCAAGAAAGGGACGGAGAGGTTGGGATGGGAGTAAGACAGGGTTGTAGCCTTTTCCCAATGTTGTTCAATCTGTACATTGAGCAGGCAGTGAAAGAATGGAAGGAGAAATTTGGAGAGGGCATTAAAGTGCAGGGAGAAGAAATAGAAACATTGCCGTTTGCCAATGACATAGTAATTCTGTCAGAATCCGCAAAAGATCTGGAAGAGCAATTGAATGGGATGGACAGTGTCTTGAAAGGAAGATATAAGATGAACATTAACAAGAGTGAAACGAAGGTAATGGAATGCAATGTCAGAAAATCAGGCGATGATGAAGGAATTAGATTAGGTAATGAGACAATAAAAGTAGTAGATGATTTTTTTTTTTTTTTTTATTTGGGTAGCAAGATAACTTCTGATGGCCGAAGTAAAGAAGATATAAAATGCAGAATGGCTACGAGGAGAAAAGCGTTTCTAAAGAAGCGAAACTTATTAACATCCAATATTGATTTAACTGTTAGAAAGTCGTTTCTGAAAGCATTTGTCTGGGGTGTAGCATTGTATGGGAGCGAAACGTGGACGATAAGGAGATCTGATAAAAAGATGATAGAAGCTACAGACGAATGATGAAAATTTGATGGGTAACTCACGTAACTAATGTGGAGGTGCTTAACCGAATCAGGAAGAAAAGGAGTTTCTGGCATATCCTAACTAAGAGAAGGGATAGATTGGTTGGACATATTCTGAGACATCAAGGAATTGTCAATTTAGCATTAGAAGGAAGCGTGTGGGATAAAAATCGTAGAGGGAGACCGAGGGATGAATATAGTAAGCAGATTCAAAAGGATGTAAGTTGCCGAACGTATTCTCAGATGAAGATACTTGCACAGGACAGGCTAGCGTGGAGAGCTGCATCAAACCAGTCTGCAGGCTGAAGACCACAACAACATGCACAAATATTTACAAGCACTCGATAGTTTTGTTTCTGATTCCAAACATATCAGCAGCTGTTTACACATAAGGTTTGGAAATTGTTCAAGTTAATGAAATACAAGAAATAATTAAATCGTTAAAACAGCAGATCAAGGCGCAATTGAAGAATACTATCGCACTGTGACGAAAATGCAGATTTCTTTATCCGGAAATTACAGAAGAATTAAACAAACTGAAACAACGACAAGTGTATTTTACACTTAAATGCGTGAATAAACGAGTAGAAACGTATTCGTAAACGAATTCGAAGGAATCAATCAGATGTTAGGTGAGGGAAATTTGTAGAAAACCTGTAGTGTCTGATGGGTCAAAAAGATAAGTCACAGCAACACTTGAATATTGTTTGGCCGCTCGCATGCACAAAGCCATGGTGCAGTCTCCAAAATTTTGTCTTTGTCGTACGATTGGCACCACAATGAAAATTCGACATTTACTTGAGTTCTGAATGAAACAAAGAAGATAATTGTGAGATACTCTGCAATTTTATTGGTGTACGAATCACCTTTCGGATGTTACGCCATCATCAGGAAACATTAAAAGTTTACATTTCAAAGATCGTAAGTTGGTAGATGTATAAATATCAAGGGAGACTAGTGCTTTTGTTTATAACCAACCTGAGGAAATTATTATAATTCAGTTTGTGGTGTAAGTTACTGACTGATAAAATATGCGGCAATATAATAAATTATGACATTATCCTAAGATATAAATCGAAATAATAGAAATAGGCTGAAAAAATGACCAAAGTTATATTAACTTAAACAGATCCAGTGTCTGGAAACATGGTAGCTTTGTGAATACATGTTAAAATTTTAAATGGTTAAATTAAACTAGAAAATATAATCATAAACAGGACCAATGTCTGCAACATGGAAGCGAGTTTCATGAGACGACTGTAAAAAGATTTAAAAATTTTAACTGTTTAAGTTAAACTATGGTTAGTACTAGTAAAATGAGGCATTACAATTTATATCAGGTAAACATCCAAACAGTTGCAATCACAACTGTTATGCTGCTTACCTTATATAAATTGTAATGCGTTGTCTTACTAGTTATAAAATCCTGGTGCTCATAACTGTTTGGTTACTTATCCGATATAAATTGCAATATACTTTTTTACTAGTAACAATTGCATTGGGAAGCATAAAAGTGACAGATAATAAGTGTCCGAACATTAAAATAATAATAATAACAAAACAATTCTTCTTGTTCTTTTCTTTCAGCGTTTGTATCCTCCATTTCACTCTGTCTCGGGCTGCATCTGGATGTATGTTCGCGCTCTTCAGATCTTTATGCAGCCTAATAACCCAGCTTTGCTTAGGTCGTAATTTGGTTCTTCTGCCGACGACAGCAATAGCAATAGCATCATCACAGGCGCGCAGAACATGCACCAATCATCGAAGACGGCTCTCGCGCATCCTGTCTTGGATCGGTGCAACACCGAACTATTTCCTGGTGCTGTCGTTGGAAACGTGCTCTAACTTAATTACACCTGGTGTCCACCTTAGCATCTTCGTTTCCATTACACTTACGCGGCGTTCTGTCTCGACTGTAGTCGGCCAGCACTCGCAGCCGTACAAGGCGGCTGGTGGGATGACAGTACGGTAGATTTTTGATTTTAAGCTATCTTTCATCCTGCGGTCGCAACTGACTCCAGTTGTTGTTCGCCACTTGATCGAGGCTGCCTGAGTTCTGGAGTTGAGCTCTTCGGTTAGTCGGCCGTCAACAGTGATCGTGGAACCAAGAAACTTAAACTTATTCACACGAGTCAGAGGTTCACCATTAGTCGTGATGGTTCACATTTCATGCTTGTCAGCCGTCATGTACACCGCCTTCTTCAAGTTAAGATGCAAGCTATATTGCGCCAACCGATGACTCCATTCTTGGATTTGTCTCTACAAACCAAGCTTGCTTTCTGCTGCCAGCATCACGTCATCGGCGTAAAGTAGGGTCCATGGTAACTGACAGTGCAGAGCAACTGTCACGGTGTCCATTATGTCAATGAACAGAAACGGCGATAGAGCAGAATCTTGATGGACTTTTTATTAATAACTAGCTAAAAACCCGGCGTTGTTCGGGACTTATTTATTCGAATCTTTACATCCTCATCCCTTCTCTCTCTCTCTCTCTCTCTCTCTCTCTCTCTCTCTCTCTCTCCACCTCCTCTTTCCTTTGTCCATCTACTCCTCTCCCCTCTCTTTGTTCATCTCTTCTTTCTGTTCGTCCCCTCCTCCCCCTTTGAATGCCTAACTCCACCCTCCCTTTATCTGCCGGAAATGGCCTCGTGCCTGTGTCTAACTCCTTCTCCACCTCCTCAGCCCATTTACTACACCATTTATCAGTGAAAAATTAAATGACTCGGTTAATTTTTAAGGTGATCAATGAAGTGTTGTCTAAGTTCACTGCAAGTCACTCTCCAAATGAAATCTTAAGTAGACAATGAAGTGTTGTTTTGAGGTGCAGTGTGCCAAATTTTATCAAGATTGGAGTAAAATCGTAGATTTTGTCCGTAAGTAAAGTACCCTCCGCCATACACCATATTATGCACGCAGTGACCTTCCTCATAGTCTGAAGCTCAAGTGTGCAAAATGTCATCCAGATTGGAATACAAATGTAGATTTTGCCTCCATTGGTTAGGCATCCTCAGCGACGTACCCTACGAAATTTTATTTAGACTGTGACCTTACTCTTGTTCTGATTATCAAGTGTTTAAAATGTCATGCAGATTTTAGGATGAATAAAGTGTCCTTATACGCATGATGCCACAGGTTTAAACCATATAACTGTTTATGCCGTCATATCTTCTGAACTACTTATCGAAAGCAGTTCTTAACGCTACGCCAACTGTGAACCAAATTTGGTTGAAATCGTTACAGTGGTTTAGAAGCAGATATCGCATGATGTAGCACATTTCCGCGCATTTAATTGTTTATTACGTCATATCTCCTGAACTATTTGTTGTACAGTCATTTAATGGTGCCTCTGAGTATCGCAAAAGTGCAAGCAATATGTTGACAATGTTTCATCACAAGCGTTTGAAAGGTACGGTAGCACATAAAATACGAACACACAAACATTCATTTTTGTATATTAGACTAGATGACCCCGTGAACTTCGCATCACTTACCTCTTAATATAAACCATATTAATTTAAATCATATGTATTTTAGACCCAGTAGCTTTATAAAAGCATCATCAGATAGTTTAAGTATCGGTGAACGTCAAATGTGCAAAATGCTATCGCAGTTGTGCAAATGATATTGATATACGAAAGATGAGAGCTCTTTCAGTTTTCCACAAATTTCCCTATTTTCTAGCCAACTACTCCAAAGATTTACTTAAACCTTCCTCTGGCTTTGAACATCTAATGTGCAAAATTTTATCCCAATCACATGAATGGTATTGATATTTTATAGAAAAATCTTTCTAATTTTTTCTGAATTTTTCAATTTTTCCAAGAAAAAGTACCAAATTTTTATTTCATTAGAACGTTACTCTTGCTTTGAATGTCAATTATCCAAAATTTTATCGTAATCAGACGAATGATATTGATATCGCATTAATAAAGGCTCTTTCAGTTTCTCGCGAATTTTCAAATTTTCCAGGTAACTTTCTCACATTTTTAGTTCATAAGCACGTTCATCTCTCGTTGAACGTCAAATGATCAAAATTTTATCGCAATAGGATGAACGGTTCTCAACTTTTTGTGTTGTGTACATTTGGAAACGCTTTCAAAAAAAGAACTTGGTATGAATTTTGCGACTTTCCTTTTCAAATGTATCTATTTTTTTCTTTTTTACTGAAAATTTTTCCAAGTCCATAATACACAATAAAAAAAAAGAAGAAATTTCCCTCTCCGTCGTGCGAATAGTCAGTTACAGTGTTGGATACAATCAAGAACACATTGAAAAACACACATTCAGTTTTTCTCAAATTTTCCAGTTTTCAGGTAGATTTTCCACAAAATTTAGTTCATACAAACCTTGTTTCACATAGTTTCATATAACTTCTTCCAGTTTTTTCGATTGATCTGTGTTCAGTTTTTCACGGGCTACCGACTGCACTAACCTATATCTAAATCTGAAATGTCATCAGTTACCCATCGTCTGGGGTTATGGGACCATCCTCTATCCTAATCTCTTCATTTCTTATCCCTACCTCCTTTCTCTATTTCCCCTCTTCCTTTGTTGCTCTTCCACCTAGCCGCGGCGAAGCGGCCGAGCGCATTCATCTACATCTACATAGATACTTTGCAAATCACATTCAAGTGCCTGGCAGAGGGTTCATTAATCACTTTCATAACTTTTCTCTACCGTTCCATTCTCTAATAGCGCGCGGGAAGAAAGAACACCTAAATCGTTCCGTTTTCGATCTGATTTCTCTTATTTTATTGGGATGGTCGTGTCTCCCTAAGTAGGTGGGTGCTAGCAAAATATTGTCACATTCAGAACCAAACGTCGGTGATAGAAATTTGCCAAACAGATCACGCCGCTATGAATAACGTCTTTCTTTTAATGATTTCCACCCCAATTCTTGCAACATTTCCGTGACGCTTTCCCCCCGTAACGTGATAAAACAATACGAGCTGCCCTTCTCTGAACCTTCTCAATATCTTCCGTCAGTCCCACCTCGTTAGGGTCCCACAAGGGGCAACAGTACTCTAGGAGAGGGCGCACAAGTGTGATGTAGGCAGTCTCTTTGGTGCAGGTGGTGCATTTTTTAAGCGTTCTGCCAATGAAACGTAACCTTTGGTTCGCCTTCCCCACAATATTTTCTATGTGTTCTCGCCAGTCAAAGTCTTTCGTCAGTCGCACCTGGTGAGGGTCCCACAAGGGGCAACAGTACTCCATGAGAGGACGCACAAGTGTGATCTATAAAATTTTGTAGGCATTGGACCAACGGATGTGATAGCTCTCTGGAAAAAGTTGTTTCATTTTTTCCAGATTTTCCTTTTGTTCCGGTCAACTTTTCCATATTTTATTATCGTTTAAACCTTCTCTGGTCTTACACGAATATTTAAAATTAGCCAAATTAGTTCAGCCGTTCTCGAGTTTTAGCGAGACTAGCTAACAGCAATTCATTTATATATAATCTCTTCTGCATTTAATACAGGGGGACGGCTGTCGACAAATCCGCTAGAATTCAAATTATGAAATGAAGGTGTCATATTCAGTCCTTAGTTACTGTTATTCAGACCTAGGTCCAGAATCAGGGCCTGTGAACGACAGCTGCGATAAGAGAGCACTGGCCTGTCGCCCCCTCTGGTTGTTAACGGGACCGCGCGACTCCCCTCTGCAGTCTTTGCCGAGCCGAGCCGCAGGATGGGCGCAGTGCGGCGTCGACGTCATCGTTTCATTAGCAGCCGCGCCAACGCTCCCCTGCCCCCTCGTTACGATTCAGCCGAGCTGCGACCCGGAATCGGGTTTCGCCTCGTCCGCTATTAACAACGGCGCGATCCCGCATACATTCTGCAGACAATTAGTCCTTTTAATCCAATTACGCTCACCGACTGAGTGTAATGGCCAAACGAACCCAAAAATAGCGGACGCGCATGAGCAAATTTCGTTGCGTAAAATTTCATTTACCGCGGCGCGTCAGTGTTGGGAGTTGCCAACGAGGTGTGGAGTGGAGGTGAAAGGGGGATGGAGGGGGGGGGGGGTGTCGGGGAAGGGCAGAAGTTGTTAGTCGCTGCTTTCGATATGGGTACACGGCGCGCCGGGCAATCGGTGACGCCGAAGCGGGTGGTGGGAACTCGAACGTGGCGTGTTGAGTGCAGCGGCTGACGATCTGAGCACCAACACTGCGGTGCCTGCGCGTTTTTTCCAAACTTTCTGCTGAATTAGCCCGTTCCAGCTGAACAGCTAAATTTCCTCTGCCTCTACGCAACGGTGCACGGTAAAACGTGTTTGTCCTGTCCTACCACGGCTGCCGTAAAACTTCTCTCTTTTCCTCTCCCTCCATCAGTGCTACCCATACCCACTCCTAACTCCCGATTCTTCTTTTCAACCCCCATCTCTTTCAAACTAACTATCACTTTCCACCTGACATTGCCTATTCATCTCTATAGTCTGATCGACGGGAAAATATAAGTTATTCTGTTCTTCAGTGTGTAACCTACCGGATCGAGTTCTTTGATTCTTGATGTTCTCGTTGATGGGTGCTCTCGGTGGCGGCTGACTGAAATTTCGTGCGGCAAAACTAATCCACTGCAAATGATGTAGGCAACACGTAGGATTACAGTTCATTAACATTTTAATTGATACGTTCCAAAAATGGTAAAGCCAAGAACACTGGTACATACTTTTATTTGGACGACCGGTTTCGATGATCACTGCCATCATCATCTGGTCCAAACATTGTGTTACATAGCCGTCATCTGTTAAAATGGCATGACGGAAATAAAAACACACATGCATAAAACAATTTCGAAATGTCTTGGTCGCACTGTTTTTATATTATTATTATGCGTTTGGATACATCATCATCAGATTAAAAAAAAAAAAAAAAAAAAAAAAAAAAAAAAAAAAAAAAAAAAAAAAAGAAAAGAAAACTATGGTGTTTTATATTTTAGTTAGTCATCTCCGATAAGATGTATTTTAATTACCATCGTTTTTTTTTCTTTTTAAGTTATCTGATGACGATGTATCGAAACGCGTAATATAAAAACAGTGCGTCCAAGACATTTCAAAATAATTTTATGCATGCCAACGTATGGTTGCTGTCCACAAAAATGGATAGTTTTATGAACCAAGTGTTAAAACAGACATGTCATTATAATAAAATGAGAAGATAAATCAATTACATTCATATGAGAATGATCGTTTACATTTAAACAAGAGACATACCTTACCATGTCAACAGTTGTCGTATGATATAATTTAAAGCCAGCCCCATGAACCACAGACATTGCCGAGGTGGGGTGGCTTGCGTGCCTCAACGATGCAAATAGCCGTACCGTAGGTGCAACCACAACGGAGGGGTATCTGTGGAGAGGCCAGACAAACGTATGGTTCCTGAAGAGGAGCAGCAGCCTTTTCAGTAGTTACAGGGGCAACAGTCTGGATGATTGACTGAGCTGGCCTTGTAACATCAGCTAATGTGGCTTTGCCACATGGTTACTGCGAACGGCTGAAAGCAAGGGGAAACTACAGCCGTTACTTTTCCCGAGGACATGCAGCTCTACTGTATGAAAATATGATGATGGCATCCTCTCGGGTAAAATATTCCGGAGGTAAAATAGTCCCCCATTCGGATCTCCGGGCGGGGACTACTCAGGAGAATGTTATCATCAGAAAAGACAATACTGGCATTCTATGGATCGGAGCGTGGAATGTTAGATCCCTTAATAGGGTAGGAAAATTAGAAAATTTAAAAAGGGAAATGGATAGGTTGAAGTTAGATATAGTGGGGATTAGTGAAGTTCGGTGGCAGGATAGTCAGGATTTCTGGTCAGGTGAGTACAGGATTATAAATACAAAATCAGTTGGGGGTATCACAGGAGTAGGACTGATAATGAATAAGAAAAAAGAAATGCGGGTAAACTACTATGAGCAGCACAGTGATCGCATTATCATTGTCAAGATAGATACGAAGCCAACACCGACAACAGTAGTACAGGTTTATATGCCAACTAGCTCTGCCGATGATGAGAAGAAATATATGAGGAGCTAAAGGAAATTATTCAGACAGTTAAGGGAGAGGAAAACTTAATTGTTATGGGAGACTGGAATTCGGTAGTAGGAAAAGGAGGAGAAGGAAAAAGAGTAGGTGAATATGGACTGGGCAGAAGGAATGGCAGAGGAAGTCGCCTGGTAGAATTTTGCACGGAACATAATTTAATCATAACAAACACGTGGTTTAAGAATCACAAAAGAAGGTTGTATACTTGGAAGAGACCAGGAGACACTGGAAGGTATCAGATAGATTTTATAATGGTAAAACATAGATTCCGGAATCAGGTTATAAACTGCAAGACATACCCAGGGGCAGATATAGACTCTGACCATAACTTGTTAGTCATGAACTGTAGGCTGAAACTGAAAAAAAGTGCAGAAAGGTAGGAAAATAAGGAGATGGGATCTAGATAAATTGAAGGAACGTGAAGTACTGGTGAATTTCAGAGGGATATTTAGGCAACAATTGACAGAAACAGGGGGAAATAAAATAGTAGAAGAGGAATGGGTAGCATTGAGAGATGAAATAGTGAAGGCAGCAAAGGACAAAATAGGTAGAAACGCAAGACCTGCAAAAAATCCTTGGATAACACAGGAAATACTAAATTTAATTGATGAAAGGAGAAAATATAAAAATGCAGTAAATGAAACAGGCAAAATGGAGTACAGAACGACTAAGAAATGAGATTGATAGGAAGTGCAAAATGACTAAGCAGGAGTGGCTAGAAGCCAAATGCAAATCTGTAGAAGAATGTATAACAAGGGGAAAAGTAGATACCGCCTACAGGAAAATCAGAGAGATGTTTGGGGACAAGAAAAGCAATTCTACAAATATCAAGATGGGAAACCAGTTCTCAGCAAAGAAGGGAAGGCTGAAAGGTGGAAAGAGTACATAGAGCAGCTCTACAAAGGAAATGAACTTAGAGACGATGTAGGAAGGGAAGAGGAAGTAGATCAAGATGAAATAGGAGATATTATACTGAGAGATGAATTTCACAGAGCCCTGAAAGACCTAGGTCGGAACAAGGCCCCAGGAGTAGATGACATACCCTCAGAGCTACTAAAGTCTCTGGGAGAGCCAGACATGACAAAACTATTTGAACTGGTGTGTAGGATATATGAGACAGGCGAAATACCCTCAGACTTTAAGAAAAATGTAATAATCCCCATTCCAAAGAAATCAGGTGCAGACAGGTGTGAAAATTACAGAACCATCAGTTTTTAACACGAATTATCTACAGAAGAATGGAAAAGCTGGTAGAAGCTGACCTAGGGGAAGATCAGTTTGGATTCAGGAGGAACGTAGGAACCCGGGAGGCAATACTCACTTTACGTCTTATCTTAGAAGATAGATTAAGGAAAGGCAAACCTACATTTTTGGCTTTTGTAGATTTGGAGAAAGCGTTTGACAATGTTGACTGGAATACACTCTTTCAAATTCTAAAGTCAGCAGGGGTAAAATACAGGGAAAGGAGAGTTATCTACAACTTGTACAGACCGCAGTTATTAGACTCGAAGGGCATGAAAGGGAAGCATCAGTTGGAAAGGGAGTAAGACAGGGTTGTAGCCTTTCTCCGTTGTTATTCAATTTGTACATCGAGCAGGCGGTAAAGGATAGCAAGGAAAAATTTGGAATAGGGATTAAAGTTCAGGGGGAAGAAATAAAAACATTGCGTTTTGCTGATGACAATGTAATTCTGTCAGAGACAGCAAAGGACCTGGAAGAGCAGTTGAATGGAGTGGACAGCGTGTTGAAGAGAACGTATAAAATGAACATTAACAAGAGCAAAACAAAAATAATGGAATGCGGTCTTAGAAAATCAGGCGATGCTGAAGGAATTAGATTAGGTAACGAAACAATGAAGGTGGCAGATGAGTTTCGTTACTTGGGTAGTAAAATAGCATGCGATGGTCGCAGTACAGAGGATATAAAATGCAGAATGGCAATGGGAAGAAAAGCATTTTTGAAAAAGAGAAATTTGCTAACATCGAATATTAATTTAAGTGTAAGGAAGTCTTTTCTGAAGGCATTTGTGTGGAGTGTTGCCTTGTACGGGAGTGAAACATGGACGATAAGCAGTGCGGACAGGAAGAGAATAGAGGCTTTTGAAATGTGGTGCTACAGAAGAATGCTGAAGATTAGGTGGGTAGATCACATAACTAATGCTGAGGTACTGAAAAGAATTGGCGAGAAAAGGAATTTTTGGCATACCCTAACTAAAAGAAGGGATCGCTTGGTAGGACACATTCTTAGACATCGAGGAATCGTAAATTTAGCATTGGAGGGAAGTGTGTGGTGTAAAAATCGCAGAGGGAGGCCAAGAGAAGCGTATAGTAAGCAGATTCAAGTGGATGTGGGTTGCCGTTCTTATGAGGAGATGAAAAGGCTTGCTCAGGATAGAGTAGGGTGGAGAGCTGCATCAAACCAGTCTCCGGACTGAAAACCATAACAACAACAACATAATTTAAAGTGCATAGATGCACTTTGTCATTGTAATAAAAGTCTACATATCACAGTGACAGTAGGAAACTGGAATTTTAAACAAGTCAAAGATATAAGTGTACGGCGCCAGATGGCAGCACAATCTAATGTAATATTAAAAAATCAAAGAGGTTAAATAACTTTGTACATTTTGATAGTAGGGAAATTGGGGAGGAGGTCAAAGGATAATAATTATTTCGATTGCAAGGATTACAAAAGTAGTTAGCTATCAGATATCTGTTTTCAAATTATTTCTGAGCTCATGTCGTATTTACAGTAGTGGTTTGTGCATACCACGAAAATATGTGTATAAAGTACGACAGTGGTCACAAAGTGGCGGTAGTACATCTACAAAACAGCTAAAAGAGTTTATAAGTAACATACTCGTACATATTGTATACATCTACAATACTTTTATAGTATACCACAGTGGCTATTATGTGTTAGTTATATAATTGGGTCGTATATCTTGTTATTATAACGCATCCTCATAATATAAACAAAGTGAACATTCTAATTCATGATTAGTGCCCAATTGTCCCCATTTATTACCAGCGTACAAATCGCATTAATTACAATCGCTAGGACCAGGTTCGTAAATTCTACAAATCAATAACACGAACTTCACAGTTCGTGTGTGGAATACACAAGTCTAAGGTGTACATCTCAATGTGACACAAATATTAATAGCGCTTTCATAATGCCGGTAAAAACACTTTCCACATGACTTATATTGAATAAATTTTACTTAATTGTTCAAAATTAAAGTTCAAAGTGACGTGGGTTGTATCTCAGATACATCACGAAATAAGACTCCCTACTAGGTCAATTATGCCTCCGATCAAGGATGAAACAATACTCAAAATAATACTCTGGACTGGTGAAGATTGTACCTCTCAACAAAGATGTAACAACATTCAATTATATGGCCTGAAAGCGTTCTATTTATATCTTCCAAACAATGGTTCTGGATATTACGTATTGATAATTATGCACCTTAAATTAATTATAATGGAAAAGTAAACAATTACATACAACAGGCTATAATAAAAGGTAGCCTAAATAATACTGAGTTAATTCATATACAGATCTTGTTTAGTAGTATTTCATATCGAAATATAATTTAACGGGGTTGTCAACTATACTTCCATAATTAAAGGTTATTATACAGAGACTAATGATGGCAAAGCTTTCCTAACATTATTTGTGAAACATAATAATACCTACTTTAATACAATGAGACAAGAATTTACATAGATTTATCAGAAATACTAATTAGAATAGTATCTGAACGCTAACAATATGCCTTGGCATGAACTTATTAATATTTGCTAATTAAACAAACATCTGCGACACCATGTAATAGAAAATTACTTCAGCTAGGTACGTTAGAAAAAAGAAATACAAAAGTTTTGGAAATGAAAAATATAATAGTTTTATTACATTCATATCTATTATTATACAATAGTGATATCGGGAGGTTCCGTAACGAAGACAGATGGAAATAAATCCCAACATGATTTGTTACAAGTACACCATTCTGAACAAGCCTCCTCATCCCCTCCTCAGAAAGGCAACCCTCATATATTTGAACCTGATTACTGTATTCATATGTCCGTCTCCCTCTTCCCTTGAATGCTAAATTGATGAATCCTTGTTGTTCAAAAATGTGTCCCGCTAATCACTTCTTTTAGTCAAGGTATGCCAGAGATTTCTGCTGTCCCCAATGCTGTTCAATACCTTCCCATTAGTTTCGCGATCTATCCACCCAACCTTTACCTTTCATAACTTCTACAACATTTCAAAATTTCTTGTTTGAAATAGTAATTGTTCACATTTGGCTTCCATACAAGTCAACACCCCACAAGATTAATTTCCGAAAATGCTTCCTAACACATTTATAGCTAATGTTAAATAATTTCTATTTCTCATTCCCATTTTGTACTTTATATCATCTATACGGGTACCATCATACGTTATTTTACTGCCGAAGAAATAAAACTCATTTGCCATATTTAGCATCGCGTTACCTAATCTAAGTCCTTCGCCTTGGTAGAGTGGCCGAACGTTACAAGGCGCCTCGGTACTGAGCGTGCAGTTGTTCGCCGTCACAGGTTCGAGTCGTCCCTCGGGCATGGGTGTTTGTGTTGTGCTTAGCGTAAGTGACTTTAAGTTAGTGGAAGTTAAGTTAGTGGAAGCCTGGAGACTGACGACCAACGTAATTAACTCCCTTAGATTTACTAACACTTGAACATTTTAAATTCCTTTAGCGTCGCCTTAGTTTCAAATTTTTGTAAATTTGATGCAGTTCACTGTTGCGTTTATGTTTCTACGCTTACAGACTACTTAAACTAACTTCAGCTAATGCTAAGGACAAAACACATACACACACACACACACACACCAATGCTCGAGTGAGGACTCGAACTTCCGACGGCGAGCAACCGGCCGCTCCGCAGCAAAGCGCCTTAGACCGCTCGGCCACTTCACAACGTTCGCCTGTCTGTCTTAGATTACATTTAGTTATTATTGTTTTGCCCTTGTTAATGTTCATCTTGTATGTCCGTTTCAAGACACTGTCCATTACTTTAAATGCTATTCCAGGTCCTTTCCTTTCCATGACAGAATTAAGATGTCGTTGACAAACCGCCAAGTTATTATTTCTTCTCCCTAAAATTTAATTCCTTTTCCCAATTTCTCATTAGTTTTATTCACAGCTTCCGCACTGCACAGATTTAATGATATTGGGGAAAAGCTACAACCCTGTCTTACTTCCTACCCAACTAATGTTTTCCTTTCTTGAAAATGTTCAAATGTTTGTAAAATTGTGGGACCCCTGAAACAAAAGACCACGCGGTCTTTCTACTAAATTAGAATATTAAATTCTTCTGCATCCAATCGAATGATTTTACGTTCCTGTGTTTTTCTTCGTCTGTGGACTTCCGTCTGGTCGTGGAGGAGGAAGAAGGCTACCGCAGAGTCCGAGGGCGACGGCCGGACGTAGCTACGACTACGCTCCTGAGGCGTTCCGGCTTCTTTCGACGTGGCTTCCTCTGATGTTCGCGGTGCGTTGGTCACTGCAATTTGCTTAATTATCGCGGTGGGGACGATCTTCATCTGCCGATTTTTTTTTTTTTTTTTTTTTTTTTTTTTTTTGCGTGATGATTGGTATCCGTCTGTGATAGCTGATTAGTAGTTGATTATGAAAAACTGTCTTCGACCGAACCAGTAATGGGTTCATTGGCGCGTGAGCAGTGCACGCTCGCTGTGTGTCTGGCAGGCCATACCTGGTTTCAACAGAGGTGATATCGGGCGTTCCACAGGGTAGTGTTATTGGTCCTCTGCTGTTCCTTATTTATATAAACGATTTGGGACAAAATCTAAGCAGCTTTCTTATGTTGTTTGCCGATTACGCCGTCATTTATTGTCTAGTAAAATCATCTGACAATCAAAACCAAATCAGAACCTTCTAAATATCACTACTGTATAAAAGTTGGCAATTGACTCCAAAGAATGAGAAGTGTAAAGTCATCCACATGAGTTCGAAAAGAAATCCGTTTGACTTTGTTTACAACATAAATCAATCACACGTGAAGGCCGTAAACTCCACTAAATACCAAGGCGTTACTATTACTTCAGGCTTAAACTGGAAATAACACGCAAATAATGTCGTGGGAAAGGCGAACCAGAGACTGCGTTTTATTGGCAGAACCTTTAAAAGATGCAACAGAACTACAAAAGAAACTTCATACACTACGCTTCTCCGTCATTTTGTGGAGTATTGCTGCCAATTGTGAGTCCTTATCAGGTGGGTTTAACGGAGGAATCGATAGAGTACAAAGAAGGGAAGTTTGTTTTGTACTGTCACGATACAGACGAGACAGCGTCACGGAAATGATACAGGATCTGGGATGGGAATCATTACAACAACGGCGCTTATCACAGCGGCGTGGGCTGATTACGAAAGTCCAATCGCCAACATTCTTCTCCGAATGCGAAAATATATTACTGAGTGCCGCTTACAGAGGTAGAAATGATCATCTGAATAAAATACAAGAAATCAGAGCTGGAACGGAGAGATTCTGGTGTTCTCTCTTTCCGCGCGCTATTCGAGAGTGGAATGAGAGATAAATAGTACAAAGCTGGTTCGATGAACCCTCTGCCAGGTACTTAAATGTGATTCGTCAAAGTGCCACGTGTTTGTATCCTTTAATAGGGAATGTGTACGTCTATAAGGCTCAGAGTAATGTCATGGTGGGAAGCAAACTGACTTTGAACTGAGCTGGTTTGAAAGGTATTGTGCAATGATGCTCAATGATCACGTGACCATTCTCACACCCATAGACGAGTTTCTGCTGGTTCATGCATCACAGACGTCCGCCAAAGACAACAGTGGCAGACCATAAGATACCACAGAACAGGTAAAATGGCATCTGAGTCCGATGGGGTCAACACGCTCACCAACCATTTATTTGGACTGGAAATGCGGGCGCATCTGTACTGTGTTTCTCTCACGCCAGAGCTTCGATGCGCACAGCGCAACTGGTGCCATCGGAACATCACTTGGGGGATGGAATATCTGTTCGTTTAGCGATGAAAGCAGATTCTGTAGGCTCGAACGATGCATTAGCCCACGATTCACATCTACATATATATACTCCGCATTCCACCGTAATGTTCCTGGCAGATGGTACACTTCATAACTACTAGGTATTTCCTTTTCTATTCCACTCCCAAATAGAACGAAGGAAGAAAGAATGTCTATATGTCTCTTTACGTTCAAATGTTCAAATGTTTGTTAAGATGAACGGACTTAGCTGCAGGTTCATCAGTCTCTAAACTTACAAACTACTTATGAACTAACTTATATTAAAGACGACACAAACATCCATGTCCGAGTAAGGATTCGAATCCCCGACCGTAGAGGCGTTTCTTTATGAAGCCCAATTTCCCTTAACTTGTCTTTTTCATCTTTACGATAAATCTAAGTCGGTGGCAGGAAGATCGTTCTGCAGTCCGGCCCTCTACATTTCCTCAACAGAATTTCTCGAAAAGAACATCGTCTTTCCTGCAGTGAATTCCATTTGAGTTCCCACAAAATTTTCGCGCATTGCTCGAACCGACCAGTAACGAATCTAGCTGCTCGCCTACGAACTGCTTCTATGTCTTCCTTTAAACATCTGCTGTGGGTCCCAAACAATAGAGCAATACCCAAGACGTGGTTGTACAAGCGATTTATACGCAGTTTACTTTACAGGTGAAGTACATCTTTCCAAAATTCTCCCAATAAACCGGAGTCGGCTGTCCGCCTTACAACTGTCCTTACATGTTCGTTCTATTTCATATCGCTCTGCAATGTTGTGCCTAGATATTTGAATGATGCGACTGCATCAAGAAGCTCACTACTAAAACTGTATTCGGATATTGTAGGACTGTTTTTCGTACTCATGTGCATCACCTTCGATTTTTCTACATTTAGAGCTAGCTAGCTGCCACTTCACTCCAATTAGTAATTTATTTAAGTCATCCTCTATGCTATTACAGTCAATTAAAGATGACACCTTCCCATACACTACAGCATCATTACCAAACAGCCCCAAATTACAAGTTACTCTGTCAATCAGATTATTTACATAGAAAATAATAGCTGACTTATCAAACTCCCCTGGAGCACGCCTGACGAAACATTCGTCTCTGATGTATACTCGCCGTCTAGACCAACGGACAGCGTTATTTTAATTAGCAAGTATTCCAGCCAGTCACAAATCCGTGAACCTATTCCATATGCTAGTATCTTTGTTAGCAGTCTGCAGTTTGGCACCGCGTCAATTGCCTTTTTGATATCGAGAAAAAATACAATTTTTCTGGAGCCTTTCACAATACACTGGCTTCAACATGGAACATATCGTTTGTCGTGAAATAACTATCAATATGGTTCACCTTTGGTGCTGGAACATTCACCAGCACTAGGTATCTTGTAAGACGTTCTTTCAACATTTGCCATCAGGAAGCCGACGTGTTGTTCCAACAATATTGTGCTTCCTCTCATACTGTGCATGAAACTCAAAGTGCTGAGTAAGAGTGCAGCACGTTTTATGGACAGCACGATCTGCGGACTCGTCTCATGAATGCGTGGGATTTGAACATATTCGATTCAGAATCCATGCAGAACTAAATGAACAGGTCGATCGAGCGTGTAATACTGCATCCCAATACGGTAATCGCCATCTGTATGGTCGAGTAGATGCCAGAATCATTGCCTCCTATATTACCACCAGAAGCTGTCCCATGATGTTTCAGCATCCATCAGGACCTGTTACTTTATTACGGGTTGAACTACTGATCCACAAATATAATCAAATCATGCACTCTATATGCACTGCCTTAGTAGTAAATGTTGAGTGAATTGGAAAATTCTAAAAGGTCTTATTAATTTTCACTTTCATATGTTATCTATATGTGTATGTATGTATATATGTTCCCTATAGACTGCAAGACGGCTGGGGCAATTTTGATGAAAAATTCAGATTATCCCAGCAGGTGATCCTGCTAAGTTTCGTAGTGATCGCATCGAGACATTTATTAAAACATACGCAATAGCTTACGTTTAGCACTTGGAACGACAGTAGACCTCCTAGTGGAGAAAGAGCAAAACCGCAGTACTTCTGTGACTGTAGCGCTTCCACTTGCAGCGATATCGTCGCCTTCTTAACTATTAGTGATGAATATTTGCAGTGAACAGATAAATTTATGAGCTACGACAGCAGACAATTACAATCACAAATCTCTTAAGTGTTCTCTCAACTGGAGTAGCAATAACTGTCTTCGTAATAATTTTTGAACTACTGATCATATCCTGCAATGAGAACTTTATGAAAACTGAGGATTAATCTGCAACTAGCGTCTGAAGATATACGTTCTATTAACGAGAAGAAAACAGGCGAACGTCATGGTGGCTAAGCGGTTGTGTCGTAGACTGTGATATGTTTTAGGGCTCGAAACGACTTACATTCAGCATTTCTTTGTCCCTTATCAAGAATTGTCTCTACTGGATCGGTAGAACACTACCGTATCGTAACGTTGAATTAGTTCAGTTTTCAGAACATTCTAGACTGCTGTTGGGCAACAGAGCTAGTTCACATTTCGATACGGTACAAATTAAAACCAACAGAAAGTTCTCTCTATGCATATACCTTCTAAGCTGTAGTAACGTTTTTTCCTTTGTATTGTACTGCAGTGCTCCAAAATTATTTCTAGAGGTAAATCTTTTTCGTGTAGGGAGAAGTTTCATTATATCTCTTTTTGCTGTTCACTTGTATCCATATTAACAAAGTGAAAGCTTCGATAACAAATATTAATTCCGGCTCACACACCAAATATGAAATACAAGGTACCGATGTTTTGATGATACGTTGAGAATAGTCATTTTTGCAGTAATATGGCTGAATCAGTAGGTGGTAGATTTAAATCTATTTATGAGCATTTTTTCTTTCTTACCATTATTTAACTGGTCTTACATTCAATTATGATATTAGACTGCAATTCTTATGAATTATTATCTGCAATCGAGGCGAATGATTATGTTGGTAACCGATTTTAGCAGTGTTGCCAAGCATTGCCCATATAGATTCAAATCATCTTTGAACCATTTTCGGCAGATGTCGGTCTGGCCTTGTGAAATAGTGTAGATTCCTGAACAGAATTAATTTCTGAAGAAACGGCGGATTTTATACCCAGTCAGCGATGTTTATGTAATCGGCAATTAAACTTTTAAATATACGTAACACCATGATATTAGTATGTAAATGTGAAAAACGCTAAGGATTGTGAAACCGTAGTATGTATTGTGTTCAGTCATGTTATATAAAACACATACGCACATCGATATTTATAGCTATAGAATTTAAATCCTACCCATGTGAAGCTGGATGAGTCGCTACTCTGTGTGTGTAGACCTTACAGATGCTTAATCTTAGCTGCAGAATTGAATGCAAAGATGAAGAGGCTCCCATTTGGACAGCCGAGTGAGGAAACCTCCTCGGATGAAGTCTTCAGGCGGGAGACGTCTACACGGCGGTGGAATACGCTATCAAAGCAGAGCGGTTTGTAATGTTGACAAATGCTGATGTGGCAAATAGAATGGCTCGGTGTCATGTGCAAAGCGACAAACAAGCGCAGCGCAAGGCGGCCGCAGAGGCGGCGCGATCTCGACATCCGGGCGTGTCTTCATTTTTCAGGCGCCTTCGATCGGCAGAAGTTTGCTCGCGAGGATTCCGTGTGCGATGACTAACGAGCGCGCCGCCCCTGCCGCGGGGGATGATGGATGGCGGGCCGGGAGGCCGCAACGCGTGTCCCGCTGTCTGGTGGGGCAGGCGCCGCCACTACCTGCCGCTGCCTCTGGCCGCTACCAGGGCCAGCTTAGGGTGCCAGTGGGCAGTCAATCGACTATACTGAGCCATGGGACCTGTACCACACTCGAGTGGCCGAGTAGGGGTGTTATGGTAGCCTCACTTGATGGAGGCAGGGAGAACACAAACCGCCCGATTTGGAAAGTTCGCCGCTTTGTGGCCAATAAACAGCTACGTATGACTGTTGGTAGTTCTCAAACTTTATTGCTTTGGGACCCAATATATATATATACAGAGTGATTCAACTGAGCCATTCACCTCAAATATTTCTGGAACCATTTAAAATAACGTAATTCTGTTTCCTCCCAGATGAATTACAACAACATCCTCACTCCCTTAGTGGATTTTTTTCTTTTTCCATTTTTTCAGTCCTCTAGGGGGGTGACTGTTCATGTGTGTGAGAGAGAGGGAAGCAGAAAGACAGTTTCGCTATCTGGCAGATTTTCCACATTAAAACTGACTGGTAAGCAGATCTCAGTATGCACTTAACTATCCTACAGGAATGTTCTGGGGGAATTGTAAACTTCTTTTACGTATGACACTATACTCCCAGCACTGTATGCCTTTAGTTTCATAGCATTTGTTTTTAGCAGAAGGCTAGCAAGAGGCGAAACCATAATTATTCTACTCATGAGTCACTCTTCACCTCAATTTCGCCAGGTGGGGAAGTTGTCTTTCCTCCATTTCTTGCCTTTATAGACTTCCATCTTACTGCTGGAACTGGGGACCAGAAAGCCAAGTAATGAATCGACCTGTCTGGTCTCGCCAGTTTCATGTGCTGTACTACTCATGTTTTATTCGGGTCTTCTGGCAAGTTGTCCTTCTCAAACCGAACTGGCTTTTTCTTCTAAATTCTCATATACGTGTAGTTTGCTCCTTTTAAATAGATCTTTTCAACTGTATTAGTTATGTAAGAACGTAGGCTTCCACAGTCAATTAAATTTAAAATTCTTCTACGAATTGAAAGGTAGTATCTTTCGCAAATTATTATATTTATTTCTCTTTAACGCGTTTCGCACTTTTGGCGCATCATCAGAACACTGTAACAGAGAAAATATACAAATATGTCAGTTCTTCTATTTGCTGTTTCATGATGATATATTTCCAATGTTTCTGATCTGTTACAGGGATACGAATTCTTTACATGAATTCTCATCATTTAAAATAATGGTAAGATCTTTATCAGTTATGGCTTTCTTATCTAGTGAACTTCTGTGTATATTGGACATGTAAAGATAACATTAAACGGTGAAGCTACCTCTTCCCTTCAGTCACACGCTGCATTTCGCCATTTCCCTATTATGTGCAAGTGCAAAGGATGCGGTCCATGACCCATTACAAAGTGCACTGTTGCGCTACTTCGCTCAAAATACGTATTCCATAATCTTTCCAATGTCGTTGTGGTTATGGTATTCAGTCCAGAGACTAGTTTGATGCAGCTCTCCAAGCTATTCTATCCTGAGCGAGCCTTCTCATCTCCTCATAAGAAAGGCAACCTACATCCATTTGAATCTTCTTACTATATGCGTCTCTTCCTCTGCGATTTGTACCCCACACACTTGACTCCAAAGCTAAATTTACTATTCTTCGATGTCTAAGAATGTGTCCTACCAAGCGATCCCTTCTTTTAGTCAAGGTATGCCAATAATTCCTTTTCTCAGCAATTCTGTTAAGTACCTCTTCATTAGTTACGCGATCTACCCACCTAATCGTCAGCATTCTTCTGTAGCAGCACATTTCAGAAGCCTCTATTCTCTTCCTGTCTGCACTGTTTATTGTCCATGTTTCACTCCCGTACAATGCAACACTCCACACAAATGTCTTCAGAAATACTTTCATGCACTTAAATTAATATTCGATGTTAGCAAATTTCTCTTTTTCAAACATTCTTTTCTTCCCATTGCCATTCTGCATTTTATATCCTCTGTACTGCCACTGTCATATGTTATTTTACTACCCAAGTAACAAAACTCATCTACCACCTTCATTGATTCGTTACCTAATCTAATTGCTTCAGAATCTTCTGATTTTCTAAGACTGTATTCCATTATCTTTGTTTTGCACTTGTTAATGTTCATTTAAAAAAATGTTGAAATGTTTGTAAATCTATCGGACCAAACTGCGTGGTACTAAGGTAAAGCAACCTAAGGACAACACACATACACCCATGGTGATGGTGAGCAACCATGCACACTGCAGCGAGGTGCCTTAAACTGATCGGCTACTCCACCGCGGCTGTTCATTTTATATGCTGCCTTCAACACAGTGTCCATTCCATTCACCTACTGTTCCAGGTCCTTTGCTTTTTCTGACAGAATTACAATGTCAGTGAAAGAAACTTACGTGCCATTGTTGCAGGTCTCAGTTCCATAGGTCCCCAGCACATCTAGATGGCAGTCCCTGCGGACATAAACGTCGGCCTCCCTCGCAGGCTGGGCCCCTACCTTGCACCGCCCCTGCCTCCAGCAGGACACCTGCCGCTCTGCCCGCACAGTGCCCGCCTCCGCCTCCCCTGCCGCCGTCCCTCCGCCTTTTCGCGGTACTCGCCTCGCCAGTCCACCCTCCCCCTCACCATCGTGCTGCTACCGCCCCTCTCCCCCGCCCTGTCCCGCGCCTGTTTCCAATTAGAAAAGTTTCGGGGGCCTCCTTAATTACTTTGAGAAGGGCCGACCGCCGGCTGCGGGCGGCAGTGGAGATTCTCTCGCCTGGGGCGCCAAAGGCCGGCGCGCGCCGCCCCGCCGCCCACGCTTCTCCACGCGCTGCCAACACACGCGACTGCACGCGCTGGCGGCTGATCCCTACTGCCCGCCCAGCTCTCCATCGCTGTGCCTCTCTGTGTCTCACAAGCGCCCAACTGGATTTCAGGAAGGCTTTTGACACTGTACCCCACAAGCGGCTTCTTATGAAATTGCGTGCTTATGGAATATCTCCCCAATTGTGCGGTTGGATTTACGATTTCCTGTCATAAAGAACACAGTTCGTTGTAATTGACGGTAAGTCATCGAGTAAAACAGAAGTGATATCTGGCGTTCCACAGGGAAGCGTTATAGGTCCCCTACTCTTCCTCATGTTTATAAACGATTTAGGAGACAATCTGAATAGTTCCCTTAGATTGTTCGCGGATGATGCTGTCGTTTATCGGTTAGTGAAGTCAACCAAGGTTCAAATGCAACTGCAAAGCGATTTTGACAAAATTTCTGCATGGTGCGAAAATTGGCAATTGACACTAAATCAGTCAAACCTTAAGGTCGTAGATTCTACCAAATACCTAGGAGTTACAATTGCGAACAACTTTGACTGGAGAGAACACATAGAAAATATTGTGGGGGGGGGGGGGGGGGCGAACCATAGGTTACGTTTCATCGGCAGAACGCTTCGAAGATGCACCAGCTCCACCAAAGAGACTGGCTACATCACACTTGTGCGTCCTCTCCTGGAGTACTGTTGCCTCTTGTGGGACCCTCACCAGGTGGGATTGACGGAAGACATTGAGAAGGTTCAGAGAAGGGCAGCTAGTTTTGTTTTATCACGTTACAGGGGGGGGGGGGGAAGCGTCACGGAAATGTTGCACGAATTGGGATGGAAATCATTAAAAGAAAGACGTTATTCATTGCGGCGTGATCTGTTTGCGAAGTTTCAATCACCGACTTTTAGTTCTGAATGTGAAAATATTTTGCTAGCGCCCACCTACTTAGGGAGACATGACCATTCCAATAAAATAAGAGAAATCAGATCGAAAACGGAACGATTTAGCTGTTCTTTCTTCCCGCGCGCTATTAGAGAATGGAACGGTAGAGAAAAGTTATGAAAGTGGTTAATAAACCTTCTGCCAGGCACTTGAATGTGATTTGCAGAGTATCTATGTAGATGTAGATGTAGATATCCACATGGAAGCACAGTATAGACATATCGTTGACATCAGTTTCATGAAGAATTTTAGAGCATGTTCTGTTCCAATATAGTAAATTTCCTTGAAACCGAAAAGCTTCTTTCTATGAATCAGAACGGGTTTAGGAAACATCGTTCATGTGAAACTCAGCTTGCCCTTTTCTCACATGCCATCTTGTGAGCCATGGATCAAGGGCAACAGGCGGATTGTGTTTTTCTCGATCTCAAAAAGGCGTTCGACGCGGTGCCACACTGCAGACTGCTAACGAAGTTACGAGCTTATGGAATAGGTTCACATATTTGTGACTGGCTGGCATACTTCCTAAGTAATAGAAAGCAGTATGTTCTTCTCGACGGCGAGTGTTTATCAGAGACGAGTGTATCGTCAGGCATGCCCCAGGCGTGTGATAGGACCGCCATTATTTTCTATCTATACAAATGATCTGATGCACAGAGTAAGTTATAATTTGCGGCTATTGTATGGGAGGGTGTCGTCTTTAACTGACTGTAATAGCATACAGGAAGACTTAGACCAAATTTATAGTTGGTGTGAAGAATGGCAGCTAGCTCTCAATGTAGATAAATGTAAGGTGATGTGCATGAGTAGGAAAAACAATCCCATAATGTTCGAATACAGCATTAGTAGTTAACTTCTTGATGCTGTCGCGTCGTTCAAATATCTAGGCGTAACATTGCAGAGCGATATGAAATGGAACGAACATGTAAGGACAATTGTAAGTAAGGCGGACAGCCGAATTTGGTTTATTGGGAGAATATTGGGAAGATGTATATCACATGTAAAGGAGACTGTGAGTAAAACGCTTGGTCGACCACGTCTTGAGTATTGCTCAAGTGTTTGGGACCCGCAGCAGATCAGTTTAAAGCAAGACGTAGAAGCGGTTCAGAGGCGGGCAGCTAGATTTGTTACCGGTAGGTTCGACCAATGTGCGAGTGTCACGGAAATGCTCCGGCAACTCAATTGGGGATCGCTGGAGGAAAGACGACGTTCTTTTCGTGGGTTTCTGTTGAGAAAATTTAGAGGGCCGGAATTTGAAGCTGAGTGTAGTACGATCTTGTACTTACATTTCGCGTAGTGATCACAAAGACAAGATAACAGAAATTAGGGCTCGTACGGAGGCATATAGGCTTTTATTTTTTCCTCGTTCTATTTGGGAGTGGAATAGGGAAGGAAATGCTTCCGCCACGCACCTTATGGTGGATTGCGGAGTGTGTATGTAGATGTATACATTATACAATATAGCCGTTCCAAACCGTCCACTACAAAATCATCCCGTTTGAGTTAGTAAGATGAAAAGGGCAAAGCTACCTACGTGACTATCTTAGAAGATACGCTAACGAAACGCAAACCTACGGTTTTACCGTCTGTAGATTTGTAGAAAGCTTTTGATAATGTCGACTACACTCTTTCAAATTCTAAAGGTACCAGAAAACAGTTATTAGAGGCGAGGGGCAAGAAAGGAATGCAGAAGTTCGGAAGAGATTAAGACAGGGTTGTAGCCTTTCCCAGTGAAGGAATGCAAGGAGAGATTTGGAGATTGAATTCAAGTTCAGGGAGAAGAAATAAAAACTTTGCGATTTGCCGATGATATAGTTATTCTGGCAGAGGCCCCAAATAATCTGGAAGAGCAATTGAATGGAATGGACAGTGTTTTGAAAAGAGTGTATAAGATGGGCATTATCACGAGTAAAACAACGATAATGGAATGTAGCGTTGGACAATCAGTCGATGCTGAAGGAATTAGATTAGGCAATGAGACAATAAGAGTATTAAATGAGTTTTGTTTTGTAGCAAAATAACTTCTGATGGCCGAATTAGAAAAGATGTAAAATGCAGATTGGCTATGGGAATAAAAGCGTTTCTGAAGAAACAAAACTTGTTAACATAAAACATTAATTTAAATGTTGTTTCTGAAAGCATTTCTCCGGAGTGTAGCACTGAATGGGACTGAAACGCGCAGGATAAGGAGTTCAGACAAAAAGATGATCGAAACTTTTGAAATGGTGTACGAGAGACGAATGATGAAAATTAGATTGGAAGATCACGTAACTAATGAGGAGATGCTTAACCGAATTGGGAAGAAAGGGAGTTTCTGGCATATCCTGACTAAGAGACGGGATAGATTGGTGAGAGACATTCTGAGACATCAAGGAACTGTCAACATAGCATTAGAAAGAAGTATGTGGGGTATAAAAAAGGCGTAGAGGAAGACTGAGGGACAAATACAGTAAGAAAATACAAATGGGTTGAGGTGCCGAACGTATTTTCAGATGAAGAGCTGCATCAATCCAGTCTGCGTTTTCTTTTAAATTTTTTTTTTATTCCCGCGGCAACGCTTTGCAGTAGCTAATGTGTAGGAGATATACAGGGGCAGGTCGGGTAGCCACGTACACATAAATGAATTGCTAATGAAACAACAGTAAGCAATTTTTCTGCCTCTATTTTGACCGTAAAATGAAACCTGTATTTTCTTTAGTCATATCACTTATCACTAAGTATACATTATAATTTTTCTATCAACTATCTTAAAAACACATTTGAAATACTTTGTTGGCACTGCACAATTTGCAGAGTAGCCTCGGATACAGCATTCAATGGTGCTCCAAGTTCTGTCTGGAGAGACTGTGAATCTTTGTCTTTTACTTGATCGTTGGTTAGTGCCTTTAACGATTTCCTTTTTCGGATCGTCCTCTTTATTGCATTTACTTTTCTGTCTCTTTTCTAAACCTTTTTTGTCAAATGGAGATGACTATTTTCTTTATTAAATCTATGAGGGATTTTCAAAGCTTCTGCAAAATCAAATGCTAACTTGAAAAACCCATTTCTACTAATGGCATCAGACGGTTGTCAAGTTTTTTGACACGCTCATGAAGTTGTTTGGAGACGTTTCCTGAAATACAAATCGCACTAACTTCGGATGAAAATCAGTCTGTTTGTCACTTTTCAAACATTTCAGGCGATCGTGAAGTCAGCTTGTTGGTACATCATACCTGTCCGCCGCTTGTTTTACTGATAACTTTCCTTACACCAAACATCTAACGGCTTCTTTCATTTCATTTTCGTCTCATGTTTCTCTATTAGTAATTCTACCTTTAAATTCTGGCATATTTCAAGTCTTCCTGCAACAATAGGAAACCCACTGTAAATTGCACAAATATGCGAAATTAAAAACATTCAGCAATTTCCGGAGGTATCCGACATTACTGTGTCCGGGGCTGCCCGATTGATATCTCCCAATATTTTTAGACACAGGTCATAAATTGTACGAAAAATGTTACAAATATTATTACAGACTTTAAATATATCAAAAATCCTGCAGCTCGAAATGTTAAGCAAGTACGAAAACGAATTTCGTATGGGTGAAAACCGCCAACGAAGTTTAACAGGAGCGACGAAAAGTATTGCAGAGAACAAAATTCACAGTTGCGAGTAAGTCACTGGGCGCCTTTAGCGCAACTGACTTGCATGTGTTTTTACACCTTAGGGTGCGCATTTCAAATGCAGTCTTGCCTACACAAAGTGCTTGGTTTCTTACCACACATCGCATCCCCCTCAGATCTAGTTTTAAGTTGGCGCAGTGGATAGGCCTTGAAAAACTGAACACAGATCAATCGAGAAAACATGAAGAACTTGTGTTGAACTACGAAAAAATTAACAAAATATAAGAAATTAAGCAGTCCATGTGCAAGATAAGCAACTACGAGCAGATTGTGAATATAGGAGCGGCGTAGTCCCTTGGCTAGCATGAAGAGCTGTTGTTGTCAGTCGACTACAGTGCACGGCGGAGAGTTTAATTCGAAAACGTTAAGAACATACGTTTTTTCAGAGCACAGGGAAAACTGTACGACTGTGAAACTGTCGCATTCATTTATTGCAGTTTGTGTGACCAACTCTTATGTTTTCATCACTGTTTTGGGAATGATTATCACATCCACAAGAAAAGCTCAATCGGATAAGGTAGAATCTTTTTACCCATTCACCAAGTGTACAAGTTAGGTGGGTCGACAAGAGATTCCTGTCATTTGACGCACATACTGTCACCAGTGTCGTATAGAATAATCTGACGTGTTTCCCTTTGGAGGAATCGGTTGACCTATCATCTAGCAATCAAATGTTTTAGGTTTCCGTTGGAGAAGCACTTCCTTTCGTCTGTTAATCGCCCGGTTTTGCGGAGCGGTCGCAAAACACAGACACTAAACTGATTACAGCTAACAGAGACATAAATGAACTGACGGACAGATCATAATTTTGCGAAAATAAATAGAAATTACATTCGAAGGAAGGCTTGAACCAAGAACCTCTCGCTTCGCAGATCCTCACGGTAGCAAGTCATTGCCTATCTATTGCGTAGAGCGTTCAGTTTTTATATTTTGCGTATTTTTTCCATAGTTCCACGCAACTTCTTCCATTTTTTCCACTGATCTGTGTTCGTTTTCACGGGCTATCCACTACGCTAACTTGTATCTAAATCTAAAGGGGGTACGATGGGGAGGTTTCTTTGTTAGAAACTGAATTGTCAACGGTTACCCACCGTCTGTGGTTACCCGACCATTCCCTACCCTAATCTCTTCTTTTCTTCTTTCTATGTCTATCCCTTCCTCCTTTCTCTATTTCCCCTCTTCCTTTGTCGATCTCCTCTTCCACCTATCCGCGGTGGAGCGGCCGAGCTCATTGAGGCGCTATGCTCCGATTCACGAGGCCGTTCCCCATAGGGGGTTCGAATCCCCGCTCGGGCATCGATGTTTGTGCTGTCGTCAGTATTAGTTCATAAGTAGTTTGTAGGTTTAGGGACTGATGACCCCGCAGTTGAGTCCCATAAGCTTTACAAACATTTGAATTATTTCCCCACTATCTTTTTCCATCACCTTCACACCAGTCTCTCTTATCCCACATCCTACCCATTTCCTCTCCCCTCCTCTTTGAGCCTACATCATTCCCCCTTATTTAATTCATTTCATTCCCCAATTCTGTATCTCCTCCTACCCCTCTCTCTTATCTTGATATTGCAATCGGGACCTTGATTCTGAACAGAAGTAAACATGTATGTGTAAATCAGTATGAGAGGGGTTATTAGAGAGATCTTTCGAGCAGCTCTATCTGTGAGATTAGCAGCTTTAATGGCCGCAATTTTAATGGATGTATTCTACGAACAGTTATAAGTTTAGGCATAATAACAACTTCAATTATTTTAATGTCAAAAATGTCTTTGAAAAGGTAAACAAAACAGCTCAATTTTGCAATTCAGCTTAGCATGTTTTTCTCGCAGCGAGCAGAATAAAAATGCTTTTTATAAAATGTTTATACATTCTTGAGAGCTTTTGAATAGGGGAAAAAAAACAATCGTAGCAAGATCATACTTTAATGTTAGAAATTCCATATGAAACCAAACAATTAAAATACAATAAATGGACTGGGAATACTACGTTTAGAAAATCATTGTGTTGCGTTCATTGTTAATGAACGATTTTTTTTTATCTTTCCGTCCGGAAGGAAAACGAACAGTTCAGATCGTCTACCAACTCTCTAACATGCCACGTAAAACTGCCCATGGGAAAAAGACGGCGCTTCAAGGTTTATTCCACAATCTTCCAACGACTGGCCTTACGCTTTATTAATCGTGATTGCGAGTGCAAGGCGAACGGGATCACGTAGTAGCGTTCTATTGGGCATACGCCGATCGATATTACGACGCCGCAATGGAGGCATTGTTCTAAAATAAATAAACTTGATCTGTACTCCGTTACCTTGTAACACTCACAAATACCGCGAACTGACTTCAATTCTATCTTTGCAACGCTCCGAAGATATGATGACCACCGATAACACGATGGAGGTATAAATAATACGGAGGGACTTCTAAAGAAACGACCTTTCATGTTAAATCTGTCTGGCTGGTTTAACCTTGTGTGGATAGCGCCATCTCCCTTTATTCTTGCCTGCTTGGCAAATCTATTCGCTCCGTTACAGCGTATTTGGTCGCTAAGCGAGTACCGAATGAATAATGGAATAGAGGACCTAGAACGTGATAAGAGCTAGAAGCGTACTTTGTTTGTCTCAAATTCTGATGTTTTCCGGTAGACTTTCCAAAACTTTTCTTTCATACACACTTTGTTCTGAGAATTACGTACAGAAGAAAGAAAAGATTAGCCAAATAGGTGAAGCCATTCTCAAGTGATAAGTTTTCATAGATGCGGAAATTATTTTTATCAATATAACATTTGAACAATTAAAAATGATCATATTTTACTGTAGTAATTTTCAGCGCTTAAATTTAATCCTATGTTATCTTGTTAACTTAACGTGAAACAATCATGCGGTAGAAGTTTCATTTTGGACTCCCGGTTCCTGCTTGTGAGAGGCAGGTAAAATCTCACATGTTCAGTATCGCTTACCGCTGCAGTGGAGGTAACAAGTGAGGAACAATACGAGCTTTGGAAATTCTGCTTTGTTCTCAAGAAATCTTCTGCTGAGGCCTATATACTGTTACATGAGACATATAGAGAATCTGTTCTTTCCTAAAGCTCAGCTCGAAGGTGGTTTAAATGTTTAAAGAGGGAATCAATCACTTTCAACGGAAGGCGGTTCCTGAACTCCAAATACTGCTTCTACGGAAGTAAACATCAACACCGTTATTGTCAGTGTGAAAGAGAATAGACAAAACACTGAACATTTAATTGGGTGCAACCCACATGTAGGTGACAGAAACATTACACAGGAGACGTGTTTGTGAGCAATGGGTTCCAAGGCTATTGATTTCTAAGAAAAAGACATTTGCGTGCAGGTCTGCATGTAGTTAAAGGTCATGTTAGAAGAAGATTCTGAGTTGCTTACAAATATAATCACTGCTGAGGAATCTTGTCTACATCATTTTGATTCTAAGATCAAACAGCAAATCTCAGTTTGGTAATGTCTTTTATCACCAGCCATCAAAAAAGAAAAAGTGGGTGCTTGTATTGAAGTTATGTTCACATCATTCTTTGAAATTCATGGAATGGTTTATCAGCACAGGAACGAGCTAAAACACTGGAAGTCAATAACAAGCGCAAATGATTACATTTCCATGAAGCAGGCTCTACCCTGCACCACGATCCACGGCCTCATGTTGCCATTGTACTTGCTGAATATTTTGAAAACTTCTACGTGAAGTGCATACCTCAACGCCGTATAGTCCGAATTTAGCCTGATGTGACTTTTATCGATTCCTTAACTTGAAGAAATGCCTTCTTGGGAAGCATTATTCATCATCAGAAGTAGTGGTCAAGACCAAGAAGGTGAATTTGGAGAATCTCACAATAAATGGTTTCCAGCATATATTTGAAAACTGGCAGAAAATTTAGGACTAGGGCATCACAATAATAGGAAACAAAATTATGGGTAAAGACATGTTTTCAAAAAGATTATGGTCTTCATTAAACGGCCCTCGTATAGTTATATTATGTTTAACAGGTTTTCGATGTACGCCTATAGGTTACAATCTTTATCGGTCAGTAATTATAATACAGACTTACACCACGAATTATTGCAACCTTATGAAGAGTTACTTGGCCCTTTGTCCAAACACGTACTTCTTAATTATTACTAACTTTGCGACAGGAACGTGTATATAATACAATGGGTATATTGCTATAAATGTAATAAGACTTAGAAGAATTACGTCCAACAACTCCACAATGCTAGGTTTTAAAACATTAACGTCTTTGTCTGCAAATGATTCCAAATCACCGAGAAAGGCAATTGTACAAGTGTTGCGTACGTAATGCGGCACCGTTTTGAGGTGATGGTATTTGCAGACATAAATTCAATTCACAACCTCGAAAAAATGTAGGTATTCTGAGTAATTCTTGTTGTGTGCTGCCATATGCTCCGCTCGTCAAATCAACTCTCATAATATAAACACTGATGCCTAGCTTGATGGTTTGTAATCATTTGCAGGCAAAGACGTCATTGAATTTAAAACCTAGCATATGGTACCCCCCGCTACACACAGTGAGATGGCATGCGGAATATGAATGTACATGTAGATGGCAGACATGTTCATCATACAAAACATAATAGGAATCAGATTGATGTAAGAAAGACTTAGGTGTTACTTTATCCATCGTATTATCAAAGAATGGACCGGTACAGAAATATCATGAAATCGGTTCGATAAACTCGCTTCCAGGCATTTAATAGTGATCTGAAGAGTGAAAATATAGATGTAAAATGACAAAAGATTCGTTGTGCATCTGCACTAGAATGGACGACCTCTGTCAACGCAAAAAACGAAGAGGTAACAGAAAGTATGGTCATAATATTGTGAACAACTAGGGCTGGCATGGACTCAGCAAGTCTTGATCAGTGTCTGATAACATCATATTTTTAAAATCGTGCTCCACGAATTGCTGTATGTAAGATTAGATTTTTTTTTAAACTAATTTATACCTAAAAATTCATCCAATGGGTAGAAAAAGTTGTCATCCAGAAATTCTTTACATTTATTCTTAACTGCTAGTTGGCTTTTTGTCAGGCTTTTGATGCTGTTTGGTTGGTGACCAAAGACTTTTGTGGCAGCATAATTCACCTCTTTCTGAGCCAAAGAAAGATTTAACCCTGCATAATGATGATCATTCTTTCTGCTGGTGTTATAACTATGCAAACTTCTATTACTTTTGGATTATTAACAACAAATTTCATAAGTGAACATATATACTGTGAAGTTACTATGAGGATCCCTAGATCCTTAAAATAGATGTCTGCAGGATGATAGTGGGTTGGGTCCAGCAATTATTCTGATTACACGTTTCTGTGCAATGAATTCTTTTTTACTGAATGCTGAACTACCCCAGAACGCAGGCATAGTAAGCTAATTTACTGAGACTCTTATTGCCAAAATTTGCAATAACCCTAATAGCATATGTAGCTGAACTCAGATGTTTCAGCAGATCATCAATGTGCTGCTTCCAATTAAATCTCTCATCAAGGCACACACCTAAAAACTTTGAAAATTCTATTTTAACTACAGACCTCTGTCCAAAATCTATATTTATTGTTGAAGTTGTGTCATTTAATGTACAGAACTATGTATAATGTGTTTTATCAAAATTTAAAAAGAGTCCGTTTGCTGGGAACCACTTAATAATTATGTGAAAAACATTATTTACAATTGCATCACTTATTTCTTGTATCATCAGCAAAAAGAACTAACTTTGCATCTTCATCAATGTAAAATGGTATGTCATTAATATACATCAGGAACACTAAATGACCTAAGACCGAGTCCTGTGGGACCCCATTCTTGAGAAGCCCCCTCCCCCCCAGTTTGAGGAATCAACTGATGTTTTATCATTACATGAACCACTTATTTCAACTTTCTGCATTCTTCCAGTTAAGTATGAATTAAACCATTTGTGTACTGCCCCACTCAAATCGTAATGATTGAGCTTATTTTAAAAAAATTCCATGATTTACACAATCAAAGGCCTTGAATAGAACACAAAAATACCAGTGGGTGGTGTCCAGTTATTCAGGGCATTTAATTTAGATCATTTATTCGGAACATTTTACTCAGAGTATTTATTCAGAGCATAACTAAGCCACATGATGACTAATGTCATACTTAGTGACACTAGATACCACGTGGCCTAGTTACCTTCTTTAAAAATGTGATTTTATCGGACAGTGATAGAGATGAAATATTAAAAATCACATGGTCAAAAGACACGTTTTGTGGTTGTTGCTGCTTTCATATTTGCTACCCAACTCTTTATTTCTCATCGTTCAAAGGAGACCTGTAAAGGTAATTGCTTTCTTGTGCGTTTTTTAGCGTAATTAAAATTTCAGGGTGGCCTTAATCTCCATTAGTTGTATTGTCAGATCTCCCTTGTAACAAGAAATTTAATGTTTTGTAACTTTATATCGTCTGGTTGAAATTTGAACATCTTTATGCATCTTTAACTTATACTTTTGTACACAAAAAGGAAAATAAAACTACATTATTACAAATAGCTTATTATGTTCCACAGCGACCAATTACCTCGTTGATGTCATCATAATTAAATTGTTGTACGAGTTCACGGTAGTTGGAGCATTGCAACACATTTGTTAGCCATTCCACGAAATAAGCTTGTTATTTAATGTTGCTCTGAACACAGTCCTGAGTCACCTCTAGAAATGTTGGCACTTACGCACGTTACACCCTGTATCTAGACTGAAATGAGAAATGAAACTTTTTGGCAATGCAAGGATACGAATCCCAGTAAATCTCCTGCTCCAAAGGCAGACAACAACTATATATATATATATATATATATATATATATATATATATATTACGATGTTACAGCGTTCAAAAGATGAAATAAATCGCAATTTGCGATCAGTTGTGGCTGCACTGTAGTATACATATTTAAGCAACTTTCACACAGTTAAAAATTAGGTGTTAAAATTGTAAGAGTCTGAATGAAAGTCCTTGATCCACTTGAGCTGTTTTTTATTGGAGCCGTTAAGGCCCTCACAACCGGTTCCGCAACCTACAGTTGCATTTTCAGGCGCTTTTTAACAGTTTTCCATATAAGTGATTTATAATGGATAACGGGGTTAATGGTTAGGTGGTACCACAAGCACCTTGGTCCTTTTCGTCAACAAGATTAAAAAAAGTCTACCGTGCGGTTCTTGTCAATTTTTGTTAAAGGAACAGCACGGTAGACTTTTTTAAATCTTGTTGACGAAAAGGGCCAAGGTGCTTGCGGTACCACCTAACTATTAATCCCGCTATCCATTATGAATCACTTATATGGAAAACTGTTAAAAAGCGCCTGAAGATGCAACTGTAGGTTGCGAAACCGATTGTGCGGGTCTTCAGGACTCCAATAAAAAACAGCTCATGTGGATCAAGGACTTTCATTCAGACTCTTACAATTTTAACGCCTAATTTTTAACTGTGTGAAAGTTGCCTAAATGTATATAAATATTTTAGCTGTGGTTGCCCGTCATACAAAGTTCTTTGCACTGTAGTAAGTTTACATGGAATACCGAAGAGTGGCGAATGAAAATTTGTGGCCGGCCGGGATTCGAACTCGGGATCTCCTGCTTACTAGGCAGACGCGTTAACCACTCCGCCACCCGACTGCAGAGGACTCTTCCCTGCACGTCTCCCGCCACATCCAAATCACCATTCGCCACGCTGTCCCTTTCCCACACCACAGTCTATTTGTCCTGTAATGCTCGCAGCCACAATACTGTACTCCCGCATCAGGGAGAACAGACCACGAGGTATCGAGACACTAGTAATTGTCGTCAGGAGCCCAGCCTCGGCTTGTATACAATCAGTATCAATTAGTATTAGTAACAACGATCAGCTGTAGCGGCACTGTAGTTTGTTTAGATGGAATACTGAAGTGCGGCGAATGAAAATTTGTGCCCGGCCGGGATTCGAACCCAGGATCTCTTGCTTACTAAGCAGATGCGTTGACGACTCCACCACCAAGGACACAGTGACCAACCCAACTGCAAAGGACTCTTCCCTGCACGTCTCGATACCTCATGGTCTGTTCTGCCTCATGCGTGAATACAGTGTTGTGGCTGCAAGTATTACAGAACAAATAGACTGTGTTATAGGAAAGAGACAGCGTAGCGAATGGCGATTTGGGTGTGGCGGAAGACGTGCAGGGAAGAGTCCTATGCAGTCGAATTGGTCACTGTGTCCTCGGTGGTGGAGTGGTCAACTCGTCTGCCAAGTAAGCAGGAGATCCCGGGTTCAAATCCCGGCCGGGCACAAATTATCATTCGCCGCACTTCGGTATTCCATCTAAACGTACTACAGTGCAGACACAACTGATCGCAAATTGCGATTTATTTCAAGTATCACTAAATCATGTCACAGTAAGTTCGCACCAATCAACTTCTCAAGACCTGTGACGTTTTGTGATGGGGCTGACATGGAGCCGTTTATTTCGCATATCAATATTAGGTGTTAAAGAAGTTTTGTTGGTTGGAGAAATGTATTACGTAATAGAGAAGAGAGAGAGAGAGAGAGAGAGAGAGAGAGAGAGAGAGAGAGAGAGAGAGAGAGAGAGAGAGACAGTAGATGAGCTTGTATCCCGTGGGAAAGCTCCGCCCCTATTGCAAGTTGAGATCTGATTGGCTCCCGCCTATACTAGTTGTCCGACAAAACTTTAACCTTATTTTATTAATATTTAATTTTCCTATGTTTATTAAAATTGTCTGTATACTTTCTGTAATGCTTTTGTGCTTAGTTCAAACATTTAATTATTTGTATATTTTGTAATAAGCTGAACAATGTTAGTCTAGAAGTTTCGTTTGGCACCAAAACGGTAGCTTGTGACGCGCAGCGAGGTGCGGCGGCAGTTAGTCGAGCGCCGACCGCGATACCTTGCACATTCATGTCAGTTCATTGCGGGCAGGGACAGTTTATACGTTATGTATCGTTTATATATTTAATATTAATCAGTCTGTATATTTGTGCTTGGATATACACTGACATTTCTTCAATAAAAACAAGCACTGGCATCCTACAAAAGCTAAAGTTAATCAATATTCATAGAATATATGACTTCAACTGCTATTGGGCAAAGCTGAAAATGTGTACCCAGCCGGGATTCGAACCCGGGTCTCCTGCTTTCTAGGCAGTTGCGCTGACCCCTACACCACTGGGGACACAGTGATCACCGCACCTGCAAGGACTACCCATGCACGCCTCCCGTCAGATACAAATTCCCAGCTTCGCCCTGCCCATAGTACTCAAACTCGTAGTTTAACTAATTCCCGTAAGAGTAAGGGCTTCAAACTTGCCCACCCCTCCCCACTAACGATAGGATCATTGCCCGTCACCGGCATATTATATATATACATGTGGCGTCTGTTCGGAAAGAACAGACGTCACATTCCGATCCAGCAGCTGTTATTATTTAATATTCATAGAATATATGACTTCAACTGCTAAAGTTAATCATTTCAACACCTCTTTAAGCATCACTTCAGGTACAACGGATGCGCGACCTGTGTGCTTCACCTGCGCAACGAGACATCAACTACGACAGAAGACACAAGGTTAGTAAAAGAGTGATTTTAGACGTGCACTGAAGTTGTATATTGACACGGCATCTCGCGTGCAGTGCTGCCCTGTTTACAAACCAGGGCACTGGCACGAAGTTGGTAACATCACCGAGGGAAGGCTTGAAAGAGGGGAGGCGTTGTAGGGACTTTGTCAACTATGCACTGACCTTCCCCCCTGTCTTTTTTAAATGGAAGCCCCGCCGTAATTGCTGCCGTAGCCGAAGTAACGTTCCTCTCCTAAACTCGATCAATGAATTTCAAAACACCACGCATCTCGATCCATAGCGAAAGTTTCCCTCGGCTGCCCCCGCTGCCTTGTCGCCCAGCTATGAGCTTCGTTCGCTGTTGTCGGGACGCGGGGTCTGGGACGTGACAGCGCGACGCTGGCAGAGGACTAATTCGATTGCAGGGCGCGTCGTCTGGCCCGGCGCCGCTCGACATCTCGAGGAGGCTGTCAGTTGACGTTCCCGGCAAGTCCCGTCGCGTGGTAACGGGATTCCTGTGTGGTGGCTCGACGTTAACTCGTGCGCACTGTGTCTCCTCCTGCCTCATACGCGTCTGCAGATGAGCTGATCCGGCTTTGTGTCAGCCGCGTCGCGACGCCACAGCGCGTCTGAGGCGGCGGTCCCGGCTCAGTCAGAGTCACTTACCTCGCTCCTCGCAATCCTGTTACCCTGTGTGCTACGGTGCCCAAGTACAACGGGACGTAACTTGGACGGGTAAAAGTGCAGTTTATGCGGCAGCGGCTTGCCGTCGCGCTCGTTAGGTTAGGTACGGCATAGCAGCCAATCAGGAGTCGGGATGCCGCTGCCAATAGGAAAGAAAGTTACAATTGTACTATGTAAACAAATCGAGCCGGCCGCGGTGGCCGAGGGGACTGAGGCGCTCCAGTCACGGTCTGCACGGACACTACCGTCGGGGGTTCGAATCCCCCCTCGGGCATGGATATTTGTGCCGTCCTTAGTCTTAGCTAGTTGATAATTAGTTTGTAAGCTTAGGGACAGATGACCACGTAGTTAAGTCCCATAAGTTTTACAAACATTTGAACATTTTTTGAAACAAATCAAAGTTTTTGACGATCAACTAGTTACAGTTGCTATCAGTATGGATATCACTTCAACACTGTTTCGAACATATCATAAAATATATAAAACAAGCTATACCTGCTCTATGGTTGACAGGTTCTTGTATGTAACCTCGTCCTGTCAGTAAAAGTAATTGCGGTAACTTCCAAGAAAGCTTGAAATCGAGGTAGCCCGGACTGAAAAGATATAGATGTCGAGCGTACAACTGTAAATCGCTAAGTGTTTCTGAACCGGAGATTCGGACGCCACGCACCCTTACATGAAAAAAAAAAAAAAAAAAAAAAAAAAAAAAAAAGAACCTCATAATTCCTATACCTAACTTAACTTTCACTAAAGATGGTCTCTGTTTCGTACAGATCATAAAATGAATGAAACATGCTATACCTGCTCTGTGGTTGTCTGCTCTGGTATATTAATAATAGGTTATCTATGACCGTAATACGACAGTTATCTTAAAATCACTTATAAATGGAAATTCAATTACAATCACACAAACGCCGCGCCGAAATCCTCGAATAAACTCCGAAATTGACGCTGAATTTACTCGTCACGAAACACGGAATCTTATTGGCCGGCATAACTCGACTCCCGATTGACTGTTCTGTCGTCCCTAACCTAGCGAGCGCGACGGCTAGCAGCTGCCGCATAAACTGCACTTTAACCACTTAGACGTGTTGTGTAGTGTGTAGCGTGGATAAAAGTGGGCTTTCCTTCTCGTCTGCCTTACCTTGTGTCGATTGGTGGCAACTTATGCTACACCTATATGCCGTATTTCGAAAACCCACAGTTCATATAGTCCTGTGCAATACATGGCATAAAACATTATCAAACAAAGACCTTGAACAGAAGTCGTACTTAGGGTACAATTCAAAAGAAAACAATGTTGTGTGCATTATTTACGATTTTATTTTATTATTTATTTGAAATCCCCCATTACATAATAATATTGCATGTTTGAAAGTTAAATCCAGGCGGTTAGATGATGTATTTTGATAAACACAAACACCGTACATAGGATTGAAGGGTTTACAAAAGAAGATATTTTCGCTATACAAGAATTATAGCTTTACATAAAGAAAAAAAAAACGAGTCTTAGAGAAATAAATAATTTACAAATTTATGTGTCTTATATTTGAACTTGATTTGTAAGGTAGTAAATGTATCTCCGCCTTACAACATGTACTAATGCAAAGTAATCTAAGTTAATAGTGCTTTGGCAGAGCTGTTTTTATAATTCCGTGATTCGTGTGAAAAGGATTCTGATTTGTTTATGGGTGCAGGATGGCACATAAAGAGATATCATTGTGGGAGGTACCACATGTAGCTTTCCATTTCGAAAGTTGTTAGAGAATCCACTACTACAATAGCATGTAGTGGTACGTAATTTTAATTGTATACTCATTTCCTAGTTAAGCTCAATTATGCAGTTGAATTACTTCATTAATTTTTTGATTGTTGATACTATATATAATTTAAGTTCTGAATCTGTATTCACGAAGTATTATTAAACATTTTGATTAATTTTATATAATAAGGAATTGAAATATATTATTCAGTCGAAAGAAGGAGTTGGATTGTGAGTCATGTTTGAGCAAACTTTGAAAATATATTGTGCAAGTGGGTTGTGCAAGCAATATAACTCCTTGACTACTATCTTCGTGACGAATTTTGACAGATAACAAAATAACTTCTGAATGAGATGATTATTTTGACGGAGTCAGGAAAGAATTTTTAATATGAATTAGTATTCATAAAAGAATCTGTAAAGGCTTTAGAATGAAATTCATACACTACTTGTCATTACAATTGCTACACCAAGAAGAAATGCAGATGATAAACGGGTATTCAATGGACAAATATATTATAACAGAACTGACATGTGATTACATTTTCACGCAATTTGGTTCCATAGATGCTAAGAAATCAGTACCCAGAACAACCACCTCTGGCCGTACTAACAGCCTTGATACGCCTGGACAATGTGTCAAATAGAGATTGGATGGCGTGTACAGGTACAGAAGCCCATGCAGCTACATGCGGTTTTGTTGTTCTTAATATGGCTATTCTGCCTATTTTGAAATATCTTGGAATTCATAAAACTTGCAACACCACTACAAGTGCGACTGACTTGGACCAACTGCGAATCATTAAGGCAGAAATTACAAGAAACAATATGTCAGAAGAATCCAGAATCAAGAGAAGGAAGACAGAACTGGGTGAGGAAGATAGAGAGTACATGGGAACTACTATCCAGGAGTATTCTTTCGTTATTTATCAGTTGGCTATATTTATATTAATTTTTAAAGCAATAATGCCTCCTTTATCTCAGATACTTCTGTATCTACATCAGTGAATCATTTACCTAATAACATAGATAGGACAATGATGTTGTAGCTCTACTTAAATAGTATTTACTATAATAGACAAAACTCAAGAAATTAAAATTGCACCAATAATTTTATGTTTAGGTAAAAATTCATAACTTTTTTCCAACTGTTATTTCAAGTGATTGTAGAGCAACACAGTCATAAAATGTGTGACAACATGAGATAGAAACACCACATTTATACAGGGTGAGTCACCTAACATTACCGCTGGATATATTTCGTAAACCACATCAAATACTGACGAACCGATTCCACAGACCGAACGTGGGAAGAGGGGCTAGTGTAAGTGGTTCATAAAAAAAAAAAAAAAAATAAATAAATAAATAAAATAAAATAAAAATAAAATAAAATAATAAAAAAATGCACGGAAGTATTTTTCTTTAACACAAACCTACGTTATTTAAATGGAACCCCATTACTTTTGTTAGCACATCTGAACATATAAACAAATACGTAATAAGTACCGTTTGTTGCATTGTAAAATGTTAATTACATCCGGAGATTCTGTAATGACGCTTGAATACCACTCCTCCGCTGTTCGATCGTGTGTATCGGAGAGCACCGAATTAAGTAGGGATCCAAAGGGAACGGTGATGTACCTTAGGTACAGATGATAGTAGAACTACACATTACGTCCACATGCTAACACCTTTATTAGTCTTTTTCACTGACGCACATGTACATTACTAGGGGTGAGGTACACGTACACACGTGGTTTCCGTTTTCAGTTACATAGTGGAATAGAGTGTGTCCCGACATGTCAGGCCAATAGATGTTCAAAGTAGTGGCCATCATTTGCTGCACACAATTGCAATCTATGGCGTAATGAATGTCGTACAGGCCGCAGTACATTTGGTGTAATGTCGCCGCAGGCTGCCACAATACGTTGTTTCATATTCTCTGGGGTTGTAGACACATCACGGTACACATTCTCCTTTAACGTGCCACACAGAAAGAAGTCCAGAGGTGTACGATCAGGAGAACGGGCTGGCCAATTTATGCGTCCTCCACGTCCTATGAAACGCCCGTCGAACATTCTGTTAAGAATCAGCCTAGTGCGTCAGTGAAAAAGATAATAAAGGTGTTAGCATCTGGACGTAATGTGCAGTTCTAGTCTCCCCTGTACCTAAGGTACATCACCTTTGGATCCCTACTTAATTCGCTGCTCTCCGATACACACGATCGAACAGCGGAGGAGTTGTACTCAAGCGTCAACTTTAGGTTATAATATCTCCGGATGTAATTAACATTTTACAATGCAACAAACGGCACTGATTACGTATTTGTTTACATGTTCAGAAGTGCTAACAAAACTAACGGGGTTAAATTTAAAAAAACATAGGTTTGTGTTAAAAATATACTTCCGTGCTTTTTTATGGTTTGTATTAACCAATTATACTAGCCCCTCTCCTAAGGTTCGGTCTGTGGAATCGGTTCATCAGTATTTGATGTGGTTTACGAATTATACCCAGCGGTAATGTTAGGTGACTTACCCTGTATACTCAACAGTTACTGAGAAAACGGTGAATTTATATAGCCAATTTAACATTGTCGAGATAGGGTGCCACGACTCCCCTTAAATTATAACTACACGACCCTGTACTACCAAAGCACAAAAATTATTCACAAAAATGGAAATATTACAGAATACGGTAGGAAAAAAAAGTTGTCGAGATTATACTTGAAACGCCAGGTTTAATATCACTAACGTTTTTCTGTGTGTGAGGCAACGACCCCGACTAACTAAACGAAACGTGTACCGAGTTGAAGCACGCGCCGGCAAACGAATCTTTTGTGACACAATTCCATTTAGGTTAAGCGGCCCCTGTTTTAATATTAGCGCTCCGCCACGAGGCCTGCTTATGACGTCCGTTTGTCGTCGCGACCGGAGTGTACTTAAGGCTGCGGGCAAACTCGGAGAATAAAAGTTTCCCAGGAAAGCGCGCTGCTCACGCGTGTGGGCGCGAGCGTGTGCGAACCCCTCGGAAAGCCAAGAAGTTAGCAGGAAATTAAAATGTTATATATGGTCTCAGAAACAACGTCATCCACTTTTTTTTGTGCCAGCGCTTCTGGAGGAGCGAGAATATATCAAATGTAAAAACTCATTAGAAGTTTTTTCTCGCCAGACGGCGGCTACTGTGCCGAGCACCGGCGTTATCTGCGAGTTGGTTTTAATGAACTCTTGAAAAGGACGCCGCGGTCGGAATTCGCGGAAGGGGTGGGCCGAGTGGCGTTAGGCCTGTCGCAGCGACGCCAGACGCCAGACGCCCTCTGCTGCCAAACGTTGGAGGGTAACTCGCTCTGGTCCTCAGCCTAAGCTGCTATGGTGGCGTATCGATGTAATGACGGTGGTCGGAAATTCCCGTTACAATTCTAGGAACCCCATGTACGGAAAGGTATCGTATCCGTTGTACTGTAGAGTGTACTAATGAAAGGTGTAAAATAAATCAATAGAGAGTGTAAGGATATAATATTTAATAATAAAATAACTATGGGAATTGTACTTGAATGGACAATTTATTAGCAGACAGTGGGTTCGCAGCAGCAGTGGTTACGAAAATCAGTTGTAAACAGTGGTGGCCGGAGTGTTATTCGTCTGAGGCACATGCGCGTCCTAAAGGCAAACTCTTGCAACAACACAAGCTACGTGTAGAGCGTGACTTTGTCATCTTACTAAAGTGTCTTACGCTAGCGTAAGCACGTCACCGCAGAAACCAGAACGTTCTAGTAGCAACTTTTCGACTATAAATGGACCCCTCTAAGCACAGGTCAGCAGAGTCATCGGAAGACGGACAAGAGGGCCGTGTCTTCGACACCATAAACCAGGGGCCGACGGGAGCCAGTCAGCTCCCACGCAACGCCGGACTTGCGCCGCGGAGGATGGAAGAGTAGCAGCGGCGACAATGGCAGCTTACCTGGGACCCAGTCGGTGAGCGCTACCTTCGTCTCCTGGGTGGGGCGCAGCCTCCTGTCATCGCCCGGCGGAGAACGCGAGTTCGCCGCCCGTAGCCGTCACACGCCATCCCGGGCAGAGCGGCACGGTCCTGCCTCCACGGGGGCCCTGAGGCCTACTGTCTGCACAGCGACCGGCGAGCAGCATTTCCAGCCGACGCCGTCTTCCGCTGCACCAGCATCTTCACTCAGCGATTCCTACAACCGAGGCTCGCACCACAACGGTGTCCGATAGTAGGTCATTCATTCTCTTTCGAGACAGCCAGACCGTTTCGTTCAAGTACAGATTTCTGTTTAGCATGTCACTTTTGTAACTGCAAGAGTAAGGGGTTTCAAGTACTCAGAAATGTCTAAACTTGGAGTCTTGTTTTATTCCGCATCCCTCTCCCTATGCTTCGAGTGAGCACATGTTCCAACAAGAGAATGCCACCTTTGAAAATTGTGGTTCAGTCACATCTCAGTAAAACACGCTACACTACGACGTCACTACACTACACGTCCTTCCATCGAAGCTCACGGGTGACGCATACTTAGTCTTCCGACGACACGGACCCGTTCTTTTAAAATATGCCACTGAAAATCCATCAGAAAATGTCGTTTCAGCCTGATGGTGCAACACCTCACATTTCACTGGCTGTCCGCAGACATCTCAACAGACAATTTGATGAAAGATGGATAGGCCGTGATGGTCCAAAAGCGAGACCACCACGATCTCCGGATTTTACCCGTACGGACCACTTCTTATGAGACACCTGTAGAGACAGAGGAAGATCTGCTGCCATGAGTTCTGGCCGGTGCACAAGACATTGTAGACACCAGATGGGATGGAGAGAGTGCACCAGAACTTGCTTTGGAGGTAAAATGTGTGTGTAACGACGTTGATGGTCGCCACATCGAACCGCTGTTGTAATCGATCAGTACGTTACGGCTGGTGCCGAAGATGCTGGGATCTTCTTGTTATTGACTAATGTAAGCCATTAGGTGTAAATTGTAATGAAAATGAGTAAGTAATAACAGTACGATTCAGTATTCTTTTCAAATTGATTGCAACAATTGTACATGGTCACGCTTAATTACATTCCCTGAGTAGGAGTGGATGAGATAATCATCTGAATTGAAACTGATTGTTTGCATGTGAAAGGCGGCTATTGACAGGATGTTGGGTTCCCCAGCCGACCGAATACCAGTTTGGATCTAATGAATGGGATACAGCAGGTAGTTAGGATTTCTCTAATGTGCTCGGAATCCGGAAACGGTTGGCTGAGCGAGGGCGGCTATTCCAGATTGCAACTGAAATACAGTATAGCTACACATTATTCTAAAAATCCATATAAAATCAGGAAATGATCATACGGCAAATATAATTATATGAATGGATTCAGGAGACTTGGGAAAATTAAACGCTGTAATTACAATTTCAATATCCCTTACAGATAAAAAGCCAACAAATTTCAGTACTATAATAATAATAAGACTGATCTTTAGAATTATTGATACTTAGTGTTTATCAGTAACAGTTTAAGAAACAAATGGACAGCATTGCACCACGCAACCTATCTCACCAGACGTGCCACGTTATTACCGTAGTCTTTCAATAAACTTTGTTTTACTCTCGTGTTCTGCTTTTCGTTGAGGTAGTAATATTCTTGTCAGAACATGGATTCCACCACAGAAAGACAAAACATGAAACCAGCAAAGCGCATTATATTTTATTTATGTATTTTATTATATTTAATATTATACTTACTAAAGTACGTTTGTTATGTGTAGACGGCCATTAAATATTTCGTGGCCGACTAAAAATAGTAGATCAAAATCTAGGTGGGATACTCTGCAAATCACATTTAAGCGCCTGGCAGAGGGTTCATCGAACCACAATTATACTTTTTATCTAAATGTTTGTATAGTCTATGGGTCTTAACTACGGGGTCATCAGTCCCTAAACTTACAAACTATTTATGAACTACTTACGAACTAGGACGGCACAAATATCCATTCCCGAAGGGGGATTCGACCCCCGACCGTAGTGGCCGTGCAGACCGTGACTGGAGCGCCTTAGTCCCCTCAGCCACCGCGGCGGGCACTATTTATCTCCCATTCCATTCTCGAATAGCGCGCGGGAAGTAAGAACACCGGAATCTCTCCGTTCGAGCTCTGATTTCCCGTATTGTATTCTGATGATCATTTCTACCTATGTAAGTGGGAGTCAACAATATATTTTCGCATTCGAAGGAGAATGTTGGCGATTGAAGTTTCGTAAGTAGCCCACGCCGCAGCGATAAGCTGAGTTGTTTTGATGATTCCCATCCCAGATCCTGTGTCATTTCTGTAACGCTGTCTCCCCTCTATCGTGACAATACGGAACGAGCTGCCCTTATTTGGACTCTTTCGATGCCCTCCGTCAAACCCACCTGATATGGATCCCACTCTGGACAGCAATAGTCCAAAAATGGACGGACAAGCGTAGTGTATGCAGTTTCTTTTATAGTTCTGTTGCATGTTTTAAGGCTTCGGCCAATAAAACGAAGTCTCTAGTTCGCCTTTCCCACGAAATTATCTACGTCTTCTTTCCAATTTAAGTCCGAAGTAATAGTAATTCCTAGGAATTTTGTGGAGTTTACGGCCTTCATTTTTGATTCATTTATCTTGTAAACAAAGTTTATCGTATTTCTTTTCGAACTCATATGGACGACTACACGCTTCTAATTTTTAGAGTCAATTGCAAATATTTACACCATATTGATATGTTATTCAGATCGTTCTGCAGTTGATTTTGATCTTCAGATGATTTTACTAGACGTTAAATGACGGCGTCATCTGCAAAAAACGTAGGAGAGCTGTTCAGATTTTCTTCCAAATCGTTTATGTGGATGAGGAGGATCAATAACACTACCCTGTGGAACGCCCGATATCACCTCTGTTTCAGTTAATGTCTTACCATCGATTACTACGAACTGTGTCCTCTCTGACAGAAAATCTCCCATCCAATCGCAAATCTGGGGCGATATACCATAAGCACGCAATTTGATTAAAAGCCGTTTGTGAGGTACGGTGTCAAAAGCCTTCTGGAAATCAAGAAATACGGAATTGATTTGCGAAACCTTGTCGATAGCACCCATAACTTCGTGTGAATAAAGAGGTAGTTGTGTTTCGCAAGAACGATATTTTCTAAATCCGTGTTGACCTTGGGTCGATAGATGGTTCTTTTCGAAATACTTTATTTCATTTGAATACAGGGTATGTTCCAGAACCCTGCTGCAAATTGACGTCAATGAAATAGGCCTGTAGTTTAGTGGGTTACTCCTACTGCCTTTCTTGAATATAGGTGTGACCTGTGCAACTTTCCTATCTTTGGGTACAGTTCCTTCTATGAGAGGGCGATTGTATATGGCTGTTAAGTAAGGAGCTAACGCTTCAGCATAATCAGATAGAAATCTAATGGGTAAACAGTCCGGACCAGAAGACTTGTTCTTGTTAAGTGATTTTAGTTGCTGCACTACTCCGATGATATCTACGTCTACGTAACTCATTACGGCATCTGTCCGTAATTCGAAATCTGGAATATTGGTTTCATCTTCTTTGGTGAATGAGTATCTAAAAGCTATGTTTAGTAACTCTGCTTTAGTAGCGCTGTCATCGGCAGGATCGCCATTACTATCACATAGTGAGGGTATTGTTTGTGTTTTGCCCCAAGTATATTTAACATATGACAAATTTCGAGAAAGAGTTTCGTTGTGATAAGTATTGAATGCATCTAGCATTGAAATCCTCGCTAAATTTCTAGCTACCCTATAGGATCGCCAATCCGGGGGATTTTGTGTTCGTCTAAATTTAGTATGTCTTTCCTTTGCTTTTGCATCAGTGTCCTGACCTGTTTTGTGTACCAAAGGGGATCGCCTCCTTCTTTTATAAATTTACTTGGTATAAAACTGTCAATTGCTGTCCATACCACTTCTTTGAATTTGAGCCACATCTGGTCTACACTTACGTTTAGTGTTAGAAACGAGTGGAATCTGTCTTTCAAGGAGCAATGTATTTTATTTCTGTCTGCTTTCCTGAACAAATATACTTTTCGTTTATTTTTGGTAACTTTGGGACTTTCGATATTCAATTTCGCTACGACAGCTCTATCGGTTTTGATGCTCGTTATGAGCTCAGGATTATTTGTTGCTAAGAGATCAAGTGTGTTTTCACATCCATTTACAATTCTAGTTGGTTCATGAACTAATTGTTCAAAGTAATTCACAGAGAATGCGTTGAGTACAATGTCGCACGATGTTTTATGCGTACCTCCTGATTTGAAAATATAAATTCGCCAACAGATTGAGGGTAAATTAAAATCGAATGAGTCGGGTACGCTTTTGTAATTAGACTCAGGTTTTCTTTGAACCTTTCTGCTATTGTATTGTCAGAGTCGGGAGGCCGGTAAAAGGAACCAATTATTAACTTCTTACGATTTTCAGGTACAACCTCTACCCATAATAGCTCACAGGAACTATCAACTTCAACTTCGCTACACGAAATACTACTTTTGACGGCAACAAACATGCCTCCACCTATTTTGTTTAATCTGTCCTTTCTGAACACAGTTAGATCTTTTGCAAATACTCCTGCTGAACTTTTTTCCGGCTTGAGCCAACTTTCACTACCTACAATGATGTGTGTTTCGGTGCTTTCTATTAACGCTTGGAGTTCTGGTAATTCCCCGATACAGCTACGACAATTAACAACTGTTATACCGATAGTTTCCAGATCTACATTTCTCCTGTGATCTTGAGATTGCCCATTTTGTTTTTCCCCGAAGCCCTTTATCCTAAAAAACAGTCCAGCCCACGCCACACAGCCCCCGCTACCCGTATAGCCGCTTCCTGCGTATAGTGGACTCCTGACCTATTCAGCGGAACCCGGAAACCCACCACCCGATGGCGCAAGTCAAGGAATCTGCAGCCTACACGGTCGCAGAACCGTCTTAGCCTCTGATTCAGACCCTCGGCTCTGTACCAGAGGTTCACAGTCGGTCCTGTAAACTATGCTGCAGATGGTGAGCTCTGATTTCATCTTGAAAACAAGACTGGCAGTCTTTACCACATCAGATAGCCTCTCAAAACCTGACAGGATCTCTTCAGATCCAAAGCGACACACGTCAATGGTACCGACGTGAGCCACCACCTGCAGTTGGCTGCACCCCGTACCTTTCAAGGCATCCTCACGATGAGAGACACCATCCGACTCAGGAACGTTGTCCTGAGCAGATAGCGCCTCAAACCTGTTGAACTGGGGAGGCCTCACGGTCGGTCCCCCGGAATGTCTTGCGCCTCCTGCCACGCACTGGAGCAACCTCCCACGCAATCACGTGTGGGGTGACTGCCTCACTGCTAGCAGTATCAGGGCATGTCAATGGCGCAGGCCAATCGGTGGAGACGAAGGGAGTCCGTTCGGTCCCCACTACCGGCCAACAACAACGACGCCCCTCGATCGCAGCCTCCAGCTCTGCAACCGAGGTTAACACAGCTTGAAGCTGGGAGCGAAGTGTCACCAGCTCAGACTGCATCCGCACACAGCAGTCACAGTCCCTATTCATAATTACAGTGCCGAGAAAACAATAACTACAGTCGCGATGTGCTCAAAGGAAGATTACACTATTTGTTAGAACGCGGATTTGATTCTAATATGCACGAGAGCACAGTATAAATTTACAAACTGAAGCGAGAACGCGCGACAAAAATCAAAATCAGAAAACAAAGACGGACGACTGTCGCGACGCGATTCACACGGCGGAATAATACACGAACCAGATATTTAACGTGAATATGAATCAAATAAAAACGCGAGCACACAATAAATTTAATGAACTGAAGGGAAAGCGCACTGAAAATTCCGAAAAAAGGTAGGCATGAAATTGAGCTATTCGTCCGTTTGTCTCGCACATATATAGATTTCTTATGGATGCCATTGTTAGAAATGGGACCACACGGGAAGCACCAGCTTTCAAATTAATATATATCAAATTCGGTTCACACAGTTCAAGGTTCTGCGGTAAGAAACAAAAACAATACAGTCGAACTGAGAACCACCTCCTTGTTTTGAAGTCGGTTAAAAATTAAACAAAATTGTAGTTAACAAAGATTGTACAAAATTTAAAAAAGAAACTCTTCGGTACAGACTAATATTTCATCTCCAGGCTGTGCCAATTACCTCGCATTGTCCCCTGGAAGAGCAGTAATTGTCCGTGTGCAGCTGAAATTGTTGCTCCACTCGCGCACATACATAGATTTCTTATGGATGCCATTGTTAGAAATGGGACCACACAGGAAGCACCAACTTTCAAATAAAAACACAATCATCAAATTCGGTTCACACAGTTCACGGTTCTGAGGTAAGAAACAAAAACAATACAGTCGAGCTGAGAACCTCCTCCTTTTTTTTGAAGTCGGTTAAAAATTAAACAAAATTTTAGTTACAGCAGCTCGTAGTTAACAGAGATTGTACAAAATTAAAAAAGTCTTCAGTACAGACTAATATTTCATCTCCAGGCTGTGCCAATTACCTCGCATTGTGCCCTGGAAGGGCAGTAATTGTCCGTGTGCAGCTGAAATTGCTGCTCCACTCCCGCACATGTATAGATTTCTTATGGATGCCATTGTTAGAAATGGGACTTTCAAATAAAAAAAAATCATCAAATTCGGTTCACACAGTTCTGAGGTAAGAATCAAAAACAATACAGTCGAACTGACAACCTCCTACTTTTTGTTTTGAAGTCGGTTAAAAATTAAACAAAATTGTAGTTAGAGCAGCTCGTAGTTAACAAAGATTGTACAAAGTTAAAAACGTCTTCGGTACAGACTAATATTTCATCTCCGGGCTGTGCCAATTACCTGGCATTGTCCCCTGGAAGAGCAGTAATTGTCCGTGTGCAGCTGAAATTGCTGCTCCAGTCTAGCCTGAGAGCCCTCGTCTCGTTGACCTGCAGTGGCGGAAAGCGGGAAGCGGGAAGCGGCGTTCGCCGTCTGCAGCTCGGGGTCCCGCCGCGCCGCGCCGCGCCTTTTCAGAGCCGTAATGAGAATTGTGTCTCTGGCGAATCTCTTCCTCCGGGTCGCAAAGCCACGCCCCCTCACCGTGCCCTCGCCCCTTCATCCCGTTAAACGGCTAAACTGGTCCCCCCCCCCCCCCGCTCGCACGCGGAAAAAACGTCGCAGCTCGCTGTGTTTGTGCCCCGTTCCTCCAGTCCCTCTCTCTCTCTCTTTCTCTCTTTCTCTCTACCTCTTTCTCTACATTTTTTCGATGTTTGCGCCACACTGTTTACGGGTGACGGATTGCCTTTAATATTGCCTCCCTTTCGCCAACAGAGCTGTACGCGAGAGCAGGCAATGTTGGAGCCCTTTTCAAGCTCCAGTGGAGTGCAAATACCGGGATCAGTTAAAACAATTAAGGATTAGGTTGTCTGTATTTTTTACTTATTTTCAGCGTGCTTCGTCTCTTTTCCAACAGCCGGTTGTGAAAAATGGTCCAAATACGGAAAGGCGACAACTGTTTACAAATTTTCTTGCTTTAACATAATTAAAAATCTTCCATTATTTGCCTAACGTCCTTGTGTGTTTCCGACTGCTGAAGGAAGGAAACACGTCTATAACCGAAGCTAAGAGAGTCGAAATGTTAAAGGTCTTCTCACAAGGAAAGTACTTGGGCTCGAACGAATATAAATACACGAAAATTGTGTGAGAGATAATGTGAAGGCTCCTCATTGCACTAGTGATATTCCCTCATCTGCAAAGCTCTGCAGTCGCCCATTAGAGGCCTCTGCGTGTGCCACTGCCGGTACACAAATATAAATACACCAGTGTGCCTCTGAAGTTGCGTTTTGTGACATTATGTAGTGAAGCGTCGGATAAGTCGGCGATTGGTAAAAAAATCCTGCTAATAAAGTCTGACTGGTTGAGATGAAGTTACGAAGAACCCTTCTTCGTGAAGATGGTATTGGTGTAGAAGATGAATCATTCGCATGTTATCTGGTATATACTATAGTGTTTCTAATCAATGCTCATATTTCTGCACTATAATAGATACCGGGAAACATGTCAATGATTCATCTTCTACACCAAGACCGTATCCACGAAGAAGAAGGGCTCTGTGGAATTTCATCTCAACCAATCGCAATACAAACAACGTCACAAAACGCAACTTCAGAGGCACACCGCACTGTCCCTAGTGCCCCCGACTGGCGTACCGGCAGGTCAAAGTGCAATGCGGCGTGGCTCACGCAGAGGCCTCTAATGGGCGACTGCAAAGTTTTGCAGATGGGAGAGTATTGCTAGTAGAATAAGGAACCTCTACATTATCTCTCAGACGATTTTGGTATATTTGTGTTTGTTCGAGTCCGAGTACTTTCCTTGTCAGTGTATTAAGAAAATTAGGTTGTGTTGAAAGTTAATTGTCACGTGGTAAAGCAGAATTTTGTTGCTACAGAGAATGCTTCTCATTACAATTTCTCATTTAACTCTTGTACACTCTGGTCACTTTATATGTCTTCCGTTTACAGGAGTCGTATAATCATTCAGTCGCCTTCTTTTATGGTAGTCAGTATTGGAGAGTCGTTCAGTATCGGCCGGTTTAGGTTTTTTTACTTTACTCTGAAATTTTGCAAGTTAATATGAGTATTACTAGTTTATTATGATACCTCAATTCATGTTCCATGAATATTATCTGCAGTACTTAGAAAAATCGAAAATTAAAAACAGCTTAAGTTTCAACGATTGTAGAAAGTGTTTGAAGTATAGGCCACTTTAATTCACAACGAAGGTTGTAAATGATAATATATAGTGGTATTTATTGAATAATAATATAATAGATATACATAGGAACGTATGGTTAAAGGTATAGTTAATGCTTAGCGGTGTGTGCTTTCTCAATGATACTATTTTCTAAACTTTAGTCCAATGTAGGAAAGTGATCAATAATAAATTATGTGTTCTGGCACCAGTCCAGGATTTTTTATTTTATTTATTCGTTATTTTATGCCCGGATGGGCAGGCTGGAAGCAGCCTACTACGCTGCTCTTCAGCCAGAAAGGTAGAATATAGTTGAGAAGAAGATAAAATCAGAGACGCTGGTGACAGTAAATGTAGAATTTGAAGTACAAAGGTGATGAAAGAGGTGTATAAAATACATGAAACCGATAATTTTAAAAGACACACTTTCAGAATTAAAATGCCATGGTGGCTAAAAAATACTCCAAAGTACACTGAAAACGGCAACGATGACGGAGACATTGTCAAAACACACGGTGACACTATGTTCTGCCCGTAGGGCGGTGGCTAAAATCTTAAAACCACACGAAGAACACTGCGGAACACTGAACGGCGCACGATTAAAACTTAAGCACTGAAACCCTGTAGGGGATAGTGGAAGGAAGTGGAGGCGCAGAGAGGAGGGAAACTGAGGGGAGGACGGAGGGGTGAGGGGAGGAGGGGGGAGAGTGTAAAGACTCATGAGGAGGGGGAAAGGAAAAGAGGGCAAAACGAGGGAGGCAGAGGATGGGAAGGGGAGGGAGAGAGGCACTCAGATACAGGCAAGAATTAAGGTTGATAGGAAGGATGAATGAAGGGACGGAGGGCGTCATCCAGGAGAGGAAGCTGATGGAAGTTAGCGTCGGAGAGGATGTGGTGGAGGGAGGGAAAGCTTGGTAAGAGCGTGGCAGCGGCCTGGGATTCAATAGGAGGTGGAAAACTAGGGGCCAACGGGAGTCTATGTTTCTGGAGGTGTAGAGATTAGAGTAATACTTGTTCCATAGATCATATATACGACATTTCGTAATGATGTGCAATGTGTCAGTTTAGTAAATGTTGTCTATATTTGACATATATAAATTTTATCTAAAAATTCATCTACACTATAGAAGTAGTTGTCATTCAGAAATTCCTTTAATTTCTTTTTAAATACTAGTTGGCTATCTGTCAGACTTTTGATGCTACTTGGTAAGTGACCAAAGACTTTTGTGGCAGCATAATTCAATCCTTTCTGAGCCAAAGTTAGATTCAACCTTGAATAGTGAATGTCATCCTTTCTCCTAGTGTTGTAGCTATACACACTGCTATTACTTTTGAATTGTGTCGGATTGTTAATAACAAATTTCACGAGTGAATATACAGTGATTGAAGCTACAGTGTGGATCCCTAGGTCCCTAAATAAATGTCTAGCGGATGCTCTTGGGTGGGCTCCAGCAATTATTCTGATTACACGCTTTTGTGCAATGAATACTTTTTTACTCAACGTTGAATTGCCCCAGATTATGATCCCATATGAAAGCAGTGAATGAATATAGGCGTAATAAGCTAATTTACTGAGATGTATATCACCAAATTTTGCAATGACTCTGATAGCATAAGTAGCTAAACTCAAACGTTTCAGATCGTCAATATGATTCTTCCAGTTTAGTCCTTCGTCAATGTAAACATTTAAAATTTTTGAATTTTCTACCTTAGTTACAGATTTATGTTCAAAGTCTAAATTCATTAATGGTGTCATGCTATTTACTGTATGAAACTGTATATACTGGGTTTTATCAAAGTTTAATGAGAGTCCTTTTGTAGGGAACCACTTAATAACTTTCTGGAAGATATCGTTTACAAATTCTTCAGTTAATTCCTGTTTGTCAGGTGTGATAGCTATACTTGTATCATCAGCAAAAAGTACTAGCTTAGCATCTTCTTGAATGTAGATGTGTGTCAAGAATTTAAGTAGGTGTGAGAAAGGAATGAAATCGTATAGGATCCATGTTTCAGAAGGGAGGAGGATACGCTAAGTGAGGCGCAGGGCGTGGCGTTGAAAGATTTGGAGGGAGGCAGTGGGTGCAGGCGGAAACCCAAGCGGGATGGAAACTACACAGTACCGGACTTCTTAAGGATCGGTAAGTGTACAGGATGGTGACGGGGTTGAGTCCCATTACGCGGCCGGAGAGGAGCTTTACCAAATTGTGGCGGGAGAAGGCATTGTGACAGTTTGAAGGTTAGGTTTCCAGGATAGGGAGCGGCCAAGTATGAGGCCACGGGTTTGATTTGCGGTATAGGGCAGTAATGGAGAGTTAGGTACAGGTCTCGGTAGCGGAAGGAGCAGGTGGTGTGACCTATGATGAGTACCTGGGATTTGTTAGAGCTGACAGTAAGGAGCCACTGGTTGTACCAGTTGGAGAATTCGGAGAGGTGAGACTGGAGCAGCTGTTGGAAGCGAGGGAAGGAGGGGTGAGGGCTAGGACGGCGATGTCGTCAGCACACAGGAAGACATGGACAGGGGGATGGGGTTGTGGCATGACTGGCGAGTGAGAGAAGAGGCGAGACAGGACGGAGCACTGGGGTACTCCAGCGGAGGGGAGTCTATGATCTTTATTTACACACTCTTTATTACAGAACTACATTAGTGTAATGCAGTGATTTTCAAACATTCTCTCATGGTGACACCCATTTATCCTTTTATAGCTTACAGTTTTGCGCGACAGCATTTCACTATTATAAATGCATATGGCAGAATTTAGTTGGTTCCAGCGAGGGCAGGGGGGGGGGGGTAGGACGTAAATAAAGTTTCGGTTAAACGAAGTTTGTAAACGAAACTGAAATACTCGTTCGCATTGACATGCTTAATGTTGATCCTGACTGCAGCAATTACGTAGACTCATCGCAAGAAAAGGAAACATTAGGAACTACGGAGATGCACAACAGAGTAACACCGAAGACAACAATGCGTAACTAACACAGTAATACTCGTTTCTTCAACATGCTACCCAACTTCCGAAACGCAAAAGCTGAATTTCGGAAACCGTGCTTCGCTGTCGTGTGTACATGTCAGGGCCAGATACGGTTTTGCTGGATCGATTGAAAACGGCATCTGAAAATTAGCTGCTCGGCTTTCTGATTTAGACAGCACAGTGGCTGTTCTCTTTCAGCTCAATATTATCACATTATTTTCAGAAATAAAGAGAATGTATTTACGACAAGTGTTGAATTATTATTTAAGTTCTATTGCAGGTTCTTGCTTCACCATGATCTCGGAAGTCCCGACATATTCGGAATAAAATGGATAAATATTTGTGACAAGAATATGAATGTCATTTATGGTCCCAGAATCTGTTACATACAGGAAACTGAGAGAAAGGAAACGCATACTAGGGTTCGAACCAACGATCACTGCATTTAAAATACTACTATCCATTAATCACCCGGCCATATTCCATACTAAACATCGCTACTGAATAGTTTAGTCAGTGGACAAGTGTGACTGCTTTTACAATCTGTGACAGCTTTTACAGCCACTGTATCATTGACATTTAATTGTAAGAAATGCTACCGAGCGTGACGTGGCTTTGATAAATCCTTTAAAAAACGCTCAGCTTTTTGAGAAGGAAAGCAGACTACAGTGAAGGTTCGTTCAAGCAGCTGCCAGTTCCAGCAATCTGTGCATGGGAAGAGCTGTTATCGAGTATCAGCAGCAGCTCTACGCATGCGCAAGTTTGCTGGAACCTGACAACTGGCAGCTGCTTGAACGAAACCTGAGTGTCTACTGCTGCTGAAGCAGAGCTGCCGCCTATCGGCTGAGCCCGCAATTAATGTGCACCGATCATTCCTTTAATACGTGATCTGTGGTTCACTGAATGAAGAGAAGGATGATTAGCATTGACGTCAATTTGCAGCGGGGTTTTGGAACATATCCTATATTCAATTATTATGAATTATCTCGAACAGAACGATCTATTCACCCAAGGTCAACACGGATTTAGAAAATATCGTTCATGCGAAACACAACTAGCTCTTTATTCACAAGAAGTGATGGGTGATATCGACAAAGGTTCGCAAATCGATTCCGTATTTGTTGATTTCCAGAAAGCTTTTGACACCGTACCTCACAAACGGCCTTTAATCAAATTTCGTGGTTATGATATATCGCCCCAAATTTGCGATTGGATTGGGGATTTCCTGTCAGAGAGGGCACATTTCGTAATAATCGATGGTAAGGCATCGACTAAAACAAGTGATATCGGGCGTTCCTCAGGGTAGTGTTATTGGTCCTCTGCTGTTCCTTATTTACATAAACGATTTAGGGGAAAATCTAAGTAGCTCTCTTAGGTTGTTTGCAGATGACGCCGTCATTTACCGTCAAGTAAAATAATCTGAAGATCAAAACCAATTGCAGAACGATCTGAATAAGATATCAGTATGGTGTAAAAATTGGCAATTGACTCTAAATAATGAGAAGTGTGAAATCGTCCACATGAGTACGAAAAGAAATCCGTTAAACTTTGTTTACAAGATAAATCAATCAAATGTGAAGGCCGTAAACTCCACAAAATACATAGGAATCACCATTACTTCAGACTTAAATTGGAAAGAACACGTAGATAATGTCGTGGGAAAGGCGAACCAGATACTGCGTTTTATTGGCAGAACCCTTAAAACGCAACAGAACTACAAAAGAAACTGCATACACTACCCTTGTCCGTCCATTTTTGGAGTATTGCAGCTCAGTGTGGGATCCTTATCAGATGGGTTTGACGGAGGACATCGAAAGAGTCCAAAGAAGGGCAGCTCGTTTCGTATTGTCACGATACAGGGAAGACAGCGTTACGCAAATGATACAGGGTCTGGGATGGGAATCATTACAACAACGGCGCTTATCGCTGCGGCGTGGGCTACTTGCGAAACTCCAATCGCCAACATTCTCCTCCGAATGCGAAAACATATTGTTGACTCCCACTTACATAGGTAGAAATGATCATCAGAATAAAATACGAGAAATCGGAGCTCGAACAGAGAGATTCAGGTGTTCTTTCTTCCCGAGCGCTATTCGAGAATGGAATGAGAGATAAATAGTATAATGGTGGTTCGATGAACCCTCTGCCAGCCACTTAAATGTGATTTGCAGAGTATCCCATGTAGATGTAGATGAAACCACCAACCTCCATCGTTATGATGCTGTCATGAAGCACGTCGCCCACGGACTGACTCAAAACGGGTTCGACGTCTCTGTGGAAAACCACCTCTGCACACCTGGAGGCTTATGGAAATCCGACATCGTGGCGGTAAAGGACGGCGTTGCGCAAGTGCTCGACTCTCAAGTCGTCGGCGATCGTCTCGACCTCTACTGGTGTCGACTTCCAGAGGTGCGGCGTGAGCTCACATCTCTCCGGCAGGGAATGCGTTCCTCAAGTTCTCCAGCATAAAACTGAACTGGTAGAAGGGCTGGCCTCATTCATCCTCCCGTCACCTGACCAGTTTGGACTGAAATCACGGGACCTCTCAACGCCGACCACGCCTTGGCTGTGTTCGAGTGTTAGTCCAGAATGGGTGTTATTCCAGAGAATAAGAGGGGGAGATGGCGGGCTGTAGGCAGGAACTCAGGGAGAAAGCTGATGGTCGGCGGTAGTGGAGGGGGAGGCAGTGGCTGATACTAGGATGTAGAGGGGAACAGGAGATTAGGAGAGGAAGGACTCCAGGTTTAGTTGGGGCCTATGAGGGAGTTGTGTACAAGACAGCAGCAGTGGTGATGTGCGACTATGAGGTGCAACGAAAAGGAGAAGAAGCTTCGAAGATAGTGGTCGGCGAAAGGTCTGGACGATCTCGGGGACGTAGGTGATGGCCGGCGTGCAGCTCGGTTCTTGGCCCAGGGGTCCAATACCAGACGGCGTCTGCAAGAGAAATACGAGAAATCAGAGCTCTAACAGAGAGATTCAGGTGTTCTTTCTTCTCGCGCGCTATTCGAGAATGGAATGGGAAATAAATAATATAATTGTGGTTCGATGAACCCTCTGCCAGGCACTTAAATGTGATTTGCAGAATATCCCATGTAGATGTAGCTGCAGGTGAGTCTTCGGGGTAGTTATCTTATAACAAGTTTGTTTTGTTTAGAGTCTAAATTTGTTGGTCTCGCGACACCCTTGATACTATTGCGCCACACCCCAGAGTGTCTCGACATCCAGTTTGGAAAGCTCTGCTGTAATGACATCACAGTCACAGTCAATTATCGACGCACATTGATACTATGAGAGTGTTCCGCCACTTTTGTTAAAACAATCAGATGTACATACCTGTCACAGAGGTATTCAGTGTGGGATCGCGTGCAGGACGGGGTCCATTGAGCTCCTGTGGTGCCAGTAGAGGAAGGGGGCGTGGCAGGTGGGCCGCGTCTGAGGCTTCTAGCCGTCAGTCCCGCGAGCCGCCGCTGTCGCTTTTGAAGCCGCCTGGCGATATTACTGGCGATTAGCCTGATCCGCAGCCCAGCCTGCCCGTCAGGTCCGACTGCATAGCGACGGTAGACATTTTAGCAGCTTTGTGCGCCTGTATGGTGACGTCGCATAAGTCTTTGATAGCGCAAGAAATGAAAAAGCTCAACTCTCGGAATAACTACCTTACAGCCATTTTATTTTTGTGTTGATAAACCCACATAGGTGACTATAATGTCGCTCAAAATTGTAACATCCATTCAGGTAATATAGGTTGTCGTTGTTGTCTTCAGTCCGCAGACTGGTTTGATGCAGCTCTCCAGGCTACCCTGTCCGGTGAAAGTCTCTTCATCTGACTATACGTTCGGCAACCTACATCCTTTTGAATCTGCTTACTGAATTCGTACCTCGGCCTCCCTCTACGATTTTTACCCCACACGCTTCCTTCTAATGCTATATTGACAATTCCTTCAAAAATGTTCAAATGTTTGTAAATCTATCGGACCAAACTGCGTGGTCATCAGTCCGTAACTACTTAAACCTAGGTAAACTAACCTAAGGACAACACACACACCCATGCCCCAGGGAGGATTCGAACCTCCACGGCAGGCAACCACGCGCTCCGCAGCGAGACGCTTTAGACCGCTCGGCTACTCCACCGCGGCGACAATTCCTTGATGTCTCATAATGTGTCTGGAACAAATACACAGCACCTCATTCATCATTCATAAAAAATATCTATAGTGGAAGCAAATTGTTGTGAATGTCACTATACAGCCTATCAGTAGGAAGGGAAGGATATTGCCGTCGGGTGTCTTCAGGTATCCCTAATGAAGGTAGACGGTTGTGGTAGACTTGCAAGTTCAAATAATCTGCCAGTAAATTTCGTTTCACGAGAACGATGCATCTTGAACGGGTAGCGTCGGACAACAAGTTTGGAGCTCTCCAAACTGTAGTACTTTAAATTCCGGTACATTTGCTTGCATGTTGTCAACACAGCCTGCTCAAGTTTTCTTCTTTCCTTTATTGTGTAAGCTTTCTCGAAATCTACGATAGCTAGAAATGTAAGTTTATCGTTCCTTAATCTATCTTCTAAGATAAGTCGTAAGGTGAATGTTGCTTCCCGTATTCCTACATTTCTCCTAAATTCAAAATGATCTTTCTCGAGGTCAGCTTCCACTAGGTTTTCCATTCTTAAGTAATTAGTATTAGTAATAAGTATTATGCATGACTTACTACACTGATGGTTCTGTAATTTTCACACCTGTTTGCACCTAATTTCTTTGAAATGGGCATTATTAAAATTTCCTTTGATGCAGTGTCGGATGACATTTCTATGGTTTCATCGATAAACATGGGCAATGCACATATTATCTCTTGCCTTTCTTGCCTTTTTCTGAACATATGTTGGGTCGAAACTTTCTGGCAGACTAAAATTATGTGCCGGATCTTGGATGATGTCTTGGACGTTTGCCTTTCACAGGCTTGCGTTCTACTGTGACATTCATCCCGGCACGCATCACGATAGTCGCTTGCGCGGAAACGCAAAGATCCCAGGATCGAATCTCGGTTCCACCACATAATTATGAAGTGCCAGGAAGTTTCATATCAGCGCACACTCCGCTGCAGAGACAAACTTTAATTCTGCATGTGTAATGTGTAGGGTTGGTCTGCCATGCAGGTAATCAGGTGATTTATTTATTTATTTATTTTTTTTTTTTTAATGTTCAACTGTTTGTATAGCTTATGGGACTTAACTACGGGGTCATCAGTCCCGAAACTTTTAAACTACTTATGAATTAGCTAACACTAAGGACGGCACAAATATCCATGCCCGAGGGGGGATTCGAACCCCCACCGTAGTGGCCGTGCAGACCGTGACTTGAGCGACTCAGTCCCCTCGGCCACCGCGGCCGGCCATTTAAGAGAGAGAGAGAGAGAGAGAGAGACTATAAAAGTTGTAATTTTTCTAACCTTTTCCTCTTTCTTTCTAACGATTATTTATGAGTCACTATGACCCTGTATCCACTGTTAGACAACCATGAAAAGATTAATGTTTTAAGATACTAGCTGGAAACCCGGCTTTGCCCGGGTATTTATTTATTTATTCCTGCTTTCAGTTAGTATTTCTCTTATCCTTTCTCTGTCCATCTCCTTTTTTCTATTATTTATCGGGAATAAATAAGAAATAAGGCTGTCTCGCATAATGTACAAAATTGTAAGTATCCAAACAAAGAAAGATAGCAATCAAAACACAAATGACATATAAAATGTGTACGATCTCATATTTATTGAGTTACATCTTGTACAATTGTATAATTTTTCAGCTATGTATTCGTTTGTAAAAGTGCCGTATGTCTTTATTAAAAAAATTCTTTTTTACAGCTTTATTTATTTATTCTTATATTTCCCTATTCGTATGTTTATCCTCACAGTGTAGTTTTCGCTGCAGAGCGAAATATTAACAAACACACACACACGTAGAATTTTCTATACACCGATAACTTTCCATCCCAATATACTCCACCCTTTTATCATTATCAACCAATAAAACCATTTTCAAAGTGTAAATATAATTCTCAAAGAGTAATGATTGTTGCGCATTTTGCGTTATCTTCTTCCTATTACCAAATATCTATCGGATCGCTATAAAAGAGTGCCTAAAACCTTCCTCAGGTATAAGTCAATAACTGTACAAATATTTAAGTTTCTGTGTCTTGTCATTCGGACGTGATAAGCGTACATCGAACAGACATTCACATTAATACATATAAATAGCTATCCGATCGCCATAAAACCGTGCCTAAAGCCTTCCCCGGGTAGACATATCAACCGTACAAATTTTTAGCTCTTTATATCTTGTGGTTCAGACATGATAACCGTACACCGAACAGACATTCACATTTATAGATATAGATTTCTCATATTTTTCTGAGTTCCTTTTCTGCTTCGTCTTTTTAAAAATCTGTTAAAATAATCCCCCAGACATTACGTTATTAGGAGAAACAGGTTATGGAATTAACATGTGAATTTAACCTAATGATATTGTTTTCCCTTCCCAGTTTAGAAAGGCCAGAGTTCAAGTAGCTGGGAAAGCCGCGGGATACGTAATCAGAGATGGTAAGAAGATTCATTTTGCATGTGAATGGGCGAGAGGCAAGTTACTAAATTCTCTAACGGATCTTTTGCGGGATGTCGTGAAAGTGTGTCAGGATGGGGAGAGAGACGTGTAAGGGTGGGGGAGAAAGAGAGACCATTTAGCGGAACTGGATTCGTTTCAGGGGGATGGTTCGACTGAGCGCAGGAGTATGCCAAGTATGCGCACCACCTAACAGCATCGTCAAAAGCCACCCGATGAAAGAGAACGGTGAGGAAGAGAGATAGAGGGAGAGAGAGAGAGAGAGAGAGAGAGTAGCGGTAGACGATGATGCGAATCGCACCGCCTACGCAATCCTGACTTCTGGCACAGCTTAATTCACCGGGCAGGCCAACGACACACAGGCGCCGACCGCCGCTTCAAACAAAGGCACCAAGGAACGTAGACGTCTCTCTCCCTCTCACTTTCTCTCTCTCTCTCTCTCTCTCTCTCTCTCTCTCTCTCTCTCTCTCTCTCTCTCACACACATACACACACAAACACACAGTAATAATATAGTAGCTCGAGAAAGGGAAGGGTTGAGAGCCAAGTATAAGAGAAATTCCCTCCACCATGTAAAAGACCGGGGCGTTGCCTTTCACTTAATTACTCCAAAAGCGTAGCCTGTCGCGTGCCGGCGGCGCACAAAAGGGGAAAAAAAGTCCGCAACCCGAGCCGCTCGCCTGCCTGCGACCGCGGATCCGGCCCCTCGTATCTGGCCACTGTGCGTTTCAACACAGCGGATATGCATATGCCGGCCGTAATTGGTACAGCTCAAACGGTAAGCCATTAAACGCGGAGTAGTTGTTAGCGAAAACGTGGAGTGGGTGCACGCTCTCTCAATCCGACTGTACGCATCATAACCGAGATATTATCTGTTGTTTTCCGAGCTACTTCTACGGAAATTTTGTTTTCTCTGCTTCTATTGACCACTGTAGGTTACGGTCTTTGCGATCGTCTTTTGAAAGATCGAAATTTAAATGAAAATAATGGCTTAACTATTCACCTGACACGAAAATTGAATAACCTAATTTGTAAAGGAGAAAATTCTCTACAACTTTGCTCTCTTATGTTTTTTTGGCCCACTTTAGGTTACGGTAGTAACACTAAAAGTGGGCCTTTGCGATCGTCTTTTGACAGTTCGAAATTTAAATGAAAATAACGGCTTAACTGTTCATCTGACACAAAAATTGAGTAACCTAATTTGTAAAGGAGAAAATTCTCTTCAACTTTGCTGTCTTATGTTTTTTTGGCCCACTTTAGGTTACGGTAGTAACACTAAAAGTGGGCCTTTGCGATCGGCTTTTAAACAGCTCGAAATTTAAATGAAAATAGCGGCTTAACTATTCATCTGACACGAAAATTGAATAACCTACTTTGTAAAGGAGAAGATTCTCTACAAATTTGCAGTCTTATGCTTTTTGGCCCACTTTAGGTTACGTAAGAAACACTAAAAGTGGGCCTTTGCGATCGTCTTTTGACAGCTCGAAATTTAGATGAAAATAACGGCTTAACTATTCATCTGAGACGAAAATTGAATAACCTAATTTGTAAAGGAGACAATTCTCTTCAACTTTGCTCTCTTATGTTTTTTTCATATCTCGTTTCAAAGATATTTGCAAAAATAACGGCGATTTTGGGATGTATGTCTGTCTGTCCAAAAAAAAATTCAAAATGTTCAAATGTTTGTAAAGATTATGGGACTTAACTACGGGGTCATCAGTCCCTAAACTTACAAACTACTTATGAACTACTTACGAACTAAGACGGCACAAATATCCATGCCCGATGGGGGATTCTAACCCCCGACCGTAGTGGTCGTGCAGACCGTGACTGAAGGGCCTCAGTCTCGGTCGTGCAGACCGTGACTGAAGCGCCTCAGTCCCCTCGGCCATCGCGGCCAGCTCTGTCTGTCCGTCCATCTGTCTGTCTGTCCGTAAAGTGTTCCCTGTTTTAAGACCAACCGTTCAACCGATCACAACCAAATTTTATAGACATGATTGTCGGCTGCCAGGGACCAGAACCTCCCTTTTTCAAATTTTTCGGACAAAAATTACGGTAGTAATACCAAGAAAAAGCCGTTTGTAATGTAATTGCAAACGAACCGTTCGTCTGACACGAAAATTCAATAACCTAACTGGTAGAGGAGAAAATTCTCTACAACTTAGTTCCCTTATGTTTTTTTTTTTCATATCTCGTATCATTTGAGACATATTTGCAAAAATAACGGAGATTTGACACCCTCCATTGAATTAACGAAAACCAGCCGTTCGGAGACGTCACGTGACTTCCTCGCCCAAAACTTTCTCTGTCATACGCCATCTTGCGTTGCGTATTTGATGATTTTCTTATTGTAACTTACATGTTGTCATTTCTAAGCCATGGCGCACTGAAGAATTAACAAAAATACATCGTTCTTCGTACGATAAATCATAATTTAGTGTCTACAAATGCCATATTAGCATCAGTTAACAACGGCCATGAGTAGTATGAGATTAAAGTACTTTTCTTTCGATAGTTAGCGGTAGCGTAGTGTGCAAGGCGTTGGACTATGACGCTAGAGGTCGGTGGTTTGGAACCCACCACGACCTAAATTAATTTTTATTATTTAGATTATTATTCTGGTTCAAAATGTTTGCAAAAACTTATAAAAGTACAAATCTAAAGTGGGCCGTAAAACAGGTCAGTGCGATTTTTTAGAGCTTTGCTCTCCCTTATTTGGTAAATACTGTTGTGTAGAGTTTTCGTCTGTGATGGGTGTTTTCATAACAGTTAATAGACAGTTGCTTCGCCTAGTTACGCAGTCAGTCTCTGCCACAGACAACAAGAACCTCCATTTATTATTTTCTCTGGAGGCCCTCTTTCCCACTAACAAGTAGAGGACGCCTACTTGTCATTGCCGAATTCTTCCAAATGTGTGGTACATGTAGGGCTTGGTGAGATTTAAAATGCCCCATGTGGGAACTCCGTTTAGGAAATAAAAGGAATTCTGATAAGGAACTATTACTATACTTTTCAGCTGCCTCTGAGAGAGTCTGCTTAGATTGTGATGTATGGCTCAGCGGTAAAATATAGGATTTTTTTAATTATTTTTTTTTTTATTTTTTTTTTTTTAATTGAAATGTTCGCGGGTTCGATTCCGCACGACAGCAAATATTTTTTTACTCCTTGGCAATGCGTTCACTACTGACTTCACAATCAACCGCAACATAAATATGCTATTTTGTATTTATATGTGCACGAGATTAGCATAGGACGTCAGTATCTAAAACAAGCATATTATCTTGCAAACTTGGGGTTGTCAACGGTCCATAAGGTGCAAACACGAATAATCATGACTTATTAAATACACGACGTCCCCAAGCACGCGTTACCTACAGTCCCTTTTTAAATGTTTTTAGTCCCGGATTTCATCCAGTGCCCTTTCTTCTGTTACATCTGCATCTACGTCTACATCAATACTCTGCAAACCACAGTGAAGTTCATGGTAGATGGTACGTCCCACTGTACCAGTTATTATGTTTTTTTCTCCATTCCATTCACGAATTCAGCATTGGAGGAATGAGTGTTTATATGCCTCCGTGCGTGCTGTAATTAATCTTGTCCTCATGATCCCTACGGCAACAGTATGTATATGTACGCATTGAAAAGGAGGAAGAAAAAAACATTTCCGAAGCCGGTCTTTTACCGCTGAGCCAAACACCGCTTCTTACACACGTCCTCACATGGACTGTTGATAAGATGCATATGGTGGTAAATCCGTATCAAACGTCCTTTTATTTTTAAACGCTTGGCCACTTGGAGACTTGGGGCACTTTCGAGTCTCACCACGCCCTACATGTACCATAAATTTGGACGAATTCGACGATGACGAGTAGGCGTCCTCTCCTTGTAAGACATGAAAATGCATCAGCGGTAGGCACTATTTTTGTTCCAGTTCAATATACCTTTCACTTCAGATCTACCTCACAAAGACAGATGCCCTTTCTGGCTTACCTGCGGGCTTTTAATTACTGTGAACTTGTCATCTTTCAGGTTGATGAAGACATCCGTGACGTCCTTCAGGTTTTTCCTCTAAGATCTGTTTAGTGATGACAATAATTTGGAAGAAGAGATCACCAAGTAGCGATCGATATTCCGTGCAGATGCATAAAGCGACAGAACCATTAAGAAAGCCACAAAGTCGTGACAAGCTAAGGAAAACGACACGGAAGTTGAAGAGTTAAAGATGGTACGTTTGCCATACATAACGGGTATTAGAGAGCGCATCGGGAAAGTCTTACGACAAACTGACATCCTGTTTTTTTTTCCAGCAATAAGAGGATTAAAGATATCCTCATATCAACAAAGGATCCCTTAGGAAAGCTGAATACGTGTATAAAATAGACTGCGGAGAAACAGGAAGGCCTATTCATGTACGGATGGCGGAACATACGTTTAAGGCAGCATAGTATATCAACGGTTGCAGAACACGAGGTAGAGTGTGACTACATTATTCATTTCAAGGAAGTACAATTACTCTCTAAACAGCCATTTAAATCCAAAAGGAAAATTCGTGAAGCAATTGAGATTAGTAAACACCCCTACAATATGGACAGAGAAGACGGATACCAACTCTCACTCACTACATTTACATACCACACATCTTCTGGTAGACGAAAACCGATTTTCGTAAACCGTTTACCGCTGTCGTGTTTACATGGCATAGCCTGAATCGGATTTCCTAGCCCACTTAATATGGCGGCTGAAAAACAGCTGATTCAGTTTCTGATTTAGTCAGCAAAATCGCTATTTTCCTTTATTTAAATACACAGATTCATGTTCACTCTAATATTTATACTTTTATTTCACATTAGAAAATATCACTCTTTCAATATGTGCCGAAAACTCTTAACAAGAAAACACAATCTGACAATCCAAGAATGCTTCAAAAACGGTTGCGTTTACATGGGCACGAAAATCGGTTGTGGAACTGGAAAACCGCTTTAGAGAAGCAATTTTCAGAATCGATTTTGGAGTGTTTACATGACCAACCAAAAGCGGAATTGGGAAATCGGTTTACGAAATCCGGTGTTGGGAGCTCATGTAAACGCTATATTACTACCACATGTTTTATTGATATATCAATCGATACGACCTTGCTATACGAAGATGGTTCGGAAGTCCGAGGAGGTTAGCGACGAGAGGCGTTTAAAATGTACAAAAATAAAAACTAATAACGTATTTCGTGAAACCCATTTTGATTTTCGAGATAGTTTCCTTTTAAACTTATACACTTCGTCTATCGCTATTCTTATTTGTTGATACCCTCATGATAATAGGTATCCAAGTCTGCAAAATAGCAATTAGTTTCTGTAATCACTTCCTCGTTTGAATGAGACCTTCGTCCCGCCAACCATCTCTTCAAATTGGGGAACAAATAGTAGTCCAAGAAGCCAAGTCTGGAGAATACGGGGCATGTGAAACGAGTTGAAATCCTATTGCCAAACATTTTGCGTCCACAACTGCTGAGGTGTATGCTGGTGCATTGTCGTGATGGAAAAGTTTTGTGGGCCAATCGCCAATCGACCTGTCGGCCCGTTCAGGTAAACAACTAGGCCTCCGAGACCTCCATAACTTTAAGAAAACCAAGGGCTGCAGCCATGGTGGCGGTGGTTTTGAAGGTGCTGCAACATCGCCCATCCGACAGTTATAAGTCCGGAGTGATTGAAGAAAGAGGAGAAGCCCGCCCTCGGGGAGCCAGAGGCAGGGGAAGGAGCTGGTTGCTGTGTCGACTGACGACCCTGTAGTAGATCGAGTAGACGCAGAAGTGTGTGAGGTTGATGACTATGCAGGAGTTCAGCCTGACTGTGCGAGTTAATCTGTCTTGAACTATAAGACGTGATGATCAGCGTCATAGCCTTGTCCAAAGAGAGGTCGGTTGAATACTGTTCTACCTGAGCTTTCAACGTTTGGACTAGGTGCTTGGCCTCACCGTTAGATTGTGGATGAATAGGTGGAGTTGATAAATTTTGCATTCCTTTTGCTGAACAAATTTTGCGAATTCTTGACTCCAGAACTGGGCACAACTGTCCATGACTATCGGCAATCGGGAGGCCTTCAAAGGAGAAGACTTTGTTTGGTGCGGATAAGGTAATTTCCAATGTCATTCTGAGACAATATACAACCAAATGGAATGGGATAATTATGAACCACTGATTGCCAAGAAAAGATCCAGAAAAATCCACATATATGTTCCCTGTGGGCTGCCAACTCGAACCAGGAAAGTCTGAGGAAGGCTAGACAGCTGCTGGATGCGAGCTGAGCAACGTCGAACCATCTGGGTGACAGCAGTGGTGAGTACGAACCAAAATACGCTGTAAGGGGGCGGATTATTAAAACCCATGAAATAACAATTCAATAATAAACGATTAATGGTATCGGTTAACAATAGGGATGTATCTTAGATCATTTTAATTTTAAATATATTCTGTTGTGCGTGTGTTTATTTTTCTTTGTTCAAGGTGTTCTTCTGGGCTCGGGGCGACGACACGATTTTGGGGTGGCCTGACATTATTACAGGTGCATCGAAGAGATTTTGTCGTGCTGGGTTGCTAGGAGCGCCGAGGACAAAGAAGAGAATATTTATGTATATATACTCATTGTATATAAGAAACGATTAATAAGTCTTGAGATTGTCTTGATATAAGACAAATGTTCAACTATTGTCTTAAGAATTATAATAAAGACTTTAAATGACTGAAGATTAACAGTGTTACTGAGTTAGCCTAGCGCTCTGATTGATCGGCTGAGTTTCTACCATTCCGAAATATCATGTGTCAAAGTTTACTGCGCGTTGAGCGTTGTGAGCCGGTGCTGTGCGAGTGCTAACCACGAACTGTGGCAGAACTGTATAGGAGAGAGGCCGTATTCAGCGGGACTGAAGAAGCTACGTCCTGATCCTCATTTGGAAACCGCAATCACTGCTTGGAAACACGACTTGATGTAAACATAAAAGTATTTTTCAAATGAACAAAATAGTTATGAATTTGACATTCAAATTCGTTTAATTCATAATGATATTCTGTTACTAGTTTTGGTGAAAGAGTCCGCAAACCAAACTGTGGGCTTAAACAAACATCATGTACATGTTTTTAAAATGCACTGGAGTTTTTAGAAACATGCATACACTGTTTCTTGCGTGAATTATACACATGAGAAGAATTGAAAAAATGTTATTAAAAATTACTTTTGCAAACATACCTTTTTCCGTAGACAGTGTAAGGTAGAATCGATTGCAGCCTTTGCCAGCAAAGTAGATTCGCTTCAACATCAATTTCGTCAGGTAGTGCATAGTTCAATGATAGAATCATAACTAGCAGGATCTTTGTCACTGGTACGAAAATTAAACATTCAGAGAAACTATGATGAGCTTAACTGTTAGATAATTGTTCAAAATGTTCAAATGTTTGTAAATCTATCGGACCAAACTGCATAATCATCAGTCCGTAGCTTACAAACTACTTAAACTAAGGTAAACTAACCTAAGGACAACACACACACCCATGCTCCAGGGAGGACTCGAACCTCCGACGGCGAGCAAGTGCACACTGTACAGCTAGACGCTTTAGACCGCTTGGCTACTCCACTGCGGCAAAATAATTGTGAAAGAGGAGAAAACAACATGAAAAATTTGTGCATGTACATTCGTGCGCCCCAGTCATGTTGTTGACTTGGTACATTTCGATTGTGTTATGCGCCACCAGTGGTGAGATCTGCTTTGAATTCTGACGTAGCACAGTATGCTGAGAACCTTTATTCGTAGACACGGTTACAAGGGAAGTAACCACGCGTACAGGAAAGCTCTCGTTTCAGAGCAAGTGGTTTCTATTGAGATGCCTCGAATTAAAGTGGTAGCAGTTTCGCATTTCCTTAGGCATCGAGAGTAGACTGTGCGTGATATAGACACGGGTTATGTGTTGATTTTGTGGTCTCCAGTCAAAAGACTGGTTTGATGCAGCTTACATGCAGTAGTTAACTACATGTGTAGCTAATTTTAAAATGAGAAACATTTCTGACCTTATGTTATATGTAGTTTTCAAGGTTTGAGATGATTATCAAGCTACAATTCACAAAATAGCAGAAATGAGGGAAGATATAGCTTTTCTATGACAGCATTATTTCTCAAAGGAACTTTGGTACTATGATTATTCGCTCTGGTCATACCTACGAGCTGTAATAACACCTGCTATTTGTGCCGATATTCAAATGTTGCCGGAATTGTAAAGATATCTATGGGAATGCACGCTTGATGATTACGGAGCCGCGGTGGAGTAGCTTAGCACTCAAAAGAGTCTTGCTGCGGAGCGCGCGGTTGCTCACCGTCGGAGGTTCGAGCTCTCCCTAGGGCATGGGCATGGGCATGTGTGTTGTCCCTAGTGTAATTTAATGTACTTTTAGAAGCATAATATTGGATCCAATATTTTTACACAAATTTAAACATTTTGACCATTACTGTGGTAGATTATGATCAGAACGACTGTAGTGATTACGTGTTAAGGGAAAGAAATTTCATACATGCTCAGAAGGAGGCCATTGCCCCCAAAACTAGCAAACAGTGAAGAGAGTGAGGCGCTGCCAGGAACAATTTAGTAAAATCATGGAAAAGCACACAAAATTTAAACAGGCACAGAATCCCCAAGACTGGCAATCTTTTACAGAAACTCGCAATGTATCGCGGACTTAAATGCGAGAAACTTATAATAGAGTCCACAAAGAAGTCTTGCCTCGTAATCTGGCAGAAAAGCCAAAGATATTTAGGTGAAGTACACAAGCGGCAAAACACAAACAATACCTTCACTACGAGATAGTAATGGTAATAGTAACGATGACAGCGATGACAGTACTGCTAAGGCAGAATTGCTAAACACAGCTTTCCGAAATTCTTTCTCCAAAGAGGACAAACACTCCAGAATTCGAACTAAGAACGGCTTCCAGCATGCGAAATTTAGAAGTAGATGTTCCTACAGTAGTAAAACAACTTAGGTCAATAAGCAAAAACAAATCTTTCGAGCTAGAGTGTCTACCAATTAGATTTCTCTCGGAGTATGCTGATACAATAGCTTCATACTTAGCTGTTATATACAACCGATTACTCAGCGAAAGATCCTTACCAAAAGACTGGAAAGTTGCCCAGGTCACTCCAATATTCAAGAAAGGCAATAGGAGTGATCCCCAAAATTACAGGACCATCTCATTGACGTCGATTTGCAGTAGGATTTTGGAACATATACTTTGTTCGAACATTATGAACTACCTCGAAGAGAACGACCTATGGACCTACATTCAAAACGGGTGCAGAAAGTACCGCTCTTGCGATGCACAGCTTGCTCTTCATTCACATGGAGTGAAAAGTACCATCGACAAGGGCTCTCAAATGGATTCCATATATCTGGATTTCCGGAAGGCTTTCGACACTCTACCTCACAAGCGTGCTTACGGAATACCGCCCCAATTTTGCAATTGGATTCGCGATTTCCTCTCAGATAGGACGCAGTTCGTAGTAATTAACGGTAAGTCAGTGAGTAAAACAAAAGTGATATCTGGCGTTCCTCAGGAAAGCGTTATAGGTCTCCAACTCTTCCATGTGTTTCTAAACGGTTTAGGTGACAATTTGAAGAGCTCTCTTAGGCTGTTCGCGGATGATGCTGTAGTTTATCGGTTAGTGAAGTAAACAGAGGATCAAAAGCAACTGCAAAGTGATTTAGACAAAATTTCTACTTGGTGCGAAAATTGGTTATTAACATTAAATATTGAAAAGTATGAAATAAATCCGCTGAACTTCAATTACATGATAAATCAGCCAAACCTTAAGGTCGTGAACTCTACCAAATACCTAGGAGTTCCAGTTACGAACAACTTAGACTGGAGAGGGGGAAGGGAACCTAAAGATTACGTTTCATTGGCAGGACGCTTAGAAGATGCAACAGCTCCACCAAACAGTCTGCCTACATCACACTTGGTGCGTCCTCTCCTGCAGTAATGTTGCCCAGTGTGGGACCATCACCAGATGAGACTGACGGAGGAGATTGAGAAGGTTCAGAGAATGGCAGCTATTTTTGTTTTATCACGGTATAGGGGGGAAAGCGTCACGGAAATGTTGCACGATTTGAGGTGGAAATAATTAAAAGGACGAGATCTATTTGCGAAATTTCAACCACTGACTTTTACTTCTGAATGTAAAAGTATTTTGCTAGCACCCACCTACATAGGGAGACATGACCATTCCAATACAATGAGAGAAGTCAGATTGAAAACGGGAAAATTTCTTTCTTCCCGCGCGCTATTAGAGAATGGAACGGTGGAGAAAGGTTATTAAAGTGGTTAATGAACCGTCTGCCAGGCATTGAAATGTGATTTGCAGAGTATATATGTAGAAGTAGATGTAGAAAAACTAAATTTGATGAACGTAGGTGGATTTCAAAACAGATGACAAAAAGACGTACTCTACAAACAGTTCTGAAAACACTTATAAATTTTATCAACACGCGAGACCCCTTATTTATCTTTGCCTTTTTCCCTGTCTTGATTCTTAAGTCACCATGGATACTACTGTTTTGGTGTGGTTAGTTCCCCTACCCTTCGCCACACGCCAAGAGAAAATTGAATTTTTTAAATGCTTTCATGAAGTGTTGTACATGTGTGCTACTCCAAATATTTCAGAGTCTGGCATTATTTCACTATGAACTCTGTATTTACGTACTGGGACGTAGGAATCCGCGTAGGTAGCAAATAGAGACTGGCTGGAAGAAAGACGCACGTAGTTAGTCGTCCGGGAAGCATCGAATCGTGACGATCAGGAAACTGGAAACTTAGCACGCTCAGTTATCCGGCCGAGGTGATCAACATGTGAGGTGATCAACATCAACTGAAATAAACTTCCGCAATCGGGTGAATAATTTCTTCCGGTATGAACGAAAAATAGAAATTTTCTCTCGCTCTTTAATTGGAATTGTAACAGTTATAATGCTACGAAACAACCTCTACATGAAAAAATAACTTTCAGTGTATGTATGGAAATTTACATAAAAAAAGGAATGAAACAGGAACGGAAGCGGATAAAACCTATATAGGAAAATTTAGATCAAATAGCAGCAACAGAAAGATGAGGTAGATGAATCGCCGACGGGTTGGACATCTCTCGATAATATTTTGTTCTGCTGTGTCAGTGCTTTTCGCTGTAGCTTACACCTTGCAAATGTACACCTGACGAGTAGCACGAATATTACAGTGGCACAGATCAGTTACTACGGAGGATCTGAGCCGCGCCATGCGCATCGACTTATGCGAGGTATGACTCAGCTAACGTACTCCATTTCGGTTACGTTTCGTCCCTTTCTACGCATCGCACTCCTTTTAATGGGTAAACATTACAGCGCGCGCCAGTGCAGCAGCCAGCAGGTGCGGGACGCATGACAAAGCGAGTCTCTCCCGCTGCAGACGGCGCTGACAGTTCAGCTTCACGCCTGGCTGGGCTAATTGCTAGCGCACGGCGCAACAAGGGCGAACAAAAGGAATCCGCACCGTTGGGCCGAGGGGAGCAGGCACGGGGTGACGGCATAGAATGGAGCATCAAATCAGTAGCAAGAGCGCTCTTCATCCATTTCCCTGAGAAGACTCATACGTGTGTTCGCGTTTCAACTAGAAATCATTGTGGGGTAATGCAGTGAGAAGACCTCTGGAGGGTCGTACATTAGGGAAAGGCTATTCCTATGCAAAACAATGAACGCTATACTGATGCTGCCGTAAGCTGGTAGACACGTATCACTGCCCAATGCATATACACATACTAAAACTAGTTTTGCCTCACTTGTGTTTGCCATATTAACATTCATCTACTTCTACATCTACAACCATACTCCGCAAGCCACCTGACGGTGTGTGGCGGAGGGTTCCTTGAGTACCACTATCGATTTTCCCTCCTACTCCAGTTACGTATTGTTCGCGGAAAGAAGGATTGTCGGTATGCCTCTGTGTGGGCTCTAATCTCTCTGATTTCATCCTCACGGTCTCTTCGCGAGATATACGTAGGAGGGAGCAATATACCGCTAGACTCCTCGGTAAAGGTATGTTCTCGAAACTTCGACAAAAGCCAGAACCGAGCGATAGAGCGTCTCTCCTGCAGAGTCTTCCACTGGAGTTTGTCGATCATCTCCGTAACGCTTTCACGATTACGAAATGATGGTGTAACGAAGCGCGCTGCTCTCCGTTGGATCTTCTCTACCTTCTCTATCAATCCCACCTGGTACGGACCCACACCGGTGAGCAGTATTCAAGCTGTGGGCGAACAAGTGTACTGTAACCTACTTCCTTTGTTTTCGAACTGTATTTCCTTAGGATTCTTCCAATGAATCGACGATTGATTTTGTATGGTCGTTCCATTTTAAATCCCTCCTAATGATTACTCCCAGATACTTTATGGAATTAACTGCTTCCAGTTGCTGCCCTGCTATAGTGTAGCAAAATGATAAAGGATCTTTCTTTCTGTGTATTCGCAGCACATTACACTTGTCTACATTGAGATTTAATTGCCATTCCCTGCACCATGCGTAAATTATATGCAGATCCTCCTGCATCTCAATACAATTTTCCATTGTTACAACCTCTCTATATACTACAGCATCATCCGCAAAAAGCCTTAGTGAACTTCCGATGTTATCCGCAAGGTCATTTATATGTATCGTGAACAGTAACGGATCCACGACACTCCCCTGTGGCACACCTGACATAACTCTTAGTTCAGAAGACTTCTCTCCATTGAGAATGACCTGCTGCTTTCTGTTATCTAGGAATTCCTCAATCCAATCACACAATTGGTCTGATAGACCATATGCTCTTACTTTGTTGATTAAACGTTTGTGGGGAACTGTATCAAACGCCTTGCGGAAGTCGAGAAACACAGCATCTACCTGAGAACCCGTGTCTATGGCCCCCTGAGTCTCGTGACGTGACGTGATTTAAAGGTGTGGTCCCTTGAAATGTCAATAAAACGTAAAAAATGTAAATATTGACCTTTATGGGGCAACTGGCATCAGTAAATGTTTTTCATTAAACACACTGCATACTTGTTTCTTCAACAGACTTTATTTAGTGTTCACTACCCCGCGAGCTCCTTCAGATCATGGACACTCACCGCTTCTTGGACCTCCTTTTTGATTTTCGTTTGACCTAGCTCTCTCATCTGCACCAGCCTAAGCAACAGTGCTCACATCAGCTTGACATCCTTCATTGCCTAAGTCATACAGCCTTGGGGGCTCCTCCGGCTGTATAATTCTCTGGTGCAGTCACATCTGGACTACGGGAACCAGGTGTATGACTCAGTCTTCGCACTGAGAGTTCTCGACCCAGTCCATCATACCGGCATCCATCTGGCCATGGGAGCCTTTCGTACGAATCCTGTTACGAGTCTTCTCGCAGAGGCTGCAGTCGCCCCATTGCGATTTCGGCTTCAACAACTGCTCGTCCTTTACGCTGCCAGAGTCCACTGTTCCCCTCAGCATCCAAATCATATGCTACTTTTCCCAGGGGAAAAATGTTCAAATGTTTGTAGAACTTATGGGACTTAAATACGGGGTCATCAGTCCCTAAGCTTACAAACTACTTATGAACTAGCTAAGACTAAAGACGGCACGAATATCCATGCCCGAGGGGGGATTCGAACCTCTGACCGTAGTGGCCGTGCATACCGTGACTGGAGCGCCTCAGTCCCCTCGGCCACCGCGGCCGGCTTTCCCAGGGGAAGTCCTTCGTTTGCCGCAGAGGCGAGCCTGGCCAGGACTCTCGATAGCGGCATAGGTGAATCACTCCTTTCGACCCTAGACTCCTTTCCTCGTAACTCTTTTTCCGCTCTACTTCCCATGCCACTCACTGGATAATTCCTCAAATCAAATTAGAAGGTTTGTAAATCTGTCAGACCAAACTGTGTGGTCATCAGTCCGTAGCTTACAAATTACTTAAACCAAGGTAAACTTGAACTGGCCGGTTCGATTTTCGAGTTCCGCTCCGTGGAATTGCGATTATCGTTACCATTTCCGCCGATATATCTCTGTTTCCTCGCGTGGGAAGTGCGGTGATTTTCGGGGCGAAGGCGTATGGCGGTTGGAGACGTAGCACGCACCAGGTGGCAGTACCTTCCGTGGGCCGGGCGAGTCGGCATGCTCGCGCAGTGTGTCAGCAGACGGTGTTTGTCGGCGACGGTTACATCTGTTGGCGGTTCTGTGCCCCATTGTTCTCTAGCAAGGGGATGTGGAAGTCACGTTCGGTATCGGTGTGTGACACCAGGGGATGTTTGAGTGCTGTACTGTAATACATCTGTCTGTTTCAGAAGTGTTGTGTATTATTTAAGTACGTCGTGGATGGAGATGACTGTTGTTATTGCCGTGTGATATTGTGTGGCTGGCATAGAACCGTGACGCTTCACCTGAATACGGCACTAGTTAGTTGTTGATGTACTTGGTAACAAACTGATTACAAGTTGGTAAGCTTATGCTCGGTGGACTTGAGGTAATATCATTTCCAGTAAATTGTCACAAGATCTGTAGGATTATTTGGCGATAATAGCGCTCTCGAACATTTAATTTGTGCACCGATTCTGTGAGTGCTTATATTTGATATTTATTCATTACTGGCACTCTGTGCTACCTTTCCATGGTCCTTAAGTGTAGGGGACTATTTAACGCAGGGTGCAAATGTCTATATTGGCGCATTTTATTCCAAATTTGGATTAACTACAATCTATTGTTCCCGTAATATTTCAAAAGTTTTATGTAGTGTATTTGATTACTTTTAAGTTGTTGTTGATTTATGAATATTTTAGTAACAGTTGTGCATTGAGGTTAAAGATTTGTAATCTGTCGGGCGGACCCAGCGGACAGGGCTCGGTTAGGTTTCCATTCCAGTGGTGTGCGGGTTCCTGCACTTAGTGTTGAAACCTAGTATCTGTATTTGGTTTCACGATAGCTTTCTCCTTACGGGCTCTTGCCCACTGCGGTTCGTCGCCAAGTTAAGTTAAATTCTTGTCCTGTAAATACTGGTTTTCTTAAGTTGCATATGTAAGTTCATTTCCTTGTTTCTGTTTTTAAAATGGGTGCTCGCGAGCAATTTCCTTGTTTTAAGTGTCAATCATGACTTTGTTTTAAATTGTTCGTATTGTTCCAGTAATATATATTGTGCAGTTTCCTTAATTCAGTTTTGCTAATGTTCCCTCTATGTAAAAAAAGGCTTGTAAATGTTGATGTTTGTTAGCCAAATCTATCTTGTCTTGGGGTTGTTAATCATATTTATCCCATCTGTCTATTTTGCTTGATTCTCTATTGTCGAGATTTGTTTATAGAATAAGGAGCTATTCAGGTGTCCTTTAAATAAATTGTTCTTTAAACTGGCAAATGTTGTTACTTTAGGCTTGGGCCTTCCATCAACACCACCCTTTTTCAAAACTAACCTAAGGACAACAATACATACCCATGAACCAGGGAGGACTCGAACCTCTGACGGCGCTCCACAGTGAGGCGCCTTAGACTGTTCGGCAACTCCACAGCAACGACCATTCCTCGGCTGGATCTCTACCGCGACCCGAAGACCTCTGCCTCTCCTCAGGACCTCCTGCAAAAGTTTTTTGTCCTGCTTCCCGAGGTCCGCCCCTCCGAAGTCATTTCTCCTGATGTTTCATTGGATGACGGCCGCACTGGATATGCCTACATGCATGTCGCTTGTGTTGAGCAACGCTCTTTACCACCTGGCAGAAGCGTCTTCACTGCTGAACTGGTAGGTATATACCATGCCGCCGAACACATCCACACCTGCCCCGGGAACTCATTCCCGAAATGTAGTGAGTCACTGAGGGGCTTGCAGGCTCTTGATCAGTGTTACCCCGTCATACATTGGTCAGGGCCATCCAGGAGTCGATACTGTCTCTTGATGACACTGGTCACTCGGTGACATTAATTTGGGATCATGGGCCATGTCGGCATTCCAGGCAACGAGAGCGTTGACCAGCTAGCCAAACAGGCTACCACTCGACGCCCTCTGGCGATTGGCCTCCTGGAACTAGACTTCCACCTGCTGCTGCACAGTAAAATAAGAGAACTGTGGAACACCGAATGGCATGCATGGACGTGCCCAATAAGCTGTGAATGATTAAGGAGACAACATCTGTCTGGAAGTCCTCGCAGCTCCATGGCCACTTGCTGTCTGCACATTGGCCACACCCAGCTGACGCATGGTCACTTCCTCCGCCGAGAGGATCCACCCCTTTGCCAATATGTTGCTCCATTGACAGTGGTCAATCTTCTGCTTGACTGTCCTGTTTTAGCTCCCCTATGGCGTTCTTTCAACCACCCGAACACATTCTCTTCGGTGCTTGGTGACGATGCCTCTGTGACTAATTCTGTTTTATGATTTTTTCATGCTAGAGGGTTTTACCAGCAGCTATAAGTTGTATGGTTAGTCTTTTAGTTCATCATCTGTGTTCCTCTTGTTTTATCTTCCAACTAGAACTTTTCTTATGTAAGCCATGTGGTTCGACTTCCCCTAATATACCCATGGTAGGTCAACCACATTCATTGGCTCTAACATCTGTGGGATCGGTGTCTTTTGTATCGTCTCTTGTCGAATCTGTCAATATTTTGTTGACAATGGGTCCTTTCATTCCGCGCTATTTTAAACCCAGTTCAGGCGCGTTTATCAATGATTCTATTTTTCTGCATGTCGCTTAGTGATGCAGTAGGGACTGATGGCCCTAAAACCCACAAACCAACCAACCAACCAACCTGCTTCACTCAGTGACTGTCTTCTGTTGGTCAAGTAAAATATTACAAAAGAAAGTATTTTTCCATTCAATGGTATCAACAGTTACACTTAATGATCGTTGATTAAGGAGCTGTGCAAAGAGATTTGTAAAGTAAGTGCGCCGCCATGTATTGAAAGGATACCCATTTATTTGAAGAGTGCGGCCCTGCATTGAGACAGTCATGGCGAAATAAGAAAAGCTGTGTACCCGGCGTGTACATCCCAACTTTAAAGGGTCGTGTGCGTGACAGGTGTTTTCATTTTACACAGTCTGAAGCATGCAGAACCATCTATTGATCAATTTTATCACTATTTAGTTTCCTTCTGCCATACGTTTTCTCACTTTCCCGATAATATCCCGTTAAAATTTGATGTCATTCTGACCAGTGGTATTTTAAAGTGTTCTGAAATTTTATTTGTAATCACCCGGAAAGTAAAGGAAGATCATTCAAAGATGTGCTGTTCTTACAAGAAATTACATTAAGCTGAGAAATAGATGGCACGGAAGTAGTAACGTGTTAAAATTGGAAGTGAGATTTATCTAATACTAATTGTCGAAAGAGGTTATTAATTATTAATGCATGCAAAGTGGCGCCGAGTGCGGCGGCAGGGTGAAAATTACAGAGCTGTATGAATGTGTATGTGTGTTAGGCGCCACTGGTGTGTAGCAGCAAGCACCGGGAGGCACGTAGTGGGCGCGCCTTAAGTCATTTGCGATGCTATCGGCCGCGCCACGCGGCAGCTGTAATTAAATATGCTAAACGAGTGGACTCTGCCGCAGCCCTAATTATTTGGGCGGCCGATTTATCAGCCTGCCAGATAAGCGCGCACATGATGAAGCGTTAGCGCTGTGGCCAGCCGGTGGCTACTTGCTGCGTGCCTCCAGCGTAAGAGGCGGCGGTGCCACCTGGCTATAGATGGCGTCACGTAAGAAGGCGCTTCCACACATAGAAGTGGAGCGATAGAAGAAGCGTGAAGGGGAGGAGCTACAGCCAGGCACCAACTGTTGAGCGAAGCAGGAGGAACATTGCATAACTCGCGGCCCGCAAAGTGCCTAGGGAATGAATATTATTGGCTGCCAGTGCGTTAATGGAAGGGGTGAACGTAATGGCTGGCCGCCTTCCTACATGACGCTGATTATAGGCGCCCATCTGAGCCTCCTGTCCATATGCTGCAGCCGAGATCTGCAGTGAAAACTACTTGTCAGCGCTGTTCCTCTAATACTTTTCGAAATACATACTGTGTGACAATACAGTGACCAATGCCACTTTCCTTCCATGTGTAACCAAACAGAACGTGTTAAACGTAAAGTTCTTTTGGCCCACTTCAGTTAACGGTATTAACACTAAATGTGGGCCTTTATGATCGCCTTTTGGAAACTAGAAATTTAAATTAAAATAACGGCCTAACCACTCATGTGAGTTTCATCCTTCCCGCCTGGTAACAGACATTGCCTATAGATTTCTGCTAATAACGCTTCTGCTTGTAGGTAACCAGTAGCCTCCCAACTGACCGTTTCGTCAAGTGGACACCGTGTGGACGCCACCGCCCCTACAGCTACGCCGCCACCTCCCTGCAGACCCTGCTGGACATTGCCACCCTGCCACAGTCTCTGTTGTACCCTCCTGCCTCCCCTCCGGACTTCGCTGGATCTCCGTCGCCCCACCAGACTGGTCACTACCTCTGCTGGGCGCCTGCCGCCCACACCGCAGACCGCCGTTTCCTTTAGGACCGCTTGCAGACGCCGCGTGGTCCTGGACACCTGGGCCAAGAAACATCGACCACTCATAGAGGGTTCGAGCTGCACGCCGGCCATCATCGACGTCCCCAAGATCATCCAGACCTTTTGCCGATCTTCGAAGCTTCTTCACCCTTTCCTTGCACCTCATAGTCCCACATCACCACTACTGCTCTCTTGTATACAACTCCCTCATAGGCCCCAACTAAACCTGCAGTCCCTCCTCTCCTAATCTCCTGTTCCCCTCTACATCCTGCTATCAGGCTCTGCCTCCCCCTCCACTACCGCCGACCATCAACTTTCTCCCCGATTCCCTGCCTACAGCCCGTCCTCACCCCCTCTTATTCTCTGGACTAACACCCACTCCCCACAGCAAAACTCGAAAACAGCCAAGGCATGGTAGGCGTTGACAGGCCCCGTGATTTCAGTCCCAGCTCTCCTTCCAGTTCAGTTTTATGCTGGAGAACTTGAGGAACGCAATTCCCTGCTGGAAGTCGACACCAGTCGAGGTCGAGACGATCGCCGACGACTTGAGATTCGAGCACTTACGCAACGCCGTCCTTTACCGCCGCGATGTCGGATTTCCATAAGCCTCCAGGTGTGCAGAGTTGGGGTTCCACAGAGACGTCGAACCCGTTTTGAGTCAGCCCAAGGGCGACGTGCTTCACGACGGCATCATGACGACGGAGCGCACCAATCTCGTACCCAAACGTGCTTGCACGACGTGGTTGGTGGTTTCATCTATATCTAAATCTACGTGGGATACTCTGCAAATTACATTTCCACTACGGTCGGGGTTCGAATCCCCCCTCGGGCATGGATATTTGTGACGTCCTTAGCTAGTTCATAAGTACTTTGTAGACGGCGTTACACCCGGCCGCACACATATCTTGGACCGGGCCGTGGGATCTCCTCACCTTGGTGGGGAGAGCGTAGATTCTCGCACTCACGCAGTTTACCAAGTCCCGACTAGAGAGGAAAGCCACTGGTGCTGTCCTGGTGTCCTCGTTATGTCCCCTGAAATGATAACCATTTGCTGACAACTGGCAGTTTTCCACCTGCCTTGGTTGCCCTCTTGTAATATTAGCAGTATCGTGTGCTGTTTCTCCGGGCTGTTGTGGAGAGGGGCTGCAGTTGGAGTCTAGAACTCTGTACTGCGATTTTCGCCGTGTGCCGTCGAGTGCACAGAACACCAAAAATAACAGAAGTGCAAAGATCATGTCATCACACGGAAACACAGAACGACAGCAACGCTACTAGCGGCCTGGCAGTATACTTTCAATCCGAAAAATATGGCTCGAAAATCCATATGTTTACTTCTAAATCCACGAATGAGAAAACGTTATATTGGTGTTAGATGACAACATTTTTCATTTATTCTTTGAGGGTAGACCCCATAATAAGGTTTTTGAGGCCTTGAAAAGTAATATATTACAAGAAATTTAAATCAAAAACTAACATTAATTGCGTGTGACAGTTGTTTACAGTCGGCCGAACTTCGTAAATGATGTGGTAATCTTTTTGACCGTAAAATTGTTTGTTTCTAAAACCCTGTTATGCGATTTTCGCCGTGTGGCGTTATCAGATGGAAATAAATGTGATTTTGCGCATGTAAGACTAGAAATCATACATATATGTAAATTATTTTTCAGTTTTCAGATATGCTAAGGCACATTTATATCCACTCATGTGACCTAAGGAGGAATAGTAGGTTGTACAAATAAATAATTTTACAGCCATATACACTGTCCTGCAAACAAGAATGTAAGCCTACTGTAATGTCTACAAAAAACCAATTTATTTTTATTTCTGTTGATTGCTATTTATGCATCTTCAGTCATATGAAATGGAACTTCTGTACAGTTCAAATAAATGAAATTTATGAAACTCACAAAATGGACTCAGACGATTGCAATTAGGAAGACGTTGCTATATAGAACCTCAGCACAGAACACCGCCTACGAATCAAAACAAGTATGGAGGACTGTAAAGCGTAAATCGTCCAATAGGAAAGCGAGATAAAAAATCGCAACGCTCGCAGCGCTCTTTGTGGCCTGGCAGCGAACCAACATCGTGTTACCGGAAATCCCTATATGAGTTTCACCCCCCTGGTCGAGTGGCCGGCCAGGCGACGGCCCCCTGCTAGGGCGCCACAGAGGGCGCTTCTTCGGGCCGGGCCGTTTGTTTACCGAGCGTGACCTGCGGCGCTGTTTACCACTGCTTAGTTCCGGAGACCGCCACTCAGTCGCGATCTCTCTGGCTGCGCTGCAGCTGCCCTGCCGCAGCGGCCCAAGGTACGTAGACTAGAAAGGTATGCCAGTTTGGGCTTCTTCACTGTCATTGGTTAGCGCTGTATTACGTCATTCGGCAGCAAGCCGCTGTATTATAAGGCCGCCGTGAACACATTTTCTCCTCTTTTCTTTTCTCACTCGACAAAAAACATTGCTTTTAAGCGGTGGAACACGCTTGTGATTAATATATATGTATACTAACATACAAAGGACTGAAAAAGAAAACTTCAAACATTATTGACAAGTAGATAACCCGGCCCATCCCGCGACTTGGCACGGATAATATTTAAACGTCTTTAACTCGAGAACCACTGAACGTAGGAGGTTTGTTTTTAAATTGTAGAGCTCATAAAGATCTAAAATATAGTCCGGGAGACCACATGTCTAACTTTCATAGATTTCCTACAATCACTATTTATGCAGTCTGAAGCCATCCCGCGCCAGCGCCTTACGACAGGAAAATGGTACATATGCTTCACTCTTAAAAGTTTGATATATGCTCTCACGGACATTTGTTTAGACCTTTGTGAGTTCTACAATTTAAAAGCAACCTCATCACGACATGTTCAGTTGTTCTCGAGTTACAGAAGGTTAAAGGGAGAGACAGAGAGAAAATGTGCTTCTGTTTTATATGATATCATGATTGCACACCCTTAGTGTGCGAATTTCGAAATTTTACTATGCCCATAACCATGAGCAAGTTAATGCAATAAGTTGAAGAAGTTTTATCGTAATCGACTGAATGACATTGACAGGCATAGCATACGGACAAAAAGACACCTTTATTTTTATATATTTGATAAAGAAAACTTTCGTTGCAACGCAAACTTAGCAGCCGATTTTCGCATTAATGCTTTTGTTTTACTCATTTAATTACTATGAACATTGAACTGCATACTACTTTCATACATAAAATTTTATCAATAAAATATAGACGATCTGAATCCTACCAATTCATTCTGCAAGTACCTTTTGCAACCGGCTTCACAAAAATGTTCGAAGCAAATTTTGGCATTTTTGAGATTTATTTCGTCTGGTCGTTTACAGCGAGAGATCCATATGCGATGAAGTTCCTCATCTTTTGGAAACAGATGGTACAAAATGCCCTCCGGCTTGCGTCCACTGTTATTGCACTCCGCAACAGCACAACACGAAGTACTCTTCCTCATAATTACAGAAAGAATACATGGAAAAATTGTTCCCTAATACAAGAAAGCTTCTTTCTACCCCAACACTCAACAGGTCACGAAACGAGCGAGCGCGTAACACAACTTCCTGCTTGCGCGTTTAATAAGGGTACTACGGCAGCTGCTCGGCACTTGCTGCCAGGTGACGTCACACAAGGAAAGCGACGGCCCCCTGCTAGGAGGCAGCGCGACCGCCACAGAGGGCGCTTCTTCGGGGAGCGCCGTCTGTTTACTGAGCGTGACCTGCGGCGCTGTTTGCCACAGCTTAGTTCCGGCGACCGCCACTCAGTCGCGACCTGTCTGGCTGCGCTGCAGCTGCTCTGCCGCAGCGGGCATTGTCCGCCCTGCGAGGAGCAGGGCCCACGAGAGAGATGCAGCAACAAAAAAATGTTCAAATGTTTGTTAAGCTTATGGGACTTAACTACGGGGTGATGCAGTAACATTCGTCTTATTAATGAATTGCAAGTCCTACTCAAAGGCAATAGAAAACTGGAACGGCCGCTGCGGAGTAGCCGATCGCATTCAGGCGCTATGCTATGATGCGCAAGGCTGGGTGCTATCGCAAGTGGCTCTGTCCTTGATCGTGTACACCTTCCGGGTTACGGGATTGGAGTAAGTTCAAAAATGTTCAAATGTTGTATAGCTTATGGGACTTAACTACGGGGTCATCAGTCCCTAAACTTACAAACTACTTACGTACTAGCTAGCACTAAGGACGGCACAAATATCCATGCCCGAAGGGGGATTCGAACCCCCGACCATAGTGGCTGTGCAGACCGTGACTGATGCGCCTCAGTCTCCTCGGCCACCTTGGAGTAAGTGGTGGTGGAACAATGCATAGGGCAGGTTTTACAATGGGGGCAGTTACATGGATAGGAGCCAGAGGATAGGGACGGTGGTTTGGGGATTTGATAGGGATGGACTAGGGGGTTACAGAGGTTAGGTGGGCGGCGGAAAGACAGTCTCGGTTGAGTGGGACGGATATCATGAAGGATGGATCTCATTTTGGGGCAGGATTTAAGGAAGTCGTATCCTTGCTGGAGAGCCACATTCAGAGTCCGCTCCAGTCACGGAAAGTATGCGGTAACAAGAGGGGCACTTCCGGGTTTCTTCTGTGGAAGGTTCTGAATTTGGGCAGATGAGGAAGTGGCTCTGGCTATTTGATTCTGTAACGGATTAGGAGGATAGCTGTGGGATGTGAAAGCTGTTATTGGGTTATTGGTGTACTGCTTCAGGAATTCGGACTGGAGCAGATACGTTTGCCACGGAGATCTAAGCTGTAGGGAAGGGAACGTTTGATGTGGAATGGATGGCAGCTGTCATAATGGCAAGATAAGAGAAATTAGGGCTTGTACGGAGTCATATAGGCATTCTTTTTTTTTCCTTGTTTTGTTTGGGAATGGAATAGGAAAGGGGATGCCTAGTAGTGATACAGTGTACACTCTGCCACGCACCTTCCGGTGGATAGCAGAGTATGTATGTAGATGTAGATGCTGTTCGCCGTCATGGGTTCGGATCCTCCCTCGGGCATGGATGTTTTTGCTGTCTTTGGTTTAAGTTAGGTTACCCTACATCACATACTAGATTCAACAAAAAACACAAGTCCCAATACCCCCCCCCCCCCCAAACCACACACACACACACACACACACACACACACACACACACTACTTGCATTACCACTACCCTGTTACTGTTACTGTTACTCCTTCACAATGAACATACAGTACCTTAATTATTTAATAAAGCCAACTAACAAATTTCTCCCCTCTACCTACCACCACCCTACCTCCTGTCCATCACTGTTGTTCTCCATCTTACTTCACATCCCATCTTACCACATCCAACCACCATTCAGTCATCTTTCCCTACTACTCAACCAATAATAATAAAAAAATAATAATATAAAAATAAATAAATAAATAGAAACTTCTCCATTATATGTCTGTGTATTATTTTGCCAATAATTCCAGTTCACTTACATAAATACACTAAAACAAAATTTATTATAAAACATAGAAAAATAACTACATTCGTGACGTTGGCAACACTCCAATAACACTCTGTAGACTCGGTCAAAATAAATAGAAACACACCTGATATGTGAAAACAATTATCGGCAGTGCAAAAGTGACTATGGAAGTAATGGAAAGAGAAAAACGACACAGCATGAAGAACCGGCGGTACTGCACGAAACAGACCGACATTCCATGATGTGAAGCGAAAACAAGACGAAATTTGCGTTAGTAACAAAACGTTAGGCCTACTTTTCATGTTCCGTAAACGAACTGTTTTCGATCTAAAAACAAAACAAACTGTAGATTTCTATTATTACAGACCACTGAAGATGTTTTACTATCATTACAATGATACGCGTCTAGTGAGAAAAATCGCATTTTTATTGTAGTTGCAAAGACGGACAAACACTGGTATTCATAATTAGATTATATGTTGTTGTTATGGTCTTCAGTCCGGAGACTGGTTTGATGCAGCTCTCCACCCTACTCTATCCTGAGCAAGCCTTTTCATTTCCTCATAAGAACGGCAACCCACATCCACTTGAATCTGCTATACGCGTCTCTTGGTCTCCCTCTGCGATTTTTACCCCACACACTTCCCTCCAATGCTAAATTTACGATTCCCCGATGTCTAAGAATGTGTCCTACCAAGCGATCCCTTCTTTTAGTCAGGGTATGCCAAAAATTCCTTTTCTCACCAATTCTGTTCAGTACCTCTTCATTAGTTATGCGATCTACCCACCTAATCTTCAGCATTCTTCTGTAGCACCACATTTCAAAAGCCTCTATTCTCTTCCTGTCCGCACTGTTTATCGTCCATGTTTCACTCCCGTACAAGGCAACACTCCACACAAATGCCTTCAGAAAAGACTTCCTTACCCTTAAATTAATATTCGATGTTAGCAAATTTCTTTTTTTCAAAAATGCTTTTCTTCCCATTGCCATTCTGCATTTTATATCCTCTGTACTGCGACCATCGCATGTTATTTTACTACCCAAGTAACAAAACTGATCTACCACCTTCATTGTTTCGTTACCTAATCTAATTCCTTCAGCATCGCCTGATTTTCTAAGACCGCATTCCATTATTTTTGTTTTGCTCTTGTTAATGTTCATTTTATACGCTCTCTTCAACACGCTGACCATTCCGTTCAACTGCTCTTCCAGGTCCTTTGCTGTCTCTGACAGAATTACAATGTCATCAGCAAAACGCAATGTTTTTATTTCTTCCCCCTGAACTTTAATCCCTATTCCAAATTTTTCCTTGCTTTCCTTCACCGCCTGCTCGATGTACAAATTGAATAACATTGGAGAAAGGCTACAACCCTGTCTTACTCCCTTCCCAACTGATGCTTCCCTTTCATGTCCCTCGAGTCTAATAACTGCGGTCTGGCTTTTGTACAAGTTGTAAATAACTCTCCTTTCCCTGCATTTTATCCCTGCTGACTTCAGAATTTGAAAGAGTGTATTCCAGTCAACATTGTCAAATGCTTTCTCCAAATCTACAAAAGCTAAAAATGTAGGTTTGCCTTTTCTTAATCTATCTTCTAAGATAAGACGTAAAGTGAGTATTGCCTCCCGAGTTCCTACATTTCTCCTGAACCCAAACTGATCTTCCCCGAGGTCGGCTTCTACCAGTTTTTCCATCCTTCTGTATATAATTCGTGTTAATATTTTGCAACCATGACTTATTAAACTGATGGTTCTGTAGTTTTCACACCTGTCTGCGCCTGATTTCTTTGGAATGGGGATTATTACATTTTTCTTAAAGTCTGAGGGCATTTCGCCGGTCTCATACATCCTACACACCAGGTCAAATAGTCTTGTCATGGCTGGCTCTCCCAGATACTTTAGTAGCTCTGAGGGTATGTCATCTACTCCTGGGGCCTTGTTTCGACCTAGGTCTTTCAAGGCTCTGTCAAATTCATCTCTCAGTATAGTATCTCCTATTTCATCTTGATCGACTTCATCTTCCGTTCCTACAACATCGTCTCTAAGTTCATTTCCTTTGTAGAGCTGCTCTATGTACTCTTTCCACCTTTCAGCTTTCCCTTCTTTGCTGAGAACTGGTTTCCCATCTGAGTTCTTGATATTCGTAGAGCTGTTTTTCTTATCTCCAAATGTTTCTTTTATTTTCCTGTAGGCGGTATCTACTTTTCCCCTTGCTATACATTCTTCTACAGATTTACATTTGGCTTCTAGCCACTCCTGCTTAGCCGTTTTGCACTTCCTGTCAATCTCACTTTTTAGTCGTCTGTACTCCATTTTGCCTGTTTCATTTACTGCATTTTTATATTTTCTCCTTTCATCAATTAACTGTAGTATTTCCTGTGATATCCATGGATTGTTTGTAGGTCTTGCCTTTCTACCTATTTTGTCCTCCGCTGCCTTCATTATTTCATCTCTCAATGCTACCCATTCCTCTTCTACTGTTTTATTTCCCCCTGTTTCTGTCAATTGTTGCCTAAATCTCCCTCTGAAATTCTCCAGAACTTCACTTTCCTTCAATCTATCTAAGTCCCATCTCCTTATTTTCCTACCTTTCTGCAGTTTTTTCAGCTTCAGCCTACAGCTCATGACTAACAAGTTATGGTCAGAGTCTATATCTGCCCCTGGGTATGTCCTGCAGTTTATAACCTGATTCCGGTACCTATGTCGTACCATTATAAAATCTATCTGATACCTTCCGGTGTCTCCTGGTCTCTTCCACGTATACAACCTTCTTTTGTGATTCTTAAACCACGTGTTTGTTACGATTAAATCATGTTCCGTGCAAAATTCTACCAGGCGACTTCCTCTTTCATTCCTCCTGCCCAGTCCATATTCACCTACTATTTTTCCTTCTCTTCCTTTTCCTACTACCGAATTCCAGTCTCCCATCACAATTAAGTTTTCCTTTCCCTTAACTGTCTGAATAATTTCCTTTAGCTCCTCATATATTTCTTCGATCTCCTCATCATCGGCAGAGCTAGTTGGCATATAAACCTGTACTACTGTTGTCGGTGTTGGCTTCGTATCTATCTTGACAATGATAATGCGATCACTGTGCTGCTCATAGTAGTTTACCCGCATTCCTATTTTCTTATTCATTATCAGTCCTACTCCTGTGATACCCCCAACTGATTTTGTATTTATAATCCTGTACTCACCTGACCAGAAATCCTGTTCATCCTGCCACCGAACTTCACTAATCCCCACTATATCTAACTTCAACCTATCCATTTCCCTTTTTAAATTTTCTAATTTTCCTACTCGATTAAGGGATCTAACATTCCACGCTCCGACCCGTAGAATGCCAGTATTGTTTTTCCTGATGATCACATCCTCCTGGGTAGTCCCCGCCCGGAGATCCGAATGGGGACTATTTTACCTCCGGAATATTTTACCCGAGAGGATGCCATCATCATATGTTCATACAGTAGAGCTGCATGTCCTCGGGAAAAGTAACGGCTGTAGTTTCCCCTTGCTTTCAGCCGTTCGCAGTAGCTGTGTGGCAAAGTCACATTAGCTGATGTTACAAGGCCAGCTCAGTCAATCATCCAGACTGTTGCCCCTGTAACTATTGAAAAGGCTGCTGCCCCTCTTCAGGAACCACACGTTTGTCTGGCCTCTCCACAGATACCCCTCCGCTGTGGTTGCACCTACGATACGGCTATCTGCATCGTTGAGGCACGCAAGCCACCCCACCTCGGCAATGTCTGTGGTTCATGGGGGTGGTTATAAGTAGTTTGTAATTTTAGGGACTGATGATCCCGTAGTTAATTACCATAAGCTTAACAAACATTTTTGACGAAACTGAAGGTCAGGTTGGAGCAACAAACAATTCAATACTTGGTGTTTCCCCTATACGTATGTCCTGCTTTTGATTTATTCCTACTCGTTCTTCCAACTTTGTCCATCGCTTTGTACCCCACGCTCCAAACATTTCAGTTTTTTTTCATAAGCTCAGTACCACATTGAACTGATGAAAACAACTAGGGGAACAGGTGAGGTATCATAAACACACACTGAAACTCACTATAAAATAATATTTTTATTTCTAATAATAGCCTCGATTTTATTTTTATTAGAAGTAATTTTTTGGTCTAGACTGAATAAGTGATGTCCTGCAACTTGAAGTATGGGGAAGAGGCATTCCATCAAACTTGCGTGCTACTTCGCCGCGGCAGTGGTTTGTTTACATCCGCGGGGCTGAGAAATGTTCAAATGTTTGTAAATCTATCGGACCAAACTGCATGGTCATTAGTGCGTAGCTTACAAACTACTTAACCTAAGGTACACTAACCTAAGGACAAACACATACACCCATGCCCAAGAGAGGACTCGAACCCCCGACGGCGAGCCAACGTGCACTCCGCAGCGAGGCGCCTTAGAACGCTCGGCTACTCCACCGCGGCCGGGGGCTGAGAGTCTGTTCGCTTACGCCAGAGCTTGCTGTGGTCAGAGTTTGCTGTTTATGATGAAGTTGCATTAACCTTGCATTACTAACATCTGGTTTTAAACGGTCGGTACTAACACCCGTCTTTTGGGCAGTTTTGAACTTTTGTTAGTAACACTCTACCTGTATTCACTTGTTCATAAGTTGTTCCTCATAAAAAAAGTTAATTGCTGAGAATAAGTATTGAAAAGATGTTTTATTCATTCAAGTCTTAAACACAGAAGTGTATACCCATACGTTACGAAAACTATTTTAAAAATACGAAATTACGTGATTTGTTTTTCATCAAACAAATTAATATAATCCTCATGCTTATTATACCGTGCATTACTAGGGTGTTTGCAGCACCAATAACTAGTTATTACCTTCAGCCTTATTACTTTCATGTAAAGTCTCTTTACTTTTATCAAATCAAAAGACAACAAAACAGATAAAATAAAAAACTGGAACACTTATAATTTCAAATAAAATATAAAATGGGCAGTAATAACAAACAACACATACTAAAGAAAGGAACTTGAATGAAAGAATTCTTTATAGCAGTTGGTACATACTTTTGTAGTGTACTCATCGGAATTTGCAGTGGAACATTAGCTTAGGAATGGGGCAGGCATTCGTTTCTGTTTGTAATGGTAAAAGAGGCATGTTTTCCCAGACATTTTCTTAGTACTTCTGCCGGATGGATGCTTAGAAACATTTCGATCTACCCGAACCCGTTCCGTTTCAACGACACCATGACACCATTCTCTACAGGTAGCCTCAACTCCCCGGGAACTGGAACGGATAGCCAAGGGTTTACTTTTATCCGACACTTGGCAGCACAATTATGGAGAAGCATTTGGTTTTACTTATGTGGCGACAAATCATTCTGCAAGTATAGTAGATAAATATATGCATCAGGTAACCTGTAATACAAAATTATGCCGTTCGAGACCTCTACATTTTTCTTTAAACTTGCAGAAACAGGGAACGTGCAGAAAGAAAGGATCTTGTAAAATCAGTGTGACATATCTAAAAGACCTAGGATGTTAGGAGGAGTTTAGCGATGCGTGAAATAAAAGTATCATCACGTTCAGGACGTAAGATTGGACTATAAAATGGCGGCTGCAATGTGCCAAACCAAAATTTTGAAAATCTATGATACGATATTCACGTGACAAGAACTTCAACGTAAACATGCGAAAGAAAATTGAATCCGGAATACATTACTCAGTAAATCTTGAAGCGACGTCAATCCATCACTTGATACAGGAGAGTAAACGAGGTAGAACTGACAAACTGAAAACTAACGTCGGTACAATTGTAATCCAACAAAATTATGTTAGAAATGAGATCGAGACTTCTTACACGGACTTGATGCCGGAGAAAGTGATAGGTGACAACACCTTTCAAGAATTAGCAAACAATTTAACGGACAGGTTTGTCCCTCACGACGCACATGAATTCACGATATAAATGGCAGAAGACGAACTGGAAGATGTGGTTTTGAACCGTCTAAGAATGTTTCTCCCAGTTATAACGGAATACCTTCAGAGTATTTTCAAACTTTTTGGTCTGAAATGAAGACAAAACTGAAACAGGTATGAAACTAATTAATGAAATCGTATCTCAATATTCCTCAAGAGGTACTAATAGTAACACATCGCAAGTTTATGACCAATTTTTCTGTTGAATTTCGATTATCAAGCTTTGATGCTTATTCTTGAAACAGGATGAAAAATGTAATGAACACTGTCACCGAATAATATCAAACCAACGTCGGGGGATCCATATATGACACACCAGTAGACTACTGGGATGTGACGTCGGTGGCAGACGTGCGCAAGAATAAATGTGCTATCGTAAGATTAGATTTTGACAAAGGTTTGATAGCGTGATTCACCATTATTTGTTCAGCGTAATGCCATGGCTGTGTTTTCCCGTGGTTTTCATCAGTATATGAAGAATTTGTTAAAAACAGTATCTCAAGAGTACTTGCAAATGGCCGGAGAGGGAACAAAATCCCCGTAAACTGCTTGGTAAGACTAGAGTTCCGTATGTCAGCGACAATATCGGCAATTTCAATGGAACCACTACCTACCAGATAGACGCCTTGTTTAAAAGGACTACATGCATGTGGGCAGAAATTAGCCATGTCGTGGGCTTACTGATCGATTACGAAACTGGTTCTTTATATAATAACATATGAAAAAGCATCTGGTGCAGTGGTTAATTGGAGGAAATCTGCAATCATGAATACAGGCAAAGGAACAGGCGCGCTCAATCATCTCCTGTTAAGAAAGGTATACAAGAAGCTATGGCTTAGTCTCGAATTTAGAAGTATAAAGCAACAAACCGTTGTCACAAATTGTGAACAGTTATTAGCTATGATCCGCGCATTAGCACAACTGTGCAGTGTGGAGAAATTATACGAGCTGCAAAGAGTTGAAACGACAAATGCGCACCTCTCTCCCGACTACGCTGGTTAAATACTGCCGAATTCCGTGTGAAAGTAGTGCAAAGTATTTTGGCGGATCGGGAACATTTTATCTCGAGGACATGTTTTGAAAATAAAATATGCCTCTTTAAATCTTCTGACACGGCTTGGTGGCCTTATCTTTCGGCACAAGAAGACACAAGCACCTAAAGTACACGAAATTTACAAGCAATGGAAAGTGACACCTAACATTTTGAGTGTTCACCCTTTTGAAGAAACGGTTCCAATTGACATACGACTATGATTTGTAGAAATTTTCAGCAATCAGTCGTAAGTATTATTTACTGGCAGATCTAGATTTCGACCACTGTGTGGTCATTATCAATGCTTAATAACAGATTAAAACACATAAAACATCTCATGTTGGATGATACGTTCGTACGAAAGCAACCTCCAACATGGAGGTCGAGATGTTTTATGTATTTTAATTATTTTTTAAACATTGATAATGAGCACACAGTGGTCGAAATCTAGATCCGACAATAAATAATACTTACGACTGATTGCTTAAACTTTCTACAAGTTATATACAGTCGTTGAGCACAAGTTCCATTATGGAATCAAGCCTGGTAATACGTCTATGAATTAACGTGAGTCATCTGTTAAACGCCTTGCAACACGAGATACTTTCTCGTAGAAGATATACGAACGAGAGTCGTTGAAAATGAGAAAATTAAAGAAATATACAACGCAGTAATGAGGAAACAAATCAATAAACTTTGTAGAATTAAAATTTTCGAACCACGATAGGAAACCAACTTGGGCAAACATTCACAATCCCGATTTACCATCACACTTGAAGAGCTTATAGTACATGGCTTTAAGCATAAAAATTTCCATGTCGAGACCATAAAATCCATTAATACAAACTTCCATCACCCCAACATGCAACTTTGTGAACAGCGTCAGATTCGTCTGTAATATTAATAAAGAAATATGGGAGTATATAAGAATATGCAAAACATTACGAGATCTTCCCCAAACGCAATAGCACCAGCAGATGCCCTCAACCCTGATTAAATTTTATTTCCAAAGGCGAAACGCAACGCCACAAACTGGCTAACTGGTCAAATGCGTACTACTGTGTACATTTACATGAAAAAAATAAAAAATAAAAAATTGCTCGGTTTCGTGATCTAACACGTAACACGTGGATTTTACCAAAGGCATGTTCGGTTGCGATAAAATCCACGTGTTAGACCACGAAATTGAGCAATGTTTCATGTACATGTGCATAGTATCCTTTAGGTAAAGTATTTTGTTCACTTGAAACTTGCATCAAGCTTTGCTGAAACTAGTTGTGAAATAAAACAAACTTTCTAGCATGATCTAAGCTGGTGTTCTTTAAGAATTATTTAAATTAAAACAATTCTAAGGTCACTCTCCTACCGGGAAATTATCGGCTTTTAAAAATATAAAAATTGTTAATCTGCGGGACAAAACTACTGTGGCCATAAGCCCTTAGGATTAGAACCTACTTTAACTAACTTAAGGATAACACATACTCTCATGTCCTAGGGAATACTCGAACCCTCGCCGGGGAGCAGCCACGCGAGAAACGTGATTAGGATTCGACGCTAAACTGTAAGTCCTCTTTTCCCGATTGGATAACTAGGGTAGTCTAGCGACAAGTTATTTTTTCTTAAATAATACACATTAAATGCCATATATATATATACAAATTACATGAAGTACTATTTTTTATACATTTAATGTCATATATATACCATTTGTATGAAGTACTATACTAAGCACCATAATGAGGTGCTATGTCAGGTAACAAACACAGAAGTAAGTACCATGTGTAATGATCTACAAGAAATTAAAATAAATAAACAAGAATTATTTACGACTGCCTTAAAGGGAAAACACCATAATGTAATATATTCTACTGTACATTAAACATCTTCGTCTATGGCTTCCTGCCTAACAGTCAGTATTGTACTTGGCTTCTGAAGTGTCTCTGCTTAAGACCATATGAAAGATGGGTTTTGACGTTTTATTGGTGACTTGTAAATTTTATGTTGATGACACATCAATGTGGATGTACACTGTTTTACTATGTAAAAATTTGTTATAATAGCAAAGAGTTCATGTAAGATTACTACAGGTATGTAAACGTATATTTGTAGATAGATAAGTTTTTTTTTGCTATTATGTATTGCAGGTCATTTTGTAAAAAAGCTTTGTGTATTAGGTCTGAAGATAGCGTCTAGCACACCTATATCGGTAATCTAAATAAATGAAGAAAGCGATTTTGGCTGCAAACCTCTTCTTAAAAGAAATTTTTATTAAATTGTAGGACGTTTCCTTGATTCTGCAATTCAATTCATGTCACCTATTTCTTTCCCCAAATTTACACAATGGATTACCGGGCTTATTCATTTTTTCGTATATTTCATTACATTCTAATATTTCAGGGTATTACCTACATATTTTAAAATCAAAGGCCACTCCGGCCGGAGGTTAGAGTTCACCTTTATGACCATAACATTCACGTAAGAGCAAGAAGTAAGTTGACCAAGTTTTGTCGCAATACGATGAACGATATGACAGAGCATAAAATACGAACAAATATACAGGAGGTTTCCCATCTCCATTAGTCCATCGCATCCTTTCCCTTCTCTCTGTTCACCTGCTCCTCCCCCGTCTCCTACTGTGCCTTTTTTTGTCCATTTCCTCCTCCTCTCCATTCAACTGTCTGCTGCCATCTCCCATTCTCCTCCTCTCCCCTCTCTTCTCCTCGTCTACCATCCCTTCACCTCGTCTACCCTCTCCTCCACATACTCCTCTCCTTCCTACATATGAAAACATACATATATGCGCTAAGTTTCATGGTGACTGGTCAAACGGTGTGAAAATCGCAAAGTACCCTCCGCCATGCTCAATTCACTGGCTTGCAGATTATAAAAATCTCTTCCATGTAAACATACGTTTATATGCTGATTGTTTTAGTGACGAGTCAAACAATTTGGATTTTGTTGTATAGTACCCTCCGCCATGCACCAACAGAGGCTTACGAAAGGTAGTTCGTGTATTAATTCGGGGTATGAGCTATCTTTACATTTCTTTCAATTCCGTCCAGCCGTTTGAGCATGACGAGTAAGAAACATGGTCACCCACTGAAAGGCACTCTCCGCCATGAACCGTACGGTGGAATGGTAGCTCATCTGTTAGTTCAAGGCATAAGGTATCTGCATTCCTAATTTCATTCAAATATGTTCAGCTGTTTCATCATGTAGAGAAACAAACGTATTAACGCACTGAGGGTTCTACCACGCACCGTATGGTAGTTTCAAAGAGGTCTTCTCACTGGAAGAGTGCAGAAAGTTGAAATAAGTAGTTCACATGATGTAGATGAGACAATTAATTCTTCTAACTGGGGAGTTATTAAAAATGGGGTCCCACAAGGTTCGGTCTTGGGTCCTTTGCTGTTCTTAATATATATTAATGACTTGCCATTCTACATACATGAAGATGCTAAGCTAGTACTTTTTGCTGATGATACAAGTATAGCTATCACACCTGACAAACAGGAATTAACTGATGAAATTGTAAATGATATCTTCCAGAAAGTCATTAAGTGGTTCTCTATAAATGGACTCTCATTAAACTTTGATAAAACCCAGTATATACAGTTTCATACAGTAAATGGCATGACACCATTAATAAATTTAGACTCTGAACATAAAACTGTAGCTAAGGTAGAATATTCAAAATTTTTAGGTGTTTGCATTGACGAGGGACTTAATTGGAAGAAACATATTGAAGATCTCCTGAAACGTCTGAGTTCAGCTACTTATGCTATCAGAGTCATTGCAAAATTTGGTGATATAAATCTCAGTAAATTAGCTTACTACGCCTATTTTCATTCACTGCTTTCATATGGGATCATATTCTGGGGCAATTCAACATTGAGTAAAAAAGTATTCATTGCACAAAAGCGTGTAATCAGAATAATTGCTGGAGCCCACCCAAGAGCATCCTGCAGACATTTATTTAGGGATCTAGGGATACTCACTGTAGCTTCACAATATATATATATTCACTCATGAAATTTGTTATTAACAATCCGACTCAATTCAAAAGTAATAGCAGTGTGCATAGCTACGACACTAGGAGAAAGGATGATATTCACTATTCAAGGTTAAATCTAACTTTGGCTCAAAAAGGGGTGAATTATGCTGCCACAAAAGTCTTTGGTCACTTACCAAGTAGCATCAAAAGTCTGACAGATAGCCAACTAGTATTTAAAAAGAAATTAAAGGAATTTCTGAATGGTAACTCCTTCTACAATGTAGATGAATTTTTAGATAAAACATAAAAACAAAATATATAAAAAAATAAAAAAAAATTTACAAAAAAATTCTTAAAATATAGATTGTCTAGTATAGACAAAATTTACTAAACTGACACGTTCCACATCATTACGAAATGTCGTATACATGATCTAAGGAACAAGTATTAATCTAATGTAATCTAATCTTTGTAATCTTGTTATATTAATAAATGTGAAAGATTGTTAAAATTATTACGAAGAATGAATCTTATTTAAGTGTGTAAAAGGTTTAAATGGAAATGAATATTAGTTACCACAGTTACTTCTATGAAGATTACATTTTAACAATCTTTCACATTTATTAATGTATGTAGTGGGACGGGCGAGCACCTGCCTTAGGAAAGTAAATGCGTAGTAGTGGTAAAGTGTACCCTCCGCGACTCACCTTACCGTGGATTGCAGATGTAGAGATTTACTAAACCTTAATGAATGCATTAATTATTGAACTACTTTGTAGCCAAGACGTCTTTTACTTCCAAACATTGTTACCCGTCTAGACAGAGAGAGATCGCCACTTGTTACCTTGAAGGTTTGACTACTTAAACAATTTGGATGTTTGTTGTTAACGCACCTTCCGCCATGCACTTACAGAGGCTTACGAAAGGTAGCCCGTGTATTAATTCGGATTATAAGCTATCTTCACATTTCATTCAATTCCCTCCAGCCGTTGAGCGTGATGAGTAACAAACGTGTTAACGCACTGAAATGTACTCTCCGCCATGCACCGTATGGTGGATTCCTAACGGTAGTTCATGTGCTAGTTCAGGGCACCAGCTGTCTGCATTCCCAATTTCATTCAAATCCGTCCAGCTGTTTCATCGTGTAGAGAAACAAACAAAGTATTAACGGTTCTGCCTTGCACCGTACGGTAGGTGCAAAAAGGTAGTCCACGAAGGTAGCCCGCCTACTTAAATTACGCGTAGAAATCAATATAAGACAAATTAGCCCTCTCATTCATGAATTATCAACTCGACAACGAACAAAATTTCTGACACATTATTTGGTAATTTGGGACCTATCTTGTGCAGAATTCATCATAATTTATCTAAAAAAATAGTTTCATATACTAATAGGGAGGTGTTATCAAATTAAGACTGAGTACGAAAACTGTTACATTTTACGTGGAACGTTTTTTAATAATATCAAAGAATACATGAATATTGTACCATATTTTGTATACTTCGTACAATGAAATTGTTTTAGGCACTCAGGGCACACAGCCAGTTCACATTTCTCTCAGATATAACGTGTTTTCCGTCGCCAGTTCCGATCATGACACTTCATGGCATTGGGATCAACTGACTTGGATGGCCAGTGTTATTTCCCATCGAACTGTAATTCATTGGGTACCGAATGACAGGCTTTCTTTTCTTTTAGATGTACAGGTAATAATGTGCTTTCATCTGAAGGCCTGCCTCTACTGTTTCTCGTAATGTATACTTTTCCATTTCTTTGTTTGCCCCACGACTAACACTGTCGTCTAGGAGACATTCTAGCATTCATTAGTAGTCCTCATATGAGGTACCTGTGCTCTTACGGTCACCTCAGTTGTAAGAGGTGAGAGAAATTAGACAAAATTTAAGAATCCTCATTTGAGGACGCGACGCATGAGAGGGTTAGACATTCCTTTTTGCCTCGTTCTCTTTGAGAGTGGAATAGGAAAGGAAATGGGTAGTAGTGGTAAAGTGTACCCTCCGCAACTCACCTTACCGTGGATTGCGGAGTATATATGTAGAGATTTCCGAAAGGTCATGGAATTAATTAATGAACTACTTTGCAGCCGAGACGTCTTTTACTTCAAACATTATTACCCGCCGGCCGCAGTGGAGGTTAGAGGTCTCCCTAGGGCATGGGTTTGTGTGTTGTCTTTAGGTTAGTTTACCTTAGTTTAAGTAGTTTGTAAGCTAAGGACTGATGACCACGCAGTTTGGTCCGATAGATTTACAAACATTTGAATTTTGAACCGGTCGCGGCGGCCGAGGGGACTGAGGCAATCCAGTCACGGTCTGCACGGCGACTGCGGTCGGGGGTTCGAATCCTCCCTCGGGCATAGATATTTGTGCCGTCCTTAGTGTTAGCTAGTTCATAAGTAGTTTGTAAGTTTAGGTACTGATGACCCCGTAGTTAAGCCCCATAAGCTATTGATTTTTTTGAGCTAAGGAAAACGACACGGAAGTTGAAGCGTTAAAGGTGGTACGTTTCCCATACATTACGGGTATTAGTGAGCGCATTGCGAAAGTCTTACGACAAGCTGACATCCTGTTTTTTTTTTTTCAGCAATAACAGGATTAAAGTTATCCTCATATCAACAAAGGATCTCATAGGAAAGCTGAATACGTTTATTAAATAGACCGCGAATGTGGGACTATATACGTAAGAGAAACAGGAAGGCCTATTCACATACGGATAGCGGAACATACGTCTAAAGCAGCACAGCGTATCAGCGGTTGCAGAACACGAGGAAGAGTGAAGAGTGAGACCACATTATTAACTTCAAGAAAGTACAAGTGCTCTCTAAACAGTTTGAGTTCAGTACAAGTTTTGTGCAGTAATGTAATCATTGTAAATCAGTGTAAATAATAATAATAAAATAATAAAAAGTAAAAAAGAAAGTAATTGCTAAGAATTTTAATATGCACCTAGTAAATTAGTTAGTAGTAATAATATTTGTGTCCTTTAAAATGTAAATATTTTTAAGGTAATTGTTTTTCCTGACCAATTCCACATCCACAAGGGCAATTACATTTGGGGTTTGTGGAAGGTACATTAGTACGTATGCTCTCTTTTTGTAAGTATATATTTTTTGTGTCCCAACTTCGTCGCCGCTTTTGTGTCCCAGCCTCGTCGTAGTTGTCGGTGGCCGAGTGGAATAAGACCGACACAGGAATAAAGATAGCCCGCTGGTGCAGGTACGGAGGGGAGCAGCCAGAATCTATAAACACTAGAGCAAATTAGAATGAGATATATATTGCACAGAATGTAACAATACTTAACTTTTACATATTACTGCAGAATGTTGATACATAGTTGTTAGAGGCCTGCCTAGTGCCTGTACAATAGCAAAGTCTTCACTGGTGCCTATCTGATTACGAAGGTCCTAACTGGTTGCTATCTCAGTCCGAAGTGACCGGTGTCTTTCCGTGGTGGCCACGAGCGGGGTTGCAGCAGAGGGCGCTCGTGGCTGTCGTCGTGAGAACGCCGCGCCGTGCATGCATGGCGGCGCGCGGCGAAAGTAGGTGGCGCGCACTTTGAACTTGTGCGACCCCACACCCCTCCCCCCCAAACCGCCGCGCCGTCGTGGCGTAGGGCTGAGGGCCACGGCGACGGCACTGGGAGGAGGACCTGGGCGGGGGCGTTACTGGTGGGACGGGCGTCGTAGCTGAGGCTGGGATCGAGACGCCGTCCGCGCCCCGGCATCCGCCTTGCGATCCTCCAGGGAACCCACCGAAACCTGGGGAAGGGCGCACCCTGCCGCCCAGATTGAGCAGGTCATCTTCTTCTGAGGTGCGTGGCCCAGGCGGCGGCGGCACGCACGGTCCCGGAGTCCCTCTCGGTGACGCTGTCATCTGCGGCGGCGACAGCGGCGGCGTCGCGTCGATCTCCATCGGGACGATCTCGTAGTCCGGGAACGAACGATGTGGTTGTGCTCCCTGGCGGTGAACTGGGTCTGGAATCAAGAAACCGGAGACAGGATCGCGCGGCCTATGCAGACGCAATTGTTTTGCGTGGCGCCGCAGCTCCGACCCTGTGGAAGAACGTACAACATACATATTGCTACCGAGCACGCGCTGAATGGTGCCCGGCAACCATGTCTTCTTGTTTCCAGCAAACACCCTGTACAGCACCGGCGTAGAAACCTGAAAACGCGTAGCGCCATACGAACCGACTCGGTGCGTGGGAGGCTGCAGCAGGTGAAGGAGAGTGCGGCGACGGCGGCCGTGTAGCAGCTCGGCAGGAGACGGGCCGTCACGTGGCATGCACCGATACGTAGACAGGAAAATTTGAAGAACTTGCTGCCTGGAGTGCTGACATGTCATCTTCTCCATGTGAGACTTGAATGTTCGAACGAAACGTTCTGCTTCACCATTGGACTGAGGGTGAAAAGGTGCGGTGGTGATATGCTGAATGCCATTTACACGACAAAACTGTTGAAATTCCGCACTAACAAACTGAGGTCCATTGTCACTGACGATAGTTTCAGGCAAGCCTTCGATGCAAATACTGATGTTAAGGCACTGATTGTACTAGAAGCTGTCGTTGAGTTCATGGCAATCACAAAAGGAAACTTGCTGAAAGCGTCTACAACGATTAACCAGCGCGTATTCCAGAAAGGTCCGGCAAAGTCAATATGTAAACGTTGCCATGGTCCCTTGGGGCGTGGCCAGTCTGAGAAACGTTGCGGAGGAGCCGCCTGATGCTCCGCACAAACAGTACACTGTGACGTCATGCTCTCTATCTGAGCGTCCATACCAACCCAGGTACAATGACGTCTGGCCAGCTGCTTTGTCCTAACAATGCCCCAATGTCCTTGATGCAGGAGGCGTAACACTTCTCGTTGCAGGGAACGAGGAACAATCACTCATGCTTGGTCGTTGTCGGTATGCAACAACAGTACACCCTGACTTAAAGATAATGCATGACGTTGTGCAAAATAACGTCGAACCAGAGGCCGATCAATGTCTTTGGCTCTGGCAGGCCACCCTGAGCGAACAAAACGTGCTACCACACTTAGGTCTGCATCCGCAGCTGTTTCCTGTGCAACCCGACGAGAGTTCAAAGGAAAGTCTGCGACAGCGGAAGCATCTCTGTAGTCTATCTGACAACATGCCATTTCTGAAGAATCAAATGATACATCCTGGCCAACCGGAAGTCGGGAAAGTGTGTTCGCGTTAGCATGTTTAGTGGTAGGTCGGTACAAAATCTCATACTGATAATTAGACAATATCAAGGACCATCTCTGAAGCTTTTGTGCCGTACGGGGCGGAATCGGCTTTGTGGGTGAGAACAACGACGTGAGAGGCTTGTGGTCTGTCAACAAATAGAATTTTCTGCCACACAGATAATGATGAAACTTTGTGACGCCGTAAATGATTGCTAAGGCCTCCTTTTCTATCTGACTGTAATTCTGTTGCGTTGGCGTCAGTAGCTTGGATGCAAAGGCAATAGGACGATCGTGAGATCCAATGCGATGTGAGATTACCGCGCCCAGACCGTACGACGAGGCGTCAACTGCTAACACTACAGGCTTCTGTGGGTCAAAGGGAATCAAACATGCGTCACTGAGTAGTGCAGACTTTAATTTGTCAAAAGCAACCTGACAATCTTTAGACCATACAAAAGGAACATTCTTCCTACGTAAGTGATGCAGTGGAGCTGCAATCTGAGAGGCATTGGGAATAAACCTGAAATAGTAGTTAAGCTTTCCCATTACTGCTTGCAATTCGTGCACATTCTTAGGAGGAGGCAAGTCTTTGATTGCTCTAAGATGTGACTGTAAGGGATGAATTCCTTGGGCATTAATCACATGGCCTAGGTACTCTATTTCAGTTTGAAAAAACGAACACTTTGCTTTATTGCAACGTAGACCTGCTGCAGTCAAAACTTTGAAAAGGCACTCCAGGTTTGCTAAATGTTCAACTGTACGTCCGGATACCACAATATCATCTAAATAGTTCGAACAACACGGTACAGAAACTGTCAGCTGTTCCAAAAAACGCTGAAAAATAGCAGGGGCGGAAGAACTGCCAAAGGGTAGGCGTTGAAATTGAAAAAGGCCCATGTGAGTATTAATGACGAAAAACTTTTTTGACTCGTCATCAAGTGGAATCTGTAAGTATGCCTCTGCTAAATCAATCTTGGAAAAGAAGCGAGACTGTCCAATTTGTCCATTAGTTCGTCAGGTCTGGGCAGGGGATAAGTGTCTACAATTGTTTGACTGTTCACTGTTGATTTGAAGTCCGCACAGAGACGAAGTTTTCCTGACGGCTTGGGTATAATTACTATAGGCGAGGCCCACTGACTCGCAGAAACAGGAGAAATCACCCCACTATCTTGCCAACGTTTAAGTTCTTCGGCAACTGAATCACGCAATGCGATAGGCACTGGTCTAGCTTTACGAAATTTTGGAACTGCAGAGTCTTTTAAAGTTACATGTGCCACGAAGTCTTTTGCACAACCTAGTTCCGGCGAAAACAAGTCACTATATTTGTCACACAATGCATTGATTTTATCCTGAGGCACTATTGACGAAATTTGAAACACATCTCTTTGAATTGATAAACCAAACAAGTCAAAAGCATCTAGTCCAAAAATGTTCTGTGTTGATTTGGCCTGAAGAACTACAAAAGCAACTGTTTTTGTAACACCTTGAAAAGAGGCAGGCAGGCTACACGTTCCTAGCACGGGAATATTTTGACCTGTGTACGCTGTTAACACTTGTTGACACGGCGACAATTTTGGCGAACCCAGAAGTTCATAAGTGTCTTTATTAATTAATGTAACAGCGAAACCAGTATCAAGCTGAAATTGCACAGTCTTATTTTCTATGGAGAGATTTACAAAAAGTTTGTGCTTCTGGCGCACGACAGGTGCGCGAATGTGGGCAACGTCTGCTACGGTTCGTTTACTTCGCTTGCGCGGGCCGCGTAGTGAAGTAAGCGGCGCAGACTCGGCACACAGGGGATTAACAACACTGTCATTAGATGGCACTACCGCCGGATCGGCGTCCGCGCAATGCGAGGCTACTGCAGATTCACTAACTATTGCACTAAACTTTTGAGTAGCTACACCAAGTCTACTGTCACTATCTACACAGTACTGGGCACTTTTACAATGAGCAGTTGCAGAAGGCACTATTTTCACTACAGGAATGCACTGTTCATAGTCATTTTGCTTGTCCCGAACCCTTTTCCGTTGCACTGTTTTACGCGCTCGTCGGCGCTTGCTAAGTGGTGCACTATATAGTTTTGCCATAGACGCAGAACTACTTTCTTGCAACTGAGATCCAAGGAAAGCACTGTTCAATTCCACAGCCCGTATAACATTGACTGTATGCACTGCTCTCGCACCCTGCGAAGCACTGTTTCTAACGGTACCGTTCCTTGAGTTTCCAGTTTGCATACACACAGACTGTACATGTCCCGATTTGCCACATTGATAACAGGTCGCGTTGCGACTAGGGCAATGAGCACGCTTGTGGCGAGACACACACTGGGAGCAAGATTTACGTACATTTTTCTGAAATGAGCGTTGGCGCCCGTTATTCAAATCACTGTTTCTAACACGACGGGGTGACCTTTGTGTCGCACTTTTACACTGGCTACTGTTCACTGTCTGTTCAGCACGGCCTGTACTATTGTAAGAATCACTAGTGCTACACTGAGAACTACGGCTAGGAAAGCGACCGTTGCGGCGCACTGAATTAACACTGTGGCTTTGCATTTCTACATCTGCTAAGTCAAAAGTATCATGCGCATCTATAAGCTGCAGTACACTGTCTAATGAGGGGTCAGACTGTTTCAGAATTGCTGCCCTAATTCTGGGGTCCTGAATATTCTGCGTAATCGCATCCCTCAACATCACGTCACTATACGAAAGTCCACAAGAGCAAGTAAATTTACATTGGCGGGTTAAGCCCTTCAATTCCGTAATCCACTCTTGGTGTGACTGCTGCGGTAATTTTTTAAGTCTGAAAAATCGGTACCGCGCAGCGGCTACGAGAACTTTCCTCTCGTAATGAGCATTCAGTGCATCTACAATTTGTTCAAAGTCTACATCACGAGGAGATGCGAGAGGGAAGAGTTTTTGCAATAGTACGAAGGTCTGGGGGCCCACAATCGATAAGAAAAGGTTCTTCACTCTCTGACCTGTAATTTGATGAGCCGCGACGAGTTCTTGAAACTGTGCGAAATAGTCGCTCCATTCTTCCTCACGTTCGTTGTACTGGCGGAACGTCGGAAGCGGTGCGGCGGCAGGTGTGGGCTGCTGATGCGACGGCTGTTGTTGAGTTGTCAACTGCGCCACCGCCTGGAGAAGTTGTGTTATTTGCGCCGTCTGTAACTGAATAATTTCCATTAAGTTTGGGTTCGGGCTAGTGGCCATGCTGACCGATTAGGCGCCGCGCATACAAGTAAATTATAACAAAACACAAATGCAATATGAAAGAGGACGCGCTGCAACGAAAAAGTCCACAAAACACGTAACAAAATATCTTCCCCCCAAAAATCTTATAATAAGGGTGGGTGGGCGGGAGCAATTTCTGCGTGCTCCGACTGCTGCTGTCTGGCTGCTGCAAGCGGGCTGGTCCAAGGATCGTCTATCACTCCTCGTCGCCAGTTTTGTGTCCCAACTTCGTCGCCGCTTTTGTGTCCCAGCCTCGTCGTAGGTTGGTTGGTTGGTTGGTTGGTTTGATGTTTTAGGGGGACAAAACTGCGGAGGTCATCAGTCCCCCATTCCACCACAGGGCTAGAGAAGTGTGGAAACACTGAAAAGTCCGCCCAGAGTTAAAACTATTACGGGACGAAAACCCCACTCAAGCAATAAAATGTAAACAAATTCGACAAAGGACAACAAGGCGGGAGACAACATGATAGGACACAATCACACGGAAACAGCAAACAAGTGTGGAAATGAAATGACAAAGTCAAAGTTCGTAGTTGACCGACCATGAGAATATAATAGGAAGGGCCAGCCACGGGGCAACACAAGCTTCATATAGAGTTGTAAAAACCGCTGTTACGAATAAAACCTAAAACAGAATCGGCCATATTGGCATCGTTACATAAAACGTCAGATAAAATTGCAGGAAGATTAAAATACCGCCGCAGGGCGGCTAAAAGACGACAGTCCATCAAAATGTGGGACACTGTCAAGGGAGAGCCACAACGACAACGAGGCGGGTCCTCACCGCGCAGGAGATGGCCGTGGGTCAGCCAAGTATGGCCAATGCGGAGCCGGCACAGGACTACCGAGTCCCGGCGAGAGGCCCGCATTGAGGAGCGCCACGCAGCCGTAGTCTCCTTGACAACCCGAAGCTTGTTGGGCGTGCTCAGGTTGCGCCATTCAGCATCCCAAAGCTGATGTACCCGACGGCGCAACAAGGTACGGATATCTGAAGCTGGGAGGCCGATCTCTAAGAGAGAGGCATTAACCGCCTCTTTGGCAAGCCCATCGGCACGTTCGTTGCCTGGGATGCCAACGTGACCTGGAGACCAAGAAACACCACTGATCTGCCAGACTGAATAAGGGCAAAAACAGCCACTCGGATGGCCATCAACAATGGCGAACGTGGATAACACTGTTCCAGAGCACGTAAACTACTCAGGGAGTCACTACAAAGAAGGAAAGACTCACCTGAGCAGGAACGCATATGCTCGAGGGCACGGAAGATGGCCACCAGTTCTGCAGTAAGAACACCGCAGCCTTCTGGCAGAGACAGCTGCTCAACATGGTCACCATGTACGTAGGCAAGGCCAATGCGGCCGTTTACCATCGAGCCGTCCGTATAAACAATGTCGTAGCCGGGGTGCTCAGCAACGACAGCAAGAAACTGGCGACGGAGAGCCTCAGGGGGAAGCGAGTCCTTGCGCCCGTGGGCCAAGTCTAAACGAAGACATGGCCGTGGCAGGCACCATGGAGGTGTGCGTGAATGGGCCCGAAATGGAGGTGGTAGAGGATAGGACTCAAGCTCCCCCAAGAGGGACTGCACGCGGACGGCTATTGTGTGTCCTGACTTGGGGCGCTGCTGCTGGTGACGAACAGCCACAGTAGAAAAAAGTAGGCGGTAGTTGGGATGTCCTTTGGAACTATAGACGCGGGCTGCATACGCTGTCAACAGTTGCTGGCGGCGGACCCTTAGTGGGGGTACCCCGGCCTCCGCTAGAAGACTGGCCACAGGGCTGGTTCGGAAGGCTCCCGTCGCAATTCGAACCCCACAGTGGTGAATAGGGTCCAATAGGCGCAACGCTGAAGGTGCTGCAGAGCCATAAGCGAGGCACCCATAATCTATACGCGATTGCACCAAGGCTGTATAGAGCCGCAGCAGGGTGGAGCGGTCAGCTCCCCATGCGGTATGGCCCAAACATCGAAGGGCGTTAAGATGTCGCCCGCACTCCCGTTTCAGAAAACGAATATGAGGGAGCCAGGTCAGTCGGGCATCAAAAATCAGGCCGAGGAATCGGTGGGTGTCCACAACAGGAAGCAGTTGGCCGTCAAGATAGAGTTCAGGGTGGGGGTGCACCGTCCGACGCCGACAAAAGTGCATTATACGTGTTTTGCCGGCGGAAAACTGGAAGCCATGATGCTGAGCCCACATGTGTGCCTGGCGGATGGCCGCCTGGAGTCGGCGTTCAGCAGCATTTGTTGTGGTGGAGCAGAAAGATATGCAAAAATCATCGGCGTACAGGGAAGGAGACACCGATGAACCCACAGCTGCAGCCAGGCCATTAATGGCCACCAAAAACAGTGAGACACTCAGCACAGACCCCTGTGGGACCCCATTTTCCTGGATATGGGGCGAACTATGGGCAACACCGACTCGCACCCGAAACGTGCGGAGTCGGAGGAAATTTGCAATGAAGATGGGAAGTGACCCCCGAAGGCCCCACTCATGCAGCGTAGCGAGGATGTGACGCCGCCATGTAGTATCGTAGGCCTTCTGAAGGTCAAAGAAAACTGCAATGAGGTGCTGACGACGGGAAAAAGCTGTCCGAACCGCTGACTCCAAGCACACCAGATTATCCGTCGTAGAACGACCCTGGCGGAATCCACCCTGCGATGGCGCCAGAAGGCCCCGTGACTCGAGCACCCAAGTCAAGCGACGTGCGACCATACGTTCGAGCAACTTGCAGAGAACGTTGGTCAGGCAGATGGGACGATAACTGTCAACCTCCAGTGGGTCCCTGCCAGGCTTCAGCACCGGTATGACGACGGCTTCCCGCCACTGGGACGGAAACTCGCCACCACCCCAAATGCGGTTGAATATCTCGAGGACATGGCGCTGAGAATCCCGCGAGAGGTGTTTGAGCATCTGTGCATGGACACGGTCGGGACCGGGAGCCGTATCTGGGCAATTGGCCAAGGCACTAAGCAGCTCACTTTCGGTAAATGGGGCGTTGTAGGACTCCCGACAGCGCGTCGCAAAGGAGAGGCGCTGTCGCTCCACACGCTCCATGCGGGAGCGAAATGCTGCACTGTAGTTAGCAGATGCAGAGCACCTAGCGAAGTGATCAGCATGATGTTCAGCGATCACAGTCGGGTCTGTACACATAGCCCCATTGATAGAAAGTCCAGGGACGCTAACAGGAGGCTGGTAGCCATAGAGGCGCCTGATCTTAGTCCACACCTGAGATGGAGAGACACGAGAACCTAAGGTCGAGACATACCTCTCCCAACATTCTTGTTTGGCTCGTTTGATGAGTTGCCGAGCCTTGGCACGAAGTCGCTTGAAAGCGATGAGGTTGGCCACTGATGGGTGCCGTTTGTGACGCTGAAGAGCTCGCCTACGTTCTCTGATTGCGGCAGCGATTTCCGGCGACCACCAGGGCACGGACCTCTGCCGGGACGAACCAGAAGAAGACGGGATTGCAGACTGAGCTGCAGAGACAATGACGTCTGTTAAATTATCGACCACCACATCAATGTTAGTGTCCGGCAAATATCGAACAGTGGAAGCAGTTGTAAATGCATCCCAGTCAGCTTTGTTAAGAGCCCAACGGGGCAAACGGCTAGGGCAATGACGCTGGGGCAGTGACAAAAAAATCGGAAAGTGGTCACTGCCACACAAGTCGTCATGCACTCTCCAATGAAGAGATGGTACGAGGCCAGGGGTGCAAATAGAGAGGTCGATGGCCGAGTAGGTGCCGTGTGCCACACTGAAATGCGTGGGAGCACCTGTATTTAAAATACAAAGGTCGAGCTGGGAGACAAGATTTTCAACCTCCCTACCTCGGCCAGTAGTCATGTCGCCACCCCACAAAGGGTTATGGGCGTTGAAATCGCCCATGATGAGGAAGGGTGGGGGGAGCTGAGCAATCAGTGCAGCTAACACGTGGCAGGGGACTGCACCATCAGGTGGAAGATAAACACTGCAGACGGTTATAGCTAGTGGTGTCCTGATCCGAACAGCCACTGCCTCCAAAGGTGTTTGAAGGGGCACAGCTTCACTGTAGGCAGAGTTGATGACATGAATGGAGACGCCACCAGATGCTCTGTCATATACAAGACGATTCGTGTAAAACCCACGATAGCCACGAAGGGCTGGGGTTCGCGTTGCCGGAAGCCAGGTTTCCTGGAGGGCAACGCACAGTACATGAGAAGAGCTTAAAAGTTGTTTCAGCTCTGCTAGGTGGGAAAAATAACCGCCGCAATTCCACTGGAGGAAAGTGCTGCCTAAGGACTGGGGAGGCATGAAAGTGATTAAGAGACACGGTGCGCCTCAGTGTCACTTGCCGCCACCCGCTGAGGGTCTGTGGTGTCCATATCCATTGCGTCTAGGGTGTCTGTAAGAGCGAGGTCCTCTTTAGACGCAAGGATTTCGACCTCATTGTCTGAGTCAGAACTAGTAGCGGACGGCATCGAGGAAGCCGCCTTTGCCACCAGCTCTTTCTCCTGAGGGACATCCTTTTTTCTCGCCCGCTCCCGCTTGGGTTTGGGCTTCGGTGCTCGAGCGGGCTTCCCAGAAGTGGCGTCGGATGTCGACGCAGATGGGGAGGCCCGGCTACCAGCGGGTACCTGGACTTTGAGCCACTGGCTGACGTTTGGCTGCGACGAAACTGGCGTTTCGGAGACCTCAAGAGACCCTTTCCGTGCAGCTATAGGTCGACTGACATACAGGGTGTCAGACACAGTGGGAACTGCAGGAGGTGGTGGAAGGGGCTCGTCAGGCCCTTTCCCTGAAGGAAGAGCCGGAGAAGGAAGACATTTCTCCGGCAGAGGGACGGGGTTCAAAGACCCCGTTGAAGGGGGAGGCAAAAGCCTCGCAGAAGAAGGTGCTCCCCCTGGCGTCTGGGGAGCGGAGATTAACTGATGGCCCAAAGGGCCCACAGAAGGTGTGATAGGGGGTCGGGAAACCGCCCTCGATGGAGGTGATGACACTGTGGCAGCAGCATATGTAGTCATCATGGATACCGGGTGGAGTTTCTCATACTTGCGGCGGGCCTCAGAGTAACTTACGCGATCGAGGGTCTTATATTCAATGATCTTGCGCTCCCTTTGGAAAGCGGGACAGTCCGGTGAGCAAGGCGAGTGATGGCCGCTGCAGTTGACACAAGAAGGTGGTGGGGTACAAGGTGCATCGGGGTGTACAGGACGGCCACAGTCACGACAAATAGGGGCTGCGTCGCAACGGGAAGACATGTGTCCAAACCGCCAGCACTTGAAACAGCGCATGGGTGGAGGGATGTACGGTCGGACATCACATCTGTATACCATCACCTTGACCTTCTCGGGCAAGGTATCGCCGTCGAAGGCCAAGATGAAGGCCCCGGTTGCCACCCTATTGTCTTTTGAACCCCGAAAGACACGGCGGACAAAATGGACACCGCATCGTTGCAGGTTTTCGCGCAACTCCTCATCCGACTGCAGCAAGAGGTCACGGTGAAAAATGACTCCCTGCACCAGATTCAAGGTCTTATGTGCCGTTACAGACACTGGCACGTCGCCAAGCGTAGTGCACGTGAGCAAAGCACGAGACTGTGCAGGGGACTCTGCCTGTATAAGAATAGACCCGTCTCGCATCTTGGAAATTCCCGCAACCTCACCGAACTTGTCCTCTATATGTTCAACAAAGAACATGGGCTTGGTTGCCTGGAAGGATCCCCCATCTGTCCTAGTACATACCAGAAATTTCGGGACATACGACTCATTATGTCGATCCCCACGTTCCCGCCAAGAAGAAGTCAGGGAAGGAAACGATGAGGGATCATAAGTAACTGCATTGAACTTTCCTCGCTTAGAGACACCTGTCTGACCAGGATTTTGGTGGCTGGATTTGTTTCGCTTCATCGCGAATCATCCGCCCCGATGCCACCCAATCCGAACAGGGGCTCTCCTCATGGGCGCCACCCAGCCACAGCAACGTCACCTGGCAGGATGACCGTTGCCGGGAGTCCTGATGCTCCACGGTGACAAGCATCTACTCCTAGGCCTGCATGAGGAGCTTACAGCTCTGGCATCGGTAGAGCGATCCCTGCGTTGTCAGGGGGCTACAGCCAAGAGGGTACATGACGACCCCACCACAACGGACTGGCTACCGTGTTGGCTTTCTGGCGCTATGTGAACCATCATAATCGAGAGTGCTGAGATATCGGTGCACAATGGACGCGACTTGCATGAAAAAGAGATGGCATCCCCGATGGCAGAATAGAAGCTGCAGTCGCAAGTCCATTCCATGATGGGTGCGTAGGATGGCATGGCACGAGAATTACATGTAGCACCACGTAAGGTGTCCTTCCCCAAATGGTTCGCTCTTCTGAAAAAATTTTGAAAAATGGAGGGTCAAACCCAAATAGGGGACCTCAGACGGAAAGCCGAAAAGTATGAAGACTCCTTTTAGTCGCCTCTTACGACAGGCAGGAATACCGCGGGCCTATTCTTACCCCCGAACCCGCAGGGGGTCTCGTCGTAGGTGTCGGTGGCCGAGTGGAATAAGACTGACACAGGAATAAAGATAGCCTGCTGGTGCAGGTACGGAGGGGAGCAGCCAGAAACTATAAACACTAGAGTAAATTAGAATGAGATATATATTGCACAGAATGTAACAATACTTAACTTTTACATATTACTGCAGAATGTTGATACATAGTTGTTAGAGGCCTGCCTAGTGCCTGTACAATAGCAAAGTCTTCACTGGTGCCTATCTGATTACGAAGGTCCTAACTGGTTGCTATCTCAGTCCGAAGTGACCGATGTCTTTCCGTGGTGGCCACGAGCGGGGTTGCAGCAGAGGGCGCTCGTGGCTGTCGTCGTGAGAACGCCGCGCCGTGCGTGCATGGCGGCGCGCGGCGAAAGTAGGTGGCGCGCACTTTGTACTTGTGCGACACCACAATATTGTGTATTTTGTTCTGACATGTTCTACATCCAAGAGGATTCCCTCAATTCCCATAAGCTATTACAAACATTTGAAGAGAGATTGCCACTTGTTGCCTTGAAGGTGGCCAGTTGGGTGGGACTGCATCTGGAGCGCACAGTGGCTTTGCCGGGGCAGACGCCCCCTCGCGACCGCGCGGCCGCTCCCAGCCGCGCATTGCGACCCCCTCCCACCCCCCTCCCCACACGCTGCACCGCATGAAAACGCGGCACGACGCGGCGCTGACGCAGGCTTGACAGGCCGTGTTCGCGTTTCTTTTTCACCCCCCCTTTTTTTCCACCTCCCTCCCATTTCTTTGCCCCGTTGCCGGTCCCGGTTTTCATACACGAAATATTCAGTGCGGGCCCTTTTCAAAAGAGGGCGAGGGGGGAGGGAGCGGCGATGGCGTTCGTGTTCGCGTTTCGGGCTTTTCATTTCATTCACCGCGCCTCGTCCATCCCCAGAAGATTCTTTAATTTCAGCTCGGAATAATGAAGACGGCCTCGTTTTTAATGAACGCCGGTCTTTGCTGACATTGTTTTCCGCAGTAACTGAAGAGAACAGTAATAATGGAAAGAGAGAGAGGGAGGCTGGAAGGGGGGGGGAGGGGGCGGGGCCTGGCTATGGGAAGGATTGCAATTTGAGGCACCGCCCACGAGTGCGTGAACGGCGGGCGCTCTGTCCTGTTCTCGTGGCTCTAATATTTAATCGCCAATTACAAGTTCTGTTTCAGTTCGCAGCATTAAATATGTCGCTTCTCAGTCCCTTTGTCGCCGACTACTATTGTCATTGCATTTGGCTGTCTTTGTCGGGCAGTTCCTTTTAATTTGCGGACTCCCCTGCACTGTGTCGTTAGTGTAAAACTGTTCCGTTAAAAGCGGCGTTGTCCCAGGTAATGAATTTGACGTAAGTCTAGCAATAAAACAAAAATATCGTATTTTACGTGCACGCGGACATGATATGTAATGTTTTATAGCCCATTATACGGTAACAATTCGTTAGCTTAATTAACCCTTATGCGGTCGTGCGGCTTTTCGTAACTTTAACAGTCACGCGGGGTGTTGCTAACACCCCAAATAAAATTATGTACAATGACATATCACTGATATGAATATGTTTACTTAACAAATAGCTATTCAGAATATTATCTCCTGGTACATTATCGTTTTATTTAATATTACTTTAGTATTAAATTGGATTATATGAAACATATGCAATAATCCCAATTTTCTTACAGTGAGGTAAAAAAAAAATAAAAAAAAGTAAAGTAGTCAATAATCCGAAGATTGGTTTGAACACCACAGTGATTTACAAGGCATGGTCCTGTTTGGAGGTGGTATGCCGTTGCCTTCCTCCGACCTTCGAACTGACTTACCCATCCAGTTATAACTGGGGACCTTCAGTTTAACGTTGGTTCCGATCCACGGTGCCACTCGGTATTTTTCACATGAGCAACACTGCCAGAGGTAAAAGAAGTGGAAAGTGACAGATAGAAATCCTAGGACCTGGCGGGGATCGAACCTGCGATCTGTGGATTTGTAGTCTGGCATTGTGTAACCGAGGTGCACAATATTTTGTTTAATTATTTATTTCTCTTATTCTTCATACTGTATTACAGGTGTAGGACATTATACATATAATTAAACATTTTTTCAGTCAACTCATACAATAATTACTGACACATCTTGACATGAATAATTCAAACACTTCTCTGAACGCAGCTAGGCGGTCAAGTTCTCTACGCTGTGGCCTGTCTCGAATATCTTGTAATCTCAAACGAGGCAACAAGAAACGAATGCGCCGTAAACTCAGTGTTGCACTAAATACTGTAATTACAAAACCATTTGTGTACCATAAGTCTTCCAGATTTTGGTGTCCTGCCCTGTAATGCCCAGCCAGTATGAATAGACCCAGAAGACATTTGACTTCATCCTCATTTGGCATCACAGTATCTTGTGAAATTTGATGCAATGTGCTATATGTCAATATTTGTGCACGATGTAATCATTCTAATTATTATGTTATTTACAAGCACTGAAAAACAGTCCACAGTAGTTTCCGCAGATTTTGCGATAGTTTTAACACCAGGGAGATGAATAACGTTTCTAGTCCTTACATTCCGACTAGGACAGTTTTGCATCCGTTTTGTAACCTTATCCTTTCCAATAAAAAGAAGTCATGCTTGCTTTCATTATCCACTGCACTTGCTTGCGGTTCGACTTCCAGGTTGTCTGTATCCTCTTTCCGTGTCACTGTGATGAGAGAGAACTTCATAGCTTAAATGTTTAAATGTTTGTATAGTTTATGGAACTTAACTACGGGGTCATCAGTCCCTAAACTTACAAACTTCTTATGAACTAGCTAATCCTAAGGACGGCACAAATATCCATGCCCGAGGGGGGATTCGAAGCCCCGACCGTAGTGGCCGTGCAGACCGTGACTGGAGCGCCTCAGTCCCATCGGCCACCGCGGCCGGCTATCAGTCGTGAATAAATAGTTCCCACTATTTAAGTTCCAACACTCCTAACTTCAGCTGAAATTCATACTAAGGGAAAATGATCTTGAAAAGAATAGCTTGAATAAAATAGGTGGTGGCGTATTTAATGCTGCCGGCCGCGGTGGCCGAGGGGACTGCGGCGCCCCATTCACTACGGTCGGGGGTTCGAATACCCCCTCGGGCGTGGATATTTGTGCCGTCCTTAGTGTTAGTTCATAAGTAGTTTGTAAGTTTAGGGACTGGTAACCCCGTAGTTAAGCCCCATAAGCTATACAAACATTTGAACATTTGTATTTATTGCTGCAATTATACAAAGAAACAGTTATAAATTCGGTTAACGCTTTCCTGAGTGAGAATCTCAAGTTTTTCGAAAGTAACACTGTGAGTGTAGATCAGATGTGGCTTTCACTCAAAGAAATAATTTCTAAAGGTATTGACAGGTATTGAAAGGGATCATATTGCTACACAATATGCACCGAGATACTTGATTTTGTTAAGTGATTTAAGTTGCTGGTAGATGTTCTTGATTCGAATTGTGGAGTATCTGTGTCGTCTTCTTAAGTGAAATATTTTCGGAAAGTTGTGTTACGCAATCCTTCTTTACCAGAACTGTCATCAGTAGCTTCGCCACTGCTATCGCGTAGTAAACGTATTGATTGTTTTCTCCGGCTTGTATATTTTACAAATGACCACAATTTCTTCTGCTTTTCTACCAAATTATATGACAGGGTTTCGTTGTGAAAACTGTTACAAGCTTATCGTATGAAGTCCGCACTGAATTTCGTTTTTTGTAAAGGACTGTAGTGTTGGGTATTTTGTGTTGGACTAAAAGTTGAAAATAGTCTTAGCTGTGAGAACGAAGTGCCAGAGCAAAAGCGTTAACAGATAGCAGTTAAGGTAAGGTAATTATTGGTATCGAACGCTGGCTAAAGCCAAGATACGAGGGCTGGAACTTAAATAGCGGTAGCTATTTATTGAGAACCGATTCAAAAGCATTACATGTTTGCACCTGTTACTGTCATACAAATTAGTCACCAGCATTGTGTATCATCTGTTGCTAGCGATGTTTTTAAACCTTTCATTCCATTACATGGTAATTTCTAAACCTATTGCATCAAACTAATATGGCCATCAATCTCTAGACTTGCAAAATACTCAGACTAATCTGGGAGATAATAAGACATGTACATGATGATGTTTCCTTCCCTGGTTATTTACTTTCTAAGTTTACTTATTTATGTTTCCATTGTAAATGACGTACTTCATTTTTCCTGCTGATTTTCAACGCGCTACTATTGGTTAAGGTTCTTCCCCATTTATGCTCACTTCATTCCAAATCATGACATTGTCTGAATATGGTGCGATGTTCGCATTATTTGCTGTTAGTCCTTGAAAGACTTTCGTTTCGATATTGCGCATGAGAGTTAATAAATTTCAATATTTAACAGCGCTCTTCGTTCTCGAATCCTCTAACCGCTGTAAAGGATTCTGATTCTTTCCAAACTGTTGCTATACAAAACAGGAACTCTTCTGATTACGAGTTTCATTATCTTTTAGAAATTCGGTGTTTCAGGCCTTTCCATATCCCTGCCCTTCTAAAAGCGTCTAAGTATTTTTTATAATCCTTGAATATCTTTCTTAAATCTGAAACCAGCCCGAATGTATGTATAACATGTATAGCTCATCGTCCAGGTCTAAATGCTTTTTATTCATCTATTAATCCTATTCCTGATAATCTGTAATATTATCTACACATAAATCCGAAGCAGTGATACAGCAGAGCAAGTTAATGTTAACAGAATATGAAAATATCTTAATTTGGAGAAATATGAAGGTGAAGCTCAGTTAACGGTAATCGATTTTGCGACAACTGCATCTAAACATGAACGTAGTTCTATGCGAGTTCATCTCGCCGGTATGCATTACTAATTAACCAAGTACGTAGGTGTAATTCGGTTAAGTGTGAATCAGGTGATTTGACGAAAGGTAAGGGGGAGGGGGGGGGGAAGAGGCGATGAGAACGAGGAGCATTCTCAAAACTTTTTCAAAATAGGAGCTGCAGCATTGAGTATTTTGTAATATAATATTTAAATGAATTATCTTATCTTTGAGTGCTGCTAAGTAGTTTCAACTATCCACTACAGCTGTTTCGCCTTTATTGCATTTTCAAGTGGTCTGCAAAAGTATAAATAAGTCTCTCCACAATTTTTCTTCTCAACGAAATATAGTGAATTACCATAAGAGCTGTCAAACAGAAAAGGCATTTAACCAGTAAAGAATTATAAACGACTATCTGACAAATTTACCTGCATAATATCATATAGAGTTGCTGATGCTATATGTAACAACAAGAGATAAAATATAAGTAATAAATTTAAACATTTATACTTTTGCAGACCACTTGAAAATTTCATAAAGGGTAAAAAGCTGTAGTGGAGAAATATAACTACTTAGCAGAATTCAAAGATAAAATAAATCATTAAATTGTCATATTACGAAGAATGGCATACGCGATAAGTACTGATGAATTGGCGCTGGATAACTTACTCAATCGAATGTTTGTAAATCTAAGGTCATCAGTCGGTAGGCTTACAAACTACTTAAACTAACTTAGGTCAAGGACGACAAACACGCGTTGGCTGAGGGAAGACTCGAGGTCATTTAATGTTTTTATTGATAGGTTACTGGAATGTCAGTAGGTCTGTCTTCTTGTAAAATCGAAATAGAGAGTTACAATTGACAGCACAAGCTACAATGCACGTAGTAATTTGTAAACTCTCCACATATACATACATAAATAAAGAAATTATGTGATGGATACCCGAATTTGAGAGCATCATTTTAAGAACTTGTACGACGCAATTATTTGCGGTATTGAATTTAATTGCAATGGCTCCTGCAGGGTCGTTGCCCCAAGTTCCCTCCAGATATAACAGGGTTCGATGGAACAAAGTGTACACCTCATTATTTATTCTTTCAAAAGGGGCGGTTTTAATGAGAGTGTTTATTAGTCTTTTCTTAGCCTTAATAAAAAGAAAAAAATGAAGACCAACCCGCGCTTTGAAAGCAGGCTGAAGATTGGAGAGGTTGCACAGACGAGCAGATTCGCTTCGAAGGAAGGGAAGCTTTGTGCCTAAGTTGCCTGTCGATACGTTCTGATAATAAAAATACTTCCGTGCCGTTCATTTTCACGCCACATTGATATCCGAAAATGTTTGAAATACTTCAAATTGTTCCGATAGGTCATTAAATTTGTTACATAGCATTGCACACAGAATATCCGAGTTAAACATATAATTTTAAACATCCTCCTTGCCTTCGTAGGCTTAGCACTATTTATCTACTCTCGGGCTATTTTCTTTGCTTTAATTACGGCCCATTGCTTAGAGGTGCGACTAAAATTTAAAAAAGTATATTGGGCAACTAAATAACCCCGCTTTCGGACATCAGGTGATCGCACATGTTTTCCATTTCACTCAGAATATTTGTTAGTGAAACTAGCATGAAATCATTTCTTCCCATACAGGCAAAACTCCGCTTGGGAGTATGTCATATTGTGGGACGATTTTACATAGGGTTTTCCAAGATATACTGACAACTGGTTGTTGAAGGAACTAAGTTGGTCAAGTGATATAGATGAATGTATGTTTAGGAGATAGGAAGTAAATGACCCGTAGATGGCATGGTCCTTACAGATGGATCTCATGCTTGGAGTTTTGGATAAGGATGGGACAGGAAATCGGCCGTAACCTTTCAGAGGAACCTTCCCGAAATTTGTCTGGAATTATTTAGCGAAAAGGCGGACAACCTGATGTTTGAACCACCGTCCTCCGGAATGCGAGTCCAGTGTGTTACTACTGCGGCACCTGGCTACACAGGAACACAGAATTGTCAACCTATGACGCTATCACGGCTTATTCAAAGTCGATACTGTAGAAAAATCGTTTAGCTCATTGCTTTTCATGTATTGGGAATATGTGATATTGACCAACAAAGAAAACAATGTTCGGTAATCCTGGTCTCTGTAAAGCATACTTTATTTGCAATGATCACTTGACTGGTAGAAGAGGTGAGTTTCAATGGATCGAATGTGAAAAAAGGCTCATAACTCTAACTCTGTGCATTTTCATGTATAATAGACATTTTGGCCCACTTCAGGTTACGGTTGTAACACTAAAAGTAGGCTTTGCAATCGTCTTTTGACAGCTCGAAATGTAAATGAAAATAACAGCTTAACCTTTCAACTGACACGAAAATTGAGTAACCTAATTTGTAGAAGAGAAAATTCTCTACATCTTTACTCCCTTATGTTTCTTTTCATATCTCGTATCGTTTCAGAGATATTTGCAAAAATATCGGCGATTTTGGGATGTCTGTCTGTCCGTCTGTCTGTCCGTAACGTGTTCCCACTTTTTAAGCCGAACCGTTCAACCGATAGGCACCAAATTTTACAGACATAATTGTAGGCCGACAGAGACCAATACCTCGCTTTTTCAAATTTTTCGGACATAAAATACGTTAGTTAGACCCAAAGAAGCCGTTTGCAATGTAATTGTAATTGCAATTACAAACGAACCGTTCATCTGACACGAAAATTGAAAAACCTAAGTTGTAGAGGGGAAAATTCTCTACAACTTCGCTCTCATACATTTTTTTCATATCTTGCATCGTTGCAAAGATATTTGCAAAAAATAACGGCGATTTGACGATGTCTGTCTGTCTGTAACGTATTCCTACGTTTTAGGTCGAACCGTTCAACCGATCGGTACCAAATTTTGCAGACATGTCAGTGCGATTTTTTTTTCACAGTACTTCTTTCGAAAACATTTAAGTTAAAGAGCTGTCTGTTCAATAGATTAGTTTCACAGTTTAGACGTTGAATAAGTGTTCATTGCGTCATTGTATTACAATTACGGACAAGAGTTTCTAGGTAAAACGTGATTTAGAAGCTTTTTAAGTTTGTTGGTGTCTTTTAGTAACGCCCTGTACATATAAAAGCCATACATTTATGTACCTCGCGTGTGGATATGAGTGTTGTCCTATGTGTAGCGTTCAAATAGTTTGCAAGTATGGGGACCGATGTCTCTAGCAGTGTGGTGTCATAGGTGTACGAACACTTTGAAAAACTTAGTAGCCTTAAAACGTACGCTATGTGGTCCAAAGTATACGGGCACCTGGCTGAAAATAACTTAAAAGTTTGTTGCGCTCTCCATTGGTGATTGGAATTCAACATGGTTATGAGGCACCTTTAGGCTTCGGGACAGCTTCCAATCTCGCAGGCATACGTTCATCAGGTGTTGGAAGGTTTCTTGGGGAATGGTAGCCAGTTCTTCACGGAGTGCTACATTGTGGAGAAAAACTGACATACGTCAGTGAGGCCTGCCACAAAGTCGGCATCGCAAACAACACCAGAGGTGGTCTATAGAATTCAAGACAGGCCAGTCCTTAACAGGGATGTTGTTGTATAACAAGTCAGCCACAGGCAGTGCATCTTCTTCTTTCCGTATGTTTGTTTGTGTGTACGAGTTGCACACAAATCTACAGTTTTGTTCAAATCTTTATGAAATGTTGTACACGTAAGCTTCAATCCATGAGAATGGTCGCCGTAAGTTCAAGAATCACGTACGGTACATATCTCACGAGATATGACGTCATAAACAATGAGATGCGCGAAAAACTACTGCATTTAGTGACAATACTGCTTATTTTCTCCTAAACCACTGGACCGATTTCAACCAGATTTATTACACACATTTCTTACCACGAGTTACGATTTCTATAGGGTTAATAACCACATACCACAAATGGTTCAGAGGATATGACGTCATAAACAATAGAATCGCAAAAAATGCCTCAAAATGCGGCGAGACTTTATGAACACACTATACGAGAATGAGAGTACTTGGCTACTTGCAAAAATCTTTAAACATAATTTCAACACTGAACTTTGTCTCGCTGACAAGCACAGCTAAATGATGAAAGGAAAAAAGTTTCTCGCTTACTAATTTGCCGCTGTTTATGGGTTTTGGAATAAATCTAGGGCATTCGGTATGACGTTGCAGTTTATAATTTCTACTACACTACAAATTGTAGCCGCAGGAAATGTTACAGACAGTGTACACACATATATTTGACTGTACCTTCTAAATTGTATCACAGTACGATAAATAGTTCATGAGATATGAGCACATAAACAGTAACGTTCATGGAAAACTGCCCCATCAAGCACCAAGTTTCGATCTGTTACTTCTTTACTTCTAATTGTATGCCGAAGAGTTTTTACAGACATACAGCACTTATACAAATGCATAGATACCTGAAAAACTATACGAATCTGCAACATATAACTCAATAAATATGAGATCGTATGCATCTTATATATTTTTAATTTGATTACTATCTGCCTTTGTTTGATTACTGCACTTATAATTTTGCACATCATGCAAGACAGTCCAATTTCTTATTTATTCTCCGATGAATGTAACATGTTTTTTTAGAAAAAAGGAGATGATCAGAGAGAGAGAGGAGTGATAGGAGAAGTACCAACTCAAGGCAGGAATAAATAAATAAATACCCGGGCAACGCTGGGTTCTCAGTTACCAATAAGTGCTCGATAGTATTCAGAGATTTAATCGTCCCCGAAATGCTCTTCAACAATGGGAAGCAAGAAGATGCTTAAAGCATCAACTTAGGCCTGTGCTATGATAGCACCATGCAAAGCAACAAGGTGTACAAACCCTCTCCACGAAGAACACGGCCACACCATAGCATCACTGACTCTGAATATTACCGCTGGTACCACATATACTGGCAGGAGACGTTCACTGGGAATTCACAGCCTGTTATCGGATCGCCACTTTGTGAACCGTGATTTGTGACTTCACACAACGTTTTTCCACAGTTCAGTCGTCCAATGTGAACACTCCTCACACCAAGCGAGGCGTCGTTTGGAAATGACCTGCATGATGTGTGCCTCATGGGCAGCCACTCGACCATGAAATTCAAGTTTTCTCACCTCCTGTCTGTCGAGGTACTCGGAGTGGATACTGATGCATTTTATAATTCCTGTGTTAAGGTCTGGATAGATGCCTTCCTATTACACTGTACGGTCCTTTTCAACTGTCGGCGGTCTCTGTCAGTCAATAGTCTGTGCCATTTCGTGCTGTATGCGTCCCTCCAAGTTTTGAAAGTTGCTTGTTTAATTTTCTATGTAAGATCTCGGGCAGTAGAGATCTGTAAACGCAAGTTAAAACGCTCACTGCTGCTCTAAATTAGTTTACGAGTGGCCACAGTACCTGCTAAATGCTCACTCCTTAACGGAGCAGCCAGTGTTTTGACAAACACAAATAATATGTATAAAAAGGAATAGATAATTAAACATAGGACGGGGAGCATGAAATTATAAGGCAGAGGTTTGATACTTTAAATCATTATCTATTCATTAAAATAAACAAGCAAAATCTGGGGACACCAAATAATCACAAAAAGCACACACCTCTTCAAAAGTGAATTAAATCATAAATTTACTGGCTATAATAAAATTGTTTCTGTCCTTTATGAATATGGATGTAATGTGGGAGGAAATTTGCAAATACACAGTGGATAAACGAAAACACATTCATTCACTCACAGATGCGAGCATAATACTTGCGACACATTACTCATTTGACAACACTTCATAGCAACGACAAAACAAAAAGTCGGCTGCATTTTGAAGAAATGGCGGATGTCTTCATGCACAATTAAAATCAAACTAGGAACCAAACGAACTCATGGGCAGAAAGGCAGTGGCATACTGTCCTCAATTACCACGTGGTGTGTGACCACAGTGAATTACATAGAATTTACAAAAGAAATTCATTTAGAATAAGCAAGTAAAGCGCATGTGTGAATTCATATAGAAGAAAGCAACTATCACTAAAAGCATGGCTGAAGTAGTGACCTTATGAAAGCACGTTGTGCGATCGGTCATACCAAGACAGGAAAGATGGAATCGAACTAGAAATTCTGAGAAAGAATTTAGAATGCTCATAGAAACACACACCACACAAAACCGTTAGTTAAAAAAAAAAAAAAATGAAATTAAAAAAAAAATAAAAATAAAAAAAGCAAGGAAATTCAGACATACAGAGTTTAAGCAATTGCTGAAGGCCACACACGTGTATTCTAAATTGTGACACTGAACACAAAGTCATCACCAGATTAAAATGCAAATATTTACACTGAATTACTCGAGTTCTGGAAATTAAGAAACCCTTTGCCTCTCATAGTGAAAGAATTACTCAAGAAAAACTATCACTGATAAACAAAGACTGCCTGGTCACAAACAAAGTAAAATTATAACAACATGCCATCCCCTCAGTATGATTCGACGATATACTCAGTATGGCGATCGCGGCAAGAGTGAAGGCTCAGGCCACGCACAAAGGTTCCCCTCAATGCATCGGATGTAGGGCGCGCGTTCAGAGCCTACTGTCTACCAACCCTCGCTACCTGAAGAAGATAATACCCTGTACTAGAGCTCCAGAGAGGTCTCTTTTGTCACATGTTTCGTCCATACTAAGAACAGGCCACCTCGTCATCTTGCAAGTAAGCTTGTCTCTGGCCACCCAGCAGACGGCATTGGAGACGACATACGAAGGCAAGCGTTCTTAAGTAAACGAGGCCTAAAGTGCGAGGCGGTGACTGTAAGCCATTGCGCGGCAGTCAGTTAATATTAAAACAACTTTCCACATTCATACGAACACACAATTTCAATCACACAGGTGCAAACATATATAAACATGGGGCATTGATCATTAATAAAGGACTAAAATAACTGACATACAAATAAACAATATTAACGGTGGAGAAACACTTTACAGTAACGAATAACTCAAAATGGAACACGACCACACAGTGGACGTTTTTCAGTTTCCACTACACTATCGCATCAGAAATAGTGGATGTGGGGATGTTTAGGAGTATGGAAGTCTCGCGAACAGATTTCTGACACAAGTAACACGCTGACTACGTTCGAAGTCCGTGAGTTCCGCGGAGCGTACCTTTAATAAGGTGTAGCTGATGTGAAGTAGCAGGCAGTAGGTGGCAGCACATATTTTTTCGGGCGGTTTCCCGATCGTGTAATGTATTGAAACCCTTACAGCAGACATCAGTTCCTCACAGTCTGAAAACAGATGGTGGAGTGGAGGGGGGGTAGTACTGTTACAAGCGAACGTACCCTACTTTATGGCGGAGACCCTATTAAAAAGAGTAATTACAGGCCAATAAAATCTCTCCGAATATGTCGTGAAGTCATTCCGAAGAGAAATAGCGAAAGGATCATTGCAAAAAAGTACATTGGAATATCGGCACGAGTGGATACCATTTATTAACTGCGTACCGAGTTTACTTTACGGGTTATAAATGTTGCACAATATGATGACCATCTGAATACACTTTGCTTTTACGGACACCATTTAGCACTTTTTGGGCTGTACACTATGGTACGTTCAGCTGTCGCTCGTGCTCTACCGTTATTGGTAACGCGACGCAGGCATACTTTTACAGAAAAGTTCCACAACTTAACTAAGTCATGAAAATTATTGGAAACCAATGCACATTTATCTATCGGAATTTGAGAAGTAGAACGATTCCAGGCATCTGAGCGAATATTTCAAAGTTCCATTAAATGTCCGTAATAATTATTAAGTCTCGTAGGAGTAGCCGCGTATCTGCAGCATCATGCTACGGAGTGGGCGACCACTGCCGTCGGAGTTTCGAGTCCTCCCTTGGGCATTAGTGTGCTCGTTGTCCTCTAGGAAGCAGGGACGCGAAGCAATCTTCGTCACGTCCACCTAAAAGATTCAAAGCTGTGTCATCAGAAGACAAGGTGATGCTTACCGTCTTTTTAGACGATAAAAGTCCGATGTTCATCAAGTCCTCCAGCCGCGTTTAGTGTGAGACAATCCGTAACCTACGAATGTTCTTCACGGAGATTATGGTTCTGCTCCATGATAACGCGCACCCACACGTCTCCAGGATCGTACGAAGTGTACTGGCCAAGTTCAAGTGTGAGCAGCTTCAGCATCCACCCTACAGGCCGAACTTGTTGCCCTATCCTCCAACTGTTTGGTCCGCTAATAAAAATCAAATAAAAATAAAACTCAAGTGGAAGCGCTTCAAAACCGGCGACGACTGAAGGACGCCGTAGAGAACTGGCTCTTGTCACAGCCACAGCCAGGGAATCTTCCGGTCGTCAAATAGTGGTATAGCTGTACGGAGGCGTATGGTGATTACTATTGAATAAAGTCTTCAATTACACGTAAAGTTTCGTTTCGTACATTTTCATTTGAACATAGTTTGTAAATCTAAGGACTGATGAATAATCAGTTTGGTTCAATAGGTTTAAAAATATTTGATTTGATAATTTCTAAGTATTTAAAACCGAACAAGTCTTTAGAAACTGCGGGTCACTGTTTGAGGGTTAGGTTAAACTTCAGACCAATGTATGTACTACCATGCGCAAAAATATCCGAACGACCTGAATTGCGTTTCGCCTGATGTGCATGCAACACAACTAACGTACGTGTCGTGCGGGTGCTCTGCTCGCTCCGCGGTATAGTCGTTCGACTATTCATAATGGATCCACTGCAGACAACTGCTCTTTATGACAATCACTCCAGTTGTAAATTAACACCACGATTTTGCAAATACAAGGAAACACGTTATTAAGTTCTTAACGTTTATTAAATCCAATTTATTACAATGACATATCTTAAGTATTATCACACTTATTACAGTCTCATATAACAAACTCCGTCACATAAAACATTAATTAATCCTTGAACAACATTTAATATTGTTACAAACAACAGATTTTACTATATTATCGGAAATCCTAAAGTCCTGTAGAAATTCGAATTACTTTTGTTCTCTAAATAGTTTTCTCACAATTGCGAAACGTCGTTCCACTGGCGAGCGGATTTTTATTAACCGATTGTAGAACTAACCAGATAATAAAAACTCAATTAACAGCAGCAAACGCACTATGGAAACTTCAATATTAACTGCGTATCACCATCATTTTCTCCGCATTCATACCTGAACTAATATTTGTACACATCTTTGAACTTGATATGACAAACACCTTGTTCTGGAATCAAACCAACCACCTGTAGCCATAGCTAACCAAGCAATGCATTCATGTGTTATAGATACCTGATTATGCCTAAGATTGTCACAGCTGACGAAGTATAAAGATGTGTGAAATATTCGAGATTCCCTCACAAATATCAGAACGGGCAAATCAAATCATATAAAATGCAAATTCTTAAAATATTTTTATTTATTTACTTATTTTTTTACTGAACCAGGAACTTAATAATCACCGTTATGTCCCTAATCACAAGTTCCCAGACTCAGTTCTGTGTAGGACTGACATACGAGGCTGCTCCTGTCGGAGTTTCGAGTCCTTCATCGGTCAGGGGTGTGTGTTTTGTCCTTAGATTAGATTAAGTAGTTCTAAGCCCAGGGACTGATGACCACAGTAGTTTGGTCCCATAGATTTACAAACATTTGATTTTGAGTTACATACCCGGTATCTGAATGGAAGATAACTAAGTGAAGTCAGATGTTAGTAGTCTAATTATTTCACCAGCAGCGGGACGTTTGAATCTGTAATCAGGATATAATTACGTTATGCGTCACCGGGAATCGAACCCCGAACCTACTGGTTTCCTTTCTAAGCACGAATGGACGTTAAATCTCAAATGTTAACTCAACAGGAATGATGATACGTGCGTGTCTGACTAGTAACAACAGCACATATCGTTGTTATAATAATAATAAAAATAATAATAATAATAATAATTTCGTGTGGCTCAGAGTCCTGGTGTGTGTCATCCAACTATACGCCACTTCAGAGACTTGCATGTCCCTAACCTGCCCCAATTATCCAACCGGGAAAGGCGACCTGCAGTTTAACGTGGAATCCAAACCACGTGTAGTTTATGACACACATTGTTGAGACGTGAATGTTGGGTTAAATCACAGATTGAAAAAAATCGGTGATCTGAGTAGTTTTCGAACCCGCGACCCTTTAGTTAGCATTCAAGCGCTTTACCCCAAGACCACGGCAACACCTTTGCTTGCGGAGATAAGGCACGAAGAGACATTCAAAATAGCAACGACAAATCGGCTCTGTCAAGGTTGATAGCGAAATAATTCGGTTTAATACGGATTGTTAACTACGGTGCAACTTGACGTTCTTCACTTGGTGTTACACATTTCAGACCCTCTCCTTGTTAGTCCCGTCAGCTGAAGCAGTATGATGTAGTGAAGACTGTTAACCTCTGCTCTTTCTTACCGGGAAGTAAGGCATTGGATTATTTGGCTCCATAACAACACTACAACGCTTATTGCGCGTGTATGCAATGCATAAGGATTCGAGAATTTACTTGTACTGCGGCTTACATTTCTGTATATGCTTGACCTAAACTGCAACTTCATTGTTTGTTTTACTTGATTTTTGTACTCACTGAAATAAAATTGCCTGACCTTCCAGTACGAGACCTTTCTCTCGTCCTTACCTCCTGGTAGATTTACTTTCTAACCAGAGAATTAAACCCGGTAATTGATTCACAAACGACTAGTTCACGCTGTTAAGTAATTTCGCGAAGGAATTTCATTTCCTCTTAAAACGTGCTAAAATTTCGTGTGGCTCATTGGCCTGGTGCAAGTCTTTCGACTGCACGCCACTTCGGCGACTTGCGTGTCCCTAGCCTACCCCAGTTATCCAACCGGGGAAATGGGACCTACAGCTTATCGTGAAATACGAACCACGTGTCGTTTCTGGCGACTCTTCACATCGTTAAGAGGTGAAGGCCGGAATAAAACGCAGACTTAAAAGAAATCCGAGGCCCTGCCGAGTATCGAACCCGGGACCCTTCGCTTTCTAGTCAAACGCTTTACCCCGAGACTACTCAAATTTCCTTAATAATAAAAGCTCGTTGTCAGGGTAAGATGAGGTCTGGGCCAGATTAATCTTTTCGTCTGATAGCATGAGTATTTTGCCGTAAGAAGTATCATAAGTTGTGTTTCTGTAGCTATGGAAATCATCAGCTGAAATAAAGACCATAAAGTGCGGTACAGATAAAAATGCAAAACGATTATCAACCGAAGGCAGAGCTAATGCTCAAACTGAGGTGTATTTTTTCCTTGCCTTCTTCGACCGAGTATCTGAAGGCGTATGCAAAAATGTATAATGTGTTATGAATACTTGGAACGCTACATTTACGTTGACTCTTCAAAAAGAATACTTTGTTTACAACGAATTAAAATTAGTGGGCATGACGGGATTTGAGTCGATTTATGACAGATTACCAACTTACCGTCTTACTCACTACGCAAAGCTTCCATTCGAATACACTCCCCTTACTGACTGGTATGTCATACGTGAGGTAACACACTTTCTTAAGAAGATACGATAGCCGGGACAATCTAAATTTTACTTTTATCTCAGAAACACTGTCAGTATTACTACGTATGAAATTTAGAGACAAAATTCATTTCCACGATATTCGTAATAATACTAGGAACTTGTTTATGAAAGCTTTTTCAGAGCATGTAGTTGGGAATGAATTTGACTTCTGAGGCAAAGAAAGTGTTTCCACATCGTATGGCACTTGCTTCCTCTTGCCTTGTCGATGGGTGCTTACTTGCGAAATGACACAACTCAAGAGCTTTGATAAATGTCGTATTCTTGCACTTTATGAAGAGGGATACAGTATCAGCGCCATTTCCCGTGCTCTAGGATACAGAAAATCCACGATACACCTGTGGGTGAAGAGGATGGCAGATGAAGGCCATGTTAACAGTCATCGTCGCCCCGGACGTCCACGCACTATGACAAAGGAGCAAGACAATTATATACTCCGCTGCAGTGATGAAGACCCATTCCGCACCAGCACCGAAATTAGGAACGTTCTACAACTACCTGTAAGTAGATAGACCATCCACCGTAGTCTCAACGAGGAAGGAAGATATGGACAAAAATCGGCGATAAAGGAAATGTTGCCAGAACAACATAAGACTGCCAGATTAAACTTCGTACTGGCATCTGGCATACGTAAGCAAACCAATTTCATTCTGGGAGCAGAGAAGGTATTTTCCACAGCACCAAAGGGTTCTGTCCATGTGTTTCGTCCAACTGGACCGAGATTCGACAGAAAATATGTCCATCAGAGGCAAAGGTGTGGCCGATCTGCTGTCACAGTTTGGGGATGGATGTCGGCAAATGGTTGCGGCATTCTGTGGGAACTGGACCTGTGAAATACTAGATAACATAATGCTTCCTTCTGTTCGTGAGACGTTTCCGGAAGGCAGAATAATATTCCAACATGACCGTTCCCCGGACTACACCGCAAATTGTGTGAAACAGTGGTTTCGAGTGAACGGAGACGTTGATGTGTAGGACTGGCCTCCCAAAGATGCTGACCTCAATCCCATACAGCACGTGTGGGCACAGATGGAGAAGATTATTAGCAGCCGAAGACCTACGCCAGCAACGAAGGCAGCGCTATCTGAAGCAGTTCAGGATGCATGGGAAGAGCTGTCGCAGAATAGTGGGTTTGTAAGAAAACTAGTTACCTCTGTTCCCCGGCGGCTAAGTGCAGTTGTAGAGGAGAATGGAAACTATACACGATACTAAATTATGTTGTCATCAGAGACAAAGCTTTGTTTATATTAAATGGAAGTGTCTTATTTTCTAGATTATTTTTCTTGAAGATTTACATTACTTCGAAGAAAAGAAAAATTATTTTGTGTTAATTTCAACCCTTCGGTAATAAAGTATTTCATCTTAAATTGTTACACGAACTTTAAGAAAAACCAAAACCAGCATGAAAATTAAGAAGGCTTATGACGTCGATGCCAATGAAGGCATCAAAGAAAGAACTATTTACTTTTTTTATTAAGTAAAGAAGGCATTTTATTTATTAATGTTCTGTTTATTTAGATGTAGGCAGGTGTCATTTTTAAAAGTGTTGAAAGGCCAGCTAGTAGACGCAAACTCTAGCGTTTGGGTCCACTACATCCCCATATTTACTAACTTGCAGTCAAATATAACTCAGTGGTCAAAGCCTACTGTAATTTCATCTTAAAGCCCATTAAAACCTCTAAGTAACGCTTTTAGAGTAGACCCTGTTCATATTAACTTGGCGTCCAATACACCTGTTCATCGACTTTGTTGAGTATCACGTAAAATTTACGAAACCAGGAAAGGAGGATTAGGATTTAATATCCTTTCGACGTCGTGGTTATTTGAAATGGAGCCCAAGCTGGGATTGTTTAGTAAGATTGTGGAAGGAAATTGGCTATGCTTTTGAAAAGGAACCATGTTGCCATTTGCCTAGAATAATTTCAGGAAATCACTTGAAAAACAGAAGGACAAACAGACATGGAAACTATACACTTTCGCCATTGTATCACTGAGCAGTCAATATTCAAATAGTCGAAAACGAAAAGTGAAATACCGAATTTAATACTAATTATACGTTGCCGTTAAGAGTGATGTTGCCTTTCTATTGAGCACTGAAATCTCCAATAATGATTACTGAATCGAAGTTTTAAAATAATACCAACTTCTGGCCTGTGTACCGATCCGGTTTTATGGTAGAAATGACACATAAAAGTAGTAAGGTTTCGTGAAATCACATTATATAGACGTTTCGGTTAAATGGTTTATTTGCAGTAACACTCGTACAACGCTAAACTACAATGTCACAACATCTAGTTTTACGATCTGGTCAGCAGTGGAAAAAAAACATCTTAGTAATAAAGTCTGTAAATAACATTGCTTCTTGCATTCGTTATTTCGCTTTCTTTATCTGTGCCGGCCGCGGTGGCCGAGGAGACTGAGGCGCTCCAGTCACGGTCTGCACGGCCACTACGGTCGGGGGTTCGAATCCCCCCTCGGGCATGGATATTTGTGCCGTCCTAGTTCGTAAGTAGTTCATGAGTTGTTTGTAAGTATAGGGACTGATGACCCCGTAGTTAAGTCCCATAGACTATACAAACATTTTCTTTATCTGTAAGAGAAGCTTCCTCGTCACCTTCTTATCACATAATCCTATGAAGTCCTTAATTCCCAGAATCTATGACGAGGTAAAGAGAGGCAGAAAGGAAGAGGAGACGGTGAGAGAGAGAAAGGAAGAAGAGAGGGTAGACAGGATGAAAGGAAGTACAGGACGGTCAGGATTGCGGGATAGACAGAGGGAAGAGGAGGAGCTGGAGGAGGTAGAAGGGGACGAAGAGATAGAGGCAGATCGTAAAAGAGAGAGAGAGAGAGAGAGAGAGAGAGAGAGAGAGAGAGAATGGCGAATGGTAGACAGAATTCAGAAAGAAATTCTTTTCTCAAGGGCAACAGGGTATTTGACTGTTCTCTGGTAATCATCTTAAATGGGTGATCATGTCATCTTACGCTCATAACATGAGCTGCGGTGGAATGGCCGAGCGCTCTAAGGCGCCTTGCTGCGGAGCGCGCGATTGCTCCTCGTCGGAAATAGCGTCGCCCCTTGGGCATGTGTGTGTGTGTGTGTGTGTGTGTGTGTGTGTGTCTGTGTGGTGTTGTCCTTAAATTACGTTAGTTTAAGCAGTTTGTAAGCCTAGACTGATAACCGCGGCATTCAGTCCCAAATATTTACAAACATTTGAACATTTCATAACATGACTTGTTTTCCTCGTCAATTGCAGTATTCTTTAAAAATAAACGGAAATGGAATTCAAATATAATTTGAAATCCAGCTAAAACGCTTCTTTTGAGTCATGTGATGCCTGTAAACTCAACCCACATGGTGTGCTCCTACTGTTGTAGCATGCCGGCCGCGGTGGCCGAGGGGACTGAGGCGCTCCAGTCACGGTCTGCACGGCCACAACGGTCGGGGGTTCGAATCCCCCCTCTGGCATGGATATTTGTGCCGTCCTTAGAATAAGGTAGTAGATAAGTAGTTTGTAAGTTTAGGGATTGGTGACCCCGTAGTTAAGTCCCATAAGCTTAACAAACAACCAACTGTTGTAACATTCACTAACAGTGGTATAATGTCTGTGCATTCGTATTTTGGGAAAAGGTCTACAAATATTGCGTAGTGCCGAACTGTAAAAATAAATCTATAAAAATCTAGAAAATATGATTTTGCATGTTCCAAGCAATGATAAAGGCATAAAATGTAGTTTATTCTCCCTCGTAGTGATCCTAATCAGATAGCGGTCACTTGGTGCGTTTAATTTTAGGAGAATTACTTTGATGTAAGTAAACACTCCGTACAACAATTATTACTCTATTAGTTCACAACCGGTATTAAGAATCATGCTCTGCAGCCGCATGGGACTTAACTATGGGGTCATCAGTCCCTAAACTTACAAACTACTTATGAACTAGCTACAACTAAGGACGGCACAAATATCCATGCCCGAGGGGGGATTCGAACCCCCGACCGTAGTGGCCGTGCAGACCGTGAATGAAGCGCCTCAGTCCTTTCGGCCACCGCGGCCGGCAGTTGTATAGTATTATTTTGTACACATCAGTGAACTGACGTTTACATTTGTGAAACAGATGTTCACGATATATTTGTATTTTAAGTCGTTTAAAAACGTAGTTGGTGAAAGTACAAATTTCATTATGGTTGTCTTTTCAGTATTTACTTCGGTGAGGCAGTGTTTCGGTATATGATAAAGACATCAACAATTTGTCTCAAAAACGCCTTTTTAGCGCATATACTGAAACCAACTGGATTTGAACACGGAATGCAAAATTTGTGAACGATACTGGAACCGCATCGCTACCAAGATTATGTGGAACTATTCGAAACTTCGACATTTTTTTCTTGGAATATTTTAATTTTGGCACGTAAGCCAAGATAGTTATCCTTTTAATTTCATTCTTCTTTAGCCTAACAAGTTCCGATTTAACTTGACAAATTTCTTTGTAACCAAACAGCACGAGAAAAATGCATAGTAATTTGTTGAAAGTGGCTAGCGCGCAAGATTAAATTGCGTATACACATGAATTAATCGGAATCGGAAATGTAACTACGTAGTAGCGCACTTACCGTGTAATTTTTGCACTGGCTTTTATAACAGAGTTAATTTAAATGTGAAATGCATTTGGTAGAAAAACGAAGACTTAATCTAAGACGCAATCCATATCTACACACGTTTATGGTGTGTAATAGTTTGTATCTTTGGACTAGAGTCAGTCTTTTGACATAAACAAATATACGTATATTTTACTTTAAATGCAACTTTCACCTTTCTTACTTACGGTACGTAAAAATCTGGATTGTTGCCGAGAAGCTAAGATACCTTAAGCGCATCAACTTTCGGAAGGTTTTTTCACTATCAGACTTCACATAATTTTCTCCCTTCTTACAAAAAGTTATAAATGCGTTTTCCATTACAAGTAACTTAATTGTACACAGAAAAAGTCAGGACAAATTTAGTAACCTTCGCTAACACTGCTCTAACACGCATATGGCTTCTTCTTCCTCGTGTTGTGTGAAATCACCAGAGCTTAAGCCAATAACAGAGCGTTTTTGATCACGTGACCTAAACTTGAAATTTAATTATATGCATGCTATAATTTCAAAATAATAACAAATGTTTTGTAAGAACAACGACGGAAAATTCTATTTGAACATTACAATCATCCAGATTGAAAACAATTCGAACCCAATTTTAAACATAGCATAATAGCCTACTATATATGCCACATTCCAGATTTGGTAACCCATTTCAATGTGTAAGTAGGAAAAGGGGAACAAAATATTATGTTCTCATTAGACTGATGTATTTTCTCGGTACCTCTATGTTAGCAAGAATACTTTTGCTTACTGTCCCATTAATTTCATACCAGACTGAGCTACAGTAAAGCGTAGCCAGGTTTACCTAGTTAACATGAAAATTTCGAATGTTGGTAAGGCAACAAAATTAGAAGAAGTAAGGATGGTGAAATTAATAAAATATTTCGAAATGAAACATAAATCATTTCTTCCGTAAGACCTATGATTGTAAAATGGCTCCTACACAGATATTAAATGCCAAATGAGTAATTAACCCTTTAACTATAGTGAACTTCTACAGACGTTCATTGTAATCGGACCTTGTAGAAGGTAGACTGCTGTAAAAGCTAGGGAAAAGAAGTCCCATCTGATGAACTTCCGTCTCTAATGACCACTCTGTCGACGGGACGTTAAACGCTCATCTTCCTTCTTGTTTTCGCGTGAACTGGTGCAGTCCTCTGGAGGGTAAGACTTTCCAAGGCAATATCAAAAACAGTCCACCTCTGCAAGGCCATATTATTGTGGTATTTTAAGAAGTCAGCAGTTGTTACAGAGCTGAACGTCGCTCTCTGCGTGACATTCAAGTAAAAGCCGATAAACAACTGCATCGGGTGACCATTTGATAAATACAGGACCTATTTTAAAGCGTTAATATCACTTCTCACTCTAAAACAAAATGAAAATGATCGCTTTCCAGTGGGTTAGTGACATCTTTCCAACATTTCAGCGTATTGTAACAGTTAATCGATAATTATTGTCCGCGATGGGCGTCAGCCTAGAACTACGAACAAACTATACCAATTGCGAGATACTATACAGTAATCCCATCTCACGCACTCTTAGGGCAACCTCTTCCTGTTTCTTTCGCACCTCTCTGTTTCTGGGAGACTGGAAACTGGAGAGTTCATTCATCAGATGCTTTTCACTTTTATTTAAACAGCATCACCAGCAGTTACACTGTAATCTTTACGAGTAGACCATACTTATGGTCCATTTCGATTTTATAGAATGAATTACATATTCTAAACATTACTTTCGCGACTTTTTCTTTTTGTCTCATATTCTTATCACAAATGCTTCTCCTGTAACTTATAAGTTTGAATCGAATTATCATTGAAATTGTTCAAATGCTTAATTTTTTCGCGGATGATCTATTTTTCAATCACTGGAAAATATCAATTTGCACGGTTCGTCTGATTGGAAACTATGTGCTCGAAACTTGTGAAATATGTTTGTGAAGTTTGCATTTTGTAATCAGGGTAATTCTATCTTTACATTTCTGCAGTTATGTGTTAGAGGTGGTGCCAACGAAAAAATTCATAAGGAAAATAGTATTCAGGTATATAACATTAAAAAGTATTGTGCAGAAAATGTTAATAACGTCTCGTGATGCTATAGTTAAAGAAATCGATAAAGATTTATTCTTCTATGCTGGGTATATCTCTTCTCAGTCAACACAGTGGCAGGCTGCGCCGCGCCTTCGAAGCCGCTATCTCCGTCAGCGCTAAGGCAGCGCGAGGAACACAGACGCCCGGCAAACGTATTCTGCCTGTCGCTAGTCTAATGGAGAATTGGCAACATAGCAGAATACGCTTGGCAACTCTGTCAGCGGGGAGTTACTTCCTGGTAAGCACAGAATTAACCTGATAGATTCACTTGATTTTTCATGTCATTTCCATTCAATAATCTGAGTGATTTTCACTTAAGGTGTGACATAAAGTTATTAATTCATATTTTTGGGTCCAGGAAATTCGTTCCACACGAAAATTACAACCAATCTCTTATTTTAAAGTTACGCTTGATCTGGTCTCCTAACTTGCCGGCCAGTAAGGAGGAACCAAATACCCGAAGTCCTCGCTAGCCTTCGGGTAACGTAGTCGCCTGCGAAACGAACGTGCTGTCAACTTTCGATGCCAATCGTGGTGAGAGCAAATATTTTTAGCTCTTCTCTGACAGAGCTACAGGTATCCAGATTGAAAATCAATAGGGAATTCTTAACAAAACTACTCAGTCAAAAAGTGTTTAGCTGTTTCCAGGACGGCATTCTCTCATATCCTCTGAAAGTGACTTACAATGCTCAGGTGGTTTACCGATTCCGTGCGTGTAGATACCGATTCCTTTCGAGTTAAAGCTGTCGCCGAACCATGTTGAAGTCGATTTGTCGAGAACTACATTTTCTTGACGCTTGGACAACTACTTCCAAAAATGAGTAAAAAGTCTTAACATGAGACTAGTATAATTTCTGTGTCAGATGCTTGCTTATAGTTAATCATTTCATTGAGCACCAAATTGTCTTAACTGCGTCTAATCGATATGCTAAGTGCAGTTTCCGTTACATTGACGTAGTAGTCTGGTGGATCGGTTGTAGTTTAGAATCTGTCATTTGTGCGTTCGATTGCACCCAATAGGTGTATATTTTTAACTGGCACGATCATGTTTACTTCACCTCTTGTAACACCAAGTGAAGAACGTCAAGTTGCACCGTAGTTAACAATCCGTATTACACCGAATTATTTCGCCATCAGCTCGGACAGAGCCGATTTATCGTTGCCAGTAACAGGCAGAATACACGGCAACCAGTAACTCTGTCGCTAGAAAGCTTTTCTTTTATATTACAAAACTTTATTCAATTTTATAAACCAATGGTCCTTTAAGGTCATGTGTCTCGTATTGAATTTAATTTTTATTTTATTTTTGTTTGTATAGTCTATGGGACTTAACTACGGGGTCATCAGTCCCTAAACTTACAAACTACTTATGAATTACTTACGAACTATACCCGAGGGGGGATTCGAATCCCCGACCGTAGTAGCCGTGCAGACCATGACTGAAGCGCCTTAGTCCCCTCGGCCACCGCGGCCGGCATTGAATTTAACTTGAGACGTTAAAAATTTTGGTGCTGGACTAGGATACTAATTCGGATCTCCTCTTTTTCGCACTCGACCCTCTCGGAATCATATAGTTGAATCATTTCGTTGCTTTCTCCAAGACTGCCGACTCCTCTAGGTCTCCACGAAAGGCACGTATATGGATTCGAATCCAGGTCCAGCACAAAATATTCATAATTTCATTTGACGCCCTAGATAGAACACACTGGACTACTAACAAAAATTATTTTGAATGTCTCTTCGTACCTTATCTGCGCGAGCTAAGGTGTTGCCGTGGTCTTGGGGTAAAGCGCTTGAATGGTAACTAAAGGGACGCGGGTTCGAAACCTACTCAGATCACCGATTTTTTTTCAATCTGTGATTTAACCCAACATTCACGTCTCAACAATGTGTGTCATAAACTACACGTGGTTTGGATTCCACGTTAAACTGTAGGTCGCCTTTCCCGGTTGGATAATTGGGGCAGGTTAGGGACATGCAAGTCTCTGAAGTGGCGTATAGTTGGATGACACACACCAGGACTCTGAGCCACACGAAATTATTATTATTATTTTTATTATTATTATAACAACGATATGTGCTGTTGTTACTAGTCAGCAGACACGCACGTATCGTCATTCCTGTTGAGTTAACATTTGAGATTTAACGTCCATTCGTGCTTAGAAAGGACACCAGTAGGTTCGGGGTTCGATTCCCGGTGACGCATAACGTAATTATATCCTGATTACAGATTCAAACGTCCCGCTGCTGGTGAAATAATTAGACTACTAACATCTGACTTCACTTAGTTATCTTCCATTCAGATACCGGGTATGTAACTCAAAATCAAATGTTTGTAAATCTATGGGACCAAACTACTGTGGTCATCAGTCCCTGGGCTTAGAACTACTTAATCTAATCTAAGGACAAAACACACACCCCTGACCGATGAAGGACTCGAAACTCCTCAGTCTGCGCCAGGCAGTGCAGCGGTGAGGACGGACTGTTTACGTCCCGCCGCCGAGTCTGCTGCTCGCGTGTGTTTACGTGGCACAGTCGCCTTCGCTTGCGTAATTTACTTAGAACAAGAATGGCCCACTCCTGGCGAAAATCAACATTGAAAATCAGTTTTTCGAATGAATATGCACGACCGAAGGCACTTGAAGTCGAACAATTTATTAGAGACGAAGTGAAGATTGACTGTAACGATCTTATCGGCATCCACTTCTCTATAGTGAGCAGTGTAGTGTATGTGAAGCTTACCAGCGACGCCGTCTGTGAGAAGATTCTAAACAGATCAAGAAATGGACTCAAATTCCGTCACTCAGATGGAAATATCGGTGAAGTGACTATCGAACACGCAGGTCTTGGACTACGAACAATTAGAGTGTTTGAACTTCCGTTTGAAGTACCTTCAGACGTGGTTGTTTCTGCGCTGCGCCCTTATGGGAACGTTATTAGCCACATGGCCGAGAAATGGGCTCAATTTACAACATATCCGGTATTCAATGGGGTGCGGCAGGTACGCATTGAATTGACCAAACACGTGCCATCTTATCTATATATTGGAGGGTGCCGAGCCATCATAATTTATGATGGCCAGCCGAAGACGTGCTCCGGTTGTGGCCAAGAAGGTCACGTTCGTTCTAGCTGTATGCAGCGCAGAATAACGCAGTTACCACCTGGTGATGAGCAGATCCCATCGGCATCCACGACGCTCCCATTGACATATGTACAGGTTCTTCAAAATGAACGCAGCCAGCAGCCTGTGACAACACCACTTGACGAAACTATGCCAAACACGGTAGAACTTCAGGGCAACGAGGACAGGATGGAGGCTACACCTGCGCCGGCCCCTGAACGTCACGTGAGGAAGGATAACGAAGTGTCTCCGAAGGAGGGAACAGATGCCGCCTCTATGGTCGTGCCTACCGCCGCCTTCGTGCCAGACAGTCAGAATACCCAGACTTCGTCTGATACTGAAGTACACGTGCGAAAACAACGGTCACCACAGAGAAGGAAGAAACGTCGGCTTGCTCCGTCTGATATCAGCCGATCACAATCTAATGATGAATCCCAAGACCTTCTACCATCAGAAGACCCTAAAGTGGAACTTCCTGCCTCACTCCAGTCGGAAGCGGAATCAACACGGCGTATGTCTATAACTCCTACTACAGATGATGACCAGCAGTCAGCCATTCGTCAGTCGTACACCGACGACACATCAATGCATGTTGACTCACCAGGGGCTTCAACTGACGACCAGCGTCCAAGCAACGCAGCATGGCACGAAGATGTTGAAGATAATTCATCCACAGCTGACGTAGCAACAAATGTTGCTACTAAACTAAATGTATGCTAATCGATGAGGGTTTGGGGGAGAATGTGCTACCTGATCTTCGTGTTACAATGAGCATCCCTGCAAATATGGCACAAGGGCAGGCTTACAGAATTGGATCTATCAACATTAATACAATCCAAACGCAGATAAAGTTTCAGTTATTCCGTGACATGATGCGGGCGTCAGATCTAGATATTGCCCTTCTACAAGAAGTTCGCCTCGAGTCATTTCCAGATATTTCTGGTTATGATACATATCAAACGCCATCTTCTTCCAACGGTAGTGGGACGGCCGTACTTCTGAGAGAAGGTATTGTCGTTGACGACGTCACTTATTTACCATCGGGCAGGGGCCTTGCTGTGACATTCCATGGTGTCCGGATCATCAACGTTTATGCTCCCTCCGGCACGGACAAACGAAGGGAACGCTCGCACTTCTACTCAGAAGAGATAGCTCCACTGTTTGTAGGTCAATACGATCACATTATTCTTGGAGGAGACTTCAACTGTGTGCTCGCCATAAAGGACCAAATTCCTCATTTTACCACGTGCCAAAAACTTAAATTACTTATTCAAGAACTGGACCTGATAGACACATGGGAGCATAAGCATGGTGATCGACCTGGATACACTTTTTTCACCAGCCATTCTGCGAGCCGTCTGGACCGAGTCTATGTCTCCCGCGGACTCACAACGGCAACACTTGATGCCGAGCTGTGGCCTACCGCCTTCTCGGACCACATAGCCTACATTTGTACTGTTTCTCTTCGACGGCAGGGCGTGTGGCGAAGTCGAGGTACTTGGAAGTTAAACGTTGCACATCTTAAGGATCCCGAGTGCAGACAACATATAGAAGCGACGTGGAACAACTGCCAGAGACGTCTTACGGCATATCCTTCAACGATTCGATGGTGGCTCGAGTGTGCTAAGCCAGCTTTGCGTCGCACGTTGGTACAGTATGGACGTGACAAAATGAGTTGGCATCGACGAACCATGGAATTTTACTTTACGGCACTCCGTGAGCTTGCTAGCCAAGCACCGTCTCCTGAACGACAGATTGCAATTCAGCGGATTAAGGCGAAGATTACTTTACTTATGCGCCGCCGTCTTGAGGGAACAGTGATACGTGCGAGATGTCAAGATCGAGTCGCTGGAGAACCTCCTTCCATGCATCACGTTATTCGAGAGAAGCAACGGTGTAGAAAAGCGCTGGTGCACGCTATTGATACCCCAGATGGTCGTCGACTGACATCTCAGAATGACATCGCCGCTGCTTTCGTGGGTCACTATCGACAGTTGTATGCAGAAGAAGATCAGGGTGCTATATCAATGGAAGAAGTGCTCGACTCCATGCCTGGTACTCTTGATGGGGAGTCTGTGCAGACCCTTACAGATACGATTACTGCTGATGATCTCGCTGACGCTCTACGCAAGGGAGCAACAAACAAATCCCCAGGCCCAGATGGCCTCCCGCTGGAGTTCTACCGCGCCTTTCAAGACATCATGGCTCCTCGCTGGATAGAAATGTATAAAGAACTGACGATACCTGACGTCCCACTCCCACCTGCTTTTGTCGAAGGCCTGATCATTCCAGTCCCGAAGAAGTCCAGGGGACAAAAAGTGGAACATTTTCGGCCGTTAACCATGCTGAACTGCGACTTCAAGATTTTTACCAGGATCCTCGCTTCCAGACTCCGGCGTGTCTTGCATCAAGTCGTATCTACGGATCAAACATGTCTTGGTGGCAGAAGTAACATCCAGACAGCACTAAGTGATTATCGTGACATCATAGCCTTGGCCGAGACTTGCCGCATTCGTGGTGTCTTAGTGTCCGTAGACCTGGACCATGCTTTTGATAGGGTGAGTCATGACTTTCTTGAAGCAGTGCTGCGAAGAATGGCGTTTCCTCCCGCCTTTACACACACCGTCCTGCGCCTTCTCCGATGCGCCACATCACGTGTACTGATCAATGGACGTGTGGCAGGCACTGTTACCATTTCGCGATCTGTACGACAAGGCTGTCCGCTATCGATGATTCTTTTTGCCATTGCGCTTGAGCCATTGTTACATGGACTGCGATGTCGACTGTCTGGGATGAAGATGAGGGACCGGTCCTTTATCTGTCGCGCATATGCTGATGATCTTCTGTTCTTGGCTCAATCACGGGACGAAGTGCGGATAGCACTAGAATGGATTACCAAGTATGGAACTACTGCGGGCAGCCGTATGAATCTGACCAAGTCTGCCGCTATGAACATTGGCAGGGGTCTTCCTGAAGGAAGCGTGGCCCCGCTACAATCAGTGGACAAGCTCAAGTGTTTAGGGATAACCTTCACGCGCGACATTCGACGAACCTCGGCAGTCAACTACAAACGCCTTCTTCAGGTACTACGAGCTAACGTCCGAAGCAATCTACTACGGTCGTTAGACTTAATACAACGAGTTGCTTTCGTGAACATCCATCTGGCGTCTAGAATACCGCACCTGGCCCAGATTCTACCGATGCCGAAGACGATGGCAACAAGACTGCTGGCTGTGTTTGGATACTTCGTGAGCGCCGGCCTTATCTTCAAAGTCCGTTATGACACATTAACTCTCCCCCCTCGAGACGGAGGTCTTGGGCTTGTCAATGTACATGTCAGAGCGTCTGCCCTTTATGTCAGTACAATGATTAAGCTGTGGAAACATCGCCAGACCGGAATATCTGGGATTCTGATCGACGAACTTGCTCCTATATCTCTAATGCCGCCCATAGCAGTAGCGCATATCTCTACCCATCTCTCACATATTAAGACATTTTTTATAGAATATAGTTACGTCCATGAAGACTTGCCCCATACACGGACTCCAACGACACGTGATGTGTACCGCATAATGATGAAGGGCCACACCCGGAATTGCGTGGAGAGACGATATCCAACAATCAGATGGCCCGTGGTCTGGCGTTCTGTGCATCATGCCCTCCTCGATACAGATGCTCGTGCTACCTGGTATCTGGTTGTCAATGGAAAATACATGACGCGACATCGGCTGCATGCAATTAAGATGACGGACTCTCCACACTGCCCTCAGTGTCACGTGTTAGACACTGATGAACATCGGCTGATGTGTGGACCTGCTGCAGAGGTGTGGCTGTTCATAAAGAAAATACTTGCCTTTCTTTGTCGTACAGCTCCACACACTATTGAACCGCAGTCACTTCTATTTCCGGACGAGAGCTTTTTCCACGCACAAAGACTAATGCAGTGAACTGGATCAAAGGCCTATCTATATATTATTTGTTTCACGATCGAGAAAAGAGTGTGCTTGATTTTTGGACGTTCCTCCAAGATCGCTTCACGTCTCTACTACATAATTCAAGACACCGACAATACTATGCCAATTTTCTGGGTAGTGTTTTCCTGGATCCTCCCCACAGCTTGGGTGTGCCGGGTATGAGACGATAATTTTAGTATGAATGATCCCTCGGAAGAATGAACCTATGTAACGGATGAAAACAATTTATTCGAGAAGACGTGCCCGGAACTCGCGTGAGGAACAGAAATTCAGCTAATATCTATCCGCATATGGTCGGTGTGCAGTCACCATTTATGTTTGTTCCGCCGGGAGGGCGGTCTTATTTATGTTCACTATCAGATGCTATTAATGCTGCACTTCATGTAGAGATATTTTACTTCCAGTGAAAATCCTCACAAAAGAAGGAGATATTTTTCTTTTATTTTCTCTTTCATTGATATATATAGAAATAAAATGAAGTGCGTAAAATTAAAAAAAAGAAAAAAGAAAAAATCAAAAAGAATAAAAAAAGAAAAAAAAAAAAAAAAAAAAAAAAAAAAGGGGACTAAGGCGAAAATAAAAAAAAAAAAAAAAGAAAAAAAAAAAAAAAAAAAAAAAAAAAAAAAAAAAATGGTAACTAAAGGGACGCGGGTTCGAAACCTACTCAGATCACCGATTTTTTTTCAATCTGTGATTTAACCCAACATTCACGTCTCAACAATGTGTGTCATAAACTACACGTGGTTTGGATTCCACGTTAAACTGTAGGTCGCCTTTCCCGGTTGGATAATTGGGGCAGGTTAGGGACATGCAAGTCTCTGAAGTGGCGTATAGTTGGATGACACACACCAGGACTCTGAGCCACACGAAATTATTATTATTATTTTTATTATTATTATAACAACGATATGTGCTGTTGTTACTAGTCAGCAGACACGCACGTATCGTCATTCCTGTTGAGTTAACATTTGAGATTTAACGTCCATTCGTGCTTAGAAAGGACACCAGTAGGTTCGGGGTTCGATTCCCGGTGACGCATAACGTAATTATATCCTGATTACAGATTCAAACGTCCCGCTGCTGGTGAAATAATTAGACTACTAACATCTGACTTCACTTAGTTATCTTCCATTCAGATACCGGGTATGTAACTCAAAATCAAATGTTTGTAAATCTATGGGACCAAACTACTGTGGTCATCAGTCCCTGGGCTTAGAACTACTTAATCTAATCTAAGGACAAAACACACACCCCTGACCGATGAAGGACTCGAAACTCCGACAGGAGCAGCCTCGTATGTCAGTCCTACACAGAACTGAGTCTGGGAACTTGTGATTAGGGACATAACGGTGATTATTAAGTTCCTGGTTCAGTAAAAAAATAAGTAAATAAATAAAAATATTTTAAGAATTTGCATTTTATATGATTTGATTTGCCCGTTCTGATATTTGTGAGGGAATCTCGAATATTTCACACATCTTTATACTTCGTCAGCTGTGACAATCTTAGGCATAATCAGGTATCTATAACACATGAATGCATTGCTTGGTTAGCTATGGCTACAGGTGGTTGGTTTGATTCCAGAACAAGGTGTTTGTCATATCAAGTTCAAAGATGTGTACAAATATTAGTTCAGGTATGAATGCGGAGAAAATGATGGTGATACGCAGTTAATATTGAAGTTTCCATAGTGCGTTTGCTGCTGTTAATTGAGTTTTTATTATCTGGTTAGTTCTACAATCGGTTAATAAAAATCCGCTCGCCAGTGGAACGACGTTTCGCAATTGTGAGAAAACTATTTAGAGAACAAAAGTACTTCGAATTTCTACAGGACTTTAGGATTTCCGATAATATAGTAAAATCTGTTGTTTGTAACAATATTAAATGTTGTTCAAGGATTAATTAATGTTTTATGTGACGGAGTTTGTTATATGAGACTGTAATAAGTGTGATAATACTTAAGATATGTCATTGTAATAAATTGGATTTAATAAACGTTAAGAACTTAATAACGTGTTTCCTTGTATTTGCAAAATCGTGGTGTTAATTTACAACTGGAGTGATTGTCATAAAGAGCAGTTGTCTGCAGTGGATCCATTATGAATAGTCGAACGACTATACCGCGGAGCGAGCAGAGCACCCGCACGACACGTACGTTAGTTGTGTTGCATGCACATCAGGCGAAACGCAATTCAGGTCGTTCGGATATTTTTGCGCATGGTAGTACAATGGACGACACGATGAATTCTGGAAGACACGTCGTACTCTGTCCTAAACCTATGTAGACTCTGCTGACACAAAAATGTTCATATGCTTGTATAGCTTAACTGCGGGGTCATCAGTCCCTAAACCTAGAAACTACCTAACACAAAGGATGGCAGAAATATCCATGCCCGAGGGGGGATTCGAACACCCGACCGTAGTGGCCGTTCAGACCGTGACTGGTGCGCCGCAGTCCCCTCGGCAACCGCGGCCGGCGACAGGATACACACTATCCTGAGTTGGTAAATACTACTTATAGGGTAAGTCAGGGTGACATAGTGAATCGGGTGAAATGGTGAATTGCTTTAATTCTCTACCGGTTAAACACATGTCTCTGTATGTCTGCCTGTCAACAGAATCTGATTCAACGGGTGCACACTGCACAGTGTGCACGTGTTGAAAACCAGCTCTGTTTTAAAAACCGTAAATAATTTGTACAAAACTGTTTTCGATGCTAAATAATTTTTAAATGCTGAATGAATTTGTAGACGTTACTTCAGAAAGCATAGTCTGCGGGGTATTTATTTTATATTCTGCGTTCTTATACTGTTTCTGTACTAAATAACCTAAAAATCGTTGCGTCTAGTGTTTTGAACTTCTTTCCGTGCTATTCACCGTTCCACCAATAGCAAATGGGAGAAATGGTGATCTCGGGCAGGGGTGACACGGTGAAGGACTTTTATTACGTGTAAAGTACAAAGCTTTTATTTAGGTACATCCCAACCAGTGTTTTTGACAAGTCATGAAATTTTTGCGTTTCCTATTCCATGCGAGAGTTATATTCTGTTCTATCGACGTCTCAATAAAATCGTTTTACTTGAAAATTAGTTTTTATTTTTTAAAATTTTTTTTAAAATTTTAATTTAATTTTTTTTTTTTTTTTTTTTTTTTTTGCGAGTACTGTTTTTTAGTGATTAAAAAAGTAAATGTTCTAACTAGCGCCACTGTTCCAGGCGAAGATGCTTACATTTTATAAAAGGGCAAAGGATCCAGCTGTGCTGATTGGACAGAGGAGCAACTTAACGATGGCGTAAAAGCAATGCAAAATGGAATGAACCTGAATAAAGCCGCAAAGGAGTATCAGGTACCATGGTCAACGCTGAAGAGAAGAATAGCAAAAGGTGCTTTACGAAAACACAAGAATGTGAGAAAAAGTTGGTAAAACATATAATTACAAAAATTCGGATCTGTATCGACAAGGACAGAAGTACGTACCATGGCGTATAAACTAGCTGAGAAATATAACCAACATCACAAATTTAACCGAGAAAAGGAAATTTCCAGAATGGACTGGCTACTTTTATCCTTAAAAAGAAATCCGGAACTGTCAATCCGGAAATCGGAAGGAGTTTTAAAAGCAAGATCAAGATCTTTCAGTAAGAAAGCTCTTTCAGACGGCAGAACTCCTGCCGAACTTAGATGAAGAGACTTGCACAGCACAGAGTAGCGTGGAGAGCTCCTTCAAACCAGTCTGCGGACTGAAGACCACAACAACAACAACTCTGTTTCCACCGCGCCTGCTGGTCAGCCAAACTCTCGTTCCATCAGTCTAACCTGGAGTGCTCTGCCTCCGGCCGAACAAGGAGCGCTTTGAGACAGAGATTCTAATGACCTGCTGTATGTCTTTGGTAAGTAGTACCAACCGTCTACCAAGTTAATGGTTTTTCAATACCGAAGAAGTTATGAGCCGTGTTTCACGTCACGAGGAGTAGGCCGCAACCTCTTAGTTGTCTGGCTGGCCGCTGTTAGGTGCTGTTACCCATCGGCCATACAGTCAGCAACGTGTGATATGACGAGAAATGGCACCTACGGCTAGAAATGTAAAGGATAATTACAGAAAACTCGGACCTGTCTAAGCAACCCATATAGAAATCATTTTCCTCTATTCCAGAAACCGTTCTACTCGGTTTCTCACTGTCTCCTCATGAACAAAGTCGTCTGATGTGAAAGTATTATTATTTCCAGCGTTCACAATGGAATGTTACGGAACCGTTATTTACAAACGAAATAATAATGGTAAGGTACATGTACAAAATAAGGCCCGGTTTCTAATAAGGCACACACTAATTTTATAACATACTAGCTGAAAACGGGGCTTTGCCCGGGTATTTATTTATTTATTCTAGCCTTGAGTTAGTACTTTTCCTATCCACTCTCTCTCTCTCTGTCTATCTCCTTTTTTCTTAAAACACGTTACATTTATCATATAATATATAAGAAATCACACGTAAAAATGCACTCTTTTCGAAGAATCCAAGCCCGAAATTCAACAATAATGATTGTAAAAATATCACAGATCGATCACTTGATGTAATGCGCGAAACGTCAAATCGGTTATTTTTAAGAGATATATTAAGAGAAATTTCTTTTTTGCTGCTTTATTTATTTATTCTTATATTTCCTTATTCCTATGCTTATCCTTACTGAGAAAGAGCTGAAGACATTGTAGCACGCATAGACCAAAGATATGGTCTGTGGCATCACGTTTCGCTGTATGTGACCTCCTTGCTATAGAGTCGCAAAAATCAGTACGAATTTTTTTATAATTTGACGACTTTCAACCTTCATACCTTCCACTCCCTTATAGCTATCGGCATGGAACCGCTATGGTGTACAACGGGAGACTTCGGACAACAATTACACACAGACCATTCGTTTGCGTTTCGTAGTTTTCGCTACAGAGCGAAATATTAATACACCCAAACGTAGAATTTTATATACACCCATAACTTTCCATCCCAATATACTCCATCCTTTTATCATTATCAACCCTCAAGCACCAATGCAACCAATAAAACCATTTTCAAAGAGTAAATATAATTTTCAAAGAGTAATTATTGTTCCGCATTTCGCGTTATATTCTTCAAATTACTAAATATCTATCAGATCGCTATAAAACCGTGCCTAAACGTTCCTTCTCAGGTATAAATTAGTAGCTGTACAAATATTTAAGTATCTGCGTCTTGTCCTTCGGAGTGATAAGCGTACACCGAACAGACTTTCACATTAATATATATAGGTAAATAGCTATCCGATCGCCATAAAACCGTGCCTAAAGCCTTCCCCAGGTAGACATTAGTAAATGTACAAATTTTTAGCTCTTTATGTCTTGTGGTTCAGACGTGATAAACGTACTCCGAACAGACATTCACATTTATAGATATAGATAACGTTTGAAAATAGCGCTAAACATCGTTGTTAATGATAGCATGTAACATATAGTGAACAAGGCATCAACTACTTCCGCACCCGGTTTCGTGCTGGCCAGTTTACTTTCTGTTGTGCTACGGCGTTCATCGAATGAGGGCTGCTTCTTATTTTCACGGTAAGTTTCATCTAATGCAGTGTCTTAGGTCATGAAGCATTTGTACTGGTAAATATGTATATGTGTACAGAAAATTGTGTTGTATTAATATAGTGGCATAATGTTCTTAATAAAACGTTTCTTTTTTAAACAATAAACCAACGCGCCTTTCAAACGGGTTATTCCCAATAAGGCCCATCATAGAAAATTGAATGATTCGACTTATGTTCCTATTAACTTACGATAAAGAACAATGTTGGTTGCTGATTAAATTCAATAAACTTAAGAGTTAGTAACCAGTAAGTTAGTTATCAACAGCACTGTATGAAGAGTTTGTAAAGAAAATTTAATATGAAATTCTATGTATCCTATCAGTCCACTTATGTCCAAAATAAAATTACATTACAACTCTTGCAGTGTATTCCAACAGTTTTGGTGCTATTTACGTGCCTCAGAATGTTAATATGAAGTAGATGTTTCCTAACAAGGCCAACTTGCAGTAGTTACAAATTTTCTTTAAACGGATGATATTAATTACACAAACTTTCTGTTTTAATTTATTTTTGAACTGAGTGTAGTTGTAGGATCTTGCACGTACTATGTCGCAGTATTACCACTTACACATACGGCGTAGGAAATTCCTAAACGTTTGGTGAGCCTTATTTGGTTGACGTACCTTATAATAGATAATGTTAGCAGTGCCATGAGATATTTCTCGAACGGTGCTGAAGTACATTGATAAACTGTAGAGCTGAAAAATTGTAACGAATTTTAAAGACATATTGAAGTTTTAAGCCAAGACACTGCCATTACATACTGGTACCTTTTATAGGTGCATCGTTACCGGCACAATAAGCTTATTTCGGCTGTTAAACGTCATCCTCACGTGTTCTGCAATTATGATAACACCTATTTAATGAAGGTAATAATACTAATGTTACGCTATATTTAATTTTAAATGTACTTTTACATACATGAGATTTTCTTCTATTCCCATTGAGTATCGTTGGCTGTCGATCTGTCAAAATGTCGTACACTGTTCTTGTATTTTATAATTTGGTATTTACGTTTATTTACGACTGGAACTTGACCTGCCAGGTGTGTCAGCACAGAAAATACCCATCACAGATAACACCCTCAAATGTAAACATTATGTAAACGTTCAATATCGTTGACACAACTGTCAAATCAAGATCCAGTCGTAAATAAACCTAAATACAAATTTATAAAATACAAGAATAGTGTACGAAGTTTTGACAGATCGGCATCCAATGATACTGAATGGGAATCGAAGAAAATCTCACGTATGTAAAAGTAAATTAAAATTAAATATAGCGTAAAATTTAGTATTATTACCTTCATAAAATATGCATTATCATAATTGCAGAACACCTCAGGATAGCGTTTAATAGCCGAATTAAGCTTATTGTGCCGATAACAATGCACCAACATTACCTATCAATATTTAATAGCAGTGTCTTGGCTTAAAAGATAATCGACAGTGGTTACTTCCGTAACATAATTGAGAGTCTGAATAAGAAGTGATCTGACGTGTAGCGACCACGTAAAGTAAAAGTATGCAGGAAAGCCACACAGTGGTGTTAAAATAACTGCTGTTATTTCACTTTCGATATTTCCGCAAGTTTCTATTGGTTTACGACTGCCAGTGTCGGGATAACAGCTCGGACGTATCTGTTACGTAAGGCTCGCATTCAGTGAAGTAAGTGCGTCGTAAGAGCAGTCGGCTCACTCGAAGCTCTGTTCTACAAGCGAGTTAAGTCTTTAACGTTGCCATCGCTCGACGACTATACATAAAACTGGAAAGTTTCTGTCTTACATCGACACAGGAGGGGCGCAGTCGGCAGCTGACTAGCACAGCTAATTCTGCAAACTCTGCCTCGCAGTTCCGAGCCGGCGTTCCAAAGTTGGGCCCCAAGTTGCGGATAGCGAGAGCCCATTAGCTTTTAACACTACATCGCGCATTGGCAACTTTCCGCACAGCGGCGGCCGAACGAATAGATGCGATGCAGGCAACAGCGACGCCGCCTTATAAAGGGCCAGCGCCTGGCGTGGCGGCAACCCTCCTCACTCGGCGTGCCTGCGGGCGCGTCTGCTTGCCGGGCGCTGGCACGGCCCAGTGAGCAATTAGACGCCGGAACAGACACTCAATACTATCAGCGTTCATTATCGCCCCAACTTGGCCGGGCACCGCTTACATGAGCCGCGATGAGGCGGAGTGCTATTTTGTAAACAGCGTCGGTTCAGGAGCACCGGCATCGTAGCCGTAGCGAAGCCACTGTGAGCATGTACTCTCGCCTTCACCCGTTACTAACAAAGGAACAATTTGGCATTACATCTTCTTATGAGTAATACAGCCAAGATTTTTGAAAGAATTTTACAAGACAAAGAGATAAAAAAAATAAAAAAAAATTACAGTTACTATTGTCTACCCGGGGAAGGCTTTAGGCTTATCACGTCCAAACGACAAGACGTAGTGACTTAAATATTTGTAAAGTTACTAATTTATACCTGTGGAAGGTTTTAGGCACGGTTTTATAGAGATCTGATAGATATTTAGTAATTTGAAGAATATAACGTGAAATTCGCAACAATAAATACTCTTTGAAAACTATATTGACTCTTTGAAAATAATTTTATTGGTTGCATTGGTTCTTGATGGTTGATAATGATAAAAGGGTGGAGTATATTGGGATGGATAGTTATCGATGTATATAAAATTCTACGTGTGTGTGTGTTAATATTTCGCTCGGCAGCGAAAACTACAGAACGCAAACGAATGGTCTGTGTATAATTGTTGTCCAAGTCTCCCGTTGTAAACCATAGCAGTTCCATGCCGATAGCTATAAGGGGGTGGAAGCTATAGTGGTTGAAAGTCGTTAAATTGTTAAAAAGAATCGGACTGAATGCCAGCGATAACGTTTGCGACTCTATAGCAAGGAGGTTACATACAACGAAACGTGAAGCCACAGACCATGTCTTTGGTCTATGCGTGCTACAATGTCTTCAGCTCTTTCTCTGTAAGGATAAGCCTACGAACAAGGAAATATAAGAATAAATAAATAAGCAGTAAAAAAGAAATTTACTTTAATACATCTCTTTAAAATCATCGATTTGACGTTTCGCGCATTACATCATCTGATCGATCTGTGATATTACTGCAATCATTAAACTTCGCAGGAATCCATTTACAGGCCTCATGTTTTTCACATGGTCAATTATACGTCGCTTGCTCCAAACAATACTACAAGTAACGTAGTTTAGCAGAATGCCCTGAAATGAAATTAAAATGAATTTGGACATCACTCTCACCATACGTATTGAGATATTGCATCTCAGGCTATAAGGAATAAAGTATGTTTTATTTATTGTAAATCATTAAGCACTTTTATTTTCTTATTTGAATGTTGATTAAAAACTTTTGTTTCCAAAAAAGGTATTGTATTTCATTCCATCCTACAAAACCAGTCTCATAGCACACTACTGAAAGATCAACCAACACGCGAGCGAATCCGCGGGTTTAAGCTAGTAGAAGAAATAATAGATATAAAAGGAGCTGAGTGTGGAACAACATGAATTTAGGAAACGAAGAACCACCAACGACCTGATTATTTCTAACCGTCAACTGATGGACATTGTTGGGAGTATAACAAAAGGGTGATAATGGGTTTTATAGACATAGATGTGCATATGTTCAAGTTAACAGGGAAAGACTCTGGGAAGAAATGAAGAAGATAGGTATAGAAGATGGTTCCATTGAGGAAACCACACCGTGGTTCAGGTAAAAAAAATCGATTTTCAGTTTTCATCATATTTCGATAGATTAAGGTTTTATTTAAGTACTCCGAAAAGGATTTGGATGAAAAAATAAATCTTTGGAGCATTTAAAGAACATTTTACTACTACGTATGTTTATATGCCACACCCACTTTTCTTTCACCCACTTTTCTGCATATGTTTTAGATCTTTATATCCCCTTCGTTGCACGTTAGGGAATTTTTTTTACTCCCGAGTGTGTTGACTATCCTTGGAAAGCAACGCTTGGTATTCTTTTGTTTCTACTGTTTGTAAACATCAGGCTTTCAAACACGATTTTCGGTTTTCATCATATTTCGATAGATTAAAGTTTTATTTAAGTACTCTGAAAAGGATTTGGCTGGAAAAAAAAATCTTTTGAGCATTTAAAGATCATTTTACTACTGTGTGTGTTTATGTGCGACGCCCCCTTTTCTTTCGCCCACTTTTCTGCATATATTTTAGATCTTTATATCCCCTTCATTGCACGTTATGGAATTCTTTTACTCCCGAGTGTGTTGGTTAACCTTGGAAGGCAACGTTTGGTATTCTGTTGTTTCTGCTGTTTGTAAACAACACGCTTTCAAACAGCGGGTAGTTTTGTTCAAGTGTGTTCGCAAGTAATTGTTATACTTTTCAGTGCTTGTTTACGTGTGTCTTGTTTTGTTTAATGAAGATGACGAAACGTAAAGGCGTTTTCAAGATACGACAATTTAGAGGAAACAAGTTCAGAAAGAATTCTGTAGAAGTGGTTATGTCGCCTGGCAACGATGTTTCTAATTGTAATCCTTCAACAAGTGGATCATCAAAGAAGCTCTTATCATTTCAAGAGAGTTACGACGAATGTAAGTGAAAAGGGGTGCAGTATTAATTTGAGCAGACACGGAGCTCAAATGAATGTTTCAACACCGTAATTTGGAACCAAATTCCTAAAACTGTATTTGTATGCAATGAAACTAGGAGTTCATAAAGCTCTTATCGCATTCAATTATAGTAATACTTGGACATGTTGGGTACTGAAAAAGCTGAAAATAAATCCTAATAAATATATGATCACTGGGCTGCAACACTGTGAAAAAATGATGATGCCGATGCACAGAGGTCTGCATCTAATATGGCCAAGAAAGCAAGACAAACATCCAGGAAGGTGAAAAAGAATGTTTAAGACCTACTAGAAGCCAAAGAAGGGTCATCATATGCAGCAGGACAGTTTTAATTAACTGTAAGTAACAAATTTCAATTTTTTTCTTTTATTTTTTATCTCAATTTCCCGTAAACTAAAATTTTCAGTACATAATATGTGTGAGTATCAGAAGAACGTAACTCCATTTCAGCTACTTCACAGGAAAGATGAAAAAAGGTATTTTAAGATGTAAATTTCTTGTTTCAGTGGCGTAATATAAACTTATATTCCAATAAAATTTATATTACGTCACTGAAACAAGAAATTTTCATCTGAAAATTTTTTTATCATCTCTCCTGTGAAGTAGCTGAAATGGACTTACGTTCTTCTGATCCTCATGCAGCGAATTTATGCCCCTTTATATCAGAAACTATCATAGATAAATGAATGAAATTTTCAGAGACTCTCCATCACATAAAAAAGTCACCTCTGTTACTACATTCTTTAATATTCCCCTATTAGGCAGTTCACAGAAATATTTTCTGCAGAAAATACTTAATGTTTTTTTGTTAATAAAGTTAAAATATGTTTCTTAGATGCTATAAAATGAATAAAGTAGATTTTGATACAGTTGACGCTATTAGAATACAGACCTGGCATTAGCTGGAGCGGGTTCCGGATACATACATGTTCTAAAGACACTTTAAGACCATAAATTCTCTAAGTAAGACCATATACAGATGTATTTTTAGAAGGCGATAGTCCGAACAGTATAGAGAGAGATGTGGTAAAGATGCCAAAGATAATGTTGGCGAAAATCTTCAATTTTATTCAATTTCCTTTGTTATACGATTTATTTGTTGAAGAGAATCCTAAGAATTCTGATCGTATGTAAAGAATACTAACGGTAAAATACAATCAATACCTTCACTAAGCGATAGTAACGGTGATGCTAGTGATGACAGTTCTGTTAAAGCAGAACTGCTTGACGCAGCCTTCCTTCACAAAAGAAGACGAAACAAATACTTCAGAATTCGTATGAAGAACAGCTACCAGCATGCGTAATTTTGAAGCTTATACCCCTGGTATAAAATAAATCATTTAAGTAAGTCTCCCGGTCTCGATTGTATACAAATTAGTTTTCCTTCAGAGCATGCTGATGCAATAGCCCCCATACCCAGTTATCATATACAACCGGTCGCCTAACGAACGTTCTGTTCCCAAAGACTGGTAAGTTGCACAGGTTACGCCAATACTCAAGATTACGATTAGGCAATAGGATTGATCCGCAAAATTACAGGCCTATATCATTGACGTTGGTTTTCATAAGGAATTTAGAAAATATACTTCCCTCAAATATTACGAGCAACTTCTAAGAAAAAGACCTATTCACCCATAGTCAACAAGGATTCAGAAAGTATCATTCTTGTGGAACACAGCTAGCTCTTTACTCACATGATGTAATGAGTCCTATAGACAAGGGATGTCAATAGATTCCGTATTTCTACATTTCCGGAGGCTTTCGACACGTTACCTCACAAGCGTCTTCTTATCAAACTGCGTTCTTATGGAATATCGTGATTTCCCTTCATAAAGGACATAGTACGTTGTAAATGTCTGAAAGTCATCGAGTAGTACTGAAATGATATTTGGCATTCCCCAGGGAAGTGTCATAGGGCCCCTACTGTTCCTTATTTTTATAAACGATTTAGAAGACAATCTGAGTAGCTCTCTTAGATTGTTCGCAGATGATGCTGTCATTTGCCGGTTAGTAAACACATCAGAAAACCAATAGGAACTGCAAACTGATTTAGATATCTGCATGATGAAGAAAATGGCAATTGTCTCTTAATAATGAGAAGTGCGAAGTCATCCATACGACCACTAAAAGAAACCAGTCGAACTTCATTTACATGCTAAATCAGTCAAACCTACATGCCGTAAATACAACTAAATATGTAGGAGTAACAACTACGAACAACTTCAATTGGAAAGAAGATATAGAAAATATTGTAGGGAAAGCGAACCAAAGACTACGTTTTGTTGGCAGAACACTTAGAAGATGGAACATTTCTACTAAAGAAATTGCTTACACCACACTTGTGCGTCCTATTTTGAGAGTTGCTGCGCATTGTGGAATCCTCACCAAGTGGGATTGACAGACGACTTACATAAATTAAAGAGAAGGGCATCTCGTTTCGTATTATCGCGGTATAGGGGAGAGAGTGTCACGGGAATGATGCATGAGTTGGGGTGGAAATCATTAAAACAAAGGCGTTACTTGTTGCGACGAGATCTGCTTGGAAAAATTATTTCACCTTCTTTTCCGAATGCGAATATATATTGTTAGCACCCACCTGCATAGGAAGACATGATCATCAAAATAAAATAAGAGAAATCAGATCGAAAACGGAAATATTTAAGTATTCCTTTTTTCCGCGAGCTATTAGAGAATGGAACTGTAGATATACATCTTCAAAGTGGTTCGATGAACCCTCTGCCAAGCACTTCAGTGTGACTCACAGACTATTTATGTAGATGTAGAAGATGAATCCGATTATGACAGTACAACGTGCTGAAACTAGTGATATAAATAGAAAAATGAATTAGTGATATGCTCGATGTTTTATGTAATAAATCTGTCCAATTATTTCTATCCTGAATCGCAACAGATCCTTCATTCCTACATTAAAACCTAATCGTTTTTCATTTCTTCTTTCTTGTTTCGTATTTACAATATCAGTTAATTACTAATTTAAACAATTCATGACGACAGTGTAAATATTTTTGTAGAGTATCTGCAATGCAACACGCGGAATATCAGTTGAATGGAATGGACTGTGCGTTGAAAGCAGGTCTTAACATTAACAACAACAAAAAAGGGTAATGGATTTACTGTAAGGAAAACTAACGATACTGAAGAAATGAGATTAGTTACTGATGTAATAAAATTACTTGATGAGTTTTTCGTCTGGGCTGCAAAATAACTTCTAATGACCGAAGTAAAGAAGATATATTATGCAGAATGCCTATGAAAAGAGAAGCACTTCTGAAAAATATAAATTTGTACACATGCAATATTAAATTGAAAGTAAGGAAGTCCTGTCTGGAAACATTGGTATGGAAAGTAGCGTTTTACGGGATAGAAACGTGGAGGATAATGAGTTCAAACAGAAAGATGGCCAGAAGCTTTTGAAATGTGATTTGGTGTTACAGGAGAATGTTGAAGATTAGGTTCGTTTATCATGTAACTAATGTGGAGCTACTAAATAGAAGTTGGGAGAAAAGAAATTTGCGGAATATCTTTTCTAAGAGAAGGGATAGATTGGTGGGACTTACTCGAAGATATCAGGGATTTGTCAAATTAGCATTGGAGGGAAATGTGTGCGGCAAAAGACACAGAGGGAGACCGAGAGACGAATACAAAAAAATCAAATGTTCAAATATTTGTAAAGCTTATGGGACTTAACTACGGGATCATCAGTCCCTAAACTTACAAACTACTTATGAACTACTTACGAACTAGGACGGCACAAATATCCATGCCCGAAGGGGGATTCGAACCCCCGACCGCAGTGGCCGTGCAGACCGTGACTGAAGCGCCTCAGACGAATACAGTAAGGAGGTTTGAAAAAGACGTAGGTTGCCGTTGATATTCAAAGTTAAAAAGGCTTCCACACGACAGGATAGCGTGGAGTGCTGCAGCACACCAAACTTTGGACTGAAGACAACAACAACAACTTATTCCCCATAGGAAATACTATACCTGTTTACGTATCTCAGCGTCTGAATCCTTAGAAATTGAATTTGCCTGAAAAAATTACAGGTAAACCAATCTGTCCTTGCCCTGGCGTAGGAACGCTGTAAACACGATTGTTATGGATTAATGGAATTGTGGAAAACTTGTCAGAAATCACCTCCGCCCCTTCAGCCTATTACTCTGTATTCAAAAGTGCACACTTTATGTACGAGGCGCGTCCAGAAAGTACTGTTTGGTAATAAAATGAAATTGTACACAAATACAGAAGAAATTTTTATTGCACAAAATTCTATGTGGTATCGCACAAGTATAAAGTGCGCGCCACCTACTTTCGCCGCGCGCCGCCATGCACGCACGGCGCGGCGTTGTTACGACGTCAGCCGCGAGCGCCCTCTGCTGCAACTCCGGTCGTGGCCACCACTGAACGACATCGTTCACTTGGGACTGAGATAGGAACCAGTTAACACTTCGGAATCAGATAGGCACCAGTGAAGACTTGGCTATCGGATAGGCACTAGGCAGGCCTCTAGCTCAACTATGTATCAGCACTCTGCAGTACTGAACTATGTAAAAGTTAAGTATTGTATAAATTCTGTGCAATATACATCTCGTTCTAATTTACTCTAGTGTTTCTAGTTTCTGCTGTCCCACTGGCTGCTCACCTTTGTACCTGCGCCAGCGTGCATCCTTTATTCCTGTGTCGGTACTTTTCTACTCGGCCACCGACACCTACGACGGAAACGAGACTGGGCGGCGACGAGGCTGGGACACAAAATTCTACAACTCTTAAAATACTTTTCCACATAAATGCCGAAATTTTGCAGGCATATGTCATAGCGTGGCATCAGGTTTTGTATACCTTCTTCATAGAAATCTGCCGCCTGTGTCTTCAACCAGTTGGAAACAGTTTCTTTCAGCTCGTCGTCACTGAAGTGATGACCGCCAAGGAAAGACTTGAGATGTAAGAACAGATGAAAGTTGGTAGGAGCGAGGTCAGGGCTGTACGGAGGATGGTCAAACACGTCCCAGCCAAATCCCTGTAGGAGGTTTTTCGTCACATTTGCAGTGTGTGGTCATGCGTTGTCGTGAAGCAAAACAACATCTTTTGACAGCAGTCCCCGGCGCCTATCCGAAATTGCATGGCGCAATTTCCGAAGTGTCTCGCAATAAGCATCTGCTTTGATTGTTTGACCACGCAGTAAGATGTCAATGAGTAGGATGCCTTTCCATTCCCAGAACACTGCGCACATCATTTTCCGAGGTGTCATGATTTGCTTCGGCTTTACCTTGGTGGGGATGAAGTGTGCCTCCATTCCATTGATTGCCGCTTACTCTCAGGGTTGCCGTAAGAAACCCACGTTTCATCGCGTGTGACTAGTCGTCTCAGAAATTCTTCGCCGCTTTCAGCATAACGGGTCAAAAACTCAACTGCACTACCCATCCGTTGTGTTTTGTGTTGCTCAGTGAGAATCTTTGGTATCCAACGTGAGCAAAGTTTACGGAATTTCAGGTGTTTGGTAACAATTTCATGCATCAGTGATCGTGAAATTTGAGGGAAGTCCATAGCGAGAGCACTAAATGTAAACCTACGGTTTTCCTGGATCTTGTTATCAGTCGCATGAACCAGTTCTTCTGTAACGAAAGGCGAACGCCCACTTCGTTCTTCAACGTGCATATCACTACGCCCGCCATTGAACTGTCGGACCCATCTTCTCCCCATCGAATCACTCATCGCATTTGGTCCGTAAACATCGCAAATTTGCCGATAAATTTCACTTGGTTTCACTTTCCTCGCATTCAGAAACCGAATCACGGACATGATTTCACAGGCGGCGGGATTTTCAATCAACGCCGACATTTCAAACAAGCACAAAAAAGCGTACGTAACTGACAGCGATCTCCAAATGGCGCACGTTCTTCTCCTTGATACACATCGTCTACAGCGCATGTGGGGAACTGTAATCGCAGTGCTGCAGCGGAGATAAATTGAAACGGAACTTACTTTCTGGACGCACCTCGTATACAAACCTCATACACTATCAGAGTTCAAGAAAATTCGAAATTCAATATACAGGGTGTTTCACTAAGTGTGTTTGCCTCTGTAACTTATAAAATTATAGGTGACGGGAAATTTTAATGCGGTAGGTCTACACAAGAAATGTTACACTTTCTGCGGAGCTATGAACAGAATTTATTGTATCATTTTCCAAAGAGTTAAAGCACAAAGATATAATTTTTAAATGGAACAATAGTTTTTTCTATCGTGCATTGGATTCGTTTAAAGCAGCTGCGTCAAAATCAATTTAAACTACATTCCTATCACTGTTAGTTTGGGAGCTACAACCCTTCAAAGTTCCGGGGGCGGAGACTGCGATAGCGCAGCTAACTGGCCGAGTGTCTATTCCCTGGGGCACGGCCCACTGTCTCATGACCACCAGCCAGTCAGCTACGCTGTCGTAGCCTCCGCCCCCTAAACTTTGAAGGGTTGTAGCTCCCAAACTAACAGTGATAGGAATGTAGTTTAAATTGATTTGGACACAGCTGGTTTCAACGAATCCAATGCACGATAGAAAAAACTATTGTTCCATTTAAAAAATTATATCTTTGTGGTGTAACTCTTTGGAAAATGATACAATAAACTATGTTCATAGCTCCGCAGAATGTGTAACATTTCTTGTGTTGACCTACCGCATTAAAATTTCCTGTCACCTATTATTTTATAAGTTACAGAGCCAAACACACGTAGTGAAACACACTGTATAAATCAGAAAATCACGTTTCAGTAAGTGAAGCTTATAACGTCCGTCTTCTTGAATACCTACAACTGCTTGGCGTAAGCAGCGACAGATGTTCCGCGAAAAGCCGTGGCTTCCTTTCTGGTCTTCCGAGATCCCTGCTGGAGACGGCTCCTCCTTATGGACCTGAATTCGCCCTCAGGGGCAGAGATGGCCGTCAAAGAGCCGTGATAATCGCGCCCAGAGCGCTCGCCTTCGCTGTGTGAATTGCAGTTCTGGGAACTTTCCTGAAGCCGCTCTCCACTGGGAGCGTAAATTCTCCGAGGGGCCTTGTATATCCCATTCTACGGTAGACTTGACGTTCGTACTTTCACAGATTTAGAAGGGCGATTCACTGCTGAAAACAGCTTGGTGATCAGCTGAGATACACAACATAGGGGAAGGCGGGACAAGACGGGGAGTTTGGCTAAAACGGGGAACTGCTATAAGGTACAGGTAGAGTGCTTCCATTTGTGGACAGCTACGTCTACTTCATCAATACACAGCTCCAAATTGTATTGATATTTCTAAACCTCACTGTCGTGATTGGTTTCGTGAGATTTGCATTGTAGGTACATACTTCCCCATCTTGCCCCTAATGTTTGTCTTATCACTACAATCCTAGCATGCTTTTATCTCGCTGCTGGTTTTGAAGAAATAAATTATGTAATTACGTAGGCTTCCGCGGCCAGAGTCGGATGACATAAACGTTCTCTGGGTGTTGTACCGCGTCATGATGTAAGAAGGCTATTACTTAACCGACGTTTCTGCCAACGTTACAGTGGCCTTCATCTGGGTATACTAACGTGAACTGGTTGTTACTACACTTTATATTACTTTCATTTAGACATTACGTCATAATTTTAAAAAATAAGCTATGTTATTGGTGAATTTTTAGCGGAAGGGTGGAACTTTATTATGATAGGATGCTGACGTGGAGGGAGAGGGGGTTAGCCGTTGCTTCTTGCATAGTGAGACATGATTGGTGTTCATCGGCGAATGGGGTGAGGGCTTCCGTAGAATACAATTTACTAATTTATTATAAATTATGTCTTAGATATAGTTGTTTTAATTGAAACTCCTTATAAGAAATTCAACAAAATAATCCCCCAAAATTTCTGCGTCTAAAGTAAAACTCTTCTCAAAAAGTATAATGGACTTAGTATACTTCAAAAAGAACTTGGTCTTTCTATTTTGGTTTCAATAATTCGTTCTCATGATAATGATTTTTTAAATTCCTTCTTTTTGTGTTTATGTTAAGGTATTTATTTATAATCATCCCTATCTGTTTATTAAATAATTGTTGACGGTTAATTCATTCTATAATATTTTTATTAACTTTTATTTTTATGATTTCATTGTATTCTTATTCTGATTTAAGAATAATTAGTTATTATTTTGGTGTTGATTTTTATTATTTTATATTGATCTTATTGAGTTTTTGAATTTGTTGTTTAATAATTACTGCAAGAAGATGAATTTATTTTTCTTCATATCATTCTATTTCTTTTTATTGTTTTATTATTATTAATTATATTGTTTTGTTCTTTTTCTAGTTTAAATTCATTTTCTTTTTATATATTTTGTGATGAGTGTTACTGACTTCTTAAACAGTCCATCATGCTCAAGAGACAAATAGGCTGAGTCTGAATGACAACGAGGAGGAGAGTAAAGACTTTTACAACGTTACGACTTCTTCCATGAAGGCTGGATACGGTGGATTGGATGCGGACGTTGGACCCACGACTCTCGCACAGGGATAGAAAGTGATGATGACGAGGCTGTTCACATTTGTGTACCGTGTGAAAGTAATAGGCCTAAATATAAAAGAGACTTCATTCTAAAATTCACAAAAATCACGTTTTGAAACTTTATATTCTCATTATTCCCTTATTTCAACCTTTAGTTAAGCTTTTGAGATGTATTCATGGTACTTCGCCGTCCTACTTCGCTCTTTTTATCCCATCAGGGGTTGGAGTGGCTGTTAATGCTTAGGGCCGCTTTTAAAGTTTCACTGCCGATGTAATATTCCAGGGAAGTAACTTGGTAGATTTGACACATTTAAGTGACTTTATAAATAGCAGACTCAAAAAGGAGGCGAAATCTGACTTAAAAGTTATCGGCGGTAATAATTTGGAATAAAAGCAACACCTGAGCACAATATTACACAAAGAAACTAACAGATTACGCGACGACCTTTCTTACCAACACGTTTGCTTCAAGTTGTTTGGATCGTAGCAGATGACACTGTAAAACTCTTGTTGCATTATGTATAATGATGCTTTGTTTACTTAGAGCGGATTATGCTAACTGAATGACCGTGAAAAATATTAAGTTAACTTTCGTGATAAAAGGCTGCTTAAATCGATCGGATTTCGTTTAATTCCAAAGATTTCCTTGCAGGCATTACTATAAAGTCACATCATGAAGGTTACATATAATGAATTCTAGAAGTTTGTAGTTAATTATAGATACAAGTCCAACAACGGCTAGCAGCATGTTACATAATAAAGATTACTGCTGGAAAAAATAAAGTCACTTCATGAATTATTAAAAGGTGGGTGATTCTAAATAAGGACGAGATTTTAATTATTGAACTAACTATATTTTCACCATACGAGGTGCATTCAAGTTCTAAGGCCTCCGAATTTTTTTCTAATTAACTGCTCACCCGAAATCGATGAAACTGGCGTTACTTCTCGACGTAATCGCCTTGCAGACGTACACATTTTTCACAACACTGACGCCATGCTTCCATGGCAGCCGCGGAGGCTTCTTTAGGAGTCTGTTTTGACCACTGGAAAATCGCTGAGGCAATAGCAGCACGGCCACGGAGAGTGTCTTTCATTGGTGGAAAAAGCCAAAAGTCACTAGGAGCCAGGTCAGGGGAGTAGGGAGCATGAGGAATCACTTCAAAGTTGTTATCACGAAGAAACTGTTGCGTAACTTTAGCTCGATGTGCGGGTGCGTTGTCTTGGTGAAACAGCACACGTGCAGCCCTTCCCGGACGTTTTTGTTGCAGTGCAGGAAGGAATTTGTTCTTCAAAACATTTTCGTAGGATGTACCTGTTACCGTAGTGCCCTTTGAAACGCAATGGGTAAGGATTACGCCCTTGCTGTTCCAGAACATGGACACCATCATTTTTCAGCACTGGGGGTTACCCGAAAATTTTTTGTTGGCGGTGAATCTGTGTGCTTCCATCGAGCTGACTGGCGCTTTGTTTCTGGATTGAAAAATGGAATCCACGTCTTATGCATTGTCACAACCGACGAAAAGAAAGTCCCATTCATGCTGTCGTTGCGCGTCAACATTGCTTGGCAACATGCCATACGGGCAACCTTGTGGTCGTCCGTCAGCATTCGTGGCACCCACCTGGATGACACTTTTCTCATTTTCAGGTCGTCATGCAGGATTGTGTGCACAGAACCCACAGAAATGCCAACTCTGGAGGCAATCTGTTTAACAGTCATTCGGCGATCCCCCAAAACAATTCTCTCCACTTTTTCGATCATGTCGTCAGACCGGCTTGTGCGAGCCCGAGGTTGTTTCGGTTTGTTGCCACACGATGTTCTGCCTTCATTAAACTGTCGCACCCACGAACGCACTTTCGACACATCCATAACTCCATCTCCACAAGTCTCCTTCAACTGTCGATGAATTTCAATTGGTGTCACACCACGCAAATTCAAAAAAAACGAATGATTGCACGCTGTTCTCGCCGCTGGCGGTAAAATTCCATCTGACGTACGGTGCTGCCATCTCTGGGACGTATTGACAATAAACGCGGCCTCATTTTAAAACAATGCGCATGTTTCTATCTCTTTCCAGTCCGGAGAAAAAAAATAAAATCGGAGGCCTTAGAACTTGAATGCACCTTGTATTTAAAGAGACAAGCGAACTCACACACTTATTCCCTTATTTTAGTCAAGGTATGCCAGAAATTTCTTTTCTTCCCAATTCTCTTCAGTACCACCTCATTAGTTACGCGATCCACCCACCTAATTTTCTGCATTCTTCTGTAGCACCACATTTCAAAAGCCTCAATCCTCTTCCTGTCCGCACTGCTTATCGTCCATGTTTCACTCCCGTACAAGGCAACACTCCACACAAATGCCTTCAGAAAGTACTTCCTTAGGCTTAAATCAATATTCGATGTTAACAAATTTCTCTTATTCAAGAACGCTTTTCTACCCATTGACATCTGCATTTTATATCCTCTGTACTACGACCGTCATTTGTTACTTTATTGCCTAAGTAACAAAACTCATCTACCTCCTTTATTGTTTCGTTACCTGATCTAATTCCTTCAGCATCACCTGATTTTCTTAGACTGCAATCCATTACCTTAGTTTTGCTCTTGTTAATGTCCATCTTACATGCACCTTTCAGCACAATGTCCATTCCGTTCAACTGTTCTTCCAGATCCTTTGCCGTCTCTGACAGAATTCCTATATCATCGGCAAAACGCAATGTTTTTAATTCTTGTGTTAATAACTCACGAAAAACTTATGTAAACATAAGAGTTTGTCACATAAACTACAACAAATAAATGCAACAGTTCCACAGTCTCACAGTTTTCCTTGTGCTCTGTTAAAACATATGGTTTAACGTTTTGGAATTGTTCCGTGTGTAGACTGTCAAACCCTGAACATGTCCAAGCAAATCTGAACATGTCCCCGTACTACGGCGCAGTTACCCCACATCGGACGGATGGACGGTCAGATAATAATTTTCTGAAAGTGAAAAAAAAAAAACATCTCCTGTGGGAAAGTTCGAACCAAAGACCTCTCGCGCTGCTGCTCCTCACGCTAGCCACAAAGCCACAGAGCTCTTGTGCTCACAAGTTGCTCGACGTTGCTTATCTTTCGCATGGACCGTTCAGTTTTTTATATGGCTTTTTTTTCTCATAGGTCCACATAACCTCTTCCTGTCTTCTCGCTTGACCTGTGTTCAGTTTCTCACGGCATATCCACCGCGCCAACTTATAACTAAATCTAAGGGGGATGCGATGGGGAGGTTCCTTTGTTAGTACCTATAATGGTATCGTTTACAATTTTTTTTTTTTTTTTTTTTTACCTAAGCTACAGAGTCTGTTGCCCACGCGCTGCAAATGTTGGTAACACCACAGCAGTCAACCATAGAGCAGGTTTGTTTCATTTATTTTGTTATCTGTACGAAACAGTATAATTTAAAGTGTAATTTTGGTTAGGTATGATTTAAACAAAAGTTTTTTTGGCCCACTTTAGGTTACGGTAGTAACACTAAAAGTGGGCCTTTGCGATCGTATTTTGACAGCTGGAAATTTAAATGAAAATAACGCCTCAACCATTAATGTGACGCGAAACTGGAATAACCGAATTTGTAGAAGAGAACAGTCTCTACAACTTTGCTCTTTTATGTTTTTTTTCATATCTTATATTGTTTCAGAGATATTTACACAAATAACAGCCATTTTGGGATGTCTATCTGTTTGTTCGTCTGTCTGTGCGTAAGGTGTTCCCTGTTTTTAAGACGAACCATTCAACCGATCAGCACCAAATTTTACAGACATGATTATAGACCGCCAGAGACCAGAACCACGCTTTTTCAATTTTTTCGGACAAAAAATACAGTAGTAATACAAAAAAAAGCCGTTTTGATTTGACGATGTCTGTCTGGCTGTAACGTGTTTCCACTTTTTAGATCGAACCGTTCAACCGATCGGCACCAAATTTACAGACTTAATTGTTGGCTACCACAGACCAGAATCTCTCTTTTTCAAATATTTCGGTCAAGAAATACGTTAGTAATACAAAAAAAAAAAAAAAAAAAAAAAAAAAAAAGCCGTTTTGTAATGTAATTTTAATTGCAAATAAACCGTTCATCTGACGAGAAAATTGAATAACCGAATTTGTAGAGGAGAAAATTCTCTACAACTTTGCTCCCTTCTGTTTCTTTCATATAATCGTATCGTTTGAAAGTATTTACAAAAAGAACGGAGTTTTGACACCCTCCATTGAATTAACGAAAACCAGCGTTCGCAGATGTCACGTGACATTCCTAACCCAGAACTCTATCTGGCATACGCCACCTTGCGTCGCGTATTTGATGATTTTCTTATTGTAACTTACACGTTGTCATTGCACAGCAATGGCACACTGAAGAACTAACAAAAACACGTCGTGATTCGTACGATAAATGATAATCTAGTGTCTACAAATGCCATATTAGCATCAATTAACAACAGCTATCAATAGTATAAGATTAAAGTACGCAACTTCTAATTGTTAGTTGTAACGTACGGGGCAATGCGTTGGACTGTGACGGTGAAGGTCTGTGGTTCGGAACCCGCCACTAGACAATTTTTAAAGGGCTTCAGACACTCTTATTAATTGATTTTTTATTATTCAGATTATTATTTTGGTCCATAATGTTTGCAAAAACTTATAAAACTACAAATCTAAAGTGGGCTATAAAGCAGGTCAGTGCGATTTTTTTTTTTTTTTTTTTTTTTTTTTTAGTACGTTAGGACTCGAATCTCCGATCCAGAAACGATCGATTTACAGTTGCCAACATACGCGCCGTGCTTAAAAGTCGGGCAACAGATTCTGCAGTTTTACCGATTTTTTTTTTCCTATGTGATTTCTGTACTCTACAGAAATTAGGAAACCACTGTTTTCAAACAGTGCAAGCGTAGCCACACTGGAGTATAGTGGCAGTGACCAGTTCTTCGTTAGCGAGGTTGTGATATATCGCCCGAAATTTGCGACTGGATAGGGGATTTCCTGTCAAAGAGGCCACAGTTCGTAGTAATCGATGGTAAGAGAGGTGATATCGAGCGTTCCACAGGGTAGTGTTATTGGTCCTCTGCTATTCCTTATTTACATAAACGATTTAGGGGAAAATCTAAGTAGCTCTCTTAGGTTGTATGCAGATGACGCCGTCGTTTACCGTCTAGTCAAATCATCTGAAGATCAAAACCAACTGGAGAACGATCTGAATAAGATATCAGTATGGTGTCCAAATTAGCAATTGATTCTAAATAATGAGAAGTCGTTCAGATGAGTAGGAAACGAAATCCGTTAAACTTTGTTTACATGATAAATCAATCAAAAGTGAAGGCCATAAACTCCACAAAATACCTAGGAATTACTATTACTTCAGACTTAAATTGGAAAGAACATGTAAATAATATCGTGGGAAAGGCGAACCAGAGACTGTGTTTTATTGGCAGAACCCTTAAAACATGCATCAGAACTACAAAAGAAAATGCATACACTACGCTAGTCCGTCCATTTTTGGAGTATTGCTGCCAAGTGTGGGATCCTTATCAGGTGGGTTTGACGAAGGACATCGAAAGAGTCCAAAGAAGGGCAGCTCGTTTCGTATTGTCACGATACAGGGGAGACAGCGTTACGGAAATGATACAGGATCTGAGATGGGAATCATTACAACAACGGCGCTTATCGCTGCGGAATGAGGTACTTACGAAACTCAAATCGCCAACATTCTCCTCCGAATGCGAAAATATATTGTTGACTCCCACTTACGTAGGTAGATATGATTATCAGAATAAAATACGAGAAATCAGAGCCCGAACGGAGAGATTCAGGTGCTCATTCTTCCCGCGCGCTAATCGAGAATGGAATAGGAGATAAATTGTATAATGGTGGTTCGATGAACCCTCTTCCAGGCACTTAAATGTGATTTGCAGAGTACCCCATGCAGGTGTAGATGTAGACAGCGATCTCCAAAGGGCGCACGTTCATCTGCTTGATACACATCGTCTACAGTGCATGTGCGGAACTGCAATCGCAGCGCTGCAGCGGAGATAAATTGAAACGGAACTTACTTTCAGGACGCGCCTCGTAGATTAGGTATGGGTTAAACAAGATTTTTTTCTTTTGGTATGTGAGGGCGCGTAGTGCCCTTATCTCCAGAGCAGAAACAATCGATTTACGTTTGCCAACATACGCGACGTGCTTAAAAGACGGTGAAAACGTTTTGGCACACATGCGTATTAGCGTTGCCGGTTACAAAAGCTGGATCTGCCGGCCCACAGCACATGTAGGTACTACCTCACATAACGGACAATACAATTCTGCCCACAGTGGCGACCATTAACAAGGAAATGCAGTGTTCACGGCAAAAATGTATCTCCTCTGCACACAAAAAGTATTGGCACAGAGCGTGGCTTCTCGGTATATTGCTGGGTTTTCAGGTACCGGAAAGCCAACCGCTGACGCAATAGACATTGCGTGTTGTTGACGGCCCAGTCGCTAGTATGTTGCTGTATTGCACGACTGTCGTCGTCATGTGGACGAATAAGAAGGAACATTCAGTGGCGTTGCGTGAGAGAGTGATGTTGCTCCATTCACAAGGAAGAAGCAATCGACTAATCGGACTAGAGGGGTCTGTTAGCTACACCAAGGTACGAGCCATTATTCATAGATATAATGGATATTCGAAGCAACAAATTCGCAGAGCATTCGATGTGAGTCCAAGAATGCAAGCACGAGACGTGGAAGAAGAAGACGAAAATAATAGTTATAGATCAAGAGCCTTCTTACCTTACGTGGGCGCTCTTTCGTCAAAGATAAGCCGCATTCTCGACAAACATCGTGTTAAGGTTATCTTCCGGCCACCAGTGAAGATTGCAGCCTTACTCGGGTCAGTGAAGGATGATTTGTTGCTTCGCAAGTCAGGTGTGTACCAGATCCCTTGCAGAAATTGTGATAATTCATATATAGGCCAGACAATACGCACTGTCCATGAGAGATGCGTTGAACACCGAAGATATACTCGCCTATTACAGCCAGACTAGTCAGCTGTGGCTGAACATTGCATAGAAACTGGTCATTCAATGAACTATAGCGATGTGAAGGTTTTGACACCCATATCTTCGATTTGGGATGCTATATTTAAGGAAGCTGTTGAAATTAGACTGGCCAACAACTTATTAAACAGAGATAAAGGTTTTAATTTAGACAAATCTTGGAACCCTGCACTTGGAGTATTGAAATCACAGAGACGACGTGAAGGTGTTGCCGCCGCCGAGCATATATCGATAAGTGAACACCGGAGCGCTTCCGCCACGGGGGGCGCACGCGTGTGAGTACTTCGATATGCAGTATACCAGCATCTGTGACGCGCACGCGCATTGCCACCGCGATCAGGCTTATAAGGCCGCGCCCGGCACCTCGTCGACAGTCTTCGATTCACTCTGATGATGGCTGGAAGGTACGCGGCCGAAATATCAGCAGAAGAAGTGAATTTTACGTGGCTGCATTCCCGAAATCTATTGGACTATATGAAATGTGTCGAATGCATGGACGTTCTCCCAGGAAAAAGCCATACATATCGGAAATTAACATGCAGAAACGCCTGCATTTAGCAAAGGACTACATAAGGAAGCCGATGGAATATTGGAACACAGTTGTAACGATACACTAAAATGAGGTTTCACAAATTTTTGTGCTATGTGATTACTGTACTCTACAAAAAATTTGGAAACCACTGTTTTCAAACAGGGTGCCGGCCGCGGTAGGCGAGGGGACTGAGGCGCTTCAGTCACGGTCTGCACGGCCACTACGGTCGGGGGTTCGAATCCCTCCTCGGGTATGGATATTTGTGCCGTCCTTAGTCTTAAGTAGTTCATAAGTAGTTTGTACGCTTAGGCACTGATGACCCCATAGTTAAGTCCCATAAGTTCTACAAACATTTGATTTTTGATTTTTTCGAACAGGGCATGCGTAGCCACACTGGATTATAGTGGCAGTGACCAGGTCTTCGGCAGCCAGAACTGAAATCGTCCTCCGCCACAAACCGACGCCCTCGCTACTGGACTGGGGTGCAGTCTCTTCCGCGGCCACCGCATGAAGGCAGCGCGCCGCGCCCGGCGTTCGCGTGGCAGCGAGCCCTCACCCGCGGCCGCCGGCCGGCGGACATAAATATGAATGTATTTGATTAGATTACAAGCCGCGCTGGCCGCGGCAAACACTCGGGACAAGCCGCATGCAGATTTATTTTGATGAGGCGCCCCAGCTGTTGTGCAACAGCCGGCCCACGTGTCCGCTTTTTTCCCTCTCCCGCGCCATTTTTTATTTCCTGTTCGGTGTGCCCCTTTTTTTGTATTATTATTTTCTTTTTTTTCCCCGCTGCCGCTGGTGGGTATTGATTTAGTAGGCCCGCTGCCGCCGCCGTCCGTGCAGCGCGCGTGACGCGGCCCAGCACAGCACAGCACACGGCCGGCTACATTATATAGCGGCAATCCATCAAGCGCTGCCCGCGCTGCCAGCCGCCGCCTTTGCTTTGCGTCGCGAAAGCCGACGCCACTGCCGGCGCCGCTGCCTCTGGCTGTTCCGGTCGATACGCACGTGAGCCAGTCGTACGTCTCCGGGCCATTTAGCGTACCGTGGCCGACAGCGCCCGTACACGTGGCACCACCGTGTCTACTCGAGCTAACCCTGTGATACTTATATGAATTTAATACAAATAAACAATCCCTAAGACGAATTTTCGTCTCAAATATGTTAAAGACATTATTGATGAATCTGAAGCATTGAATTAAAATTTGTGGTCCGGCCGGGAATCGAACCCGGACCTCTATGCTTACTAAGCAGACGTCTTAACCGTTTATTTTTCCTTCTGGTAGATCTATGGTTCGCGGTCGTTCGTTCAGTTCGTTCGTGGTTGTTCGTTAGATATTTGGCTCAGCTTTTTTTATTACAGAGGGCGTTGAGCCCCCTGTCCGGGCGCGCTGAGCCACGGCGCCAGGCAATTTTTTTTATGATGATGATTAGGACAACACACAACACCCAGAGCCTTGCCGGGTATCGAACCCGGGCCTCCTGCATGGTACTCAGGAACGGTACCGCTGAGCTATGGAGGCGGACAAAATTAATCAAAATAAAATGTTTGTAAATCTATCGGACCAAACTGCGTGGTCAACAGTCCGTAGCTTACAAACTACTTAAACCTAGGTAAATTAACCTACGGACAAACACACACGGCCAATAGTAAGTCTTTCAGGCACGGCGCCTCAGTACGCACGGCTATTCCGCCGCAAAACCGTTAGACTACCACACAACTAACGATTAAGGTGCCTGTTAATAGTCTTAGAAAGATTTTCCTCCAAGTCACAATTTTTAATTCAGGTCCGGGTTCGATTCCTGGCCGCACCACAAATTTTAATTCAATGCTTCAGATTTATCAATAATGTCTTTGACATATTTTAGACCAGAATCCGTCTCAGTGATTATTTGTATTAAATTGATATTTATATCAACAGGATTGTTCCACCATGACCATTGCCGAGGTGCTATTCCGCTGCATGGAGAGCCTTGGCAGTAATGGCAATTACTTTTGAAACACAAAAGCTGAATTAAAGTTTGTGACGAGGAGGGAAATCGTACATAGACTATTCCAAGGCGCCTTAATCGTTGGTGGTGTGGTAGTCTAACGGTTAAGACGTCTGCCTAGTAAGCATGGAGCATTCTATTCTTGAGATTTATCAATAATGGCTGTGATACTATATTTTATTTTACAGCTAGCATTATCAGCCAGTGTTACCTGCAGTTCAACATCTCTACCTATAAAAAAGTGAAAGGACACTCATTCGCTCACTCTCTGACTAAACACAAAATTTAATGAAATAAATGGCAATTGGCTATCACTTATGGCTTCACTGTAATAGGTTTAGATGTAATGCCAATGTGCGGCGAATGAATGGGCCCGGCCGGGATTCGAACCCGGAATCTCCTCCTTAAAAATGTTCAAATGTATGTAAATCTATCGGACCAAACTGTGTGGTCATCAGTCCGTAGCTTATAAACTACTTAAACCTAGGTAAACTAACTTAAGGACAAACACACACACACATGCCCCAGGGAGGACTCGAACCTCCACGGTGAGCAACCGCGCGCTCCACAGCGAGACGCTTTAGACCGCTCGGCTAATCCACCGCGGCTCTCCTGCTTACGAGGCAGACGTGTTGACCACTCCGCCACCGAGGACACAGTGACCAACCCGACTGCAGAGGACTCTTCCCTGCAAGTCTCCCGCCACACCCAAAGCTCCATTCTCTTTCCTATTACCCCAGCCTTTTCATTCGTCGTACATTGCTATTACATCTAAACCTAGTACAGTGAACCCTTAAGTGATCGCAAATTGCGATTTATTTCGTTAAAAATGAACTCTGTAACGTCGTCAAAATATATAATTGCATACAAGCCGAGGCTGGGCTCCTGACGACAAAAAATTGTGTCTCGATACCTCATGGTCTGTTCTCCCTGATGCGGGAATACAGTATTGCAGCTGCGAGCATTACAGAATTAAGAGGCTGTGGTAATAGGAAACAGACAGTGTGGCGAATGGAGATTTGGGTGTGGCGGGAGACGTGCAGTGAAGAGTCCTCTGCAGTCGTGTTGGTCACTGTGTCCTCGGTGGCGGACTGGTCAACGCGTCTGCCCAGTAAGCAGAAGATCCCGGGTTCGAATTCCGGTCGGGCACAAATTTTCATTCGCCGCACACTGGTATTACATATAAACGTAGTACAGTGAAGCCATAAGTGATAGCAAATTGCGATTTATTTCATTAAAAGTGAACGCTGTAACATCTATAATATATAATTGTAAATACAAAATCTCTAAAACTACACGACTGCCCATTAAAATTGCTACATCAGGAAAAAATTCAAATGATAAACCGGTATTCATTGGACAAATATATTGTACTAGAACTGACATCTGATTACATTTTCACGCTGTTTGCGTGTATAAATCCTGAAAAAATCAGTACCCAGAACAACCACCTCTGGCCGTAATAACGGACTTGATACGATTGGGCATTGAGTCAAACATAGCTTGGATGTGGTCAAAAAGGTACAGATACCCATGCGGATTCAAGAGTATCAAGAGTAGTGATTGGCGTATTGTGACGAGCCAGTTGCTCGGCCACCGTTATCCAGACGTTTTCAATTGGTGAGAGATCTGGAGAATATGATGGCCAGGGCAGTAGTCGAACATTTTCCGTATCCAGAAAGGCATCAAGCGGTCGTACACTATCCTGCTGAAATGTAGGGTTTCGCAGGGATCGAATGAAGGGTAGTCGTAAGACATGTGAAATGTAACGACCACTGTTCAAAGTGCCGTCGATGCGAACAAGAGACGTGTAACCAATGACACCCCATACCATCAGACTGAGTGATACGCTAGTGTGCCGATGACGAATACAAGCTTCCAATGTGCGTTCACCGCGATGTCGCCAAACACGGATGCGACCATCATGATGCTGTAAACACAACCTGGATCATCGGAAACAATGACTTTTTTTCCATTTGTGCACCCAGGTTCGTCTTTGCGTACATCGTCGCAGGCGCTCCTGTCTGTGATGCAGCGTTAAGGGTAACAGCAGCCATGGTATCCGATCTGATAGCCCATGCTGCTGCAAACGTCGTCGAAATGTTGGTGCTGATGGTTGTTGTCTTGCAAACGTCCCCATCTGTTGACTCAAGGATCGAGACCTGGCTGCACGATCCGTTACAGCCATGCGGATCTCGACTGCACTGCGTTCCATATTGCACTCCTGAACCCACCAATTGCTAACAGTCATTGGATCGCGACCAACGCGGTTCGATAAACTAGAATCGCGATAGGCTACAATCCGACCTTTATCAAAGTCGAAAACGTGATGGTACGCATTTCTCCTTCTTACACGAGGCATCACAGCAACGTTTCACCAGGCAACACCGGACAACTGCTGGTTGTGTATAAGAAATCGGTCGGAAACTTTCCGCATGATAGCCACCGGCGCTAACCTTGTGTGACTGCTCTGAAAATCTAATCATTTGCATATCACAGCATTTTCTTCATGTCGATTAAATTTCGCGTCTGTCTTCGTGGTGTAGCAATTTTAATGGCTAGGAGTGTACTTCATCTGAAATTTGGCAGGAATGTACAATCGCACCAAAACATTTTGACACACATGCTTATTTATCGTTGCCGGTTACAAAAGCTGGATCTGCCGGCACACAGCACATGCACGTACTACCTCACATACCGGACAATACAATTCTGCCACAGTGGCGACCATTAACAAGGAAATGCAGTGTTCACGGCAAAAATGTATCTCCTCTGCACACAAAACGCACAGAGCGTGGCTTCTCGGTATATTGCTGGGTTTTCAGGTGCCGGAAACACAACTGCTGACGCAATAGACATTGCATGTTATTGACGGCCCAGTCGCTAGTCATTTGCTGTATTGCGCGGCTGTCGTCGTCATGGGGCCGAAGAAGAAGGAACATTCAGTGGAGTTGCGTGATAAAGTGGTGTTGCTCCATTCACGAGGGAGAAGCTATCGACAAATCGGACGAGAGGAGTCTGTTAGCTACACCACGGTACGAGCCATCATTCATAAATATAAGGAGACTGGAACAACAGTGAATAAGTGCCGTCATGGACGTCCAAGAGTGCTTAAAGCCCGACAGCGTCTCCATCATCACACTTGCTCGAAAGTGCAACAACTATTACTGAGGGTGTTCAGACAACGTACGACAAGACGGTTTGTGGTCAAACTATATGAAATGTGTCGAATGAGGCTGATATGCATGGACGCTCTCCCAGGAAAAAACCATACATATCGGAAATTAACCTACAGAAACGCCTGCAGTTTGCAAAGGACTACATCAGGAAGCCGATGTAATATTGGAACACAGTGATATTTAACGACGAATTGAAGTTCAATGTGTTCGGGTTTGATGCAAGAAAGAAAGTTTGACGCAAGCGTCAAACACGTCGGGGCGGTATCATGGTCTTGGGGTGTTTGGCGGCCTTGGAAATCTAGATGTAATTCACCATACAATATATCATATGAGATACAACGACGTGTTTCGAGGTAGTTTACACGCTAGTGCACAGACATTGAGCCTTATTGGGGTGTTTCATTTACAGCAAGATAGCGACCCAAAACAAACCGCCATGGAAATCCAACAGTAGTTACCGTACAATGCCCCCAGAAGGATTCCAACACTATCTCAGAGCCCTGATTTGAACCCTATGGAAAACCTGCGGGCTCATCTTCACACACAAGTCATAAAAAAGCGTCCGTCCGGTATAAAACGACTTCGAGAAAGTGCTCCTGGAGGAATGGTCGAAAATTACCCTTGATGTCAACCGGAATGTAATACAAAGCATTCCTAGGCATTTACGTACTGTTATAGATGCTAAAGGGATGCACACCAGCTATTAGAAGGTGAACATCAATGAACAAAACGAACACACTGTCCGTTTCATACGCGTGTGCCAGTACTTTTTCCATGCAAATAGCGATGTTTATTTTCGTAACACTTTATGTAACTTTTCGGACAGGTGATTTTGACATATTTGAAATCTATGTTTCTATTCTAAAATATATGTTTCGTTTAACCTACAACCACTAAAATATAACTCTGCCGATACTTTTTGGTGAGATTGTAGTTTATAGTTAGAAGACGTCAGCTAAGAACCGATTCTCGAGCCGGTCTACGTGTACGGCTGTGGAGGAAAACCTCAGGTATCCACAGGCCCTGCATGTACTGGACTGTTGAAATAAATGGAGGCTCTGTAATTCTGTGTCAGTTTGCAGTATGAGTGACATGGGACCCCTGACAAGTCTCAATACGGTCAGGTGGCACGTACATACGTATGCTGGCTGATCATCTACGTACCTGTTGGGCCCGGTGGTCTTCGAGTAAAGTGCTCGACTCTAAACCGAATGGTTGCGGGTTCAAAACTCGGTCGGACCTCGGATTTTTTCAGTCTGCACTTAGACCCATCCTTCACCTCTCAACAATGTGAGGAGTCACCAGAAACGACACGTGGGTCGGATTCCACGTAGGTTCTCTTTGCCCGGTTGGATAACTGGGGTAGGCTAGGGACACGCAAGTCGCCGAAGTGGCGCCCAATTAGAAAGACTTGCACTAGGCCAATGAGCGACACGAAGTTATTGTGGCCAGGATTGTAACTCAGTTTACATTGGACAGACATGCAGAAATTTCAATACCAGATATACAGAACACAGAAGAGCACTAAAAAGCAATAGTCATTCCACATTTACAGAACACCTCATAAACTTGAACCACAAACCAACTGACATAAATACTGATCTAAGGATTCTGAAACACAGCAAAAGCCTCCCACAAAAATGAACAATCGAAGAGAACTACCACACACAGAAAGCCATAATAGAAAGAAAAGAAATATTAAATGATCACACAGCCCTCTGCAACGGAACCACAATCTCTGCCCTCAAAGAACTGACAGAAAACCAATAAACACACACACACACACACACACACACACACACACACACACACACACACACACTAAAACGAAAGTAACATGAGCCAAAACCTCCCGCCCCCACCACAGTCAGCTGTTCTTAACACTACTCCCAGAAGTGCCCACCATCTTGTTTTCATAACATGAACATTGAGCGAGCTGAAAGTGACACAGTGCCTGTTCACGACGTGAAAACAGCGCAAATTCACCAAAGTAACTGACAAAAACTTGCTATAAACACATAGACATGTTGTTATAGAAGCAGTCGCTACAGTAAAATTAAACCAAAACATAAAAATGACTACTTATATTTTCGTAAAAATCCCGATATTTACAAGCTAACCATCACCCCATTAACTACACACGTCAAAAATTCTCAGTGACGTCTTCTGAGTTGAAGAACCACAAACACAACTACATGTGGTATTAAGGTAGGCCTAGTATACCTATAAAAATAAGAAACGATTTATATTAGTTTCACAATTATCTGTAGTTTTTACACTTAATTTACAAAAAGTAACAATCATTTCATTGTTAATTCGGCAGACAGTATGAATTAAACATCCCACTGATGATGCTGCAACACCAGCGAAACATGTATGGGAGAAACTAGAAACATTTGTATTTGCTCAAGGCGGACCTAACCTATAAAGCAAATTTATTGAAATTATTAATATTTATCTGCATACCTTCATCTCCAATGTGCAATCCGACGGATTAGGGCAATTACAGCAAGACACAGCCACAGGGTTGCTCCAGTAACAGGATGGAAATACTGCTTCCGTCCAGTCCATGGCAGATCTTGTTGCTGCCCTTCTACGTCCTCGCGTAGAACTTACACGACATTAGGCACTCCGTTTCATATCTTCTATACACAGCTATAGTTTCCAGCAACCTACACTTCTAATTACGGTATTGCGGTATTGGAAGCGATTGAATTGTACACATTGCTTTGTAACAGTTTTTACTATAAGGAGCATATGTAATACCACGGAAATCAACAATAAATAAAGCAATAACACCATCTATCTTTTGATTCCTATGGACCCTAGAAAAGATGAAACGTACTTTGCAGGTCACTCTATTTATTATTATTTTGTAACATACAAGTATTTATTGAATAACGTAGGAACAAAACTCTTCTGGTAAACACTGACAACATTTTGCAGAATGACGCCGTATATTTATCCACTAAAGCCGAGAGTTACGTTCGTTACACTTCTAGGCAAGTCAGTGAATATGGAACGCAGTAAGCCTCTGTGAAAAACAGTAATTAACTTACTGAACGCGACTAATAATTCACCACACATTTAGCTTAAGGGAGAAGCACACGAACGCGATAATAAACCGTCAAAATATCTTCAACGCTCTCGCTTCTAAAGGAAAATTAAATACATTTACAAAAATATTCATCTATTAGAAAATCAAGTGTAAGAATCGACGAATCATTAGACCTCATCAATTTATGTGTCAAGCAAAAGTGCTCATAATGTTACGAACAGACAAAAACGAAACTATTTACTTCACGGATATGAAAGATATTTTTATATTTTGTTGCTCCCTGCAGAATAATTTACAATTCTGTAGCACTTTTGAAAGTGTTCCTTGACGCGTAATCTTTATCTTACGTTGCCGAATCACTATGATTTTTCACGATAATGAACGTCTCTTGGTAGTTTAGTATTGTATGACACGCAAAAAATATCAAATAGTTGATGTAGTCAATACGTAATTAAAAATAAACATCCAGTTAGTACCCCTGTGTGTGTCTGCTTCCTTTTCACTTGTGGCACCGGTGTCTTTCCTCCTGCCAAACGATAACAACATTCACAACAGAGAGGGTTGTGACTGTGATATCACGGTTTTCGTTTCACTGTTATTTAGTTCATTCATCACCAATAAAATATTTCCCACGCCAACAAATATTATCAAACGAACGTCTTTGTGCGAATAGCTGTGGCGTTCTGTGTTCGCTAGGTGTGTGCACGTCACGAACGGAGTAGCTATGCGGTGTGTTTACCCGGCAGCTAGGCACAATGTTGTGCTACTGTTAGCACCAATGCACGGTCGACCGCAGTCGATGCAGGTGCGCAGTCTGTTGTTCAGGAAGACACACAGTGCGGCTCTGATAAGTACTACGTATGGAAATTTCTCAGATTTTCACGTCTCACTTTACACTTTATAATTTTGTTCCGATTATAGTATTGTTGCGCCACCGGATTAAAATGTATTGCTTTAGGCAATGCAAAAGTATGACTACTAGTAAGTGTTAAAGGGAGACGGTGGCAGTCTTGCACTGATATTAAACAACGCGGTTTATTTTTAACAGCAGTTCTGTGTTACTGCATCATGTCTACTAATGTACTGAAGAATACATTTGACAAGGAAACCCGCAATGTGCAGCCGACGTCGCTATAAATCGACGATTGGATGAGGTAATCGGTATTACTAATGAATCTGTTCATACTATACAATTAGACAACGACATATACTGAATACTTGTCAACTTCTTGAGCCCAGTTTATGTTGATAAACTGTTAGTGAAGCGGGTTAATGAAGTCGAGTTTACTCATAGAGATAACAGGAAAAGCAAAGTATCTATTTGGAAAGGCGATATAGTTTATACAGGTGTAAGAATGTTGAACCTCCTAATTTAACTTTATAATGAAGTAATCAAGGATGTACTTAGTTAAGTTGGACCATGAAGTCTATTACAAATGAACTTTTGTCGCAGCATTATTATTTTACAGTATTTCAATGGCATTTGTCGGTGGAGATGGAAGTTAAAGCAAATGTTCAAATGTTTGTATAGTCTATGGGACTTAACTACGGGGCCATCAGTCCCTAAACTTACAAACTACTTATGAACTACTTACGAACTAGGACGGCACAAATATCCATGCCCGAGGGGGGATTCGAACTCCCGACCGTAGTGGCCGTGTAGACCGTGACTGGAGCGCCTCAGTCCCCTCGGTCACCGCGGCCGGCTTAAAGCAAATATTCCGTCACACATCCTTGTGGGTGGTTACAGGCTACAAGCAGTGTATTCAGGACAGAAACCTACGTGTCACGTATGTAATGAGTCTGGACATTTCAGACAGGACTGTCCTCGGGGAGTCTTTGTGTTAACAAGTAATTTAAAACAACGCCAGAGGCTTACTGTTAGTGACGTGTTGCAGCCTTCTGTTCTGGCACAATCGGATGAGACTGAAAACGTAGCAAATACAGCAAGCTGTTCTGATGTGCCTCTCGTAGATAAGTCTCAGTTTCCACCATAATCTAAAAAGCTTATTATTGACTCTGGTCATGACAGTGATGTTCAGTCAAATAAAAAAAAAAAAAAAAACCCTCATGCTAATATTGACAGTTGTTCGGACGCGGAATTATCCGATATACCTCATTCGGTCCGCAAGCAAAAACAGTGCTATTAGGTAGTCATGCCTCAACCAACCGCAGAAGAAGTGGTTCATACAGAACAGCATTTAGTTGACTATAAAACTGATCAGCAAAGTGTCCCTGATATGCCCCCTACTCCTGAAATTTACCCTCAGAAGGCGTATGTCAGCAGCACTCAATCATTAGTTGATAAACAGGTCATAAAAATTGACAAAGTCAAAGAGAAGATTTCAAAAACAGAAAATCACAAAGCAGATTTGCAACCTCACGATGCCACACGTCGTAAAATAAAGCTTCAGTCTAATGTCAATATTCAATGCACTCATGTGAAATCTAAACCTCGGAAAGACACAACCAACCCAAAGACTGTGAGATATGATATCGTCAGACGTGGATCACAAAATGACTTAGCTCAATAACCTAATGAAACTCCATACAGTGTTGGTACACGTAACGCCTCAGGCCTACGTTCAAATGTTTGTAAAAGCTTATAGGACTTAACTTTGGGGTCATCAGTCCCTAAACTTACAAACTACTTATGAACTACCTTATACTAAAGACGGCACGTACATCCATACCCGAGTGGGGATTCGAACCTCCGACGGGGGAACGGCCTCGCGCATCACAGCATTGCGCCTCAATGCGCTCGGCCGCTCCGCCGCGGCTCAGGCCTATACTATCACCACTATAAACAGCAATTAGATTTGAAAATAGTAGCGCTTAGGGAACTTTTATATGAACCAGGAACGAATATCGCGCTTCTGCATGAAGCAGTGATACTTAAACTGACATTTAATGTTTGTAAATCGATCGGACCAAACTGCGTGGTCATCAGTCCGTAGCTTCAAACTACTTAAACTAAGGTAAACTAACCTAAGGACAAACACACACACCCATGCCCTAGGGAGGACTCGAAACTCCGACGGCGAGCAACCGCGCGCTCTGCAGCGAGGTGCCTTAGACCGCTTGGCTACTCTACCGCGGCCCAAACTGACATTTACAGGGTTTGTTGAATGTATAAATGTGTCACACGACACAAGTGTTGGGAATGCCGTTTTCATACCAGGAGGTAGTCCAGTCGCCACAGAAGAACGATTAGAATCAAGAAGAGGAATAAGCATACAGTAATTTGATGTTACTTTTTTCAGTGTATATGCCCCTTCAGGCAGTGCTCATAGAACTGACTGAACACAGTTTTATAGTGAGTAACTTATATATCTGGTACGAAAAAATGCACAGAATCTGAAAATGGTGTTGATTTTGAAATGAAATATTTGTATAGCTTATGGGACTTAACTACGTGGTCATCAGTCCCTAAACTTACAAACTACTTACAAACTAGCTAATACTAAGGACGGCACAAATATCCATGCCCGAGGCGGGATTCGAACTCCCGACCGTAGTGGCCGTACAGACCGTGACTGGAGCGCCTCAGTCCCCTCGGCCACCGCGGCCGGCGGTGATTATTTCAATTGCGTTCTTAATAAGAGACACCAGCACCCAAATTTAAATTATTCCGCTGAATTAAAACAACTACTGAAACACTTGAATTTACATGATGTGTGTGGGAGATCAAATATCCAGCTGTTCTACAGTATACATATATTACTCAGTAGAATCTTACATCATCCCTATCAACTGTTGAGACTGTTCCTGTATATTTTTCATAGCACTCCAGTGCAAAGACCTGCTTAAATATGGGGCAAAACCGATTCATTACTTCAGAAATCAGTGGTATCTAAATGTCTCATTGTTACAAGAAGCTGAATTACAAGCAATGTTAACACAACCATAGGTGTTATAGGTAGAAATTTCACAACATTAGAGTGGTGGAGGATATTGGCGAAGACAAAGCTTACAGAAGTCCTTATGCAATACAGCGAACATGTAGTATAGAAACTACTACAGCCTGTTGAGGAATCTTATGATCAGGAATGAGGTTCGACCTTTCATTTGGTGGATGTAAAAAATATTAAAGCTAAATTATAACTATAAAAAGCAAGCAGATGGAATGATTGAAAATAAAATCTAAGGCTTAAACCGCTCCAGAAGATGAAATTAACTCCTTAATCATTCGCTGAAGCATATCAGAAATAGAAGGAGTATCCTTATTAAAGAAGTCCGAACCACAAATGGAATAATCCTTATACCGCAGAAGGACTTAATTAATGATTTTCACCACTATTATGAAGAACTCTATGCCGACAACCCTATAAATGGAGACTCTCTTCTTGACTGCTTGGGAGTTATGACGTAATAGCTTACCGGAAACGACAATGAGGAAATTCTTTCGGAAGAGAGCGAAGACGAAATCCATGAGGTTGTGAGAACCTCACCTCCAAGAAAATCTCCTGGACCTTCTGGGCTGCCTGTCGAGTTCTATGCACGCTAGTGGTCACTTGTAGGAGAGAAAATAAAAGCCATTGCAAACGAGATTCTTCAGGGCTATAGAATACCTAAGGAATTTAAAGAAGCTAAAATTGTTCTTGTCCCAAAAATTAAAGAGAACAAAATGTTAAATAATTTTCGACTTATTTCTTTGCTTAATGCAGATTATAAAATAATCGCTAGACTTCTGAATAGGAGAATATCTTCGTTTGCAAACAAAATCATAAGTGTGCATCAAAACTGTGTAGTTGGTAGAACAATATTTCTACATTTCAAAACACAGCCGAATGTCGACATAAAATTTCAATGACTGAAATAACTAGAATAAAATGTGCATTGCTCCTTTTCGATTTCCATAAAGCATTTGACCTTGTCAATCACACATGCTTGTTTAAAATGATGCATAAACTGAATTTTCACGAACTGTCTCTCCGTGTGATCAAAAACATTGCAACAGTGATACATGCAAGAATAGCAGTAAATGGACAAACAACTAAACAATCAGAAATAAAAAGATCCCATTCTTCGCAGTGTGCATGAAAATCTGACAGGTACAACAATGGCTGGCCATAAGACAGTAATCAGAGCTTACGCTAACGATATAGGAGTTGTCGTCCGAAGTCGTGATGAAGTAACTACATTAGAAAACGTGACTAGAACATACTGTCAGGCTTCGAGAGCGAATATAAATGTTAACAAAAGTAAAATTCTGAAACTGAGAGGCTTCGACCATGTAAATGTCAACTGGGTAACCTTGGTCAGTCAACACAAAACATTAGGAATAATGCTCGTGGTCAATGTGATGAAAATGGCAGCTAGAAACTGGTAGGACGCAGCGAATAAAGTACAAAGGGCCATAATGAACTACCTATCATGTCACAAAAATCAAGTTCAGAGAATTAACTATATAAATTTGTGAATACTATCAAAAGCTTACTATGTGGCACAAGTATTTTCGCTCCCAATAATGAGAAGTATTTTGAGTCACTACTAAACTAGCTACTCTAGATCCCATTCATGGTGGATTAGGCCTTGTAGACATAACTAATAAAGCTTCAGCATACTTCGTTAAACGGACGATGAACATTATATAGAGAAACAACCTGGTGAATTACATGGAAACGTTTCGACGTTCTTAAACCATCCCCAACCTCCAATCGACGTAAGAAACATCAATCAACACGTTAGGAACTTTTATGTCGAAATGAGTTATCTCAGCAGTGCACTTTAGTGATCAAGAGACCTGGCAGCAAGGGCTATTATGAATGAAAGAATGTAAAAAAAAGGAATAAAATAGAGGATAGGTCTTGAAATGTTGACAGGGATGCTGTATGGCGAATATTAATTTAAAAGGGCACTCTTCGGACGTAATAAAAGCTTAGTACAAAGTCGTAAATAATATAATTTCCACCAACGAGCAAGTCTGAGGAATCGGTATAAATCAAACAGATGTATGCCAACGATGTACTCTTGTAGATACATACACAGATTTACCTGTGGGGGAAAAGTAAATAACTGGAAATTGGTGAGTGCGCAAAGAGCACTCGTCACAAGAATTTTACCTACCTGAATACATATCTCCGTCCATACTATGTAGACCAGATGCAAGATTTTTCCAGGGATAAAAAATAACGCAGTATACTGATTACTGGGAAAATACGTGAGCTACGTGATTAACATGCAGGACGAATATAAAAACTTAGCAAGTATATGGACCAAAAATTGAAATATGGAAACAGGCTTATTATCGTATTTTAACGAATGGGGATAGGTTAATATACATACATGGACTCATTTAATATCAATTGTATCAATGGCTACAAAAAGCTGAAAGTGTTATGAATATCCTAAATGCTTTTTGTGTTTGTTTATGTATGAGTATATCATTAAGAGTACTGTGTAGAGTGTCTTACACGTCTATATGTGTCCTTAAATGTCATAAATGATGTTCACTATATACAGTAGAATGTATAAGAAATAAAATAAGTAAAATTTTATAAAACTAATTTTAAAAAAGCGGTAAAAGTTCGGATTCGTATGGAGAAGGTCGCGGGTTCAACTCCACCCGCTGGTAATTTTTTTCTGCTCCTTGTATTGCGTACTGCTACATATTGTTCCCGTACGGATGGTGACGTCAAGATAAGATTAAAATAGAGCACACACGCAGGCCTTTATATAACGCAGCCCGTCGTTCAGGCTGGTGTCGATGGGCAGATGATTTTTGTGCCGACAGCGCCACAAAAAAAAAATGTTCAAATGTTTGAGCTTATGGGACTTAACTACGGGGTCATCAGTCCCTAAACTTACAAACTACTTATGAACTACTTACGAACTAGGACGGCACAAATATCCATGCCCGAGGGGGGATGCGAACCCCCGACCGTAGTGGCCGTGCTGACCGTGACTGGAGCGCCTCAGTCACCTCGGCCACCGCGGCCGGCGACAGCGCCACCAAGGTACTCACGATTATTCGTGTTTGCACCTTATGGACCGTTCACAACCTCAAGTTTGCAAGTTAATACGTTTGTTTTAAATTTTGTAGGAAAGACATTTTTATATATTGCACCAAAGCTGCTTCTATTTTAAATGCTGACTACTTTCGGTCTTTGCCCATTTTCTTAAGCCACCTATTACAGAGAACAAAGTGTGTTTTACAGGAAGATACATGAATATGGCAATGTTATATTGAATGTACAGGTCGTAATTGCTTACATTCATATATGTTTTTTATTTGGATACTGCTTAGGTAATTACGACTTGTACATTCAATATAACATTGCCATATTCATGTATCTTCCTGTAAAACACACTTTGTTCTCTGTAATAGGTGGCTTAAGAAAATGCGTAAAGCCCCGAAACTAGTCAGAATTTAAAATAAAAGGAGCTTTGGTGCAATATATAAAAATGTATTTCCTACAACATTTAAGAGCTGCAAAACGCGATGTATCAAAAACACTTGTTCTAAATAATGACGTCCGCTGCTAATGTTGTGCACATATAGATACAAAATAACATACAGGGTGGCCGGCCGCGGTGTCCGAGGGGACTGAGGCGCTCCAGTCACGGTCTGCACGGCCACTACGGTCGGGGTTCGAATCCCCACTCGGGCATGGATATTTGTGCCATCTGTGGTATTAGCTAGTTCATAAGTAGTTTGTAAGTTTAGGGACTGATGACCCCGCTGTTAAGTCATATAAGCTGTACATACATTTGATATTTTTAACATACACGATGTAGCGGTTAATTGTGAAGTCAGTAGTGAACGCATTGCCAAGGGACAAAAACATTTTTGTCGTCGGGCGGAATCGAACCCGCGAATCTTTCAATAAAAATATCCGATCTCTTACCACTGAGGCAAACACCGCTTTCTAAACAGACTCTCTCAGGAGCAGCTGATAACGTGCACATGATCATAGATCCGTATCAAAATTCCTTTCATTTCCTAAACGCTTAGCCATCTGAAGTTCCCAATTTGTGCACTTTCATATCTCACCACGCCCTACATCTATATCTATAAATGTGAATGTTCGGTGTACGCTTATCACGTCTGAACCACAAGACATAAAGAGCTAAACATTTGGACAGTTACTAATGTCTACCGGGGGAAGGCTTTAGGCACGGTTTTATGGCGATCGGATAGCTATTTATCTCTATATATATATATATTAATGTGATTGTCTCTTCGATGTACGCTTATCACATCCAAACGACAAGACGCAGAGACTTAAATATTTGTACAGTAACTAATTTATACCTGAGATAGGTTTTACGCACGGTTTTATAGGGATCTGATAGATATTTAGCAATTTGAAGTATATAACGCGAAATGCGGAACAATAATGATACTTTGAAAATTATATTTACTCTTTGAAAATGGTTTCATTGGTTGGATTTTTGCTTGAGGGTTGATAATGATAAAAGGGTGGAGTATATTGGGATGGAAAGTTATCGATGTATATAAAATTCTACGTGTGTGTTAATATTTCGCTCTGTAGCGAAAACTATAGAACGCAAAGGAATGGTCTGTGTGTAACTGTTGTCCTAAGTCTCCCATAGTACACCATACTAGTTCCATGCCGATAGCTATAAGGGGGTGGAATATATGGTGGTTGAAAGTCCTCAAATTATAAAAAGTCGGACTGAAGACCAGCGATGACGTTTGCGATTCTATACAAAAAATGTTTGTGTAGTCTATGGGACTTAACTACGGGGCCATCAGTCCCTAAACTTACAAACTACTTATGAACTAAGACTAAGGACGGCACAAATATCCATGCCCGAGGGGGGATTTGAACCCCCGACCGTAGTGGCCGTGCAGACCGTGACGGGAGCTCCTCAGTCACCTCGGCCACCGCGGCCGGCGCGATTCTATAGCAAGGAGGTTACGTACAGCGAAACGTGATGCCACAGACCATATCTTTGGTCTATGCGTGCTACAATGTATTCAGGAATTTCTCTGTAAGGATAAGTATACGAATAAGGAAATATAAGAATATATAAATAAAGTAGTAAAAAGGAAATTTCTTATAATACGTCCCTTTAAAAAAAATCGATTTGACGCTTCGCGCATGACATCAAGTGCTCCGTGTTATTATTACAATCATTATTGTTGAATTTCGTGATTGGATTCTTCGAAACGAGTGCATTTTTAACTGTGATTTCTTATATATACTCTGATAAATGTAACATGTCTTTAGAAAAAAAGGAGATGGACAGAGAGGGAGAGCCGGCCGCGGTGGCCGAGGTGACTGAGGCGCTCCAGTCACGGTCAGCACGCCACTACGGTCGGGGGTTCGAATCCCCCCTCGGGCATGGATATTTGTGCCGTCCTAGTTCGTGAGTAGTTCATAAGTAGTTTGTAAGTTTAGGGACTGATGACCCCGCAATTAAGTCCCATAATTAAAAAAAAAAAAAAAGAGAGAGAGAGAGAGGGAGGGAGTGGATATGAATAGTACTAACTCAAGGCTCAAATTAATAAATAAATACCCGGGCAACGCCGGGTTTTCAGCTAGTATACGATAAATTTGGACGAAACGGCAGGATGTGGTACATCTGTAAAACATTCGTCTCCCAACATCTTCAGGGGTGAGTTGCCCGCAGTAGGCAACGAAACGTTGGGTGAACAATGTTTTACAAATGGACCACGGAAACTTAGCCCAGAAGTTTTAATGAAGACTAACTTGTAAGTCTATATCTTTATTCAAGTTTACTCGTCGGCTGCACTTGCAAATAATCGATTTCCACAGAAAGGGAAGTAGTAAAAGGCGAGAAATTAGAAACCGAGGACGAGTTGGTAAGAGTAATCCTCCTAAACAACCTCCACCGCCCACGGTGAAATTGGCGGGTCACCCAGGCGCAAATTCTCCACGGGAAGGAAGTGCAGCATAAATCGAACAAGTAACCCGACCTGGAGTTCGGGTAATGAGCAACGAGGCGAGTTGTGTAACGAGATACGGCGGGGGTGGAGGCCTTCGGGGCCGGTTCTGCCCGGCCCGCCCCTCCCTGCGGACCGGAGACCGTCGGACCGGACCGGATGCCGCGCTGCTGCGCAATAATCGAATCCGACAAGTCATCAGCGGCGCGCGGCCAAGTCGGCGCGCGGCTCCTTGGGGTGCGCCGGACGCCATGAATATGGAGCAGCCCCCGGGGCGGCGCGCGACAGCAGCGCCCGGCCAGCAGGCGCGGCGGACGGCCGATGGCGCCGTAATTCCATTCCCCCGGAGCGCACTTGCCGAGCACTCCGCGTGGCGACACTGGCGCCGCGCTGCGCCGCGGCAGGTATGTAAACTAGCACCTGATGAGGACCCATCTCTGTCTGCAGATGACACTCACACACACATACACACGTGGCTGAGTTTAACACTCACTCACCAAGCCCAGCAATGTTCTGCTGTGACTGAGATGAAGTGAATAGGAAAGTAAATGAAATAATTCTCTCATGCATGAACATATCGACAAAATACATTAGTGAAATCGAGCTTGTATTGCATTGTAGTGGCTATGTGGAATTGAAGAGAAAATAATTTGTTGATAGTACATTGAAGTTAATATACGTGGTACGTCCAGAAAGTAAGTTCTGTTTGGTTATATAAAACAAACGTGTACAGATACAGAAAAAATATTTATTGTACAAAAATCTACAACTGTTAAGCTGCTTTTCTAAATAGCTGCCGAAATTTTGTAGGCACTTTTCATAGCTTGGCACGAGTTTCTGTACGCCTTCTTCATATAAGGTTGTTCCTGTGTATTCAGTGTGGTGTCGTACAAGTCTAAAGTGCGCGCCACCTACTTTCGCCGAGCGCCGCCATGCACGCAGGGCGCGGCGTTCTTACGACGTCAGCCACGAGCGCTCGTGGCCACCACTGAACGACATCGTTCACTTGGGACTGAGATAGGAACCAGTTAACACTTCGGAATCAGATAGGCACTAGTGAAGACTTGGCTATCGGATAGGCACTAGGCAGGTCTCTAGCTCAACTATGTATCAGCATTATGCAGTACTGAGCTATGTAAAAGTTAAGTATTACTAAGTCTCTAAGAAATGTATATCTCGTTATAATTTACTCTAGTGTTTCTAGTTTCTGCTGTCCCACTGGCTGGTCACCTCCTACCTGCACAAGCGTGCATCCTTTATTCCTGTGTCGGTCTTTCTACTCCACCACCGACACCTACGACGGAAACGAGACACAAAAGCGGCGACGAGGCTGGGCCACAAAATTCAGCTATGTGGTAGCATGTCCTTTCAGCTCGTCATAATCGTTGAAATGTTGACCACCAAGGACAGAGTTTTAGGTGTAAGAAGAGGTGAAAGTGGCTAGGAGCGAGGCCCGGGCTGTACGGATGATGATCAAACACGTCCCAGTGAAATTCCCGAAAGAGTTGTCTGGTCACATTCGCCACATAAGGTCGGGCACTATCGTGAAAACAAACACCACCTTTTGATGGAAATCCTCTTCTTACACCTAAAATTTGTCCTGTCAACACTTCAACGATGACGAGCTGAAAGAACGTGCTACCACATGGCTGAATACACAGGCGGCAACCTTCTATGAAGAAGGCATACAGAAACTTGTGCCACGCTATGACAAGTGCCTACAAAATTACGGCAGCTATGTAGAAAAGTAATTTAACAGTTGTAGATTTTTGTACAGTGAATATTTTTCCTATATCTGTACACGTTTCTTTTATATAACCAAATGGAACTTACTTTCTGGACGTACCTCGTATTTGCCTGTATCCAACTGACATATTGGTAATGACAAAGGGGATTTATTCAGCATACTGTCCATCTACAAAAACTCCCACTATCTCTGCCTCTCACCTTCCGTCTGTCGCCTTTTCTCCCCATCCTCCTCCTCTGCCTCCTCAAGAGTAGCCTAGTGGTCAGGGCGTCACGTTACGGTTAGCACGGCCTTTCGCGTTGGTGTTTCCAGACCTCCCTCTGGCATGGGTGTGTATGTTTTTTCCTCAGTACAACTTAGTTTGTTTGTCAGACTAGGGATCAGCTGGCGGAGTAGTTTGGTCCCTCATACATACAGTACAACAGGGTGCGAAATTTACGGTCGCCATAACGACATTTGCGACCGAAAGTTGGCAACTGGCGACCTGGGGTTACATACACATTTTATTTTCTGAGTACCCTGAACCTAGTTTCAGAATTGTACAAGCCTGAAGAGGTAAGCGGTTATTATACTGATGAATAAGGCAGGCCTATATTTCCTGGTATCAGTACTTTTAAATTTCTTTAATCCTTAGTGCAAGAAACGGATCTCATTTACCGCCAGTTTTGTTTGACATTACGGCTGGTAACTCATCCGTAAACTTTGTTTGATCGAGCAGCTGTCAGCGTGTTCACGAGCTGTGTATAAGCGGCGCCTCCTCCTGCTTCTGTGTACGTTGAATGTGGCTCTTTCCTATATACTGCATTGAGAGCAAGGAATCTGATTAGCGCACTCTAGTCGGAAAATTTTCTGGCGTTTCCAAGCTCCCACATTTGCGAATGCATAGAGGTGTCTGATTTGGCGTGGGGTTAAAATTACGTGATTCGTGTTTCTTTTTTCCTTTTTTTTTTTTTTTTTTTTTTTTTTTTTTTTTTTTTTTTTAATGGTGGTTTCTTAAATGCCTTGAAAGGTATTGCAGTTCCCGCGTTCGACTCATATTTATGTGTCATAGTCAGGTGTAAGGTAAGTATTTTATTTAATCCTATAAAATAACTTTACACATTGTCAGCTGATTAATCCGGGAGAATTCAATCAGAAACGGCTCAAAAACGTATTAGCGAGCAGGTACCAAATTCTAAATACTGAGCGCAGGGTACATGACTTGACTCAAGGCAGATACACTAAAGTTTTTCGGGTAAAATCTGCGAATGAACCTTCTCTGAGTTTGACACAAAGGTGCCACTGAGAAATTGTGCTCCTCAGCAGATATATAACGCTACGCAAAAATAAACTGCTATACCGGTACACTATGGTACTGGTATGTACTTTTCTGTTAACTGATTTTATTTGGTATTATGTGTAAGATATTGTTTGAACAGTGACGGAGGGTGGGTAGGGAGAAAGAGGAATTCTTTCATGTCCAGATAAAGGGGTTGTGAGAACCAAACTAGTTAGACTGGCTGGTAGCTTAAGAACTGAAATTTCGCGGCCTGCAGTACAAACATTTCAATTTTTTCCCTCCTCCTCCCGCTACCCCTTACCATGTCCTTTGTCCATCTCTATTCATATCGTCTCTCATTTTCACCCTCCTCTTTCTCACCTTCTCCTCGTCCTCCTACTCATCTACTGCTATCTAGTCCGCCCTCTCCCTTTCGCTTCTTTTACTTCTCCCTCCTCTCTCTCTCTCTTTCTTCTCCTCTTCCATTTCCCCCCTCCACCTCTTCGCGGTCAACTTCCTTCTCTCTTTTCCTCGCTCTTCTCTTTGAACTACTTCTCCACTTCCTTCTTCCCCTCTATTCCCTGGCCTTCTTTACCATGTTCTCCGACGTCCTCACACTGTCTGTACATTTCCTCTTCCTTCTCTCTGTTTACACCCGCATTCCCTCCTCGTAGCTATTCAAAATGAGGAACATAACATTAGTAACTTACATTTTGTGGTAACACTGGTCAAGTAACCAGAATCTACACAAATAAATACTCGAAATTTGGAAGCCAATAAACAATATTTTTTACAGACTTAATTTCAATTTATGTAGACTTAGTCGATCTAGTAGATATAACACTGTAGCACCGAGCACCACAGACATGCACGTTTGTTACAACCTGATAAGTCTGCAGTAGCGGAGCATTGTCTACCCGAAGGACACAGAATGAAGTATGACGAAACACGTGCACTTGCTTCTGCGTCTCGCTATTGGGAATGCATTTTAAAAGAAGCGATTGAGATTATGTTGGCTGACGATTTAATAAATCTAGATAAGAGGTTCCCTCTAAGTAACATGTGGAATCCGGTTTTATCTAATCTTTAAAAAAAAAACAGCGCACTCTTTTCTCCACCTGTGACAACTAGCGCATGTAAGCGATACATCGCTCCTGCCAATTTTCTCCACTGAGGCGCTGCACCGGCTGCTTGCGGCAGAGGACGCAGCCACGACTCTCTGACGCACGCGCCTTTGGTACTTCACGGCGTATATAAGGCCGCCGATCACGGTAAGACTTCAGTTTCCCAGGAGACTCAGCAGCATCCATATCTCCTGAAGATGGCGGTCAGGTGGTCCGCATAAATATTGTGTCAAGGTTACTCTACGATCCGGCTGGAAACCCGACATGAAAATCAACAATTAATACGCCGGGAAACTCTACGTAATTACTTAAACAGTTCATGTTTCCATAGCAACCAATAGACTGTCTGGGATATCGTTCGGGCTATTATTTTGTGGATGGATAACAGTTCATTTATATACAATGCCCAAGAGAGTACATGTGTATTAATTAAAGAGACTCTCTGAATTAGATCAAGGCGGCGAGTCACGTAAGTGTGACACTATCGTCGAATTGAGGCGAGGACCCTCCTCCCAGTACGATCTCTTTGGGACTGGTTGTAACATTCAGACCTAAGATTGTGTGCTCTATTATTACGCGGTACCACGGTTGGGGTATTACAGTCTTTCGACTGTTGATGGCTACTCCCTAGGCGCGTTCATAGAGTTGCAGGATATGTCGGGCGTCGTCTATATCAGAGTTTTGAGGAACGAACAGGCCAACATCATCAGCGATGGAGGTGCTACGCTTTGGGATGTTCAAAATGTTCAAATGTTTGTATAGCTTATGGGACTTATAATCCATACCCGAGGGGGGATTCGAACCCCCGACCGTAGTGGCCGTGCGCACCGGAATGCCGGTGATGATGTTGCCCAAGGCTCGCAATAGATGGTCAACAGCAAAAAAAGGAGAGAGAGAGAAACATTGAGATTGAGCAACTTCTCCCTCTGGCATGGGCTTTTGTGATGTCCTTAGCATAAGGTATTTTAATGTATGTAGTCACTAAGCCTAGACACTGATGGCCAACGTATTTAAGTCCCTTAGATATACGAACATTTGATTCTGTTACCAGAATATGACGTCGTTATACCTTTGGCAACACGTTCTCGTATATATTTTCAGCATGACGGAGCTCCTGCATGTTCCCTGCCGCCAGTGTCACCGTATCTCCACGCAACATATCCTGGTCTTTGGATCGGTAGCCATGGATTCATTGCTTGGCTACGGAGGTCACCACATCTTACCCCATTATATTACTGTTTGTTGGGTTTGCTGCAGAGCGAAATGTATAAGGGCAGGATGGAACTCTATGCTCGTATTTTATATGCTTATGCACAAGTAAAGGAATGGGAAAGTGAGCTCCGACTGGCAACCCAACACCTGCCTACAGGGTCAGCAAAATACACAAAAGCTGACAGTTGACTGTTTAGACATCTTCTCTGAAAAAATTTACACAACTAAACAAACCTTAACATTATCTTAATTTCGGGTGAACTGCACTTTCCCTTCCCTAGTTTTTTTCGTCGGATCACCCGTAGACAGTTAAGAAATTCGCATATGTTTATTTGAAATATTCTGTTCAGATATACCACCATTATGACCGCCTCGAAGCATATACTTCTCATCCTGACTCACTTTATACGTGCTAAATGTAATGGTAATATGTCAAATATGTCATTCGTAGCGTCAAGTACGGTAATGACTATTTTCTGAAATTACTATTTCATTGTAAACTGTACACTTTCATGGCCGGAATGGTCAAAATTACTAAAAATTTCCGGGCTGTTATGCCATGGTCTAGTGGATTTATTATTAAAACCCAACGTTTTGTCCCCGACTGCGGAGGACATTCTCAAGGGGGATCGTGGCACTTTTGGATGTCCGATTCACACCCTGGCTCGCTACTGACTTAAGCCAAATTCCGTTTACAAGGGCTCGCGCGCAGTGGTGTGACGTCAGATGTTTTTTACATGCGCGCGCAAATTCGTCGTTGCCGATTGCCTCCGTCCGTTAATGTCGTCCCATGGTGGAAGACTGTTACATTTCTTCTTCAAAACCGGAATCCAGATATCATTTAGTTTCACGCCCTCCTCCATCTTATTGAAATTATTGGAGTGTTTTACAATTTCTATAGCCTCTCTATATAGTCTTTCGTGGTATCCATTTGTGGCTGCTAAAAATTGAGTCTTATCAAATTGAATAAAGTGGTCAGCTGTTGCTGAACATGTTTTTCAACCAGACCGGAAAACATATACATGTAGCGCTTTTGCAAGACGTAATTGATTGATTAACAAACATTGGTTTAAACTTAGCGATGATCTATTTAGCACTGTTTACACACGTTCAAGGGTACACAATAGACTGACTCCGGCCGGAGTTTTACACAGAAACTTCCGGAACATCTAGAATGTACTATTATTCCTTATTCAAATTAAAATGTGCAAATAGGATTGGCTGCGGACGCACACTGCCCCTGCCTTCCGCCTCATCTGCGATAGCATAACTCTAACAGTTTTGCCATTCTTTACACTTCTTCCACAGACCACAAAGAAAGAAGTATTTTTCCATTCCATTTTTAAGCCTTGTGTTTTACGGAATTCAGTCTCACCGGTAACCAATATCACAGCAGTGTGGAATTCCCCACAATAGCAGCACAAAAACAGCCCTATTCGTAATTTCAGCATGCTCGCCTTTGCAATATTTAGATATTTATAATATGTGAAATATGTCCGACCTCTTGTATATGACAAACAGGTCGAGTATTCTCAGTCAGATAAAATGAACATTTATTGGGGGACATATAACTCGCCGTTTGCTGATCATTTATTAATCATAGAAAAAAATGGCTATGGCTCGTTGCTCTTGAAGAATTAGACATACTTAAACATTCTACGCTAAATGATGGTTTAACTCTTAATTAACTGATACAATTACGTAAGAAAATTGGTTAAGCCGTTTAAAACGTTTTGGGGTGGATCTAGGCTGTTCTGTTCACAGAGTCATGGTACACTCCAGGCCATCAAAATTGCTACACCACGAAGATGATGTGCTACAGACGCGAAATTTAACTGACAGGTGGAAATGTTTTGATATGCAAATGATTACCTTTTCAGAGCAGTCACCATGGTTGGCTCCGGTGGCGACACCTACAACGTGCTGACAAGAGGAAAGTTTCCAACCGATTTCTCTTGCACAAACAGCAGTTGGCCAGCCTTGACTGGTGAAACGTTGTTGTGATGCCTCATGAAAGGAGGAGAAATGCGTACCATTACGTTTCCGACATTGATAAAGGTCGGATTGTAGCCTATCACGATTCGGTTTATCGTAACGCGACATTGCTGCTTGCGTTGGTCGCGATCCAATGACTGTTAGCAAAATATGGAATAGTTGGGTTCAGGAGGGCAATACGGCACGCCATGCTGAATCCCAACGGCCTCGTATCACTAGTAGTCGAGATGACAGCCATCTTATCTGAATGGCTGTAACCGATCGTGCAGCCACGTCTCGATCCCTGAGTCAACAGATGGGGACGTTTGTAAGACAACAACCATCTGCACGAACAGTTCGACGACGTTTGCATGACTGCGGTTACTCTTGACGGTGCATCACACACAGGAGCGCTTGGGTTGGTGTACCCAACGACGAATCTGGGTGTACGAATGGCAAAAAGTCATTTTCTCGGATGAATGCAGGTTGTTTACAGCATCATGATGGTCGCATCCATGTTTGGCGACATGTTGGTGAAAGATCATTGGAAGCGTATATTCGTCATCGTCATACTTGTGTTTCACCTGGGGTGATGGTATGGGGTGCGAACGGTTACAAGTCTCGGTCACCTCTTGTTCGCATGAACAGTGGCCGTTACGTTTCAGATGTGTTACGACCCGTGGCTGTACCCCTCATTCGATTCCTGTGAATCCCTACATTTCAGCAGGATAATGCACTACCACATGTTGTAGGTCCCGTACGGGTCTTTCTGAATACGAGTGATGTTCGACTACTGCCCTGGACAACACATTCTCCAGATCACTCACCAACTGGAAACGTCTGGTCGATGGTGGCCGAGCAACTGGCTCGTCACAATACGCCAGTCACTATTCTTGATGAACTGTGGTATCGTGTTGAAGCTGCATTGGCATCTATATGTGTACACGCCATTCAAGCTCTGTGCCCAGGCATATAAAGACCGTTATTACGGCTGGAGGTGGTTTTTCTGGATACTGTTTTCTCAGGATCTATGCACCCAAGTTGCGTGAAAATGTTATGACATGTCAGTTCTAGTGTAATATATTTGTCCATTGAATACCCGTTTATCATCTGCATCTTCTTGGTGTAAGAAATTTAATGGCAGTAGTATAATTGAATGATTTTCTGAATAAGTCATTCGTAGTACGTTTGGAAACCATGTCAAATAAAACTATTACTAAATGCAACCAGAAGGATTTAAAACACTGGAAAAAATAATAATAACTAATGAATAGTGAATTTGGTATCTAGTTCAGGCAAAAGTTCCATAGCCATTAGCTTAGTTTTTCTCGAATTTTCATAAATATTCTTTTTATGCATCGTGGATACCTCGCTTGTTATGAAAGCTCGTTAACAATTTTCCTCTTTTACAGACACATTTTGCAAGTTATTCATTCATACAATTCTTGTCTGAAATTTACGAGCACACACAAAGAACAAAATAAAATAAGACAATACAGTCTGGCTCTTTTGATGTAACGATCTTTCATATATGCGACAAATATATTTATGTCGATGGACCCCCACCCCTCCTATGACCGTAACTAGTGAGACGAGAGTCTTTGTCACGACGTAGCCTACGTTGTACAGTGAACACATGCTTGAGGACGGTGTAATGAAGCGACTACGCCGTCCCCTTTGTGTCAGGGGAGCCTAATAACCACCCTAGCGTAACGGCGGCCTCACCCGCATCAACACAAGCGACGACGGCGGCCGAGCAATCGCGCCTCTGTGCAAACCTGCCCAACAAACAGAGGCTCGCCGACGTCATCCAAAGCGGTGCCTGCCACGCTACACCACCAGCCACTACCCACGAGCCACTAGCCACCCTGTATCTGACAAAGACGTTCTAAAGTCAAACCTACACTATTAAGATTTTAATAATGCTCTTCCAACTATTTACTGTTCGCAACGGACTGATCTATTTACTGTACCCGAGGCTCCCGCAAGGAAGACATGAACAGCATGTCACATAGAAGTCAGAAAGGTGCTCCTTGCCTACCTATAATCGGTAAAACTTAATCACTTGTGTAAAGATAGACATAGCTGACATCTCCTGTAAGAAAAAAAAATCTTAAAATTAACAAAGAGTAACTAGTGAGGATCAGTTCGGGTACTAAAGTTACGTCGCTAGTTACTGTAATAAAAAACTGATTTTAAATATTGGCTTTATTTACTTTTACGAAAACTCAAATTAAGAAAGACACAAGTTCATTTTTTATAATTTTCCAGTTTCTGATAGGTTGACAGGATAGATGAAACCCATACACAATTTCAAAATAAGATAAAGGTGCTATAATGGTTCAACAACCGCACCTACTTGACTTTAAAATTAATTTAATTTCGTCAGTTTTTGTTCAAGGCTGTCGCAATGTCAGAAATATTATTCAGCCGTAAAAAATATACTTGTTATTTCTGTTTGGGGATGGGTGGAGTACGCCTGAAGCGTTTGCAAAGAATACCATTTACTGCACTGACAGCTGCCAAATGCGTGAAACCGAAACTATATATTATCTGTCTTGATCGGCTACTGCCGATCGCACTTTTCCTATGTCTTGATGATGTCAAGAACGACCTATAAATGCTTGTCTGACTATAAATAGGTGTGGTACATTAGTGTAAGCCTAACCTACCACAATGACACACAAAAATGCGCTCGAAAGCATTGACTGATGCACTCTGTCTATGTCACCACCGGATATGAATTATCTCGGGCAATACTATGAACAATGTGTAATCCTTAGTGATCTCCATTGGAGATTTGCTAAGATTCGCTCAATGACAGTGGTGCTCCTTAAAGTGCAAAGGCGCCAATCTAGAGTTGCCTACCGTCCGCTAAAAATACCAAGTAAACATGCTATGTTGAGCATGGTATTGTGTAGCTTTTACAAGGATTTTAAAGCATCCACATTTCCCCAAGAAGGCAGTGGCTTTCTGCCCGAATACCGCCCGGGGTGAGGATAGTTGGGATGAGGAGCCTTCCGACCACCTGTATTATTGTCGCCAGTTGCCGGCATGTGGGCACCACACCTGGCTTTAGAAGAGCAATAGTTTGTTCACTGGTATGCATCAGCCTTGATTATCTTATCGCACTTGCGATATGGTCTCATAGTTTGCATACCAAACTGTAATTATTATTGCGGCGGATTAGCTGTGTGCACTGGGGCGCTGTGCTGCTATGTGCATGGCCGTTCGCTGTGGGGGTTAGAGTCCCACTTCAGGCATAGGTGTTTGTGTTGTCTTTAGGTTAGTTTATCTTGCAAACTATTTTATACTGCGGGCATCCACAGCTGAAATACATTGTAAATCAATTCCAGAAAGTAATATAAACGATCAGGATGTCTTCCTATGAATTATTTCAGTCCGCCTTAGTTGTTTTTATAGGCCTTTATTGCATTTCTACCGCTTTTGTACCGTTAAAGATACATTATCAGGTATCATTTAATTTACATGGGGTGGTTTGACTTGTTGCCTGTCCCAAAGTTAATAATAGTTTGCCGGGTTTCATGGAGGTCTTCTTCAAAGATGTTAATTAATTTTACAAGGGACTCCCTTCAGTAAACGCCTATGTGGGCAACGGTTGCGTATACGAAGTTTACTGCTTAAAATTTTAAAGTTGAACGTAGGGGTGGTTTCAGTATCCCCTGAATCTAAAGTAAAACGAATTGTACCAATGGTTTGCGTCATATGCTATTAAAATATATGACAAAACCAGAAACTTTTTGGAGTCGTGGTCCGTGTTATGATTCTCAAAATTAGAAAACTCCATAAAACCCGGCAAACCATCATGAACGTTGCGACACACAACAAGTCAAACCACCCCATGTGAATTAAAAGATACCTGAAGATGTACCTTTAACGGAACGAAACCGGTAGTAAGGCAATAAAGCCGTATAAAACAGCTAAGGCAGACTTCTATAATTCATAGAAAGGCATCCTGGTTGTTTATATTTCTTTCTAGAATTGATTTACATAGTTTATCTTAGTTTAAGTAGTGGGCGGATAACCCAACAGTTGAGTCCAATATTATCATTGAAAATGTCCTTCCACCATAGAGTTTGTATTCATCTTGACGAGTAGAATGAGATTTTGAGGTCGGAATATGCAGGAAATGACAGTGAGGAAAACTTGACTACTTACGACGTTTCAAAGATCGAAAATAACAGCAGATTTGCTCAACAGTTACAACGAAAGTTTACCTTAAAGAAGATACAATGAAATATAAAATAATCTCCCAAACTTTGCCAATAATGTGGCAGTAAAGCTTATGGATTAACTCGCAGAGCACTATGACCTGAAATGAGAGTCCGACCGAAACATGATTTCTGGCAGAAGCCGAAACCATATCCGAATATTTGGGTCGTCTTCTAGTTTCGGCCGAAACGGAAACCGAAACTTGAGTAATTATATTAAATATCTGGACATTTACGTTACGCCACAATTAACTAGATTTTCCACATTTTTCAAGATCCCTTTTCTGCACTAAGCCTTCTTCAATGTGCGTAAGCCTAATCAAGAGTCCGCGAAGATGACAGGAAAGACGAACAGGCTTAGACAAATCGACGGCACTTTTATTAAAATATTCAAAATTGTATTCTTTTCTCATGATTGTGATATTTTATACCTAATAAAGATAAACTAAAAGAAGTTACACATTAATTAAACTGAATTGATACAGTTGAGTCTCGATATTTGGGGTTTTGGAATTATGAGTTTAACATAAATACGAGTGTCATAAACAAAACAGAAACTGCTGCTACATTCTATCTTCACAGAAAAAGGCACTCCACCACTATAACGCTAAGTCAATAGCAAAACGTTTTTCAAACTATTGACTATTGACTATTTAAAAACTTTGTTTTAAAAAAGGTCTTTTTTTTTTCTATACACATATATACTTTTCAGGGTCAATTACTTCTTTTTCAGGCGTAAATTTCGATAATTCGATGTGATTCCGGTCCAGTTCAACGCGAATTAACTAGCTTACTGTACAGCTACCACAAATTCCACAGTCCTAATACCTTCTTGTAGGAAGATATTCAGTCTTTAGGTACACAACAAACATGCAAAATTTACTGAAAAATAATGGGGTTAGCTGTCTTTTGCTGACTGCAAATATTGAAGATACATTAAAGCTGCTGCTGAGGAAGATGGCCACACAAACAAACATTGTAGGTAATCATTTGTTTACTTCCATAAGTAGCCATTATGATTTTGTTCTTGAGAGTACTAACTTATTGTTGCACATCTTCACTTCCGTTTCTTGTAATCGTCAAACAACTGAAAACATAGCACCTTCAATCAGTGCTGCTGAAGGTATTTCAAAAATAAAGCCAGAGTTCTTGCTAACAGTATAAATGTTGTCAGTATAGATTTACGTAAACTGAACGGGTAAAGGTGTGTACCAAATGATCAATGTTCCCTATATCCGTATCAGTTACCACAAATAAATAAATAAATAAATAAGTAAAATAAAAAACCAGAAGGTCCTCGCTTTCAAGGACACCATTAATAAAACATAAGATAATAACAACCCGTACCGTTACTTACAATACTGATTAAGTTAAATTGTCACTACCATGGTGTAACCCTATTAGATACGTTGTTGTCGAAGTTGTTGTTGCTGTTGTTGTAGTCTTCAGGCCGCAGACTGGTTTGATGCAGCTCTATATCCTACCCTGTCCCGTGCAAGTCTCTTCATTTGAGAATAAGTTCCATATTGCCCTCCTGAAACCAACGATTCCATATTCTGCTAACAATCATTGCATCGCGACCAACTCGACCAGCAATGTGGCAATACTGCAAACGTCCGCATCTGTTGACTCTAGGATCGAGACGTGGCTGCACGATCCGTTACAGCCATGCGAATAAGATGCCTGTCATCTCGACTGCTAGTAATACGAGGCCAATGTGATCCAGCACGGCGTTCCGTATTGCCCTCCTGAAACCACCGATTCCATATTCTGCTAACAGTCATTGGATCGCGACCAATTCGACCAGCAACGTGCCGATTCGATGAGCCGCAGTCACGATAGGCTACAATCCGACCTATAACAAAGTAGAAAACGTGATGGTACGCATTTCTCCTCCTTACACGAGGCATCACATGAACATTTCACCAGGCAACGCCAATCAACTGCTGTTTGTGTATGAGAAAGAGGTTGCAAACTTTCCTCATGTCAGCACGTTGTAGGTGTCGCCACGGCGCTAACCTTGTGCGAATGCTCTGAAAAGGTAATAATTTGCATATCACAATATCCCCTTCCTGTCGGTTAAATTTCGCGTCTGTAGCACGTCATCTTCGTGGTTTAGCAATTTTAATGGCCCGGAGTGTATGTACATGCTAACAGAGAGATATCTAAACAGTGGACGGCGCTGCGATCTGTTAAATGTAGATTGAGCAGACAGATGCCACTTTACGCCCTGGTAAGACATCCCAACTTTCATACATTTCTATAGGCCTTTTTCATGTTTAATGTAACGCCTTTAAAGAGGGAATTGACTTTGTTGGAAGCAGAATTATAATTACTTAATATTCATAAAATAAAAAGCCTTACTCAGCTAGCACACTTTAGCAGCATATTAGGTCATTAGTAATGACGGTGCTATTTCATTTTGTGGATATGCGTCGACAGTTTACAACAACCGTACAACGGTAGATTTTGCTGTGCATTTTGTTCATAATTTTATGTGTTACCTACCGCTTGAACATATATCAAGCACTATGCCGACCACTTCAAAGACTTATTAACCCCACCAGGCATGTGATTTTCAGGTAAACGACGTTCATTGTTGAAATTTTTACGTAACTGTATAGCGCCTGTTCTGGCTGTTCTGTGTGCTAGAACGGATAGTCGCTACAAATATACTATTACGATCTTGTAATTGTAAAATTTTGCTTCATCCTAAGTACAAACACCGTGTCGCATTATGAGCAAACAAGTATGAAAGTAGTTTCAGTAGCTCTCTCTGAAATCTTATGGATTGAATACTTCTCGCCGATTTACTTTAGTTGAAGTTACTGTGAAGCTGGCAGCATGCATTAATTTATTGTCAGTTTTTACGTACGTCGCCATGGCAGCACCGATGCTGTCGAACCCCCATCTCAATCGCTCCGGTGATGACAACCTGTCCACAGTTATCAAGTCTCTCTCTCTCTCTATCTCTCTCTCTCTCTCTCTCTCTCTCTCTCTCTCTCTCTCTCTCTCTCTCTCTCTCTACCCCTCTCTCTCTCTCTTCTCCACCCGAATTATCGGTTCGGCCGCTGATGCTGCACGTCGCCCATCACGCAGTTGGATGACGGGCTTTTTATCAATTGCTTTACGCGCTGCGTCAATAAATGTCAATATTAGGCCAGTCGGATTTCGCTTATAAATTGTGACATGAGATTTGTTGATCGATACTGTTATTTTCACAGCAGCAACAGCTTACTAGCCCTACTCATCTCGCACAATCACCTTCCACTTCTGTCCCCTCCTTTGTGTATGGGTATGTGTGTGTGTGTGTGTGTGTGTGTGTGTGTGTGTGACTCCGTAACCATAACGACGTTGAAACAGAGGACTACACGCAGTAGTTCCTACTCTAGAACGTCGAACGGATGACCAAATGACAGATGTATAAATAAGTGGCCGAGTGATGGAAAGTAAGTCAAATCACTCAAAAGATGAAAGCCCACTGAAGCTAATGAGATCAATTCAGTTTTACACAGAGTTTGTAACAGAGTTTTCCCTGTTAAAGTAACAGTGTAACTTAGGTTTCTAGATGAGCGAAGCATTCCTAAAAATTGTAAGCTCAGGTCATTCCGGTTTTGAAGAGCGCTCGTCGCACAAATGCGTAAACTATAGGCCTGTATATCTGACGTCGATTTGTTGCAGAATATTTTGAGCATTTTATTCTAAGTATTGTGATACTTCTGGAAACCGTAAGTGTACTCTGCAAGAATCAACCTGTTTTGAAAAAGCAACGATCATTGATTACCCAGCGCACACTTTGAGTACACGAGACCCAAACGGCAGCAGGTACAGTACATATTCCCAGGCAGATTTCGCACCTTTGATACTGTTCCTCACTGACGCCTAGTGAACTACATACGAGCAGAATATCAGACCAACCGTGTGATTGGATTGAAAATTTCCAGTTAACATAAAGGAGAACATTTTCACCGGAAAGTAGTCTTCCGACGTGAATGATATTTTTTGCTTGCTCATAGAGATTCTCATAGGACTCTTCATTTTCATAATGTACGGGGTGTCCCAGCAGACTTTTCTACCAAAATTATCTCTGAATCTACGTCTCTCACGGTCATGAAGATACGCCGAAGGGTTATGTGGCAGTCTAAAACGAAAACAAATATAATTTTCAACATCGCATCGCATTTTCTCCGCATGTAATTGTCGTATTGCGATGCAACCAACACCAATCTTTTGCGAATTTTTAATGCTGTTGATAGAAATAATATCGAGGTTGTCGCGTGGGAATGGTCGTGCGCTCTAAGGCGCCTTGATGCGGAACGGGCGGCTGCCCCCCGTCAGAGGTTCAAGTTCTTCCATGGGTATGGGTGTGTGTTTGTGTTTGTGTGTGTTGTTCTTAAAGTAAGGTAGATTACTTAGTTCTTAAGTCTAGGTACCGATGAACACTGCAGTTTTGTCCCATAGCTTTACAAACATTTTAACGTATTGAAAATTGTGTTACATTGAAAAGAAAAGGTTACATTCATAAGCCCCTTTCATGCGTTTTTTTTTTAATTTTTATTTTATTTTATTTGTATTTCTTTTTTTTTTATCTATTGTGGTTCGAGAGATATTTTCACTGAAAGGCTTGAGTGTGATATCATTATTACAACCTAGTCCAGAGTTCAGTGACTCTTTACGTAGATGATGGTAAAAAACCACCATAATACATCCGGGAGCTACCAGAGTCAGCTTCATTGTGAAGAATCATCAGATCCATTAAAAGAGTAAGTACCTTAGTAAATACTCATTCAAAATGTTGAAATATTTGTGAACCTATGGGAGCAAACTACTATCGCTATCTATTTTAGACTTCATAAACTGCTTTAAGTTTGAAACTTCCTGGAAGATTAAAATCGTGTGCCGGAACCGGGACTCGAACCTGGGACCTTTGCCTTTCGGTGGCAAGCGCACTACCGACTGTGCTATCCCGACACGAATCACGATGCCGCCTCACAACTTTACTTCCGCCAGTACCTCGCCTCCTACTTTCCAAACTTCACAGAAGCTCTACTGCGAACCATGCAAGACTAGCACGCCTGGAAGAAAGGATATGGTGGAGACATGGCTTAGCCACAGCCTAGTTTTGCTAATGACAACACATACAATTATGCGAGAGAGGGAGGACTCGAACCTGTGTCGGAAGCGGCCATAGATGTGGTATCCGTACAAGATGAACTTGATAGAGGAAGTGGAGAAGATTAAAATGCGATCTGCCCGCTTCGTTACACTCATAAGTGCAAAACCATGACAGAGACTATCGGCAAACTCCTCTATCAAGAGAGACATTCTGAGTGACGATTTGGTCTTCTGTCATATTTCCTAGGGCATACATTTCTTAAAAAGTCATCCAATATATTGCTTTCTCCTACATACATCTCTTAAGAAGACCATGACGATAAAATGACAAAGATTAGAGTACACGCGAAAGCAAACGTGTAATATTTTTTCACGAAAACCTTACGCACCTGAACTAGGAAAAGAAGAAACGGACATTTGTACACAAAATACCCTCCGGTGTTAGTGTGTGTGCATGTGTATGTCTAGGCGTGTGTGTACGCGTGTTTCAGGGTATGTGTTACAATGTCAGCGATGGGAACTAGAGGTTGTGTGTCTTGAACGTTCATGTGATGTGCTATAACACTGTAATCAACGCAATCATCCCATCTGAGCAGTAGTGTAGCTTAGGCCCGTCTATGTCTCTGCTTCATAGGGCTTCGATTCTATAACGCCGCCTTTGAACCAATTACATTTACGTGACATTAGCTATATATTCTGAATAGTAAATAAATTCATAAATCTTGATGAGCACGTAGTTATACACAAAATACGCATACATAATTAATAAAATTATTGAAACGGTAAAACATCCCGACGGATAAAAATGTTGGCGTAAATGGACTGAATTAAATATTAACTTGCAGTGTTTATTCCACTTAATGAGAACCTAATGTAAAAATTTACTAACTTTTGCCAAACAATTCAATTACGAAATGCAGTTTCAGAATCTCTGATGAAATATATAGGCTTAAACAGCAAAAAGCGGTGCGATAGACCATGTCTCATACAATGCCGACAGTTGAACTTAGTACTTACGCAAGGTTAGTACCGTAATGAGCAGATACATCCGAAGAGTATTGTCTACTCTCACAAAAATAGCGCTGTAAAAATCTATCAGTAATAACGGACTCTTCTGGAAGAGTCCACAAATGCACGCAAGAATATCATACACGTAGCGCATCTAGAAACTAAGTGTCCCTTTTTTTTCTAAACATAGAGAGCAAAGCTGTATGTAAAACTTTGCTGGAAACGGTTACAGCAATGTTTGAGCTTTTTATTTATTTATTTATCGTATGGTTTTTACAAGTGTATATATATATATATATATATATATATATAAATGGAAATGTCCAAATTTAACAGCAAGGCCAGAGCACTTTCTGTCACTTTATGTAAACTATCTAAGTCACCATTAAAAGCTCGGTTGCCGCCCTACTTTCTGGGAAAAATACGATTAAATTATTCACTTTTTTAGCGTGGTAACACTTGTATACTTTTAAAACTGATTCGCACAATTGTAACATAGCTATAAGTGGGAATTATGGTGGTACACATGCTCGGCGCGACATTGTAGTAGAGGAGGCGGCTCCGCCTTCGCACACGACATCTGACAACAGTTGACGATCGTAGCCAAATATATCTCTCTGCGCGCCAGTACTACACGCAAACTGTAACTTGGCTTCTGGTGAGCGGGTGGTCGGCTTGCTTCACATCAACCCGGCAGCCGACAAGCCGGCATTCTTGCCGGGCCGACACGAGATGCACGCCTCTTCACAGCCACCCAACAGCTACACGGCATGCCGTGCCGTGTCGTGACAGCCTTCCGTCTGCAGTTGCCTTCCCAGACTGCAAATGGAGCACCATCAGTTATTAGCGTGGCTTGTCTTGTACAGACGTTTGAAGAGAAGAAGAATAGACGAAGTGGATGCATTCTCTGTCCTTTTTGAGGAATTAAGGGGAGATAAGTTTTTAATTATTTTCGGATAAATTTATGGACTTTTGATGACTGCATGCATGAATGAAGAGTTCCATTCAGCACAGCAACACATCTTTCTGATACAGATGTTAGCAATTACAATCCGATGAGTGGAAAAACTGATAGTTAAAAATTTTAAAAAGATTTGTTATTCTAAAGAATGTACATTTTTCAAATCATATTAATAAAAGTAAAACATAGGTTAAAAATCGAACGTCCTAATACATGAATTTTCAGAGATTTATGATGGCGTGGAGGATCAGGAACATGTCCCTGAAAATTGTTCCACTGCTTGTTCGTAACGCTTTGTGTCAGGAGCGGGTGAGAGATTATTTTTCTTTTGCATTTGTTAAGTGCTTGTTAGTGATAAAGAGTTAAACATGACGCATATGCACGTGATGTACTAGGGTGAGCGGCAGTATTAATTTTATCCCATGACATTTTACATTTCTTAATTTCAGAAACAATTTTGCATAACCCTTAACTGAAATTCCACTACCTCATCGTCGTCATATGATTCCAGAGTTGGAACTATCCCGCCAAAAAAAAAAAAAAAAAAAAAAAAAAGGCATATGCCGAGTGGATTTTCTGTGCGGTGCATTAATGAGCTATACCTCTACAGGTACAATGGCCGAAACAGTGAGGATAGAAAATGTAGGCACGGAATGGTAAGAAATTGCATTTCTGAAGAAGAGAAATCTGTTCACATCAAATATACATTTAAGTGTTAGAAAATCTTTTTTGAAGGTATTTGTTTGGAGTGTAGCCTTGTATGGAAGCGAAACGTGGACGATAAATAGTGAAGAACCGAATAGAAGCTTCTGAAATGTGCTGTTACAGAAGAATACTGAAATTTAGATAAGAGTTTCTGAATAGAATTGGGGATAAAAGAACATTGTGGCATAACTTGACTAAAAGGAGGGAGCAATAGATAGGACACATTCGGAGACATTACTGGAAGGAAGTATGGGTGTAAAAACTGTAAGAGGGAGACCATGCGATCAGTACAGTAAGCAGGTCCAAAAGGATGTAGGTTGCACTAGTTTTTCTGAAATGAAAAGGCTTGCACAGGATAGAGTAGCATGGAGAGCTGCATCAAACCAGTCTTCGTACTGAAGACCACAACAACAACCTCTACAGGATCAAGCTTCCTTTTCATGTAAACGCAGCAACTAAACATTGGCAGCAGCAGCACGGCTAAGCAACAAAGGAAACGACAAATGCAGTCTACGCTGCACAGTTGGCAACGAACATCTGCAACTCGCTACGCCACGAAATCTACCGACTGCTGCCGAGAGTTCCCGAGAAGTGGCCCGCAAGCCAGGTTACAGTTTGCGGATAGTACTGTTCCAGCACAAAGGTTGTCCTCTGTGTTTGTCGTAGTTCTGGTCAAATCGAATGCAGTTGTGTTTGTGTACGCACTTTTGTGTCTTTGTGTCTTGTATTGAAGCTACTGACTCCAAGACTGGTGGAGATGCTCACGGATTGATCACTTGTATTACCAAGTTTGAGTTTATTTTTGTGTTGAATAGTATGAAGTACTTTTTTGAAAAAACTAACATTCTTTCAAAGTACATACAGAATCATGATGTATCCATTCATGAAGTAGTCCAGGTGGCTGACAGCGTAGTTATGTCCATAAATTTATTGAGAAATGAAGAAGAGTTCGAAAAGTTTTTTACTGAAGCAATTGATTTTTGTGAAAGACATGGCTTTGCGGGGCCAACAGTTCAACGCAAAAGAAAACTTCCACAAAAAATAGGAGGAGGAGACGTTAATCCTGAATATGATTCACCTGAAGCCCACTTTTTAAAAACATTTTACTACCCTCTGTTAGATACACTCAGAACATTAGGTAACGATTTGGAAAAAAAAAAAAAAAAAAAACAAAAAAAAAAAAAAAAAACAAAAAAAAAAAAAAACCAGCTGGCTCTACTCTGAAACATGGAACTACTGCTGATGGCTTCGTTGAAGAACAACTCAATTTGTAACGACCGTATCAAAGAAGCATGTTTTGCTGTGAGTTCCGCATTTGGTTTGGAAAATGATAATTTAGTCTCATAAATCGATGTATTTTCAAGAAAGAAGCATGATTCAGACCAAATAAAGCGTCATCTTGTGCTAAATTTGGTTTCACAATATAAGTCTGAAAATGTTTTCAACCAGTATGTATTCCCTCATTTGTTCAAGCTACTGCAACTGTTTTTGACTATCCCGGTGTCCACTGCAATGGCAGAACGATTTTCAATGTCCTCAAACGGATCAAAATCTACTTGAGGAATTCTATGCTTCAAGAACGTTTAACACATTTAGCTATACTAGTCATTGAAAAAGATGCAGCTAAAAACATCAAATTAGAAGAATGCGTAGAAATTTATGCCAGGCGTAAACCAAGGCACATAGCTTTGTTTTCAAGCAATTATGCTTTGACAAGACGTATCATGTTAAATTACGCTATTGTCTTATTTTTGTTTATAATTAAACTAATGTTCCTTTGTTTGTAACAGTTGTATTTTACTAGACAACTTAATTAAACAACTTATGGCAATTAGAATTGTATATTGTCTTTTGTTTTTCCTCGCATTTGGTATTATAGGCCTGTAGGTGCAAAAATCAAACTATAACATGAAACAATTTCTTACAATGCCATTTTTAGTTTTAGATTTTATTCCCCCCCCCCCCACTTCTAACGTCCAATCGCCGCCACTGGAAGGAAACCCCACTTCTTCATGTTGTAAGCACAACTTCCTGGACCAGTGATGATGTCTCGGCCAGGTTTTCTCGTGGTAGATGGAATCCCTCAACCTTCTTGGATGGATCTTGCACGAGATGGCCGTTGTGCGGTGGATTTTGGTTCTAGAGTTCTTGCCACTTGGAAGTCACGTCGAAGGAAGTGGTGCTTTCTGTGTCACACCAGACGACATGCTGGGGGATCCCTTAGAGCATCATACAAGGGAGAATTCTTGTGCGCCTCGACATTCTTTATCAATTTTACCTTAGCTGCTTTCTTCCTCAGATCTTGTGGAGCAATGTTAGCCAGGACGTAGATCTGACAGTGCCAGTGATAATCCTCATGGCCTCGTTAAGTTGGACGTCAATCTTTGTTGTGTGAGCATTATTTTCCCACACTGGCGCGCAGTATTCCCCAGCAGAATACACAAGAGCGAGCGCAGCAGAGCGTAGGGTATTGGCGTCCGCACCTCAATTGCTGCCAGCAATCTCGCGAAGCAAGTTCACTCTTGAGGCAAGATTCTTTGAAAGCTTTAAGCACTGTTCTTTGAATGTCAAGGATCGATCTAGAGTGATGGCTAGGTATACCGGATTGAAGTTATATAGCACTTCAATTCCGTCAAAAGTCACATGTAGCTTTCTTTGGGCTTCTTTATTATTCAGGTGGAATGCAGTAACCTCAGTTTTATTTGGGTTTGGTTGAAGTCTCCATTTATGAAAGTAATCACTTAATTTAATCAGGTCACTTGTCAGTACCTGCTCGCAGTGCTTGAAGTCGTTACTTTGGAAGACTAGTGCTAGGTCATCAGCATACTGGATTTTCGTGGAGTTCGTGTCTGGGATGTCATGTATATATAGGTTAAATAGGATGGGGGCCAGAACAGAGCCCTGGGGAAGGCCGTTATTTAGCGTCCTCCATCTGCTAGATTGTCCATTCAGGAATACCTTAAAGCGTCTGTCCGGGAGCATGTTGTTTACTAGGAATGAAAGTTTTTGGCATGGGATGATTTGGAGAAGCTTCAACATCAGTCCCTCCCTCCACATAGTATCATAAGCTACTGTGAGGGCCACAAAAACTGCAGCTGATTTAAGACCCCGTTGGAACCCAGTTTCTAATAATGTTGTCAACATTAAGACCTGGTCACAGCAGCTCCGATGTTTCCTAAAGCCACCTTGTTCAGCAGGTTGATTTGGAGGATGAGCCTTTCAAGTAGCTTATAGGTCATGCTGAGTAGCGATACAGGTCGATAGTGAGAAGCATGTTTGAGCTAATTACGACACTTGCCATATCGTGGAACTGCGCTGGGTGGCGGCGCGGTCTACCAAGGCGTCATATTAAGGACTGGGCAGCCCTTTCCGCCGGAGGTTCGAGTCCTCCCTCTGGCATGTGTTTGTGTGTTTTTTGTCATTGCTGTAAGTTGGTTTAACCCTCGAGCGGGCGCGCCACTTTGCCAAGTGCTGAATAGGCGCGCGGGGTATCTTATACTCCAGAGCACTAATTTCATAATACGATATCAAACTTTGGAAAACTGGCTTTTACTCTGTGGATACACATACGTATCATAATAATTGTAAACCCGAGTTTTTATTTGATGTTTTAGGGTAAATTTTACATATTTCACGAAAAGGCAACAAAATGTGTTTCAGTAGAGGTTTACATACTTTACTTTTCAATTTATTACGTGTTCACTACATTTAGGACCCGCCAAATACACCACAATTGAACAAAGACTTACTGGTTACAATTGTTGCACGTCATTGTAACATGTTTCTAACAAACAAACTTTTGCATATAGTACACATAATACGTTGCTTGCAGTGGCCATTTGAGCAGCAGCTGAATATTATGTATTTCACTGTAATGTTTTTAAAGGAAACGCCTTTGCTACTGCAAATGAAGAGTTTTATTTTTATAAGTCACCTATACGCGTTTCGCCTATGGGTGTCACAAGGCCTTGTGACGCGTGTCACAAGGCATCATCAGTGGGTGTCAGCACTAGCTACTCCTCATCGGTCTCATTGCGGCAACCAGGTCGAAAAGTTCTACTGTTTTCTAAAAATCTTTGCATTTTTCTGGTTCCACAGTATGGCAGCAGATGACAGTGGAACCATAAAAATGCAAAGTTTTTTAGAAAACAGTGGAACCTTTCGACCTGGTTGCCGAAAAGAGACTGATGTGGAGTAGCAAGTGCTGTAAGTAAACCATTTTATAGCAAACTACGAACTGTTTTAAATCAGAAACGAAATGTTTTGTGCATGTGTAAGAAACCTAATCTTTATGTGTAAACAGAAACATTTAAATATTTCATGGCACCCACTGATGCCTTGTGACAAAGGCGAAACGCGTATGGGTGACTTATAAAAATAAAACCCTTCATTTGCAGTAGCGAAAGGCGTTTCCTTTAAAAACATTACAGTGAAATACATAATTACACATAATGTTTGTTGATGCATGTTTTGCTCGGCCACACGTTACAAACCTCCCACGTTTCTTAGTTGCTGACCTTTGAGAAGCAGCAGTGATACGTTGTCCTTTTCCAGAGGCTCTCGATATTTACGCTGAAATACCATCAGGCAGAGACATTAGTTTGGATATTTCGATTAGATAGGGTTTCATCAGTGCCACTGCTAAATTCTTCAAAAGATTCTTCTTGCAAAACGTGGGGTATCTGGATTTGAGGAATACAAAATTTGTGCATTAATTCCCTCTACATTCATGAACGAGCGAAAGACGCGCATTGGCCATCGTATTGTGATGCGCGAGACATTGTAGGCATTGCATAGTTGGTCCACGGTGTCAACACCCTCTTTCGTCACGTTGTAGCCCATTATTATTTCAGACTTGTTTGTTTTATAATCCAGTTTCGGTCCGTCGCGTATCGTTGACAGCAGTGTCAAGGATTTGTTTTTCTTTGGTACGTATGACGCAAGAGTGACGTCTGTTTTGAATCCAAAAAGTGAAGAACCAACTATTCGATTTTTGTTCGCCTGAAATTCAACAGGTATTTCTCTTTTGTCCTCTTTTTGACACAAGTGGGTTGTTTCTTTAGGAGAGCCGTCACCGCCGTAAAGATCGAAGTAAAAAAAATATTTTGTAGCTCATACATACTCTTAGAACTTGCAGTCCTGTTCCGCCTGAGTTCCGTAGTTCGCGTGCGTTAGTGTGGTGTCCTTTCTTTACTCCAATTAGATATAAACACCCCAGTACAACCAGTATATTACTCCGAGATGTCTCCTTTGCATCTCTATCACGAGAGTATTGTAATGATTCACTTTTCTTCTGAATATACAAATTTGTATGGGTGACAATATTATCTACTATACTTTCGTCTATCACTTTATGAAATGAGGTCATCTCCACTGCTTCTAGGACCAAGAACGACATTCACTATATTCTTACTTCTCACTTTACTCTGCTTGACGTATTGAGCTTATCTCTGCCTATAAAAAACGCTACATTTGCACTCGAGTAACTGTCATCTTCAGTACCAGAATCACTGCCACGCTCACTTTCCTGAATTACTTCCTCTTCCTGAGCACTGTCACTGCTGCATAGTTCGTGATCAGATACGTCTGACAACTCCTACAGACTCCTAGCTATTTCCTCAGACTTATTCCCTGAATAAGTAAGAAGCTAATAAGTGGGGCGATGTATGTGTTGTGGCTAGCTTCTGAGCACTTCATTATATCTGAAATGCATGAAAAACCACCGATCGTCAAACAGCAGTGTGAACCAACTGTAGGTAGCTCTTTAGTATACGATTTAAATTTATAAATATCATAACTTCGTGGCAAACACGTAACTCACATATAATTTTCTATCTCACCACAGCCAAACGAGTTCCACAATTCCAAATGTATACCACCTGATGATGAACTGCCAGGCAGTTCGAAACAGGTGGTTGTGAATAAATACGTAAGAAAGGCGACTGGTTGCTGTATGCTGTGTTTCCTGATACCTATAAAAGAAGCTAATATATAATGCGACGAGACTTCATTCACACACTTTATGAGAATGACAGTACTTCACGATTTGCAACGAACTTCAAACATGATTTCTTACCTTTATTGAACTTTTGTCGTTGGCAACCATAGCAAAATTATGAAAGTAGAAAAGTTTCTCGGTTACTACTTTTCCGCTTTTCATGGACTTAAACTGCGGCATTCGGTATGACGTGAGAATTTATAATTTCTACACTGCAAGTTATAGCTGCATGAAATTTTACGATCTATACACGCTGAATATACCTCCGAAATTGTAACACAGTACGACACGTTGTTCATTAGCACATAAACAGTCACGTTCATGAAAAACCGCCCTATTACGCACCAAGTTTTAATCTGTTCCTTTTTTACAACTAATTGTATTCGCAATAGATTTTCATACTCACACGACATATACAAATGAATATATACCTGAAAAATCATACACATGTACAACATGTACCTCAATAAATATGATAACGTGTGAATTTCATACGCCATTTGTATTTTGAATGATATCTGTTTTTGTTTGGATTTTGCAAGTAAAATTTTGTACATTATGCAAGAAAGCCTTATTTCTTATGTATTCTCTTATGAATGTAACATGTTTTTAGTAAAAAGGAGATGGATAGAGAGAGAATGGATAGGAGAAGTACTAACTCAAGGCAGAAATAAATAAATACCCGGGCAACGCCGGGTTTTTAGCTAGTCCAGTTATAAAATTTATATTGGCCTGGAACGTATATCCTTCCGATATGGAAGACAATATACTACATTTGGTACTTATCAGTTTCTCGTGAAGTAATTTATGTGGTATATTGGCTGACAGCTTGACTGAGAAGGGGAAGGTTGTGTACCTTTGACCATATTGTACATTTGACCACTGTGAGTTCTGGGGCCATCTGTGTTTGAAAAGGAGAACTACATGCTCTATTTCACACTTTTGCCACAGACGCAGCATAATGACATTTTTGTGGTGGTGTTTCGAAGCATATTTCTAAAATAATAAGTTATCCATTTGCATCTAGAAAAGTAAGTATTATACATGTACTTTACGAAGTTATTTTCTCACGTACATTATTTTAAATCTTAAATTAATCATTATTGATATATAGTACTGTGAATTATAAGTGATATTTGTAAAAAAGTTTAAACTTGAAACATAAACTAACATGTACATGTGGTCCTAAGTGAAAACCTTGCAATATATTGTACCTTTCACCACTCATTTCGATGTACCTTTGACAGGTCAAAATTTCCCCCAATCTGAAGAAAACTTCAGCTCGAAAACTTCTCTTTGATGATTCTGAAACGATGAATGCGTGTGTCATCACTGGATTTGGAAGAAGAATTAAATGATACAGAAGACCAAGATGAAGTAGATGTAACTAACAAGATTTTTCTTCCAACCTTCAACCAATAAGAAATTAAAGAAGAAGATTACACTTGGATTTAAGTGACTATTGATACAAGAGAAGGTGTTAAATATTTTGCAGCTCAAATCTTAAAAAATTAATTTGAAGTGAAATTTATGAGACGGTACAGACAGCATATCAACATTTTCACAATGCCACTTGTGGATAACATTAGTGTTGTGTTAAACGAAGAAATTGTTCGGAAGTTCACACGAATACAACCACAACATCGTAGTCAAATAAATTTTTTCTAATTTTTCATTAGAATGTTAACAAAACAATATAAAAAAGTTATATTTTTGTAATATTTCTGTCTTGTTAAAGAAAAAAGTGTAATGTAAGGTCACTTGTAACACCAGTATTCTATTTTCTTCAGGTGATCAAAGGTACAACAGGAGATTGTCAAAAGTACAACCATTGCATTATACCTTTGTACCATTGTACCTTTCTATGAAATTTTTGGAGACAAATAAAGTTATATAGAATGAAACTTTCACTCTGCAGCGGAGTGTTCACTGATATGAAACTTTCTGGCAGATTAAAATTGTGTGCCGGAACCGGCACTCGAGCCTGGGACCTTTGCCTTTCGCGGGCAAGCGCACTACCGACTGTGCTATCCCGACACGACTCACGATGCCGCCTCACAACTTTACTTCCGCCAGTACCTCGCCTCCTACTTTCCAAACTTCACAGAAGCTTCCCTGCGAACCATGCAAGACTCATGGAAGAAAGGATATGGTGGAGACATGGCTTAGCCACAGCCTAAGGGATGTTTCCAGAATGAAACTTTCACTCTGCAGCGGAGTGTGCGCTGATTTGAAACTTCCTGGCAGATAAAAATTGTGTGCCGGAACCGGCACTCGAACCTGTGACATTTGCCTTTCGCGGGCAAGCGCACTACGACTGTGCTTGACCGCGAAAGGCAAAGATCCGACGTTCGAGTCCTGGTTCCGGCACACAATTTTCATCTGCCAGGATGTTTCAAAGTTATATAGCATTATGATATTTTTAGAGTTTTAGAATTTTGTGTCCCAGCCTCGTCGCCGCTTTTGTGTCTCGTTTTCGTCGTAGGTGTCGGTGGCCGAGTTGGAAGACCGACACAGGAATAAAGGTAGCACGCTTGTGCAGGTACGGAGGGGAGCAGCCAGTGGGACAGCAGAAACTAGAAACACTAGAGTAAATTAGAACGAGATATATTGCACAGAATTTATACAATACTTAAGTTTTACATAGCTCAGTACTGCAGAATGCTGATACATAGTTGAGGCCTGCCTAGTGTCTATCCGAAAGCCAAGTCTTCACTGGTGCCTATCTGATTCCAAAGTGTTGACTGGTTCCTATCTCAGTCCCAAGTGAACGATGTCGTTCAGTGGTGGCCACGAGCGGAGTTGCAGCAGAGGGCGCTCGTGGCTGTCGTCGTAAGAACGCCGCGCCGTGCGTGCATGGCGGCGCGCGGCGAAAGTAGGTGGCGCGCACTTTGTACTTGTGCGACACCACAGATATGACATAAGGTTTGTACTGTCAAGGAACATAATAAAAGTAATGTTTGAAATATTTATGGGGCATTTACAATTAAAAATATCAAACGTGGTCCCCTACTATTAATTGCTCTAATTGCTCTCCATTTCAGCCTGGAGTGTTCCAAGGTCTGAAAGGCGTCGCGCATTTATTTTTAAATGTTCCACCGTGAGTGAAGTCGATAAGTGGGTCGTCTGGCAGCAGATGAAGCATCGTTCGACAAGTGGTCTAGACGCGGTTCCAGGAATCGTGGCAATCACTGTGACGTCTCGGAATTAAACTGTGTTGGCGTAGATGAGTGGAACGGAAATGCGAATTCTGTTAGTGGCGAGAAACGCTTATTACTCGGCTCGGACCGACGGCCTCCTGCGCTCGACAGCACGTTTTATGGTTAATGGGGGTGGGGGGTGGTGGGGGGTGGGAGAATGTGGCCCTCGCCAATGAAGTGGCGCCCGAGTGGCCCTCGGCCGGGGATCGAGAATTCATTACCGCTCCGGACTGCCGGCTGCCATTAAGTTAGTCCAGCCTGGCTCCGGGCCTTTTACGTCTCTTCATGTCGAGTCTGCGGAAATGGAGGCAGTGCAATGGCGGATTGTGCGAGCAGCTGCCACCCTGACATTTGTAGCGGGCTGACGTTGTAAACTTCCAGAACAAGCGGGCGTGGAGGGCATGTGGGGCCGAGTTGGCAAAAGCTGCCTCACTTTTCGTTCCAAATTATGGGAATAGACAAATGGATATTTTAACAGACGGACAGGATGAAGTTGTTTGTTGTTTAGCCTCGTCTCGTAACACTGTTTTCTACAGATGGGAAGTGGAGATGCCAATTTACGTGTAACTGTGTAAGACCTGTATACTTATGACTTCAAAATATTGTGTGTAAAACCTCTTAAAGCCTTTTAAAGAAAAGAAACTACATTAAAATTTTATTTACTTTTATTCTTTATGTTTACGTGTTTTGGATGTTCTGAAGAGGTCATGTACAGCAGTAATGTATTTGGAAAAGAATCATTCTTGCGCCAGCTGTACAATATTTCAACTACTGCACTTAACAAGTTTGGCTCTGTCTGCCAACAACAGGAGACTAAAAAGACCAACTGTCAAATCCAGATACAGTCGTAAAAATAAAAGAACAGTGTGCGACATTTTTGACAGATCGATATCCAGTGGTATTAACTACCGAACAAAATTATTTCCAGTTCGAGAATGAATACTACCTACAGGGTGAGGGACTACCTATGGGTTCCCCAATACCAGGAACCTTAGCTAACATTTTCATCAGCCACTTAGAAAACCAGATACTTGAAAAGGTAGAGGCAGATATAAATTTAAAGTCATATATTGGCACAGATACGTAGATGACATCATATGCCTAATAGACGAGCCAAATGAAAAAAATAGATGAACTTCACTCTGAAATAAACAAAGCTTACCAAAACATTAAATTCACAGTTGAAAAAGAACATGACAGCAAAATAAATTTCCTTGATATAACAATAGAAAAAGAAAAAGGTAAACATTCATTCAACATTTATCGGAAACCAACAGCAACAGACATTCCACATTATACATTCCACCTCCAATCATCCCCAAAACCAGAAACTAGCTGCATTTAGACACATGTTACATAGGATAAACAAAATCCCTCTCAGCAAGAAAAACTATCAAAGAGAAATGAACACAATCACACAAATAGCAAGGAACAATGGTTACGACACACAAATAATACAAAAACTAAATCAGAAAATTAAAAGACAAATACGGAACAAACAACACATTTCAAACAAAAAGCAAAACACACAACACCCAAACACACAACCACAAACAACAAACACACACAATGACAACACCACACAGAAACAAACCAAATGGTACACCATGACATACACAAACAAACTAACACACAGAGTGACAAACATACTGAAGAAACAAGGACTCCACATAGTATACAAAACTGCCCAATCCCTACAAAAAAATCTACAACCATAAATCAAGAAAGATACATTCCAAGGATCAGGGATATACAAACTTGAATGCCAAAGTTTTGATGCAGAGTACATTGGAATGACGAACAGAGATTTCAAAACACGATACAAAGAACATATCAGATGTTGGAAATATGAAACAAACCACTCCACATTTGCTGAACACTTAAAACACCACCACCATCACCCAACTAATATAGACCAAGATATGAAAATTATCAGGACCAACAACCACAACAAACGCCTCATCCAAACACAAGAAAACTACCATATCCAGAAAGCCATAGCCGAGAACAAACAAGTAATAAATGAACAGAGAAACATTAATGAAAACTCACTGCTAAATCTAGTCAAAGACATGAGACAGTAATCAAAGAGAGAAAAGAATTGGCACACACACACACACACACACACACAAACGAAAAATTTTATAATAATAATGTGAAAAAAACACACCTCTCTCCCTTTCCCACAATCCCCATCTTTGACTGTTTCTATTTCCATGTCCCTCTTCACCTTCCTGTCTCTAATTCTGTTCTATACCTCTTCGCAATCAAGATTTAAAAAAATCAATAATTAATATATCAGTATCTGGTGCTGTCCTCTATGCAATCACATAACACACACACACTGACACAAAGCAAAGATAGGACAAACACATACTCAACAGTTGGCAACACCAGCAAAAACAAATACACAACACAAACAAAAATGGCATGTGCCAAGTGGTGCTAACTGTGAAGTGTTGGAACAACAAAAACAGCAAAATGCACGGAATTGAAGCAGAACAGCTGGAAGCAACCAATGAGCACCAGATGTAAAGCTATATCCATGAAATATTGTAAGTACAACATCCAGATATCTGTACTATACCAAAATAACGCATCAGAACTGTTCATAACCTAAAAATGTAAATATAAAATACTGTAAAAAATAATCATGAATATATTACAGGCCACCGATAATGCCTTCCAAATAAAGGCGAAATGCATATGGCAATAGCATATTTTATTAAATCAGTTGCATAGACAGATAAATGAAATACCTACACTATAATATAATATTATATTGAATAGGAATTGAAGAAAATCTCACACTACCTGAGGATGTGACTCAATTGCCGAAATAAGCTTATTGAGCCAATAACAATGTGCCTATAAAAGCTATCAATATTTAATAGCGGTGTCTTGGCTTGAAACTTCAATATATTATCACGTTGCAATGGAAGTAGGCTTGACTTCGAAGGCAACTAAACACAGCACTTATACTGAAAGCACGTTTATTACGAACTCAACATACGCGCAGCACTGACTGCCTCTCAGGCAGAGTGCTCTGCTATTTATACACAGACAGAATTTACCAGAAATTAGAAGAACAGTTAACATAAGAAACAAGTAGAATTTACAAGCGAACATAAGAAAGATGCAGAACCTACTGGAATTGTAAATTACAAATAAATAAATTTTTGCCGGTGGGCGGGATTGAACCGCCGACTTTCTGCTCCGCAGTCCGTGACGCTATCCCCTGCGCCACGCCGGCAGTTGGGATTCGTGGTCTCTCGCGGCATTGCTCCCTCTCCTGGAGAAACAGCGACCCGCTGTTATGATCCCTGTGGAGCCAGCTGCAATGTCCTGGATCTTGACCGTGTCATGAGTCCTCTGTATGACAGTTCAAGAGAATCCTTCCCTTCTCCGAGATTATCGACGACAGACGTTCCTGTCGTGGCTTCATCAGGAACATTACCGTCCTTAAAGTCTTTGGCCAAGAAGCCATTTTCGTCTACCTGCTCTTCAGGATCGTAGTAAGGCTTCATGCGCAGGACGTGAACAATGTCTCTTCGTTTTTGACGTTTCGACGACGGCTCATAATCCTCAACTTCGTATGTGACGTCTGACAGGCGGCGTATGACACGATACGGACCAAAGTATCGCTTCAATAACTTTTCTGACAGTCCAACCTTCCGTACAGGGGTAAAAATCCATACCAGATCTCCTGGGCTGTACATAACAGGTCGGTGCTTGTCGTTATACCGCTGACGGTCCTTCTCCTGGGCGTCCAATGTCCGTATGCGAGCCAGCTGTCTTGCTTCTTCGACCCTGATGATGAGCTGTTTATCATAGTCATCCTGAGTGTCGTCCGGTTGGAACGGGAACAGTGTATCCATTGTCGTCTCAGCTTCATGGCCATGGAGCAGGAAAAACGGAGAAAATGTCACGACTGGCAGAATTGTATCCCAATCCTTCTGCTCAACATCGACGTACATCGACAGCATGTCGGCTAACGTTTTGTTGAAGCATTCCGTAAGACTATTTGTCTGAGGATGGTATGCGGTTGTCATTCTGTGGACAATGTTGCACCGTGACATTACCTCTGATGCTAGTTTTGACTGGAATACTTTTCCACGATCAGATATCATGACACGTGGTGCTCCATGCTTCAAAATAATGTCTTCTACAATGAAATTTGCTATCTCTGGAGCTTCTGCAGTCAGCACAGGTTTGGTGACAGCGTAGCGTGTGAGGTAGTCAGTGCAGACTATTAGCCAACGATTACCGGTTGTCGACTTCGGGAACCTCCCTAAAAGATCGATCCCAACTCGATGGAATGGAGCTGCTGCCGGCGGAATCGGTACGAGATGTCCTGGAGGTAATTGCGGCACATGCTTCCGTCGCTGGCACTCTTTACAGTGACTCACATAGTGCTTGCCAGATCGGTAGAGACCTTTCCAGTAATACCTGCGTCTGATTCTGTCTAGGGTCTTCACGAATCCCAGATGACCGGATATTGGAGCATCATGGAAATATTTGAGAATAGCTGGTTGCAGATGAGCTGGAACAACAAGTAGCCATTTAGGGCCCAGTGGATCGTAGTTGCTCTTGTACAATGTTCCGTTTATAAGTTGGAACTCTCCATTGGTCGGTTCTCCTTTCTCCAAGGCCTCTACCACTTTCAAAAGTGTTGGATCTTCCCTCTGTTCAGCTGTAACGTCATCTAATTCAGTGAGAGATGAAATTTCATTAATGCTGTTGTGTTCCACTAATGGATTCCTCGAAAGGCAGTCGGCATCCTTGTGTTTTCGCCCGTTCTTGAATACCACTGTGACATCGTACTCTTGGAGTCTTAGGGCCCATCTTGTTAGTCGACCTGATGGATCCTTCAAGCTAGTCAGCCAACACAAAGAATGGGGGTCTGTCACGACGGTGAATGGTTTGCCGAATAAATACGGCCGGAACTTGTTGATAGCCCAGATAACCGCGAGACATTCTTTTTCAGTTGTAGAGTAGTTTATCTCGGACTTTGAGAGTACTCTTGACGCATAGGCTATCACTGTTTCGGCACCTTCCTGAACTTGTACAAGCACTGCACCATTCCCATAGCCACTGGCGTCTGTGTGAAGTTCCGTTTCTGCATTCTCGTCGTACAAGGCTAGCACCGGTGCGGAAGTTAGAGCCTCCTTAAGTGCTCGGAAAGCTCTTTCTTTTGTCTCATCCCAGTAAAATTTGCGTCTGCCTGCAGAAGTTCTTGTAATGGACGTGCCTTGTTAGAAAATCCTTTTATGAAACGTCGGTAGTATGAGCACAGCCCGAGAAAACTTCTCACATCACGAATGTGCTGAGGAGTTGGAAATTCTGTGACTGCCCTTACTTTATCTGGATCAGGACGGACACCATCTCCGTTGACTAGGTGCCCCAGGATTTTTATCTCTTTGGCGACGAAGAGGCACTTCTTTGGATTGAGGCGGAGACCTCCAGCCTGAACACACTTCAACACAGTTGACAGGCGTCTCAGATGATCTTCAAATGTTTTCGAGAAAACGACAATGTCATCTAAATAGCAGAGACACATCGTCCACTTAAGGTGTCGAAGCAAGTTGTCCATCATGCGTTCGAATGTGGCTGGAGCATTACATAATCCAGATGGCATTACTTTAAATTCATAGAGACCGTCAGGTGTAATAAAAGCCGTCTTCTTCCTGTCAGCTTCGTCAACCTCGATTTGCCAGTAACCTGTCTGCATGTCCATAGTTGAGAAGTATGTAGCTCCTTTCAAGCAGTCTAAGGTGTCGTCAATACGCGGCAATGGGTAGACATCTTTCTTTGTGATTCTGTTCAGCCGCCGATAGGCTACACAGAATCGCCATGTGCCATTCTTCTTCTTTACGAGGACCACCGGAGACGATCAAGGACTCTCCGAAGGTTGAATAATGTCATCTCGCAACATCTTCTCCACTTCCTTCTGAATTATTCGTCTTTCAGCTGGCGACACTCTATACGAACATTGGCTAATTGGCGGATGATCCCCAGTATTGATACGGTGCTTTATAGTTGGCCGTTTCGTGTGACTTTTCCCCTGCTGAGGTGTGAATGCACCCGAAAATTGGCGTAGTATACCTAGTGGCAGTTCCACGTTTGTTTCCTCCAGCTTGTTGTCTGTACTAACAGCAGGGCATGGGTCTTATTGATGACGTTGAACTCACCGTCCTGGATTGGTTCAGCTGTCCCGATACACATTCCCTTGGGGATAAGTTGTGACTGCTCGTGACAATTTGTGACCCAAATCTCTCCTTGACCACCGGTAATGCTTATGATAGCCGCTGGTATGTAAACTTCTTTTGTGAGCCTGAGAAACTTTTTACTATCAACTAGAACTTCACAGTTTAACCAGTCATCTGTGTTTGTGACTGCAACTCTTCTCATTGTCAACGGCGGTATCGTCACATTGTCAACGACGAATATCTTCCCAGAAAATTCTGTATTACGTGTATCCGGCGGAGCAACTTCTTCAGTTTGCAGTCAATGATAGCTTGGGATGCCTGAAGGAAGTCCTATCCGAGGATGACATTGTGACTACATTCTGTTAACACGACAAATTCAAACGGCTGCGTCCTGTTGTTGATGGTTATTCTTGCGACACAAGTTCCTGCTGGATGGACGTACTTTCCATTCGCGACCTTCAGCACAGTTGCTCCCGTATCACAGAACATTGTCTTCTTTAGTGTGCGGCGGTAATTATCCGATAATACAGAAAAAGAGGCTCCTGAATCAACAAGAGCCCGAACATGTTGGCCGTCGATTATGACGTCTTGGCGACTGTCGTCCATGGAGGATTTTCATCTGCGGCGGCCTCTCCTCCGTAGATGGTCGCCTCGCTTAGTTTTCCTGGGCGCGGCGGCTAGGGGAGCGGCTGGTACCTCTGTACGGCGATGGTGAACGGCTGCGGCGCGTCGGGGAGCGACCTCGTCTAGGGTACGGCGATGGGCTTCTTCCCATAGGTCGACTGAACTCATCAGCAGGTGACTGCCTTGGTAGAAATGCCCCGACGGCTGACGTCTTGCGGCAAAATAATCATCGAATACTCGCCTCCTCTCTCTGCAGTAGCGTACGACATGTCCGGGGCGTCCACAGTGGAAGCACAGTGGTGTGTTGTCTTCTGTCCTCCAAACGTCTGTTCTTCTGCGGGGCGTCATAGTTACCGGGGCAGTTGGCAGTGGTTGCGTAGGTCGGTTCATGGGTAGCCGTTTTGCGGCTGCAGCGTAAGTCATAGCAGGGCGTCGCCATTCTTCACGTCGGGTGCGATTGACGGGGCAGACAGGAGCTAATGTTTGAAATACCTCGTCCTCAGCGGCGTCGGCTACCTCGTGACTTACAGGGCTCACATCCATGGCCATAATCTGATGCTCGCTCGGTCTAGTAGTCCCGGCTGCCATGCACTGTTGTAATTCTTCTCTCGCGATTTGTCGTATGAGAGAAGCCAAGTCCTGCTGGTCTTCCACAACGGCCATAGGGACTACATTTGGGAGTCTTTCATACTTCTTGCGTCCAACCCTCCTTTGTTGCATCTCTTCAATACGCTGGCACCACTTGATGAACTCTTCTGTCGTAGCGACGTCTTTTATCAGAAGAGCTTGGTACATATCTTCCGCAATTCCCTTCATCAGGTGCGTGATTTTGTCCGCATCAGTCATGTTCGGATTGACTACGTTACACAGGGCCAAAACACTCTGTATGTACGATTGTGTTGGCTCACCATGTCGTTGGGCCCGGTTCTTCAGTTGTTCTTCCGCCGAGCGGATTTGTTGCTGGCGGTCACCAAACGTCTTCTTAAGTTCCTCCTGGAACGTCTCCCAGTCATTGAACTTGTCTTCGTTGTTTTCGAACCATTGCTGGGCTGTTACATCCAGGTAGAAATAAACGTTGGCCAAGCACATCCTATGATCCCACCTGTTGTACTTGGCGACTCGGTCGAACCCTTTTAGCCATTTGTTGGGGTCTTGTCCAGCATCTCCAGAGAACACCGACGGGTGTCTGATGTGTTACTGGCTTATTGCTGGTTTCGTCTCCATCGTTCTTCTGATAATACGGACTTTTGGAAGGGTGTACTCGGTGTATCCCTTGTATTCCGGTTCCAGTCCGTGTAAGCGACGGCTTTTACGTTGCCTAATCGGAGCCACGGTGATGCAGCTGTTGCACGATGTACACGGCGCCTCCACTAAACAATGTCACGTTGCAATGGAAGTAGGCTTGACTTCGAAGTCAACTAAACACAGCACTTATACTGAAAGCACGTTTTTTACGAACTCAACATACACGCAGCACTGACTGCCTCTCTTTTTTTTTTTCCCTACTGACTGCCTCTTTATTTTTTTTTTTTTTGCGCAGCACTGACTGCCTCTTTTTTTTCACGCAGCACAGACTGCCTCTTTCTTCAACTTTTTTTAATTGTTTTCATTTTTTTCTTTTTTGTGTGATCTTTTTTATTATTATCAAACAAGAACCTTTTGTCTTCTATGTTTTATTTATTTTTTGTATCCAACTTTTTTTCCCTGAGCTTCTCCACTTCAGGCGTTGGCACCTAACTAATCATATCCAATCTAATTGCCTCGCCTAAAAATAAAAAAAAGAAAAAAAAAAAGAAAAAAAAAAGAAAAAAAAAAAGCAATTCTAATGCCACCACCCCTTTTTTCTAAATTAAGTCCATCCAGAAAACAGGATAAGGGAAATATCGTGTTGTCACTGAGTCATGTATTTAGTATTTTATCCGATCCCCATTCTTTCAAATACAATTTTCAACATGTTACCGAACTTTTTCTTGTGATCCATATACCTATTAATTTTGTAGTATTCGTCCCGTATATACATCTGGAAGTCTATGATGTTGTCTGGTCCCAGGTTGTTGATGGCATAATTTACGTAATTTCCTATCAGCCAGTACACGGCGTTATTTTTTGCGTCTGGAAAGTACCGTTCTTGAGGTCTGTGAAGAACAGTTGATGTTATATTGTTGGGTGATGTCCTTGCAATAAATGCAATTTGCTCTTTAATCCAGTTCCAATTATTTATATTCCCACCGCATGTATATCTATGTGTTATTGTATCTGTTAGATGGCACCGCTGACACAGAATGGTATCACTGAGACCAATTCCGTAGAGTCTTTCGTGAGTACTAATGATGTTGTTCACTGATTTGTACCACGTTGTTCTTATATCGGAGGTCGGACTTTTAAGTTGATGTTTTCCCAGATAGCATTCCAGTCTAAATTTGGATACTGTCTTTCTATTTTATTTCTGCCTTCACTTTTCCACCTTTCCCTCATGATTGCTCCTGATGTTATCTGTTGAGCTTGTCGAAGTCCGGTACTCAAATAACTTAGTTCAATATAAAATGTCCTCACATGCTGTAGACGACTATTTATTTTTCGCACATCAATAGGGGGTTGTAGATTTTCTGGTTTAACGATTTCAAAGAGCTGGCTGGTAATACTTTCTTGAGATTCTCTTATTACATTCATTTGCCTCTTGACGAAAAGTGCCGAAGCTTTGCTTGTGATATCAGTTAGACCTAAACCGCCATGTCTCGGATCTAAGGTGGCTACCTTGACTGCTGTTCGAAATATTTCTCCTTTCCACAGGAAGTTTGTAATTCTGGACATAATTTTCCGGGCTATCATCCTTGGTATTGGAAATACTTGGGCTGTATAGTATGCTTTGGACAGGATACATAAGTTTATGTACTTAACCCTCTGAAACTGATTTAAGGAACGTGATAAGTTCTCCATTATAGCACCTCGAAGTGTTTCGGAGGTGTCTTTCCAGTTCATTGCAGCCATTTTCATGGCGTTTGTTGTTAGTGTTATTCCTAGGCTTTTATGCTGCTTCACCACTTTTGCCCATTCCATATTTATTTTGTCAAAACCTCTAAGATTTAAGATTTTGCTTTTCTTTTCATTTGCGTTTGCTCCAGACAAACTACAGTAAGTTCTCGTTACTGTTTCTAACGTGTCTATATCTTCCATATTTCTTATGATGATTCCTACATCGTCAGCATAAGCTCTTATAACAGTTTTATGTCCTCCTAGTGTGATGCCTGTTAATTTGTCATGAACATGTCTGAGAAACTGGTCCAGTGAGATGGCGAATAGAGTCATGGAAAGGGGACTTCCCTGAGGAACACCTCGTCTGACTTGTAGCAGTTTTGTTGTTTGGCCGTTGACAGCTATTCTTGCATTTATTCCTGTGGCAATGTTTCGGATCAGAGACAAGGGCCGGCCGCGGTGGCCGAGGAGACTGAGGCGCTCCAGTCACGGTCTGCACGGCCACTACGGTCGGGGGTTCGAATCCCCCCTCGGGCATGGATATTTGTGCCGTCCTAGTTCGTAAGTAGTTCATAAGTAGTTTGTAAGTTTAGGGACTGATGACCCCGTAGTTAAGTCCCATAAGATTTACAAACATTTGAACATTTTGAGAGACAAGGCCTGCTCATTGAATCCCAGACGCTTTAAAGTCTGCAGCAGGTATTCATGGTTTACCACATCGAAGGCTTTATGGAAGTCCAAAAAAGTCAACGCACATTTTATGTTCGTTACAGAGGTGATTGCAATGACATCTCTAAAATCAACTAAAGTATGAAATATATTTCTCCCCGCGGCACAGTTTTGATGTTGACTAATGATTTTGTGTGTTAATGATGAAAACTTTTTATTTACAACTCTAGCGACAATTTTATAGTCTGAATTCAGCAACGAAACTGGGCGAAAGTTATTTAGGTCTTTGTTCTCTTTACTTTTAGGGACGAGTACAATTTTGCTTTCTTTAAATTCAGGTGGTATCATTTTTGCCTTAATAACCTCATTCACCATCTCAATAATTTTCTCACCGACAATTGGCCAGTAACGAACGTAAAATTCCACTGGCAAACCATCGGGTCCTGGGGATTTTTTTAATGGTGAACTGCAGAGAGACTCATAAACGTCCTCTTCATTAACCTCAGAAAGGAATTCCTGATTGTCACTTTCCGTCAGCTGTGGGACTATAATGTTAAAGAAATTATCATAATTTTCAACCCCTCCTGCATTTCCAGAATACAATTCATTATAATAACGATGCACTTCATTAACAATATCCTTCTGGGTTTTTAGAGTAATGCCATGTTTTGTTCTGATTTCATCAATAAACGATCTCTTCCTGTTCTTAGCATGCTTTAGTAAATGATAGAGTGAAGTCATTTCATCCTCTGTAACTGATTTCGCTTTTGATTTTATTTTTAAACCTTCTAATTGCTTCCTTTTAATAGTGAGCAATTTCGCTTTGATTTTTTTAATGTCTTCCAGGGGAAGGGTCGACGCAGATGTCTGGCTATATAACTCTCTTAAGATTGAATAATAAAACTCTATATTATTCTTAATACATCTTGCCCTCTGACTACTATATTGCATTAAAACCTTCCTCAGCTTCGGCTTCGCTCTTTTTGTACACCAATCGATAGTGGTTGCATATCTGTTAAGTGCACGCAGGCACACTGTCCAGGCTTCCTTTAGTGTGTCTTCTAAATCACTGTCTTGCAACAACGAGACGTTTAAATTCCAGTTACTCCTGAACTGACGTATAGGCTGTGGTCGTAAATTTATGCAGATCAACAAACTGGAATGGTCCGAAAAGTACGTAGGAATAGTTTCTACTTTTGTTACGGAGGATGTAAGATCTTGAGCAACATATACCCTGTCAATTCTGCTACATGAATTTGATGTGACGTAAGTAAATTCGACAGCAGTAGGATATTGGATTTCCCACGCATCTTTTAAATTCAGGTTTGTAACTAGATGTTTTAATTCATTACAAAAATTAAAATTGGGGATCTGATCTTTACGATTTAAAACACTATTAAAATCACCACCAATCATGAGTTGGCTTGGATTTCTTCGTAATAGGTATATAATGGGGGTATCACAGGAGTAGGACTAATAATGAATAAGAAAATAGGAATGCGGGTAAACTACTAAGAGCAGCACAGTGATCGCATTATCATCGTCAAGATAGATACGAAGCCAACACCGACAACAGTAGTACAGGTTTATATGCCAACTAGCTCTGCCGAGGAGGAGGAGATCGAAGAAATATATGAGGATCTACAGGAAATTATTCAGACAGTTAAGGGAGAGGAAAACTTAATTGTGATGGGAGACTGGAATTCGGTAGTAGGAAAAGGAAGAGAAGGAAAAATAGTAGGTGAATATGGATTGGGCAGGAGGAATGAAAGAGGAAGTCGCCTGGTAGAATTTTGCATGGAACATGATTTAATCGTAACAAACACGTGGTTTAAGAATCACAAAAGAAGGTTGTATACGTGGAAGAGGCCAGGAGACACCGGAAGGTATCAGATAGATTTTATAATGGTAAAACATAGATTCCGGAACCAGGTTCTAAACTGCAAGACATATCCAGGGGCAGATATAGACTCTGACCATAACTTGTTAGTCATGAACTGTAGGCTGAAACTGAAAAAACTGCAGAAAGGTAGGAAAATGAGGAGATGGGACTTAGATAAATTGAAGGAAAGTGAGGTTCTGGAGAATTTCAGAGGGAGATTTAGGCAACAATTGACGGAAACAGGGAGAAATAAAACAGTAGAAGAGGAATGGGTAGCATTGAGAGATGAAATAGTGAAGGCAGCAGAGGACAAAATAGGTAGAAAGGCAAGACCTACAAAAAATCCTTGGATAACACAGGAAATACTAAACTTAATTGATGAAAGGAGAAAATATAAAAATGCAGTAAATGAAACAGGCAAAATGGAGTACAGACGACTAAGAAATGAGATCGACAGGAAGTGCAAAATGGCTAAGCAGGAGTGGCTAGAAGCCAAATGCAAATCTGTAGAAGAATGTATAAGAAGGGGAAAAGTAGATACCGCCTACAGGAAAATAAAAGAGACATTTGGGGACAAGAAAAGCAACTCTACGAATATCAAGAACTCAGATGGGAAGCCAGTTCTCAGCAAAGAAGGGAAAGCTGAAAGGTGGAAAGAATACATAGAGCAGCTCTACAAAGGAAATGAACTTAGGGACGATGTTGTAGGAAGGGAAGAGGAAGTGGATCAAGATGAAATAGGAGATACCATACTGAGAGATGAATTTGACAGAGCCTTGAAAGACCTAGGTCGGAATAAGGCCCCAGGAGTAGATGACATACCCTCAGAGTTACTAAAGTCTCTGGGAGAGCCAGCCATGACAAGACTATTTGAACTGGTGTGTAAGATGTATGAGACAGGCGAAATGCCCTCAGACTTTAAGAAAAATGTTATAATCCCCATTCCAAAGAAAGCAGGTGCAGACAGGTGTGAAAATTACAGAACCATCAGTTTAATAAGTCATGGTAGCAAAATTTTAACACGAATTATCTACAGGAGAATGGAAAAGCTGGTAGAAGCTGACCTCGGGGAAGATCAGTTTGGGTTCAGGAGAAATGTAGGAACACGGGAGGCAATACTCACTTTACGGCTTATCCTAGAAGATAGATTAAGAAAAGGCAAACCTACATTTCTAGCTTTTGTAGATTTGGAGAAAGCATTTGACAATGTTGACTGGAATACACTCTTTCAAATTCTGAAGTCAGCAGGGGTAAAATATAGGGAAAGGAGACTTATTTACAACTTGTACAAAAGCCAGACCGCAGTTATTAGACTCGTAGGGCATGAAAGGGAAGCATCAGTTGGGAAGGGAGTAAGGCAGGGTTGTAGCCTTTCTCCGATGTTATTCAATTTGTACATCGAGCAGGCGGTGAAGGAAAGCAAGGAAAAATTTGGAATAGGGATTAAAGTTCAGGGGGAAGAAATAAAAACATTGCGTTTTGCTGATGACATTGTAATTCTGTCAGAGACAGCAAAGGACCTGGAAGAGCGGTTGAATGGAATGGACAGTGTGTTGAAAGGAGCGTATAAAATGAACATTAACAAGAGCAAAACAAAAATAATGGAATGCGGTCTTAGAAAGTCGGGCGATGCTGAAGGAATTAGATTAGGTAACGAAACAATGAAGGTGGTAGATGAGTTTTGTTACTTGGGTAGTAAAATAACATGCGATGGTCGCAGTACAGAGGATATAAAATGCAGAATGGCAATGGGAAGAAAAGCATTTTTGAAAAAGAGAAATTTGCTTACATCGAATATTAATTTAAGTGTAAGGAAATCTTTTCTGAAGGCATTTGTGTGGAGTGTTGCCTTGTACGGGAGTGAAACATGGACGATAAGCAGTGTGGACAGGAAGAGAATAGAGGCCTTTGAAATGTGGTGCTACAGAAGAATGCTGAAGATTAAGTGGGTAGATCGCATAACTAATGAAGAGGTACTGAACAGAATTGGTGAGAAAAGGAATTTTTGGCATACCCTGACCAAAAGAAGGGATCGCTTGGTAGGACACATTCTTAGACATCGAGGTATCGTAAATTTAGCATTGGAGGGAAGCGTGTGGGGTAAAAATCGCAGAGGGAGACCAAGAGACGCGTATAGTAAGCAGATTCAAATGGATGTGGGTTGCCGTTCTTATCAGGAGATGAAAAGGCTTGCTCAGGATAGAGTAGGGTGGAGAGCTGCATCAAACCAGTCTCTGGACTGAAGACCATAACAACAACAGGTATATAATGTATTCTTTAAAAAACTTTGATCTGTCAGATAGATGTGAAGACCCGGAAGGAGCGTACAAGTTGATTATTGTCACATCGTAGATCTTTAACCCTATCCCTCTTCCGGATTCCAATCGTTCCACATCTGTTACTGGAATGCCAAGTCGTATTAATACAGCCGTTCCTACACTTGTTTCAAGTGAGACGTTAATGTAAGAAATAAATCCTGGTATACTAAGATCGGGCATTAAAACTTCCTGTAGCAAGGCAATATCGGTTCCAGAGTCGTATAGAAATTCTTTAAGCGCCGCCAGTTTTAATTCTGATGTTATTTTATTTATGTTTACTGTAGTGATCGCATAAGATTGCGCCATTGTAATATTACTTGTAGCCATTCTAACATTTAAATTTTAGTCACTATGAGTCAATCTTATTGATATTCATAGTAGCTACAGTATACGCTTGCATCATTAGGTAAGCGAGAGGGAAAATAATTAACTAAAATAATTAACTAAAATAACTAACGAAAATAATTACCCTCAAGGAATAATGGTAACAAATAATAAACTGTTTTAAGACACTACTGTGCTGACAGTAATTGAAATCATAGAATTTATAACGAAAACTTTACTGGTATAGAAAACCTGAAGATGTACAGAAGAACGAAGAAAGAAATAACAGTTCATGATCATTGGCACACTATTTGATCTACACTTAAGTATTTTCTCTAGACTCCGGTGCTTGGGATTTATCTCTTTGATCCTTGTGTGGATTAACTGGTAAGGAATCATTTTTTCTGTTTTCTTTCGAGGCATCTGCAGTGACTATTTCGTATTTTATATTACGCGGCTTCGGAGCGCCCATGGCAGGTTGTTGGTTCCCTTGATGACGAGCAACTTTCAGATTTGGTTGCGGCTTTATTCGGCGGCGGCAGCCATCCTGAGTCGCCGGCACCTCCTTCACAGTTTCCTTGTTTACGTCCGTCGGTTGCGAGGGACGCTCAGGCGGGGACTGGCGGCTACTGCCGCCCTGCTGTTCGCGCTCACGCGCGGCGGGTATCACTGCGGCCTCGGCGTCTTGTTGCTGTTTTCCTGCTTCCTCTGTTTCCCCTGATTCTACCGGCTCGTCGGAGTTTACTTCCTTCTCCTCCGCGCCAGGCAGAATCGTGACAGGTTCGTCTACTACTGCACCTTTTTCTTCCTCATCCAATGCCTTTGATTCCTTCACTGCAGTTTCCACTTCCATAGCAGTGTTTACTGTGGGCTCTTCTTCTCCCGCTTCGCACTGCTTTTGTTTGCGAACGGGAAGAGTGCAAGAGAAATCATCATCAGAACGATCTTCAGTTGTTTCTAGCGGTCTTTTCTTGGGTTGCTGATCATTTTCTCGGACAGATAGACTATAACTTGCAGGTGTCTTTAAAGGTGGAAATTCTTTATCAACATTGGTCATATCCGTGATACTTTCCGTGACGTCATTAACAGAGGAGGGTATCGCAGTAGAAGGCATCACCTCACCAAGGGTGAGCCGTTGCCGCTTTACATAATTACTTTTCAGTACCGTGAATCGGCGTGGACAGTCTAACCTAAAGTGCCCAGATTCATTGCATATCTGACAAGTTGGTTCTTGTCCTGAATACACAATGTGTGCTTTGTATCCATGCACTGTCATATATGACGGAATATTCGTCTTTACATCCATTTCTACAGCACGTATACCATTGTAACACTGTAATTTGTAGTGTTTTGACCACCTTTCATTTTCTATCGAGAGCACGTCACCATATTTGGAATGTTCCTTCTTAATTAAAATATTATCCATCTCAATCGGTAAATTTAAGACTCTCACTTTTATATACTTGGTATCAGCTTTCCTAATTGAAACCTTGCTTTTGGAACCATCTCTATGTTCAAACTCAACAGAGCTACCCCACATTCCCAAAATTTTATCAATTGTCACAGAACTAAAAAACTTAATAAAAAGACAGTATTCATCAGCATCTAACTGAGTGGTATGTGCAAGATCATTATCAATGCCCATTACCTCATACAGCCAATCCAGGATTTCGAGTGCAGTTGGTTGAACATGCCGGGTTTCTTTCTGGAACGAGAAGATCAGTGTGTTCTTCCTCAGGGAATCAGCCATGACGTTTCAGTAGCGTATAGATTTCGGTGAAAACCGAGATCCCGCCAATAGGCGAAAAGTGGACGTACGGCAAGCGTAGAGACGCACTTCCACAAATGTCAGATGTATACACTCACAGAAAGAACAATTAACTGAACGTAAACAAACACACACGAGAAGCGAAGTTACGCGCAGCACTAGCAGACAGGTCTTCACTCGACGGCAGCTAGACGGCGAATGAAATATCCATGCCCGAGGGGGGATTCGAACCCCCGACCGTAGTGGCCGTGCTGACCGTGACTGGAGCGCCTCAGTCACCTCGGCCACCGCGGCCGGCACCTCTCAGGCAGAGTGCTCTGCTATTTATACACAGACAGAATTTACCAGAACTTAGAAGAACAGTTAACATAAGAAACAAGTAGAATTTACAGGTGAACATAAGAAAGATGTAGAACCTACTGGAATTGTAAATTATAAATAAATAAATTTTTGCCGGTGGGCGGGATTGAACCGCCGACCTTCTGCTCCGCAGTCCGTGACGCTATCCCCTGCGCCACGCCGGCAGTTGGTGTTCGTGGTCTCTCGCGGCAATATCATTAAAAAAATATTGCACTACAATTACTACTTTCGTGACTAGTGTTATTATACGGAAAAAAGAGAGAAAAATCCATTTTTCGCCAATACCTGCGCAATATTTTTATTTATAACACTCAACCGATTTCGGTTCTGACTGATATCGTCAGGAGATTGAAAAGACATTGCATATCAGTTACTACAGGAGGTTATTTTTGACAAATATGGTAACATCAAAATTAAAATTAGAACTTCGACTATTAATTCTACATTGCCTATCATTGTACATCTGTTTTAAAGTAATGGTAATGACGATAATTACTCTAGTGATGTAATAACATATAGTAAAGGACAGATTTCAATGATTATTTGCAATTCTAATTTTAATTCTGATATTGCCATATTTGGCAAAAATGTTCTCTTGTAGTAACTGAGTGCAATATCTTTTTAATGACATATTGAAGTTTTAAACCCGATCACTGCTATTTCATGGCCTGCACAGAGTCCTGACTTGAAACCTATAGATTACTTTGTGATTATCGAACGCAGACTTCTTGCCAGGCCTCACCGACCTAGATCCATACCTCTGGTCAGTGCAGCACTTCCAGAAAAATGGCCTGCCATTCCCCAAGACACCTCCCATAATCTGAACATATGCCTGTCATCAAGTCTAAGGGTAGGCCAACACCGTACTGGACAACCTCACACTCATCTACAACTCAAAGTCCAGCTATGAATGAATGAATCCATGAAGCAACAACTGAATCCCGGAAGCAACGAATGAATGACTCCCCTCTGCTCGAACTGATCAGGTACCCTTAAACTCGTGCGGTGATGGATTGCTGAAATGTTAGTAACGTTTCCCTGGAGACGTAACTGTAATGGCCTTGTGACGTTTTCAAACTGTTGACGTTATGCATTCTTCTTGGTCACGTTTCGCTATTCTTACTGCTCGTGAGATGTCTGGCCGATGACCGCTTGAGCTGATTCGTCAACTTCGCGATTTCTCGAACACGTGAGCCGTGGCCGCGCAGTGCCGTCGGATTGTGCTCCGCGGTGATCTGCTGTTCCAGCGGTTCGAGACTCCACGTGCCTGCTGCTGGCCGATTCCATGCTGTACACTTTGCGTTGGACTTTACATTTCCACTTTAATAGGTTATTCCGTTTTCATTACTAAAACACTTATAATCACTAATTACCCTTACACTATAGATGAGTTTGTCATTGTCGAACGCATACTTGGTGCCAGGCTTAACCGACCTAGGTCCATACGTCTGGTCAATGAAACACTCCCAGAAAAATGACCTGCCATTCCCCAAGACACCTTTCAGAACCTGACTAAACGTAAGGCAAAAAAAAAAGAAGGTAAAGAAGTCAACAATACCAAGATTGGTTTGAACACCACAGTGTTTTACTAGGCATGGTCCTGTTTGGAGATGGTATGCCGTTGCCTTCCTCCGACCTTCGAGCTGACTTACCGAGCCAGTTATAGGGGGACCTACAGTAGTTTAACGTGGCTTCCGGACCACGGTGCTACTCGGTATTTTTCACATGAGAAATACTGCCAGAAGTGAAAGAAGTGGGACAGAAAAAAATCCTAGGACCTGGCGGGGATCGAACCCGTGTCCTTTAGCTTTTTTTTATTTTTATTTATTTTTTTATTTTATTTCGCTCTATGGGTAGATCTTGTCCTTGCGGACGTTGCTCGTGATTGTTCATTTTGGTTCTACGTGTGTTCTTTAGCTCAGCTTTTTTATTACAGAGGGCGTTCAGCCCTCTGACCGGGCGCGCTGCCGGCCGCGGTGGCCGAGGGGACTGAGGTGCTCCAGTCACGGTCTGCATGGCCACTACGATCGGGGGTTCGAATCCCCACTCGGGCATCGATATTTGTGCCGTCTTTAGTCTTAGTTAGTTCATAAGTAGTTTGTAAGTTTAGGGACTGATGACCCCGTAGTTAAGTCCCATAAGCTATACAAACATTTGAACATTTTTTGAACCGGGCGCGCTGAGCCACGGCGCCCGGTGCAACCGAGGCGCACTATGCCTGTCATAAAGGCTAAGGGTAGGCGAACACCGTACTGGATTCGAGAAATACCAATGGAAGGGGCCACGAGCATGTAAGTAATTTTCAGGCAGGTGTCTGGATTCTTTTGGCTATATTGTGTACTTGCTGCTAGTACAGATGTTCAGCGATACGTGGAACCATGGTCAGTTGCGGTCGGACGAGAAGCGGCCGCGAATGTAATTCTGAAATGTGGCGCGATTTAATGCGCGTGGGGGTAGCAGGCGGGCCTAATACTCGTGATTGAATCGCCGTAGTTATTTTTAAAACCTGTTGGCGGCGCAGCCTGGTCGATAGAGCGGGCAGCCTGGCCTCCACTGGCGCTCAGCGCGCAGCCGGCGAATTAATAGGCTGCTGTGTGGCGGCGGCGGCCACATACTTGTCATCCATATATTAACTATAAATGGCCGGCAATTGCCTGCTACCAGCCCGCGGTGCGCACACAGGCTGCACCCCCTACCCTCCCACCCTCTAATGGTGCGCTAAGCGGCCGCCATCACTTATTCAGCTGATCTGTCCGCAGCCTCGGCCGTCGGTCCAACGTAGCTCCAAAGGGCGTAGGCGGCAGCGTATCTCAAACACCGCCTCCAGTCCCAGGCCGCACTGTGACATGTAATGCACCGTGGCAGATATGGGGCCGTATGAATAAAATGGAGTATCTACTTTATACTCTGAATTCCAGAGAATATACTCAGGTTCGTATGAATAAAGGGAGACGGAGAATATACTTCAGCTGAGTATGTTCTCGGCGTGAATAACGGGGTGGGAGAAGTTGCTCACAGCAGAGAACATTCTCCAATTTTATATGAATAAAACTACAGAAGTTTCTCACGAAGGGAGAACATTCTCAGATTTCTGGAGTGAGCTCTATGGCATACTCCGTGCTGAGTAACTTCTATTCAAATGTTCAAATGTTTGTAGAGCTTATGAGACTGAACTACGGGGTCATCAGTCCCTAAACTTACAAACTACTTATGAACTAACTAATACTAAGGACGGCACAAATATCCATGCCCGAGGGGGGAATCGAACCCCCCACCGTAGTGGCCGTGCAGACCGCGACTGGAGCGTCTCAGTCACCTCGGCCACCGCGGTCGGCGAACTTCTATTAAGGTTACGATTTACTGAGGTTTATAATAAAAATGACAACAATTTTTTTACTTAGAAGGCAAAAACAAGTTCCTTTATATGTAGACTTTAAGAAATACGAGGGGATCTATAATGTTAATACAAATAAAAACATTTTGTTGACGAGTATCTTCCTTCGGAAAAATCGTCACACTTCCAGCATTTTATACAGTGACGAGAGTTATGTAAGAGGTGTTTTCATTACCGATACAGAAATGAAACACAAATGGATTCAGCTGCGTGTTTACTCATTTGTTTGACGTGTATATTTACAGTTGTAAATAGTCACTTAGCAAAATAATATTGTTTTAAAATAGGGTCTATTAGTAAGACCTTATGCTGTTAGTTCCAAATAAAGTGTATCCCACAAATTCACAGTTCCTATCACAAAATAAATATTGCTACAATACCAGGTAGGCCTGATGAAGTACTGTTTCTATCCAAACCGGTTGGCCTATTTATGAAGCGTGTTCTGACTTCGCAATTGTAACTTCTGTCATGTTAGAAGTAAGTAAACACGACAGGAAAATTAATAACTGATTAATTACATACATAGCAGACTGTTTCTTGTTCAAAATCGTAAATCATTGGGTGTCATATTTAACAAGGCCTATCTCATGTTAGAACACTCCGACAGCATTCCACGTTGTAACAGATGAATATGTGATGCATTCTTATTATATAGTTCACAAATTGTGCTCACCCTGTGAGACGGGGGCTGTAATTAGTCTATTTCTCATACTAACCTTGTGTTACTGTACCTTTCTCTTTACGCTAATTATTGAAATATGTAACATTTTTCTTTGTAGATCTTTATTTATTTTGATTTCTGTGCCTTTGGGGACACATCAGGGATGATGGGCTCCTGGGATTGTAGTACATTCTATGTCCATATGAAAATGTCGGGATTTTAATGTTTATTGTCGCAGTTTGGCTGCTAAAAAGTGGTTTTACGTGTTGGGCACGGTCAGGCCGCGGCAGAGCAGAGACGCTCTTGGGGGTCTCGCCCTCCCACCAACTTTCGCTCGTCTTCGGGGAAGGACGAGAGGGGCTGGCTTGACCTGTTTGGCGCCGACGCTACAGGCGGCGGAGTATACCTGGCAGAATTTTTTAGAGTTTGTGGGACGCTTTACACAATGCTGGCACGCGGTTTACGGTGAGCGATAGCGGGGACTGCCTTTTTAGTCATTCGGCCGTTTCGCAAGAGAAGAAATCTTTCTGCCCGTCTGGCGCCCCAGGGGTTTGGCTCCAGCGGCTGATTCGCGTCCTGATTCAGCAGAGTATTTTAGTATGACAGTTAAACAATTTGTCAACAGCGCTACGCCATCGATTGGTTTGACTATTAGCCGTTAGCAGATATCAGTGCGTCTTTTCGCGCGTGGGTGTGACCGCCCAGCACTTGCCGTGAGCTGTGGCAGAGCGCGAGGACGTACGGAGACTCGTGTCTGGTCTGAGCGTCCGAAGTGCACGGACCTCGGGAGGACTCCTGTGTAAGCGTCCGAGGGGTAAGGACCTCGGGACAGTCTCTCGTGTCTGAGCGTCCGAAGTGTATGGACCTTGCTAGTCTCCTGTTTGAGCGTCCGGAGTGTACGGACCTCGGGAGACACGGAATACTCCGTTTAGATTCGCGGGGAGGACATCGTCTTAAACGGTCCTCTGGTTAGACCTGCATGTGATTTCGAGGATTCGGACCTTGTAGAAATTATGTTTACTTCACAAACGTTACATTGTCCTCTGGCTACGCTGTGAGCGGCCACAGTTAATTTTCTTTTTGCTAGAAGTCTCTATTTGAGCTTTCGCGACTTTGCGAATCGGGCATTGTTTTTATAGATCTTATTACGCAAGTGACTGATATATTAGTGCCAAGTGGCCTTTGTGTCACCTATGCAAAATATTGATTAATCTACTAGCGTGATAGAATCGCACAGCAACTGCCTTAGCGACACCGACGCCAGTGACGCTGTGTTAAGTTACATGTCGACCCTGCTTAACAAGTCGCAGCAATTACAGTCGGATAAAAATTTCAGCTCATCCGCTCCCACCGCCTGCTGCCTGCGAGCCTGAGACGCTGCCGTCAATGATCATCTGTGTGGGTAAGGTGACGCACTTGCTGGAGTGTTATATGAATCAGACTTGTTGGATTCTGTCCCTTATTTTATTCTTTTGAGAGATCTTCCTATTTACTTTGGGGAGCTTAGGGCTCACGATAATTTCAACCCGCTGTGTAGCCTATCTAATAGCATTCTGTTTTGCAAAACCTCCGACCTTTGACTCAGCCAGTCATTTTTTGTGTCTCAATGTTGTGACATTTGTAAAAGATTGTTTGAATACCATTATCTGCTTTTCATGATACGAAATGTCATCTAATTTTCTTTATGTTTAATTATAATAAATTGATTTTGAGCTGATCGTCTTTCATTTAAGAACGTTCCTTTTTTTCACTATTTTTGGAGGGGAAACAGAATATTTAAATTCCACAGTTGACCAATAATTTTTCAAGTCCTTTTTTGTTTGTTTGTTTGGTACAACTGCTACATTGCAATAGAGTAGGAATATTTATTATATGTTTAAAATATGGTCACATCATAGCTGATCAGTAACATTTTAATTTTCCATATTTTGGAGAACTATGGTGGAGACCCAAGATAATTAATTGCTGTCCTAAATATATATAAATTCATAACTAAGGACATAGTTCACACCTGAAAACTCCAGCCATAGAACAATCGACTAGTTCACAACCCTACTTCATTAACAAACAAGTTTTTCGTGTGACGAAAATTTTGTATCGCCAGCAGAATACATATCCGTAAAAAGTGCATATTCAGTCTTAATAATATGCTCTTTCACAACAAACTAATGTCTAAACACAGTACAGTTCTTTCTGAACACGTCGATGCCTACTCCATATTTTTACACTTAATAATTTGCCTGATTAGGCTAGTTTAAAGAAATACACAATTGGACAGCTGATCTGTGGCGGACATGACACGCGGAGAACTTTCTCAAGTAGGAGGGGAGGTAAAGAGAATGAACTACCTGCTCAGAGCATCTGCTTCGAAGTTTTTATTCATACGAAATTGAGAACTTACTCAGAGAACGTTCTTTTACTCAGAGAATCTTCTGTGGAGTATGTGCTCTTTTTTATTCATACGACCCATGATCGCACTCTGGGCGTGGTTAAGAAAAATGCAGCCACACCTCGAGATTATATACAGGCACAGAAATACAGACGATACATTCGAAAGCTCAGTTAATAAATGAATAAAATGTACAGACTGCTCAAAACAGTTAGGGGACGAGGTGAGATGTCACACAAAATATGGTAAAGTAGTTTAAAACTGCTTACATTCCATTCTGGTGCCTGGTACTGCAACACGTTATGAATTTATCACGAAAGTCAGTTGAAAAATTTTGTGGTGTCGCACAAGTCTGAAGTGCGCGCCACGTACTTTCACCGCGCGCCGCCATTCAAGCACGGCGCGGCGTTCTTACGACGTCGGCCACGAGCGCCCTCTGCTGCAACCCCGTTCGTGGCCACCATTGAACTGGCAATAGGACAGGCACCAGTTAAGACTCTCATCAGTAGACAGGCCTCTACCTAGTTAAACTATGTATCTGCATTCCACTAGTCTTCAGTTAACAAAGTATTGTACTATCCCTACGAAATGCGAATCGTGTTCTAATCTAGCTTAGTGTTTCTAGTTTCTGCTGTCCCACTGGCTGGTCCCTCAGACTCTGTACACACAGACGCGTGCATCCTATTTCCCTGTGTCGGTCTCTCTCTACTCGGCCACCGACACCTAGCACAACCAGCGGCAACGAGACACAAAAAATTTTCTGTATTTCAATGACGCCTTTCGCCCTTTTGAGGCATGATAAGATAATTTAACCGATATATGGAGAGCTATCTGTCATCATTTCAAAATAAACCATTTAGGATAGACGTCTATGTTCGGTGAACAAGCTGGCTACTCCATTTGTTGAATTTCCTCAGCTTCAAGCATCTAGTTCCTCAGTGCAGCTCTGAGGGGACGAGCATTAACGCCTACCAGAAGGAACCCATCTGTTATGGCACCAGCGTAGGGAACAAGAAATAGTCGAAGGTCTCGTCTCAATAAAACCTATGGAAAGAGGTGTAAAAACATTATGAAACAGAGACATCGTTTATACTGTGTTAACCTTAAAGGAGGCATCATCAGATAATTTAACCGATACATGGAGAGCTATCTGTCATCATTTCAAAATAAACCATTTAAGACAGACGGCTATGACCATATGTTTCCATCCTGAATGGTTTATTTTGCAATGATGACAGATAGCTCTCCATATTTCGTTTACATTATATGCCTCAAGATGGTGAAACACATCATTGAAATAAAGAAAAATTTGCAACTGAGACTGACTTTCGGGATAAAGTAGTTTATTATTAATTGGTTACAATTGTAATTAAGATTACCTGACATCGTCTGGTCTGGAGGTGATCAATTCGTTGTATAGTTTCCAAATGATAAGCCAAGATCGCAAACTAACAATTTATTAAGTGACGACCGGTTTCGGTGTACTGTGTCACCATCATTTGGTCATATATATATTATAATCTGGTCATCTGTCAAAAATATAAAAGACATGCAAGAAGTAACGTGAAAACGTAAAAAATAAAATATATTTGGGGTTAAGAGGCACTTAACATACCTTGTTAAAAAATTGGGTATGAAATAAGAAGTGCAACACTGCACTTAGTCACTATATAAAAAAATACATAAGTTAAAAACGTGACAGCTTACAAAATACTGACATGTTTTTAACTTGTGTATTTTTTTTATATAGTGACTAAGTGCAATGTCGCACTTCTTATTTTATACCCAATTTTTTAACAAGATGACCAGATTATAATATATATATATATGACCAGATGATGGTGACACAATGCACCGAAACCGGTCGTCAATAAATTGTTAGTTTGCGATCTTGGCTTATCATGTGGAAACTATACAATTGTAATTTCTGTGTGCTATGAAGTTCGATATTTTGTTGTCTCAACTCCTTACTTTTACCTGGCGCCTAGTGAGAGCGAGGCCCCAAGCGGCTGCCATAGTAGTGTAAAATACATTAAAGTTTGTGTAAAAAATATCTGAGATTGTTATTATTCAGGAAGACTTTAGAAAATGTTTAAGAATAAATTTATAAACTCTCTTTGAAAACAAGCATTCAGTAAGTAAGCTGTTTGTTCTGGCGTAAGGACAGCGCCACACACTAGACGCTCGAGGACGATCGTGCAGAAGGCAGCGGACGACCGGCAGCCAATCACACGCCAGCGTCGCGCATCCTGGAGGGAGTAACCGGAGAAGCGCGCCCTCTGCAAGAGGCTGTATGTAGGCCGACATGCGTCTGGAAGAGCCCGTCTGAACTCGTCTCCGAAATAGGCAGTCACTAGGACTCAGCGCAGCTAGCATCAAGGGAGACGACGCTGCGAAAAGAGACAGACTTGTGTATAAAATACGTTGCTTGCAGTGGCCTTTTTGAGCAGCAGCTGAATAGTACTTCACTGTAATGTTTTAAAAGGAAACGCCGTTTGCTACTGCGAATGAAAGGTTTTATTTCTGTAAGTCACCCATACGCGTTTCGCCTTTGTATCAAGGCATCATCAGTGGGTGTCAGCACTTGCTACTCCACGTCAGTCTCTTTCTGGCAACCAGGTCGAAAGGTTAACACAGTTTTCTGAAACACATTGCAGTTTCCTGATTCCACTGTCACCTGCTGCCACACTGTGTCCACTGTTGTTTATTTTGTATAGAAGTTGAGTACTGTTTATTTCTTTAAATAAAACTTGTGTCAATCTGTACAGGTGTTATAGATGTCCACGCATCCTGAATCTTTCATGAAAGACAGGCCGGGATAGACAAAACAGAGGCTGAAGAGGACAACAAAACTCTGTTGTCTTGAGTTTATTCACTTCATTGTTTATTTTTTTTTTTAATTCTTTGGATATCTTCCGCTGTCGAATAAAAAACTGCAAACACGGACTATGATTGCTGTGCCCACCCTGGCCTATGTCCTCTCAGTTGGAGAATGTATTAATAAGTAGAATATTTTAATATTAAAAAAAATAATATTCAGAGTATATCCCATTCCTGCATTTTATTTCACTAATTTATGTGCACTCGACATTATGAATAAAGTCTTTCACGTTCCTCTCGTCCTAAAAGGGATTGGAACAGGAAAACAAGTAACTAGTAGTAGCGCGAGTGGCCTCCGACACGCACCTTTCGGTGGGCTGCGGAGTACGTGTGTAGATATACCCGTGCAAAGCTGGGGCGTGTCACTAATGGTCCATAACTAGGTTCATATTTCATTCGTTAAGTGTAAGAGACAGCTGCGTAAGGAAAAGGCGAGTGAATCCAGAAATTAACTTTGGTTTGGTTATATAAAACAAACGTGTACAGATACAGAAAAAATATTTATTGTACAAAAATCTACAACTGTTAAACTACTTTTCTACATGGCTGCCGAAATTTTGTAGGCACTTGACATAGTGTGGCACAAGTTTCTGTATGCCTTCTTCATAGAAGGGTGCCGCCTTTGTATTCAGCCATGTGGTGGCATGTTCTTTCAGCTCGTCATCATCGTTGAAATGTTGACCACCAAGTACAGATTTTTAGGTGTAAGAAGAGGTGAAAGTTGCTAGGAGCGAGGCCCGGGCTGTACGGATGATGATCAAACACGTCCCAGTGAAATTCCCGTAAGGGTTGTTTGGTCACACTCGCCACATGAGGTCAAGCACTATCGTGAAAACAAACAACACCTTTTGTTGGAAATCCAAAATTTGTCCTGTCAGCACTTCAACGATGACGAGCTGAAAGAACATGCTACCACATGGTTGAATACAAAGGTGGCAACCTTCTATGAAGAAGGCATACAGAAACTATGACGAGTGCCTACAAAATTTCGGCAGGCATGTAGAAAAGTAGTTTAACAGTTGTAGATTTTTGTAAATAAATATTTTATTCTGTATCTGTACACGTTTGTTTTATATAACCAAACGGAACTTACTTTCTGGACGTACCTCGTATCAACGCTCGTTCCGGCCCTGAGACGTTGTGGCTGAGAAAGCCACGAGGGTTTGCAGCGGCTGGCTCTTTTGGCGAGACGGGACTCCGACTGCGCTACCTCGGCGCACGCCAAGACCGCAGTCGTCCGCACTTACCGCATCCGTGCATAAATCGTGCGAATCTGGCGGCGACGTTCCCATCTGGGGCATAAATAAAGTATATTCGCCTCCCAACAAGGAAAGGGCGTGCGGGCGGCATTCTGCCGCGGAAGGTATCTTTGCCAAGAGCAGCGAAAGGCAAAACGCCGCAGTTTATATCCGGCGAGGCCGCCTGCAGCTTCCGCCCGCCGTGAAAAGGGCGCATTAAAAGCTCGTTTATCCAGCCGCAAATGGCCGGGAGATGCTCCGGCTACATTTTTTTAATTACTCTAAATTTAACGCTAAATAGCAACCCCGCTGTTCCCTTGAAAGGGCGCCTTCCTTTGTAAGCTACCGACCATGTGGCTGGAGGCGACAGTCGCGTGTTTACGATCAGGACCCTGGAAGACACAAACGACCTGCCGTCTTATCACTGGCCTGTATCATTAACGTCGGTTTGAGGCAGGATTTTAGAACATATACTTTCCTCAATCACTATGAACTACCTGGAAGATAACGACCTATTGTCCAATAGTCAACACGGATTCATAAAGTATCGTTCTTTTGAAGCAACTACATGAAGTAATGAGTGATATCGACAAGGGCCCTCAAAGCGATTCCATAACTTCCGGAAGGATTTTGACACTGTACCTCACAAGGGTCTACTAATGAAATTGTTGCTTATGGAGTATTGCCACAGTTGTGTGATTGGATGCGCGATTTCCTATCAGTAAGGACACAGTAAGTTGTAATTAGCGGAAAGTAATCGAGTAAACAGAAGTGATATTTGGCGTTCCCCAGGGATCTCTTATAGTGCCCCTACTATTTCTTATCTTTATAAACGGTTTAGAAGAAAATCTGAGCCGATCTCTTAGACTGTTCATGGGTGATGCTGTCGTTCATCGGTTACTAAAGTCACACAAAGATCAAAACCAGCTTGCAAAAAGCTTTAGATAAGGTATCTGCATGGTGCAAAAATTTGCACCTGACCGCAAACAGTGAAAAGTGTTAAGTCATCCATGTAAGCACTAAAAGAAATTCAGTAAATTTGATTTAAATTATGAATCAGTCAGCAGCAGTCAACAATCCGGAGATTCGTTTTAACACCACAGTGCTTTACTAGGCATGGTCCTGTTTGGAGGTGGTATGCCGTTGCCTTCCTCCGATCTTCGAACTGACTTACCCAGCCAGTTATTGGGGGACCTACAGTTTAACATGGGCTCCGAACCACGGTGCTGCTCCGTATTTTTCACATGAGCAATACTGCCAGATGTGAAAGAAGTGGAAAGTGATAGATAAAAATCCCTAGGGCCTGGAAGGGATCGAACCCGCGATCTTTGGATTTGTAGTATGACACTCTACCACTGAGCAACCGAGGCAGTCAAAGACCGTAAATTCATGTAAATACCTAGACACAACAATTACGAACAACTTAAATTTAGTAAAAATCAGAAAATTACGAAATTGATATATTAGACAGGAAAGAATAATAACATACTACCAATGCAATATATATAGATTACTTGTCACCTAAACATAAGTAAAACGAATGAAAGTACGTCATATAGGCAAATTGCTGTTTTGTTAGACACATCCATTGGACGCATATTGTAATTATAGGATGTACTTGAAAATTGCAATACAGCGGAAACATGCATTTTACAATCAGTAAACGTATAGCAGCCATATAGAGAAAATTATTCAATAAAATATGTTCTGACATTTATCACACAGTAGACCCTAAAATGCGGAAATGAAATATTTCAGTTTTTCAATGTAAATTTAATATATTTTATTTTATTATTATTACTATAATTTCAGTAATTCATTTACATTTCATTACATATTGTAAGAAAAATGCAAATAAATAGTTTTCAAGCAATCAAATGCTGATCGCTTAGATTTCAAATTATGTTTAGTATAAAACCTCTTCCTGTAAGACAACAGTTTAATAACATACTGAAATTTTTGACTGAGCATTAAATATTTCATTAGAGCGCAAAACATAAATACAATGGAGATGTGTTATAAAGCCATCTGATAATCAGGCGTGTGCTCCTACTCATAACAAAATTTTAAATATATCTGACTGGATATATGGCCTAAGCGATTTGTCTGGCTCTTTGCAAATCTTTTTCAAGTAACTTTTCGTGAACTTTAAACCGTCTGCCTGAAATTAGCGCCCAAAGAAAGTGATTGCCAATATTGATTATTAATTTCTAATGATATTGTATACATTATACAAAAGAAACTTCACTTTAAGTGAAGTTAGCACTATTTTTATGTACCTTGCTCCAGGTGCCTAGAAATTTGCCGTCTGTCCAAGGCAGCTGAAATGCGTATCTTCAGGGTATATATTAAAGCCACAAAGTACGACAAATTTTGTTACTCAGAAAATAAGAAATGCCTGGCGGCCCTGGACTCTTGGTATACAATCTTGGTCGTCATTTTCACAGTGCCCAAATCACTGAGAGCGAGCAGTCCGTGATTTATCTGCTGGAAGTTAACTTACTTAATTTTCTGAAACATTTAAATTTTCTCTGCATTTCGTTCACGAAAATGTAAATTGAACAAGCCAGAAGATGTTGTCTTTCAATCAGACCAACTGAACTGACTAAACACTAAATACCATATATAAAAAGGCAAATTTGACGAAAAATCTTAAGGAGTCTGAAGGCATCTTGCGGTATTAATCACTCTTCAAATAAGTAAAGGAAAATAACAGCTTCATGAAAATTACAAGTTGCCTTTGAAAAAATTAGAAGCCACTAAAGACATGGCTGTGAAGAAGAAAGAACGATTTGTGGGTAAAAAAAAGTTAAATCCTCTCGTTGCTTCGATGATAAATATATCTGCAAATCATTTGAAAAGAGATGCCTTTTGTTCTGATCAGTAGTAATTATATTTAATTTTCCAGAACATTTATAAAAATCAAGAGTAACAGCAACCCGAGAGAAAACATTTAATAATTATGAAGCATTTTATTTATCCAACGGCTTACAGAATTGTTTACTGAGTACATACAATAATTGATATAAAAATATGTATGATTACAATGAGATATGTAGGAGTACGCAATTGTGTATGATAAATTAAGACAGCTGTTGAGCGGCAGTACATGAATTGTGGGGATCCATTTATCATCATAGTTGGATATCTAGGGATTCGAACCAGTTACCTGCTGCTGTTGTTGCGTCTACCCATGCATTTCGTTTTGGGCAGTAGATAAGAATGTTCTCCAGTGTTTGTTCCGATGTTACGAAGTTGCATTGGTCATCGTAGGCAATTCTCCACTTGAGTAATTTTAAAGGCAATAGTCAGTAGCACGTTGTATCTGTGTGATACAGAATTACGATGTAACTGCCTTTGTATATTATCATATCTTTATAATATTAACTCCGCTCTCCCTCACGGCCACACGAACAAAATAAAAAGTTAGAAAGAAAACATGGTAATCAGTTCCCCACAAAGATGGCAAAGGTATAGCTACTCTATAAAATTATATAGATCTTTATGCAACATCACATATTGGTATAAAGTTTAAAATAATAAGTGAGCAAATAATTATTTGTAACTTAGAGACTGATATAAGTTCATCTGCAATAATAGAACATGACAAGCTATCATGTACAAAACATATTAATGTGCAGGAACGCAGCAGTTGCATGTTCAGATATGATAGTTACACAAGTAGTTAGCGTAGCACGATTTACGTCTATCAAATTGCAGGAAAATAAAATTGTGTCACCCATTTTGACAACATTATTTACTGAGAGGTTCAAGTGCAATTAAATTTCGTACTTGCAAGCGTAACATCGCAACCGATAAAGTAATCTGAAATGAAAAAAGAATTGTAAGTAAAGGGAATCTAATCCAGGCTGCTTATCCACTGTGCTACGTATACAAAATTTTATGTGACTTAACTACGCTGGCCAACAGTACCTAGGCTTACACACTACTTAAACTAACGCTAAGGACAACAAAGACACCCATGTCCAAGGCAGGACTCGAACCTTAGACAGCGAGCAGCGTCGCGCTCCGCAGCAAGGCGCCTTGGAACGCTCGGCCACTCCACCGCGGCGCCACGTAGACATTCGACTGTTTGTAACTCAAGGTAGCTTACATTACGCTAATAATCCCACTGGAAATTACCTGCAAGCGATTTTTGTTTCTCTATGGCCTCCTGAGGCAATATATATTCTAGGGAGCTGAAATGTTCCTCTGACTGCTTCTCACACAGTTCAAGCGAAATCTGTGATTCGGACGAGAACCGCTGGTAACACCGAAATGTCAGCGATAATGAGTGGACTCCCAGTTCCTTGTCACTCGTACCCCAATCTCGTTGCAAAATGTTAATTCTCCAGCGTTCTAGCTGTACTTGGGCCCCAGATGCGTGCCTCTTATTTTATTAACCACGTCTGGACACAGACAACATGAAAAACTTGTCGCATGACCTCAGACTTGACAATATGTCCAGGATGTAGAAAATGTCTTTAATAGCTATTGCCATCAGCGTCCGTTGGTGAATCGTCACACAAATTGTATATAGAGAGCATATATACAGAGAGAGTGGCCAATATGCCTTGTAGCATAGATAATTTGCAAAGACGGACGTCAGTTTGTGGCTAAGCATGGCACGGGAAATTCTGTTACTTTCTGAAGTTCACGAGATAAATTGCTGTTTAGTACACGATTGATGCAGTGTATTTTCCATTTATTACTACGTTGTAGAAAAAGCTACCAATATTAGTATCCTTTAAGGTTAATACAGTACAAACGATACCTCTGTTACATAATGTTTTTACTCCTGTTTCCGTAGGTTTTATTGAGACGAGACGGTCGACATTTCTTGTGCTGTACGCTAGTGCCATAAGATATGGGTTCCTTCTGGTGGGTGTTAATGCTCGTCCCCAGAGAGCTGCACTGGTGGATTAGATGCTTGACGTTGAGGAAATTGAACAAATGGAGTGGCCAGCTTGTTCACAGAACTTCAACTCGATTCTTCATGTCTGGCATGCACTTGGCAAACGCATTGCAGTCAGACCAGCACATCCCACGAGAGCTACAGAGTACAAGCTTCCTAGGGTTTTATTTGCGGACGGAGAAGTTAGTACTGCTTCCTCCCTCACATATGCTACTGCTTCCCACCCCACATTTCAACATATGCTGCACTTCTGTCGTTCTTCCGCGTTTAAGGCACGTACGATGCTAGCAAAGAAATGGCCAGCGGCCAGAAATATGAAGTGGCCATAGGCCAGGAATATCACAAGAGCTGGGTATTACACTCATGGAATATTGGTCAATAGCCCTGAAGAGCTCCATATCCTCAAGTGTCCGTACCACGGACAAGTGTACTCGGCATCCGAGGTTACCACACAGAAATCTAAATTTAAGCACAAATCCCGCTTAAGTGGAGACGTAACTTCAGAATGCGACTTGGGGCAAGGAAGCTAAAATTACAAGTAGCTACGTTACAACTTGCATTAAAATGGAAATGTCTCACAAGTGCAGATATCACATCAAAGAACACCTTGCAACATGAACCTCGACCTAAAGCATAATTTAAGTTTCAGAAGATGCACACTGATCCAGCTTTTGACCTGAAGCAAGTGTTGCGAAACAAAATGTTTTAATGGTTACGTGCGCTGCAAGCATTTCAATGGGAGCCCGTACACTGATCAAGCAAACGTTGCGAGGCGTTTTGCAACGCCTTGAAAGATTTGAGCACTTGCTCGACGCCTGGATCCGATACAGTACGATGCTTGATGTTTCAAGGAGCAAAACGTTCTGCGCATGCGTCAACCGCATTCCACTTCTCACCAGTACAGCTGTCATGCGCAGCTTTCACCGAACAGCTTTACGTTTTCGGATCTGTGTTTTAGTCAAGTGTATTGCGTAATGACTGTAACAGGGGAAGATGTCGTGTCGACGATACAGTTATAGATTTTTATGAACTTGTAGCCCTCGTGGAAACTAGATTCGAGTTGTACGTGATTACCAGGAAAGATCACCACAATCAGGACGTGTTCGCCAAAGCATGGCAACGCATAGGTCAGAAAATGAAGATCTCAGGTAAGGAATGAATAATTAAAAAACAAGTTAATAAAATTCGTGCAATGTAATCAAGAATAACTTTCATGAGTTATAAAACAGTTCATATTTTGAAAACCTCTTCTTTCAATCGTTTTGCAGCTTTAGACATAATGTTTTATTATGATTTGAACAAAAATATTTCTAAATTGATTGTAAATTACTATTTAGTAAGATTAAAATTACAGTTTAGAATTTACTTTATTTCTAAATTTAAAATCCTTCTTCTTCTTCGTCGGTCGCGGTGGCCGAGGGGACTGAGGCGTCCAGTCACGGTCTGCACGGCCACTACGGTCGGGGGTTCGAATCACCCTCAGGCTTGGATATTTGTGCCGTCCTTAGGATAAGCTAGTTGATAAGTAGTTTGTAAGTTTAGGGACTGATGACCCCGTAGTTAAGTCCCATAAGCTATACAAACATTATCTTCTTCTTCCAACACAGAATATGTATTAGAAAATTATCAACCAAAACTCACTAGTTTAACGTCTTTTGTTAGAAGACACCATTCCATGGCAAAACTGTCATTATCCAATTAACCTTAAAAAAAAGAGTAATAGTACAATAATGGTTATTGATTTGAAGCCTTGAATTTGAAATGGAAATTACTCGAAAATTCAGCAGTGTGTTGGATTTCCAATTAGTATTCTTTTTGGAAACTTTGTCTCCTACGATTTCCAGCAACACCTCAAAACTATTGACACTCAATCTACAATAATTCTAAAATTTCCGCTGATTTGATATCAGTTCTGAGAGGAAATACTTAATGTCTCTCCTCTGATTGATCGGGTGAAGCCAATGTTTCCTTTCACTTGATGCCATCATTTGCAAAAACTGTCTTAAAGTAATAGCTACATTGACATCCTCGTCACACATGTTAATAGCGTCTCTACGGTTTATAGAACGCCGGCCGCGGTGGCCGAGGAGACTAAGGCGCTCCAGTCACGGTCTGCACGGCCACTACGGTCGGGGGTTCGAATCCCCCCTCGGGCATGGATATTTGTGCCGTCCTATTTCGTAAGTCGTTCATAAGTAGTTTGTAAGTTTAGGGACTAATGACCCCATAGTTAAGTCTCATAGACTGTACAAACATTTGAACATTTTTGGTTATAGAACAACATAAGCAATATTATGTTCTGTTGCTTGAAACAAAATATTGTGTCTTACAAACGTCCCGCACCCTGGAAGAGCAAAGCAGCAAAACGCTCACAGCGAAACATTGCGCAACATTTTGCTTCAGGTGAAATGCTGGACCTGTGTGCGCCCGGCCTTCCAAATAACAACGTTATTTATAGTGTACAACTCATAGGTATCTAACTGCACAAGCGCTTAACGGGCCATTAACTTTCATATACAGCAACTACACAATGTCAAAGGCGAGACGCTGTACAACGCACAATCTAAATTCAAGCACAATTGGCGCTCAAGTATAGACGTTATTTCAAATGCAACAGAGGACAAGAACTTACAGGTACATCTTACAATTTGGATTGAAATGCAAGTGGCCCTCAAGTATAGGTACCACTCCAAAAGCGCGCTTTGCAACACGAAACCCAGACCTAAGGCACAATCAGAAAGTGACTTACAAGTAAAAAGGTCATCTATATTAAATAAGCATCTTACAGTCGGACCCCTTTTTCTATAAATGAAGCAGCAGTGTTTCAGGCCGGCGATAACACACGCTAGCTCACCATGGCGAAATAGCATAAAAGTAAGGATGAATAGGCTGAAGGCTAGGTAGGAAACAAATGACAATTTCTGGGACTGCCGCAATACGACTGCAGGGTAGGCTGGATAATTAAAGGAGGGAAAAAAGCACTACCTGGAAAAAATTAGGCCTGCGTCCCGGGTAAGCGACGAAGTAGCAGTTGGCACACACCAGATAAAACCCGACACCCTTAGAAACCCAATAATCAGTACTTTAGCGATTTAAAATAGACGAATGATAATGAGTAAGACAATCACTCTCAAATTGCTTCTAACGAAGATACGAGCTTATGGAATAGGTTCACAGATTTGTGACTGGCTGGAAGACTTCCTAAGTAATAGAACGCAGTACGTTGTTCTCGACGGCGAGTGTTCATCAGAGACGAGTGTATCGTCAGGCGTGCCCCAGGGGAGTGTGATAGGACCGCTATTATTTTCTATCTATATAAATGATCTGATGGACAGAGTAAGTTGTAATATGCGGCTGTTTGCTGATGATGCTGTGGTGAATGGGAGGGTGTCGTCTGTAACTGACTGTAATAGCATACAGGATTACTTAGACAAAATTTCTAGTTGGTGCGAAAATTGGCAGCTAGCTCTCAATGTGGAAAAATGTAAGGTGATGCGCATGAGTAGAAAAAACAATCCGATAATGTTCGAATACAGCATTAGTAGTGAGCTTCTTAATGTTGTCGCGTCATTCAAATATCTAGGCGTAACATTGCAGAGCGATATGAAATGGAACGAGCATGTAAGGACAGTTGTGAGTAAGGCGGACAGGCGACTTCGGTTTATTGGGAGAATTTTGGGAAGATGTACTTCACCTGTAAAGGAGACCACGTATAAAATGCTTGTACGACCACGTCTTGAGTATTGCTCAAGTGTTTGGGACCCGCAGCTGATCAGTTTAAAGGAAGAGGCCGTTCACAGACGAGCAGCTAGATTTGTTACCGGTAGGTTCGACCAATGCGCGAGTGTCACGGAAATGCTCCGGCAACTCAATTGGGGATCGCTGGAAGAAAGAAGACGTTGTTTTCGTGAATTTCTGTTGAGTAAATTTAGAGGGCCGGAATTTGAAGCTGAGTGTAGTACGATCTTGCTGCCGCCTACTTTAAGATAAGAGAAATTAGGGCTCGTACGGAGGCATATAGGCATTCTTTTTTCCCTCGTTCAATTTGGGAGTGGAATAGGAAAGGAAAACCCTAGTAGTGGTACAGTGTACCCTCCGCCACGCACCTTACGGTGAACTGCGGAGTATGTATGAAGATGTAGATGAAATTTGAATTCTTAATAATACAAATAGTAAAAGATAAGACGTAGACGTCAAGGATAGTCGGCAGCTGGGGTTCTACCGCACAAACCCCAATAAAATACAGACACATCACAAACCCTAATAAAACATAGACACATCACCAAAATCACGGAACCACGCAGGGAAGAACTTCAAGACGAGACAACCGCAAATGGAATAGACAACAGCCAGATGGACAGCGTATGGAAAGTACTTATCTCAAATGTGTCACGGGAGCTGGGCACCGCGACCACCCCCAAATCTTTTGTGGACCGCCAAGATAGGTGAACAACTCTAAAAAGATGCGTTCGTCCGTCATAGTCATCCATCCTGGGGAGAAGTAACTAAAGGAACATCAGAACTAAATCCCACAGGCAGCGTCCGGTGATGGTAGACACCAAGGCGATCGTGTGAAACCAGCTCGCACTATTCGTCCACGAGAATCAGAGGGCCATAGACGCGGGTTCTCAGGTAGATGCCCTGTTTCTTGACTTCCACAAGGCGTTTTATACAGTTCCCCACAGTCGTTTAATTAACAAAGTAAGAGCATATGATCCATCGGACCAACTGTGTGATTGGATTCAGGAGTTTCTAGATAACAGAATGCAGCATGTCATTCTCAATGGAGAGAAGTCTTTCGTTGAAAGAGTGGCGCCAGTTGTGCCACATTGGAGTGTCGTGGGTCCGTTGCTGTTAACGTTGAGGATAACATCGGAAGTTCACTGAGGCTTTTTGCGGATTATGCTGTAGTATTTAGAGAGGTTGTAACAATGGAAAATTGTACTGAAATGCAGGAGGATCTGCATCGAATTGCCGCATGGTGCACGGAATGGCAATTGAATCTCAATGTAGACAAGTGTAATGTTCTGCGAATACATAGAAAGACAGATCCTTTACAGTTTAGCTACACTAAAGCAGGTCAGCAACTGGACGCAGTTAGTTCCATAAATTATCTAGGAGTAGGCAACAGGAGCGATTTAAAATGGAACGACCATATAAAATCAATCGTCGGTGAGACAGATGGCAGACTTAGATTCATTGGAAGTAACCTAAAGGAAATGCAGTCCGACATAGAAAGTGGGTTACAGTACACTTGTTCGCCCACTGCTTGAATACTACTCACAAGTGGGGTTGATAGAGGAAGTGGAGAAGATCCAACGGAGAGCAACGCGCTTGGTTGAAGGATCATTAATAATCGTCAAAATGTTACGGAGATGATAGATAAACTCCAGTGGAAGACTCTGCAGGAGAGACGCTCTGTCGCTCGGTACGAGCTTTTGTCGTAAGTTTCGAGAACGTACCTTCAGCCATGTGTCTAGTAGTATATTGCTCCCTCCTATATACAGGGTGTTACAAAAAGGTACGACCAAACTTTCAGGAAACATTCCTCACACACAAAGAAAGAAAATATGTTAGGTGGACATGTGGCCGGAAACGCTTAATTTTTATGTTAGAGCTCATTTTAGTATTGTAAATGTAGTAATGTAAATTGAAATAATTCGTGCAGACAATTGTCAAAATATCCAATTGTTTCGTTAGTATGTACTGTACTTTCTTGATTCACCGCCCGTTGGCCCAATTGAAGGAAGGTAATGTTGAATTCAGTGCTTGTGTTGACATGAGACTCATTGCTCTATAGTACTAGCATCAAGCACATCAGTACGTAGCATCAACTGGTTTGTGTTCATCACGAACGTGGTTTTGCAGTCAGTGCAATGTTTACAAATGCGGAGTTGGCAGATGCCCATTTGATGTATGGATTAGCACGGGGCAATAGTAGTGGCGCGGTACGTTTGTATCGAGACAGATTTCCAGAACGAAGGTGTCCCGACAGGACAACGTTCGAAGCAATTGATCGGCGTCTTAGGGACCACGAACATTCCAGCCTATGATTCGCGACTGGGGAAGACCTAGAACGAGGAGGACACCTGCAATTGACGAGGCAATTCTTCGTGCAGTGGACGATAATCCTAATGTCAGCGTCAGAAAAGTTGCTGCTGTACAAGGTAACGTTGACCACGTCACTGTATGGAGAGTTCTACGGGAGAACCAGTAGTTTCCGTACCATGTATAGCGTACCATGTATCAGCAGCAGATTGGCCTCCACGGGTACACTTCTGCGAATGGTACATCCCAACAATGTTTCACTCTTCATTTCAGTGCAAATGTTCTAGTTACGGATGAGGCTTCATTCCAACGTGATCAAATTGTAAATTTTCAAAATCAACATGTGTGGGCTGACGAGAATCCGCACGCAATTGTGAAATCACGTCATCAACACAGATTTTCTGTGAAAGTTTGAGCAGGAATTGTTAGTGATGTCTTGATTGGGCCTCATGTTTTCCATCTACTCTCACTGAAGCACGTTAGCTTTCATACGGGATACTCTACCTGTGCTGCCAGAACATGTGCCTTTACAAGTACGACACAACATGTGGTTCATGTACGATGGAGCTCCTGCACATTTCAGTCGACGTGTTCGTACGCTTCTCAAAAACAGATTCGCTGACCGATGGATTGGTAGAGGCGGACCAATTCCATGGCCTCCACGCTGTCCTGACCTCAACCCGCTTGACTTTGATTTATGGGGGCATTTGAAAGCTCTCTCTCGTAGTGCTTCCTTCCACTTGCAGCGCCAAAACTGACCGCTCTCGCCGAAAATCCAAAGCGCACTCCACAGAGGTTCTGCTATCACGGAAAACGGCGAGCTCGCCACGATATAATCATTGTCAACCCCCATGTACCACAGACATTGCCGAGGTGGGGTGGCTTGCGTGCCTCAACGATACAGATACCCGTAGGTGCAACCACAGAGGAAGGGTATCTGTGGAGAGGCCAGACAAACGTGTGCTTCCTGAAGAGGGGAAGCAGACTTTTCAGTAATTACAGGGGCAACGGTCTGGACGATTGACTGCGCTGGCCTCGTAACATCAGCTAACATGTCTTTGCCATGCAGTTACTGCGAACGGATGAAAGCAAGGGAAAACTACAGTCTTACTTTTCCCGAGGACATGCAGCTCTACTGTGTGAACATATGATGTGTCGTCTTCTTGGGTAAAATATCCCGGAGATAAAATAGTCCCCCCCATTCGGATCTCCTGGCGGGGACTACTCAGGAGGATCACGTCATCAAGAAAAACAAAACAGGCATCTTACGTGACCGAGCGTAGAATGTTCATACCCTTAATTTAGTAGGTAAGTTAGAAACTTTGAAAAGACAAATGGATAGATTAAAGTTAGATATGGTATGGATTAGTGAAATTCGGTGGCAGGATGAACATGATATCTGATCAGGTGAGTAAACGGTTATAAATACAAAATCAGTTCGTGGTAACGCAGGAGCAGGTCTGATAACGAATAAGAAAATACGAATATGGGTAAGTTACTATGAACAGTATAGTTAAAGCATTATCGTAGGAAAGATAGACACAAAACCAACATCGACCACAGTAGTACAACTTTATGTGGCAACTAGCACGGCGGATGACGAGGATATCGAAGAAATGTATAAGGAGATAAAAGATTCATAAAGTTAAAGGAGAAGAAAACACGATTGTGATGGGGAACTGGAACTCTGTAATAGGAAAGGGAAGAGAAGTAAACGTAGTAGGTCAATATGGCGTAGGAAAAGAATGAAAGAGCAGATCGCTTGGTAGAATTATGTGCAGAGCACAATTTAATTATCACCAACACTTGCTTTAATCAACATGAAAGAATGCTGTATACGTGGAAGGCAGATATAGACTCTGCCCAAAAATTATTGGTTATGAACTACAGATTAAAACAGAAGAGATTGCAGAAAGGTTAGGAGATGAAACCTGGACAAAGTAACTAGAGGTGGCCGAGAGTTTCAGAGGGAACATTAGGCAAGGGTTGGCTGAAACGGAGCACAGTAATATCGTAGAAGAAGAGTGGGTGGCTCTGAGAGATAGGGTAGTGAAGGCCGCAGAGGACCATATAGGCAGAAGGACAAGGCCTAATAGAAATCTCTGGATAACACAGGATATACCTACTTCAAGAGAGAAGAAAATATAAAAATTCAGCAAGTGAAACAGGAAAAAGGGAGTACAAACGTCTGAGATTGACAGAAAGTGCAGACTGGCTAAGCAGGAGTGGCTAGAGGACAAATGCAGAACCGTAGAAGAATGTATAACTAGGGGAATGATAGATACCGCCTACAGTAAAATAAAATATATATTTGGAGACAAGAAAAGCAGCTGTATGAACATCAAGAACTCAGACGGAAAACCAGTACTAAGCGGGGAAGCTCAACTGTGGAAGGAATATATTTAGATGACCTGTACGAAGGAAATAAACTTCAAGTTAGTATTCTAGAAAAGGAAGACGGAGGAAAAGGTGGTGAGAGATACCATACTGCGAGAAGAATTTGACTGAGCGCTGAAGGATTTGAGGCGAAACAAGGCCCCTGGATTAGATGATATTCCGTTTGAACTGCTGATTTCGTTAGAAGAGCCAGTCATGAAAAATTTTTTCCACATGATATGCAAGAAGTATGAGACCGTAGAAATACCCTCTGACATGAAGAAGAATATTGTAACTCCAATTCTTACGAAAGCAAGTGCAGAAAAATGTGAAAATCACGGAACTATAAGTCGCAAAAAAATTATTTACAGACAGATGGAAAAAACTTGTGGAAACCGACCTCGGGAAAGATCAGTTTGGATTTAGGAGAAATGTAGGAACATGGGAGGCAATACTCACATTACGACTTATCTTAGAAATTAGGCCATGGAAAGGAAAACCTACGTTTTTAGCGTTTACAGATTTGGAGGAAGCTTTTGACAATGTCGAATGGTATACACTCTTTCATATTCTGAATTTAGCGTGAGTAAAATATAGGGAGCGAAGAATTATATTCAACCTATACAAAAACCAGACTGCAGTTATTGGAGTCCAAGGGCAAGAAAGGGCAGCAGAGGTTGGGAAGGGAGTAAGACATGGTTGAAGCCTTTCTCCGATGTTGCTCAGTCTGTACATTGAGCAAGCAGTGAAGGAATGCAAGCATAAATTTGAAGATGGAATTAAAGTCCAGGGAGAGGGAATAAAAACCTTGCGGTTTGCTGACGACATAGTAATTCACTCAGCCAGCTAAGAAACTGGAAGAGCAATTATACGGGATGGACAGTATCTTGAAAGGAAGGTATAGAATGAACTTTCATAAGAGTCAAAGAAGGGTTGAGTGGACTGTTAGAATATCAGGCGATGCTGAAGGAATTAGATTAGGTAATAAGGCAATAAAAGTAGCAGATAAGTTTTGTTATTTGGGTAGTAAAATAACTTCAAATAGCCGTACTAGAGAAGACATAAAAAGAAGAATGGCTTTTGAAAGAAAAGCGTTTCTGAAGAAGCGAAACTTGTTAACATCCAATATTAATTTAAATGTTAGGAAGTCCTTTCTGAAAGCATTTGTGGGTTTAGACAGATGATAGAAGCTTTTGAAATTGTGTGCTACAGACGAATGATGAAAATTAGATGGGTAGATCACGTAACTAATGAGGAGGTGCTTAACCGAATTGGGGAGAAAAAGTTTCTGGCATATCCTGACTAAGACAAGGGATAGATTCGTAGGACACATTAAATTATCAGCTTAGCATTAGAAGGAAGTGTGTGGGGTAAAAATCGTAGAGGGAGAGCGAGGGATGAATATAGTAAGCAGATTCAAAGGGGTGTAGGTTGCCGAACGTATTGTTAAATGAAGAGACTTGTACAGGACAGGGTAGCGTAGACAGCTGCATCAAACCAGTCTGCGGACTGAAGTGCACAACAGGAACAACAATTAACGACTTCCAAATGGGTTATTTGCAGCAATCAGTCATTGCTTTTCTTTTAACTGCTTCATTGTGCAGATGCAGATTTCGGCATGAGATTTCTCATACTTAATGCCTATATTTCTTATGTTACTTTGCTAAGCAAGTGCATTTGACAAAATCTATTGCTTTATTACGATTTGAAATTTTTCAGACTTTACCATGGAAACTAGAGGGAGTTCACTGCGAATATCAAATTTCGTATGGTGCATGGCGGAGGGTACGTTACAACGGACTTCAACGACATGTGACCAAACAAGAAAATAGGTGTTTTCACCTGTTCACCTTCCAGCATGATAGATGGTAGGAGTGGGACAGACAGAGCAGGAGATGCATAGGGAGATAAGACGATGTGGGACGCGATATTTGAGGCAGACATGAACAGGACGAGGGGAGAAAAAGAGGGGATGAGAACAGGGAACAAGCCGATCATTGCCGGAGTTTCAGCTAGTAAAAGGTGAAATACGCAAATTCGTTTTATTTGCGATCGTAATACGAAAATAGTTATTCTCTATTTTCTCGGATTAAATTATAACGTGGAATTCTTAATGAATGGCAGTAAAATCAATTAATTACCAATCAAAAATTTCGAAATTATAATATGAAGTTCGTAGTCAGAGACTACGGTAAACTAGGTATACAAAACGAAAGAGTTTTTATATTTCTAACCTCATCTTCTTCTATCCAGACTACGGCGCGCTGTACTTAATGTTCTTGTGTTATTTTATTAATTGAAAATGAGTGTTATAATTACATATAAGGCCGTTATTTTAAATAAGTAACTAAGCTCAGTACGTATGAGAATTATAAGGTGAAAAGGTAAAGCAGTCAGAAATCCGAAGATTGGTTTGAACACCACAGTGCTTTACCAGGCATGGTCCTGTTTGGAGGTGGTATGCTGTTGTCTTCCTCCGGCCTTCGAACTGACGCTGCCAGTTATAGGGGGACCTAACAGTTTAACGTGGGTTCCGAACCACGGTGCTACTCGGCATTTTTCACATTAGCAACACCACCAGATGTGAAAGAAGTGGAAAGTGACACATAAAAATCCTAGGACCTGACGGGGATCGAACCCTTGGATTTATAGTCTGGCACTCTATTACTGTGCTACGGAGCCGCACATGACAAAATGTAACGGTTTAAATAATTTCAATCAAAACAATTTCACCTCATTATTCTATACCTTCGTTTTAAAAAATGAAGGAAACAAATTTATTTTGTGATGAATCTTTCTTAAAGAAGAATGTATACACTTAGTTCGGAAAATTTACATAGTGTGATGGATGGGCCCAGTCGATCCAGTATTTGAGCTAAGAAGTAGCTGTTCACACTGACAGGTTATGTTATATGTGTGTTAAACACTGGTATGTAACATATCAATCAGAATATTCTGTTTGGTCTTCATTCTCAGATACTTTTCTTATAGATTTGCGGATTATTCCTAAAGAGTGTCAATTCCTACATCCACAGAATTACCTTCCAATCTTAGTTGCAGTGAGTTATCGTTTATACTTTCGCTTATAATATTATTTCTTCATTGTCATTTCTGAAATTTTCTAGTTTCTGATTAATCCTAGTTGTTTGTCTCTGTCCTTTAAGAAACTTTCTACCCATGGATCCATGGACGCTATGAATATTACATGTAATGACTCTAATAGTTCTGATGATATTCCTATAATTATTCCCTGAGTTTGCATTTCATTTCAAATCCGAAAATATGATTACAGTGGATGTTATCCTTTTTGAGATGTTTCATATCGGATGGCAATGAAAATTTTTATTGAAAGAAAATTTAATTTTCCATTTCCACTATTTAACGAACATGGTCATTTGTCTCACATTTTGGAGTGACATCTGCTATCTGCCAATGACTGGAAAATTATGTACAATGAGTAAATCAGTTGTAGTTAGCTGTAAACGATAGTCAACTTATGTATCACTAAGTCTAAATTGGTCAATCATCAGATTAAATAATTCTGATGCGCAAAATAGTAGTCCTGGATGATTTTTCTGTTTCTTTCACTTCCTGCCTAATCATCCCTTTGATGAAGCTAAGTACATATGATACTAACAACTGCACTGTTACCCCAAACGTTTCCCTGCTCTTTCATTTTAGATAACCAATCAACGTAAATTTATAACATAGAACATTCTTCAAAACTTGTGATGACAGTTTTTCTATGGATTAATTCAACAGATCATTGAATTATCAGACACATAAAAAATCGTAGCGAACTTCCGGCTCATAAATGTATCGTTTAAAATGTAAAGCACTGGTGCAAATGATTATCTTTTATGAAGTCAATATACAGTGCAATTAATCAAGAACTGCCAGTCAGGAAATGAACAGTGTGAGTCGCTAAAAATACTTGGAAAGCGTTCCTTCATTCTTCCAAAAAGCAGAGAGTGTTTTACAAATGATTGCTGTGTGGTGCGACGCGTAAAAAGTGTACCATTCCGGGCTCTACAACCAGATTGTAGCATCGTGCGATACCGCAAATAATTATCGAGCGCATTCTTTTTGTACTTCCGAAGGATGACAAGTGATTTCCGCCCTAATTCCATAAGTGGATTACTGTTGAACGAGGCGTACTGTTGCACTTGTTATTCGTCATATTTGTGAGTTATAACAGGCTAATTATAAGCGTTTAATCCGATATGAATTTGTTAATTAATCTGCTTCCCTTTGGCAGTATCGTGACATATCGGTTTAGGCCCATGGTTCAAATGAAAATATGAAAACATTAATTCGTATTGCTAGCCACACGTACCCGTTGTTGTTGTGATTAGTTGATGAACAGGATATCAATTTTACGTTGGTATGGAGAGATCATAGTATCCTGCACTGGCGGTCGGATCCAATATAACATTCGCAGAACATGTGCTCTGCAATTTTGGCTATGTAAGTTACATCCAGGTGATGCAGTTACGGTGTCTAGATTTCCTACTTCTTTAGGCCATGAAATTGGTCGATGGTGAAAGTATCAACGATGAAAAGTTGTGCGTCTAAGGCTACATTAATGAAATGTCACACTTGTCGGGAAAGATGCCTAAAGTCAATATGACACCAGAATGACGCGTCATACAGTTCCTTTGTCAATATACGTTAATGTATAGTGTAGATTTACTATTTATGAGCTATGCAATATTCATTCTGAGGCAAAAGAAGTTGTGAGGGCGGCTGTAGGTTCCCCACAACGGCGACTTCCTCCACAAGAGACATTTGCTGTTGTTCACCAAAGGTTTGTGTCATTGTAATTCTCAACTTGTACGCGATTGTGATGCATACTGGGCAGAAATACTCCCAAAAAGGACGCACAACTAAAGCGTAGAAAATTTCTAACTGTTGTATCTTTAAGGAAATGTAACCCTTGTTTCGCCTTCCTTACGATAATTTCTATTTGTTCAAATAAAGATTTTCGTAACCGTAATTTCCAGATATTTAGTTGATATTAAGACCTTTAAAATTGACTGATTTATCACGGAGACCAAATTTAATGAGTTTCTTTTAGCGTTCATGTGAATTTCACACATATTATTGTTTAGGGTCAATTGACAATTTTTGCAACATGCAGATATCTAAATCGGTTTACAAATGCTTTATCCTCTGGTGACTTTACTGCCAGATAAATGACAGCATCATCCGCGAACAGTCTAAAACAGATGCTCGGTCTTGTAAATCGGTTATAAAGGTATGTAACACTATGCGCCCTGTAACAATTCCCTAGGGAAAGCCAGATATGATCATTGTTTTACTCGATGAATTCCCATATTACTACGTACTGCGTACTTTCTGAAAGGATATCGAGAATCCATTCGCACAACTTTAGCGGTATTCCATAAGAAATTAATTTCATTGGAAGACGCTTTGTAGGGACAGTGCAAAAGCCTTCCGCAAATCATGGAATCGAGCTAAGATCCCTTGTCGATAGGATTCATCACTTTATGTGAGTAAATATCTTGCTGTTCTTCACAAGAAAATTACTTTCTAAATCCATATTGACTATCTATCAATAGGTCTTTTCAAGGTAGTTCATGGTGTGTGAGCAAAGCATACGTCTTAATATCCTGCCGCAAACTCACATTAACGATATAAAGCTGTAATTTTACAGATAACTTCTGTTGCCTACTTGAATTATGATCTGTAATATTTTCCACTTGTTGGGTATGGATCTTTCACTGATCTAGCGGTTGTATATTATAGGTAGGTACGGAGCTAGTGCATCAGTACACTCTAAAAGAAACGCAATTGGTATCCAATATGTACAGTGATACTTGCTTTTGTTAAGTTATTTGCTTTAATACTCTAGGGATATCCACTTTCAAATCACACATATCTAGCAGCTATTGTTGATTCGCATTCTGGAGATTTTTTTTGGTCTTCTTTGTGTTAGAAAATCAGCCTTATAAGCACTGTCATCGGTAGTATCAACATTACTATAGAGAACCTGGTCACCTGGTCACCTGGTGTTTCGCCCCGAGTATATATATGATCACAATTTCCTTGGATTTTCTACAAAATTTCGTGGCAGGGTTTCGTTGTGGAAACTATTGGCAGCTTCCAGCATTTAAGATGTTCTAAATGTTTGTAAATCTGCGTGGTCATCAGTCCGTAGCTTACAAACTACTTAAACCTAGGTAAACTAACCTAAGGACAAACACACACACCCATGCCCCAGGGAGGACTCGAACCTCCATGGCGAGCAACCGCGCGCTCCGCAGCGAGACGCTTTAGACCGCTCAGCTACTCCACAGCGGCAGCATTTAAGAATTCGCAAACGTTCGTGTTTTTGTAAAAGAGTGCCAGTCTTTGGGTGTTTGAGTCTTCTTAAATTTCGCATGCGTTTTTCCCTTGATTTTGTAATACTGATATAACCTGTTTTGTGTAGCCTGGTGGATCAGCCCTCTCATTTATTAATTTATTTGGCGTAAGTATTCCAATAAATGTCGATATTACTTCTTTCAGTGCATCCCACTGTGATATACACGTTAATTTTTAGTTTCGAAATACTGGAGATTCTCACTTGAGAAAGCTTTAAGAGAGTTTAATCTGATTTTTTGAATACATATATTTTTTATTTAATTTTGGCGGATTTGGGATTTTCAATATTAAGTCTCGCTACGTCTACTCCACGTATATTTCCTAATACCCATGTCTGTTTTGAAACAATTTATTAGTTCCTTATTATATTTTGTTCAGAGGACAAGTATTTTTTTCAGGACAATTTACTATTTTAGTTGGTTTATAGCCTCATGGGTTCAGTAAATCTTTCATGATTGCATCCGATTCGAAATTTTATTTTGTCTACTTTTCCAGGATAAAGTCTCCACCAATTAGAACTGTATGCTTCGGGTACTTTTTTTGAAGTTTTTCTCCAAGCTATCTTAGCTCAAGGTTATTGGCAAAATACTTGGAATAAATCAGTCAAAAAAAAAAAATGTTCAAATGTTTGTAGAGTCTATGGGACTTAACTACGGGGTCATCAGTCCCTAAACTTACAAACTACTTATGAATTACTTACAACTAAGGACGGCACAAATATCCATGCACGAGGGGGGATTCGAACCCCGACCGTAGTGGCCGTGCGGACCGTGACTGGAGCGCCTCAATCCCCTCGGCCACCGCGGCCGGCAAAATCAGTCATTTCATGAAGTTGATAGCTTAAGAAAGAGAAACAGCTTGTCGATTGAAGACCTATGACATCAGTAGATGGTCAGACTGTGTAACGTATACTTATACAGATTCTGTTTTACAGTTTGCTCGGCCTTCGGTGACATGCAATTGGCTTAAAGAAGAGCAGTGCTATTTTTGTTGATGAATTCGAAATAACTAAACATTTAGTCCGTTGCATGGCTGAAACATTTGGTTGACAAAAAGTGCAGACTGGCTAAGCAGGAGTAGCAAGATGACAAATGGAAGGCCGTAGAAGAATAACATAGGTAGCGCCCACAGGAAAATAAAAGAGAAGTTTGAAGACAAGAAATGCAGCTGCATCATTTATAGCAGGAGCTCAAACGGAAAACCAGTACTAAGCAAAGAAGCTGATAGTTGGGAAGAATATATATATATATATATATATATATATATATATATATATATATATATATATATATATAAAGGAAATAAACTTGAAGACAGTATTCTAGAAAAGGAAGGAGAAGAAGAAGATATGGTAGATATAATAATGAAAGAAGAATTTCACATATCACTGAAATTCTTGAGTCTAAATGTGGCCTATGGAGTAGATTATTTTCGTCTGTTGTTATCGTTAGGTGAGCCACTCTTGCAGAGATTGTTCCAACTTGTATGTAAGATGTATCAGATAGGGGAAATACCATCAAGAAGAGGCCTGTGGAGTAGATTATTTTCGTCTGCTGATATCGTTAGGTGAGCCACTCTTGCAGAAATTGTTCCAACTTGTATGTAAGATGTATCAGATAGGGGAAATACCATCAAGAAGAATATAGTAATTCCGCTTGCAAAGAAAGCAAGTTTAGACAAGTGTTAAAATTACAGAACTATCAGTTTGATAAATCAAGGGTTTAAAATACTAACACGAATTATTCACAGTCGAATGGAAAAACTGGTAGAATCCGACGTTGGGGGAGATCGGTTTGGATATAGGAGAAATGCTGGAACATGGGAGGCAATACTCACATTACGTCTTTAGGGAAATCTACGTTTTTAGCATCTGTAGATCTGGAGAAAGATTTCGACGATCTTGACAGGAATACACTCTTTCAAAATCTGAACGATCGGAGGGGTCTAAACCAAGGAGCGAAGAGTTATATTTAACTTGCTCAAAAGCCAGACAGCAATTATTAGAGTTGAAGGCATGAACGGGTCGCAGTGGTTGGAAAGGGAGTAAGACAGGGTTGTAGCCATTCCCAAATGCTGTTCCATGCGTGCATTGAGGAAATTGTGAAAGAATGCAAGGTACGGAGAGGGAATTAAAGTACAGGAAGAAGAAATAAAAGCTTTGTGGTTTCCCAATGACATAGTAAGAGCAATGACCCGGAAGAGCAATTCAATTGGAGGCGGTAACATGAACATTAACAAAAGAAAAACAAGGTTAATGGAATGCAGTATCAGAAAATCAGGCATTGCTGAAGGAATACATTATGTAATGAGACAATGTATATAGTAGAGGGGTTTTGTTATTAGGGTAGCAAAATAATTTCTAATGGCCGATATGAAGTTGACATGAAATGTAGGATGGCTATGGGTGGAAATGCGTTTCCGAATCAGTGAAATTTGTTGACATCCAATATTAATTTAAGGGTTTGGATGTCCTTTCTGAAAGTATTTGTCTGGATGTAGCATTGTATGGGAGCGAAACGGTGGACGATATGAAGTTCAGAGAAAATGTGATAGAAGCTTTGGAAATGTGCTACAGGCGAAAGATGAAGTTTAGATGGGTGCATTCGTTATACAGTGAAACGTTGAGGGAGACGTTAAAACATATGGTCGTTTATTACCTAACTATTGAGGAGGTGCTCAACAGAACTGGAGGGAAAAGGAGTTTCTGACCTATCCTGACTAATGATGGTTGATGGGACACATTCTGAGAGACCACGGAAACGTTACGTTAGATTAGCAGTATGTAATGGAGTGAAAATCTGAGGGACCAATACAGTAAGCAGATTCAAATGGATGTAGGTTGCCGAACGTATTCTCAGATGAAGAGGCTTGCTCAGCACAAGGTAGCGTGGAGAGCTGCATCAATCCAGTCTGCGGACTGAAGATCAAACAACAAACACAACCTCAACATTTGAGCTTACTACTAATATTCCTTGCAAGTTAATTAAAGTACTAACAACGTTAACATCTTTTGGTGGCCCTCAATCTCAATTATCAATCAACTTTCGTACCAGTGAATCCCATATACAGTCACAAATTTCACTCGGTTCTCCATACAGTCGACTTTCAATAATGAGGTATGATCCTGATACCAATGATAATCCACCTACTAGATTTCATTGACACGTGACTTTGAGGTTGTCATGTGATAAAATTGCGATTTGGGTTTCAGGTTACGAATGCTGTGGCAATCCATGCTAGTAGTCTGTGAGAGCTCATAGCGTTCGAGATACACGATTCGATCTGAGGTAAGAATTCGTTCTAAGATAATGTAACAAATAAATATCGCTTCCCCTATGCTTTTCCAACACGGACGTGCTCTGTACTTTCCTATAATTACAACGCCATTTTTTCTCTCTGTTTCAGTCGAAAGATGTACAGCACATTATGGTTGAAGTGAAATACGTAATCCTCTAAATTCCTAAAAAAATATGATAAGGACTTTATTTTACCATGGGATACATTTTAATATCAGTTATTCCGCCTCTCAACACCATTGAAACATAAATACGTATCACTTACATTTGCAGTGGCACAATAATTAGGTCACCTCTCGTGGATTTCTGTTTGTATACAGCATTCGGAAAGATAATTGAGCATTGTTGATCCTTCTTTACTATCCTTTGTTTCACTTCCAACCTCATGTATGAGCGTCTACGTAGTATCTCCGGCACCACAACAGCTTCAGCATTTAATTAAACTTTAAATCTTCCTTTATCTTTGCTACGTAATGAATTCGCTACAAATTTATCAGAGAGTATCACAGCCGCGGTGGCGTGGCCGAGCGCGATTAGGGCTGCGCTCCGATGCGTGAGGCCATCCCCGTCGGGGATTCGAATCCCCCCTCGGGCATGGATGGTTGTGCTGCGTTTAGTATAAGTTACTTTAAGAATAGTTTGTAAGTTTAGGGACTGAAGACCCTGCAGTTAAGTCCCATAAACATTACAAACATTTGAAAATTTGAGAGTATCACAAACGCAGCTAAATCTGACCAAATTCTTCACGGGTTTCCAGCCGGATCATTCTGTCATCTGAACACAATATTTCCTGCGGTCCAGCTGGCCGCCATCATCAGGTGAGGAAGCTAAGCCGCTCTCGCCGTGACTGACTGAAACTGGTTTTTTTTTTTCCTTTATTGTAATTTTGATGCCAACTGTGTGAAACGGTTGGCAGGCTGGTAGCAGCTGCGGTGGCTGCGACATACACGTTAAGACAGAGGGTAAAACAATATATAAAACAGAGGAATAAAATTGCGGAATTTAAAAACAATTGACACACTGAGTTTTTGAAGGACTAAAACGTACATGGACAATGAGACAAACATATATCGGAGAACGAGAACAGACGAGCAGTAATAAAACACACATAGTCAGTAAAAACAGTTGTCCACGGCGACGATTTAAAAGTACATTGCAGAAAACACTAAGGAGAAATTCGTAGAAAGTTGACGGCGCACAGGATAAAAACTTGGTGACGTAGATCGCGGAGGAACTGATTAAAAACCACACAAGACACTGGACACACTGGCACTGTACACGTTTTAAAAAGTCGAGACGCCCCCGCGGGGGGTGGGGAGGGGGACGGAGGGGGAGGAACTGAAACTCTGTAACGGCTGGCTCTACATACGCAACGAAAGTATGAAGGCGCATGCGCTAAGTACAGAGGGCGTGCGTTTACTCTTAGCTGCTGACCCCTGGCGCGAGAGAAGTTGTCGCGCCTCCAGTGGTGGCTATTGACAAAAACGATATATCGTTAAAGATTGTCATTCGTTGCTTTGTGCTACAGATGCCGATGTTTCTTTAGGTCTGATAACACAGGATTCCACGATTTACTCAGAAAGTAACCACTGTTACGATTAACTGTGGCCGGCCGCGGTGGCCGAGGGGGCTGAGGCGCTTCAGTCACGGTCTGCACGGCCACTACGGTCGGGGCTTCGAATCCTCCCTCGGGCATGGATATTTGTGCCGTCCTTAGTTGTAAGTAGTTCATAAGTAGTTTGTAAGTTTAGGGACTGATGACCCCGTAGTTAAGTCCCCTAAGATTTACAAACATTTGAACATTTGATTAATTGTGTTATCTGTTATTCTGATTTCAACTGATTTTTTCAAAACACAATCCCAGTAATGTGAGGTGTTTGCAATAACTTGTGTCTCGTCGTATAGCATCCTGTGTCCCTCTGAAAGACATGGTTCAGCCACCGCGGATTTGTCAGGCTGCATCAGTCGCGTATGGCGGTGATGTTCAACACATCTGTCACTGACGGTGTGAATAGTCTACCAAATGTATGTTTTGCCGCACTCACAAGGTATTTTGTATACGCCAGGCTTTCTCAAGCCCAAATCATCTTTAACAGAGCCAAGAAGTGCTCTAGTCTTAGCTGGAGGGACGAAAAATACACTTTGTGTTTCTTCAAAATCCTTCCTATCTTGGCAGACACGTTACTAGCATAAGGAAGGAAAGCACCAGAACTGGAAGTGTCTTCAGCTGGTTCACGTGGTGGTTCGGACCGCGGAAATATTGTGTTCAGATGACAGAATGATCCGGCTGGAAACCCGTGAAGAATGTGGTCGGGAAAGCCGGGAAAGCCTACATAGCCACAGCAGCTAAATATAGTTACAAAATTATACAATTGTACGTAATATTATTATGGAGGTTTAATTTAAACCTTAGATGGGTAAATAGTGATCGAGATTTAATTACGTCTTTACTACTGACCCTGTTCGCCGCAAATTCCATTGCCAGTGTTCAAAAATACCATTGAAAATACCTGCAAAATTGTATCGTTGTATGGCAAATTGTCCAACGAAACTATATGGGCAAATGATCTCCTGCTTCAAGCGAAATATGTGTACAAAAATCCAAAAATCGTGGATAATTTTAAGGCAAACGTCATACACATATTAAATACTATCTTTAGAGACCTATTGGATGGGTAAGAACCTGAACCTCCTGTTGGGATAATTATCATATAGTAATGAGGAGAGTGAAGGGGGAGAGAAGGTGGTGAGACAGTGAGAGGAGAGGGAGAAAGAGATCGAAATAGGTAAGGGAGACGGCCAGATGAAATGAGAGAGGAGGACAGAGATATATACAGGGAAATAGAAGATGAGGTGATGGAAAGAATTAAGGGGTGGATACAAGGAAATGGGATGTGGAAATAAACAGAAGTAGTAGAAGCGGAGATTGTCTTAAGCGGTGTGAGGAGATGCTTATGGAGGAGATGATCGGTAGGGGTAGGGGGCAGGATGAGATAGAAAGGCCAGTAGGAGTAGAAATAGAAAAGGTGGTGGTGATGAGATGAATAAGAAAAGGAGAGATTGCCAGATGAGTAGATGCCGAGAGGGACAGCGATAAGATAAACGAAAGATTGGAATAAATAGGGAAGACTGGGGCACGTTGGCCATAGGGGCAGGATGGCCCAGTCAAATTAATACTTACCGTAGATGCCAGATCGTCTTAGGATTCAATCAGAAAATAGATAGCAGTGTTCCTCTCCTTATACATGGTCATTATAGCAGGCGGCGAAGTTTTGGACAAGCTGTACTCCGTAATTGTTTTTTGTGTGTTTCAGTAAAATTCTACTCGTCGGTTTATGTGTGTTATTTAACTTTTGCTTCCTCTAGGTGCAACGGGGTGAGTAGTATAATAAAAGGTCATACTTTAAGAATTATTTCTATATGACATACAAACTTAATTGCTTCAGTGGCTTTTCTAAAGAACAGAATTTATTGTAAAGATGGCGATGTGGCAGGTTGGTCCAGAGAGGACGGAGCACGATGACCAGTCAAGACAACCTGTCACGTCCTCTAGGAGCTGTACTTCTTTAAGCTCGATAAAAAGTTTGTTACTTCTTTCTTAAATTCTTAACATAATTGTCGAAGTTAAACATATTTTGATACGTTTCAGAGGTCAAAAGACCATCATATTCACGAGATGAAAAGCGTCAAATGAACGCCAAACAGTAAATTTTATTGTAATTTTAAACACTGATCTGAGAAGTCAGAATCACGTACATTTTCTTGCTTTCAAAACATGGGTTACGGCTACGGTTTAAAATTTTGTTTTATTTGTAGTATCATAAAAATGACCCGAAGTTATAAAAGAATGAAAAGGAAATGATTTCTGAAGATACTATGCTAAAAGCAGTTTTAGAAGTAAAATAAAAGGAAATGTCAGTGAGGACTGTAAGTGAAGACTTTTGGATTCTAAGAAAATCGTACTGGAGGTACTGCACAGGTATTTGAAACCCAGAAAACTGAAACTCAATTTCAACCATTCCCATTGGACCAAAGTACTGGAATGAAATACGGAAGAAAAATTTGATCAAAGGCTTTTTCAAAAAGGAATGATGGTGATAATGATGACAACGAGGAAGAGTCACAGTGCTTTTTTGAAACAGTCAACTGGGGAAAAAGGAATTCAGTTCACGAACTGTAAGCGTTGGCTAATCAGATGATGCGTGAAAAATGAAATCGTTGGTCTATTTTATGAGTGTTAAAACTGTGCTGAACGTTTGGAGCTGAACACTGATTAAAGGAGACTGGTTTGTATTAAGACACTATATTTCCTAATAAGTTTAAGCTTTCCCGTTGTCATAGTCCCCAATGTTAAGCATTTTAATCAATATTGAACCTGATATTATGTATGTTAAAGTATACTTATTGATAACTGTTAGTTTTAATTTGATTTCCTAGTTATACTTACCAAAAGCCTACATGGGTCAACGTGCCCCAGCTTCTGGGCCAACTTACCCCGAGGTAGGGGCAGATTGGCCCACTTGACATATGTTCAGAAATTAATTTTTTTACTAATACTTTAACTGATATTTTCAAGTTTATTAACTGTCATCCAGATTCAGTAAAGACCTATCTAACATTTAACAATAATTTAATAAATTTAAATATTTCAAATAAATTAATATTCACAAAAATAAAGTATGGCCAAAGTGCCCCTGTCTCCCTTACACACGCCGTCCAACCACTTTGTGAGGCAGTCATGAAACGGACAACACCGGCTACTGCAGATGATATTCCAGTAAATTTGTGGTGGAGGTCATCATGAATTTCTCTCTTGAGAGCCAAATTAGTTTCATTCCACATCCCTGTAAGTGTAAAGTTTCTTCAACTTGTATATGAAGGAGAGTGAACTTTTGTAGCGTGTAAAAATCTATAAACTGCGTCAGATTGAGGAATACATTTCAATGAAAGTATTCTTGTTTGCTGTTGTAATTTATTAATGACAATTACCCGCTTCGCCCTTGTGACTTATCATCAGATCACATTTTGATACGAACTGTAGTTAACAGTTATATGATTTTCTTCTTCGTCTAAACTGAAAATGTATCCTTCCTCCTCTATTTCCAGCGTGTAAGACAACATTAATTGGTTTCTTAGCTAATATGATAGTACAGTTATATAACCTACTCGCCAAAATTATCACTTTTAGGAAACGTTTAAAGGTACTTGAATAAGATTGTTATACAAAACTTAGCTTCAATAACTATAACAGATGATAAGGTGATGTCCCAGAAGAACAAAACGAACAATTGTCTTTAATGTATTACAACACAGCATACTTTAATTGAAATAATATTCATAACCGTTAGGAGAATCCAGAGGTAACTGTCAAATTATGTGTAAAATAAATAAATGTATTAAGATATCGCCTTTAGTCTGCTTACTTTTGTTTTAATGAAAGTGTATGTATGTGTGCGCGTGTGTGTGTGCGTGCGTGAATGGGTGAACGTACATTTTGTGAGTGACATTTAGTGGTGTTTCTAACTTCGCTTTAAGAGCAAGAACTAAAGAAGTAAGCTACGAAAGAAATCTCAGTGGCGAACTAAAGCGTCTTTCTTTCAAATTTACCTTCAAAAGATACTTTTTAAGGGCTGTTCCGAAACGCACTTGCTTGAGCAGTTATTTGCATCCTAATAGCGTGCCACAGAGTGGTTTAATCTAAGTTCTTCTGAATGGTCTGGTAGCATTCAACCAGACATTTGGAATAAATATCTCGTCTTTATACTACGCGAAATTGATAAAGTTTCTTCCTCGTCTCTCGTCGAGAAACATTTCAGGCAAATCTGCTACTGGGCTTTGAAGGTGGGGCGTGGGGGTGGGGGAATGAAGAATACTTCCTGTGGAGGACGAGATAAACTCTGTTAGATATTGCCAATATTAGTGGTATTCTCCAGGGGTCGACTGAATCAAGCAGAAGTGGCGTCTCCCAAAGAACAGACACCACACCACACCACACCACACACACACACACACACACACACACACACACACGCGCGCGCGCGCGCGCGCGCGCGCGCGAGCGCGTCTCATTTATTTAGTAACAGACTGAAAGACATTTTTAATGAAGGGACTATCTTTTCTGGACACCATAAAATATTCTTCCACAGTAATTCTACAACGTCTTTTTTATCACCTGATAATTTTACTACATTAAATAGTAGCACCAACTATAGGCAAATTAGTACTGAGGCTTGAATGGCAGGACAGCAGCAATAGAGTAATATAGTGAGGCAGTACTTATGTAATAGTTTGGTTAGGAGACCATTGGGAGGAGAAATGTGAAACGTGTTCTGGAAATACAGTACCATGAGGTCAACTGAGAACCCGACGTTATTAATTATTTCGTCAAATGAAAAGACCATTGAGTTTCAAAAGTCATCATCATCATCATCATCATCATCATCATTAGAGACTGATTATGCCTTTCAGCGTTCAGTCTAGAGCATAGTACCTCTAATAAAATTCCTCCATGATCCCCTATTCAATGCTAACATTGATGCCTCGTCTGATGTTATGCCTTTCACTTCAAAATCATTCTGTACCGTATCTAAGTACTTTCTTCTTGGTCTACCTCCACTCCTCTTACCCTCCACTGACGAGCTCATGAGTCTCTTAGGTAAACTTGCTTCTCCCATGCGTGTAACATGACCACACCATCTCAGTCTGTTCGCTCTAACTGCTTCATCTATGGTGTTCATTCCCAGCTTTTCTTTGATTTCCTCATTACGGACACCCTCCTGCCATTGTTCCCATCTATTGGTACCTGCAATCATTCTTGCTACTTTCATATCTGTAACCTCTATCTTATGAATAAGGTAGCCTGTATCCACCCAACTTTCACTCCCATAAAACAACGTTGGTCGAAAGATAGAGCGGTGCACTGCTAACTTAGTCTTGGTACTTACTTCCTTCTTGCGGAAGAGAGTAGATCTTAGCTGAGCACTCACTGCATTAGCTTTGCTGCACCTCGATTCCAGTTCTTTCGCTATGTTGCCATCCTGTGAGAAAATACATCCCAGGTACTTGAAACTGTCTACCTGTTCTAGCTTTGTTCCTCCTATTTGGTACTCAATGTGTTTGAATCTCTTTCCCACAGACATTACTTTCGTTTTGGAGATGCTGATCTTCATATCATAATCCTTGCACCCCACTGATTAGTTTGCAACCTTTCAATCGAATCGGCCACTACAACTAAGTCATCCGCATATGCAAGACTGCTTATTTTGTTTTCACCTACTTTAATCCCGCCCTGCCAGTCTACTGTTTTCAACATATGATCCATGAATAGTATGAACAACAGTGGTGACAGGTTACAGCCTTGTCTTACCCCTGAAACTACCATGAACCATGAGACTAATTTGCCATCTACACTAACTGCTGCCTGACAGTCTACGTATTGCCCCTTAATTGTCTGCAGAAGTTTGCCTCCTATACCATAATTTTTTAGAACTGACAGTAGCTTCCTTCTAGGAACACGGTCATAAGTCTCTTCTAGATCTATGAAACATAGATACAATTCCCTGTTCCACTCATAGCACTTTTTCATTACCTGCCGTAAGCTAAAGATCTGGTCCTGACAGCCTCTAAGAGGCCTAAACCCACACTGATTTTCATATAACTTGTTTTCAATTAATACTCACACTCTTCTTTCAACAATAACTGAGAATATTTTGCCTACAACGCTAATTAAAGAATTACCTCGATAGTTGTTGCAATCTTTTCTGTTTCCATGTTTGAAAATTGGCGTGATTACCGTTTTCGTCCAGTCAGACGGAACCTGTCCCGATTCCCACGCCTTTTCAGTTATCCTGTGTAACCATTTTAGACCTGATATTCCACTGTATTTGACGAGTTCCGGCTTAATTTCATCCACCCCAGCCGCTTTATTGCACTGTAATCTACTGACTATTTTCTCTACTTCCTCAAATGAGATCCTGTTTCCATCGTCGGTCCTATCCCATTCTACCTGAAAATCTGACACATCATTGAACGTTTCACCTACAATGAGCAATTCTTCAAAATATTCCCTCCATATGCCCAAGGCATCCACAGGATTGACTAGTAGCTTTCCTGACCTGTCCAAAACACTTGTTAATTCCTTTTTCCCTCCCTTTCGAAGATTGCTAATTACGCTCCAAAATGGTTTTCCCAGATATTCTAGCTTGTTTCCAAAGTCTTCCCATGATTTCTGCTTGGATTCTGCAAATATCCCCTTGGCTTTGTTTCTTTCTTCAACATAACTATCTGCCCAAGGCATCCACAGGATTGACTAGTAGCTTTCCTGACCTGTCCAAAACACTTGTTAATTCCTTTTTCCCTCCCTTTCGAAGATTGCTAATTACGCTCCAAAATGGTTTTCCCGCGGCTTGGCCCAGATATTCTAGCTTGTTTCCAAAGTCTTTCCATGATTTCTGCTTGGATTCTGCAATTATCCCCTTGGCTTTGTTTCTTTCTTCAACATAACTTTCTCTGTTTGCCTGATTTCTAGTATGGAGCCATTTTTGATAGGCCTTCTTTTTCTTTTTACAGGCTGCCTTGACTGTGTCATTCCACCAGGCTGTCTGCTTCTTCCTACCTTTACACACTACTGTTCCAAGACATTTTCTTGCTGTTTCCAGTAGTGTGTCCCTGTACCTTGACCATTCCTCTTCCAGTGACTGTAAATCATTACATTCAACTAACTGGTACCTATCCGAGATCATTGTTATGTATTTATGTATTTTTCCTTTTCTTTAAGCTTCTCCACTCTTGTCCTTCTACACATGGACCTGACTTTCTGTTCTTTTGTCCTCACAAAACCAATTTCACTGCAAATTAAATAATGATCAGTATCATCAAAGAACCCCCTGAAAACACGTGTGTCCTTGACTGTCTTCCTGAATTCCTGGTTGTTATTATATAGCCAATGATAGATCTGGTTCTCCTTCCTTCCCACATATAGCGGTGAATGTCCTTATGCTTAGAAGGATGTTGTGATAACGAAGCCCATACCGGAACAGAAATCCAAGAGCTGTTATCCGTTTCTGTGGCCTCCATATCTTCTCCAAACTTACCCATACCCTTTTCATAACCTTGTGTTCGATTTCCTATCCTGGCATTGAAATTACCCATGAGTAAAACAATATCCTTATCCTTCACTCTAACAACTACATCACTAAGTGCGTTGTATAATCTTTCCATCTCATCTTGATCTCGCCCTTCACAGGGTGAATACACTGCCACAATCCAAATTTTCTTACTGGAGGTGGCCAAATCTATCCACATCAGTCGTTCATTTACATACCTTATTGCAATTATGCTGGGTTCAATTGCTTTCCTGATGTAAAATCCTACACCCCAGTGTGCTCTTCCTACTTTAACTCCTGACAGGTAGACCTTGTATTCTCCGACTTCGTCATCTTCCTTTCCCCTTACTCTAACAGCTAAAACATCTACCACCATCTTACTTGAAGCCTCCGCCAGCTCTACCTTCTTTCCATTGTAATCCCCATTGATATTAAAAGTTTCAAAATAAATGGATTATTCTGAATACGTGCTGGTTATACGTAAATATGTCGTTGTCTCAGACATTGATGTGACCGTGTAGGCTGTATACTTATCTAATTGCGCCATTGGTTGGTGACGGATCCCGATCTAACAAGGAGACCACATGACATGGATAACGAATTGCAGAATTTTTTTTAGATTTTTGGTACGTGAAGTTACAGAACTCAAATAACAATCAGCCAAACCCATTCGACGCAACTCTCAAAAATACTCGAGAAAATTGACTTTGAAGTTTTGCAAGTGCATAAGTACCAATAACGAAAGCAGTTGCAGCAACTTTTGTTGTAGGTCAGGCGGTAGCGTTCTGTCCTCACATCCATGGAGTCGGTGGCTCGAATCCCGTTACGACAGTATTTTTACCCTTTCGAAATACAGTTACATAAAACATTTTGGGATCTCGTGTTGTGTCAGTTTTTATTCATGTACATGTAGAAGAGCTGGACACCTTGTCGTCACCTAAAACGATGGTTGAGTAGGTTAGCCGTCTGGAAAGCCATTAGTAGGTATGGAAAAGACTTTCCAAAAACAGCGTCGTAGCTCTTCACTGACTGGACAATCAAAGACTACAGTAGTTAACTAATAGTAGAAACAATTCTGTAAAAAAGAAAAATAAATAAATAAAATAAAAAATGTAACCTAAGTTCCAACGTTATTTTTAGTGAAACCATCATTATTAATCTTTTATAAATTATAGAAAATAACGAATAAAGAAAACGTGCATATTTCGTAAAAATTATCATTACATATTAAAATCATGTACGTATCCGGACAAAAGAAAAAAAATTGTCTCAGCAGGATTCCAACCATCGACCCTATCGTTGTACGGCCAGAACGCTACTACCTGAGCTACACCGACAGATGCAGAACCTGCTTTATTTATTGATACATGAAGTCAGCAGGGGTAAAATATAGGGAAAGGAGAATTATTTACAACTTGTACAAAAGCCAGACCGCAGTTATTAGACTCGAAGGGCATGAAAGGGAAGCATCAATTGGGAAGGGAGTAAGACAGGGTTGCAGTCTTTCTCCGGTGTTATTCAATTTGTACATCGAGCAGGCGGTGAAGGAAAGCAAGGAAAAATTTGGAATAGGGATTAAAGTTCAGGGGGAAGAAAGAAAAACTTTGAGTTTTGCTGATGACACTGTAATTCTATCAGAGACAGCAAAGGACCTGGAAGAGCATTTGAATGGAATGGACAGTGTGTTGAAGAGAGCGTATGAAATGAACATTAACAAGAGCAAAACAAAAATAATGGAATGCGGTCTTAGAAAATCAGGCGATGCTCAAGGAATTAGATTAGGTAACGAAACAATGTAGGTGGTAGATGAGTTTTGTTACTTGGGTAAAAAAATAACATGTGATGGTCGCAGTACAGAGGATATAAAATGCAGAATGGCAACGGGAAGAAAAGCATTATTGAAAAAGAGAAATTTGCAAACATCGAATATTAATTTAAGTGTAAGGAAGTCTTTTCTGAAGGCATGGACGATAAGCAGTGCTGACAGGAACAGAATAGAGGCTTTTGAAATGTGGTGCTACAGAAGAATGCTGAAGATTAGGTGGGTAGATCGCATAACTAATGAAGAGGTACTGAACAGAATTGGCGAGAAAAGGAATTTTTGGCATACCCTGACTAAAAGAAGGGATCGCTTGGTAGGACACATTGTTAGACCATCGGGGAATCGTAAATTTAGCATTGGAGGGAAGTGTGTGGGGTAAAAATCGCAGAGGGAGACCAAGAGACGCGTATAGTATGCAGATTCAAGTGGATGTGGGTTGCCGTTCTTATGAGGAGATGAAGAGGCTTGCTCAGGATAGAGGAGGGTGGAGAGCTGCATCAAACCAGTCTCTGGACTGAAGACCATAACAACAACAACATGTACATTTTAGAGTTGCGTCGAATGGCTTTGGCTGACTGTTATTTGAGTTGCGATCTTGACGAAGCATTAATCTGAAAAATTTCTAAAATCCTATACCCATGTGGTCTCCTTGTATGAACCAATGGTTCATCAGTTGCAACCTCGTAACTGCGCGGGAAACGTACCAAAGCTCCAAGTACTAACCGGTAGCAGAGCCCTTAAGCCTATTTGTTCACCTCAGTTTTATTGTAATTAGAATTATTAGTTTAATTCAATGTTCAGAACTGGTTACTGGTTTAGCGTTTATTTTCTGGTGTTTACAGTATGGCGAGAAATTGTTCTGCGATTGAGCATCTCCAGAAAGAGATGCTTGTTTATGAATTACATATCCGCGGCGAAACAACCGATGGTAATGTGCTCGACCTTGTGGCACGCCTGCGCGAAGCTCTTCATAAATCGGTTAAAGTTTGTGATATTCCTGGCCTATGGCCACTTCATATTTCTGGCCGCTGGCCGTTTCTTTGCTAACATCGTACGTATCTTAAACGCGGAAGAAAGACAGCAGTGCAGCGTATGCTGAAATGTGGGGTGGGGAGCAGTAGCATATGACACAGTAGGCGCTGGTTTCCGTGGAAAAGCCCGCCTATGTTACTGGTACGCTCCTCGCATTGGCTGCTGCATTTCAAGTCACGTGATTTCTTTTCAAATTAGTTTTGTTTGTTATATACTAAATATTAATTATTCAGAGCTGAGAATTTGTAATAAATATCTCTCAAGGTCAGGCTAGGTTTTGACAGTTTAAAAAGTTTAAGATGCCTTCTCTTATTGTAACAAGAGAAGAGCGTTCTGCAGAAGGCGCGCGACGGCCCTCTTTTGGCGTGAAATAGAGCGTCAGGTGCCCTCTAGTCTCGCAACGCGCCGCAGTTTGTCTCGAGCTGACCACTACACGCGCCGGACCGCGCCGGTCATGAGTAAAGATTTGCGTAAATGTGATAACAGTCGAGATTTCAACATGAACTATGGGCAGCATAGGCCGTATCATATTAACAATAGTTGCTCATTTTTTTATTATTTATTTAATAAATGGTATCCCTGACAATTAAAAATCTCGTGAGTCGCTTCTTATGCTTCCATCATTCAGAACTTATTTTAGCCTCACTTGTATGCTATAGGAGAACCAACGACCTGTGTGCTGTGTTCTGCGCTGGGGACACAACTATAGAAGACAACAGGTTAGTCAGAACTCTATGCTTTCCATAAAGTCTTGGAAAGCAACTACGACACCTCGTGCGTACTGTAGGGCGGTACAAACGCACACTGCTACACAACAGCATCCGCAAGGATGTGAAGGTTTTAGGGGACTTGTGGGAGGAAGCAGTACTAACTTCTCCGTCCACAAATAAAACCCTAGGAAGCTTGTAAGTTACACCAGAAATAACAGGTGAGATCACTGCAACCTCTTCCTTTTTGCAGTCCCTAGATGATGATATTTCCAGTACCCTTTCCATTATCTAACAACCTACAACCAAACAATTAAGTCGCATTAAAGGCCAACTAACACATTTGTTTAATAGAGTTCAAGATCTTACCACTATCACGACTAACAGTGATGAACTAGCTATCTTACACCGACTGAACCACTATAGCAGGGCTTACCATCTGCAGGGGAGTTGACAGGAGTGACTTCCGATCTCTGGCATTGAGCGGAATGGAGGTTTTGAGTCAGGGGCTCAGACGGTTCTGAAACCGCGCAGTCTGCAAATTCCCCGTCTTGCTCCTTCGTGTGGTGGGATTCCAAGTTCCACTGAATAATTCAGGAGTCCACTACACGCATAAAGCGGCCACACGAGTATCGAAGGCTTTGCGGTGTCAACTGGGTGGTTTCTTAGATTACAGCGGCTCCGGAAAACACAGAAAGGAAGGACACACATCTAATAATCATTGGTGTAACAGGTGTAAATTGTATCTATTTGCGGAAAGTATCATGTCGCCAAAATGTTACAGAAGGCTCACATCATTAGAGGTAGCGAAAGTTAGCTAACGCTAGAGATAAGCCGAAATTTTACATGGGAACAAATAGTATTCAGAAAGAACAGATTGAACAAAAAGGTCGTGTCGAGTTCATTGTCGTCAGAAGCGATTTATCAGGTGATTTTGGTAGGTAGAAGTCACAACTTAGAAATGGAATACGTGACTAATTGTTTCTTTTTACCGACTCAGGCGAGTCGAATGCAGAAATGTTAAAGGAAATCATGAATGTGACCCAATCATAAGTCTGTACTTGGTGGTGACTTTAACCTACCGCCACATACTGGCAAACATCAATTTTTAAAACCTGAGGAAAGCATACAGCAACGTACATAATTGATATGAATGCAACTTCCTGGCAGATTAAAATTGTGTGCCGGAACCGGGACTCGAACCTGGGACCTTTGCCTTTCGCGGGCAAGCGCTCTACCGACTGAGCTACCCCGACACGACTCACGATGCCGCCTCACAACTTTACTTCCGCCAGTACCTCGCCTCCTACTTTCCAAACTTCACAGAAGCTCTCTTGCAAACACGCAAGACTAGCACTCCTGGAAGAAAGGATATGGTGGATATGAATGCATTTTCCGAAAACTACTTAATGAAATTAATTCAATAACTCACTAGACAAAGAAATGTTTGTGGAATGACCATTGATCTCCATGTAACCCGCAGCTAATGAAGAGCATCAAAACACATACAGGGATTAGGAAACACTGAATATCGAATTCAAAATTCCATCAAAATTAAACAAACTATATAGTATATTAAAAAAAGCCGATAAAAATTCACTTAGCGCTTTCTGACTTTAGAAAGAAACTGTATCCTTCTAGGTTACATGTGGGTTAGGTGCAAAGAAATAATATTGACAACAACTGAGAGATTTACGAAAAATGAATTAACAAATGGATGATCACACCGTGTGGTACACAAAACCACGATGCTCCACTCATGCGAAATTAAAAAAACCATACAAAATTTAAACATATAGAAAATCTTCAAGATTAGCAATGTTGTATAGAAACTTGAAATTTTAGCGTAGACGTCAAAGCGAGAAGCATACCTTAGTTTTCCTTACGAAACACTGTCTCGTAATTTTTTTTAGAAAATCAGAAATTTATTGTTATTACTGTTAAAGAATTCGGGTTAGTGCGGTGGTTAGCGTTACGAGTGGAGAAGAAGATACATAAGAAACAGGTTTGCGTCTATTATTTCTCTTCCAGATACATTTACTACTGTTTGCTTTAATGTACTGTATGGAAATCAAACATCACAAGTTGCTTTTAATTAATTGAACTTTATCTTGATTTGGACTACCACTTGGGGTGTCTTCATGTGCTAGAAAGTCCATGAAGTTCTACAAACCTATGACGAACGATTGTGATACTGCTGCATCGCACATTTTCATCCATAAAGGTTCCGTCATTGTTTCATTGCTTTGGAAAGTGATGTCCATGAAAGGCAGAACATGGCCTCCAAGTGGCCGAACAATAACTAGTTCAGTTTGACGAGATGGCCCAGTAGATTCAAAATGTTCAAATGTTTGTATAGCTTATGGGACTTAACTACGGGGTCATCAGTCCCTAAACTTACAAACTACTTTTAAACTAGCTAATACTAAGGACGGCACAAATATCCATGCCCAAGGGGGGATTGGAACCCCCGACCGTAGTAGCCGTGCAGACCGTGACTGACGCGCCTCAGACCCCTCGGCCACCGCGGCCGGCCCTGTAGATTCCATGTAACGACAGTCTGCACTATTATGCGGTCACCAACAGCTTGCACAGCGAGTTCTTGACAATTTGGGTCTTTTAGCTTCGTGGTGAGCGCGCTATACTCTATCATCATCTCTTAGTAACTGGTTTGATGTCATCTGTTGAGTCATTTAGCGTCCTGCGTATCTTGTTACCAGACCAGGAGAAAAACTGGAGGTGATGTCGTTTGTTCATCACAGTGAATCGATTCGATCTTCTGCTACCACAGTACTTTAACGCCAAACAGCATCACACCCGCGAAACAATGCCGGCGTACGTGGCACACTGATTTCTACTCTAGGCACTGATACCGAACGATTTCAGAAATGGAATAACACAGGCATCTGTTATTCCGCATTTGAAGTTTGTTAATGCCCGTCGTGCGGCGTCATTTCGTCGGATCCTTTTTGCATGAAATCATCGGAGTACCATCGAGATCTCTATGGTAGTTTAAAAAGAGCGCCCCTAGCTGTGCAACCATCTGTTTAGTTACTGGCAACCAGTTTCGGTTGATCGGTGTTCAAATGCTTTGTAATTGTTTGGGACGAAACTACTGCGCTCACCAGTGCCTAAATTTACAAACTAAGTAAACTAAATTAGTTTGGAAAACATTGTTTCCTTGTTTGGAATAAACAGCGAACTTATTATTTAATGATAAAAATAACAGTCCAGTTCGCAAATTATTTTTACAATTTATTAATATAGGTGACCGGTTTCGATCTAGGTTTAGATCATCTTCAGACCTATGAAAATAGAATAAAAGAGATATGCTATAAAGGGAAACAGGTACACTATTAGTCACTAAAATAAATAAGTTTAAAAAATTACTTAAAACAATATACCTCGCTATAGACGTTCAGGCGGTGAGCGTGCGGCGACTGCTAACCAGCGAGAGACTGCTGTGTGTTATAAAGGAAAAGCCCCGCCCACCGCCTGAAGCATCAGCACATCTTAAACCAATGAGGAACGTCATACAGTAAGAAATAAGATAAGAGATGTACATATATACATAAATAATCCATAATGGGTACAAGATGCATTTTGTTAACAATTAAAGGTAGTTGGCATGTCTATAATAAAGAATAATTAAGGCATTAGACAATAAAAAGAAGTTGTCTGTCTAGGAAATATATGCCATCTATTGGCGGTTGATAATAATAACTTTCAAATCGAAGACAGTGTGGGTCAAAGATAAATTACAGCGACGCCGATTGTTGCCATGGATACGGCGTCGTGGAGATATCGATAAGTAGTCGTGCCAGTGGTACAGCAGACGACGAGCCATAGATGTAGCTGCCAGCGACGCGGTCGGTCACCATGGAAACAGGCCGACACCAAACACACCCTTTCCCGAGGGAGGACTCGAAACTCTTACGGGAGAAGCAGCGCGATCCGTAACTTGGCGCTCCAGACCACACGTCAATTTCCGCTCAGCTTGCCACTATTATAAGGCACTTCGTTGTAATGCTAGAGGAACCATCCTCTGACACAATGTCACCAGGAAAATAAGTGAATCGGCAGAATGTTATGAAATACAGCTTCGCTATTCTGAACAACAAAATAAAATTAACGTTACTGGGGATGTATTTTGTAATACTTCTGGCTTAGAGCCATCATATTTAGATCTGATAATCGCTTGCGTATAGCAGAGTAGAACCAGTAGCCGACAGATGGTAAAGGTAGTGTAAGAATCATAACAGGTACTACCAGTAGGTTTGGTTCCTGTGGGAAGGAACATACACTACTGTGCATTAAAATTGCTACACCAAGAAGAAATGCAGATGACATATATATTATTCAACAATTCACATGTGATTACGTTTTCACGCAATATGGGTGCATAGATCCTGAGAAATCAGTACCCAGAACAACTACCTCTGGCTGTAATAACGACCTTGATATGCCTGGACATTGAGTGAAACAGAGCTTGGATGGCGTGTACAGGTAAAGATGCCCCTGCAGCTTCAACAGGATACCACAGTTCATCAAGAGTAGTGACTGGCGTATTGGGTCGAGCCAGTTGCTCGGCCACCATTGACCAGACGTTTACAATTGGTGAGAGATCTGGAGAATGTGCAGGCTAGAGCAGCCGTCGAACATTTTCCGTATCCAGAAAGGCCCGTACAGGACCTCCAACATGCGGTCGTGCATTATCCTGCTGAAATGTTGGGTTTCGCAGGGATAGAATAGAGGGTAGAGCCACGGGTCCTAACAAATTCTGAAATGTAACGGCCACGGTACAAAGTGCCGTCGATTCGAACAAGAGGTTACCGAGACGGTAACTAATGACACCCCATACCATCACGCCGGGTGATACGCCAGTATTGCGATGACGAATACACGCTTCCAATGTGCGTTCCCGTGATATCTCCAAACACGGATGCGACCATCATGATGCTATAAACAGAACCATTATCCATCCGAAAAAATGAAGGTTTGCCATTTATGCACACAGGTTCGTCGTTGCGTACACCATCGCAGGCACTCCTGTCTGTGATGCAGCGTCAAGGGTAACCGCAGCAATGGTCTCCGAGCTGATAGTCCATGCTACTGCAAATATCGTCTAACTGTTCGTGCAGATGGTTGTTGTCTTGCAAACGTCCCCATCTGTTGACTCAGGGATCGAGACGTGGCTACACGATTCGTTACAGCCATGCGGATAAGATGCCTGTCATCTCGACTACTAGTGATACGAGGCCGTTGGGATTCAGCATGGTGTGGCGTATTGTCGGTTCAATTTTGCGTCTGTAGCAACTCTTCTTCACGGTGTAGCAATATTTGTGGCTGGGAGTGTAGAAAAGATCCCCGAGTTGCTTGTTCCTCATGCTGAATGGCTAATATATACGGCGTTCGCCCGTCACAAAGCGATTATGTTTTATTAATTTTTATTGTACTAATTATAGAACCCAGGTAAATTTCTAAGTAGGGAACACGTCAATCATCAGCTATATCCCAGTAAAATAAAACGTATAAGAATCAACTGTGAATGTGGACAAGGTAGAAGACGCGCGTCGGCTACGTTTTGGCGCCAACCAGAGCGACGAGAAGCATACGCAGGTCGCGATGCCGAGTTCAGATTCGGTGGTCATACTGTGAAAATCTATGTTATCAGATCCGGTGTTCAGAATGTTAACATTAGCACTTCACTTCGGAAATATTGTACCTAGTATTTGGTCGGGCTCAGCAGATTATCGTTTTTAATAGCTATGAACTTTAATTCAGAGACAAGGAAAAATACAGTTCAATATGTGCAGTTTGCTATTTTTCCGTGGTTATATATATGATTCCCGCCAGGTCCTAGGATTTTTATTTGTCACATTTCACTTCTTTCACCTCTGGCAGTACTGCTCATGTGTAAAGTACCGAGTAGCACCGTGGTTCGGAACCCACGTTGAACTGTAGGTCTCCCTATAACTGGCTGGGTAAGTCAGTTCAAAGGTCGGAGCAAGGCAACGGCATACCACCTCCAAACAGGACCATGCCTAGTAAAGCACTGTGGTGTTCAAACCAATCTTCGGATTGTTGACTGCTTTATCTTTATATGAATCAATGTTTGTTTGTATGTCCTCTATGAGTTCATAAACCATTCATTCGATTGCAATGAAACTTCGGTGAACTGTTAACGGTACGCCCACGTAGGATCCTGACGCAAAAACAAAAGGGCACGACACATAGCTCAGGAGATATGACGTCATAAATAATGAGAGGCCACCTCGTGAGAATACCCAGATTTATGCGTCAACAAAGTTTGCATGTAATTTCGAACGTTTATGAAGCGTTTTGAACTGAACACCCTCCCTCCCCCCCCCATCCACTCACACACCCACCCACCCACACACACACAGACACACACAAACACACACACGCACACACACACACACACACACACACACACACACACACGCACACACACGCACACACACACACACACACACACACACACACACACAAAATGGTGAATCGAGAAGGCTACCGCTCACAACAGTTTCGCTGTAGATGCCGTAAAACTGTCGCATCAGGTATGAACTTTTATCAAATAAAGTTAGCATTACAGACTTGCATGTTACTATTATTTTTGTCTGCAACTCTCCCTTAATTTTATTGCATCCAAAATCAAGCAATCTGTTTTCTTAATCTATGTTTACATAAAAGCGAAAGAACACTCACTTACTCACTGACTAAACATGAAATCTCGAAAACTAATTCACCTATGAAGCTCAAATTTGGCAGGAGTATAGTTTATAGGTAGAAAAGTCAACTAAGAATACTTTGTGATAGATGCATGGTGGAGCATACTTTTCCTACAGACTCACGAAATCTACAGTTCCATTCCCAATTTCACGAAATTTCGCACGCTTGACCTTCAAAACAAGAGGAAGGTCACCGTCTACCTTAAGTTTCATACGGTGCATCGGGAATGGTGCTTTGCAACATAAAAATGGATCCCTAAATACCTTGAGAACGGCTCGACTGATTTCACAGATCCTTTATTTGTCGATTTCGTTATTCTCATAACAAGGGTTGTATGAAGTAAAACTGGAATATTTGAGAAGAACAAAGTGCGTTTTATAATGTGATCCTCCGTTTCTATTGCTTATAAATCTGTAGTTTTGTTGCGATATTGATGAAATTTTGCACACTCTACCTTAGAAACAAAAGGAATATCACTGTCTGTATAAAATTTCATTCGGTGCAGGGTGGAGGGTACTTAACTTACGGAATTTTACAAAATGCGTAGTTTTGCTCCAATCTTTATGAACTTTTGCACACATGACCTTTAAACCAAGTGGAAGATCACTGGTTACATAAATGTTTGTATGTTACATGACAGAGGGTACATTGTAGAAAACTTGGCAGAGAGAGGGAAAGGTGGAAACGAACAGACATATGAGAAAGAAAGACGTGGATGTAGAGAGGGGGGGGGGAGGAGATGTGGGCTACGATAGTGTGGGATAATTAAACACCCGAGCAACGCTGGGCTTACGGCTAGTGCTCAATACATTAGCTGGCATCCTATCATCTTTAGTTCATCAACAGAAAGCAGTTCCTAGCTATCGACCGTAATTTCAGCCTGAATAGCAAGAACCAGCGACCCGCGCGCTATTTTCTGCGCTGGGACAATTACTGAAGAAGAGGCCAGGTTGGTGTAATAACTCTTAGAACTCACGCATGCTACCCAGGGCAGTAGCAGCAACTTGGCGCCTAGCGTTACCTGTAGTCTTGTTACAACCGAGAATTGATATAATTACCTAGGCTTCCGCGGCCAGAGTCAGATGACATAAAAGTTTTCTGGGTATGCTACCGCGTCATGATGTAAGGCTATTACTTAAATAACCAACGTTACAGTGGCCTTCATCTGGATTTTTTTTTTTTTTTTTTTTTTTTTTTTTTGCGGAAGAATGGAACTTTATTTTGATAGGATGCTGAGGTGGAAGGGGTGGGGGTTAGCCGTTGCTTCTTGCATAGCGAGACATGATTGATGTTCATCAGCGAATGGGGTGAGGGCTTCCGTTTCTCTCCTGCTGGCCGTGGGCCGCGCGGCGGCAGTAGCTTATGACGTAATGTCTAAATGAAGGCCACTGTAACGTTGGTTATTTAAGTAATAGCCTCACATCATGACGCGGTACCATACCCAGAAAACTTTTATGTCAACCGAGAATTGGTTAACCGTGGCCATAGCAATATGAACTAGGTAGTGTCAAAAGAAATTTGAGAATAGGTAGGGGTGTTCACCTATGGTGAAAGTACAGAGAGAACCAACGGTTAGTTATCGCAATCCTAAGACAAAGTTAAACTCATCCCAACCACTTTTTTTTTTAACCCTTCTTTATTTAAAACGATTGTGCGTATGTCAGTTCCCAACAACCAACAACATCATGTTCATAATCGAACCCAACATATCATAAAATGAAGTACAAAATGTTCAAATGTCTGTAAAGCTTATGGGACTTAACTACAGTATCATCGGTCCCGAAACTTACAAACTACATAGAACGAACTTATACTACAGACAACACAAACATCCATCCCGTGGAAGAATTCGAACCTCCGACGCGAAAGGTTGCGCGATCCGCAACGTGGCGCTCCAGACCGCTTGGCAACTCCCGCGTGGCCCGAAATGAAGCTGAAGCGACTTCCATTTCGCTTCTGACAACGAACCACACAATTTGTATTTTAAGTAGAAGGAGATCTAAATTTGTCTGTTTATTGCGCGACTGAATATTGATATTTGTTTGTGAAACTAATGGACCAAACAGCAATGCGGTCCCTAAACTTTCAAACAACTTCAACTAAATTACACTAAGGAGAACACACTCACCATTGCCATTGTGAGGACTGGAATCTCCACGCGGTCATACAAAAGCCATGACACCATACATCCAATTCCTCTCCACTTGCTTTTCGTGTGGCGTAGCGTCGTTGTTATCCGAGGGCGGACTCCTTAGTTGAATCCGCAGATGAGTTGACCCGATACAGCAAGCGCCTGTGAAGTGAAATACTAAATAATACTGCTACCAAACGACATTCAATGTTACAAAATATCCGAAACATGACCTCTGTTACATCGATTTTAAGCGTCATATCATTGATTGTGGGGCCGCTCCTGGTCAGAATTTCCTGTCTTCCGTAGGGTTCTACATCTACATCTACATACATACTCCGCAATTCACCGTGAGGTGCGTGGCGGAGGGTACACTGTACCACTACTAGGCATATCCTTTCCTATTCCACTCCCAAATTGAACGAGGAAAAAAAGAATGCTTATATGCCTCCGTACGAGCTCTAATTTCTCTTATCTTGTCTTTGTGATCTTTACGTGAAATGTAAGATCGTACTACACTCAGCTTCAAATTCCGGCCCTCTAAATTTACTCAACAGAAATTCACGAAAAGAACGTCGTCTTTCTTCCAGCGATCCCCAATTGAGTTGCCGGAGCATTTCCGTGACACTCGCGCATTGGTCAAACCTACCGGTAACAAATCTAGCTGCTCGTCTCTGAACCGCCTCTATGTCTTCCTTTAAACTGATCTGCTGCGGGTCCCAAACACTTGAGCAATACTAAAGACGTGGTCGTACAAGCGTTTTATACGCGGTATCCTTTACAGGTGAAGTACATCTTCCCAAAATTCTCCCAATAAACCGAAGTCGGCTGTCCGCTGTGTTTGTAAACCTAATTGACCAAACTTCTATATTCATCAGGGCTGTTTAAGTAATATGTAAGTCTAGGCATCGAAGACCTCAGCAGTAAGTTCCTTAGAATTACAAACAACTGAACACTTTTTAAACCTGTGTTAGTGTACCGTGAATGGAATTAGACCTTCTTTTCCATTCCAGCAGGTTGTATCCACTTCCTCCCATGAACACCCTAGAGTGCCCCCGAGTTTGACAGCTTGCTTTAAGCTGTCATGCCGGAGTTCGAGTCCTTAGTATACGTTTGTAGTTCGTAGGGACTGATGACCATACCATTTTTGTACATCTACATAAATCCTCTTCAGGTGGCACTGAAGTGCATGGCAGAGGGTTCATCGAACCGTTTTTATGATATTTCTCTATACTTACAATCTTTAATAACTCGCGAGGGAAAAGGAACACCTAAAACTTTCAGTTTTCGATCTGATTTCTGTAAATTTATTCTGATCTCTCCCTATGTATGATCGTGTTCGGCAGAGAAAGCACGCGGAAGAAATTTCGCAAATAGATCTCGTCTCAACGAAAACACCTTTAGTGATTTCTATCCTAACTCATGCATTTCCGTGACACTATCTCCACTATATCGCGGTAATACAAAGCGAGTTTCCTTTCTCTGAACTTTCTCTAAATCGTCCGTCAGTCCCACTAGGTGGGGATCCCACGATGCGCTGCAATAATCCAAACTAGGACGCACAAGTGTAGTGTAGGCAGCTTCTTTAGTAGAACCGTTGCATCTTCTAAGTGTACTGCTAATGAAACGTAGTCTTTGGTTCGCCTTCCCTACAATATTTTTTTGCCGCGGCGGAGTGGCCGAGCGGTTGAGGTGGTATGCTACAACGCGCGAGGCCGTTCCACGCCGGGGGCTCTAATCTCACCTCGGGCATGAATATTTGTGCTATTTGCAAAGAGACCCAATCATAAGACTTGCAGGCGAAAGAATTGGCCGGCAAACAGTTGCCAGATACCTGGGTGTCTATCTCGACCAGAGACTCCACTTTGATGCTCATATCGAGCGAGTTACGAATAAAACCATGTTGTTGTTATGGTCTTCAGTCCGGAGACTGGTTTGATGCAGCTCTCCACCCTACTCTCTCCTGAGCAAGCCTTTTCATCTCCTCATAAGAACGGCAACCCACATCCACTTGAATCTGCTTACTATACGCGTCTCTTGGTCTCCCTCTGCGATTTTTACCCCACACACTTCCCTCCAACGCTAAATTTACGATTCCCCGATGTCTAAGAATGTGTCCTGCCAAGCGGTCTCTTCTTTTAGTCAGGGTATGCCAAAAATTCCTTTTCTCACCAATTCTGTTCAGTACTTCTTCATTAGTTATGCGATCTACCCACCTAATCTTCAGCATTCTTCTGTAGCACCACATTTCAAAAGCCTCTATTCCCTTCCTGTCCGCACTGCTTATCGTCCATGTTTCGCTCCCGTACAAGGCAACACTCCACACAAATGCCTTCAGAAAAGACTTCCTTACACTTAAATTAATATTCGATGTTAGCAAATTTCTCTTTTTTCAAAAATGCTTTCCTTCCCATTGCCATTCTGCATTTTATATGCTCTGTACTACGACCATCACATGTTATTTTACTACCCAAGTAACAAAACTCATCTACCACCTTCATTGTTTCGTTACCTAATCTAATTCCTTCAGCATCGCCCGACTTTCTAAGACCGCATTCCATTATTTTTGTTTTGCTCTTGTTAATGTTCATTTTATACGTTCTCTTCAACACACTGTCCATTCCATTCAACTGCTCTTCCAGGTCCTTTGCTGTCTCTGACAGAATTACAATGTCATCAGCAAAACGCAATGTTTTTACTTCTTCCCCCTGAACTTTAATCCCTATTCCAAATTTTTCCTTGCTTTCCTTCACCGCCTGCTCGATGTACAAGTTGAATAACATCGGAGAAAGGCTACAACCCTGTCTTACTCCCTTCCCAACTGATGCTTCCCTTTCGTGCCCTTCGAGTCTAATAACTGCGGTCTGGCTTTTGTACAAGTTGTAAATAACTCTTCTTTCCCTGCATTTTACCCCTACTGACTTCAGAATTTGAAAGAGTGTATTCCAGTCAACATTGTCAAACGCTTTCTCCAAATCTACAAAAGCTAAAAATGTAGGTTTGCCTTTCCTTAATCTATCTTCTAAGATAAGACGTAAAGTGAGTATTGCCTCCCGGGTTCCAACATTCCTCCTGAATCCAAACTGATCTTCCCCGAGGTCAGCTTCTACCAGCTTTTCCATTCTCCTGTAGATAATTCGTGTTAAAATTTTGCAACCATGACTTATCAAACTGATGGTTCTGTAATTTTCACACCTGTCTGCGCCTGCTTTCTTTGGAATGGAGATTATTACATTTTTCTTAAAGTCTGAGGGCATTTCGCATGTCTCATACATCCTACACACCAGTTCAAATAGTCTTGTCATGGCTGGCTCTCCCAGAGACTTTAGTAGCTCTGAGGGTATGTCATCTACTCCTGGGGCCTTGTTCCGACCTAGGTCTTTCAAGGCTCTGTCAAATTCATCTCTCAGTATAGTATCTCCTATTTCATCTTGATCTACTTCCTCTTCCCTTCCTACAACATCGTCTCGAAGTTCATTTCCTTTGTAGAGCTGCTCTATGTACTCTTTCCACCTTTCAGCTTTTCCTTCTTTGCTGAGAACTGGTTTCCCATCTGAGTTCTTGATATTCGTAGAGTTGCTTTTCTTGTCCCCAAATGTCTCTTTTATTTTCCTGTAGGCGGTATCTACCTTTCCCCTTCTTATACATTCTTCTACAGATTTGCATTTGGCTTCTAGCCACTCCTGCTTAGCCATTTTGCACTTCCTGTCAATCTCATTTTTTAGTCGTCTGTACTCCATTTTGACTGTTTCATTCATTGCACTTTTATATTTTCTCCTTTCATCAATTAAATTTAATATTTCCTGCGATATCCAAGGATTTTTTTGTAGGTCTTGCCTTTCTACCTATTTTGTCCTCTGCTGCCATCACTATTTCATCTCTCAATGTTACCCATTATTCTTCTACTGTTTTATTTCCCCTTGTTTCTGTCAATTGTTGCCTAAATCTCCCTCTGAAATCCTCCAGAACTTCACTTTCCTTCAATTTATCTAAGTCCCATCTCCTTATTTTCCTACCTTTCTGCAGTTTTTTCAGCTTCAGCCTATAGTTCATGACTAACAAGTTATGGTCAGAGTCTATATCTGCCCCTGGGTAAGTCTTACAGCTTATAACCTGGTTCCGGAATCTATGTCGTACCATTATAAAATCTATTTGATACCTTCCGGTGCCTCCTGGTCTCTTCCACGTATACAACCTTCTTTTGTGATTCTTAAACCACGTGTTTGTTACGATTAAATCATGTTCCGTGCAAAATTCTACTAGGCGACTTCCTCTTTCATTCCTTTTGCCCAGTCCATATTCACCTACTATTTTTCCTTCTCTTCCTTTTCCTACTACCGAATTCCAGTCTCCCATCACAATTAAGTTTTCCTCTCCCTTAACTGTCTGAATAATTTCCTTTAGCTCCTCATATATTTCTTCGATCTCCTCATCATCGGCAGAGCTAGTTGGCATATAAACCTGTACTACTGTTGTCGGTGTTGGCTTCGTATCTATCATGACAATGATAATGCGATCACTGTGCTGCTCATAGTAGTTTACCCGCATTCTTATTTTCTTATTCATTATCAGTCCTACTCCTGTGATACCCCCAACTGATTTTGTATTTATAATCCTGTACTCACCTGACCAGAAATCCTGTTCATCCTGCCACCGAACTTCACTAATTCCCACTATGTCTAACTTCAACCTATCCATTTCCCTTTTTAAATTTTCTAATTTTCCTACCCGATTAAGGGATCTGACATTCCATGCTCCGACCCGTAGAATGCCAGTATTGTCTTTCCTGATGACAACATCCTCCTGAGTAGTCCCCGCCCGGAGATCCGAATGGGGGACTATTTTACCTCCGGAATATTTTACCCAAGAGGATATCATCATATTTCCATACAGTAGAGCTGCATGTCCTGGGGAACGGTAACGGCTGTAGTTTCCCCTGGCTTTCAGCCGTTCGCAGTAGCTGTGTGGCAAAGCCACATTAGCTGATGTTACAAGGCCAGCTCAGTCAATCATCCAGACTGTTGCCCCTATAACTACTGAAAAGGCTGCTGCCCCTCTTCAGGAACCACACGTTTGTCTGGCCTCTCCACAGATACCCCTCCGCTGTGGTTGCACCTACGGTACGGCTATCTGCATCGTTGAGGCACGCAAGCCACCCCACCTCGGCAATGTCTGTGGTTCATGGGGGTGGAATAAAACCATAGCATTGTAAAACAAAATAATTTCAATAGGACATAAGAGGTTCCATCTGCCTCCAAGTGTAACCAAATTGTATCATAACGGTTTACTCGCCTCGATTATGGGCTACGGTGCAATTACTTCCTTTATTTGATAATTAGTTATTTGTGGATTTAAAGTGTATTGATTTTGGTAATATTGTTGAACAGATTTCTTTATGGGTATCGTAGTAAATGATTGTTATGCAACACTGCAGTTAATTGAGTATGATGCTGAATTTTGATAATCGGGTACTGATCTGCATAAAATTCTCGTAGTCGAACATTAAGAAAGTGGTTCGTGTTTTTAATATCTTTCTCCCAGTCAAATTTTTTGAGTATAGTCAGTGTGTGTTTCATGCAGGTTATATGTCACAGTTGCGTTAAAAGATCCGTTGCGCAAATAATCAGTTTTATGCACTGTTTCTTATTTAACAGTGTATACATCAATATCAGGGTCATAATTAAACCAAATTACTGTGTTAATAAACAATGTACGTGTTCAGCAAATTTTGATGAAGTTATCTGATGACTTAGTGATCTTGACTGTTAAACATCAATATATTACAACCATTTGGACTGCAACGAATACCATATCAGGTTTTGAATAAGTAACATTAAAATAAACTACTTTGTTGTCTGATTAAACGATAGATTCAACTTTAAACTACACGTACACTACTTTTACAGAGATTATCTTGCTTTAATTTATCAATATGTTTTTGGGTGTCCGTTATTATATTGCAGTCGTTAGTACAATGAGTGCGAGCTTCGTAAAATATACAATATGGATGAAAGTCTAGTTTAATTTTCCGAGAGTTTTTAGCTTGTTTTGAATTTATGTGAAATGTTGCTGCAGTAGGCGTGTAGGTGGAAGCTGGTTGCTGTTCTACACGAATTTTTTGTGCAGTAAGATCACCCTGAAATTCTTCCTCCAAAAAAATTAAGTAATTTCAGCGTATATCCTTCCGATATTTCGGTTCTTCTAGCATGAATAACCCATTTCTGAGACATTTCCGTAGGAAATGCTCGTAAAATTTTCGGTTTAATAACTTTGCCGTACGCTACAACATTTTCCCCAAGGGCACGCAGTGCTTGAATACGACGGTTACACTCTAGGAATGTACAGTTCAGTGTTTCAGGCGTCTCCGGCTCTTACTGGCTTTAGCGCGTCAAAATAATCAAGGTGCGCCTGTGTAATGCGGTTGTTATGTCCGTACCGATGCAATAAAATTTTATTTGTTTCTTCGTATGTGCTAGCTTTAATAGGTATTCCATCTACTAACAACTTCGTTTCGCCTGACAGATACCCTCGAAGGACATGCTTATTAACTGTAGAAAGCGATGGGTCTTTATCAGTAGCTTATTCAAATTGCTCCCAGAAGCGGGACGACATTTCGATATCGCCACAACATGGCACAAGCTTAATGGCAGGTAGCTTGACTGAATGTATGTCTAAAGTGGGGTGTATGGGAACTTTAGGTGACGTGATATTCAGTTGTGACGTTACAGCTTAAAGCTTGCAATTGATTGCTTTTGTAGCCTTATGTATTGCGCGTTTAATTTTGTCTATATATTCCTCAGAGCTAGATACGTCTGCGTCATATTCATCATCACTTAGGAGGTTGTCAATAGCGTCATCTAAGGAAGTGGGCTTCTCTAAAGTATCTTAAAGACGTTTTATGTAGTGTTCCAAATCGTCCATCGAACTTTCTGTCGTAAGTTCCTCGACAGCCGTACAAATCTGCGTAGTATTCGTCTCTCCCTAGTTATTCTTTTAAAGTTTGTTAGCTTTTTACAGGTATCTATCTCGTCTGGCATTATTACGGAACTGCTTTTGTGTTAGCGTAAGCGTAAAAGAATCTTGTGCTATCAATCAGTTATTGAACGCGAAAGATTTCACACTTTTGATATTAGCAAAGTTCTTGAATTATGCTGTTACTGGTAACATTCTTTTGAGGCAAGGAGTTCATAAAATCGGTTTATATTGGAATGTACTTATCTTGTAATGTGGTCCGACGTCATATCCCGGATCCAGCAGCGTGAATAACCCTTTTATCGTCAAAAGTACAAAAAAAAAAAAAAAATCGTAATTTTTACACAAGTTTAGGCACCAGATATTACGAACACACAACACCGTGACTAAAATCATTAACAACAACTGTTTATTTCCCAGAGAATAATACTTCATATAATACAAAATCATGGAACATCTATATATATATATATATATATATATATATATATATATATATATATATATATATATATATATATAAATTTAAAAATATACCAAGAAGTTAACCCGCAACACCCTACTTCTGATGATTGTGGTGAGCTGAAAACCTGTCAGCATATTTTAACTACTTGTGTTTCCTATGATGCTGCGAGGGAACAAGCTGGTTTGTTGGCTGACCTCCGCTCCATTTGTGGTGACAATGAGATGACAGTGGCACGCTTTTTACGATTTCGTATTGTGGTCGACCTACTACCAAAGATCTTAGGTCAAAGGTACTGAAATAGAGGAAGATAGGATCATTCGGTCCGTCCCTATACATTTAGCACTCTTTCTAGCGTTGTCCCCCATTTGTCTGTTTTGTCTAGTTTTATTCTTAGTGCCACTGAACCTTTCATTATATTACATTTGATGTAGGGGGAAGAGGGTGTGTCACTTTGTTTTATCTCTTCTCTTGTCTGATGTGCGATTTAGCAATATTATTTTATTGTGTAGGGTTTTGATTGTGTAAATCATGGGCTTCTTCTAGATAAGCTTAAGTATTGTCGTATGAGTGGGACAGTGCACAACTGGGGAGTTATCAAAAATGGGGTCCCACAAGGTTCGGTCTTGGGTCCCTTGCTGTACTTAATATATATTAATGGCTTGCCATTCTACATTCACAAAGATGCTAAGCTACTACTTTTTGCTGATGATACAAGTATAGCTATCACACCTGACAAATAGGAATTAAGTGATTAAATTGTAAATGATATCATTCAGAAAGTTATTAAGTGGTTCTCTAATAATGGACTCTCATTAAACTTTGATAAAACCTAGTATATACCGTTTCATATAGTAACTGGCATGACAAAATTAATAAATTAAGACTTTGAACATAAATCTGTAGCTAAAGTAGAATATTCAAATTTTTTGGGTGTTTGCATTGACAAGGTACTGAATTGGAAGAAACATATTGAAGATCTCCTGAAACGTTTGAGTTCAGCTACTTACGCTCTCAGAGTCACTGCAAAACAGTAAATTAGCTTACTATCCCCATTTTCATTCATTGCTTTCATATGGGATCATATTCTTGGGCAATTCAACATTGAGTAAAAAAGTATTCATTGCACAAAATCGTGTAATCAGAATAATTGCTGGAGCCCACCCAAGAGACATTTATTTAGGGAGCTAGGGATCTTCACTGTAGCTTCACAATATATATATTCACTCATGAAATTTGTTATTAACAATCCGACCCAATTCAAAAGTAATAGCGGCGTGCATAGCTACAACACTAGAAGAAAGGGTGATATTCACTATTCAAGGTTAAATCTAACTTTGTCACAGAAAGGGGTGAATTATGCTGCCACAAAAGTGTTTGGTCACATACCAAGTAGCATCAATAATCTGACAGATAGCCAACTGGTATTTCAAAAGAAACTAAAGGAATATCTGAATGGCAACTCCTTCTACAATGTAGATGAATTTTTAGATAAAACTTAAAAAAATATGTAATAAAATCCTTAAAATATTGATTATCAACTGTAGACAACATTTGCCGCGGTGGTGTAGCCGAGCGGTCTAAAGCGTCTTGCTGCGGAGCGGGCAGTTGCTCGCCGTGGAGGTGCGAGTCCTCCCTGGGGCATGGGTGTGTCTGTTTGTCCTTAGGTTAGTTTACCTAGGTTTAAGTAGTTTGTAAGCTACGGACTGATGACCACGCAGTTTGGTCCAATAGATTTACAAACATTTGAACATTTGAATTTGTAGCCAACATTTACTAGGCTGACACGTTCCACATCATTACGAAGTGTCGTATATATGATCTTTGGAACAAGTATCAATCTAATCTAATCTAATCTAAGATTCATCTACTCCTAGTACCGGCGCTGATGACTGCGATGTTGAACACCCTAAAGCTCCAATATCAACAACAACAACAACATCCCTTTCTCTCTCTGAATGCAATTCATGCGCGCCGGACGCCAGCGACGCTAACGGCAGATGACGTCAGCCGTCAGCCGTTGCCTCGCTTTGGCCGCGGCCGCGCGCGGTGACGTAGTGCTTCCTGGTGGCCGGTGGCTGGCGGCGATAGCGCCCGCAGCGCCCGGCCGGCGGTATCGGCGGCGCGGGCAGACAGCGCATCGCCACTCTGTCAAAATATTGACGCAGCCGCTTCCGCCGGCCGCAGATGTCCGCGCAGATACGATACACGTCGCGCCGCCACTGCATCACGCCCAGCAGATACCATGCAAACCAGACCCCCCTCTACCCGCCGTTTACCCTCATACTGTTAATCTATACAGCGAACGCGTGGACTAAAATTAGTGGACACGGGAATTTGTTCCGCTCTATCGAGACGTCGTGACTGTGTAATGACGCTAATGGTCCTTCACATGTACAAAATAGGAGAACGTAACTGTACCACACAGCAGGACTCATTAGTGAGCGACCTTTTCCAGAGTACGAAGCAATGCTCCATAAGCAGTGTGTATCACATATTCTTTTCATACCTTACTACATCTAGAAATTCTGGCTTTTAACCTGGCAGGGCGGGATTAAAATAGGTGAAAACAAAATAAGCAGTCTCGCATATGCGGATGACTTAGTTGTAACGGCCGATTCAATTGAAAGGTTGCAAACTAAATATTTCAGAGCTCGATCAGAGGTGCAAGGATTATGATATGAAGATCAGCATCTCCAAAACGAAAGTAATGTCTGTGGGAAAAAGATTTAAACAGATTGAGTGCCTAATAGGAGGAACAAAGTTAAAAAATGTAGACAGTTTCAAGTACCTGGGATGTATTTTCTCACAGGATGGCAACATAGCGAAAGAACTGGAATCGAGGTGCAGGTGCAGTGAGTGTTCAGCTGAGATCTACTCTCTTCTGCAAGAAGGAAGTAAGTACCAAGACTAAGTTAGCGGTGCACCGTTTTATCTTTCGACCAACTTTGTTGCATGGGAGTGAATATTGGGTGGACACAGGTTACCTTATTCACAAGGCAGAGGATACAGATATGAAAGTAGCAAGAATGATTGCAGGTACTAAAAGATGGGAACAATGGCAGCAGGGTGTCCATAATGAGGAAATCAAAGAAAAGCTGGGAATGAACACCATAGATGAAGCAGTTAAAACGAACAGACTGAGATGTTAGGGTCATGTTACACGCTTGGGAGAAGCAAGGTTACCCTAGAGACTCATGAGCTCGGCAGCGGAGGGTATAGGTAGACCAAGAAGAAAGTACTTAGATTCGGTGAAGAATGATTTTGAAATAAAAGACGTAACATCAGACGAGGCATCAATCTTAGCATTGAATAGGGGACCATGGAGAAATTTTATCAGAGGTACTATGCTCCAGACTGAACGCTGATAGGCATAAACAGTCTCTAATGAAGATGATGATGATGATGAGTATCTTGCTTCAAATTCGTGTCCTTGTTGAGAAAAATAAAAGATTTATAATGAGAAGTGACGTAAATGAAGTATTGCGTTTTAGAATTGCTGTGCCTCTTCAAACATAACCAAATCTTTGTGTTAGTTGAGCAATTAACCGGAAAAATACTAGATGTTCAAGGAGGAACGATCAGTATTCAGGAATATAATAGCAAAATATTCCGAAGAAAGACTGTAAGTAAGCATGAGGAACGCACACCTTATAAAGCTATGGGCATTTCTTCGCCTTCGGTACTCTGACAACATCTGAAGAAACTACGCTCATGTCTATTGAAGTATACATTTCACTTCTCATTTTTAATTGACCAATTTTCTTGTTTCGATCCATACCACCTTCTCCCGAAATATGGAAAATGAAAAGTGCCAAGTAGATAAGAATGGTTTCACAGTATAGAATCTAATACAATCAAGTTAGGGTCCCTGTTAACTATTATCTTTTCTTCGAATTATCATTCCTATCATTTAGGGTACCTGAATGTTTACCATATGCCACTGTAATCATTGGCGGAGCAAGCCGTAATGTAACAGCGTAGATCCAGAAGTGAAAGAAAATCTGCTGGACACTATAATAAATATTGTATTAACGTGTAATCAGGTTTTGGCCTGCCGCGGTGGCCGAGAGGTCGCGCGGCATGTCAGTGACGGTCTGCACGGCCGCTGTGGTCGGGGGTTCGAATTTTCCCCTAGGGCATGGATGTTCGTGCCTTCTTTAGAATAAGCTCGTTTATAAGTAGTTTGTAGGTTTAGGGACTGATGATCCCGTAGTTAAGTCCCATAAGCTCTACAAACATTTGAACAATTGTTTTGTAATCAATTTTAGGTATTTACTGATTCCACGTCGTTAGACACATTCTACATTCCGAGTAACACACGAGCCTTGCACCTCTCTATACATACAAGCTTTCATCTCTGAGGCAATAAAATTAAGAATAATGCGTAGTATGAACGTGTATTGCTGTTTTGTGGGTAGTAATGATATACAAGGTCATAAAGCCTGTCGTTTTCCTTTTCCAATGATAGGGATCCTGAAAAAAATTATTCCTCTCAGTGGTCACGCAGATGAATCACACATTGCTGTTAAATGTTGTGGATGTTGATTTCCGATTCGCTTGTTCTCTGCTTGCGGTTTGAATCAATAATTGATGGACAATCAGTGAAATGTGGGTGCTTCGCTGCGTTAATAGCCATTCAAACAAAGTGGCTGTGTATAAGGATGTAGTCCAAGTACCACAAAATGAAATCGTGCTGTATTCTCAGTAACATTATTTTAAAATCCATCTATATTTCTATAATTTGAAGTACTGTGCAATATAAATATCTTTTTTATCTCTGTAAATTGCTTCTGTGGTTTCCTGCAGCTCTGTTAAAAGTTATACGATAGGTCGACTAATCGGAAGTACCTTTTAATTTTCAACCTGTGCAATGTGTACTCTTGAAAGGTAGGAAAATAATGGTTTAACGGCACGTCGACAGCTTGATCATTATCGAGTACATAATTTGTCTGACAGTTGAAGCATTCTGACAGCAGCCGGCCGCGGTGGCCGAGGGGACTGAGGCGCTCCAGTCGCGGTGTGCACGGTCACTACGGTCGGGGGTTCGAATCCCCCCTCGGGCATGGATATTTGTGCCGTCCTAGTTCGTAAGTAGTTCATAAGTAGTTTGTAAGTTTAGGGACTGATGACCCCGTAGTTAAGTCCCATAGACTATACAAACATTTGAACATTTGAACATTCTGACAGCAGAGTATAGTCGACACTGTCCAATAGCCCTTTTCCATCTGCTGACAGCAGTATTCAGGTAAGAGAAGTGCATTTGTGGTTGAACCTTCAGATGATGAATATTGTTTGTGAAATATCGACGTAGTATAAAGCCAGAAAGGTGACTCAGAAATGATTTAAACTCAAACTAAATACCCTATTAGCCTCAGATGGGCCAAATAGATACGACAAATTGCAGTATCTTTAACCGCCCGAAGAAGTCAACGGGTGTTGGGGAGGGAACAATGGAATAAGAATTTGTAGCAAGGCCGGACGTTCCGTTAACCTCGTAAACCACCCACGCACAGTGGCGTCTCATAACCACACAGCCCAGCGTAAAAGGAAATACGACGAAATAAACAAATGAAAGTAAGGCAATATCAGTAAGTGGTCATAGGTGACAATGCAGATTTACAACAAAAGCCTGTCCACTATATCAGAAGATGGAAATGACGAAACATGTGAGAGAGAACTGGAAGTAATAACGCCACACTATCCAGTTAACAAGTAGTAAGCAATAATAATTAACTTTAAATGAATGAAACAAATGTAGTATGCATCATTGATCGTTACTAGTTGCTTTATTAAGGTAGCAGCAGATCGATGTCGCTCACATAGTGATCATTTTCAATTCACCTTCAAGAAGGCATTGTGGATGAAATCACATTACAGGTTGAAATAACATATACAACTCTGGTACTTTGGAAAATTCCGAACAATACAGTACTAGGAGCTAAGCACTCCATTCTTACTCCTAGAACTCTAATGTTCGGAAATTTTTACATTTCCACAGATCTAAGCTGCATCGCAAAAATTGACTGACATTTTACCCAATGGTCTAGCATTTTACTAGGAGGATACTGGAAATATCAGCATTTCAAAAGTCAAAAAATGTTTCAAAATACATTTTTTTTTCCTGAAGTCGAACCATATTGTCTCACATTTAACGCAATGGGGATGAAGTGAAACAGTAGGGAGAGTATCAGCAAAAATATTTTATATAGAATTTTGATAGAGTTTTCATTTTTAACAAACTGATGTTCCCAGAATTCTATTGTAATGGAAGGCCAGTGATTGATATGTGAATCATGCTCTGTTAATAATTTGCAAAATACGATGATGGTAGCTTATATCTGCCGAAACCGATGAAAGCTATGTTGGACAACACATGCATTTTTTAAACCCAAGATAGATCGCACACAAAGACTGATTCTCTGACGACGGAGCCATTCCATAAATAAAATGGGACATAAATATATACTTTCAAATTTTCAATTCCTTTCTGTCTACATGAGACTTTTGTGAAACGTGGTGGCCATTTTGTCGCACTTGGAAATTGTTTAACTGTCTTGACCACAATTTAACTTCATTAAAGCCTCACGCGTTTGGTCGTTATCAAAGGCTATAAAAAGACATTGGTGTTAATATTCGATCCAACATTTTGGAGACATTGGTGTTAATATTCGATCCAACAATTTGCTAAAACATAGTAACAATAATGTACACTCTCCAAAGAGTATTACAACATTCTCCCTTAAAATAGTTCGTGTCTTAGAAACATGTCGTACATAAAACTTTTGTATCCCATCCTCGTCGTCACTTTTCTGTGTCGTTGCCGCCTGTTGCCCTAGGTGTCGGTGACCGAGTAGAGAGAGACCGTCACGGTCTGCACGGCCACTACGGTCGGGGGTTCGAATCCCCCCTCGGGCATGGATATTTGTGCCGTCCTAGTTCGTAGGTAGTTCATAAGTAGTTTGTAAGTTAGGGACTGATGACCCCGTAGCTAAGTCTCATAGACTTTCCAAACATTTAGAGAGAGACCGACACAGGGAAATAGGATGCACGCGTGTGCGAGTACAGGTTCTGAGGTGACCAGCCAGTGGGACAGCAGAAACTAGAAACACTAAGCTAGATTACAACAAGATATATATTTCGTAGAGATAGTACAATACTTAACTTTGTTAACTGAAGACTAGTGGAATGCAGATACATAGTTTAACTAGGTAGAGGCCTGCCCACAGATGACAGTGTTAATTGTTGGCTGTCCCGTTGCCAAGTGGCCCATGCAGTTCAGTCGTGGTCACGAGCGGAGAGCGGAGTTGCAGCAGAGGGCGCTTGTGGCCGACGTCCAAAGAACGCCGCGCCGTGCGTGCATGGCGGCACGCGGCGAAAGTACGTGGCGCGCACTTCAGACTTGTGCGACTCCACAAAAACAATGTTCAAATTCACCCCAGAATATCTCTATAGAAAGATCAAGAGCCGTGGCGGGCGAGAAAGACAGGCCTGTGCACTCAGCCAGGTGACGTGGCAGGAGTACTGCTGCGCCGGCGCAGGACTACTCTTGCCACGTCACCTGGCTGAGTGTACAGGCCTGTCTTTCTCGCCGGCCACGGTCAAGTGCATACTGAAGTCTTCTTGAACGTCTACTGATTATGGGGAGAATCCGCCAGATGGCGATACTGTCTCCCGCCCCCCCCCCCTCTCTCTCTCTCTCTCTCTCTCTCTCACACACACACACACACACACACACACACACCACCCCTTCTATCCTTTTTCTGTTTTTAAATAAATAATGTAAGATATTAATAAAGAAACGAGGTGTGTGTGAGAGATAGAGGGAGAGAGGAGTAAAAGTCAGTATCTCCATCTGGCGGATACTCCCCACAGTCACTTGACTTTCAAGCACACGTCAGTTATAACCTGATCGAAACTTACATTATATATACGCCTTGATGCTACTGCAGAAGAATGTTCGCATTTAACAATTGGCGGACACAGGCTTTTTTCTTTGGCGACGAAATAACAGTTGAAAATCTGCGCCCACAGCATTCCTCTTGATGCTACTTAGCAAATAACTTTTTCTGCTCCCACACATGTAATTAATATTGCCTGTTCGCAGTTTCCTCTTCCTTTGCTAAGCCAATGCACAAGTTAGCCACAAGCTCCCCACGAGGAACCTGTAGACATGCCGACTCAATGTCACTATCGGTAGCTCACAACACCAAAACGCTCCGTGCTACCAGCGCAAATACTCTTTATTTCAAAGATAATCATACAAAATTATCAAAGCTCTGATTAAACCTGCAGTGTATACATCGTTCCAAAAACATGTCTGATCCTTAAATAAATTAAATACAACCTTACCACTGCTTTAAACCAGCAGAAACAAATGAAAGATAATAAATACGTGATATGTCACACAATAGTACAAGATAACATTAAGCATCACTTATAAGGCATTCTTTTTTTTTTACATATGGATCAAAAACGACGTTAGTAGGTGTGTGTTTCTGTGTCGCAAGGTTATGTCGTAAAAGCAGAACGGTTGCAATTTAAAGTAGTTGTTTTTATGAACTTGATAAACCAAATCAAGTAAACATATTCAAACCGGTATCAATTTCCATCCTTGGTTTTACCCCTTGTGAAAGCCTTTCTTCGAATGCCATACCGCTGAAAAGCAAGAATATCCATAATACTTGTAAAGCAGTCAGGTACTTTCACCTGGGGAGTATTACGAACTTGATGAAATTTTAATATGTTGCGTGTAGTTACTCAGTGGAGTAGAACCTGAGTTTTCGACCTCGAGGACCCTGTGCTAACATTGCAGGGACCGAAAAACCTCGGAATTTTGCTTATAACTTCTAAACCATGTGTTTTTTGCGAAACATACCTGTCAACAATGTTGAAGACCATAAACCTTTTTACATATTTCACTGGTCAAAAGTGTATTTTGACCTACTAATGACTGGGGTACAGAGGTTAAAAAAACAGTGATTTTCTAAAATTACCAAAAATAGCTCCACAACTCAATTTTTTGCCTTATAGTCAAGTAGGGATAAACCTAAAAATTAGAGAAATCGGAAATAATTGCCACAAAAGGTTTTATTGTTTTAGTGGCTACTTTGTGGCCCAATATGAGTCACCTAGGTTTTTTCCCTCGGCTGAGTTGTGCATAAGTGGTAGGGGGCAAAAAATGAACCCGAAAAAGGGGCATTTTTTTCGGTTTTGTGATATCTCGGTTTTGTGATTGACAATATCCAAAAAACAAAAGTTTTTAGGCATGAAATTCTTCGTTGAATGAGAGCATCCGAATATTTTTTGAACCATAGCTGTTTCCATACTAGCGCTCTTTAAAATTGGACCAATTTTGCATGTTCATGAAAAATTAAATCAATAATGTCGTTCGTAAAAAAAGATATGGACAGATAAATTCTGCGTTCGATGAAACCAAACGTGAATTTTTGGACCACCAATTTGTACAGCTCTTCATTAAAGTTGGACCATTTCTCAACATCAATGAAGATTATTTGAAATGTAGTTCTTCAGTAATTTTTATGTACACTCTTTTAAACACAGAACTATAGCAACCCATTGTTTTGTACTTATTTAATATAGTAATAAAATAAAATATCAAAATTTTGGAATACTTGAAAAATGATATTAAAAAAGTTTTCTTGTATGATATACTGATATCCATTCAACTGATATGAATTAGGCAGGAAGAGAGACACATCTTGATATTAAGTACTGGTTATTATATTTCGTAATAACAAAATTTGACATAAAGGTATCAAATGAAAAGGGTAAAAGTAGCTGAACGGACGAGCTCATTGAGGTGCTATGCTACGATGCACGATGCCGCTCCCCATCGGGGGTCGATTCCCCCTCGGGGATAGATGTTTGTGCCGTCTTTAGTATAAGCTAGTTCATAAGTAGTTTAAAAGTTTAACCCCGCAGTTACGTCCCTTAAGTTTTACAAACATTTGACTGTCACTGTACCTCTCGTCTCCTCATAGTCTGTACTTTCCGAGTTCGTCGTCCCGTCACTCGGCTCCTCGAAGTCACTAATTTTCGTAGCCTCATATATGCAGTACACGTCTTCGTCAACATCTGGTTTCATCTGGTTGGACGGAGTTAATGCATGAGTTGCCCTTGCAGTTAACACAAATTTATGAGCACTTAATACCAGCCTTCCGACGCCCACAACTACCTGCACAGCCCATGTTGCATTTGCAGGAAATTGTTGAGAGAAGAGACAGTGGAGCTGGTTCCTCAGAAGTAGTAACGGAGCCAAGACCAAACTCTGAAACCTGCCATCCCCTGAGGAGCGGTGTCCTATCCACATTTGCACTTGTAAGTAGGTCCTCATCCAATGCTGGTAGGCTGTTTCCGACGGTGGTTGTGGGGATGCCAACTTGCATCTTGTGGTGTCGCACAAGTGTGAAGTGCGCGCCACGTACTTTCGCCGCGCGCCGCCATGCAAACACGGCGCGGCTTTCTTACGACGTCGGCCACGAGCGCCCTCTGCTGCAACCCCGCTCGTGGCCACCACTGAACTGCATCGGTCACTTGGCAATAGGACAGGCACCAGTTAAGACTGACATCAGTAGGCAGGCCTCTACCAAATTAAACTATGTATCAGCATTCCGCAGCAATGAAATTTATGAAAGTTAAGTATTGTACTATCTCTACGAAATACATATCTTGTTCTAATCTAGCTTAGTGTTTCTAGTTTCTGCTGTCCCACTGGCTGGTCGCATCAGACTCTGTACCCGCACACGCGTGCATCCTATATTCCTGTGTCGGTCTCTCTCTACTCGGCCACCGCACCTAGGACAACCGGCGGAAACGAGAAACAAAACATCTGGATTTCACAATCGCTTTGGAAAGCAGGTAGAATCGCAATTTGTCTAATGTGACTTCTGCGCTACCTCCATAGAGGGTTGTTAAAACTCGGTGGGCAGCTTCAACTAGAGCTTCAGCTTCTGTGTTATGCTCGAAGAAGAAGACATTTATTTTTGACAATTAGAAAAAAAAAATGTTCAAATGTTTGTAATTCTATCGGACCAAACTGCGTGGTCATCAGTCCGTAGCTTACAAACTACTTAAACCTAGGTAAATTAACCTAAGGACAACACAAACAACCATGCCCAAGGCAGGACTCGGCGAGCAACTGCGAGCAACTGCGCGCTCCGCAGCGAGACGCTTTAGACCGCTCGGCAACTCCACCGCGGCAGACCATTAGATTGAACCCTGACTGAAGAGTGCAATTATTTCCGATTTCTCTTATTCTTAGTTTTATCCGTACTGGACTAAAAGGCAAAAAATTGTTCTAGATCTATTTTTGGTAATTTTAGAAAATTACTGTATTTTGAACATTTGTATCTCAGTCATTAGTGGATCAAAACTAATTTTGACCAGTGAAATATGTAAGAACGTTAATGCTCTTCAACTTTGTTCAGAGGTACGTTTCGTGGAAAAACGCATGGTTTACAAGTTATAAGTAAAATGCCAAAAATTTCGAGGCTTTTCGGCCCCTGAAAAGTTGGCACTGGGACCTCGAAGTCAAAAACTCAGGTTCTACTCCACAGAGTACCTACCCACAACATAGTAAAATTTCGTTAAGTTCGGAGTACTTTCCAGGTAACCCCGTTTTTCACGACTTGCTGCCTGGACTCAGGAGTGCTTCGGCAGCTGCTGCTTGCCACGGTGACGTTGGGCGGGTCGCAGGCGCCCCTGCTTGTTATCCTGCGTCCACAAGGCAGTAAACCCTGGCCCCAACGGGAGGCATTTATAGCGCTACAGACATTTGTCTAATGGCCGCAGCATCCGGCGCAGCCGTTAAAGTCGACCCAGGGGTCCGGAATCAGTTAAGCCGAGACGCGGCACCCCCTTGATTCCACACTTACGAGGTGTGTGACAAACGCAAGGAGACTGATTTCATACTAACCAAAGTTTTTATTATTTTCAAACAACAAGTAGTTCCTTTGGGCAGCTACACATCGGCGGAGTCGTCGTTCCCATTCTTGGTAGCAGCGCTGGAAGTCTTCAATTGGTGTGGCTTTTATCTGGTCGGTCACTGTCTTTGGAATGTTCTCCAGAGTTCCAAAATGACGTCCTTTTAGGACATGTTTCAATTTAGGGAAGAGGAAAAAGTCACAAGAACTCAAATCAGATGAATAGGGGTGTTTAGGAACAACAGTAATGCGTTTTGAGGTCAAAAATTCACGGTTACAAATGGCCGTGTGACAGGGAGCATTGTCATGGTGAAGCATCTACTTGTCTGCAATTTCTGATCTCACACAGATCACTCTTTTCCTCAACTTTTCGAGGACACTTTTATAAAACACTTGGTTGACAGTTTGTCCTGGTGGAACGAATTCTTTGTGGACGGTACCCTTCCTGTCAAAAAAACAAATCAGCATGGTCTTGGTCTTTGACTTGCTCATTCGACATTTCTTCGGCCAAGGAGATGACGGAGTGTGCCATTCTTTACTTTGCCGCTTTCTTCCAGGATCGTACTCAAATATCCAGGATTCATCACCAGTGATCACAGAATTGAAGAATTCTTGGTCATTAGCAATCCTCTCAAGAAGATCAACGCACACGTTTTTTCGAGTGTCCTTCTGTTCAGATGTGAGATTTTTCGGCACCAATTTTTGCACAAACCTTTCGCATGTTCAAATCATCTGTCACAATTTGATGCACGGTGAAAGTGTTTAAATTTAGCTGTTCACTGATCATCCTTATTGTTAAACGACGGTCTGATCTCACAAGAGCCCTCACACGATCAATGTTTTCGCCAGTTTTTGAAGTCGAAGGTCTCCCTGAGCGAGGTTCATCTTCAACGTGTTCTCGGCCTTCCAAAAATGATTTGTGCCAGCGGAAAACTTGTGCTCTCGATAAGCACTGTTTCCCCATAGGCATGTTTCAACTTTTCAAAAGTCACACTCGCGGATTCACCAAGTTTAACTTTATTGCACAACGTTGCTCTAAATTCGATGCTCCATTTCTGTGACGCACAGTGAAAACACAACATTACTAATGGCGTTGTGAAAACTAATGTGTTAACTGTATAGAGTTGTAACTCTAACTGAGGAAGTGGAAGGGATCAACAATCAGATTTAGCATCGGCTGGTAGACACAACGTTGCCAGATCTCTCTCCGTGTTGCCAATCTCATTACTTTACTAACACACCTCGTATGTCAATTCCTGACTTAAGGGGACCTGGATGTGAATGGACTGCATTTTCATACTCTCGATCTACAACGCGGAGGAAGTTGCGATTTTGTACCAACTCTGGCATTAACGATGCTGTAATAGGAAATTCATTGAAGTATCTGTTATAGTTTAAGAACTACAATATATTGCCTAATAGAGGTTTTTATGAAACACGTTCGCATTCTGGAACCATTTTGTGGTGCATAGTCAGTCTAATAGCATTTAGACTGTGGCATGCTACTGTCAACATTTGGAGGCACACATTTGGAGTATATCTAAGGAAATGGAAATACCCTTATTACATGTCGTTACTATTTTCGGTACTGTTAAAATTACATACAGAATGACACACGTAGTTCATTTATGCAATGGATTAGGCATAATACAATGATACTGTCCCATTTTTGAATCCAAAGAAATTTGGTGAACATAGCTAAAACCTTTATGGAGATATATGTATGCAATGTTCTGAAAATATAGTTTCGAGAAAATGGGAAAAGAATTGTCACAGTGTATTTGACTCATGTCTCTTTCAGATAATTCCAGCGCTATAATCTTGCTTGGAAGCTGCTTCTTTATTCTCAGGAGTCTATACCTTACTCTGGAGTCTTTAGTGGTGGCTTCCGTAGCCGTTTCTGGTTCAACTAGTCGCTGATGTTGATAGATTTGGCCATCTCCAACATGAGAATTAGCATTTTGGCAGTGTATTCACCCTGTGAAGGGACAGATCAGGATGAGATGGACAGATTTTACAATGTACTTAGTGATGTAGTGCAGGATAATGATAGTCTTTTACTCATGGGTGATTTCAACGCCAGGATAGGAAATCGAACAGAAGGTTATGAAAAGGTTATGGGGAGATTTGGGGAGGATATGGAAGCCAACAGGAACGAAAAGCATCTCTTAGATTTCTCTTCCAGAATGGGCTTAGTTATCACAAACTCCTTCTTTAAGCATAAGGACATACACCGCTATACTTGGGAAGGAAGGGGAAACAGATCTGTCATTGACTGTATAACAACAGACCAGAAATTCAGGAAGACAGTCAAGGACACACGTGTTTTCAGGGGGTTCTTTGATGATACTGATCAATATTTAATCTGCAGTGAAATAGGTTTTGTGAGACCAAAAGAGCATAAAGTCAGCTCCACGTGTAGATAAGAGTGGAGAAGCTGGAAGACAAGAAAATTAGGTACAAATACATAACAATGATCTCGGAAAAGTACCAGGTAGTTGAATGTAATGATTTACAGTCACTGGAAGAGGAATGGTCAAGGCACAGGGACACACTACTGGAAACAGCTAGAGAATGTGTTGGAACAGTAGTGAGTAAAGGCAAGAAGAAGCAGACAGCTTGGTGGAATAATACTGTCAAGGTAGCCTGTAAAAAGAAAAAGAAGACATTTAAAAAATGGCTCTATACTAGAAATCAGACAGACAGAGAAAGTGGCGAAGAAAGAAACAAAGCCAAAGGGATAATTTCAGACTCCAAGCAGAAATCATGGGAAGACTTTGGAAATAAGCTAGAAACTCTGGGTCAAGCCGCGGGAAAACCATTTTGGAACTTTATAAGCAATATTCGAAAGGGAGGGAAAAAGAAATTAAGAATTCCTTTGGACAGGCAGGAAAGCTGCTAGTCAATCCTGTGGATGGCTTGAGCTAATGGAGGAAATATTTTGAAGAATTGCCCCATGTAGGTGAAACGTTCAATGACGTGTCAGATTTTCAGGTAGAATTGGATAGGAACGACGATAGAAGCTGGATCTCATTTGAGGAAGTGGAGAAAATGGTCAGTGGATTACAGTGCAATAAAGCGGCTGGGGTGGACGAAATTAAGCCGGAACTCGTCAAGTACAATGGAATATCAGATCTCAAATGGTTACACAGAATAAGTGAGAAGGCTTGGGAATCGGGACTGGTTCCGTCTGACTGGGCGAAAGAGGTAATCACGCCAATTTTCAAACATGGAAACAGAAAAGTTTGTAACAAACATCGAGGTATCTCCTTAATTAGCGTTGTAGGCAAAATATTCTCAGGTATTGTTGAAAGAAGAGTGCGAGTTTTAAATGAGGACAAGTTAGATGAAAATCAGTGTGGGTTTAGGCCTCTCAGAGGCTGTCAGGACCAGATGTTTAGCTTACGGCAGGTAATGGAAAAGTGCTATGAATGGAAGAGGGAATTTTATCTATGTTTCATAGATCTAGAAAAGGCTTATGACCGTGTTCCTAGCAGGAAGCTACTGTCAGTTCTACGAGATTATGGTTTAGGAGGCAAACATCTGCAGGCAATTAAAGGGCTTTACATTGTAGAGTAGGTGGCAAATTAAGCTCATGGTTCAGGGTAATTTCAGGGGTAATACAGGCCTGTAATCACTGTTTTTAATACTATCCATGGATCATATGCTGATAACAGTAGACTGGCAGGGCGGGGTTAAAATAGGTGAAAACAAAATAAATAGTCTCGTATATGCGGATGACAGTTGTAATGGCCGATTCAATTGAAAGGTTGCAAACTAATATTTCAGAGGTGCAAGGAATATGATATGAAGATCAGCACCTCCAAAACGAAGGTAATGTCTGTGGGAAGGAGATTTAAACAGATTGAGTGCCAAATAGGAGGATCAAAGTTAGAACAGACAAACAGTTTCAAGTACCTGGGATGTATTTTTTCACAGGATGGCAACAGTGAAAGATCTGGAATCGAGGTGTAGCCAAGCTAAAGCAGTGAGTGCTCAGCTAAGTACTACTCTCTTCTGCAAGAAGGAAGTAAGTACCAAGACTAAGCTAGCAGTGCACTGCTCTATCTTTCGACAAGACCGAGCGAGGTGGCGCTGTGGTATCACACTGCACTCGCATTCGGAAGGATGGTGGTTCAAATCCACCTCCGGCCATCCAGATTTAGGTTTTCCGTGATTTCCCTAAATCACTCCAGGTAAATGCCGAGATGGTTCCTTTCAAAGGGCACAGCCGATTTCCTTCCCCAACCCTATTCACAAACTCCGAGCGTGAGCTCCGTCTCTAATGACCAAGCTGTCGATGGGACATTAAACTATAAACTTCCTTCCTAACTATCTTTCGACCAACTTTGTTGTATGGGAGTGAAATTTGGGTGGATACAGGTTACCTTATTCACAAGGTATGGGTTACAGATACGAAAGTAGCATGAATGATTGCAGGTACTAATAGATGGGAACAATGCCAGGAGGGTGTGCATAATGAGGAAAAACACCATAGATGAAGCAGTTAGAACGAACAGACTGAGATGGTGGGATCATGTTACACGAATGAGAGAAGCGAGTTTACCTCAGAGACTAGTGAGCTCGGCAGTGGGGGGTAAGAGGTGTCGAGGTAGACCAAGAAGAAAGTGCTTAGATTCGGTGAAGAATGATTTTTATGTAAAAGGCATAACATCAGGCGAGGTATCAATGTTAGCATTGACTATGGGATCATGGAGGAATTTTATTAGAGGTACTATGCTCCAGACAGAACGCTGAAATGCATAATCAGTCTCTAATGATGCTGATTACAGAGGTGGAGGTTTCAACTTACCGAACGTAGAATGGGAAACAAAAGTGTTTTAGACAGGTAGCGAGGACTGTTTCAAGAAATATTAAATTGATGTATAGATGCAAAGGTAGCGATTTACATTTTCTTTTTTCAAGACGACCGGTTTCGACACTATTGTGTCATCATCTGGTCTCATTGACATTCAACTGCTTTTATAGTGCTCCACATAAAATCTCGTAGGTGTACTGGATGATAGTTATATATAAAATCATGTGCTGTTTGTATATAACCATCATCCAGTACACCTATCAGATATTATTTGGAGCATCATAATAAGCAGTTTCAAGTCAATGAGACCAGATGATGACACCATAGTGTCGAAACCGGTCGTCTTGAATAAATCAAATTGCGATCTTCGCATCTATACATTTTTACAATACGATCGCTGCCTAAGATGAGTAAATTAAGTCTAGCAATATTGTTCTAACTGCTGTATCCCAAAAAGTTGCCTCAAGCAGTTTACTAGAGCCGACTCATGGAAGCGTTACAGCTCCCCTAAAGGTCTTAGACTGTTCGCGGATGATGCTGTCGCTTATCGGTTAGTGAAGTCAACAGAGGATCAAAAGCAACTGCAAAGCGATTTAGACAAAATTTCTGCATTGTGCGAAATCTGGCAATTAACACTAAATAATAATAGATGCGAAGTAATACACATGGCCAATAAAAGAATTCCGCTGCTTCAATTACACGATAAATCATTCTAACATTAAGGTCGAAAATTGTACCAAATACCTAGGAATTACAATTACGAACAACTTAGACTGGAGAGTACGTATAGAAAATATTGTGGGGAAGGCAAGCGAAAGGTTACGTTTTATTGGCAGAACGCTTCGAAGATGCATCAGCTCCACCAAACAGACTGCCTACATCACACTGGAGTACTGTTGCCCAGTCTGGGACCCTCATCAGGTGGAACTGACGGAATATGTTCAAATGTTTGCAAATCTTATGAGACTAAACGCGGACGGAAGTCAATGAGAAGTTTCAGAGAAGTGCAGCTCGTTGTGTTTTATCACGTTCAGGAGGTAAAGTCAATCCCCCAAAAATTGACAACGTTAGAAAACTGCACAAAAATATGAACTGGAATGATGTTTACAGTGCTTATGGTATGAATGAGAAATCCTATTCATATTATAAATGCGAAAGTTTGCATGTTTGTTATCGCATCACGCTAAAACTACAGCACTGATTCAGATGAAATTTCATATAAAAATTTCTTATGTCTTGGATTAGGATATAGGCTACTTTTCAAAATGTTTATTACAAATTATTTATTTGAAATATATCCATAGAAATACGTAACGGTTGTAAGAAGCTTCTAATACAACAGCAGAAGGGCTCTGTCGGTTATGTCATGTTTAGCCGCGAGGGTTAACGCGTCATGTTTTAAATCGCCGGTTTATGGGCAATGGTTCGTGTCCTGCTATAGTGAAATTTTTTTCTTTGTTATTGTTATCTTTTTTACTTTCGAACATACAAAAAGATTCTTGGATACTGCCAAAACGGCTTAACTGATATATAATTACATACACAAGAAATCTGAATGTTGGCGTTTATGTCGCATTCATTTTCATTTGTTGTAACAAATGAAGGAAGTATGTATATTGTGTAGAATGGGATCTAGATACCAAACCCTATTTTGTGTACAAAGCTCGAACTGCCACGTATAAATAACGTACGTAAACTGCAACGAAAGTAGTAGCATGCACTCAACAGATGGCAGGCGGTACGCTGCAGTTAACATATGAAACGTTGTGTGTTCCGGCCAACTGCAACGATATATATTAATTAAGGTGAATGTCTGTTCGGTGTACGCTTATCACGTACGAACGACAAGACGCAGAGACTTAAATATTTGTACCGTTACTAACTTATACCTGATGAAGGTTTTAGACACGGTTTTATAGCCATCTGACAAATATTTAGCAATTTAAAGAATATAACGTGAAATGCGGAACAGGAATTACTCTTTGAAAATTATATTTACTCTTAGAAAATTGTTTTATTGGTTGCATTGTTGCTTGAGGGTTGATAATGGTGAAAGGGTGGAGTACATTGGAATAGAAAGTTATCGGTGTATATAAAATTCTACGTGTGTGTGTGTTAATATTTCGCTCTGCAGCGAAAACTACACAACGCAAACGAATGGTCTGTGTGTAATTGTTGTCCGAAGTCTCCCGTTGTACATCATACCAGTTCCATGCCGATAGCTATAAGGAGGTGGAAGATATGGTGGTTTAAAGTCGTAAAATTATAAAAAAATTCGAACTGAAGGCTAGCGATGACGTTTGCGACTCAACGACGTTACATACAGCGAAACGTGATGCCACAGACCATATCTTTGGTCTATGTGTGCTACAATGTCTTCAGCTCTTTCTCTGTAAGGATACGCGTACGAATAAGGAAATATAAGAATATATAAATAAAGCAGTAATAAAGAATTTTTTTAATACATCTCTTTAAAAAAATCGATTTTTCGTTTCGCGCATTACATCAAGTGATCGATCTGTGATATTATTACAATCATTATTTTTGAATGTCGTGATCGGATTCTTCGAAACGAGTGCATTTTTACCTGTGATTTGATCTACACTACTTACGTTCCTGACAAATAATCAACCAACACGCGAGCGGAGCCGCGGGTTTAAGCTAGTATAATATAATCTATATCTATAAATGTGAATGTCTGTTCGGTGTACGTTTATCACGTCTGAACCACAAGACATAAAGAGCTAAAAATTTGTACAGTTACTAATGTCTACCCGGGGCAGGCTTTAGACACGGTTTTATGGCGATCGCATAGCTACTTATCTATGTATATTAATGTGAATATCTGTTCGGTGTACGCTTATCACGACAAGACGCAGAGACTTAAATATTTGTACAGTTACTAATTTATACCTGAGGAAGGTTTTAGGCACAGTTTTATAGCGAACTGATAGATATTTAGTAATTTGAAGAATATAACGCGAAATGGGAACAACAATGATTCTTTGAAAATTATATTTACTCTTTGAAAAGGTTTTTAGTGGTTGCATTGTTGCTTGAGTGGTGATAATGATAAAAGTGTGGAGTATATTGGGATGGAAAGTTATATGTGTATATAAAATTCTACGTGTGTGTGTGTGTGTGTGTGTGTGTGTGTGTGTGTGTGTGTGTGTGTGTGTTCATATTTCGCTCTGCAGCGAAAACTACAGAACGCAAACGAACGGTGTGTGTGTGTAATTGTTGTCCAAAGTCTGCCGTTGTACACCACAGCAGTTCCATGACAGCTGTAAGGGGGTGGAAGATATGGTGGTTGAAAGTCGTCAAATTATAAAAAAAATTCGGACTGAAGGCCAGGGATGAGGTTTGCGACTCTATAGCAAGGAGGTTACGTACAGCGAAACGTGATGCCACAGACCATATCTTTGGTCTGTGCGTGCTACAATGTCATGCTCTGTCTCTGTAAGGATAAGCCTACGAATAAGGAAATATAAGAATAAATAAATAAAGCAGTGAAAAAGAAATTTCTTTTAATACATCTCTTAAAAAAATCGATTTTACGTTTCGCGTATTACATCAAGTGATCCATCTGTGATATTATTACAATTTTTACCTGTGATTTCTTATATATTCTCTGATAAATGTAACATGTTTTTAGAAAAAAGTAGATAGACAGAGAGAGAGAGAGTGGGTAGGAAAAGTCCTAACTCAATGTTGGAATAAATAAATTCCCGGACAACGCCGGGTTCTTAGCTAGTCATTAATAATGTCAGTATTATGTTTGAAAACTGTTTTCCTCGAAAACTAACTCAAATTAAACAGAAGTCTATAAGAAAACCATGGATTACACAAGGAATAAAGATTTCATGTAAGAGAAAAAGGACAATGTATCTATCAGCTAAGCGTAATTCCTATGATGATGACGTAGCTAAATATAAGGAATACTGTAAATTTTTAAAAAAGTTATTCAGACATCAAAACAAATGCACTATGAGGAAAAGATAGCAAAATCAGTCAACAAAATAAAAGCAGTTTGGTATCTAGTGAAAGAGGAGACTGGTAGAAACAGAAAGGGACAAGGGCAGATAGCATTGAGATTAGACAATACCTTAATAATTTATGAGCATAGTGTGGGAAATCTATTTGCGAAGTACTTTATATATGTTACTAATAGTATGGAATTGCCAGGGTCAGTAAACAATGCCCTTGAATATCTGAAACTAGCATTTACAAATAACTTCAGGAACACGAATATGTCACTCACTTCGCCACAAGACATAACTTTCATAATAAAATCCTTAAAAAACAAAGCAATCTAGGGGTTTTGATGAAATATCAAAAAAGTTAATTGAAGCATGTTCTTCTGAATTTAGCACAATTTTTATTTGTGTAACCAGTCTATTACAACTGGAACACTTCCTGTTCAAATGTTTGTAAATCTATCGGACCAAACTGCATGGTCATCAGTCCGTAGCTTACAAACTATTTAAACTAAGGTAAACTAACCTAAGGACAAACACACACACCCATGCCCCAGGGAGTACTCTAAACTAAGACGGCGAGCAGCCGCGCGCACCACAGCGAGGCGCCTTAGACCGCTCGGCTAACACTTCCTGATTGGTTAAAATATGCGGATATTAAACCTCTATTCAAGAAAGGGGATAAAGATATACCATCAAACTACAGACCGATTTATCGGTTACCGGCATTCTCAAAAAGTCTAGAAAAGGTAATGTTCAAGCAGCTTCTTAACCATCTAACCTCAAATGACATATTGTCTAGAGCATAGTTTGGATTTCTGAAAGATTCCGATATCGAGAAGGCTATCTACACCTACAGCGAGAATGTACTTATTTCATTAGGTAATAAATTACAAGCAGCAGGTACTTTCTGTGATTTATCAAAACAATTTGATTGTGTGAACCGCAACATCCTTTTAAGTAAATTTGAATTCTATGGTCACGAGGATTGCTGCAAATGGTTAAAGTGATACCTCGCTAATAGGAAACAAATGGTGTCAGTGCAAGGGACTCAGATTGGGAAGGAATTAGATGTGGTGTTCCACAAAGATCCATCTTAGGGCCATTGCTTTTTCTTCTGTACATTAATGGACTCTCATCAGTTACACTGCAAGAAGCAGAGTTCATTTTGTTTGAAAATAGCATGTAAAGCATAGAACTAGAAAGGTCTGCTAATGTTATTTTCATTAACATAATCAATGGTTCAAAATTGACATTAAACATTGAAAAGACTCACTACATGCAGTTCAGAACATTTAAGAGATTCCCATCCAGTATATTCATAAAGTAAGAAGAAGAGCAGATAGAAGAGGTGCATAGTATAAAATTCCTGGGATTACAGCTTTTTTTCAAAAAAAAAAAAAAAAAAAAAAAAAAAAAAAAAAAAAAAAAAAAACAGTTGGGAGTAGCACACCGCAGAACTGCATAAACGACTTAACAAATCTGTATTTGCAATAAGAGTAGTATCAGACATAGGATACATAAAAATATAAAAAAGGCTTGCATACTTTGCTTACTTCAAATCCATAATGTCATATGGTATAATATTATGGGGTAACTCTTCAAGTCAAGCAAAAGTTTTCAGAGTCCAAAAGCGTGTAATACTTATTATTTGTGGTGAAAATTTACGGCCATCCTGCAGAAGCTTCTTCAAAAAATTAGTATATTAACTACGGCCTCTCAGTATATTTATTTCTTTATGACATTTGTCATAAATAGTATATCCCTTTTCCCAACAAACAACTCAGTTCATACCTACAATACTAGGAACAAAACTGATCTACACAAGGACTTAAAAGCGCGCCAGTCACAGTCCGCAAGGCCGCTACGGTCGGGGGCTCGAATCCCCCTCGGGCGTGGATGTTTGTATCGTCTTTAGTATGAGCTAGTTCATAAAACGATTGTACGTTTAGGGGCTGATAACTCCGCAGTTAAGTCCCTTAAGCTTAACAAACATTTCAACATACAGTCGTAAATCGAAATATCAAGACAATTAGGAACATGTTCTTATTTACAAAATGTATAAGAGTAACATTTCAAAGTAAATGAATACTCAACACGATAGTTTCGCCTCTAACATTGACAGTGTTCGACAACTGTGAACGAAGTTAAAGTACACTGTACAATGAGCGTTACATGTGCCAAAGAAAATTATAGGAGGTGGAAACTATCCGCCGTATTTCAAAAACCGAGTTATGAAACTGTTAGGAAAGCAAAGCGAACTTCACTGCAATTATGAAGGTAGTCAAAGTCTTGCAGAAAAGCAAAAGTTAAATGATGCCAAAATTAGCCTAATGTCTGCCATTACAATAGGCGTTCTACAACTTCGAGAGCGATGTTTTGTGTGACAACTTGGCAGAAAATCCTAAGAAATTGAGATCATACGTCAAATCGGTTAACGGGTCATACCCAGATATTCAGACACTCAGTGACCATAATAGCGTTGAAACAGAGTATGATACACAGAAGGCCGAAATACAGAATATGTTTGTCCAGAGTTGTTTCACAGAGAAAGTGTGCTCTGAAGTTCCTCCACCAGGCCATCGCACAGATAACGAAATGGAAGAGGGATAGAAAAGGAATTGAAACAGATCAACAGAGGAAAGGCCGCTGAATCTGATGGGATACCAATTTGATTTTACAAGGAGTATATGGAGGAAGGTGCCCCCTTCTAGCAGTAGTGTACCAAAGTATCTAGAGGAGCGAAGTGTCCCCAAGGATTTAAAAGAGCGCAGCTAATTCCCGTATACACGAAGGGCAGTCTATGAGATGCGCAAGTCTCTAAAATCTGTCAGTTGCAGAATTTTCGAAACATTTTACTTTCGAATATTTCTGTGAATTCCGAAAACCGAAAATCATCATGTTATCCGAAAGCAACGATCATGTGAAACAATTCGCGCTAATCATTCACGAGATCCAGAGGGCAATAGATACAGGGTCCCAGGTGTTTCTTGACTTCCGCAAGGGGCTAAGCAAGGCATTAAGCACCGTCGCTGATGAACAAAGTACGACCGTATGGAGTATCAGATCAACTGCGTGACTGGATAGAGACATTTCTAGCTAACATAACGCAGCATGTCATTCTGAAAGGAGAAAACTCATGTGAATGTGGTTTCAGGCGTGGCACAGGGGAGTGTTATTGGAACGTTGCTTTTCACAATAAATGACCTTGTAGATAACATCGGAAATTCAGTGAAGCCTTTCTTTTTTCTGATGATACTGTAGTATATGGAGGAGTGGCAACACTCAAAAGTTGTAGCGAGAGGAGAAGCCAATCGACGCATTGTGCAGGGCTTGGAAAATAATCCTCAACATAAATTATAATGTGCTGCGTGATCCTTTATTATGTAAACACGCAATATCAGGACAAACACTGGAAACAATTATTTCTATGAAATATGTGGAAGTAGGCATTTGTTAATTTGTGGAATTAATTTAAATGTTAGGAAGTCTTTTCTGAAGGTATTGTGTGGAGTGTTGCTTTGTACGGAAGTGAAACATGGATGTTAAATAGTGCACAAAGGAAGAGGATATAGGCATGAAAAATGTGGTGCGACAAATGAATGCTGAAGATTAGGTGGATGAATCACGGAAAATGATGAGGTACTAAACAGAATTAAGGAGAAAAGGAATTTTTGGCATACATTGACTAAAAGAAAGGATCGATTGGTTGGACATATTTTTAGACATTAAGGAATCATGATTTTTTTTCATGATTCCTTAAGTTGCGTTGGAGGGATCTTCAATACAGATGTATTTTGTGTAAACTAATTTTCATACTAGTGCCTGTTGATAATTCCAATTTTTACGAATGTACATCTTCCTATATACGTCGGTATCCACCGTAAGGTGCGTCGTGGAGTGTACACTGTACCTTTCCTATACCACTCCCAAATGTAACGAGGGAAAATAAGAATGAATATATGCCTCTGTACGAGCCCTAATTTCTTTTATCTTGTGGTTGTGATATTCACGCGAAATGTAAGTAGGCGGCAGGAAGATCGTTCTATAGAATTTCTCGTAAAGCAGGTCGTCTTTCCTTCAGCGATCCCCATTTGAGTTCCCGGAGCATTTACGTGACACTCACGCATTGGTCGAACCTACCGGTAGCGAACCTAGCTGCCCGCCCCTAAAAAGCTTTCTTAGTTTTTCTTTAAACCGATCTGCTGCGTATCCCCAACACTTGAGCAATACTCAAAACGTGGTCGTACAAGCGTTTTATACGCGGTCTCCTTTACAGATGAAGTACATCTTTCCAAAATTCTCCCAATAAACCGAAATCGGTTGTTCGTCTTACAAGTATTCTTACATGTTCTTTCCATTTAATATCACTCTGCAATGGTTCTCCAAGATATTTTAACGACGCGACTGCATCAAGAAGCTCACTACTAATGTTGTATTCGAACATTATTGGGTGGTTTTCCTACTCATGCGCATCACCTTACATTTTTTTACAATTAGAGCTAGCTGCCATTCTTTGCACGAACTAGAAATTTTGTTTAAGTCATCCTGTATGCTATTACAGTCAAAAGACGACACCCTCCCATACATCACAGCATCACCCGAAAACAGCCGCAAATTAAAATAGCGAATAGTTTTGTATCTGAGAGTATATCGTAGTCCCACAACGCAAATTTAAAAAAATGTTCAAATGTTTGTAATTATATTGGCCCAAACTACGTTGATCATCAGTCCCTAGACTTACAGACTACTTAAACTAAGTTAAACCTAAGGACATCACTCACATCCATGCCCGATGGAGGATTCGCACCTCCGACGCGGGAGACCGCGTGATTCGTATCGTGGCGCTCCAGACCGCTCGGCTAATCCCGCGTGGCAGGGAAATTTCAATTCACCAGTGTTGCCATTATTACAATGGACCAGAGAAATCTATCAGGTTACCGAGAATTCTCGACGAACATCAAATTTGACGTCGAAATATGCCTCGCTGAGTGAGTAACTGTGATTGCTTAGTGTTTTCAACTGCTAGTCAGAGCACTACGTTTTAAGGCTGTAGATGTTTTTCCTAATAATATCATAATTTCGTACATAGCCCATTCCGAGATAAGAGGAAAGAAACCTACAATTAGCACTGACTGCCAGTCATCCTTTGTAATGGCGTGCAAAACATACCAGGAAAGTGCTGAATGAATTTGTAAATACACTGCGCTTTGGAAATATCTGGATGTCAATTTGACATTCATTAAGAAATAGCGTATCACCGAATTCCAATGAATTTGTAAAATATTTCATATTTGCCGAATAATGTTAATTAACGAAATTGTTTCTGCAACAGAATAAAAGCTTGTGACGTGTGTCAACTGGTGTGCCATTCACAAGTTTTTGCCGGCTGGCATGCGTGTTAGAGTGAAATATTGTCAATATGTCGGAATGTTTTATTTGATGGAACGTAATAGTCCTTGACAGATACGGCAGTATAAACGTTTTGGGAGACACGCTGATTCATGTACGTAAATGTTCGTGATATTTCAACTGAGCGGATGAGCAACGCCTGCGTATGATACCACTTGCAATAGACACCAAAAATGTCACGTCTACATGGCATCTCTCTCACTCGCATGGCAGTGACGAACAGTTAAGATAGTGTGGCGTGGTGGAAATCGGGTACTGTCTGTTCGCACCGTTCAGTGGTTTCTGTTTCATAGCGAATAACTGTACTACGTTTTTCACTTTATTTCGTATTTTTAGTTTAGGCTGTAAGAGGCCACAATACCTATGTTCTTAAGTGAAATAGTTACATTACATACGAAAGAGGTGTCAATTACTTTGGAATATAAAAGTCGCAATGGCATGTTGTACGGCCCACTTTAGGTTTGACTGTAGTTTTATGTTATTTTGCATACATTTTGGACAAAAGTAATAAATATTATTATAATAAAAAATCATGGACGATACGACTACGACTCTACTATTGTGTCAATATCTATGCACCCAAAATGTAATATTATCTCCGACCATACATTATCTCCAAACAGCCAAAATAATCGGATAATATTTCAGCTTTGACTAACATTTTCTTTTTAAACATTTACCACTCTAAACTATTATTGTAATATCTCTCTCACATTTTCATTACCTTGTCCTGTAACAATATTATCACCTCACTTGCATTGGTAGTTCGTACTCTTCTTCAAGTTTGCTTTGTTTGCCTGTAATTGGTTACGAATGACTAAAGCTTGGGAGGAAAGTAACGTACATTTGGCGGTCATAAGAGTGACTATAGCGTGGAAGGAACACAGTGTACTTTTGGCGTTCGGAAATCAGTCACGTGACATCCCTCGCATGAAACCTCGCCCGAAACTCCCTTTGCATACGCCATCTTGCTTACTTTGTTTGATGATTTTCATATTGTAACTCAAGCGTGGTCCTCTTAAAACAAGCCGGCCGCGGTGGCCGAGGGGACTGAGGCGCTTCAGTCACGGTCTGCACGGCCACTACGGTCGGGGTTTCGAATCCCCCCTCGGGTATGGATATTTGTGCCGTCCTTAGTCTTAGGTAGTTCAAAAGTAGTTTGTAAGCTTAGGGACTGATGACCCCGTAGTTAAGTCCCATAAGTTCTACAAACATTTGAACATTTTGAATTTCTTAAAACAATGGCGCACTGAAAATTTTCAAAAACTCGTCGTTGTTAGTACGACTAATTATAATTTATTGTCTAAAAATTCCAGGTTAGCAGTTAACTCTTGCTGTTGTCCACTGTAGCGTAATAGGCGGCGTATTTGTTTATGACGCACGAACGTTTTACACGTTGGTTCGAATACCGCTTATGTGTAGGAAAAATCACAGTATCATCGTTGAGGATGAATTGTGTGGGCAAGAGGTAGTTTTGGCGAACGTAAGCACATCGTTCAGAAAGGCTCTGTGACTGCTCAGAGGTATAGCGACGTCTTTTGAGCTTTTGTTGTGCCTTAAGCTGCTGCCATAGAAGGCGGGTTCCTGCTGGTCGACGATAACGCTCGTTCCCACAGAGCTGCACTGGTGGACATCATGCTTGAAGCTGAGGGAGCCGAGTGGCCAGGTTGTTCAGGGGCTCAAACCATAGTGAGCATATCTGCAATATAGTAGGCAGACGCACTGAAGGTAGAGCATCACTTCCTACAACGGTTGAGGAGGGAGGTATTGCACTCACGGAAGAATTGACAAGAATCCCTCAAGAGGCAATTTATAACTGCTTACTGTTCCATACCAAGCAGGTGTGCAACTATACTAGCCGTCCGAGCTGATCACACAACTTACTAGATGCCAACGAGAATGACATTTTCACTATTATGATAGCGCCATTGTGACTTGCTCTAAGGGAACGCCACGTAAACCTCAGTTAAAGAGTTGAGACAGCAGAATTTTGTACTGCACCAATCACAAATTTGATTTGTTAGCAATATCTGAATAAAGTACGTTAATATATATATGTTGTATTTGATATATCACCTGAAACCATAATTGTTTTCAGCCGCGTCTATTGTGCTCAATGGATTCCTGTTAACACTTTGAAACTTCCGCTTGCCTCATGCGGTTGTTTGTGGACCGAACCCCTAAATTGGTCGAGGGTTGTTGTCTGTCTACAGGTGATATCTTGGATTAGCTGCGACTGTTCCTAAACATTTGCACTTATTAATCACGTCACCAACGATCAACACTTGTAGCCCTCGGAGGGTTGCAATGGTGCTGATCGATTGGCTGTTCAGATGACTTCCAACGACGAGTCAACATCACAAGATTCTGAACTTTCCTCACTGATATATTCTGCTGTGTCTAGTTGTCTACACACACTGAGTGTAGGCTTTGATCGTCGGTCATTGAATTATTGTTGATATTAGAAATTTCGGAATAAAGCCGTGCTAAAGATCCTCTACCTCATGTTTCGTCTTCCACTGATGAAGAGTTCTCCGGAGGCTATGCGGACACTCAATGTTGGTTCAGTAATATGTTCCTCAGTGTGAGTGAAAAACCGATCTGACAAAGTTTCAACGAGCATTTTGAGGCCGCAAAGGCTCCGAAGTTGTATTCAGAAAAGATAGACGAAACGTAAGGCATAGGACTTGATCCTCCATCACAGCCCTTTTCCCAAGAATCCCATGGCAGCAATAATTACTGGGAACAAAATACTTGATACATGTCAGCAGGTGTGTACTTGGTTGCTGGCAACAGCACGAGCATCTTACAGCTGATGTTTGTAAACCTTATAGTATTAATACACCTGTACAGTTTCTTTAGTAAGTTGCAAGTGAGGATAGTCCTCGGTACAACATTGATGTACTTTTGGCGGGAATCAGAGCATTGCATTTCAACATAAATTATAGTTTCCAAATGATAAGCCAAGATCGCAAACTACCAATTTATTAAGTGACGACCGGTTTCGGTGCACTGTGTCACCATCATCTGGTCATAAATATATTATAATCTGGTCATCTTGTTAAAAAATTGGATATAAAATAAGTCACTATAAAAAATACTTAAGTTAAAAACATGACAGCTTACAAAATACTGAAAGCTCTGAAAATTATAGTTTTTTTTAGTCACTAAAGTGCAATGTTGCACTTCTTATTTTATATCCAATTTTTTAACAGGATGACCAGATTATAATATATATGTGACCAGATGATGGTGACACAGTGCACCGAAACCGGTCGTCACTTAATAAATTGGTAGTTTGCGATCTTGGCTTATCATTTGGAAACTATAAAACGAATTGATCACCTCCAGACCAGATTATGTCAGGTAGTCTTAATAATAAATTATACTGGAGCCCTGACTGAAATGTACGGTGGAAACGCTAAGGAGTCAAACATCAAATACCTATATTAGAGTGGAGTAAAAATTATGAGTTAAGAGGCTATAATTTAAATACAACAATTATTTATCGTAGCGTTCAGTATCAAACATGAAAGCATCATATTTTGAATTACTTGTGCCTGTATACAGTATCACTTAAATATAAAATGTGAGAGGAAAAGGAAGGATTACTCACGCTACACATTCACACGGCCAAGCTTGAAGAACAGGAGGAATTAAACCCGATACTCTACAACACACACGGAAGACAAAGATATCCCTACGGACCGGTTAGTCTCTACAAATGAATTTAACTCATGCATAGGAAGAACGAAATTACAAATAACATCTGAAATGTAATCATAGCACGTAGTTCAGCGAAAACTAGTAAGGTTTTACACACCCGTGAAATTCTTAGCTGAATCGGATCAGCAAGGCAATAGTGAATTAAAATATTCTGGAAAATTAAATGTTGCTGAATGGAATCCGGAAGAATCGAGGTGATGGCTCAGTTACCGAATCTTGAGCACGTGGGTGCAGCATGGGAAGAGCATAGGTCACATAGAAGCTCTGAAATAAATTTATGAAACCGCCAAGAAAATTTGCAAACGAACACGAAGTGCCAATCATCCACATATTCACACTCTGAACCGAATACTCAAACCACCTTGTTGTTGATTACTCTCCCACCTCACATGTCTCGTGGGAACGAAGAAAGTTCCTAGTTGAACACAGCAAAATCGGAAAATAACAATCATTGCTGTACTAAATAAATCATAAATCATGATTTCGCACGAGCCTGAGTAGGGAAAACTTCGAATAGCCTTAAGCCTTGGACAATTTCAAACTTCACGTAAGTGAAAGTGACCGCACTAGCCAAACGATGTTACCATACCAGTGGTCAGCATCCGAGTGCCGTCTCTTCAACTCTAGCCAGCGAACCACCTATCCCTCATAAAACCAAATTAACGAGCTGTGACTGACAAAAGCCTCTGGTAGAAACCTCCTTGCCTTCTTCAAGTTACCCAACGGTGGTTAAACTGTAGCTGTAACTGACGGAAATCGAATCAAAATTAATGCTGCACACATGTCGTCTCAGTCATGACATTCCAAATGATAAATTATAAAAGGTACTTCCCATTCTCCTCTCAAGTTAAGTTTCAAACCTACATGCAAATCAGTGGTGCCAATGGTAACTGGAGTATCCAAGAAAGCCAGTACAGCCACGAAACGGCTCGTTTTATATTGAAATAGCTTCAACCCGCGGCTTCGCTCGCGTGTTGTTTGATTACGATACATAAGCTATCTTTCAGTAGTGTACTGTTTATTTCTTCTTGTATTTCCTCATTCATATGCTTATCCTTACAAAGAAAGAGCTGAAGACATTGTAGCACGCATAGACCAAAGATATGTTATGTGGCATCACGATTAGCTGTATGTAACCTCCTTGCTATAGAGTCGCAAACATCATCGCTGGCCTTCAGTCCGAATTTTTTTGTAATTTGACGACTTTAAACCATCATATCTGCCATCCCCTTATAGCTATCGGCATGGAACTGCTATGGTGTTCAACGGGAGACGTCGGACAACAATTACACACAGACCATTCGTTTGCGTTCTGTAGTTTTCGCTGCAGAGCGAAATATTAACACATACACACGTAGAATTTTATATACACCGATAACTTTCCATCCCAATATACTCCATCCACTATTTTACATTCCTCAGGTATAAATTAGTAACTGTACAAATATTTAAGTGTCTGCTCTTGTCGTTCGGATGTGAAAACGTACACCGAACATACATTCATAATAATATGTGTAGATAAATAGCTATCCGATCTCCATAAAAGCATGCCTAAAGCCTTCCCCGGGTAGTAACTATACAAATTTTAGCTCTTTATGTCTTGTGGTTCAGACGTGATAAACGTACACCGAACAGACATTCACATTTATAGTTATAGATTATTACCCACGGTTGGGAAATGGCGCTACTGGGAAAGATTTATGAATATAGTTTTTTGATGAAGACCCGGTTAGATTAGATTCAGTTATTGTTGTTTTGGTCTTCGGTCCGCATACTGGTACGATGCAGCTCTCCACGCTACCATGTCCTGTGCAAGCCTCTTCTAATGCAAAGTTGACTATTCCTTGATTACTTAGAATGTGTCCTACCAACCTACCTGTTTCCTTAGTCAGGATATGCAAGAAACTTCTTTTTCCCCAATTCTGTTGCGCACCACCTCAGTAGTTAAATGGTATACGCATATAATCTTCATCATTCGTCTATAACACATTTCAAAAGCTTCTATAATCTTTTTGTCTAAACTCCTTATTCTCCACGTTTCACTCCCATTCAGTTCTACACTCCAGAGAATTGCCTTCAGAAATGACTTCCTAACAACGAAACTTATATTGGATGTCAACAAATTTCACTTCTTTAGAAACGCTTTTCTTCCCATAGCCATTCTGATTTTTCTATCTTCTTTGCTTCGGTCATCAGAAGTTACCTTCCTACTCGAATAACAAAACTCATCTACTGCTTTTATTGTCTCATTACCTAATCTAATTCCTTCATCGCCTGATTTCCTCTCACCACACTCAATTACCCACGTTTTACTCTTATTTCTTCCTTTCAAGACACTGTTCATTCCGTTTAATTGATATTCCAGATTTAGTACGGTCAATTTTTTGTTGTTTGTTAATAGCGCGCCATCGCTGTAATTAATTTTGTTTTACATCAGTTTGAATCAGGAATTGTGAGGACAATCATTTCTACTCACTCGAGAGAGAAAGGTGGTGTGTGTGTTGTAATGTTACGTGGACCGCCCAGGAAATATTTATTATCTGATGTACTTGGTTTCATAATTTAACAGTTGTCTTTTAATGAACATTCCTGTGTTTCTTCAAAGAAATATTTTAAGAATCCACATATATGCAAAAAACGAACTTTATGCACTCTAAAAAGAACAGTAACATAATTACGCTCTTCATTTTTTTAATTAAGCAAGAAGGAGCGCCAGGCTTCGATTTTATCTTTTACTGTTAGCTCTTGACCTGAACGGTCGTAATTAAGTGTCGCTCTGTAAATTGTATGATTTTAGTTGAACATTTGATTTCACTTGGATCTTTGTTAAGTCAGTGTAAGTGAATACTCCACCATTTCAGAATGTAAATAATTATCTTGTAATCATGCATTTAATCATTAATAGCCAGCTCATTCCTACCTTATAATATAAAAGTATTTTATAAGTGCAAATCTCTTTTTGAGATATCAACAGCCGCCATTACAAGACCTACGTAAAGCTAATTGTTGGACAACGCACGATTCTACGATATTCCAACTACCGTAATAGTTTTCTGAATTGTATGTTCCGCAAAAGCGTCCCTGAGATTTCTGCCGGTTTATTAATTTTCAATTTATTTCATTTGGCCAGCCGTGGTGATACGATAAATCGGCATTTTCAATGTGCAGTCCAACAGTTGATTTTTATGCAGAGATGCGTGGTGCGCTGAATACCAACCTGAAACAGTATAGGGTGCGCCGCTATAAATTTTCTCTGACGAGGTTTTTAAAAAGGGAAATTCATTTTCAGATTATTCAAATCTTTAGGCACTACTTACATGTTACAAATGTTCGGCGTAACCCATGTTGAAATATTTATCTCTGTTGTGATTTCAGCGCCATAATTTCATTTGCATTTTTTACTTATTTTCATTATTTCTCGGAACATAATTTTCATGAGCTAAACATTTTGTTATTTATATTTCTCCACCATCTGTGTGTGTGACTAAAATTAAAATCTCGCAGGGAGGAATATTTCAGTGTGTGTGTGTGTGTGTGTGTGTGTGTGTGTGTGTGTGTGTTCGCGGTCGGTTGACTGTAGATGTGAAGTTTAGTGGTTACGAGATGAGGAGGGGAAAGTGTGTTATGAATGACGTGCCTCCGTTGGCCGCCGCCGCTTATTGATACTGATGCACGGCCATACTTTAAAGTTAAACTTGTAACGTCGCCGGATATCGCGCTATCCGCCAGCTCAGATAAATCTCTTGCACAGCGCTGTCCGAAGAAATTATGGCCGCTGGCGAACCTGTGTCCGTCGGGTCAACGTGACAGGCCGACGGAAACAAAATGGCTGGAAGCCGTTGTCTCGACCAGTGAGCGTCACGACGAACGAACGGCGACTGCCGGCAGATTGGAAAATAAATGTTGTTGGGCGGAGGTCATTGTTTCTGGCGAAATGCAACTACCACAGGAATAAATGTTGCCAAAAGTCGGACATCTCACTTTATAGTGTTCGTGGTCAACCTATACAGCTGTTTACGCTTTTCTGTTGACATCCTAATTCTCTCTCAGTCCTTTTATACAAACGTGAAACACCAAAATTAACTAGAGCAAATTTTTCTGCCATTGCTGATAGGTTTTAACAGGCAAGTCCTAGGTTCTCACTCTGTCTTGTTATGTTTTATAAGCCTTTCACATGTATAACTTATATGCAGACACGTGTGGGTAATCGGGTGGCGAGAGGAAGAGCGACATATTGCATCCACAAACCAAATGCGTAGTACAGTGCTGCCTCTGCATCAATGCAGGATAAATGCATAAGTAAAAGAAGAAGAAGAAGCACCACATTATGCAAACGCATAAAATTTTCACTGTTAATTTTTTTAATAGATTATATCTAGAATTTCAATTTTTTCGTAGTCTATAGGCCTATATATTACTGTGAATGTCTGTTCGATGTACGCTTATCACGTGCAAACGACAAGACGCAGAGTTTTAAATATTTGTACAATTACTAATTTATTCCCGAGGAAGGTTTTAGGCACGGTTTTATAGCGATCTGATAGATATTTAGTAATTTGAAGAATATAACGCGAAATGCGCAACAATAATTACTCTTTGAAAATGGTTTTATTGGTTGCATTGTTGCTTGAGGGTTGATAATGATATAAGGGTGGAGTATATTGGGATGGAAAGTTGTTGGTGTATATAAATTCCACGTGTGTGTGTGATAATATTTCCTCTGCAGCGCTAACTATAGAAAGCAAGCGTATGGTCTGTTTGTAATTGTTGTCCGAAGTCTCCTGTTGTACACCATAGCAGTTCCATGCCGATAGCTATAAGGTGGTGGAAGATATGGTGTTTGAAAGTCGTCAAATTATAAAAAAAAAAAAAAAAAAAAAAAAAAAAAAAAAAAAAAAAAAAAAAGCGAAGGCCATCGATGACGTTTGCGACTCTATAGCAGACCATATCTTTGGTCTATGCGTGCTACAATGTCTTCAGTTCTTTCTCTGTAAGGATAAGCATACGAATAAGGAAATATAATCAACCAACACGCGAGCGGAGCCGCGGGTTTAAGCTAGTAGTAAATAATTATATATACTAACACGAATTATTGACAAAAGAATGGAAAAACTGGTGGAATCCGACCTTGGTGAAGACAAATTTGGATTTAGGAGAACTGTAGGAACACGCGAGGCAATACTGACATTACGACTTATCTTAGGAGATGGATTAAGCATTTGTGGATCTGGATCTTGTACAAAAACCAGACCGCAATTATTTGAGCCGAAGGACATGAAAGGGTCGCAGTGGTTGGGAAAGGAGTAAGACAGGGTTGTAGCCTATCCCCAATGTTGTTCAATCTGTACACTGAGAAAGCTGTGAAAGAATATAAAGGGAAATTTGGAGAGGGAATTAAAATCCAGGTAGAGGAAATAAAATCCATGTGGTTTGCTGACGACATAGTAATTCACTCATAGACAACTAAGAAACAGGAAGAGCAATTAGACGGAATGAACAGTGTCTTGAAGATGAACATTAACAAGAGTAAAACGAGGATAATGGAATGTAGTGTCAGAAAATTAGACGTTTTAGAAGTTATTAAATTAGGTAATGGGACAATAAAAGTAGTAGATAAGTTTTGTTACTTGGGTAGCAAGATAACTATTGACGGCCGAAGTAAAGAAGATGTAAAATGCAGAATGACAATGAGAAGAAAAGCATTTCTGAAGAAGAGAAATTTGTTAACATTAAATATTAATTTAAATGTTAGGAAGTCCTTTCTGAAAGCATTTCTCTGTGGTGTAGCATTATATGGGAGTGAAACGTGGACGATAAGAACTTCAGACAAAAAGGTTGAAACTTTACTGTCCTATGCTTGTATTACTAGTTAGTGGATGAAATGACTTGCTCTGCAGGTTCCTAAGTGGAACAACGAAATCAATTAACCCTTCTCCCAACACAGTTTATGAACAGCCTATCAGCAGAGACTTAAAGGTTAAAGCGCAACGGAAAACTTCGCCACTCCCAGACGGAGAGAGCGAAGGCTGACTAATATTTAAATTAAATTTGAGAGGGGTGCTAAGGAACAGCAGATACGTTTAATAAGTATGTATTCTGAAAAACGCTTATGAAATGGGGAGACCAATTTAAAACATTAAATGCACACACATCACATAAAATTCAACATTGAACTTGATAAACAGCCCTTTTGATTGCCCACCTATCAATAAAGCTAATAATTCAGAAAATGATGTACAATTGTGGGTGATTAGACATACATTCATTCACACACACTCATGAAAGCTCTCGCGACACTTACTCAACAGCGACCAGCGTCTGCAGCAGAAAATGAGGGGAAGAGCAAGCTTGAAGCATGCGCACATATTAATGTAAAACTCGACTGTTATTCCGTAATCGGGACACGTGGTTGTTCACAGGCTACTTGACTGGTTCACAACACAAATCGCAAACTTCAAATAAATGGAACTAAAAACACGACACGCGGAAGAATTGCATAAATAGAAGCAAATTATTAACCTGTATCGCCTGAGGGGCCTTAGAGCAATTTGATGATCGGTATTGGATTCATAATAGCTTAGTGGCATGACTAACAGACAAAGCAACTTCGTTAAAATTTGAACAGATCACAGGAAAATTACCGCGGAAACAAGATAATAGAATAGCACTGTTTAATTATAATCGCGAACAAAACTGAACATTTTCAAGGTCTGAAATCCTAACATGAACAAAGGAACAAAGGCACACGCGGTTCGGTTATCTTAGCCACACGTTAGATAACAAAAGTTTTAACACTAAACTCGTTAGTTGTAACCGAAATATCCACCACGTATTACGAACAAAATCTTGAAGCAGTTTAAGACTGCTGGGAGCATTTCGACTCAGAACCTAACACCATGAAATTATTCAGCAGTGCTCCTCAGAGCACCAGTCCGGTAAAAGCCGCTTACCTCGAGCGCGTCCTACGGAAGTCTTGGCCGCCGCGTGTCCTGAGCGTTTGCGAGTCTTTAGCGGGAGGGGTGGGGGTTGTGACCAGCTAGCGAGCCCTTCAGCAACGGCCGGAACCACAGGATTAGTCTCGGTATCATAACATCTCTGCAGCTCACCGGACAGGAGATAGTTTGGTGTCAAAGAAAGTGTTGCTTCAGAGGGGACTGTAGTAGACGACTACATGGTTCCAGAGATGTAACCAGCTCGACTGCAGAGCGCGGAGGCAGCACTCCACGTTGATATTGCAACACGCAAGATAGCGACACATTCCACACACACACACACACACACACACACACACACACACATACACGCACACACACACACTCATTCAGTGGCGATGTTTGTCAGGGCAATATACAACATAACACATAAAATATTACGAGATAATTAAAGGAATAAGACGCAATGTTGGGGCGTCATAAAATAGTTGCATAAGCGAATTTACAGAGTCGCCTAGCGACACAACAAATATGATTGCTTCATTAATAATATTGGACAGATTCACATTATGTGGACGTGTTTCGAGGTGATAGAAGCCTTAGAAATGTGCATGCTACAGACGAATGAAAAAGATTAGATGGGTAGATCACGTAACTAATGAGGTGTTTAGCAGAATTGGGGAGAAAAGGAGTTTCTGGCATATCCTGAAGAAGAGGAAAGACATTAAGGAATCTTCAACAGCGTTAGAAATAGGTGTGTGGGATAAAAATCGTAGAGGGAGACCGAGGGACGAATACAGCAAACAGATTAAAAACAATGTCGGTTGCCGTAAGTACTCTCAGATGAACAGACTTGCACAGGACAGGATAACGTAGAGAGCTGCTTCAAACCAGTCTGTGGACTGAAGACCAGAGGACCACAACAAGAACAAAAACAGTAAATATTTTCCGCTCAGTCAATATGCACCCGAAAAACTAGTGGTAGGAATGGTCGCATCTATAATTTGTACTCATGGCTAGACGTCAATATTATTATCCTTCCTTCATAACATGATGTTCACGGGCTCCGATGATAAATTTTTCGATATAACTAACCGTTATCGATAGCCAGAAGTTCAAATTGATCTCACTTATGAACCTAAAATAAAACCTATTATATGATCTAATACGTAAATGCATTCAGTGATACTGTGAATCCATGGCATTGATTCTCGAATAATCGCAATGGTTTCGAGGTCGTCGAACTATTGTATTTATTAATATTATAGCATTGTACTCTGACGCTAATGGCTGACCTTACCTAAAATTAGGTCATGGTTATTCACTTACTATTAAAAGCCTACGTGGAGAGCAACAGAAAGGTCCACGTGTCATTTAAGGGTGTTTTCCGCAATATGTAGTACCCAAAGACTAATCAACGTTGGAGCTTTATAGTGTTCGTGGCCAACCTATTCAGCTGTTTACGATTCTCTGTTGACATCCTAAATCTCCCTCAGTCCTTTTATACAAACGGCTCCACCATTTGCCGCATCTACTGGACAGTTAGGCATTACATATTGTTGCCTGAATAGTTTTAGTCAGATAGATCTCTCTTCCAAAAAATGCAGTTTCTGAAAGGTGTGAGAAATACGGAACTAACAGTTTACTACGTCGTGATATCAAAATTTTAGCACGAATTATTTACAGAAGAACGGGAAAACTGGTACAAGCCGACCTCGGGGAAGATCAGTTTCGAGGCATGTAAAAACACGCGAGGCAATATTCACCGCACGATTTAGAAGATCCGCTTATGAAAAGCATACCCAAATTTCTACCATTTGTAGATTTGAGAAAGATTTTGTCAATACTTATTGGAATACCCTCTTTCAAATTAAAAAATCAGAATGGGTAAAATTTAAGGAACCGAAAGTGATATACGATTTGCATAAAAACCGGACGGCAGATATTAGAGTCGAAGGGCATGAAAGGGAAGCATTGCTTGGGAATGGAGTAGGAGAGGATTCTAACATTTCTCTCATGTTATCCACTCTGTTCATTGAGCAAAGTGTGAAGGAAAGCAAGGGTAATTTGGAGAACGCATTTTAATGTTCAAAGTACAGAAAGAAGAACTATGCTTTTTGTAGATGGCACTGTAATGGACAGTGCTTTTGAAAGAAGCGTATAACCTGAACATTAACAAAAGCCAAAGAAGGTTGATGGAATGTAGTTGAATAAAATCTGGCGATGCTGAAGGATTTAGATTCCGTAACGAAATAATAAAGGTGGTAGATGATTTTTGTTATTTGTGCAGGTAGATGATTTTTGTTTTTTGTGCAGTAAAATAACATATGATGGTAACATTACAGAGGATGTAAAATTCAGAATGTCAATGGGAAGAGAAGAGTTTCGAAAAAGAGATATTTGTCAACATCGAATATGTTGACAAATGTTATGTGTAACGTAGTCTTTTCAGAAAGTATTTGTGTGGCGTGTTGCTTTGTACGGTTGTGAAACATGGACGATAAATACTTCAGAGCGGAAGAGGATAGAAGATTTCGAAATGGGGTGGGCAGACGAATTTTGAAGATTAGGTGAGTAGTCGCGTTGCTAATGAATAGGTACTAAACAGCATTAGGTAAGAAAGCAATTTCTTGTACATTTTGACTAAAAGAAAGGGTCGACTGGAAGGACACAATCTTAGATATCAAAGAACTGTGAATTTAGCTTTTGAGGGAGGTATGTGGCGAGAAAATTGTAGAGGCAGGCCAAAAGTGAATCTGAATATCAAGAAAGAGCGCCAAGAGCGAATTTATGATCGTCACAAATTTTTATATTTGTGTGTATTTTACCTCTTTAAACAGTTATTTGGCATTTTTCCGTGACAAGTATTGGTGATTATCATCGCAATATCTAAATGATTTTCTGAATTGAAATTGGAAATTGTTTTAATATAATTCAATATTTGTTTTAAAATCTGGGAGTGGTAACAATTAAGTCGGAATATTATCCGTTTATAGATTGCCTTGAAGAAAATTGCTTTATGGCAAATAAATGATGGTGGCCACAAGTGATTAAAAACAAAATTGATTTCAGTATGCGTCGTTACAGCAATGTCATTTTAACATTTAAAAAGTTGCCTGTGACTGCTTTCGGAACTGTTTGCAGGCTCTAAAGAGGATGACACATGGCAAACTCGTTTCGCTACAAAACCTATTACGGCATCGTCTCTTTATTTAATTACCGCTGTTTGCGTAACAGATTTATAATATCAGGGAAAAGCTCCTCAATTTTAATTATAATATAGCATGGGGGAGAAACAACAGATACGTAATTGGAAAGGCCTTAATTTTGAAATGAGCAATTAACACAAAATAGAAAGTCCATTACCGAGATATAACGGGACTCCTTTTCGGTCATTTGCTTTTTTATCGGTATTTGTTCATAATTCGAATGCTTCATGGGCTGTGCTCGTTTACCTTGTGTGTAATGTAGTTGCAATAACATGTACATACACTGCCATCACCCCGTGTAATGAATATTTTAAGCGTGGGTACCCAGTGTACGTATATTAATTAAATAGGATTAGGTTTCATCGATGGGTTATGTTTTATACCACAACGACGTTTGTGACATTTTTCGGGAAAATATTATTTTTCTATTGTTAACATCCCTGTCACTTAGTCGTACTAATCCTCGTGTAAATTGCTATTATTTGAAATGTTCTGTAAAGGTGACGATGAACAGCTTACACCAATGTAAAAACTACGTCATATTATACATTTTCTTTTATTGGAGTCTATCGGTTTCTGCTAAACAAAAACCATATTCGCGTCTCAAATGCAATCTAGTTATCTACAACTACATCTATATCTACATCCATACTTCGCAAGCCGCCCGAGGGTGTGTGGCGGAGGGTTGCTTGAGTACCACTATCGGTTCTCCCTCTTATTCCACTCACGTATTGTGAGTACGATTGTCGGTATGCCTCTGTGTGGGCTCTAACCTCTCTGATTTTATCTTCACGATCTCTTTGCGAGATATACATAGGAGAGAGCGATATACTGCTAGACTCCTCGGTAAATGTATGTTCTCAAAACTTCGACAAAAGCCCGTACTGAGCGACAGAGCGTATCTCCTGCAGATTCTTCCACTGGAGTTTATCGATCATATCCGTAACGTTTTCTCTATTACCAAATGATCCTGTAACGAAGCGCGCTGCTCTCCGTTGGATCTTTTCTACTTCCTCTGTCAATTGTTTCACTGGCTGACCCTGTGTCGCTGATGATACACGAAGATGGTCTGAAATCGAGAAGAATGGTAAAGGAATGTATTTAATAATGGTGCTTTTATTTACCTTTATATCTTCAAATTAAGACTCCCGACTGAAATTATTTACCACTTTCTTCTTTTTACTCATTATGTCTGACCCAGATCGCTATGTTACTTTCTGCTGTCTTCTAGTCATTCAGACAGGCTTCTCAGCAAATCATTGTTTGGCAAATATTTTTTGAAAGTACATGAAGTCCTTATATGGAAGCCGACAAATATGTTATCAGAACCGTTTATGCGTACTTGGAAAAGTGAAAATAGCTATCGACGGCAAACAAAAAGTGGAGAATGTAGAAGTACGTCAATGGAATGGAGAAGAAAACGAAAAATGAGGCACAGGATTAGAGGAGACCAAATGGAAGTGGATTAAGCCTATATTATGTGGAACAATGCGGAGACTTGTTTTGTTACGTGAACCAATGCAACGAAAACTTTATATAAGGAAATACACAAGACCTATGTCAATAAGTGGACAAGACAGGAAAATGAATTATTCCCTGCGACGTACATTCTTTGCACTTAAGGTTCGGTACACAAATGAAGTTCTCCGATTAACACTAGGATTCAGTTTCAAATTTAGTGAAGCTGAAATCACTCCTACAAGCTAAGAACATTATACTGACGTTTTAAAGAGATTATGCTACAAAATGTTCAAATGTTTGTTAAGCTTATGGGACTTAACTACGAGGCCATCAGTCCCTAAACTTACAAACTACTTATGAACTACTTACGAACTAGGACGGCACAAATATCCTTGCCCGAGGGGGGATTCGAACCCCCGACCGTAGTGGCCGTGCTGACCGTGACTGGAGCGCCTCAGTCACCTCGGCCACCGCGGCCGGCGATTATGCTACATGGAAATTTAGATCTACATAAAATATATAGTGAATAGAATGTAAAAGCATTTTAACAAAAGTTACATAACGCCATTTTTAGGCAAATAGTTGGTAAAAGTGACGTTATTAGTGGACGAAAACACAATTGAATAGATAAAATTTTTTATCTTGAATGTAAGATATCGGTTGAACACCAAAAATATTTCTATTATAATCATAGATCTGGAGCTATCATGTAGAATTATTCCTGAAACTGTAACTGGTGAAACGCTGCAAGAAACACGCCAAAGCAGTTTACAAAGTATTCACATTGGCAATAATACGGAATGCAATAGATGAAAAATATTTACAACGGGGAGTAGAAATGAGAATTATTACAGCGGCGAAAGGATGTGGTAGTACGTAAAGTAAAAACTGAAGATATTCGAACGCAAATGAAATTTTTTCTGTTTAATAACTAGATGATAACAAGAAGAAATGGAACGGTCAACTACAAAGGATTAATACAGTGACTCTACCTCATCAGATGAAGCTCTTTAAACCGAAAGGGAAAAGAAATCCTGTCAAATAGAGAAAAATATAAGATTTGGATTATCACGTCTGTACATTCGGAGGCACTAAAATGCCTTAAGTAGAGAATTTGGGGGGAAGTAGAAGCCTGTCCGATAGCCTAATGGTTATTTCTATGCGTCCAATATTCCTCTTCGTATAATAAAGTGGGTCCGCATTGACCTCATAAATTTTCATCCCTATCTCTTTCGCTGTATATTATACAATAATTCGAATTACTCTTAGTACGTCCTGGCTGACTTCAGTCACGGAGTTTCAAATCTAAGGATATGTTAAAGGCTCTTGCACAAACTCACCAGATCAGGAAACTTTCGGAGCTACACCATCTTTACTGAATAACAATGTGACTGGACAGAAAAGCCAATGACAATTCCAAGACGTGAGTGTTAGAGTCAATTATTTGGACACCATTAAGCTGAAACACGGTGCTTCCATATAGCAGCAGATACTGGCCTGGCCACATATGAAATTTAAATGAATGAAATTTTACCCAAAGTTTTTTTTTTTTTTTTTTTCATTTTTATTTTTTATTTTTTTTTTTTTTATTTTTTTTTTTTTTAGATACAGTACAAAATATTTTTTCTGATATATTTCAATGAAATGAATTATTAAAGAGTTAAACAATTTGTATTTTATTTTACAATTTTGTTTATTGTTTTTGTATGAACTGGCTTTTGGCTTCTTAGGCCATCATTAGGTAACTTAGTACTACACAGATAGTCCACCCAATGGTGTGAGCTATCGTCATAGATGGCAATACAAAGACGTGGGAATCTTTTGGACAATATATCGATATCAGAAGCAAGTGTAATAGAAACTATAATTTCAAACTGAATGAATACATCTTAGCTTCTTTTAAATTTGAATATTGAAACTGTGGATACTGTGGTGTCGCACAAGTCTAAAGTGCGCGCCACCTACTTTCGCCGCGCGCCGCCATGCACGCACGGCGCGGCGTTCTTACGACATCAGCCACGAGCGCCCTCTGCTGCGATCCCGCTCGTGGCCACCACTGAACGACATCGTTCACTTGGGACTGAGATAGGACTGCCAGTTGCGCTTTCTTTTATGCTAGGCGACGATGCTGCTATGGTTGAATGTGTTTTAAATTTTATTCGCGCTGCTGGTTTTTAACATGTGATTTAATAGTGGGTCCCTAACCCTGATATTTCAGGCACCTGCCATTTCACCGGTTTTAATCTGTTTTTACTTTCATCCTGTTAGTCCCATGTACGACTGGCATTTTAGTGTGTGCAGAATGGCTGGCTAATCCTATATTATCTATGTGATCGGCCAGCCACAATCTTCTGCTGTGCTCTTTTAGTGTTATTGTCCTTTTGGTCCACTGCTTTAGTGATTTTTACCTTTAAATGTTGTCTTCGGATGTATTCTCACCTTGAACGTCTCATGCATTAGAAGTGACATACTTCTTACTTGCTCACTAACAGATGCTCTCTCTTAGTTAGGAACAGGGGACTAATAACCTAGCCGTTTAGCCCCCTTTAAAAAACCCAACAACAACAACAACTGAGATAGGAACCAGCAAACACTTCGGAATCAGATAGGCACCAGTGAAGACTTGGCTATCGGATAGGCACTAGGCAGGCCTCTAGCTCGACTATGTATCAGCATTCTGCAGTACTGAGCTATGTAAAAGTTAAGTATTACTAAGTCTCTAAGAAATATAGATCTCCTTCTAATTTACTCTAGTGTTTCTAGTTTCTGCTGTCCCACTGGCTGGTCACCTCCTACCTGCACAATCGTGCATCCTTTATTTCTGTGTCGGTCTTTCCACTCGGCCACCGACACCTACGACGGAAACGAGACACAAAAGTGGCGACTAGGCTGGGACACAAAAGATTGAAACATTGTCCATAATAAAAGGATAATGAATGTCCCAGACAAGCACTTAAATAATTTGACAGAAAACATTTTCGATAAAAGTAAATAGTAGATTATGAATTTGTAAGTTAGAGACTACAGGATATATGCGTAGTGGTATAAAATGGACAACGTATTTAAGGATAGGTTGTTGTTGTTGTTTGTTAAGCTTATGGGACTTAACTACGGGATCATCAGTCCCTAAACTTACAAACTACTTATGAACTACTTACGAACTAGGACGGCACAAATATCCATGCCCGAGGGGGGATTCGAAACCCCGACCGTAGTGGCCGTGCAGACCGTGACTGAAGCGCCTCAGTCCCCTCGGCCACCGCCGCCAGCAAGGATACAGAAGTGGGGTAGGAGAATGAGGGCATAGCGTAGTCTATGGGATGTGGGTATGTAACAGTTATAATCAAATAAACAACACTCTGTGAACAAAAATTAGCAAGTTGCCATTAGGCCTACTTCAATATGGGTGAATGATGGAACTATGTTTCGTCATTAAGGACTAGGTCTGGGTTCTTAAATTTATGTTTATTAATACACAGAATTTATAATAATGAAAGTTGGCTGCCCTTAGTTCCCCTATGGAGGACATTACATTTGGTATGATAAGCATGACATTCATTTATAGTATGCTCAGCAAAGACAGAATTTTTTTTCTTTTTTCCTTTTTTGTCTCCAGCTCCGTTCATGCTGTGACAGTCAAGTTGTTATGGCCTTTCCTGTTTGACCTACATGTAATTTTCCACACAGATTGCAGGTAATTTTATAAACTCCACTCTAGAGGTGGGATTTTGTCTGTACTGTTGAACAAAATATGGGCAACAGTATTTCTGGTGTAAAATGCTGATTTTCTAGATTTCAGTTTGCCAGCAAATAACTGTGATATCTTACCTACATGTTAACATGGGGGCCCATTTTTTATTAGTGTGACCTGGTCATATGTAGGGAGGATACATAAGTGTTATTATTCTTTGTCTTTTTTTCTAGTTAATATGTTGTCAATTATTGATGGGTTGTAACCATTGCTGTATGCTATTTATTTAAAGATTCGCAACACATTTTCAAAATCTTATTTTGTTTGTGCTACAGATAGTAGGCGGTGCACCATGGTGTGGAAGGCTGCATACTTCAGTTTTACAGGGTGCTGAGAACTGGCTGGTATCGCTGCATTAGTTGTCTTTCAATATATCTTAAATAAGGGCTTGTGATTACTGATGTCAATGGTAAGGTCCAAAAGACTGTGTCACATCCAAATTCCATTGTGAACTTCATTTTACTGTGCTGAGAATTTAGGTTTTCGAATAAATTATTTATTCGTCTGGTGGTGCCTGTCCACAAAAAATCAGGGTTGCCATCTTTGTACGATTGAGAAATCACACCATTGGATGGACTTTCCGTGTAGTACTATCTGCCTAAGAAGCCGTAAGCCGGTTCATATCAAAACACTAAAATAATTTGTGGATAATGTAATATGCCTGTGTTCGTCCGAGTACCGACGGACTCTATATCTATAAATGTGAATGTCTGTTCGGTGTACGTTTATCTCGTCTGAACGACAAGACGCAGAGACTTAAATATTTCTACAGTTACTAATTTATACCTGAGGAAGGTTTTAGGCGCGGTTTTATAGCGATATGATGGATATTTAGTAATAGCGCGAAATGCGGAACCATAATTACTCTTTGAAAATTATATTTTCTCTTTTAAAATGGTTTTATTGGTTGCATTGTTGCTTGAGGGTTGATAATGATAAAAGAGTGGAGTATATTGGGATGGAAAGTTATCGGTGTGTATAAAATTCTACGTGTGTGTGTGTGTGTGTGTGTGTGTGTGTGTGTGTGTTAATATTTCCTCTGCAGCGAAAACTACAGAAGACAAACGAATGGTCTGTGTGTAATTGTTGTCCGAAGTCTACCATTGTACAACATAGTAGTTCCAGCTAAAAGGGGGTGGAAGATATGGAGGTGGAAAGTGAAATTACAAAAAAATTCAGACTAAAGGCCAGCGTGACGTTTGCGACTCTACAGCAAGGAGGTTACGTACAGCGAAACGTGATGCCACAGACTGTATCTTTCATCTATGCGTGCTAGAATGTCTTCAGCTCTTTAAGGATAAGTATACGAAGAAGGAAATATAAGAATAAATAAATAAAGCAGTACAAAGAAAAAAATCTTTTAATACATCGCTTTAAAAAAATTGATTTGACGTTTCGCGCAATACAAAAAAATGTTCAAATGTCTGTAAAGCTATCGGACCAAACTGCGTGGTCATCAGTCCGTAGCTTACAAACTACTTAAACCTAGGTAAACTAACCTACGGACAAACACACACACCCAAGCCCCAGGGAGGACTCGAACCTCCACGGGGAGTAAACGCGCGCTCCGCAGCGAGACGCTTTTGACTGCTCGGCTACTCCACCGCGGCTCGCGAAATACATCAAGTGATCGATCTGTGATACTATTACAATCATTATTGTTGAATTTCGTGATTGGATTCTTCGAAACGAGTGCATTTTTACGTGTGATTTGATCTACACTAATTACTTTCCTTATAAATGGTATGTGCATAGACTTCAGCAATCTGATAGGAATATTTTTAGTTCCGCTTTATCAGCGACATTTCCTCAAAAATGAATGAAATTAATTACATTAATTTAATTGTTAATTAAACTTAATAGATAAATGTGCATTGCGTTACTTTCCACATATTACAACAGTAACAGTGTTATAGCACACTACTGAAAGATAGCTTATATATCATAATCAACCAACACGCGAGCGGAGCCGCGGGTTTAATCTAGTATTTTATAAATATGAAAGTAATTATCATTGATTTATGTAGATATAACTTAAGTGTAATCAAAAACCGGTCTAAAAATAAAGTTCCTCGAAGTTGTCAGGCAAATATTCACAGACATAGTACTTACGCAGCCTATCCTCTCTCGTTACCACTTGATGTTACAGCGTGACGGCATCAGGTGGCATGCCATTGTTTTGTGTTGTATTGATCTCCGCTTTTGTTCTGCTTCTCTGCATTTAAATTTGTTTAATAACTTGTATAATAATGGATGGACGAAAACGGACGTATAGAAGAATAGCAGAAGAGAAGAAGAGAAAAATAAATGAGCTGTTGTCTCTAACACGAACAATGGATTCATTCATTACAAAGCCTGCTATCAGTAATGAAAACAAAACATCAGGTAATATTATAAAATATAAATAGAGATAGTAGTGGGCACCTTGAAACTGTATTAATGTCATTTTATCCGTTTTCCATCATTCCTTAGTTACTTGAAACTTGTGTGAGGTGTATTCCGTCTTTGTAACTAAATGGAATGCCATATGCCATACGCGTTTCGATTCTGTTATTTGTGAAGCACGTGCAGTGACGATATCTGATGCTGCTGATCCATTTGTGTCGTCCTGGAGCTGTATTTTGTCAGTCTGTATTCCCCAGTTTATTACAACAGTACACTCTCAGTTCTGAGTTCGAAAACCGACTAATACAGCGGCACACATGGATTAGTGATATCAGAAGCCACAATCGAAGATTCTTCACAGATGAAAGAAGCGAAACATGCATCTACGGTAACTCTGCAAGAAACGAGCTGCCTGGCGTTTACTTTCATTAATAAATTGATATGTTATATCTCTTTATCATCAAAGTTACGATTAATTTTGTTATGATTTTATCGTTTGATACCCTTGTATTTTTAACGAATGCAAGTAATCGAAATTGATTTACATAAAGATAGGTTTAAAAAGAGTTAAAAAATGTGACAACAGTTAAAAACTGTAGTGAGAGTAAGAAATGCTTTATATTTTATTCCATACATATCATGTTGTTACATAAATACCGACTCTGAGTCAAAATCAATAAAAAAAAAATATTCACAATCATAGGTCATTCTAGTTATTTGCTAAAGATCCCACAGATTTAGTAACACATGAGAAATTTATTACAGTTAAATGAATATCCAACTCTAGCATTTTAGATGTTCATTACGATTAATAAAGTCCAAACATTGTGCCTTAAAATGTTCAGATGTTTATAGACCCAACGGACCACTCCTACGGCCAACGGTTACTGTACATACAAACTACTTAAACTAATTTACGTACAGGGTAACAAACAAACCCATGCACCAGAGACGACTCCAACCTACAGCGCGAGTGGCCGCGTGATCAATGAAATGTCGTCTTAAGGGGAGTAGAAATGCCGCCAAATGGTAAAAAATATTATTTTCCGCTTTTTAGCTTATAAAGTAATACAATTATTAAAAGGGTGCAAAATTTGTTAAGAAATTCTAACAGAAAAAATTTTTATTTACTTTTTCAAAATTATATGTGCTCCCAGAAAAATGACCCAACTTGCGATGTTTACACATTTCAGTCATCACATTTCCGAATATATTAGATATAGAAGGCTTTCGCTTCTCAGTTGTAGAATCATTGATATTTCCGTTGGTTTTTCTCGGTTGTATCCAGACTCAAAGCAAGCAGTTCAACAGCCTCATAAGGACTCGTGTAACTAAGAATGTATTTGTTGGTATATAAATTTCGAAATGGGGAGTCAATGATTCTATATTTCATTCAATGATGGTCATATGGTTAGGCTACAGGTCATGGAAAGCCTTGGCATTGTTGGTGCTATTAACACCATCAGAGGTTTTCGGCTTCTGGATAAAATGCGAGTAAGGAAGACTCTGAATGCAGGTAAATTTCATCCAAAAAGAAAAGCAAGGGCAGCAAGGAGAAGAAAGCTTCTAGGTGAAGAATAAGAACTAGAAGATGACCCTGAGTACTCTGCTGGACACTTCTGATAACAGTATAAGAGGTATTTGTGAATCTTCATAATAAATTACTTTAAACGCATTTTCCTGCATTTGACATTTTTAGTGACCATTATATCGCAAACCACTAATACAAGGCACTTAAAATAGGCCACTGGACGAATCAAGACAAAATCTGGCTTGTTCTCTGAACCAGGAGAATTTATGTTAATTTTTTTCCAATATAACTGATTAACGATAAAAAATTCATGAATGTTATACCAACAAAATGGAAACACATATTCTTGTTCAGTGAGCTAGCAATATATGCTGAAAATAGCTGCCAACATTTGAAAGTTCTATATATAACAGTTCCAGAGAAAATGGCACATTATCAAATTTAACATTGGTGAGATAGGGCATTTCGAGTCCCCTTAAACACTGTTCGTTAAATCCTGAAAGTTCCAAGCTGCCCTCGAGAATTCCTGTGTTAATATATTCATTAGTCCCGAGGTCCTGTTCCGCGTAGCGTGTCATTTTGTCCTGAATCGCAAAACTCTTGTCTGCTGCATCGTAGCACTGCTGACTCGATGCACTCAGTGCAGTGAATGAACACGTTGCACGGTCTATATACAGGCCGTAAGTGCCGAGTATTTAACTTCTGGTCCGCTAAATTGTTCATATGTGGGTGGCTCTAACGGAAATGAATGAAGTAATAGTTCCAACTGTCGGAGTTCCCGTGTCTCTATCGATACTGTTATAGTAGTCCTCGGTTGACTCACAATATGCGATGGTACGGTAGGAATAAGGGGCGTGTAAATATACTTGCAACGTATACGAAGTGTAGCCACAACACGCTCAAATAGATCGTAAGTACATACATTTTATCGCGGAGTAGTTGGGGCGTTCGATGGACGTTCCCCGTTGCCATCTGGAACGCGTGGGTGGCCGTATCTGGCACTCGTCGCTTTCGCGAACACGCGAATGCAAATTCTTGTGGCAGTTGCGGTGCCGTTAAGTTGCGCGATGGGTGGCTAATGTTACCGCGCTAACGGCCTTCGGATCCCAATGGTGCCATCGCGTCCGGAATTCGCGTCCGCGCACTTTGCACGCAAGTCGGTCGCCGCTGACGTCACACGCTTTGTCTGCTCTGGCCGGGGAACAGCGAGGCACTCTGCTGGGGGCCATTACCGGGAGACCCGCTCCCGCGGATCGCAGCTCTGTCTTCGTAATTTGCAGCCTCCTGCTTAGTAAACACAGTAACCACTCCTACATTTGAAAGGGTGAGTTTTAAAAGGTACCTAAGTCAATTTATTCACATTTTGAGATAATTGCATTTTCGATATCTATGGATGTTTACATACGTTTGAGTGTCAAAACGTGCCTCAAACAAGCATTCATTATACGATCTACAAGCAGTCGCTTTTACTGAGTGAGTGTTAAAAGGTAAAAGTTCACGTCTGCCCTTTATGAAACAGAGTAAAGGAAATGGAAACATTTTAGGCCTTGTATTTGACTACATGCAAACTGTAAGTTTACCAAAGATCCCTATTCTGGAAATATATTATTTGAGGCAACTCACAGTGAATGTTTCTTGTATTTTCAACACGAATACGGATTCAGCCCATTACTACATCTACCATGAAGGACAGGCCCACAAAGAACGTGATGAAGTTGTTTCATTCCTGTTGGACTACATTAAACATCATGTGCCTGAGACAGTTACCGACCTACACCTCTTTTCGGATATTGCCCTGGGCAAAACCAGAATCATACATTGTCAAGAGTATGTCTTGCCCTAACCGATACATGCAGGTTTAAAAGGATTAAACTGATCTTTCCGTTACGTGGGCACTCCTACAATCCATGTGATCGAAAGTTCAGCGTAATAAAACGTCCCATTAGGAAATGTGACCGTATCTACACCCCACGTGAAGTTTGTGAACTTATAGCTAATGCTGAGAAAAAATATCCAGGGACAATTACGCCAGTCGAAACACACATGATCATTGGGTGTTCTACTTGATGCCCTGCTTATTATACGACGTCTACACAGTCTCTTGATAGTAGACACCATCCAAGAAATGAAAAGGTGCAAATTAATATTTCCACATATCACTATTTTGAGTACTCACATGAGCACAAAGGTGTCATAAAAACTAGTGAGTACAGAAGATCAGCTGGTTTTCAAAGCCTGAATACCTTTATCCTCAAGAAAACTAACGAAGTATATTTACCTTCTCAAGAAGCTCCAGAAGGAAAAATACCAATAAAAAAAAGCAAAATTGAGGAACTGAAAAAAATTATGCCGTATATTGTAGAAGAACACAGAAGCTTTTACTATCGACTATCACAGTGGCCAGTAGCTGATAATGAATAAATTTCAGAAAAACATGTCTCTGTAACGTAAAAATATTCTTTGACTGTTGAAGAATTATGTTTGTATTATGAGCTATCAGATAATACACTTTTTTAATTAAAACCTGCATTATTTCTAGTAAAAGATAGCTTTAAATTTTATAAATTGTTAAAAGGGACCTAAGTCAGTAAAGTAAAATATTTTTTCTGGTGTCCAATTACGTGTATTGGGTCAACAATGTACCTAATTGTAGATCTATACCTATAGTAAAATATATAATTTTATCAGTGCACTATTTTATAGCACAAAAGAGAAAAAAGTTTTTTTTGTTTTTTGTTTTTCTCGAAATTATGAAAAAGTGACTTAGGTACCTATCAACAATCAGCCATTCATTTATAACTGACAGGTTACTAAGTCACGATTGCAAAATACTACCACGGATGGAAAAAAAAAATTTAAGAACGTCGCCTCGAGGAAGATCAGTTTGGATTTACGAGAAATGTTGGAACATGTGAAGCAGTGTTTTCAGATTGAGTTTTCGAATTTTCCCCATACCAGACAAACAAATTCCCCAAAATGACACTATTTTGGCAACTTTTCCCCAAATAGATTAGAACTACCTTTTTCTTCAAATTAACATTTATTGTCAGTAATGGCGACTTGAAGCGGTGTAACTACGTATTCAAGGCCATAAAAATTTCGTAGGTATCAAAAATTATAGTACATAAAACAGAATTATTAATTTTATGGCAACAATGTTAATATTATTGCATGTGCTTTTATATTAATGGTACAAAAACCTACAGAGCAAACCAGCAATTAAACCAGTCTTAAATATTTCATTACGTTTCTCAAGGATCTCAAAAAGTAGGTATAAAATAATTCTGTGCTGTCTAATTTCGCTGTAAGTGTACTAATTGTAAAATTAAAGTAATTTTTTCAGCTTCGTTGCTTTACTTCAGACAAGATTTTCAGTCTAGTATGCATCAAATGAAGCACGTAGAAAATGCAGAAATTTATTACCTTACCAGAAAATTGTACCTCGGCTTTCCATGCAGGTTGATATCTTCGCATGGTAATTTTTTGATGCCTATTTCCTCACTAACTCTCAGATGCTGTGTTCGTAGTAAACTATGTGAAGGGCCAACAATGAAGGTTCTGAATTGTTGTACTAGTTTGGGGAAATGAAAACCAGTTGTTAAATGTTCGCAGAAATCACTGCTTGCTATCATATAAACATACTTCCCTGTTTACTCCATAAGCAATAAGTGAAACTTTGTATTAGGGATTGCATAGTATGCCAGTCTCAGCTATCAAAGTTAGGCGTGACATCTTGCAGCGGTTGATATACAGCTGCAACCAAACACAAGTGAAATCGTACTTACAGCAGTGGCAGTGTAGTGTGCTAATGTTTTAACGACCACTGAATGCTCTTTGAAACGCAATAGAATCTGGGGAATTATCTTTCGTGTTGACCCTGAAGTAAATAATTAATGCTTTCCCAGCTCTGTGGTTGACAGGTTCTTGTATCTACCCTGTTTTCCTCAGTAAATTAATTACTCTTGTAAATGGAACATTTCGTTGCCAACATGACCACATAACACTGCCACTGCTGAAAATGAAAATTTAACCCCAAATTTCCCCAGTACAGAATTTTTTTCCGCAACAATTTACCTGCGTTTTTGTCTTTCCCCAAATGTTCCCCACAAAAAATTTTCCCAAAATGAAAAAAAAAAAAAAAAAAAAAACAAAAAAAAAAAAAACAACAACAACAACAACAATCTAGAGACACTGATGTGAAGTCATAGTTTACATCTTAGAAGACAGGTTAAGGAAAGGCAAACCTTAGCTTCTTGCATTTTTAGATTTAGAGAAAGTTTTTTCACAACGTTGTATGGACTACATTCTTTCAAATTCTAAAGGTAATATGGGTAAAATATAAGCAACGACATGTTATACACAACTTGAACAAAGAACAGGCAAAATTTATAAGAATTGAAGAGAATTAAAGGGATGCAGTGGTAGGGAACGAGTAAGATAGGTTTGTGGCCTTTCCCCGATGTTTTTCAACCTGTGAATTAATAAAGCTGTGAAAGAATGTTAGGAGATATTTGGAGAAGGAATTAAAGTTCGAGTAGAAGAAATGAAACGGATGTTGTACTCAGTAAAAATGTTGTCTTATTGCCTTTTTGTGGGTATTATTCATTTAAAAATTAACGTGCTCTTCCATCGCGGTTTCGAGTCCTTAGGTGTGTGCGTGTATGTTTGTGTGTGTGTGTGTGTGTGTGTGTGTGTGTGTGTGTGTGTGTGGTGTGCGTGTGTGTGTGTTTGTGTGTGTGTGTGTTGCCCTTAGAATAACTTAATTCAAGTTAGTTTACCTAGTGTGTATCTCTAGGGACCGGTGACCTGTGCTCTTGGTGCCTTAGTTATGCAAAGTTTCAATTACTTTGCGTTAGTCTGGCTAAAACTCAGAAATGGATTGACCAATTTGAATAACATTTTTGGTTTGAATTAATAAACGTGTTGTTTAAGAAAAAAACTCTCGCTTACAAGGTGCACTGCTCGCTAGGAATAGTGACTATTTCGGTAGTTAGGTATTTATTTGGGTATTCGTTTTATTCCACGTGGACCATATTTGCGCGGCAAGGTTGCCATAACTGCAAAGTTTCCCTTGATCTGACGGAATTGTGCTCTAGTATGAGAGATAGCCTTTAATTTAGTTTTTCTCTAAAGAATTTACGCCAAATACGAGAATGGGCCCAACCACATTCTTCTGCAATGCTAAATGGAATTCTGTTTACTGTGAACTTGTTGTTAACTTTTAACCTCTTTGTCCTTAACTATCTACCGAGTTTCAATGCTTCCATCTAGTAAATTGGAATTACGCCTGTCACAGCCAAATTAAAACGATTCTCAGACATACTGTACGCTAACAAGATTTGCGTAAGTGAGGAAACAACAGAAAGATTACTGATGGAGTGAGTGCAATGTTAGTACTTGCAGAATAACGCAGACCAACTTTTGTTTCGCGACTCGGCGTTGTAATCTCGCCCTTTAATACTGAAGACACGGGTGCTGTGTCTATTACACACTGGAAACTTTACTGCCCCCGCAGGATCCTGGTTACTCGTTATCTAGTGAACTAGGAGTCTCGACGTTTCCCAAGCCACAAGTTTTGATCAAAGTGTCTGCTTTTGGCTGTATACCTCCCAAACAAACTTCCAGACAACTTGTGCAGGCCGCTGTTAGTGGGCCGGAGGAACTTTTGAGCAACAACTCGTAAGTTTGTCGACGAGTAATGAGATTAAGGAGAGAACAACATAGGTGTTGGTGCTCTGAAAAAAGGAGAGAAGAATTAATAATTTTATATCAATATCAGGTCTTCCTCAGTGACTGACGTTTTAAATGTGAGGTATAGGGAGAGAGGGAGCTGAAGTTTCGGTGTGAGTCAAACTGGTACAGAATCTTCAGGGAGAGGAAATTATCAGTATCGACTGACCTAGAAGTGAAACATCAAATGTTCCTCACAAACCTGACACACATTTCTCATAGGATTACTGATATTTCGAATGCGAGCGGTAAATATGACTGCTTTGTACACATGTAAAGAACAAGAGGTTTAGCCCCCACTTTTTGTGTAAGTTTACGTACAAGCGAACAGTACATGGAAGACACAATTTTACCCTGGTGCTTGTCTTTGTTGGCAGTCAACAAACGTTAAGTATAATAGCTGAAATGTTAGTTCCAACTTAACTTATATGTAAGTGTGCTCCTTTACATTTTTTTTTATCTTGGTATATGTAGATTTCGTGATATAGGGTTTTGTAATTAAATTATCAAGCAATGTAGTATCAAGTGAAATAGGCCGTATTTTGTCGACAGTAGATATTATCATAAAACAAGCAACATACTTTATATCTGACCATTGAAAGTGACATAGTAATACGATTAAGTCGACTAATAAACACTCCGGATAAATGATCAAAAGCTCTTCTCTTAAGCTCAGTTATCTAAATCTCATTATGTTGTATTCTGAACCAAATTTTTGCGACCGAAAGTAGCAAAACTGTGTTCACTGACTTATACCTGTTTTAAGTTTCAAATTGTTGTTTTAATTCGTGCCAATCGTTAATGAATCCAGTCAGGAGGTGCCAAGTGAATATTGTGGTTCCACCGTAGATGCTATTCAGATTAATTGGAAGACTGATAAGGCTTTCGAACTAGTATGAAAATTTTTGCAAAACGATAAGGGAATCACTGAACAAGAAGGAATAATTTATTCTCTTCAGCTAAAATAGAGAAGTGACATTTGCATTACATAGAATGAAGGGGATATATCCATGGCAGCTACAAGTAACAAGAGGTGTGTAAAAAGCCAACCGTTCAAGAACTAGGCGTTCAGTTACCACTGTCCTATGATGTTACATTGTTTTGACTCGGAGGGGCATCTGGAATTGATAAGTGTGGGAATGGGATTTGTAAGAAAATAAACGCGCTGGTGCATAGACCAGATGGTACAGGGCGTATCAAGGACAGGACACTATCTGAACTAATAAAAACTGAGGGCGTGGGGAAGTTTGGTAGGAATTTTGCGAAGACCATATTGTTATCAAACACTGCTGACCATTCAAAATAAAAGAAGGACCGAAGTTACAGCCCAGATTGATGTGTATGAAAATCCAGCACCAAGGGGGAATATAATGAAATGAGTATTGGGTGTTGCTGTAAGTGCTATAACCGCTAACCACTGCCACATGCCTAGGCATTAAAATAAAGAGGCTCCGGATGTGTTTTAAGGTATCGCAGTTGAGGCTGTTTCTACATATCACGATAGCTGATTTGGCGTGGTCAATCAGTCGATATAAAGAAGTTTTCGGTAGCCGAGAGATCGGGTGAAAATGGAAATCAAAGCAATCCGATGGACGACGTAGCTCTCATGAACATTGCGCGTCACGTTACTGGCGTACTATCCTTCGGCAATGGAGTCCCAGACAAGCTCTGAAGGTACGACAGGACCACAGCCTCCTACACAGTTACAAAGCTGGCTGGATACTGTACCGGACCTGTATGCCGGTCCACAAGGAAATAATTGCAACTGTAATTGCTGACGATACTTCGGGTTGTACGACCGTGGTCCATGAAACATTTCTGATCCTGACATTTAGTCCAGAGCTGCGCTGGGCATCTTCATATGTGATCCTGGGGATGCTACGTTGGCCATACAACGTGGAAGAATCATCCGCAATTGGTCGTCAAAGCCTTAATTAGATTTCAAGTTTCACTATGGTGTCACTAGATTACTATCCGCCTCCGTAGCTCAGTACCTACGGTCAAATATTCCAAGTGGCTGTAACTCTAAAACATGCTGAAGGTGGACTCGGTCATATATAAGGTAAAGCAGTCAACAAACCGAAGTTTGTTTTCAACACCACCTAGTGATTTAATTAGCTTGGTTATGTCTGGAGATGGTATCCCATTACCTTCCTCCGAAATGACTTACCCAGCCAGTTATAGGGGGACCTACAGTTTAACGTTGATTCCTAACCACGGTGCTAAGCAACATTGCCAGAGGGGGAAAGAAGAAAGTGACATAATCATCCTAGGAAGTGGGAGGGATAGAACCCGCGACCTTTGGATTCATAGTCTGGAACTCTACAACTGTGCTACCGAGCCGCAACATAGTCCCAAAATGGCTATATATATACTCCTGACCATTAAAATTGTTACACCACGAAGATGACGTGCTACAGACGCGAAATTTAACCGACAGAAAGAAAATGCTGGGATACGCTAATGATTAGCGGATCAGATCATTCACACAAGGTTGGCGCCGGTGGCGACATCTACAACTTGCTGACATGACGAAAGTTTCCAACCGATTTCTCATACACAAACAGCAGTTGACCTGCCTTGCCTGGTGAAACGTTGTTGTGATGCCTCGTGTAAGGAGGAGAAATGCGTACCATCACGATTCCGACTATGATAAAGGTCGGATTATAGCCTATCGTAATTGCGGTTTATCGTATCGCGACATTGCTGCTCGCGACGGTCGCGATCCAATGACTGTTAGCAGAATATGGAATCGGTGGATTCAGGAGGGCAATACGGAACGCCGTGCTGGATCCCAATGGCCTCGTATCACTAGCAGTCGAGATGGCAGGCATCTCATTCGCATGGCTGTAACGGATCGTGTTTCAAAATGTTTGTATAGCTTACAAACTACGGGGTCACCAGTCCCTAAACTTACGAACTACTTACGAACTACCTATACTAAGGACGGCACAAATATCCATGCCCTTGGGGGGATTCGAACCTCCGACCGTAGTGGCCGTGCAGACCGTGACTGGAGCGCCTCAGTCCCCTCGGCCACCGCGGCCGGCAACGGATCGTGCAACCACCTCTCGATCCCTGTGTCAACAGATGGGGACGTTTACAAGACAACAGCCATCTGCACGAACAGTTCGACGACGTTTGCAGCAGCATAGACTATCATCTCGGAGACCATGGCTGGGGGTACCCTTGATGCTGCATCACAGACAGGAGCGCCTGCGATGGTGTACGCAACGACGAACCTCGGTGTACGAATGGCAAAACGACATGTTTCGGATGATTCCAGGTTCTGTTTACTGCTTCATGATGGTCGCATCTGTTTTTGGCGACATCGCGGTGAACGCACATTGACATTGCGTATTCGTCATCGCCATACTGGCATATCACCCGGCGTGATGGTATAGGGTGCCACTGGTTACACGTCTCGGTCACCTTTGGTCGCATTAACGGAACTTTGAAAAGTGGCCGTTACATTTCAGATGTGTTACGACCCGTGGCTCTACCCTTCATTCTATCCCTGCGAAACTCTACATTTCAGCAGGATAATGTATTACCGCATGTTGCAGGGTGTGTACGGGTCTTTCTGGATACGGAAAATGTTCGACTGTTGCCTTGGCCAGCACATTCTTCACATCTCTTGCCAATTGAAAACGTCTGTTCAAAGGTGGCTGAGCAACTATCTCGTCACAATACGCCAGTTACTACTCTTGATGAGCTGTGGTATCGTGTTGAAGCTGCTGTTGGGCATCTGTTGTATCTATACATGACATCCAATCTCTTTTGACTTAATGCCCAGGCATCAAGGTTGTTATTACGGCCATAGATGGTTGTCCTGGGTACTGATTTCTCAGGATCTATGCACAGAAACTGCGTGAAAATGTGATCATGTCAGTTCTAGTATAATATATTTGTCCAATGAATACCCGTTTATCATCTACATTTCTTCTTGGTGTAGAAATTTTAATAACCAGTGGTGTACTAAAAGGACGGTCCAATTAATTGATGAGCAAAGACAGCATCACGTCGGAACTTATCGAAATACTTAAATATGAAAGCATGATGCCACCCATAAATATTAAGAAGGTAAATTGTGAACTGAAATAAGTCAGAGAATTTTATCATGAGCTAAGATACCTTCATTGGTCTGTGGAAGAACAGAAGAAATAGTAAATACATCATTGATGGACTCTACCCAATACGCTGCCGAAATAGAATGGAATTCAAGTATCCCGGTGAAACTGGAAAAGTATATGGCGTAATATCTGTAATAGAGTCCTTTCTACGGATAATAAAAAAGACTTGACGCCGCGTTATGAACAATTTAGTCTCCACAAATCAAAAATTATACTCAAGTGTTTATGTGTCACTAACATTTACTAACATCTGGGAATAATGTAATGATATTGATACATTAAACCATCGATTCGTTTGTAAAAGCCATCAGGACATATGGATTGCAGACAGCATTCCTCAAGTGAAGCGACGGGAGAGAAATAATCCTAAACAACATGTTTTACCTAAATGAAGTATATTTTCCGGAAAAAAAAGCAATTGTACTATGGCTACTAGACATTTACGTACATTACGTAACAGCATAGAAAGAGAATAAATACAGGAATACGAAGAATTTATAAAGGGAGAATTCTATAAACTACACAGGTGGTAGGATCATGTTAGAAATTTTGCTCCTCGAACTTAAAATAACATAACGACCTAAACTGAAGTCAGCTATACTGATTATGGCTTGCATTCCAATGTAGAGGATTGCTGCTGAGGATTTAGTAGGGTGGAGACTTCGTGGGTCCCGTGGATGCTACCGTAGACGGAAAGGCCTCAGCAGAAAACTGTAACAGCGTTGTAAACTATGACTAGGCGGGCGTCACTATGTCGACGAATGTGTCCATAAAAATATTGACATGAGCCAAAGAAAAATAAGAATTAAGATTGGTCATGGGAAATTGCAATATACGAAAAATGTACTAAGAAAAGGAAAAAAAATCGCGCTGGTATGAAATTTTTTTGCAAGCATTTCGGACAAAAATAATAAAAATATAATCAATAAAAAATGACGAACGATACGATTACGAATCCCTCAGTGCGGGTTATTATTATTATTATTATTATTATTATTTTTTTTTTTTTTTTTTTTTTTTTTTTTAGAAACAGCCATAAGTATTTGATATTTGAGTTTAACTTTGACAAACGTACTCTTCTTTTTTTAACTTTTACCTCTTTAAACTATTATTTTATTGTCTCTCCATTTTCATAATCATTTTACAATAAAATAGTCTCATCTGTCTTGCCTTGAAAGATTCTTTTAAATTTATTTTCTTGGCGTATGCTTGTTACGAATGACAATAGCCTGGAAGGTATGTGGCGTACATGTGACGTTCGTAAGTCAGTCACGAGACATCCCTCGCCGAAACCTTCTTAGAAACTATCTTTTGCATACGCTATCTTACTTTCTGTGTTTGATTATTTGTTATTATTATTCAAGCACTTTCATTTCAAAGCAATGCGCACTGAAAATTATCAAACGCACGTCGTTACGGATCACTCTCGCAGTTGTTCGGCGTAGCGTAATGGGCGGAGGATTAGTTTGTGATGTACAAGCATGTTAGACGGTCGTTTGAAACTTACTGGGCACGCTGACTAAGCTTGGTTAGAGGGTTCGTCGCCCTGTGTAACGAAAAAACTCGTTGAACGACGAAACCGTCAGAAGGAAATAAAAGAAACTAAAGTTCACAAAGGACCGACCAAGCCGAAGAACCAATGAAAAATAAAAAGAAAGAGGGCTCAACGCCATCTATAGTAGAAATATGAGCAAAATTCTCAACGCACAACCGAGAACGAACATCAACAAACGACCGCAACACCGATTTACCAAAAGAACAATATATATATATATATATATAAGCTACCACTGGCAATTTTTTCTTTTCATCTTGCTTCCTAAGAGGATTTCGCACATGCTGTTAATTGATTCCGAATTATTCATAAGTAACTAGTAGCGCTTTGTCTGAAAAGTGCATTTGTTCTGTTTTGAGAACATGCCATGAAATATAACAACGAATTACAAACGTAGATTTTTTTACCACATGTACATAAACTGGGGAGATTCTATTACAATAATTTTGTAAATGACGTAATGATAGTAGTAACTAGAATTATGTAAAATTCAGTATCATAACTCTTATTCCGTTTTTATTTAAACTGTAAAAGAAAACGTAGTCACTCTTTGAAACCTAATATATGCTCTTTATTTTAGTGCAGAACCAAGTAACATTAACAAAGTCATATCTGATCTACAGAAAACGTAATACAATCTAAGTTAGAAGTGTCCACAGCTACGATGCCATAGAGAAGCACTTTAGTAGACGCACTAATTCTAATTCATGACTTTCAACATATTCCATAAATAGTGAATAATTGCTTAGGAAAAAAAGAAACATGGTAATTTGTTGCAATGTATACACTTCCCTTCCGTTTCATTAAGGAACGACAGTTGCCACAGAAATTTAGAACTTAATTTATATATAAAACTACCAGTATTTGCACTTTGTTTAGATTATTAATTATCACAGTACCCTCCCCGTTGTTGTGCATATGCAATCAGAAGACCATTGTTCAATTCTTTGCTACGTATTCACGGCATATTCACGAAATAGAACAAACGCATATTTTAGACGGAGCACTCTTACATATGCACATTATTGCAAAACATAGCTCTTTTTAATTAATAAGAGTAGCAGTGTAGTAATACATTAATGATTTTTTTTATAACTTGTGCGATGCTTGTCACGGTCGCCAATTCTTCTTGTAATGCTGCTTTCGTATGAAAATGGGTGTTGCGTATTAAAGTTAAGGTTGGGAACCGCAAATGAAATTTAACCAGGTAGTGAAATATTTTTAAATGAGATTACTAAGCAATTTTGACAAGGAATGGACAATTTAAACAAAATTATTGGATTCCGCCATTAAATGGTAGCGGTCGTAATTTCGGTGGCAAATACAACACCAGAAAGCAACATTACAGAAGAAGTCGGCGGAATCTAAATTTTACCTCATTGAGAGCTGGTACAAATATTTCGGTCATGTTCTGTAGTGATTCCAGCTGTGATGAATGGGATGTTACTTCGATAAATTGATGCTGGGATTGTGCGTTTCGGTTACTATTGTCCTATGACCGTGTTGAAAATTAATCATGATAGTCGCCAAAAATTGCAAAATTATCGGACTTCATAAACATTACGAAGATTTTTCTGCAGGCATTAAAATGTAATAAACCATTCATAGACACGAAATAAATAAGTTACACAGATAATGTTTTAGTACAATCGCGAAACAAATCGCAACAATACCCGAGCATCACTTTATGAAGTACTGGATCTACTGAAAATAAATAACTTTAAAATTAGTGAGAATGGGGAAGGGATTGTAAGTAAGTAAGATATTTCAAATTAAATGTGGGGTTTTATTGAAATTAATAAAAGAAGAAGCTCACACTTACAATAATTAGTCAAAGTCCTGGAATACGTCCTAAGGCATCAAGGAGAAGAAAGTAAGTCACGAACAGTTCCGCTCTCTCCCTTCAGCTTGTTGCAAAAAAGTTGAACGTGACAAATGTCATATGTTTATCGATACGCTGTCAGAGAGAGAGAGAGAGAGAGCAGAAGTCAGCGACAAGCATCGCACAAGTTATAAAAAAAAAAATCATTAATGTATTACTACAGCAGAAACCCTTTTTAGAAGCTAAGACAGAAAAAAATCTGGTACTAGCCGTTTCAACTATCGACTACAGTATGTGCATCACAATCTAAGGCGCTACCCACTATACTATGGCGAATAATTGCAAAACTGTTCCTTTAATTATCTTAATGTTGATGGTAGTTGTTAACCGCTAATATGGCGTTTAGAACGACGTTTTTATGTTCCATTCTTCATTGTGCCATAACTGTGAAGTGACAACGCTGAAGTTGTAATAAGAAAATCATAAATTACAGAAAGCAAGATGGCATATGCCTGAGAGAGTTCTGAGTTCGTGGAATGTCACGTGACATTTTCGACGCCTTGTTTACGTAAACCCAAGTGACGGTGCCAAATCGCCGTTATTTTTGCAAATATCTCTGTAACGGTGGAACTTATGAAAATAAATAAATAAATAAAGGAGCAAAGTTGTAGAGAATTTTTACTCTACCAATTCGTTTCTTCAATTTTCGAGTCAATTGAACGGTTTAATGCAATCAAAATCACAACAGTCGTTTTCTTAGTGTTAGTAACCTATTTTTGTCCGAAAACTTTGAAAAAGGGGGTTTCTGGTCTCTGGCGGCCAAGAATTTTACTTGTAAAATTTGGTGCAGATCGGTCCAACGGTTCGACCTAAAAAGTGGCAACACGTTACGGGCAGACAGACATCATAAAATCGCCCTTATTTCTGTAAATATCTCTGAAACGATGCAAGATATGAAAAAAATAATATAATAAAATAAAATAAAATAAAAAAATAAAAATAAAAAAGAAACATAAGAGAGCAAAGTTGTGGTGACTTTTCTCCACTACAAATTTGTTTATTACATTTTTGTGTTAGATGTACGGTTAAGCCGTTATTTTCTTGTAAATTTCGAGCTTTCAAAAGACGATCGCAAAGGCCTAATTTCCACTTTTATTGTTACTACCGTAACCTAAAGTCGGCCAAATAAAGTGGCAGCGTCGCTGACCGCCGATGCAAGCCACCTGGGTTTGATTCCCGCTACGGGATTGTGTGTTGTGTGTTTGTCCTCATCATCACTTTCATCATCGACGGCAAGTAGACGGAGTGGCATCATTAAAAAGACTTTGCGGCCGAACCACTTTGGGGATATTCCGGCCACGAAAAGTCATACGATCATTTCATTTTCTTACCAGACTACGCTGACCTCTGTGGAGTGGGCAGAAACGGGATTTTAAACGCACTGTGGTTCTCTTCCAGATTTTAATTTACACTAAACAGCAAGAGTTAAATGTCTGAAATGTTGGAGGCTGTTTTCCTTCCGTCCAGCCGACATCTTGGTCATTGTAGACCTCATCGCCTCCTATCCGATACCTTTGTTGCCTCGGCTTTGTTGTTCAGTATGTCGGCAATTGAAAATGCCTTGCCAATGATTGTGGAACAACTTACCAGAGATATTCCAGTCACTACTTCACCAGATCAACCTTGATAATATGTGGAAGCAGTATGGACTGCTAACCCCCAGAATACATCTCGAGCCTCTATGATATAATAAATGTTCAAATGTTTGTCAAGCTTAAGGGACTTAACTGCGGGGTCATCAGTCCTTAAACTAAAAACTACTTATGAACTACCGTATACTATAGACGACACAAACACCCATGCCCGAGGGGGGATTGGAACCCCTGACGGGCAGCGGCCTCGCGCTTCATAGCATAGCGCCTCAATGCGCTTGGCCACTCCGCCTGGCTCTCTGATTTAATATCGAAACGGATAGCAGTGGCTATAACTAGCAGTCGCAACAACACCCGTACCATTTTATTACTTTCTTTTCTACACATAGGGCTATATTATCAATCATGTGATCTTAACACAGGTAAATAAATTTGGCTGTGTTATCTTCCGTCCTTGTTTTGGCATTACAGTTTGGATGGATATTAGTGTATTTAAAACGCAGAACAGCCCAGCTAATGCCAGAGATTAGTTGTAACTTTCACATAAGAGGCACAGAAACTTTACACATGAGTGTAAGTTTTTATTTTTAATTTTTAATCATGTTCCGCAGGAGCAAATTGAGGAGCAAGTGGTCAAGACGCATGTACGTAAACGGGTAACGGGTTTTACTCTAGCCTCTTAACCTTGTATAACTTAAATGGATAACGAAAACATATGGCTAGATAAACGTTTTACAGAAATGATACCAGTAGCTACCATGGATTACTTAAAAATGAACCAATAAATAACAAAACAAAAAATAAGATGGAAATTGTGTAAACAGGGGTGTTTCCCCTACTGGAGAGGTTTTACAGGTGTAGAAACGTTAAAAGTTATATTTTATTCGTGCTAAGATCAATATTTTGCTCCTGATTATCGAGTTCTTCTCGTGGAGGACGATGAATCTCAATATTATTAACTTTAAAATCATTGTATTCCGTCTCAGGTTCATCAGGATATAGCAAGCTGTCTCCTTCGTAGGCAGTGTAATATACCGGGATTGAGGTGCAGGCAATTCTGGGCTGTGGGAAACACAAAGAATTGCCGATAGTAAGTTTAGATTTGAAGTCTTCGTTTTCTTGCCCTTTATTGATGGTGTTGTACAAAAATATCTGTTGCCAGTGTAGTTCTACAGTTCTCGTCAAAAGCTTTGACCATATTGCACTGACGTTTGCTTCCATTCAGCCACCCGCTTAGATGCATAGCACAGGTATTATAACCCATCCTCTTTCCGTGACACCCACCTGGTATCCGAAGTACAGTTTATATTTGCAGGCAACCGGTGTGAGCTTCCTCTTGTGTGTAATAATTACGGGTTCGCCACGAATGTTTTCGAGATATTTAATTTTGAAATCAGGGAGCCCTTTTCTGGACATCCTGTATTACTGTCTCTATAGGTATTTTTAAAATCATATGTCACTTCCATTTAGAAACCAATGCCTTGCAGACCAGATTAAACAGACACTCATAATTTAACTATTTATGCTTAAACGTTACCCTTTACACAGTGACGAGACTATTATAGCTGTTGGAAGGGTGTAAAAAACCACTTACTTGCATGTGATTTTCTATAAATAACTTTTCACTGATAAATCAATTCGCATTAACATGGTGATTCTGCAGTCGAAGCATTATATTTTCATCGGCCTCTGTGTACTTGTCTCCTTCACTACTTTCACTACTTTCACTTACAGAAACTGTGTGACGAGCTAGAAATTCTTCAAGTATAACTGTATGAAAGTACTAGAGCGGAAATGGCTCATGTTTCTTCTGCGCCATTATTACCATTTGTGCAAGAAGCAATCGCGATAGGAACCTGTAATGGCAACCACACTGTGGAGTGGTATAAGACCCACTGTTAACAATATTTATGAAGTAGGCTCTTACACTTTCAAAGCATTGGAGTTACTCAGAGTGACTACCGTCCACGTACAACTGGTGAATTTGTAGCGAGAGAGAGAGAGAGAGAGGGAGGGAGAAAACCACTGACCTGGGTCGCCTGCAACCCTACAGTGTGTTTCTAGGAATAGCCTATTGTCAGTGCAAGCCAGCGAGACTGAATACAAATTACACATTCATTTCCAAATGTTTTAACGAAACTGTAAACTCAGAGACAAATATTGCTCTCGTGGAATACGACTGCAACACGTCTGACGCAACTGAAACGGATATTCTACAACGCAGCGCTGCGCAAGTGCAGTTCACGGGGTAGAAACAGTGCAAGGTAGCAACCAAGTCCACAACGTCACTTTAAAGCGCTTCTTTGTTTAGAACAAGAGAAAGGTTCTATTCTAAAAAAAAAATTAAAGAGACGCAATATTTTGCAATGCAGTTGATTGTCTTGTTGCGCTTTCGGAAAGACAACGACCGATGTACAGTACAGATGCCAGTCCGTCCGTTCTATTGTATGTGCCATTAAAAAGTCCTGGTAGCAGACCATGTCGTGATGAGTGCTGTTCCACGATGCGAGCTGTTCTGGTAGTCAATCATCGTCCTCTAGCAGCAATTTGTGGCGGAACCGTTAATGTTCACGACAGTGTGTATTGTTCTCCCACAAAAGATGGCATTCACTTACCTTTTTCCATTTTTTATTCATTCTAACTGTGACTCTCTTCCTCGTTCGGTCACTTACTCTTCATTTTTAGAACAATGAAAAGTAAAATATTTTCATGGGACTGTCCGCTATTTGACTTGCATCAGTTACTTTTGAATCACAATTATGATTTCATCTGTATAAGCCATTTCCAACTGCCACTTAAAATTGTCTGACGTGCCACATGTACCTGTCATCTGTTTCAAATCGTTCCGAATCTATAAGTGGTTTAATTTTAATGTTTCAAAGTGATGCATCAAATGTTTGTCGTTGGGTTTACGAATACAGAGTTTTGAATTACTTGACATTTGTGGATATCATTATTGTCAATAGGACAATCTAAAATCAAAATGAATTTAACATGATGCCTTTCAAGTACACGCAGTTCCCGGTTACCGTACTATAATATTGCTCCCCATACATTCAAGGCTATATCGAACAATGATTAGATAGCTCAAGTAGTCGTAGGAAGACAAAATATTAAAATCCATAAACCACCAAAAACAAACTAAAAATATAGCCATAAAAACAGACTAAATGTTGCTTAATATCTTCCCGAAAGGCTGTGTCAGTTCCTTCCAAATGAGAAATGTAGGTGCAGAGCATACTTGTCTTAAATTCGAAGAAATTATATCGGCAGCATTTGATATTATTTGTTGTTGCTGTCTTCATTCCGATGAGCAAGGACCTTCATTTCCCTGCAAGAAAGACAACCGACATAGGCTATATTTGCTCCTGCTTTCTGTATTCCTGTCGTGGTGTCCCTCTACAATTATTACACCACACACATTCCTCCAATACGTTGATGTTTAAGAATATGTCGTACCAATCTATTAGTCGATGTATGCCTTACATTTCTTTTCTTCCCAATTCAGTGCAGTACTTCATTAGTTACGCGATCTACCCATCTAATCTTCATCATTCTTCTGTAGCACCACAATTCAAAGGCGTCAAACCCTTCAGGCCTGACCTTTTTATCATCCACGTTTCATTGTCGTACAAAGAAACACTGCACACAAATGCCTTCATAAATAACTTCCTAAAACTTAAATTAAATTTCTCTTTTCAGAAACGCTTTCTTTCTCATTGCCATTCTGCATTTTACATTATCTGTACTGTATGTTATTTTACTGCACAAATAACAAGACACATTTGTTGCTGTTGTCTTCATTACGGAGATTGGTGTGATGCAGCTCTAAGCCCCATGCTACCCTGAGCAAGGACCTTCATTTCCTTACTGTCTCATTAGCTAATATAATTCATTCAGCATCGCCTGTTTCTCTCACACGGCATTTTATTATCCTTGTTTTTCTCTTGTAATGTTCATCTAACATGTTACTTTCAAGACACTGTCCATTCCATTCTATTACTCTACCTGGTCATTTGCTGTCACTGACACAATGACTATGTCACCAGCAAACACAAATGTTTCTTCGCTCTGAACTTATTCTCCAAATTTCTCTTACTACCTTCCCAATCAATCCTTCCTTTTCATTCCCTTTGTTTCTTATAAAAGCTGCCCGGTTTCTATTCTTGTAAATTTCCTTTTGCAGCCTCTACTTTTTACCTGCTGACTTCAGGATTTGAAAAAGTATATTCCACAGCTTTCTCCCAATCTACAAAAGCCAAAAATGTCGTAAGGTGAGTATTGTCTCCAGTGTTTCTTCATTTCTCCGAAATCTAAAATAATCATCCCCATATTCGAACTTCTACCGGATTTTCCTTTCTTCTGTAAAAGATTCGTCTTAAAATGTTCCATAGTTTCACACTTGTCTGCACCTGCTGTCTACGGATTTGGGATTATTACATTTTTCTCGACTTCTGAGAATAATCCGCCAGTTTCATACATCTTTCAAATTCTTTTCTCAGTACAGTATCTGGTATTTCATCTTCTTCTGCTTCCTGTTCCCTTCTTATCTTGTCTGGATGTTTATTTCCTTCGTAGAGCTCTTCCCTCGATATATTTTTTTATCCTTTTCGGGCCGGCCGCGGTGGCCGAGGAGACTGAGGCGCTTCAGTCACGGTCTGCACGGCCACTACGGTCGGGGGTTCGAATCCCCCTCGTGCATGGATATTTGTGCCGTCTTTAGTATAAGGTAGTTCATAAGTAGTTTGTAAGTTTAGGGACTGATGACCCCGTAGTTAAGTCCCATAAGCTTGACAAACATTTGAACATTCCTCCTTTTCGGTTTTTCTGGTTTGCTCAAAACCGGTTCTTCATATTAATACAAATGATACCATTGACACAAAAGTCTCTTTCATTTTGGTGTAGGCGTTGTCTATCTTCCCTGTACTTACATATTCTTCCACAGACTTGTATTTGACCTCTAGCCACTCTCGCTTGGCTATTTTATACTTGCTGTCAACCTCAGTTTCTATTTTCCAACCTTTCTGCAGTTTCTTTAATTTCAGTCGACAGTTAATATCAAACAACATATGTTGAGAGTCTAAATCTGCCCCTGAGTATGTCTTCTAGTTTAAAGTCTAGTTTCAATACCTACGTCCTTCCATTATAAAACCTATCTGGTATTTCCAGTGTCTCTCTCTCACGAATACCACCGTATTTCATGTTCCTTAAACAAAGTGTTTGTTGTGATTAAATCATGTTCCGTGCAAAAGTCATTATTCACAAACTACTTTTCCTTCTTTCCTCATCCTGCTACCAAATTAGTCTTCCTTATGTGAATAATTTACTTTACCTCCTCATAAATTTCTTCGATTTCCTCATCATTGGCAGAGATAGTTGGCATTTAAAGTTGTACTACTGTGTTCGCTTTTGACTTCGTATCTGTCTTAACCTCAATAATGCGATCACTGCGCTGCTCATTGTTGTTTACCCGCATTCCTAGTTCCTTATTCTTTATTACAACTACTCCTATAATGTTCTTACTGATTTTGTTTCTACTGCTCTGCACTCACCTCACCAGAAATATATTCTAGCTGCTCAGTCGGTCATCCAGACTGTTGCACCTCTCTTCAGGCCTTTTACTAATACCCATCCGTTGTGGTAACAACTATTGATCGGCTATCTGTATCGTTAGGGCACGCAAGCCCCCCCCCCCCCCCACCTCAGCAGTGTCTGTGGTTCATGGGAGTAGTTGATACATCTATAAGAATTTCACAACGCTTTTCCCCATTCGCCTTAGATCACACGGCAATCGCCTCGCGGTAGATGACAATTGACCCTAAGTAACGAAACATGGGAGATCATCCACAGGACTTTTAAAAGCAATTCCTTACATTTAGCTCACAAGTAAATTAATCCTAACTGAAAGTAGTAAATTCGACTGAATACCTAGTGATTGCTATTACGAAAGACTTGCTTCCTGTATTTTATGATTTCCTTATTTTAACTTACGCGTAGTCATTCCAAAGCAGTGGCGCACTGAAGAATTAACAAAAGTACGTCGTTCATACTACAATTATAATGTCGTTCATACTACAATTATAATGTAGTGCCTAAAAACGTCATTTTAGCTGTTAGCAACTGCCAGCAGTACTACGAGAATTAATAGACAATGTCGAAGTTGTTCGCCGCTAAGCAGTGGGTTGTGCGTTACGTTGTAATGCATGTGCTCGGTATTTCGAAACCCAGTGACACCAATTTTTTACGCCTTGCCTCCTAAAAGGGTTCCCGGCCCTCTTATTAATTATAGCTATCTTCTGCACTGTTTAGAATTGTGCTGATGTAACAGTGCTCCCTCTAAAATGTGCGTTTGTTATATTTCCTGAACAAGCCGTGAATACGAAACAACGAATTGAACAATGGTCTTCTGATTGCATATGCACAACAACGGAGATGATACTATGATAATGAATAATCTAAGCAACGTGCTGATACTTGCAGTTACATAAGCAAATGCAGTCTAGATTTTTGTGGAAACTATAGTTTCTTAATGAAAAGGATGGGAAGTGTATACATTGCCACAAATTACCTTGCTCCTTTATTTCGAAGCTCTATTTAAAATATGTCGAAAGTCACTAAGGCGAGTGAATGTGTCTACTAAAAAAAAATTTTGCCGGCCGCGGTGGCCGAGGGGACTGAGGCGCTCCAGTCACGGTCTGCACGGCCACTACGGTCAGGGGTTCGAATCCTCCCTCGGGCATGGATATTTGTGCCGTCCTTAGTCTTAGGTAGTTCATAAGTAGTTTGTAAGCTTAGGGACTAATGACCCCGTAGTTAAGTCCCATAAGTGCTACAAACATTTGAACATTTGAACTAAAATATTTGTCTTTGGCATAGTTGCTATGGACGCTTTTAACGTAAATTGTATTACCTTTTCTGTAGTTCAGATAGAAAGAGCAAATATTCTCTTCCAAAGCGTGAATACGTTTTCTTTTACTGCTAAAATAACAAAAGGAAAAAGTGCGGTAATACCGAATTCCACAAAGCTCTAGTACTTAATCTGTATGCAAAGTTAATATTATCATTACGTCAATTAGAACAGTCATTGTAAAGGTATCTTTCCAGTTTGTGTACATGTAATAAAGAAGTCTATGTTTGCAATTCGTTGGTATTTATTTCATGGTATGTTCACAAAATAGATCAACGCCACTTTTCAGAGAAAGCCCTGTTACCTTCGAACAACTCGGAATCTTGCAGGTTATAGTTATTTTCAATTAATAGGTGTGCGCGAAAATCTTTTAAGAAACATAACTGATGTATAAAGAAGTACAAATAATATTTATCCAGTTTTGTTAACTTTCTTATTCATGCTCTTGAAGATAGCCATTTTTTTTTTCAGGAAAAACAAATAAGTTTCTTGGCTGTCCAATTCATGAGAATACAACAGACAACTGTCCATTTGAAAAAAATGAGATTTTCGAGGTTCAGCCCGCACACTTGAAGCGACTGCTCTTGCCTTGTTGATGGACATAGAGAATGAAAGCAGAATGGGGAACTGCAGTCGTTTGAAATTAAAAGGCATGTCGATGGGAATGATAGGAATGCATGGAATGAGCAAATCTTCTCCATTCGACCTTTCGTTAAGAATAGTTGAATCGCTAAATTCGGCATCAGTTTCTTCATAGCGAGTCTTGTTCCATTATACAGCAGGGGTTGTTTAATGTTCCGCATAAGGATAACTGGCATGCCAACTTTTAATAACGATTCTAATATCGAACGAATTTCAAAACTCGACAGGGTAATTTACAACTTCGTCAGCATTCGGGACACTGTCAATCGACCTGTAAGTTATAGAATCGCCTGGAATTTTCTCTTGAACTGTATAGTAGATTGCATTGACGTCTGTGTCTTTTGGTGCAAAAATAGCACGTTCGTAAAGCCATTTATGATTTCTATAATTGGTGACAATTTCAGGAAAAACTTTCTGAATGAGTTGTTCAATGGATGACTGAATGATGCAAAAGTTCATATGGTACTTTTCCTTCACCAACGTTTACAAGTGGTTTTTAAAATGTGGCTGCCGTCGCATCCCACTGCAAATGTACGCGCATGTTGGTTTTTAATGTGAGTCTTTGCACATGTCTGCAAATTCGCATTAAAACCATACATTCGTAACAAAAAATTCCTTCTGCTTGTGGTTTTCACCCCAGTGATTCGGTACGCTTGGTATGCATCAAAGCTGACAGAAAATATCTGACTCTTAAAAATCTGAATGAAGTATGCTTTCCACTGAAGCATATTTTAAAAAATTCTCACTTTAAATTGCTTACATAAAATTCATATGACATGAACAGTATTCTTATTTTAAATCTTTATTTGATGATTATCACCACGAAAAATGTAACGTAACTTCCAGAGAGAGCTGCTAGACTGTTCAGAAATTTTCATTCGAAACATTACCGAAATCTGAAAATTAACTGTCTAGTCACGTTAATTAATTTAAATGATTGTAGATACTCTGAAAAAATTAATACTACACTGATAAACATAATTGTTCAGTCATATTTAAAAATTTCATCAGGATCGTTTGAACTGACGAAGTCCATATGTAACGTATCCTCCGTCATGCACCGTCCAATATTTTATGTGACAGTAACCTTCCTCTTGTTTTGAAGGTCAAAATGTCGTGAAGATCTTAGGATAAATAAAAGTGTTTTGAAGGTCCAAACTGTGATGAAGATTTTAGCATAAATAAAGTGTCCTTATTTGCATGTCGCATGATGCCACAGGTTTTCAACCATGACGTCATATATGCTGAACTATATGTCATAAGCACTTATTACCCCTACGTCAATTGTTACCTCATGTAAAGAAAAAGTGTATCAAATTTGGTTGTTATCGGTACAGAGGTTTAGATGCAGACGGGTATGATGCAACACTTTTTCGCGCATTTCATTGTTTATTACGTCATATCTCCTGAAATATTTGTCGTACAGTCATTTAATGGTGCCTATGACCACCGCGAAAGTGCAAGCAATATCTTGACAAAGTTTCATGACAATCGGTTGAACGGTACGGGTGCGCATAAAATACCAACACACCAACATTCATTTTTATATATTAGATATTTTTAATATTTATGACCGAAATGTTTGTAAAAAATCATAAAACTGCAGGCAAATCTAAAGTAGGCCGTACAACACGCAAGTGCGATTTTTTTAAATGGTACGATATAGTTTAGTAATTATTTCATGATTGCGGCAATCAAGACGAACCCAATGATGTTTAACAGTACGTTCTTTGAAGGTCAATGAAGGTAAAACAGGTGACATGAACGTTCATTTACAGAACGTGTTCGAAATGATGACCAATGGTATCAATGCAGTGCTGCAAACTTCTTATCACATATTCCATATCACTTCGACACTTGTCGAAGCAAATGAATTCTCTGTCTTAGATCGTGAAAGTAAGAAACATTCACCGAATACGGTGTATCCACCTAACGCGCCGTTGAAGTGTAAACACCATTAGACTGTTGCGCAGTACAACACTAATGGGAACGGTAAGACTAGTCGAAGCAATTCGAAAGTGAACAATGTATTCCTTTAGAGTACATGTCTATATGCTTATCATTTACGGAGAATCCCAACGAAATTCAGTGACAGCTAGAAATTTATATCCTGAGAAATATACTCAATGTACTTAAATATGAGTATAATAAACTGAAAACAACTGGATCTTTAACGTAGCGGAAACATAAAAGGCAAAGGAAAGTTACTAACGAGGAAGCGGAAATCGGTTCTCTTGCCACTGTGGTTAGAGATCCTCGTGTTAGTTCGCCTCAAATTGCAAGAGAATATTGCATTGTTGTTCGTGTTCTGCATCGCCTAAAATATTCGTACCATATCAGTCTCGACGAAGAATTAACTCGTACGGATTACATGAGTCGCATGGAAATCTACCGATGACCTCAACGTCAGAGGGATTGACTACACGTTATTAATATGATTTTACTTACTGACGAGGGTATATTTACGAACCACGGATACTTCAATTTGCACATGGCCTACTGGTCAACTGAAAATCGATGTTGGCTGCGGCAGTTTGCGCACCAATAACAGTGGCCGGTGAATGCTTGGTGTAGATTCTGGAGAACATAATTATAGGCATTATTTCATTACGGAAATCTTAATTGTAGAATCTACACTACATTCTTGCCAGAAACATTAGGTCTGTTATTGGAAGAAATACCTTTAGGAACAAGTAAGAGAAAGTGTAATCAACACGACGGGTGTCCTGCACATTTTTCGCTAATTGCTAGGAATGAGTTGCGGAGACGATTCCCAAATTGTTAGATTGGACGGGGAGGAGATGTGGTGTGGCCGGCTAGTTTGCCAGACTTGACGCCTCTGAATTTTTTCTTGTGAGGATTTTTAAAGACATTGTTCATGAAGTAGTTCCAACTACACCTGAAGATATGCGAGAGAGAACAGTGACAGCAAGTACTTCGATAAATGCCGATGTGTTACGAAATAGCACTCAATCAATGATAAGATACCAATGGTCATTACTCCAACAAAGTTTGTAAATGGACCTATAAGACACCATTTTTACCGTCGTTGACGGTACATTGGTACACAACATTGGATTCGTGTCGATAGCCGCTATTAAAAATAAGTAACAAACAATTGCATCAAAATTAAAAAAAAAAAAAAAAAAACTAAGTTGGCCTTCATATCTCTGCAGCACCTGTAATATTACTGGCTTAAAGCCATCATATTAAGTTCAAAGTATTGCTTCAGTGCAGCCGGTTAGGACCAGTAGGCGGCAGATGGTAAAATCTGGTGAGAACCACGACAGGTGGTACAATAGGTCGGGTTCTCATGGGAAAGAGCACTGGCAAATCTCCCCGAATTCTAGGAAAGCCCCCGAGCGGCAGGCACTGGACGCCGATTGGCTGTAGCACTGGCGGTCACGCGCCAAAACGCAATCAAATTTTTAGTAATATTTAATAAAGAAATAATATATTCAATGTCAAACTCAGTTCATAAAACCCCCTCATAGCTACGCTATGCCCTGCGTAGGTATAACATATTAATAATTGCTAATTCTATAAACAAAACAATTAATTTGAGATGGACGATGCACGACAGCCATGTTTGCGCGCCAGATTGCGGAAAGAAGGTAGCCTTGCATCGAGCCGCACTCTTCAGTTCAGTTCGGTAGTGCCTTCAGTAGTGACTTCAGTTCGGTAGTGACTTCAGTACGCGCACTCGGTGAAGTATCATGCATACGTAGGCGCTCATAATACATTGTTTAATCATCTTAGAGCTAGGGAAATGACTTTATATTTAATTTCATTCAAAACAATCTGTGTCAAGTGGATGTTATTATGCAGTTTACTGGTTTTCTGCTGACTTTAAATAAATTAGTTGCCATCCAGATTCCCATGGTTTTCAGTTTTATTCAGTAACTAGATCAGTTCCTACCAACAGTTTAGCAATTTCAGTCTCATTCAAGAACTCCGATCTGTGTGCTATTATCTGCATGGGGACATCTATAGAAGACGTCAGGTGGGTGAACTTTTAGAGTTTCTACTCTACAGTGGGGAGTAACTACAACCCTCGCGTACACTGTAACAAACGAAAACAGTTGTGCGTCATCCATGGCAACATGGAGGAGGAAAGGAAATGATATAGGACCGGTTAACATACCCCCTGTAGACATTATTCCCGTTGTACACCCCGTTGTGCCATGCAACTTTTATCCCATAAACTTTCAGGTCGTCTCACACTTTCGGAGTTATTCTTGTATGCTGAGACTCAGTAATTTTCGAGTACTATCAAAAGAACTTTGAAATGAACACTCATATGTGTACACTGTAGCGCCGCTAGAGTATTTTGGAGAAATATTTGGTAAATAAACGAAAAAGTTGCGGTGTAAAGAAGCAGGAAGCGAGGTGACAGTTCAGAGCCGGTCGTTGAGGCAAGACTCGCATTCTGATACCGCAACAGCTTTGTGTATGAAGTACGTGACTCTTGGGCAGCAGACGGCCAGAACTGCAAACACAGCAACAGCCGCAGGTGTTTAACGACCAGGTCAATACACCGGACGTGTGTCGGATTTGTTGACTTGAAACGAGGCTTTTTGGGAAACACGGCCCAGCCGACTGAAATATAAAACATGTGTTCCAGAGCTGCCGTCAGTTGGAGTTCGGAGTTCGCAGCTCAGCTCTGAGGACACCAGTGCGGTAGCGAGCAAGCCAGCAAACAAACACAAAATCTCCAGGATTGGCGATCCTACACAGAAGCTCGAAAATTAGCGAGGATTTCAAGGCGAGATGCCTACAACGAAACTCTTTCTCGAAATTTGAATGCAAACCCAAAGAGATTTTGGTGATACGTTAAACATACTAGGGGCAAAACACAAGCAATACCCTCACTACGTGATAGTAATGGCGATCCTGCCGACGACAGCGCTACTAAAGCAGAGTTACTAAACACAGCTTTTAGAAACTCATTCACCAAAGAAGACGAAACCAATATTCCAGATTTCGAATTACGAACAGAGGCTGTAATGAGTAACGTAGAAGTAGATATCATCGGAGTAGTGCAGCACCTAACATCACTTAACAAGAACAAGTCTTCTGTTCCGGATTGTATACCCATTAGATTTCTGATTATGCTGAAGCGATGGTTCCTTACTTAACAGCCATATACAACCGCTCTCACATAGAAGAATCTGTACCAAAATATTGGAAAGTTGCACAGGTCACACCTATATTCAAGAAAGGCAGTAGGAGTAACCCAATAAACTCGCCCTATTTCATTGACGTCAATTTGCAGCAGGCTTTGGGAACATATCCTGTATTCAAATATTATAAATTATCTCGAACAGAACGATCTGTTGACCCAAGGTCAACGCGGATTTAGAAAATGTCGTTCATGCGAACCACAACTAGCTCTTTATTCACATGAAGTGATGGGTGCTACCGACAAGGGTTCGCAAAACGATTCCGTATTTCTTGATTTCCAGAAGGCTTTTGACACCGTACCACACAATCGGCTTTTACTCAAATTGCGTGGTTACGGTATATCTCCCCAAGTTTGCGATTGGATAGGGGATTTCTGTCAGAGAGGACACAGTTCGTAGTAATCGATGGTAAGGCATCGACTAAAACAGAGGTGATATCGGATGTTCCACAGGGTAGTGTTATTGTTCCTCTGCTTTTCCTTATTTACATAAACGATTTGGGGGAAAATATCTGTCTTAGATTGTTTGCAGATGACGCCGTCGTTTACCATCTAGTAAAATCATCTGAAGATCAAAACCAACTGCAGAACGATTTGAATAAGATATCACTATGCTGTAAAAATTGGCACTTGTATCTAAATAATGAGAAGTGTGAAGTCGTCCACATGAGTACGAAACGGAATCCGTTAAACTTTGTTTACAAGATAAATCAATCAAACGTGAAGGCCGTAAACTCCACAAAATACCTAGGAATTACTATTACTTTAGATTTTAACTGAAAAGAACACGTAGATAATATCGTGGGAAAGGCGTGTTTTTGGCAGAACCTTTAAAAGATGCAAAAGAACTACAAAAGAAACTGCATACACTACGCTTGTTTATCCATTTTTGAGTATTTCTGGCCAGTGTGGGATCCTTATCAGGTGGGTTTGATGGAGGACATCGAAAGAGTCCAAAGAAGGGCAGCTCGTTTCGTATTGTCGTGATACAAGGTAGACGGCGTTACGGAAATGATATAGGATCTGGGATGGTAATTATTACAAGAACGGCTCTTATCTCTGCGGCGTGGGCTATAAACGAAACTCCAATCGCCAATATTCTCCTCCGGATGCGAAAATATATTGTTGACTCCCACTTACATAGGAAGAAAAGATCATCAGAATAAAATACGAGAAATCAGAACTCGAACCAAGAGATATGGTTGTTCCTTTCCGACCGCGCACTATTCGAGAATGGAGTGGGAGATAAATAGTATAATGGTGGTTCTACGAACCCTCTGCCAGGCACTTAAATGTGATTTGCAGAGTATTCCATGTAGATGGAGATGGAGATGTAGAAGCAAGTAGTTGTTGCAGCTCGGTTGACAACGTCAGCGGTTCGCGGTTCATGTCCAGATGGGCCTCTCGAGATGTCGGCGTGACGTCATGCCGCAGTGAGGGGCAGGCGATCTCGCCAGCTACCGGCAGCCATATTGACGCGACGAGATGGGGACGAGTTCCTGACCGGAGGACGGTGCCAGGGTTCGAACCACTCTCCCTGGGCACAGCGGCAGCTCATCCAGCAGCGAGACATCGGCGGGCGGTGTTGCTGCGTCATCGACCTTCGAAGGTGGCGGGCCTGACAGTTCAAAGCGGCAGCGTCAGCGAGAAGTGTTATGCCACCGAAGCACAACAGCACGCCGCCGTCCACAGTGACGCAACAGAGGCGTGACCAGAACTAACTTTGGCAGATCGTGACACCTTGTACATTGAGATGCAATAATGTCGCGTTGAAATTGAAGCAGGCTTGACCTCGAAGGCAGCGTTGTCAAGTGAACGTAGCACTTATACTGAAAGGAGGTTTATTGCAAACAGAAACGTACACGCACCACTGACTGCCGCTCGGATAGAGTGCTCTGCTATTTATACGCAGAAAGAATGTACCAGAAATTAGAAGAACAGTTAAGATAAGAAACAAGTAGAATTTACAAGTGAACATAAGAAAGATGAAGAATATTCTGGAATTGTTAATTACAAAGAAATAAATTTTTGCTGCTGGGTGGGATTGAACCGGCGACCTTCAGCACCGCAGTCGATGTCACTATCTCCCGCGCCACACCGTCATTCGGTTTACGTGGTGTCTCGCGGCATTTCTCTCTCTCCTGGAAAAACAGCGACACGTTGTTATGTTCCCTGTGAAGCCAGCTGCAGTGTCTTGGTTCTTGACATTGTCATGGGCCCTCTGTATGGCAGTTCAGGAGAATCCTTCTCTTTTCCACGATTATCGACGACAGACGTTCCTGTCGTGGCTTTATCACTAACATTTACGTCCTTGAACAAGAAGCCATTGTTGCCTACCTGCTCTTCACGATCGTAGTAAGGCTTCATGCGCAGGACATGAACAATGTCTCTTCGTTTTTTGTCGTTTCGACGACGGCTCATAATTCTCAACTTCGTAAGTGACGTCTGACAGGTGGCGTATGACACGATACGGACCAAAGTATCGCTTCAATAACTTTTCTGACAGTCCATCCTTCCGTACAGGGGTAAAAATCCATACCAGATCTCCTGGGCTGTGCATAACATGTCGGTGCTTGTCGTTATATCGCTGACGGTTCTTCTCCTGGGCGTCCAGCGTCCGTATGCGAGCTAGCTATCTTGCTTCTTCGACTCTAGTGATGAGCTGTTTAACATATACTGAGGGTCGTCCGCAATTACTTACAGCGCATCTCGTATCGATTCCGTCGGGTGGGATTGAACCGGCGACCTTCAACACCGCAGTTGGTGACGCTATCCCCTGCGGCACGCCGGCAGTCGGCTTACGTGGTGTCTCGCGCAATAAAACCATTTAACTCATCATGCAGTGAAGGCTTTCACGACCGGCTGAAATAACTGCTGTTGAATCTTCCGGGTTATATGGTCGTGGTCGAAGAAACATATCTGCTACATGTCTCAAAATCAGTCAGAAGTCTGGAACAATTACGTAAGACCAGTAGCACCTCTGAAGCTGTCCAGAACAGCTCTGGAAGAAACGCCAGGAGCAGATATGTTTCTTCGACCACGACTATATAACCTGGAAGATTCAACAGCAATTTTTTCAGCCGGTCGTGAAAGCCTTCACTGCATGATTAGAAGACCTATGGGGAGGATGTCTCAAAATCAGTCAGACAATTACGTAAGACCAGTAACACCTCTGAAGATGTCCAGCGCAGCTCTGGACGAAACGAAACGTCAGGAGCATATGTTTCTTCGACCACGACCATATAACCCGGAAGTTTCAACAGCAATCATTTAACTCTTGTCATCGCTAAACTGCCACAATCCATCCATAACACTTTTTCAGGCTGTAATAGTTGTACTTCACCAACATCCAAAGATGAAAATTTATTTGTTTGTAATAAATTTCATTTGTTACTCCTTTTTTGTGAAATTGTACGTACATCGTATTCCAACAATATTCTTACCTACAACAGTAACAGAAAAAAGTAAGGTACACATCCACTAAAATGAATTGAGCCTTCAGCAATATTTATGGAATAGCGTACGTAACAGATGTTTTACCGTCTGCTTGGCTTAGCGGATGTGGTAAGATAACAGCAACCACCGACAATGCCAGTACGACTCCTGTTTGCGAACTGCTTGCGGGATCAGTTCAACCCGTTCGCTGCCGGATGCCGGCCAATCTAAGTAGGACTACAGTTGTCGTGAATGCGCGCTTTGTTAGGAAGTACATTGGACGCCAAAATAGATTATCGAAGCAGAGTTTCCTTAGCAACGATATAAATGAGTCGGCTTTGTGGCCCGACGGGCGCCGCTTGTCCGGCGGACTGCTTTATTCTGCGGCCATTGATGCCAGCTCCGCTATTGATGGGCCCAAACTTCTGTCGCTTCCGACGTCCCATTCTGGAAGCGACGCAGAGTCAAAGGGAATTTTGCTTAAGAGTTCTGAAGATCCAATTTTATTTTTCATTCCGCCGATGCGTCAGTTAGAGTAAAAGAGATTCTCATTTAAGATATATTGTCATATCGATTTCAAAAAATATGTGTAATATACTCGAAGGTATTGCTTTTTTTCCGATATGGAGAATGTCTCTCAACTACGAAGAATGAGAGTTTCTGTGTGTCACGGTCACAGATGTGCAGAATATCATTTCTGCCCTTCATTATTACAGTATAAATATTATGCAGGTATGATACTAACAAGACATGCCAGATGGCACGGATAACAATTTCATTATTTTACGTTTAAAAAAAAAATATTCACCGTAAAAGTTATATCGGAGCTAGTTTTTTCTTATTGATTACCGATTTGGGGCATTTTTAGTATATTTTCAACAAATAAGTCGCACATTAATGAAGTAAACTATCGTCTGTCTGAATAGTCCTCTATACTGTATAAAACACAAGAAACATTCACTAGCATAACACTTGAATCAAGAGTATTACAGATGTAACATCGAGTTGTTGGACTATTCCTTGATTAGTAATTATTCCAGTAGGCGAAAGTTTAATGAAACAAAAGTTAAAGAAAAAAAAACAGCGCGCCTGTGTTGTGTTTACAGAACTGGGGCCGTGGTGGAGTAGCCGAGCGGTCTAAGGCTCCTCGCTGCGAAGCGCGCGGTTGCTCGCCGTTGGAGGTTCGAGTCCTGCCTGGGGCATGGGTGTGTGTGTTGTCCTTAGGTTAGTTTACCTTAGGTTAAGTAGTTTGTAAGCCACGGACTGATGATCACGCAGTTTGGTCCAATAGATTTACACACATTTGAATATTTTTTTGAACAAACTGGGACAATATTTGATTGACTTGAAAATCTGACAGAACGCTGCATGACCCATGTAAAAGTTTTTGAAGGTATCACTTTTTCTGCAAAGATTTAAGAGGTGGTTTTGGGAATAAGGAAGACGTGCCCAGAATTTGTTCAACCAGTAGTAGAAAATGAGTGAAATCAAGGACTTACATCAAACATAACATACTTTCGTCGCTGAGAAAAAGGTGGAATGTTTCAATCATTACATTTTCGCTGGTTGGCAGTACAATACTGACTCAGATACAATTTTGTGTTTTTGTAGTTATCTGCCATTTTGCTCCAAAGAAAACACAACATACAACAACAGAAATTTTAAAAAATGTAATAAAAGTTAAATACATATCACTGTTCTGCACCGACGATCCTCAGTGTGGCTGCAATCTTTCACAAAGTTTCAACTCGGAAATTACTATAACTATACAATGCTCTGTTTTTTTCTTTCTTTCACTTTCACTGTAGCACATGACTCTTATTTTTACACTAAACTCCAAAATCGGCTTCTTGAACATCTGTTGATGTCTCTCCGAAGTCGTAATTCTCCATGACTGCATTGAAAGTCCCCAAATTATAGCATGACAGCTTCCCAAAACAATATATAAACAGATGCTTGATTCTGTCGCGTCGTTCAAATATCTAGGCGTAACATTGCAGAGCGATATGAATTGGAACGAACATGTAAGGACAGTTGTGAGTAAGACGGACAGCCGACTTCGGTTTATTGGGAGAATTTTGGAAAGATGTACTTCAACTGTAAAGGAGACCGCGTATAAAACGCTTGTACGACCACGGCTTGAGTATTGCTCAAGTGTTTGGGACCCGCAGCAGATCAGTTTGAAGGAAGACATAGAGGCGGTTCAGAGGCGAGCAGCTAGATTTGTTACCGGTAGGTTCGACCAATGCGCGGGTGTCACGGAAATGCTCCGGCAACACAATTGGGGATCGCTGGAAGATAGACGACGTTCTTTTCGTGAATTTCTGTTAAGTAAATTTAGAGGGCCGGAATTTGAAGCTGAGTGTAGTACGATCTTGCTGCCGCCTACTTACATTTCGCGTAAAGATCACAAAGACAAGGTAAGAGAAATTAGGGCTCGTACGGAGGCATATAGGCATTCTTTTTTTTTCCTCATTCTATTTGGGAGTGGAATAGGAAAGGAATTGCCTAGTAGTGGTACAGTGTACCCTCCGCCACGCACCTTACGGTGAATTGCGGAGTATGTATGTAGATACGTAGCTGTAGATGTCCAGTTGTGCTCGTGTTGTCGGAGCCACGACAAATATGGCACATTTATGGTGGCGAAATTCTATAACATATAAGCAGCTTCAAAATGTTCAAATGTTTGTTAAGCTTATGGGACTTAACTACGGGGTCATCAGTCCCTAAACTTACAAACTACTTATGAACTACTTATGAACTAGGACGGCACAAATATCCATGCCGGAGGGGGGGATTCGAACCCCCGACCGTTAAGCAGCTTCCAGATGAAATAATAAGTTCAGTTGATCTCATTCTGTTCGTAGTAGGATTTCTCACGGGAATGAGTCCAGATATTAAACATAAAATGATGTTTGAGTAATATGACATTATTACACTTTAATTTCCATACACAAAGTAAACACTTTGACTTAGCTCCGCCATCTTGGCTCACGGATTTACAAGTACACAATCTTCACCTTTGTATTTATTAATGCTGCGTGTCATCAGTACTGTGTCAAAATGTCAACTGGCCCAGAATTAAGGCACACTTTGCTTTTATAGAAATACCAAAATCATCCATTGTCATCTTTGGTTTTGGACTAAATTACAAGTACAAATATTGAATTTTAACATAAATTCAGCTAATAGGACCTTTAGAATCGTTTACACGTGATGACATTGAGAGTTATGTTTATAAACAGTCTAATATATGAATTTGACAACTTAAAAGGCATGTTTACAAATTCATGGTAGCATCTATTTTTGATTCTGTGGTGCTTTTCTAAATTATAACATAAACTCCAAATACTCTAATATGTAATTAACTTACTTCAAATGAGTGTCAAAATCGGCCTTAATCCATATCAGGCGTCGTCATGAAATATTTTAAAATCATTTACCTAATGAATCAGATTACGCGAAGTGTGTTATAACCAGTTTACATGGATATATCCTCTTTTATCAGCTATTTATGTAAGATTCCAATATCAAACATTTGTCAAGACACTGTAAGTAATGTCCTGATATAGATATTATGTGTGACAATCCCCAGTATATTGATGGTTAAATCATTGTATTACTGTTAAACCGTGTTTCACAGGCTGAAATTAAGTATTTGGTGTTTCAAGTTATCGGTATCGAACGATTCAGTTTAGTTTCGTGGTACCGGGTTCTTAATATTACGTGTCAGGTTACGTCTTTGAACGATATACAGTTCAGAAGGTAACTCGCAAACACTGATGTTTATGAGGAACTGTCTTATGCAGCGAATTCCAAAAACTGATAGTCAGCCAAAAAAACCATTTGGAGGTAATCAACTATATTTCTGTGATGTTGGTGACGTAATTAGGGCATTCATTATAGGGTGTACGTTAAGTCGGGCAACACTTACCATTATTTATTGCGTGAGAATCAAACATTGTACAGAAATCATATATATCTCATTTTGAATGGAAACCCTGAATTTTTTTTTTTTCATGTATGCCCGCACAGTGTAGTTTGGTAATTTGACTATAGTAGTGTGTGCTGGACTTCGACGAAAAAGGTGTGTTAGAGCCGTTCAACGGTAGCCACCAATAAGGAAGCTCTTTTACCACCGGAACAAAACATTTGCTATGACGAGTTGCTAGTACCCGGCAAAGAGAAGCGGACGTCCTAGTGTGACTGAAGTTAATGTGGAGAGCATACGAACGACATTCATAAAGGTACCGAAGATATCGGTGCGTTGGCATCCTGTGAACTCGAAATAGGTCCAATAAAATTGTGGAAGATCTTGCGACAAGATATGTCTATGGAACCATTAAAATTGGTGCTAGTGCAGAAGATCTATGACTACGGCAAAGACAAATGTTTTGAGTTTTTTTCGCTGTTGCAACAACTGAATAAGGGTGGGGATGGCATTATTAATGGATTAAGCTTCAGCTTCGAAGCCACTTTTCACACTACTGAGAGAGTGAACAGGCATAATTGTCGAATCTGGGGTACAAAGGATCTACATCTACATACATACTCCGCAATTCACCGTAAGGTGCGTGGCGGAGGGTACACTGTACCTCTACTAGGCATTTCCTTTCCTATTCCACTCCCAAATTGAACGAGGAAAAAAAGAATGCCTATATGCCTCCGTACGAGCCCTAATTTCTCTTATCTTGTCTTTGTGATCTTTACGCGAAATGTAAGTAGGCGGCAGCAAGATCGAACTACACTCAGCTTCAAATCCATTGAATTTCAAAGAGATTCCCTGAAGTTAAATGCTTTTTTGCCTTATCACGTCGAAAACTAAATGGGTCAGGCTTCTTCACCGATAGCAATGTCACTGGGTATCCCTACTAGGTAACTAGGACACGTTGCAGCCTATTGATTGTGTTTCCCGGCACACTACTGTGCCATGAGTGTTGCCGGTAGACAGGGGCAACTCAGAGGCCAGTATAACACCTAAACTCGCCATGATTTCGACTAGCTCTATCGGAAAATTACCAAACTAGGCTGTGGCGAAATACACGAAAAAAGTTTAGGGGTTTTCTTCAAATATATATATGTATGATATCTACACAATGTTTGTTTCTTGTGCATAAACAATTAAAGTGTTACCGAACTTCATGTACACCCTTTATAGACTTTTAGATCTGCATTAACAGGTAGCTTGGAAGTTACTATTTGTGATGCGAATCTCTTTAGATGACAATGAAGAGGTCACGATTCCAAGTATAATATATACACATTAAAATATGTCTCCGCTGCAGTTTATTTTAGCATTAATGTACACACCCACTCATTTGTTTCCGACTCCACTGAGCGATTTTTTATACCAGTGCAAGAATTTCTGCATCGTTGTGCTAAGTAAAATGTACTCATACTCTTTCAATTTTTGTTTACTCTTATTGACATAATCATGTATTCAAAATTTTACTGAGAAAATTGCGAGAATAATTTTTATATTAATAAACGTAGGAAACACAGCTGTTCCATCCTTCCCAGTGTGTATTACAGATTTTCTTAATTTATTTATTTATTATGTTTTCTGTTCCATAGAACCCAATTTAGGAGTGAGACTCCATGGTCATGAAAGAAGTCAATACATGAATATTTACACAAGAATGGTAGTAGAAAATTTTTAAGTAATCCTACGCACATGACAATCCTAAGACAAAGTGAAAATAACCATTAAAGAAAAAAATGAATTAGCTTAATTGTTTAACTTTTCTAGGATTTCCTCGACAGAATAAAAGGAATGAGCCAGGAGGTAACTCTTCAATTTATATTTGAAAGCGTGTGGGTTAGTGCTAAGATTCTTTATTTCTTGTGGAGGATTAATGAAAATGAATGCTGCAGAATACTGTACACCTTTCTGCACAAGTGTCAAGGTGGCGTAATGCAAATGTAGATTCGACTTCTGTCTAGTATTCACCTAGTGAAAGCTACTAACGCGTGGGAATAAGCTGATATTATTAACAAGCAACGACATTAAAGAAAAAACGTATTGTGACGCCAGAATACTGAAAAGGGGTCAACATGACGGTCGTGAACTTACACCACATATTACTCGAACCGCCCGTTTTTGAGCCAGAAATATCCTTTTTGCATCAGGCGAGTTACCCCAAAAAGTAATGCCGTAAGTCATAAGTGAGTGAACGTAAGCGTAATAGACTACTTTTCGTGTTGAAAAATTACTTATTTAAGATATTTTTCTAATGGTAAATATAGCAGAATTCAGTTTTGGAACAAGATACTGAACATGGGCTTTCCACGACAGCTTACTGTCTATATGAATTCCTAGAAATTTGAACTGTTCAGTCTCACGTATTATATGCCCGTTATGTGTAATCAATATGTCAGCTTTCGTCAAATTATGTGTTAGAAATTGTAAAAACTGAGTTTTACTGTGATTCAACATCAACTTGTTTTCTACAAGCCATGAACTTATCTCTTGAACTGCATTATTTGATACTGTGTCAATATTACGAGCAACATCCTTCACTACCCTGCTGGTATCATCAGCAAACAAAATCTATGAATTATATCTACAACTTAACTTTTTCCCTTTTTATAGAGGTCTAAGGGCTTTAACCAAATCAACAATTATTTCCTCTGAACTTCACTGTCATTGCTCCTGACGCTATTTTCAGCTAGCAGTGTGAACTCCAATGTCGCAGCGGACACTGCACTCTGATGCGCCGGTAATCAACGTGATGATGAAAATTGAGGTGGTAGCTCGGGGTCAGGCGTCAGAGACTACCGATATTGTTTTTTTCCGTCAACATAACAGCATTAAATTATTCTCGGTAACCCGGTGTTGTGTTTCCTATACACAGAGTAATTACAATATTTAATTTACTTAACAGAGCCTGTTCATGTTGACCAATACTCGTTAATGAAGCTTTATTTCGTCGCTTCCTCATTATAAAATTACAAAAAACAGAAAAAAAATTGGGTGGAAGGGGACGGGGGGGGGGATAGGAGGAGGGATGGTTCGCTTGACTTTTCCAAACCTGCGGCCGGTTCATCGGCTGGATTACATCCCACGGTCGATGCGCAATGACAATTAACGCCGACCCCGTCGTTTTACAGCCGGGTGTGAACAGATGTGGGCTAGTAAATCATGTTTTGCGCTTTTTTGCATAAAAAAAGTACATGCACTCCAATGTGCCTGAAACGAAGCAGTAGCTCCGATGGCAGGGAAACGTGGGAGTACTGGCCTGGGGTTACACCAAATGTAACTCAGCATTTGAACAGTCTTTATTATTATTACACAACATCAAAGAAACTGTTCCAAAGACAATAATTGAGTTAAGCTCAAGTTCGAAAACAGGAATTTACACTTCAAATATTATAGCAATTAGAAAACAATTCTATTAATCGAATGTGTTAAACAATACATTCAAAAGGATTAACCCAAACAGGAATTCACATCCTAAAGTTATAGCAATTAGAAAACAATTCCATCAATAGAAGTGTGTTAAACAGTACATCCAACGTAAACAGGAATTCACACTTCCAAATTATAGCAATTACAAAACAACTCAATGAATAGAAACTCGCTCGGAATCAAATAAAGTCACAGTGCTAATCGGAATTGCTGGCTCACGAAACATTTGAGTTGCACCAATAGAATCAGTTAGACCTTTTAAATTTCAACATTATACCTGAATGCACAACACACTTACGCCACCCTGAAGGGGTGCCAAACATATTCTGCTCTACTAAAACTTGAAAAGTTTCACACAAAATTAAAAGGAACACTGTGCAAATGATAACCGGAAAGTTAAATTAGAAACACTGGCCATCCGAGTCTTTCAACCTTTTAAAAACACATATTTACAAATAATTACAGGAGAACTTTACGTAACTTTACGTGTTCTACTGGTGTACTCCAGGATCTGCAGAAAATTCCACGACTACTTCGCCTCTGCTCCTCGTGCCTGTGTGCACGTATGTGTTGTTTCTGCGCCCTCACAGTTGACAGCATGCACGTGTGCGCCAACACCCAACAGCCTCGTGCTGCAACAGACTAAAGGCGCGTCTAAGCATGCAGTTCATCACACACGGATGCACCCTCTTTTCTGGCACCAGTATGTTTCGACATGGAGCCCACACCAGTGTTAAAGTCCAACTTCAGTACTGACTAGTTCTCGAAACAAGTCTGAAGATAACTAGACCCAAAGTAGCCCGCCAAGAGCCTCGTGCTGCAACAGACCACGTGAGTCCATCAGAGTAGTCACGCCCAGATGGTTGCAATTACCTCATCGAAGTCACGTCCCCACAGTAGGGACACAGTCCTCGGAACCTTCCTCTGGGCTACCAAAAGCAAAACTCCCTCGCAAACCAGAACCGCAGGCCCAGTACAGCTGCACGACGTCGCATGGCGCCCCCTGCACACACGCGCACCACCACCGAAAGCAGCGCCAAACGAATGAACGGAGAGGCGCGGCGGAAGATTCAAAAGCCGGCACGGCACAGTGCCGTCTGTGGGGAAACGAGTGTTGTTTCAAAACTATATCTTTTCGTTGTCTCTATATGCTACGACATTCGCATCACAGTCACTGCATAAGGAATACATACAGGGCCTATACGAGTGGAATGAAGGCGACATGAAAGGAATTGAAGTCTATAAAGATAAGATAGGAGGTACGATACTGTGAGAAGAATTCGTCGGAGCACTGAAAGTTTTGAGTCGAATCAAAGCCCCTTGCAATACATTCCGTCTGAAGTGCTTATCTCTGTGAGAGAGGCGGTTATGAAGAAACTGTTTCACCTTGTGTGCGACTTGTATGAGACATTGATAATCTCTCCAGAACAAAAAGATTATGATAATTCCAATTCGAAGGAAAGAAAGTGCACAAAAAAAATGTGAAAAAAACATAACTCTCATTTTAAAAATCCACAAATTCAAAATAGTAACAGGAATTATTTACAGCCAGTTTGAAATAATGTTGAAATGCGACACGGGGAAAGATAAATTTGGGTCTAGGAGAAATGTAGCCTCCCTCGGGCAAATTCAAAAATGTTCAAATGTCTGTAAATCTATCGGACCAAACTGTGTGATCATCAGTCCGTAGCTTACAAACTACTTAAACCTAGGTAAACTAACCTAAGGACAACACACACACCCATGTCGAGGGAGGACTCGAACCTCCACGGCGAGCAACCGCGCGCTCCGCAGCGAGGCGCCTTAGACCGCTCGGCTACTCCACCGCGGCCTCCCTCCAGCATGGATGTTTCTATTGTCGTTAGTATAAGTTAGTTCATAAGTAGTTTATAAGTTGGGACAGTTAAGTCTCACAAGCTTTAAAATTAAATGAATCAAAAATAAATAAATAAATAAAATAAAAACATAAAAAATATTAAAAATAATTGAGGAACACGTAAGGCAATACAAACATTACGACTTATCTTTCAAGGAAAGACAAACATTTCGTTTTGTAGACTCAGTAATGTTGCTAAGGTTCACTGGAACACATTCTTGAAAATTCTGACGGTAGTAGGGGTAAATCATAGCGAACTGAAAGTCATATGCAGTCTGTAAAGAAAGATAAAAGTAGGAAAAAAATACATTCAGAAGTTACAAGAGTGGAGGGGTACGAAAGGAACGTGGTGATTGGGGAGTAAACGTTGTAACCGTTCCCCAATGTCATTTAATTTGTACATTGAGCAAGCTATAAAGAAAAGCAAGAAGAAATTAGGAGAAGAAGTCAAAGTTCATGGAGAAGAAGTACGATCCTTGCTGATTGCAGAAGACATTTTAAGTCCGTCAGATACATCAAACTATGTGGACGAGCAGCTGAACGCAATGTTTAATGTCTTGGAAGGACGGTATAAGATGAACATTAACGAGAGCAAAACAAGGACGACAGATTGGAGTCTAATAAACTTACGTGATGATCAGGGTATTAGATTATGTAATGACACAATGAAAGTAGATGAATTATTTTTTAGCGAAAGGTGGTACAATTGCGATCATTTCGGATAAATATTATTGTAACTGGAAATATATTGAGAAAAAATAATTCTAAATATGGCACTTGTGCTTCGAAGTTTGATGAGTATGTAACGCAAATATTACACATTCACAAAAGTTTGTATAAACATAAAAAAAGGTTAAAGAATTGGGAAAAATCGGCCGAAAATGTACTACACTAGGTACAATTGCGATCAATTCTTGTTACAATTTTAATCATTGGCATCTTCCATTAATTAAAAGCACTTTTTCCCTTGGCACCAACGCATACTTCGTAGTACCAAACATTGCATTTGCATTGATTTTGCAAGCACGTAGAAACAACTAAACTTATAAGAGCGCGTTAGACTAAGTAACTTCACTAACCTCTTAACAGGAAAAAAATGTATATCTCCGTAGCACAAACTGGTGTCATCTTGGAAAAGGCAGGAGGAGCTATAGAAACCTGCTACATTACAATGCCACTTAAAGTCAAGTGCTACCAACACTAGAGACTCACATATGGCGCGAACCTTACGCTGATTGGAAATTTACCTATATCGAATGTATACCCTACACCTTACCATAATAACCTCTTATGTTCGATGGAAAGACGAAATAATACGCACAATAGCTATGGGAAGAAAATATTTTTCTCAAGAAGAGAAATTTGTTGACACGGAATACTAATTAAATTTAAAGAAATCCTTTCTGAAAGCATTTCTCTGGAATGTAGCATTCTACGGGTGTGAAATGTGGACGATGAGAAATTCGTACAAAAAAAAAAAAGCTTTTGAACTGTGGTGCTGCAGACAAATGCTAAAGATTAGATGGGTAGATAGCGTAACTAATGAGGCGGCACCAGACAGAATTAGCCGCTATTTTATTAATAATGATACCGATTGTTGGGACACATTCTGAGACATCAAGGCACCGTCACGTTATCATTGAATGAATGTGTGTGGCTGTAAAAATCGCAGAGGTTGCCCGAGAAAAGAATGCAGTAAGCAAGTTAAAAGGGATGTAGGTCGCATTCAAGTGTCTTGCATAGGACAGGGTAGCGTAGAAAGCTGCATTAAAATAGTCTTTTGACTGATGAAAACAATGACGACAACACTAAGGAGTACACCAGAGTATCGTACTGCAGAATTTCTTCGTAAGTCGCGCGATGAGTTCGTAGACGTACGTGTGGGGCAAATAGTAGATCAGTGATGGACAGCCAAACAGACGACTGTACGATTGTGCAATGTCAGATATCGTGATTTTGCGGAAAGCGCGAGCTGGTCAGAGTTATTCAGGCAACATACCACGTAATTCCAATTCACTCTTCTCCATATTGTCATTTCTGAGTAAAGATTTATACCATTACCAAAAATAATGAAACAGAGGGAGAACTACACCTGTTATGAAGTTCTTTAGAGATATCTACAAAGGTCACGAAAAAGTAATGTAGCACGTTTTTTCTTCAAAAGATATTTATTGTATGTATTGAGAATCACACTGAAGATGGATCCACATACACAGCGCGAAACAAGAGCGTGTATGGCCTTTCGCTGCCATTACTGAAATGAAATGAGCGTATGGCTTTGTTGGCCGGGAGATCCCTTGCGGGATTGTTCGGCCGCCTGAGTGTTAGTCTTTCTATTTGACGCCATGTGGGCGACTTACGTGCCAATGATGATGAGATGATGATGATTAGGACAACACACAACACCCATTCCCCTGCCGGGAATCGAACCCGGGCCTCCTGCGTGGTAGTCAGCGATGCGGCCACTGAGCTATGGAGGCGGACGCTGCCATTACTAATTCTGGTCACGAAGCCCTTTTTTTCTTTTAGTGAATCACTTGCCACAAACGGTATCCTTTAATGGAGAACATCAGCTCGATTTAACAATGCAGATATGAAAGCGGTTGATGGTGTCAAAGAGCGTTGCAAACCTCGTAGGTGCGAAAACCGCCTTCTGATGACGTCATCCAAGTAACTGGGTGTAATCGTCTCGACAGCAGTTGCTCCTTACACTTCGCAAAAAACGTTTGTAAATAATCTCCCACAGTTTCTTTCTCTGCTGCAAGAAAAATCAATGACGGCTAGTTGCTTCTGACATGCGTCACAAAGGCTTGTTTCAAAGAGTCTTGCAACCATGAAACCTGTTGCAACAGCAAGAAGTTTGTCACATGCAAACAAAAAACTTTTAATAATTCATATTTAAAGTGTCGCATTTCCAACTGTTTTCAGCTGCCAAAAACATCCGCTGCATTTCTTTCTGGGCTACCCTCGTCCAATGCAGAAATATCAAGGTTTAATAGTTTTTCAGAACATCCACAACAGTTATTGTTATTTTCCAACTTGAATAAATCTGCCCCAGTAGGAGATACATAGATCCTTTCTTTTTAATTAATCGGTCACTACCGATTGCCGGATATTTATCCCATTTTCAGGTGTTACATACTAAATAGGCAGACTGAGTGGGTTACTAAATAAAGTTCACCATATTAAACGGATCCATATAAAAGAAGAAATCATACTTTGAAACATAAAGGGAGTCTCAGTAATTAATTAATATGTCTAGGGGAAGCGCCGCTACAGTAGGATTGTGTGTCTTGTCATATGCGCATTTCTTAACAACTTCTCCTCCTGATATTGGAGAACACGTGTCAAACATCTGGATGATGATGCATTGGATATTGTTCTACGATCTTTTAACTGCTATAACTACTTAAGGGGATACGGAATCGCCTATCCCCGCAATGTTAAAATATGCCTACTATAGGGAATATTTTTTCAGAAAGTACTGGAGATAGAAAGATAATTCTTTTACTGTAGATGGATTGTTATAAGTATACTGAAATACTTCTAAAAGTATTTTCTTACAGAGATATTTTATATTTATTTAAAGTAAAAATTTTCCATCACTTTTTACTGGATTATCATCCGTAAGTCTTTTGCAAATCAAGTAATTAAAATCATTGTTTTAGTATGTAAAAGAAACACATTTGATTACGTCATCAAAATTTCAGCCTTCTAGGTATACCAGTACCTGAGAAAATCTTCCGAAGTAAAAAGTAATCTTATGGGAAACTGAGAAAGAAGAGTATACATAGTTAATACCATTATCACAGTCTTCATAATCAACTACAAGCCTTCTTTTGCTACCCTCTGCACCTGTCTTGCTTTTTTTTTTCAATAATGTCTGGATTATCCTATCACTCAGTAACTACTTTTCCACTCAGCAAGACTAGCCGTGTGGTTAGCGGAATCGCGTTGTGCCATCAAAGGTAGTCGGTTTGAGACCGATTGCATGAAAGTTTTTTTATCAAGTCTTCTTTTAACAGATATCGGAAGAACAATGACTTTTGTATTGTTAGTTGCCACATATCTTCGGACGTTTTAGCAAAGGCTTCACGTTTTTAAGAGTAAATGACATTTGTACTCTTCGTTGTAGCTAACTGATTATAGGGAGAGCAGCCTTAACGCATGCGTAACATTAGAAAGGGGTGCTGCTTATAGTGTCACGTGACCCGGTAAGGTAAGGTAAATTGACTCTTCACGATTAAAGTCACTTAACAGTTTAATCTGTTACTTAATGTGTTTTAGTGTTCATGTGCAAATATGCTCTTCGTCTTTATTATTAAAGAAAAATGAACAACGTTCAGTAACTATTAGAAACAAATTACTCAGCTCTAGGTTTGGAAGGTAAAAGTAAAGCAGTCAACAATCCGAAGATTGGTTTGAACACCACACTGCTCTACTAGGCTTGGTCCTATTTGGAGGTGGTATGCCGTTGCCTTCCTCCGACCTTCGAACGGACTTACCCAGCCACTTATAGGGGGACCTACAGTTTAACGTGGGTTCCGAACCACGGTGTTACTCGGTATTTTTTACATGAGCAATACTGACAGAGATGAAAAACGTGGAAAATGACAGATAAAAATCGTAGGACCTGGCGGGGATCGAACCAACGACCTTTTGATTTGTAGTCTGGCACTCTATCACTGTGCAACCGAGGCGCACAAATTTGGAAGAAAAGTGTGACATAAAGAATCTTAGTCGGCCGAAGTAAGCACAAACAAGCCGAGGTAAGACATTCTGTAGATTTTTTTAACGAAAATGTATCTAAGGGGTGGGTGAGGGTGGGAGGGACAGAGGCGCTTCCCCCCGGCGCTACTCGAAGACGTGCGCGCCAAATAGTCCGTTTGGTCCCCGAGTGGGGGGGAGCGCCGCAAACATCAACTCGCCGAGTAGGGGGGGGGGGCACTGAAAGAAGTGAACCCCCAGTCATTTGAAGCACCAGCCGTCACTAGGTGTTTCCTTTTAAAGCCAGCTATTAGAGAATGGAACGGCAGAGAAAAGTCATAACACCTGTTTGATGAACCCTCTTCCATGCACTTGCATTTTAATTACGTAGGTACAGATTCAGATGCCAACAGTGGCATGTCGTACAGGTACCACACCGGAAGGGTCAAGATGAACTGCTGCCGACCGTTTACCAGTAATGGACTACGTGCACAAACACCTCTAACTGCCTTCCAGTCAAGACACAGCCTCAGCGTCTAGGGCTCGACTATTACCGTCGTATGTTCACTTGGAATGGCGGGCCGTCGTATTCAGCAGTGGAAACAGATTCAGGTGGTCATTTGCGCGTATGAAGTAGTCCTGGCGAGCGCTGTTTCGTAGACTGTATTCGCTCAAGACTCGCTGACATCAGGCGAGCACTCGTCAGCGCTTGGTACAAGTAAGCCGGCCACGGTGGCCGAGGGGACTGAGGCGCTACAGTCACGGTTTGCACGGCCACTACGGTCGGGGGTTCCAATGGATATTTGTGCCGTTCTTAGTATTAGGTAGTTCATAAGTAGTTTGTAAGTTTAGGGACTGATGACACCGTAGTTAAGTTCCATAAGCTATACAAACAACAACAATGGTACAAGTAAATTTTGTAACTTTGCGTACTTGCAACACAGTGGTGATGAGCTGTTCCAACTAGATAATTCTCGCCCTGACGTACACCACGCGTGAAACTCAACGTGCTCAGCAAGACACGTATGTACTGTTTTAGTAATAGTGATTGACCTCTAAGACCGTGCACTAATTTTAAGTTTCTGACCAATTTTATAGGAGAGTATATTACTATTTCTCGATTAGGTAGTTTTTAAACCCAATACAGTGATTCATTAGAAGCTAATGGAATTAGAATCTTCTGCTTTTTCAAGAAACATTTCACTAAAGATGCTGATAGTATGAAAAAATTTCTGTGATAATATTGCCCTGATATTTACTACAATCCATATTTGAAAATGTAATAAATATATCTTTCATCTTTCTACCACGTGCAGTAATGACTGTATGTGTTGCAGTCGAAGAAACCAGCCTCTTGACATATTAACATATATTAAAATTGAGGTTCCTGTGCCTATATTTCACTATGCAGGCAAAACTTCACATCGCAAACGAATAGTGTTTGTATGTTGTAGTAGGTATCCCATTGTGTACTATGGTAGTACAGGGTTTGGTAACGATACGGGGGTGGAAGATATGGGAGATGAAAGTTAGCATGTTATATAAAATTCCACGTGTGGGTGTTGATATTTTGCTCTTCAGCAAAAATTACACAATGGAGAACAACGATCTCTCTGTGTTGTTGTAGTACAAAGTCTCACGTTGTACACTGTAGCAGTTCCGTGTCGTTAACTATAAGAGGGTGAAAGATATAGTGGTTCAAAGTCGTCAGTATATAAAACATTCAGACTGAAGACCAGCGATGACTTTTGAGACTATTTTAGCAAATAGGTTATATTTAGCGAAACGCGATGCACATTCTTCAGTTGTTTTTCTATTATAATTCTTGTCTTAAATTTCATGTATTGACTTCTTCCATGACACATGACGTCTGATTCCTCAATTAGGACATATTGTTATTATATAAAGAAAAATATTATTATATAAAGAAAAATATGTTCATATGGCAGTTTGAAAAGTAAAACCACCAAGAAAGATGCCAAAGCGTAAGAAAGAAATTTCGCGTTCTCTATTCGTTTGTAAACACGGCGTTGCAAAGTGACTCTACAGACGATAGATATTTGAAATTTGTAGACGTTGTTTAGCTTACACTGTAGGCATCAGCGATTTTTCGATATTTCCATCCATAAGGGGGTGAAACAGGGGATGAACAATTCTTTTTTTTCTTTTAAATACGTTGCTTTTCAGGTAATTTTGAAGCAGAAAATACAAAACTTCAGATTTGGATTTTTGACTGGAATTTTCAAAACATGTGTCTATAATTTTGGAAATCCAACCGTTAAGCGAGTGGATTAAGGGAAACATTTTTTTTAAGTGTGCTACTAAGACTATTTTGATGCTATAAACACGAAAATTTAGATGTGGAACCATGGTTAGAATTCTTAAAAATTATTTTTAGACGTAGAAACAACTAATGCAGACCATCCAGTCTACGCGTGGGAAGCAGCGGGAATTAAGCTACTTGTGTCATAAAATGTGCATTTTATGCACAAGTATCGACCTTAAATCTCTTCCTTTGTTTATTCATTGGTAATAAACGTTTTGTGCAAGTGCGTTTGGTTATTTCGGTTTAGATAAATCGTTACACTGTAATGTCGATTGCTTCATCCGACAACATTACTCTAGGTAATTAGGAGATTCCACACTCCAGTTCATAGGATAGTGAGACGTGATGTTTATTCATAGCGGGGCATTCAGAGCTAGCGGGAGCTGAAATAGGTTCGGGAATTCGTAAAAACGTGGGTGGCAATACATTACGCTTCGTCGTCCGTACAGCTGTGTGCGTCGGAACAATTCATAATGTCGCACGTAGTGCATTGGAACGGGAACAAAGGTAATGTTATTCAGAAATTAATTGCATATGTAATAACTGGTGTTACTGGTTTGTTCCGCATAGCGAATGTTTATGCTAACATAACATTAGCATTCTCTTCTACTACGTTCGATTTTCCGCATAGCTTCGAGTCACTGATTTCGAATACAACAGTGCTCATTACGCTATACCCACACCACAGTTCCCTTTCATACACAGAAGAAACAAAGGAAAACGTAAGCGTAAAATTTCTCTTCGATGCCCAGGATGTTGCAAGGTTCATCTAAGATAATTATTATTAAAAAAATGTTCAAATGTTTGTATAGTTTATGGGACTCAATTACAGGGTCATCAGTCCCTAAACTTACAAACTACTTATGAACTACTTACGAACTAGGACGGCACAAATATCCACGCCCGAGGGGGGGATTCGAACCCCCGACCGTAGTGGCCGTGCAGACCGTGACTGCAGCACCTCAGTCCCCTCGGCCACCGCGGCCGGCTAATTATTATAAGGTGAAATGTTTGTATAACAGCCGGAATTCGAACTCGAGTCTCCTGTTTATCAAGTGTCTTCGTATGTCTATCTTCTCTCAGAGGACTGGGAAATGGATGTTTAATTATTTATTAATCGATCTACATATTAAATATACAGATATTAATTCGCAGTTTGCAGAAATTAGCGACTTCAGCTGCTTTTCTTAAGTTCGTCTATCATTTTGTACATATGAAAATTTATTCCGCACCAGGTCTGTTTGGGGGCGTATTAGGGTGACCGAATGGTGAAGGCGTCCTCTCGCGAAAGCGGGAGACTCGGGTTCGATTCCCGGTCCGGAGCAAATTTTCATATTTCACTAAATGATAGACCAACTTAAGAAGAGCAGCTGAAGTCGGAAATCCTCGCAAACTGCGAATTAATAACTGTATGTTTAACATTTATATCTGCGCACTTTCAGCAACACCGTTCCTTTAGAAGTATCGTGGTACATCTATACACGCCTTCAGGCGTTTATGTTGTACATCCTTATCTATTTACTAGTTTCGGTAACTCATTGTTAGAATCCTGAGACCATTAACAAGACAATAATAATGATAGATACGACAACGTATGCTTGAGTAAATCGAACATTACTCGCAAATGGAGCATCAATATTCGTCATCGGTATATACATACACGTAGATTATATACGATATGTACACCTTGTGGGCAATAAAGGTTAAATTACATACACAAAAATCATGGTAAATATATTGAATTGTAATTAAAGCCTTTATTGAATATCTACTTGATTACAGTCCCCATCCTATTAGTTCCTAATTTTACTACACCCTTGAATATAATTTTCCATTGTTCATTGAAGCACTGATGCAATCTTCAGGTTGCCAGGTAGGTCAAACGTGGATGTACCGTGGCAGCTGCTCTTCTGTCTGCTAAAGGGTCGTTAATGATTACTTTTATTTTTAAAAATGCGATAGATAGATGTCGCGACACACTTAATAATATAGTTGTTAACCCTTTCCTACCCAAGGTATCAAATATTCGAAAAAATGACTTCATATTACTTAATAAAAGCGCATTACTGTTTACACACTGTTTTTTTTTTTAAATTTTGACGCAAACAAATATGAAATAAAATAAAAAAATTAAAAAGTCGAAATTCAAGGTCCAATTGGGAGATATTATGAAATACGTATCTGTGGATCGAATTCATATTTCGTAAAGAAACCAAAACTACAACCATTTATTACTGACACCTAGCAAGAAAGACAGCTACAGAAATAACATATACAATATTCCTTCGACACACTGTCAGTACTAGTAACTTCCACTAACCGTTTCGAAAGTCATATAAAGAGCTCTATTCCTTGAATAGCATAAGTTTCCATTTTCTAAAACAATACAGAAACCAAATTACCAATGTGAAAACACACACACCCATGCCCCAGGGAGGACTCGAACCTCCACGGCGAGCAACCGTGCGCTCCGCAGCGAGGTGCTTTAGACCGCTCGGCTACTCCACGGCGACTAAGAAGGAACTGAGAAGTGTATTATACAGGTTAAGAAAACTGCTGGTGAATCCAGTTCATGCTCTGGGTAGATGGTGCGAATATTATGATGAGTTGCTCATTGTAGATGAACAATGGTATAGAAAAGATGATGGAAAGAAGATCTCATATGGAGAAGTGTAGAGAATGGTCGATAAAATGCCGTGCAATAGAGCGGCTAGGATAGATTACATTAAGGGAGAACTCACCAAGTACAGTGCATTGTCAGGTCTCAAATCATTATAAATGGTAACTGAAATGGCATGACAACCGTAAAAGATTTCGTCTGACTAGCAACAAGCAGTAATCACACAAATTTTGAAGTTGTAAAGGCCACAAGTCGACATGTTGGTGTGTTTAGACTAGCAGCTAGTTCGGCAAGTTTCTACCCGCAAGAAAATTGCTTACTAGTATACACTCAGCTTAAGCCACTTGCAGAAGAACACTTGCGCAAGTTTATGTTCTTACGTAAACATATCGGTAAGTAATTGCAGCGGAAGTTACTTCCTAGTGGACACATGCCTTAAGGGACCCAACTGCTGAGGTCATCTGTCCTTTTACTTACAACTACGAGGCGCGTCCAGAAAATAAGTTCCGTTTGGTTATATAAAACGAACGGGTACAGATACGGAAAAAATATTGATTGTACAAAAATCTACAACTGTAAAAGAACTTTTCTACATAGCTTCCGAAATTTTGTAGGCAATTGTCATAGCATGGCACAAGGTTTTGTGTGCCTTTTCCATATAATGTTCCCGCCTGTGTATTCCACTATGTGGTAACATGTTCTTTCAGCTCGTCATCATCGTTGAAGTGTTGTCCACCAAGAACAGATTTTAGGTGTAGGAAGAGGACTACTGTCAAAAGATTTTTGTTTTCACGATAATGCCTGACCTCACACACCGAATGTGTCCAAACAATTCTTACGGAAATTTCAAGGGGACCTGTTTGATCATCCTCCATACAGCTCGGACCTCTCTATCTGTTCTTACACCTAAAATCTGTCCTTGGTGGTCAACACTTCAACGATGATAGAGAGCTGTTACCACATGGTTGAATACACAGGCGGCAACCTTCTGTGAACGATGCATGCAAAAACTTGTGGCACGCTATGACAAGTGCCTACAAAATTTCGGCAGTTATATGGAAAAGTAGTTTAAGAATTGTAGAATTTTGTGCAATAAAAATTTCTTCTGTATCTGTGTACAATTTCATTTTGTTACCAAACGGAACTTACTTTCTGGACGCGCCTCGTATATGAAGTAACGTAAACTAACTTACGCTAAGGACAGCACACATTCCCTTGCTCGAGCGAGGACTCGAACATCCGACGGGGAGCGATGAAGCAATCAGTAGCATAGCGCCTAAGAATACGTTGCCAAACACGCAAACTTGATTAAATACACATTTGGGTGGCGCCTGGAAGTAACGCCAGTATACAATAATAATTCCTGGGCTGCGGGAAGTTCTCATTTGAGAATAAAAACTGATCTCTCCCGGACGAGGGATGGTTCCTTACCCCCTCAAAAGCGTGACGCTGCCTTCTACTTGACAGTACCTGAAGCGTGACACCTACCACGCATGTCCCACCAGTGCTGTAAAAGTTATGTCTACTGAGGTAGTAGAGAAAATGTTCAAATGTTTGTTAAGCTTATGGGACTTAACTACGGGGTCATCAGTCCCTAAACTTACAAATTACTTATGAACTACTTACGAACTAGGACGGCACAAATATCCATGCCCGAGGGGGGATTCGAACCCCCGACCGTAGTGGCCCTGCAGACCGTGACTGGAACGCCTCAGTCCCCTCGGCCACCGCGGCCGGCAGGTAGTAGAGAAAATTTTTTTTTTAATAAATAGCGTTAACACTTGAAAGTATAAGGATTTATTAGGCTAAATCAGTTTAGGCAGAAAGTTTTAATGAAGCTATAAAAATTGTTTACCTGATTTTCTTTACCTTCAGAATGCTCAAAGCATGTCAGAATCACCAACGTTTTAGAAGACCATAAAACGTGTCTACCTTATTATAACGATATATAAAAATTCACAAAACTTCATCACCCATCAGCCAAGTTATCGCGCACAACTTTGGAAATCACCACGCATAAAAATACAAAAACGTTCGTATAACTGTAGTCCATGCCAATAATTTAGTGTAAACTCTGTAAACATGAAGCTAAGAAATGTGTAACACTGCCTTCTCGCGGCCGTCCTTCAAATTCCCTCGGCAGAACTGAAAAATGGTTTGAAAAGGCGCAGACAGCATATGCCGTCGCACACGCTTGAGGGGTTAAGAGATGGCGAGTTTATTTGAAGCCAGATGTTCCTCTTCATAATAATAATATATTATAAATGAACTGCGAGCTTTGGGATATTTTTTGTCACGATTAGTTCATGGGATGTTTAGTGGCTTTCATTAAGCTTTGATACACATTCTGTGGGCTAAATTTATGTTAGTTAATAATTTTCCATGTACGTACCAAGTAAGCACTTGGTTCGAGCCAATTCGCTATTATGCACAAGAAATCAATTACGAAGTCGCTGGCTTTGCTTGCACTTAATCTTGATTAAGTAATAAATCGTACTTTTTTGGAGACCAATGATATTATTTTATGTGCTTTTGGCCATTTGCTCGTAACGGACATTGTGTTTTGGCCACGTGGTACGCCAGTGCATGGTAATCACTACCGGAGATGCTTGCTGGCTTGTTTGTTTCATGGTTTCATGATCATCTCCCAGAGCAATGTTTAACAAATTATCTGAATTGTAAATTATTTTCTGTTGGTTTCAAGAATTTTCTGCGCTCGCTTCACGAGCGTCTGCATAGTGGCTTGATGTTTATTTTCTTGCATCGGTCTGGCTGATGTATGACGCGGAAAAGTAAGAAAGAAATGAGTGTGTGCTCCTTGTTTTCATAATGGTGTGTCCACTGATAATTAAGTAGGAGACGCGTGACGATCCTTTGCTTTCGCTTCACTCGGTTTAATTCTTGCAAACGATAATAGTTAATGAAATTGTGGCATGTAACGGTCGTCTCAGTCTTTGTGACCTTTTTAAAATCCGGTAACCATCCTCCACAAAACCCAGTTATGATAAATGATACGAGTAGGACCGAGTCCTATGGGTGATTTTAATTTTAATTTATTTATTTACTTTTTTTTCAATACATATATACGAAAAAAGAAGGCGGTTACCACCCACTTGTTTAGTGCGTTGGCTTCGTGTGTGTTATGCTTTCCGCTGCGCAATTTAATATTTCATTCACGTAGTAGTTAGTGATTCGGGCCTAGACTCGCTATGGTGTACAGTTAAATAGGAGCAATTTGTGCCGGCCGCGGTGGCCGAGGGAAATGAGGCGCTTCAATCACGGTCTGCACGGCCACTACGGTCGGAGGTTCGAATACCCTCTCGGGCATGGATATTTGTGCCGTCCTAGTTCGTAAGTAGTTCATAAGCAGTTTGTAAGTCTAGGGACTGATGACCCCGTAATTAAGTCCCACAAGCTTTACAAACATTTGAACATTTGAGCAATTTACTTGCACTTAGCATCAGCACTGAGCAAGGCTAGCTATCATCAGCTGAGACTACGCCTGCTGACTGAATATCCTTATATAAATATGATAACAGGAAAATTGTGCTACAAATTACTAATTTATTCGTACAAGAAGGACAATGAAAGTTACACAATTCGAAAGATTGTTTGTCTTAGATTTCACGTTCAAGTGCTTCATTTTCGCGGTGATTAAGAGTGGTTAAAGGAAATGGATGTTTTCATATGAATGCCGATATAAATGATGATGCGCCGGGAGAGGCATATAGCGGTGCACGGGTGGAACTACGAAGTCGACATATTGTCAGCTCTGGAATTCGGAATATCGCAGTATCGAAATAACATTATTTTTTGGCATTGTATATATATACGAACACCGAAATTGTAGTTCCATTTCGAATATTAGACTAATTCAAGTTATGTAATTCGAAAATAGCGTGAGAAGTATATACATCCGTTTTTATTTGTTGTTACTGTGTCCGGCATTTTCCTTAAAACGAAAAAGATACCGTTTCATACCTCCCAGTGCCCATGCCTCCTATGATAATGTTGGCAACAGATGCTGAATAATTAAAATCCTGTGAGTCTTCATTTTAGCCGATCGCTTGACAACGCTGAAGTTTTCTCATGGAATCTTCACTTTACGAGGGCAGTTACTTTTACTGAGCCGAAGAAATAAAATCAAATGTTTGTATAGCTTATGGGACTTAACTAAAAAGTGATCAAACGTTTGAATAGTTTATGGGACTTAACTACGGGGTCATCAGTCCCTAAACTTACAAACTACTTACGAACTAGCTAACACTAAGGACGGCACAAATATCCATGCCCGAGAGGGGATTCAAACCCCCGACCGTAGTGGCCGTGCAGACCGTGACTGCAGTGCGTCAGGCCCCTCGGCCACCGCGGCCGGCTGTGCGGAAGAGGGTACATATAAGAACCTCTCAACCATAAAGCAGAAACAGCATTATTTGTTTACTTCATGGACTGTACGACACACTAATCGAGGCATTCTGTGTGGTTCGAACAAATGGGCGAAGATTTTCTATCGTGTTGTTGATGTTGCCAACATAATCACGCGAGGCTGCCTAAATGATACGTAAAATTTTACCGCCAGTGACCATTGCAAACACAATTGGCCGATTTTCGACCACAGGCAATACTAGTACAGATAAAACTGTTTCATATCTAATACAGCTTCAAACAAGCGCACACAGATTTGAAGAAATCAGTAGTTAACGGCGCTACCTGCAATCATTTCTCGAATTATTTAATATTTTCGATTTATTTAGTGGTTCGATAATAAAAGAAATACTCAGTGAAAAAGACAGTCACATCTAATAAAGGTTCAAACAAGCTCACACAGATTTGAAGAAATCAGTAGTTAACGGGGCTACCTGCAATCATTTCTCGAACTATTTATTATTTTCGATTTATTTAGTGGTTCGACAATAAAATAAATACTCAGTGAAAAAGGCAGCCATATCTATTACAGCGTCAAACAAGTTCACTCAGATTTGAAGAAATCAGTAGTTAACTGCGCTACCTGCAAAAATTTCTCGAACTATTTATTATTTTCGATTTATTTAGTCGTTCGATAATAAAAGAAATACTCAGTGGAAAAGACAGCCACTACTGAACAAGAACAAATGCGGAAAAACAAAAGAGGGAAATTGCGTGACAGCGTACTCGCAACACTCGGCTGGCCTCCGCCGTAGATTAAAAGCGAATAAAATCTTAGTGTCGCAGCAAGGACAAAACTGCGGCGCGTCGGTCGTGTTTCGCTTTTTACTTTTACAGTCCGCTTCGCGGCGACAGCAGCTGTTAACGCGGCGCCGATTTGCGGAGTGGCTTTGTCCTGGGGCCGAGTAAGCGCTTTCCCCGCGGCGCTAATCCAGGCAGGGGTCGTCACGGCGATCGTCCCTCCATAACACTGAGGACCGGCCCATTCGGCCGTCGGAAAGCGAAACATAAACATGTACTGCCGACCGGGACGCGAAATGTGATTGGGAGTGCTTCCGCGGACCGTAAGGGTGGCGGAAGCAGATTTGCTGGTGGTAGGCTGTGGCGAGGAGGGAGGGGAGGCGTGCTGTTGTTCGGTTCACAGTCTCGATTCAGCGGTTTTTTTCGCACACCATCGATTGTACCGCGGAATCCGCTGCGCACAGTCGTTTTCCTTTTTAGAGTCGAGGTAGTCTTTCCAAGAGTATTACTTTGCGACTGTTACCCCTCTCACCCGTCCTCACGATTACCTAACATGGTAAAGCAGCGATATACTCGCATTGTGATTATAACTTATGGGAGGTTATTTGCAAGGACTTTACTTTCTCCTACTTTTTATCATTTGTTATTGTGACACCCTGTCGCTTTTATGCTTTACCTATTATGTTACATAGCCTATGGTTTACATGTTTACTTCATTTAATGTTACATTGTTCTTGTTCATAATATGTCAGATCTTGTTCATTGATCATTGATCGCCGGCCGCGGTGGCCGAGGAGGCTAAAGCACTCCAGTCACGGTCTGCACGGCCACTACGGTCGGGGGTTCGAATCCCCCCTCGGGCATGGATATTTGTGCTGTCCTAGTTCGTAAGTAGTTCATAAGTAGTTTGTAAGTTTAGGGACTGATGACCCCGTAGTTAAGTCCCATAGACTATACAAACATTTGAAACGAAGGACGTGTGGCGGCCTCGCTGGCGGTCCTGTTGTAAACAACGGCTGTTTCGCGCCCTACAAGGTTAGTCTTAACTGCATCCTTGCGATTGTGGCTTTAGTTAACCCGATTAATAAGACAGAATGAATACGACAAAAGAGATGAGGAAAGACACGATCAAATTTACTTTTGACAGAAACTTTATCAGACCGAAAGCTTATGAGGTTAAACAGTGGTTCATCGAGAAAGTGAAGATTTCAGGGAATGAAGTAATTGGTGTACATTTATCGTTCGTTTCAAATGCTGCTTTTGTTAAGTTGACAAGTCCAGAATTATGTTATGCAATAGTTGATAAGTGTGGCGGTGTTATGAAATTTAACCATTCAGACGGAACAGTGAGTGATGTCATTGTTACTCACGCAGGTTTAGGTATTCGGACAGTGAGGGTTTTTGAGTTACCTTTCGAGATGCCGGCGGAAGAAATAAATTCGGTTCTCAGCCCCTATGGTACCATTCTGTCCAATGTCGCCGAAAAGTGGTCGGAGGCACATATGTTCCCCGTATTGAACGGCGTTCGGCAACTTAAGATGGAACTGCAGAGACACATTCCTTCTTATATCAATGTGCTAGGATATCGGGCTATTGTTATCTATGACGGGCAGCCGCGAACGTGTGCTCTGTGTAACTCAACAGAGCACATCCGCAGTGAGTGCGGTAGGAAACGCGTCGCGCAGCTGCCGGCCGCAGAGCCTGTAGTCCCGGGCCAGGCGGTCAGCCTCAGGCTGACTTACGCCGCCGCCACGAACCCGCGCCGCTCAGCGGGGCCGTCAACAGCGGGGCAGGAGGACGTCGCGCCGGAACAGCCGCTACCAGGAAACAGCGCGGGGCCGAGCATGGCCGATGATGAGCGAAGTGGTGAGGCGGGCCGGGCGCATAAGGAAACAGGCGACACACACGGCGTGACTGAGCGTCGCGCTAATCCAGCGCAGGCAAACCTGAACACGATACCAGCAGATTCTGCGTCGAGTCCTCCGGCCTTTCAACGCGAGGAGCTAGGGACTTTAGAACCGGTACCAATGGCTATTGATGACAACCCCAACCAGAGTACAACGACACAAGAAGGTCGCTCGGAACATTCGTCGCAGAGAGTAGTAATTCACAAACCTGACGAAGTCAAACGTAATACACAGAAGGAAAAAAATGACAATGAACCTCAATTAAACAACGGAAAGGGACAAAAGCTCAATGTCGACGATCACTATGTCTCTCAAAGTTCTAACTTCGATCAGACGAAGGATCAGATATTACGAGAAAGATCTTCTACGGAATCGACGGACAAGTCACCTGATCTATCCCCGGCGGCATCGCCGAAGAGGAAACGCAACAAGAAACGTAGACTGGCTCATGAGGCTGCGGAGAAGGTTGCTCCCATCTTAAAGGAGAAATTGAGAAGCATGCGGGACAAAGACAAGAACAAAGCAGACCCAACATCCGCTCGATGCAATGAGTCTTGTATAGGAAGTAGAACAAAAGAAGGAGTCGAATGTACAATGCAGACATCACATACCGAGGCCGACCATCCAATTCGTGACAAAGACGAAGCATCCCTCCTTGGACGAAGTGCTGCAGTGGCAAGATCTGAATGGAGCGAAGATATCAACGACGGTGCCGATGAGGACATGGAAGAGGAAAATTTACCAGAAGAAGATTTATTTTATTAATATAGTGTCCGACAGTGTAACAACAGCACACAAGGTGCACAAAATGAAAGGAGGTACACGGAGTGAAAGAAAACTTTTGTCCTTAACGAAGTCTTGTACATTCCTAAATCTCACTTCTTCATGGAACAGACATATAATGTGACCACCTTAAACGTAAACAAAATTCAAAGTGAAGTTAAAGTTGCAGCGCTTAAAGATTTTTTATATCAATCAGACACCGATATAGCTTTGCTGCAAGAGGTCAAAGTCAAAAACCTTCATGTGGCTGGTTACCAAGAAATTGTAAACATTGCCCATGAGAGCAGTTGCGGGACTGCAATCCTAGTAAGAGACGGGATCGAAATAACAGACACCGCTCTTTTAGAATCTGGGAGAGGCATAAAATGCAAAATTCTTAATAAAACTTTCATCAATATCTATGCCCCATCTGGAAACAACGCTAAACTGGAAAGAGCCGCATTTTACAAAACTGGCATTTTACCATTACTTTATAATAACCCTGTTGACTTTTTAATTGGCGGTGACTGGAATTGTGTACTACACGAAAAGGATCAAAGACCGAATTTTAATAAATCCAGAGAACTAGAAGGCCTAGTTAAAAATATGAAATGGAAGGATGCTTGGGAGATAAAGTATCCCACCATTGTCAAGTTTACTTATATTACTAACTCATCTCAAAGTCGGTTAGATAGAATTTACGTATCCTCGACTTTAGAAAATAATGTTCAGGCCATTGAAGTGATACCCGCCATCTTTTCTGACCATCAAGCAGTCAGGTGCAGTATAAGGCTAATGAGACAAAGGACGTACTGGGGGAGGTCGGTATGGAAACTGAATATTAACATGTTGCTAGAAAATTCTCTCGCTGACCACATTGCAGAGACTTGGCGGGCGTCTTTAGGAACACGCTACAAATACAGATCCACTGTGGAATGGTGGAGCGCTGTTGCTAAGAAACGGTTAAGAGGCACGTTGATAGAATACGGAAAAGAGAGGGCGAGGTGGATGCGGCGCACTATAGAGTTTCACTACACATGCTTACGTGAACTCTATGAGCAACCGATGTCACAAGACATCTTACTGCAAATAAAGAGGACCAAAGCCGAACTGATAAAGCTCAAGCGATCACAGATTGACGGTCTGAAAATAAAATCCCACACTCAGACTGTAGTTGAGGAGGAAAATACGTCGATATACCATCTCATCAAACATGCTCAACAAAGGAGAAGAACTTTTCTGGCGTCTCTTCGGGCAGAGGATAACAGCGTCCTGTCAACTCAAAAAGACATTATCAATGAAGCCTACCGATTTTATACTGCACTCTATACCAAAAATAGTAACGAGGACCAGGTCATCAATGACTTTTTATCTGGATCTGAACTTCAGGACACCATCACCGACGAGGATAATGAACATATTAACGCAGAAATAAGCGAAGAAGAAGTTTGGGATATAATAAAGACTTCCCCTTCAAAAAAGTCACCAGGACCCGATGGTCTGCCTCTTGAGTTTTATAAAGAGTTTTGGCACGTTATAGGCAGCACTTTCACAGACATTATTAACGAAACCTTAAAGGGAGAGGCCGTACCAGCAGATTTAAAACAGTGTTTTACCGTGTTACTTCCCAAAGGCAAGAACACGGAAACAAAAGATATTAAGAAAATGAGGCCTATCACTCTAATGAATTCAGACTATAAAATAATAGCTAGAGTTTTGAAAGAGCGACTGCGGCCAGTCCTAGACAAAATAATCGGATCCCACCAGACGTGTCTCCCTGGGCGCATTATTTTGAAGACAGTTAGCGAGTACAGGGACATTGTCGGCATATTTTCAAACTCTTCGGCATATGGCGGTCTTGCATTTGTAGATTTTGCAAAGGCTTTCGATAAAGTTAATCACGACTACCTTTTTAAAACCCTGACGTATTTGGGTGTTAGTGAGAATAATGTGAGGATTTTCTACAACATTTTAAAAGGTATAAAGACGAAAGTAGCTATTAATGGTCACTACACTAAGGACATTCCCATTGACAATGGAGTACCCCAGGGGAGCCCCTTATCAATGATGCTGTTTGTTGTGGCAATCGAACCACTTTTAAGGAGACTGCATAAAGAATTAGAGGGTATCTTAATATCAGGAATGAAAACAGTTATTAATGCCTACGCCGATGATGTAGGTGTCATAATAAGAAGCACTGATGATATTAAGAAACTTACGGCTAACTTAAAACTATACTGTAGTGCGACAGGCGCTGAAATTAATGAAACAAAGAGTGCTTTTTTAAATCTGAGTGGCCTCACAAATGTACAGGTCTCTTGGGCACAACGTGTGGAGAATCATACAGCTTTGGGTGTAACCCTATACAGCTGCCCCCTTCAAATGATTGCCGCTAACTGGAAAACAGTATTAGCTAAGATTCGAGGCACCCTTCAATTACACGACATGAGAGATCTAAATCTGAAGCAGAAAGTCAAGATCATCAACTGCGTGGTCCTCTCAAAAGCGACATACATAGGGCAGGTTTTGCCTCTTCCAAAACAAATAGCAAAGGCAATCATGACAACGGTATGTCGATATATCTGGCAAGGACAGATTTTTAGAGTATCTTTAGATACAATAACTCTGAAAACAGAAAAGGGTGGACTCGCGCTTACTGACATTCAGAGGAAAACAACAGCATTATTCATAAAAAGGTCCCTGCAACTTATTGACGATCACCCACTCAGCATAACAGCGCAATTATTCAAATTATTTGAACCTGAAAGCTTGCAGCCGCCAGTCGACATCACCAAAATAAATTATAAAATGAAGTACATTAGACTTTATTATCTCGAATTAAGCTACATGAGGAGTATTGTCTTGGACAGAAAGAAGAGGACCTACCACTATATTATCGAGAGATTAAAATATACGGAAAACAAAAACAGAATGGAGATTAAGTTTCCAAACAGAAACTGGAAAGTCATTTGGAAAAACATCAGTAATAATTTGCTTCCATTAGAAGTACAGGTAGCGTGGTATAGAGTTATCAACAATATCGTTAGTACCAATGAGAGATTATATGCACTCGGACTTTGCGATACAAACAGATGCCCTAAATGCGACGCTATTGATACCTTGGACCATAGATTCACTTGTTCAGAATATAGTGCAGTATGGCAGGAACTTAGGAAACAAATATCGTTCCTTAAGAGAAGCGACGGGAGAGAAATATCTTTAAATCTTATCTTCTTCCCAGACGAGATGTATTTTCCTGCCCAAAAAAATAATGCCATTTTGTGGCTACTGGGGCATTTTATTCATTACGTTATTAACAACAAAGGGACTGGCACTGTCCAGGAATTTAAAGAATTTGAACTACAAGGATATTACAAAATATTCCGGAAAAGAAATTTGAAAAAGAATTATGGAAATATGTTGAAGATTCTCTTCGAGAAAGAGGGTGTAGGATGATTACTACAGACAATTAACAATGCAAATAGAGGCATGCCAAAGTAGGGGATCGCTGCTGGGGGTGAAGTACGGTGGGGACTTCGTGGGCCCCGTGGCCGCTACGGTAGCCGTGAAGGCCTCAGCAGAACCCTGAAACAGCATGCTGCAACGGATGTCGGACTACACTCCTTTTCTACCAGAAAAAAACCAGTTTCATAAGCGATCAAGAGAAAACGAAGAAAAAAGAATGATCACAGAATATTTTAATTATTTTTATTATTATAATTTATTTAGTTAGGAGAAATCTTTCTGTTCATCATATTGCATTAAAAAAATTTTCTTTTCGTTCATCCAATGTCAAAGAAGAAGAAAGGAAATGCCACAGAAGAGGCTAAAGTGCAAAACTGCCAGTCAACGTTACTTTACCTGTTTATTTTCAGAAATCCCTCATTTCCAAGACGGAAATATGACGACTTCTACATTTTCTTTTCTTCTATGCTGTCAAAGATGTATATATGGAAACACTTTTATTTTTAAGTATCGGACAGCAGCAACTATTCTTTATTAAAGGCAGATGAAGCCGACGCCGATGAAGGCGATGTTGGCGAGCGGAAAAAAAAAAAAGACAAAAAAAAAAAAAAAAAAAAGAAAAAAAAAAAAAAAAAAAAAAAAAATAAAAAAAAAAAAAAGGAGACTAAGGCGCTCCAGTCACGGTCTGCACGGCCACTACGGTCGAGGGTTCGTGCACGGCCACTACGGTCGGGGGTTCGAATCCCCCCTCGGGCATGGATATTTGTGCCGTCCTAGTTCGTAAGTAGTTCATAAGTAGTTTGTAAGTTTAGGGACTGATAACCCCGTAGTTGAGCCCCATAGACTTTACAAACATTTGAACATTTTTTCAATCATTGATCATTGTATCGCCGCGGTGGAGTAGCCGAGCGGTCTAAAGCGTCTCGCTGTGGAGCACGCGGTTGCTCGCCGTGGAGGTTCGAGTCCTCCCTGGGGCATGGGTGTGTGTATTGTCCTTAGGTTAGTTTACCTAGGTTTAAGTACTTTGGAAGCTACGGACTGATGACCACGCAGTTTGGTCCGACAGATTTACAAACATTTGAACATTTGATTTTGAAAGATGCATCCATACGTATTATAATGTTGACATATTGTTTATCCACTATGCTCATTAGTAGCCTCTGTCCTACTTCTACATAAACTAATTACAATTTTACTATCCTATTATTGTGTTAGGTTTACTTTCTTTCCTACATTAGGTCTTTGATGGATACTTTGTTCACTTACTTTTATAATTTGACAGATAATTGTTGTTGTTACACAGTTTTATTGTTTTCATAATCCATCCTGTTATTTTCGTAATGCTTACATACTGCTTTCTGTAACATGTCGCCATGACACCTTGTCAAAGATATAACCTATTATGGTTGCATAAGGTATATCATTTTCACACCATGTATACTTTGATCATCGCTAATTTTGTCTCATTGAATGATGTGTTCAATAGTTGTGTTAAGTTCTCTTGTAATGGACCTTGAATTACCATCACATAGCCTAGCATTGCTTTTATGTTTTTAATCAAGAGTTAATGCCTAGTCACGTCTTATTTATTTTTATTATGCGACATGCATGCCAATATGCATAAGGAGGCATATAATGCACCTGTTTAATCAGTCTGTCTAGTTCGTAAGTACTTACTATATGAAAATACTGGGTTATGTTATGTGTTTTACACATGTGTACAATTCTGTTTCTGTATTTTCTGTAATAGTCTTCCGTGAAGATGGTTTATATCCGAAACCGGTAGAAGTTTGGAAAATAATAATCAGCTGATGGTTTACAGTATGCATTTCCTCAAATTTGTTGTTTATACTTAATCCTGTAAATAATGGATATCATTGAATAATTCCTTGTATAATTGCAAATACTGCTTCTATGGAAAGTACATAATGGAAGTGTGGTACTACATAATATATAATTATCGTGTAATAGAATATTTAGTGAAAAGTTTGCTACTACTAAACCTGCGAATCCTCCTATTGTGAATAGAAAATTTAATCCTAATGCTTATAATACATATGGATTAAATTTGAATGTTGCACCATAAAGTGTTGCTATTCATCTAAATACTTTAATTCCTATTGGTACGGCAATAATTATTGTAGCTGATGTAAACTAATGTCGTGTTCAACTAATGTCGTGTTCAACTAATGTCGGTTCAACATCTGTTCCTACTGTGAATATATGGCGTCCTCATACAATAAATCAGTTCGATTGATAATATTGCGTAAATTATACAAACAGTTCTGAAAGATTCAAATTTTCCATTTTCTTGCAAACAATCTTAGTCATAATACCGACTCCTGGTAACATTCAAGTATAAAATTCTAGATGTCCAAGGAATAGAGTTAAATGTTGATAAAGAATGCGAGTTCCGCCTCCTGCTGGATCAAAAAAACGATGTATTTGAGTTTCGGCCAGTTAATAATATCGTAAGTGCTCCTGCTAGAACTGGTAAGGATAATGATAATAATAAAGTTGTTATGGCAATGGTTATATTATCTAATCCTACATTAAATTATATTGATAACTAGTTTCCAACAATCTCGGTCTTCATCTTCAACTTAAATAACAATACTGCATCGTTTCCCTATTGTTGTCATGCACGTATTATAAAATTGTTACATACAACTTGATCTGCAGTAGCAGCATTTTAAGTGATATAAAAGAACTTGTTATTTGACTCCTTAATACAGATGTCGGCTGCCCACCTCAATTTTGCGATAAAAGTAAGAGATTTCCAACTTGGTAGGTGATATGAAATTTTTATTGCAGCGGCAGAATAGCCCTGCGCACTAAGGCGCCTAGATGACTTGCGTCCGGCCGTTCGACGTCGGAGGTTCGAGTCCTCCCTGGGGCATGGGTGTTTGTGCTGTCATTAGCATAAGTGAAAGTAGTTTGTAAGCCTAAGGACTGATAACCAACGTAAGTCCCTTGGATTTACAAAACATTTGAAAGTTTTTTTAAATATTTATTAAAAAAAGTACATATCGATTTCGTTCCCACGATGTAATATGCAGAAAGCAAGTCATGATGACATGTACTCCGCATAAAACATTTAACAGACAGGTTACTTTATGGACCTAACTGTTATTTGTTTTATGTGGAGTACATGACTCATCATGACTTGAATCCTGCACTGATAATACTCCATCATGGGAAAGAAATCGATTTTTTTTTTTTTTTTTTTTTTTTTTTTTTTTTTTTTAATAACTACTTCATACCACCTACCAATCTGGCAATTTCTTGTTTTTATTTTATATGTTTGATCGTAACCAGTACATGGTAGCCGTTTCCTCTCCTGATTAAATCTATTTCATACTTCAACCTTTCCACCTATTAATCTAGTAATCATATATATCATAATACAAATTATGGACCCTTATAGAGGATGCAGAGAGAATGCAGTACCTCACGATTAAAAGCCTACGTCAGAAAATATCCAAGAACACTATCAAATGTTCAAATGTTTGTAAAACTTATCTACGGGGTCATCAGTCCCTAAGCTTACAAACTACTTATGAACTAGCTAAGACTAAAGACGGCGCAAATATCCATGCCCGAGAGGGGATTCGAACCCCCGACCGTAGTGGCCGTGCTGACCGTGACTAGAGCGCCTCAGTCACCTCGGCCACCGCGGCCGACAACAACGCTATCACCCGTTACAGTTGATACTGTGTGAAACAAATCTCTTCCATTGGAAACTTTTTGATTTACGTTTCTTGAAAGCAGATACGGTGGAGAAAAACAACCTATACATTATTCGAAAATATTGGCTCTAAAATGCATGTCATGAGAGGTATGAGCCCTTGAACTACGGGAAAAATTTGTTCCACACTGAACTGTTTATAGGTCTCCCTCTTATCCTGATGCATGGTACCTCCTCCCAAAATATTGGTTTGGTAGTATCCAACAGGAGTACGTTCTCAAAGCGCCATATGATATTTCCAAACAAGTGTTCCCATTTAAAATTTGGTTCCTGAATCTCCTCTATAGCCTCTAGAAGTGTGTAATATCAATTGTGGAACACCCTGCATATAAAAAATTCACACTGCATAATTTTCTTTTGACGAAACCCGAAAACTTCTTTGTAGAATATCTTCAAAATTATGGAAGAATGTTGTAATTGTCCTGCCATCAACTTTGCTGTAATGATTCAGTAAGAATGATTGAAAATGACATGGATTACACGAAACGTGAATAGCAGGAAATTACGCATTCATTGTTTCAGATTGGCAGCACTTAGATATTCTCAATGCAGCTTACACTCAATTTCACACCTTCAGGAAAGTTTCTCTCGCTGGACCAGCTACAAAATAATGTTATTGTTGGTTTTCGTGCAGTAAACTGTCACTTCACGCACACTACTTTTGTTCTAACATGTACATTCATGACAGATTTTATAGATGGTATTTACATGTGCTAAATAATAAACCTGCAAATTAGTGACGAATAAATAAATATTTTTGAAATAAATTACTATGTCTTTTAACAACTTTATATATTACTACGTTTGAGTCATTTTATTGGAAACAAATTTCTTAGACTGCTTAAATATGTTAGTGAATACACAGCTTAAATTACACAATCGTATGAGTCTGACTATTTGTGATCGAAAACTCTAAAAGTTATCGGGACAATACCTTCATGTCTTGACAGAACTTTGCATTTGAATGGGAAGGTGTTTCTATACCTCGGAAGTGAATACATTACCTGAAATTCAAAATATGAGTTACTTTGATTCACCTCTCTCGAGGTAAACAGAGGCTGGAGGCAACAGGGAACAGACTAGAAGATTTGAACAATTAATACACAAGCTGCGTGCAATTAAAATTATAAATGCAGGCGAAGGTGTTTTTCGTATCACCTGTCAGTCCATGAACAATTGCATCATGAAACAATTCAAATTCAAATGGAAACAATATCGCACATTTCTTTTTTTATGTCGCTACTGGTTTCGCTATAAAGACTATTTTCCAACAAAGATCACCTGATGGTAGACGGTTGCAGTGATTTCAGCAAGCCGCAAAAACGTAAACTTTTAACGTTCAAATCTGTGTGACCTCCTCTTTTCACCGCTGGCGCTTGCCATCATGGTGAAAGTTGCCATCATGGTCTGAAATTTGTCTTTATAGACCGAAACCGGTGACGAAATAATACGACATATCGGCGATGTGGTGTAATATTCTGGCTTACAACCATCGAATTCAGAATTAAGAATCGCTTCCGTAGAGCAGGTGAGGACCAGTACCTGACAGATGGTACAGGTAGTGTGTGAAGCATAACAGGCGCTACCAGTAGATACGGTTTCCGTGGGAAGGAATGTAGAAAAGATCGCCGAGTTGCCTGTACCTCTCACGCTGGCTGGTCGCCCGCCAAAACGCGATCATATTTTAATTAATATTTCATAAACTTATTGTTAATTTATTCATTTCCGTGTCCGATCGGTCAGCATTTCCAAAAAAAAAAAAATAGCAGCTGGGATAGATTTGTAATTTCCTTCGTGAACATCTTGTGCTGTACATCTGTTGTCCAGGAGGGGGGCATACAGTAGGTGGCTACAATCTTCATCAGCCCCACAGTCGCAAGAGGTGTCTTCGCTCTCTGGAAGAATTCCCCATTTCTTCAGGTTGCTCTTGCATCGGGGGACGCCCACTCTTAGGCTGTTGAGGGACCTCCACACAGATTATTGTAGGTTTGCGCCAGGAGCTATTTCTTCTTTCGGCGAGACGTCTACGGGCAGTGAGCTCTTCCATGTTGCGAGACGATTTGCCACTGGTGCTCCCTCTAGTGGCGCAGTCCTAGCAAGGAAACTCTTGCGAGATTTAAGGCGGTGTCTTGCTGCCTGGTACCATACAGAGGATGTCGGTGGTCAGTCTCCTGCTTTTTTCTATCATAGTCTGCAGCAATGGCCCTCCGGATATTGGGTGGGCATATTCCAACAATTGTATATAATTTCTGCACTGGTGTGGGCTTCAAGCATCCTGAAATGATCCTTCCTGTATCATTGACCGCAATATCAACTTGCTTAGCGTGCGCTGAAGCGTTCCACACAGGAGCAGCATATTCAGCGGCTGATATACAAAGTTTATTGTTAAACACAGGTTAAGCTATGTCATTTTAAAATAAAATGTAGTCAATTACATATTTTTGACGACGTTAGAGTGTTCAATTAATGAAATACATCGCAATTTGCGATAGTTATGGCTTCACTGTACTAGGTTTAGATGGAATACCAAAATGCGGCGAATAAAAATTTGTGCCCGGCCGGGATTCGAACCCGGGATCTCCTGCTTACTAGGTAGACGCGTTGGACACTCCGCCACCAAGGACACAGTGACCAGCCCGACTGCAGAGGACTCTTCCCTGCACATCTCCCGCCACACCCAAATCTCCATTCGTCACACTGTCTCTTTCCTGTCACCACAGCCTATTTGTTCTGTAATGCTCGCAGCCACAGTACTGTGGCTGTGGTAACAGAAAATACACTGTGTCCTCGGTGGCGGAGTGGTCAACGCGTGTGCCTAGTAAGCAGGAGATCCCGGGTTCGAATCCCGGCCAGGCACAAATTTCTATTCGTCGCACTTTGGTATTCCATCTAAACTTAGTACAGTGAAGCCATAACCATTGCAAATTGCGATTTATTTCTTAAAATGTAGTCAGTTGTATATGAGAACAAGATACTAACAATAAGGCAGACGACTCGCGTCGGCCATGTTTGGGTGCCAGCCAAACGAGAGGGGCAGACGCGAGTCGCGACGCCGAAGTTCAGTTCAGACAGGGTGTTCAGACTGTGAACACGTAGCAGTTCTGATTCAGTGCACACACACACACACACACACACACACACACACACACACACACACACACTGTTGACACGTACTAGTTCAGATTTGGTGTTCAGGCGGTCAACATGTATCAGTTCAGATTCGGCGATATTGTACGGTCATAGAAGATTAGTGTTTTATTTAATATTTACGAACTTTAATGTACAGACAGGGACAATACAGTAAAATATGTGTTTACTAATTTTCTGCACTTAGGACTAATAAATTAGCTGGCATGCCATCATCTATAGCTCATCATTTAAAAGAAAATAGTTACTTGCTAATTTTAGTCTGAAGAGCAAGAAGCAACGGCCTGCGTACAGTTTTCTGCGTTGGGACAATTACGGAAGAAGACGAAAAGTTGGTGAAGTAACTCTCAGTACTGATTCATGTTGCTCAGAGCGTTAGCAGAAACTAGTCGCCTCACGTTTTCCGTAGACTTGTGACACCCAGGAGTGGATTCGCGGTGTATGTATTAAAGCTGAACATCTCTACCCATTCTCTTCTTAATTTTCCTTTAATTGAACCTCCTCCATATTACTATGGACACGGTGAACCCAAATAAGCGTGAACAAGAGAAGCAACAGCTGGTTCTCTCAATACTACTATCATCAAGTTAAACCTACTCCTAGCTAGATCATTTTTTTAAATTTTCTCATACCCCCGTAGTGGACTGTTTTAATATTCACATGTTCAGTGTTACTCTCCAATATCAGAAACTATTGCACCATGGTTGTACCGATATTTTATCCGTTATGCGTACAGAAAATCTCTGGCCACGCTGGAGTAGCCGGGCGGTCCGGATTGCCACGTTACGGATCGCAGGGAATTCCCCGTCATAGATTCGAATCCTCACTCGGGCATGGATGTGTGTGTTGTCCTTGGGTTAGTTTAAGTAACCAGGAAAGTACTTGGGCTCGAACAAACACATATACACCAAAATCTTATAAGAGGTAATTTAAAGATCCCTTATTGCACTAGTAATACTCCCGCATCGGCAAACCTCTGCAGTGGTCCGTTAGAGGCCTCTGCGTGTGCCATGCCGCATTGCACTTTGACCTGTCGGTTCACCACTGGGGATGGTGCAGTGTGCCTCCAAAGTTGCGTTTTTTGACGTTATTTGTGTGGTGAAGCGTCAGATGGGACAGCGATTGGTAATCAATCCTGCTAAGATATTGCGATTGGTTGAGATGGAGTTACGAATAACCCTTCTTCGTGAAGATGGCATTAGCGTAGAAGATGAATCATTTGCATGCTTTCTCATATCTGTTATGGTACATAAATATGAGCATAAGTTAGATACTGTTGTTACACTAACACATAATGATGATAATAGAGATGATAATGACGAACAACTCATTGCAAGCGGTAGTGCTACGGTAAGTGCGGGAAGAGGCGATGGAAGCAGTGGCAATGAATACCAACAGTCTTCCGAGATGAAGGTTAAAGTTGCAACTATCATCACGGCTTTTGATGACAATACGCTAGAGAACATGTACGATTATTATTACATAAGTTATAGTTAACATATCTGCATTACGTATGGCGTCTACAGTTACATATACAGTACATGATTGCAGAGTTTTGCATAAAAACGACACCCACCAGCACATTGAGTTGTACGTAGAGATCCTGTAAGTAAACTTTCATACAGATATGTTTGTTCGAGTCCATGCACATTCCTTTTTAGTTTAAGTCACAAATAAGACTAGGGACTGATGACCAACGTCGTTTGGTCCCATAGGATTACAATCATTTGAACATTTGAGCAATTCTCGCCAGACAGGTAGTTTCCTCATAGATAACACTGGGAAACAGCCATTTTGTTGTCTTAGATCTGTGACGTGTTCTCAACTAATCGTTGGTCTCTGAATGGAAAACTGTTAGCAGTTTGTCTCTATCACTTCAAGTTTTTAAACTACGGGATAGTGTCACTGTCCCCTAAAAGTCATACAAACTGGGCATACAAAGGAAAATAAAGTGGGTACTAACCAAACATATTAGAAAATTTTATTCATTCAAAAGTTATTATGATATTCAAAGTTACATTGTGTTCATACAAATAAAAAAATAAAGATATTAGGGTAAAAACATTCGCTTATAGGTTATCCTACATTGTTCAATCTGGGGACATTCTCGCTTGATGCTCCAATAGTAGCCAGCCACCATACTGACATCCCATCTTCCTTGGTGCCTTGCCTTCATGACCAACAAATCTTCGTGGAATCGCTCAACCTGTTCATCGCTAAAAGCACCAGGAGTTTTTGATAAAGTTATCAAATGTAAGAAATGCAGTTTGATACTCATGTTACAGCTAAGCTTTTTAAAGCTCTCTAAGAGTTGTTGAACAATATACAAGTAATTCTGTGATCATGTATTTCCTAGAAACTATATAGTTATTTAACTCAAGCTGATTAAATCCTTTACGAAATCCTTTAAAATGTCTTAGATGCGGGCACTTCGATCTTCCCCCGACGCTTCTTCTTATATTTCCGAAGAGGGCAATTCTTGATACACTGGCACTGGAATTCCAGCTGCAGCACAGGGCGTATAACGGAATTTAAACTAGGGTAATCTACTTTTTTTCTTCGTTATACCCTAACGTTTTCACTACACAAAAGTAACAATCACTGGAGTGGTTCTTGCCAAATCAGTGATATACCAAAAGGACGTTTATCGAGTGTTCCGTTTGTTTACAATCTCAAATACTCCACACACAGCTTGCAGACTTTGTGAGGGTCCCATGATTTATCTTGGTCTCCAATTTTTACTTTAAGCAAAGCAGGCTTCCCTGACAAAATTGCTTATGTTTTCCGTTGACTGGGAATGGTAAAACTGCCATAAATGTAACAAAACGAAACAGACCTGTTGTATCACATACGGTACGAACTACCAGCGTCAGACATAAATTAACTCTTTCGATTACATGTAAATAATATGTAACTACTGCTAATCTTGTGTAAATAAAAATTCTTCCAATACGCATCGGAAACCGGCTTCACTATATCAGAGCGACAAGTACACATGATTACTACAGCGTTTCATGCGTAACAGACCACATTAGTCTAGACAAGTGCTTTCCAAGCTTTCTCTCATGGCGACACCCTTTTACAGCTTACAGTTTTGCGCGACACCCTTTCACTAATATAAATACATATGGTACAATTTAGATGGTTCTAGCGGGGGGGGGGGGGGGGGAAGGGGGGGGTCTGGGGGGGCGGAAATGAAGTATCTCTTAAATGTAGTTTGTAAACGAAACTGAAATCCTCGTAGTCATTGACACGTTTAATGTCTGCAGCAATTACGTACACTCAGCGCAAGAAAAGGAAACATTAGGACCTACGGAGATGTACAACAGAGTAACAAATGTTCAAATGTTTATTAAGCTTATGGGACTTAACTACGGGGTCATCAGTCCCTAAACTTACAAATTACTTATCAACTACCTTATACTAAAGACGGCACAAATATCCATGCCCGAGGGGGGATTCGAACCCCAGACCGTAGTGGCCGTGCAGACCGTGGCTGGAGCGCCTCAGTCTCCTCGGCCACCGCAGCCGGCAACAGAGTAACACCGCAGACAACAATGCCTAACTCACACACAAATTCTTGCTTCTTCTATATGCGGTCCAACTTCCAAGACACGAAAATTGAATTTCGAAAACCGTTTTTCGCTGTCGTGTGTACATGTCAGGGCCAGATACGGTTCTGCTGGCATCTGGAAATTAGCTGCTCGGATTTCTGATTTACACAGCACAGTGGCTGTTCCCTTTACGTTCAGTATTATCACATTATTTTATGAAATAAAGAGGATGTATTTATGACAACTGATGAATCATTATTTAAGTTCTATTGTTAGGTTCTTGCTTCACCACGACCTCGCAAGTCCCGACATATTCGGAAAAAATGGATAAATATTTGTGTCAAGTAAGAATATGAATGTCATTTCTGGTCCCAGAATCTGTTACATACAGGAAACTGAGAGAAAAAAGTATTATGGCAGGGTTCGAACCAACTATCACTGCATTTAAAATACTTTTCTCGGTTAATCACCTGTCCATACTCCATAGTAAACATTGCTACTTAATAGCTTTAGTTAGTAGACAATTGTGACTGCTTTTACAATCTGTGACAGCTTTTACAGCTACTGTGTCATTGATTGACATTTAATTGTCAGAAAAGCTACGGAGGGCGACGTGGCTTTGATAAATCCATTAAAAAGTTCCAGCGAGTAATGTTGTACATGCTCGGACCAGACAACAGAGATATTTACTCGCGGTTGACAATCCGATTAATCGCGAATCTCCATAACTGAGGTCCGGATAATCGAGTGACCGATCATTCCTTTAATACATGAGCTGTGGTGCACTGAATGACGTGAAGGATGATTAGCTGCAGGCGAGTCTTCAGGGTGAGAAGGAAGAGAAGGATATTTTGTGATATTTTATGTTCATTTTTTGTTTAGAGTCTAAATTTGCTAGTCTCACGACACCGTTGATACTACTACCCAGGGTGTCGTGACACCCAATTTGGAAAGCTCTGGTCTAGACACTGTGAATCTAAACCTGTCGCGTGGCGTCACTGTATCACTACCCTCACCAGTCGTCACTGGTTTAATGTTCGCCGACTGAGCGCAGCACTACTTTATGTAACAAACAAGTTCACTGCCAGAAGCATAATGGTGAAAAAAAACTGACCTGACAGGAAATAACTAGTTACAGTTTGGTAATCAGCATGTTAATTTTCTTCTAAATGGGCCTAAAAATCTAAGTTATCAGAAATTAAGTTACAAATTGTTCAGTTCAAATGTTCAAATGTTTGTAGAGTTTATGGGACATAAAAAACGGGGTCATCAGTCCCTACAAACTACTTATGAACTAGCTAATACTAAGGACGGCACAAATATCCATGCCCGAGGGGGGATTCGAACCCCGGCCATAGTGGCCGTGCAGACCGTGACTGGAACGCCGCAGTCCCCTCGGCGACCGCGACTGGCTACAAATTGTTCCCCTGTGTAATTGTCTGCAGTAATCGACCACCACATCGGGCTGCAGGATGGAGTCACATGCTTCATCCAGACTCCTTATCGACTGTTAACGGAAGCTCAGCCACCGTATCCCCAAGGAGACTGTCGCAACTGCCCCCATACGCAAGAGAGTTAACAGTGAACCTTCGTTAAATGCGTGTCACGCAAGTGCTTCTGCTGAGCGGGCGAACGAACGCTAAGGTTCACTGACTTTCCGTCTCTATCTGTGCCTGTGTACTTCTGCCTGTGCTAGTGCTTGTGTGTGTATGGGTGTTTGTATCTCGCTTTCTCTCCTCTGCTTCCTCGAGTAATAAGGCGGGAAAATTTAATTCCGAGGAAAGCTTTCTGGTGCGCAGATATCGACTTAGCGAGCGGAGACGCACCGGAGTTGTGAGGCAAAGGACGAGAGGGGAGTGGTGGTGTCGCGAGTAATGCCATTACAATGGCGCAGCCCTGAGCGGGTCGTCGGCACAGTGGATGGCACAGTGGATGGCGCTCGCCGCCGTGTCTTAACAACGCCAGTGTTGTGCTGCGTTGCCTGCCTCCCAGGCGCAAAGCTCGTGGTCCGCTTAAGTCGTGCGTAGCGAGGTGGCGCCGCCTTCCAAGAACAGCCGAAGAGGGAGGCGGAGCAGCGAAGCCTCTGCAGGTTGTCTTTCCCTCGTTGTGTGTGGGAAATATCGCTGGTGCTCTGACTCCGACCGGGGAGACAACCGACTGGGCAGCAAGAGGACACAGGGTCGAAGGGGACAGGGAGAAGCTCTCGCACTAGGTGCTCCGATATTGACATCGAATTGCAGGATCACCATAAGAGTCCGATTTTACAGGAAATATTTGGAACACTTGCTGTAAAGTTTAATACGTGATATTGTAAGGAAAAGAAGACAGGATGGTGATTGGGTTATTGAAATAATTTTTTTTTTTTTTTTTTTTTTTTTTGATTTGATAAGTAAACGTGTGTAGTGTGTAATAATGGTTGTGTAACGTAACACGTTCTGAAGCAAGCAGGAGTAAAATATAGGGAGCGTAAGGTTATTTACAACTTGTACAAAAACCAGACAGCGGTTGTCAGAGTTGAAGGGCAGGAAAGGGATGCAGTGGTTAGAAAGGGAGCAAGACAGGGTTGTAGGCTTTCTCCAATGTTATTCAATTTGTACATTGAGCAAGCTATAAAGGAAAGCAAGGAGAAATTTGGAATTAATGTTCAGGGTGAAGAATTAAAAACATTGCGTTTCGCCGACGACATAGTAATTCTGTCAGTTACAGTTAGGACCTGGAAGAGCAATTGAACGGAATGGACAGTTTAATGAAAGGCGCATATGAGATGAACATTAACAAGAGCAAAACTAGGGTAATGGAGTGCAGTCTAAGAAAATCGGGTGATACTGAAGGAATTAGATTAGGTAACGAAGCAATAAAGGAGGCAGAAGTTTTGTTACTTGGGCAGTAAAATAACAAACGATGGTCGCAGTACAGAGGATATAAAATGCAGAATGGCAATGGGTAGAAAAGCGTTCTTGAAGAATAGAAATTTGATAACATCGAATATTGATTTAAACCTAAGGAAGTCCTCTCTGAAGGCATTTGAATGGAGTCATGCCTTGTATGGGAGTGAAACATGGACGATAAACATTGTGGACAGGAAGAGGATTGAGGCTTTTGAAATGTGGTGCTACAGAAGAATGCTGAAGATTAGGTGGGTGGATGACGTAACTAATGAGGAGGTACTGAACAGAATTGGGGAGAAAAGAAATTTCTGGCCTACCTTGACTAAAAGAAGGGGTAGATTGGTAGGACACATTCTTAGACATCAAGGGATTGTGAATTTAGCGTTGGAGGGAAGGATGTGGGGCAAAAACCGCAGAGGAAGACCAAGAGATGGATACAGTAAGCAGATTGAGACAGATGTAGGTTGCCGTTCTTATGTGAAGATGAAGAGGCTTGCTCAGGATAGGGTATTGTAGAGAGCTGCATCAAACCAGTCTCCGGACTGAAGACCACAACAACAACAAACAAAACACTCGTTGTTGGCTACGTTTAAACTCGTAAATAAAATGTCAAGTGAATGTAATTAAATTTTGATTAATTTGCTAACCAATTAGTGTAATTAACAAAGCAATGGCCCGATCTGACAACTTCGCAAAAACATTTTACTCACCTTCACCTTCATTACAATCTCCTTTCGGACATGGGCACACACCAGATAGCTGAAAATAAATCTGAATCTACATCTACATGCATACTCCGCAATCGACCGTCAGGTGCGTGGCGGAGGGTACACTGTACCACTACTAGGAATTCCCTTTCCTATTCCACTCCCAAATAGAACGAGGAAAAAGAGAATGCCTATATGCCTTCGTACGAGCCCTAATTTCTCTTATTTTGTCTTTGTGATCACTACGCGAAATGTAAGTAGGGGGCAGAAAGATCGTGCTACATTCAGCTTCAAATACCGGTCGTCTAAACTTCCTCAACAGAAATTCACGAAAAGATCGTCGTCTTTCCTCCAACGATCCTCAATTGAGTTGCCGGAGCATTTCCGTGACACTCGCGCCTTGGTCGAACCGAGTAGTAACAAACCTAGCTGCTCGCCTCTGAACTGCTTCTATGTCTTCCTTTAAACTGACCTGCTGCGGGTCCCAAACACTTGAGCAATACTCAAGACGTGGTCGTACAAGCGTTTCATACGCGGTCTCCTTTACAGATGAAGTACATCTTCCCAAAATTCTCCCAATAAACCGAAGTCGGCTTTGCTACTGCGTATGTGCTATGCGTGTTTTGTAATTTGCGTGCGTATAATAGCAATAAGTTTTAATAAAGACTTTCTATGATAATCAAGGCGACGTGGTTGGTTGGTTAGTGCACACCAGCCACTAATCTTAATTTTTTAATAATAGAACTTCCTTTGGTAAAACTGCAAGTTTTACGTAAGTTAAGCTTTGAGAATATTTGAATTCGTTAATTGAAAAATGATTGGTTCTGGTAATATACGAGACGCGTCCAGAAAGTAAGTTTCGTTTGGTAATAAAATGATACTATACACAGTTACAGAAGAAATTTTTATTGCACAAAATTCTACAACTCTTAAACTACTCATTTCCACATAACTGTCGAAATTTTGCAGGCATTTGTCATAGCGTGGCACCAGATATTGTATTCCTCCTTCATAGAAATCTGCCGCCTGTGTCTTCAACCAGTTGGAAACAGTGAAATTTGGGGGAAGTCCATAGCGAGAGAACTAATTGTAAACTTATGGTTTTCCTGAATCTTGTGATGAATCGCGTGAACCAGTTCTTCTGTAACCAAAGGTGGACGCCCACTTCGTTCTTCATCGTGCAAATCGCTACGCCCGCCATTGAACTGTCGGGCCTATCTTCTCACCATCGAATCACTCATCGCATTTGGGCCGTAAACATCGCAAATTTGCTGATTTATTTTTTACTTTTCTCGCATTCAGCAACCGAATCACCGTCCTGATTTCACAGGTGGCGGCATTTTCAATCAACACCGACATTTCAAACAAGCACAACAAAGCGTACGTAACTGACAGCGATCTCCAAATGGCGCACGTTCTTCTCCTTGATACACATCGTTTACAGCGCATGTGCGGAACTGCAATCGCAGCGCTGCAGCGGTGATAAATTGAAACGGAACTTACTTTCTGGACGCGCCTCGTAGATTTTTGCGGTGGCAAGAATTCTGGAACTCAGTTTTCAGTGAGCCTCTGAACATGAAGTGATGGAATTAATAAAATTTGAATCCATATTTGGAAATAATGTTTCATCAATATTAGTGATTGTCAAAGTCTTATCCATTTACTGATCATCAATAGATATTGTAATTATGGCGTCTCCCATTCTAAGTTCAAGTGCAGTTAATCAAAATTCACAGTCAAAATAATTATTCATTACTGAACCTGCATTAAAGTTATCTCTCTCTCTCTCTCTCTCTCTACAGAATTATTTATTTCAGAGTTTAGGCTTGATTATATTGGAAAATATGAAATACAGCAAGCATAGTTACATTTAATATTAATTACAAATAGTTTGACATGCATATGTTAATTGTCCAGCGATGTCCATTACAATTTCATTGACATTAGTTTCTCTCCAACACAATAATCAAGACTTCTCTTACACACAAATTCTTCTTTTCCCTCCTCCTTCCGCAGCTTAACAGCAGTATGATTTATTTTCGCGTAACACGTATTTATCCGTGGCCGTTAGCATCCGCGACGACGCAATACCCATTCCGCACGACACGCCGGGCCGGCCGCGGTGGCACGGTCACGGTCTGCACGGCCACTACGGTCGGGGGTTCGAATCCCCCCTCGGGCATGGATATTTGTGCCGTCCGTAGTCTTAGCTAGTTCATAAGTAGTTTGTAACTTTAGGGACTGATGACCCCGTAGTTAAGTCCCTTACGCTTAACAAACATTTGAACATTTTTCGACACGACGGAAATCGATTTTGCACGCACGAATTCTGCCTTGAACAGGACGTAGTAATACCTTGTTTATTGAATATCTTTCGCTTGTTTCACTTTGAACACTTGTAATTGTAATACTTTTCTCTTTCAAAATAATACTGTTTCACTATCCACATAAGCAATTCGCGAGCCGCGATACGTACGCGACAATTGTCTCTGGGCGGAAGATACTACTGTGTTGCCTGCGCTACAACTGGCAAGTGCCACCGTCTAACATTGCCTTTGGTCTGAGAGGAGCTGCTCTATGCAACTATCGATCTTTCAAAACGTCCAGACACTGGGTGACGAAAATGGCATTCAAATAGGCGATGATACTCTAAAGGCTGAATTACTAAATGTCTTTTTCCAAAGCTGTTTCAGAGAGGAAGATTGCGCTGTAGTTCCTTGCCGCACATATTACAGGATGGCAGATATCGAAATAATTAACAGAGGGGTAGAAAAACAATTAAAATCGCTCAAAAGAGGAAAGGCCGCAGGACCTGATTGGATACCAGTTCGATTTTACACACAGTAAGCGAAGGAACTTGTCCTCCCTTCTTGCAGTGGTGTACCGTATGTCTCTAGAAGAGCCCAGCGTTACAAAAGATTGGAAAATGGCGCAGGTCATTCCCGCTTTCAAGAAGGGACGTGGAACATATTTGTAGAAATATAGGCCTATATCTCTAACGTCGAGAAGTTGTAGAAAATTGGAACATATGTTATGTTTAAGTGTAATGACATTTCTGGAGACTAGAAATCTGCTCTGTGGTAATGAACATGGGTTTCGTAAAAGGCGATCGTTTAAAGCCCAGCTCGGGCTATTCCTCCACGAGACTCAGAGGGCCATAGACATGTGTTCTCCGGTAGCTGCCGTGTTTCTTGTCTTCCCCAAGGCGTCTGATACAGTTCCCCACAGTCGTTTAATGAACAAAGTAAGAGCATATGGTCTATCAGACCGTTTATGTGATTGGATTGAGGAGTTCCTAGATAACAGAATACAGCATGTCATTCTCAATGGAGACGTAAGAGTGATGTCAGGAGTGCCATAGGGGAGTGTCGTGGGTCCATTGCTATTCAGTATATATATGACCTTGTGGATAACTTCGGAAGATCACTGAGACTTTTTGCGGATGGGCTGTAGTATATAGAGAGGTTGTAACAACGGATGATTGTATTGAAATGCAGGAGGATCTGCATCGAATTGACGCATGGTGCGAGGAATGGCTATTCAATCTCAATATAGACAAGTGTAATATGCTGCGTATACATAGAAAGAATGATCCTTTATCATCTAGCTACACTATAGCAGGTCAGCAACTGGAGTCAGTTAATTCCATAAATTAACTAAGAGTAGGCATTAGGAGTGATTAAAATTGGAACGACCATATAAAATTAATCGTCTGTAAAGCAGATGTCAGATTCATTGGAAGAATCCTAAGGAAATACAGTCAGAAAACAAAGGGAGTAGTTACAGTACACTTGTTCGCCCACTCCTGGATTACTGCTCACCGGTGTGAGATCCATACCAGGTGGGGTTGATAGAGGAAGTAGAGAAGACCCAACGGAGAGCAGCGCGCTTCGTCGCAGGATCATCTGGTAATCGTGAAAGCGTTACGGAGATGATCGATAAACTCCAGTGGAATACTCTGCAGGAGAGACTCTGTGTCACTCGGTACGGGATTTTGTCGAACTTTCGAAAACATAACTTTACCATTGCCTTCGTACATCTCGCAAAGAGATCATGAGGACAAAATCGGAGAGATTAGAGCCCACAGAGAGCTAATACGACCATCTTTCTTTCCGCGAACAATACGTGGCTGGAATAGGAGGGAGAACCGATAGTGGTACTCAAGGAACCCTCCGCCACAAACCGTCAGGTGGATTGTGGAGCATGTATGTAGCTGTATCTGCAGAAACTATCGTCTAAGGAGAGGCGCGTAAAACAGGAGCAAATCCTTCCGAAAAAATGTTCAGCAATGATAATTTCGTGCAACAGAAAACAGGAAATTCAACGCAGAGACCTTATGCAACGGCAAAAAAATTAATAACTCTTCCATAATATGATAGATAAAATAGTAATTCATCAAAACGAAAGTAATAGCCGTTAAATTTTGCGGAGCATATTTACTGGTGACAGCATTTAGTACAACAACGCGATTCCATTCACCGGCTATCTAGCCTAGATAATCAGTGTATTTGATAATACAGTTAGTTGTAGAATGGGACATAAACCCATTACAGTTGCATCTAATGTAATACATGCTGTCATCAACGAGTAAGCAAAGTGTAATGGCTAATTTATACGTTAAAATGAATTACTCTGTTATCCAACAAGGCGTGGAACAGTTTGTTAATTCCCATACCGCTACATAAATAACTCATACGACAACGATGATTTTCGTGACGGAGTTTTTGCATAAAAGAAGACGAAGTATGACTAAGTTCATTGTAAGTAAAGTTTGAAAGAATAATTTTGTGTTCTATATTTTAATTCTAATGAGGCTGTGGATTATACTATCATTGTGCATTCATTCCACATTGTAAACTTAAGATTTTTGGTCGGGGTTTGGGTGGTTTGCGAGGTAGAGATATGCGTGAAATGGGAAGCATAGGGAAGGGGTGTGGATTGGCAGACCCCTCCTAACAATTACGAAGTGTGCTCTAAAAGAGATCCGGCCTCTTGACAAACGAATATCAACACAAATATAATGATAATTGGAGGATATGACTACTGAATCACTTGCATGTCAAGAATGTACTTAATTTCTTTCACAAAATACTCGGAGTCATTAACTGACAAAAAATAGTTCTCAAAACTTTTAACATGTCAAACACTATCATTTTAGAATAAATGAACACGTACAAAAACGACACTAATAAATGACTGGCAAGTTCCTACTATAATTGAAATTTTAGGCAGTGACGAATAACTCACATCACGAAGTACACCAAGGGAGCGTGCTATGATTACGAGCGCTCTCCCCATAAAATGATGTTTAACACATTCGTGACGGCGTCCGAGTCTGACTCGGGCTGCGTGGTATTGCCGAGCGGCATGAGCCCGATTTAGACTCAGGTGACTGTAATAAAATGAGATGAAAACATTTACTTTGCTTGAAAGCAGCAACACATCCCTTGTACCATTCCACTTCAACGTGTCACAAGGCCACAATGTCGGAAGTGTCGGTTCGTAGTAAACAGGAGCTCACAAACAAGATGGAACCAGTTGCAGTATTGGACTACAACACTTACAGAACAGGAGTGGATCGTTCTGATCAAATGGCACGAAACAGTTCAAATGGTGGAAAAAAATTGTTTCTTCACATGTTTGTAGCGTGTCTCACAAATTCCTATTTATTATACAAGGAGACAAGAAGTGCTGAACACAGAAATGAATTAAGTCCGAAGATATTTCTTCTTCACGTTGGAGAGTCTCTTGTCAAAAGAGCATACAAGGAAACTGAGCCTGTGGCTAATTTAACAAATGACATATTCAAAGGAAGACATTTTGTGCAAAACATACCAGCGACGGAGAAAAAAAGCAAACCCTAGGCCGGTTTGTAAAGTTTGTTCAGATAGAAGCAAAGCAGAAACTGAGAAGTCAGGAAGGAATTTGCTGGTGGTGTCAGGAGTGTTATGTCGCGTTATGTATGCCAGAACATTTTACTTATGATCACACAAAAACAAATTATCTCTTAAATTGTATGTAAAACTTTTTTTAAAAATCTGAATATATATATGCATAAAAATGTTTCCTTCTTTCTCCTGTCATAATCTACTAACTTAAAAAAGAGGATACATTGAGCTGCAAATATATAAATATTTCTTAGCTGTAGCATTACAGATTAAATGGTTATTGATTTCTAAAAATCATGGAAAATGCTCAGTTAGTTGCGCGCCCGGGGAAGCACTGCGCTCAGGTGTGGAAGTGTTAAGAAAACCGTCAAAAGAAGACTCTTAACTCTCGCCCAGATAAGCAGTTGCATGCAATATTCAACTAAATGCTGCTATAGCCGGTGCCGCTGGAACTGGGACGGCGGCGGCAGTGCATTGGAGTGCTGCAAGTCGCGGTCCGATCTAAGGAAAAAACTTCTCAAGACAGAAGCGTGAATGCCCTACTCTCAGCCTCTGTGTCCACGGTAAGCACACAGTGTCTAACGAAACCACAGGCTCGGCTAAGGCTCGCCAAGTCAGACTATGTAAATTAGACACAAGATTGTAGAGTGCGCATTTGACACCGGAGCTTTCAATACCGTTATCATCGCGTCGGTGCTGCTGATTCAAACCGGTTGAGCCAATTCACACCTTTATAATACTCAGGTCGACAGACACAAGTTTCAGATGGTGTCTGTACATTGAATCTGAAAGTCTCAAGTCCACAAATCGCAATAGGTGGAAAAATAATCGTTGTCTCAAAACAGACACAAGCAAGCACGTAAGTCGAGACGACCGCATTCGTCCGCTGCCTAAAACGAAGTCCAAAACTCTTATAAGAGAGAACTTAAATCGAGCCAACCGTACTAGGCGGCTGCCTAAAGCGAAGTCCCTTCTGGAGCGCTGCTCCGCACTCTGCCCACAAAGTGCGAGGCTACCCCCTCACTAGAAAGAAAGAGCCAGTCGCTCTATAGGCGCCAATTTTCGTCCAATGCGTAGACACGGCGCGAAGATAGCTCCGAAAAACATTTCTCCTGCTCAGTGCAGTCCAGTGACGATAGTTCCCGCTCAACACGCTCCACATAGCCGTTTGCGCGGTACGTATTCCTTCGCGGGTCGGTCACTGACCTGAACTTAACGGTAGGCCTCGGTGTAGCTTTGCCGTTACCAGGGTGAGCACGACGCAAATATCGACGCAACGGGGTCCGCTGGCCGCCACTACGCGACCCTCCCGTTGGTTAATGAATGTATGCCTTCTCTGAAGACTTCTTCTCCTTCTCTCTGACCCTGGTACCACCCAGAAGCGCTTTAGAAACAGACAGGATGCACTGACTTGCCTCCCAGTGGATCTCAAAAGAATGAAAATATCAATAACCTGTCAAATTAAAAATAAATTTGGTGGGCAGGTCTCCACGCCTTTCAACATTATTACTAGAATGAAGGTAACTGTCGTAACAACAACACTATGACATATCTTAGAAGATAGGTTAAAGGAAAACAAACATACATTAATAGTTTTTTGCAGATGTGGAGTTAGATTTTGAGAATAACAGCTGAAATAACTCTTCAGAATTGGAAAAGTAGAAGGAAAATAAAAGAAATATGGAACGAAACGTTATACACAACTTGTACAGAAACCAGACACTAGAGTTGGAGAACAAGGAAGGGACCCTGTAGCTGGGAAGGCTGAAAGACCGGGGCGTAACGTTTCCCCAATCTTATAAAATCTGTGCATTGTGCAACCTGTGAAGGAAAGACAGGCGAAATTACTGACGGAATTAAAAGTATAGGAAGTAGATATAAAAATTTGCTGTTTGACGAAAACTTTGTAGTTCTCTCAGAGCCGGCCGCGGTGTCCGAGGGGACTGAGGCGCTCCAGTCACGGTCTGCACGGCCACTACGGTCGGGGGTTCGAATCCCCCCTCGGGCATGGATATTTGTGCCGTCCTAGTTCGTAAGTAGTTGATAAGTAGTTTGTAAGTTTAGGGACTGATGACCCCGTAGTTAAGTCCCATAAGCTTAACAAACATTTGAGTTCTCTCAGAAACATAATTTACGTTGAAGAGCAGTTCAGTGGAATGGACAAGAACAAAACAATGGTAATGGACTATAGTAAAATTTTCTCAGATATTGTTGAGGGAAGTAGATTAGAAAACCCCTTTATTGTTTTTTTTTTTTTTTTTTTTTTTTTTTTTTTTTTTTTTTTTTTTTTTTTTTTTACTCCTGATGCGAGCAGTAGAGGATATATATAAGACTATGAATGGCAATGGGGAGAATCATTTCTGAGAAAAAGAATTTGTTATCATCAAATATTAATGGAATTATTAAGATGTCATTTCTGAAGAACTTTGTTTGAATTGTAGCCGTTTACTTGAGCGAAACGTGGATGATGAAGAGACAAGAAGAGTATAGGAGCTTCTAAGATTTGGTACTGCAGATGACTGATGAAATGTGTAGATCACGCAACTATTAATCGGTGAATAACAACAAGAAAATTTATGTTCATTTTGCGCCACCTATGTGTTAAATTTTCTTCTTGTAGTGCTTACAAAACTAATCAGTCCACCTGCAAGGAAATGTATAGAAAAGGCGAGGTGAAGTGGCCGAGCGTTTTAAGGCTCCTTGCTGTGGAGCGTGCGGTTGCTCGCCGCCGGAGGTTCGAGTCTAGCCTGGGGCATGGTGTGAGTGTTGTCCTTAGGGTAGGTAGTGTAAGTAGCTTGTAAGTATGTCTTTTTTATTTTTATTTTATTTTTTATTTGACATGCCCCTTATAACCATAGCAGTTTTGTCCAATAGGTTTACAAAAATTTGAACACCTATATAGAAAACATGTACTGAATGTAATGTACATAGCTAATAGAAGGAATCTGTTCGTAAAATACATTCAGGGACATCAAGGAATTACTATTAGAAGAAATAGTTGGGCACGAATGCAGAAAAAGAAACGGATACCAAAGAAGCTTCAAGAGGAGGTGGGTTGGCGTACATATTCAATGACGAGGAGTCTTGCACAGAATAGCGTGGAAAGCTTCGTCAAATCAATCATCCAACTGGAGACTGCAACAGCGTCATGCAAAGCTCAAGTACAAGACGGCACGCAACTAAGCCGCTTTTCATGAATTGTATGTACAGTTCTGCCACAAGAGTAAGTTCGAAGCGTCAATAAGGCTTCATGAATAAATGACAGTGCAGAGACGTTTGACACTGTCAAAGGTTGTAAGAGGAGGGGAGGAAAGGTTATTAAAAATTATGCCCGAAAATGGGTCCTAAGAACGGATTCTCCGACCATGAGTCTTAATAGAAACCTTATCAAAGCCTCTGGAAGAGTTTTTGAGATTAGAGACAAGAAAAGCAGCGTTGGAACTTAATTACTCAAAGATCTGTCAGTTTCAAGGAAGTAATTATAAATTACGTTCACAATCTGATTTCGTGAATCACTCAATCTTTTAGTGCAGATTTTATTATTACCTCCATGGCTTACACATAACTACTGAAAACATCAGGGTTAAACTAACTCATGCGTATCAGGTTAAATACATACGTTTGAAGCTGCTTTTTCTTTATTTTTTGGAAAATGTCTTTGGTGGATAAAATAATCGTTGCTGTAACCTGTTCTGATACCATGATTTCATCAGATACATATTTATCAGAGATGACTGACATGTAAACTGTTTCAATCCGAAATAGTTTCCTACCATCATGATGACCTCTAACAAATCTTGTATCTTTATACATAAAGCAGAGTGCCTTATGGTTGTGTATTACGGTGTTTCTTTGTGTGTACGTATTGCATATAAATCTACAGTTTTGTTCAAATCTTTATGAACTTTTGCACACGTAAGTTTCAATCCATGAGGATGGTAGTCGTAAGGACCACGTACAACACATAGTTCACGAGATATGACGTCATAAACAAAGAGATTCGAGAAAAACTGGTGCATTATGCGACAATGTTGCACATTTTCTTCTAAACCACTGGACCGATTTCAACCAAATTTGGTACACGTCTTCCTTAACATGAGGTACCAATTCTGTAATAGTAAGAAACACATATGAGTTTCCTCGTCGGAGGTTCGAATCATCACTCGGGCGTGGATGTTTGTGCTGTCATTAGTATAAGTTAGTTTATAAATTGTTTGTAAGTTTACGGACTGGTGAAGGAAGCTTAGAGTTTCACGACCCATCGACAGATTGGTCATTAGAGACGGAGCTAACGCTTGGAGTTTTGGGTAACGATAAATTTGGCCGTGCACTTTGAACGGAACCATCCCGGCATTTAGGAAAATCAATGAAAACCTAAATCTGGATGGCCGGAGGTGGATTTGAACCTACATCCTGCCGAATGCACATCCAGTGCGTTACCCCTGTGCCACTTCGCTCGATAGGAACTGGTGGCCCAGCAGTTAAGTCCCATAAGCTTGACAAACGTTTCAACATTTTGAACGCATACGACCTATGGTTCAGGAGATATAACGTCATAAACAATAGGAGTTGCAAGATACTGTTACATAATGCGACGTGACTTTATCAATACAGTATATGAGACCGAGATTACTTAGCGACTTGCAGCAAACATTAAAGAGAAGTTCAAACCTTTATTGAACTATTTCTCGCAAACAACCATAACAAAATTCTGAAAGGAAATAATTTCTTGTTTTATTACTTTTCCGCTGTTCATGAGCTAAAACTACGGCATTCGGTTAGACGTTACAATATATAATTTCTTCACTACAAACTGTAGCCGCAGGAAAGTTTACAGACAGTATTATCTTATATAGCTGAATGTACCTTAGAAATAGTATCACAGTACGACAAGTAGTTTATGAGATATGACCACATAAACAGTGTTTATGTACTACTAATAGTATTCGCAACAGATTTTACATAATCACTTACATTAATTAAGATGCCCCTGTTATACTCAATGAATATGGATCCCTACGCATTTTGTATGTCATTTGAAGTTTGGTTACTATCTGTCTTTGTTTGGATACTGCATTTACATTTTTTTTACATTATGCAATACAGCCTGATTTCTTATTTATTCTCTGATAAATATAGCATGTTTTTAGAAAAAAGGGATGAACAGAGAGAGGCAGGAATAAATAAATATCCGATCAAAGCCGGATTTTCAGCTAATTGAACAATACAAAAAATTGTGTTGAAGCAGTGAATCTGCTATGTGTTTTGTAATGTATTAATATACTGCTGACAGTTGACTGATAGATTTTCAGAGTTGTACTATGTTGTTGTATACAGTCCAGGTCAAACTAAGCGTGATACTTTGTCTCCACATTTCGCTTTATTTTGTTTAATAGTACACGTTTACTGTTTCTGATATTTACCAACTTCGCAATTGTGAGTCGAAATGCAAGAATTTTGTAGTTGACATTACCCCTGCTGACTTTTGAAGAAATAAAGAAAGACGTATGTATCATAATGCAGTTAACTTCGTAAGCATTCAAAATGCGTTTTGTTATGCAAGCTAATTTATCTGAGCAGTCAGAATTTTTTTAATTATTTCATTCGAGTTTTTTCCGTTTTTTTTTTTTTTTTTTTTTTTTTTTTTTTTTAAGGGGAGGGGGGGGAGGGAAGCAAAAAAATTACGATCCCTTGGTTGCTTTTGTCAGTGTTTTTGTTCAAAGACTCAAAACTTGGTTTTAATTTATCACCAGATTTCCATTATGAGTTTCACGCTGCGCGACTCCGGCCCCGTTATTATGTGAGTAAACAGCAGTTAATACTTTAAGCTCTCAGTCGCACGTGGCGGGGTCTTTCGCGACTCGTTTCACTCGCCAGACGGTTCCATTTTCTTCACAGCGAAGGACGACCGTGGATGAGGGCCGGAGGGGGGTACGGGGTGGTGAGAATGGAGGGAGAGAGGAAGTAAATGACCGAACTGTCGCCGAGTAAACAGCGCGTAGAGAAGGCGCGTAATTACGTAAGACAGCAGTCGGAAGGCCGAAAGCGGCGGGGAGGGAGGGATGGAGGGGAGGGGCGCTTATTAAAGGACCCGGATGGTCAGAGGAATGGCGAGCGTTACTCCCGTGATTAACATTATCGCACCGCATTAGGGGGCGTGCGCCACCAGCGGAGGAGTTGGTTGGGGGGAGAACTCCGCTTCGAGGTCAAGGCGCCTTCCAACAGCGGCCGCCAGGTCAAAGAATGGAGAATGAAAGCGCAAGGGGGAGCGGCGGAGGCGAGAATGGGGAGGGAAGCGAGAAAGAGGGCCAGCTGGCGGAGGTGCTGCCTCCTATCGGTGGTAATTAGAAAACTTGGCTGCGGCGCCCGCAGGAAGGAGGCGGCGGCGGCGGCGGCGGGAGGCACGTGCTGGGAGCCGTCGGTGACCTCTCTATCTGCCTGAGGGCGGTAATGGCTGCACACGTAGCCAGCTAGCTCCAGAGCGTCCTCAGACTGTTTGACGAAGACACCTGTCCTGCGCACACCATTCTGATTTAGTGGTGACCACGTCTTACAAGGAGAACACTTTTTATATACGGGGTGTTACAAAAAAGGTACGGCCAAACTTTCAGGAAACATTTACTCACACACAAAGAAAGAAAATATGTAAAGTGGACATCTACATCTACACAGATACTCTGCAAATCCCATTCAAGTGCCTGGCAGAGTGTTCATTAACCACTTTCACAACTATTCTCTACCGTTCCATTCTCTAATAGCGCGCGGGAAGAAAGAACACCTAAATCGTTTCGTTTTCGATCATATTTCTCTTATTTTATTGGGATGGTCATGTCTCTCTAACTAGGTGGGTGCTAGCAAAATATTTTCACATTCAGAACTAAAAGTCGGTGATTGAAATTTCCCAAACAGATCACGCCGCAATGAATAACGTCTTTCATTTAATGATTTCCACCCCAATTCGTGCAACATTTCCGTGACGCTTCCCCCCCCCCCCCCCCGTAACAAAACGAGCTGCCCTTCTCTGAACCTTCTCAATGTCTTCCGTCAGTCCCACCTGGTGAGGGTCCCACATGGGGCAACAGTACTCCAGGAGAGGACGCACAAGTGTGATGTAGGCAGTCTCTTTGGTGCAGGTGGTGCATCTTCGAAGCGTTCTGCCGATGAAACGTAACCTTTGGTTCGCCTTCACCAGAATATTTTCTAAGTCTTCTCTCCAGTCAAAGTTGTTCGTGAATGTAACTCCTAGGTGTTTGGTAGAATCTACGACCTTAAGGTCTGACAAATTTATCGCGTAATTGAAGTTCAGCGGATTTCTTTTAGTGGTCATGTGTATTACTTCACACTTTTCTTTATTTAGTGTCAATTGCCAATTTTTACACCATGCGGAAATTTTGTCTAAATCACTTTGCACATGCTTTTGATCCTCTGTTGACTTCACTAACCGATAAACGACAGCATCATCCGCGAACAGTTTAAGGAAGCTATTCAGATTGTCTCCTAAATCGTTTATAAACACGCTTCCCTGTGGAACGCCAGATATCACTTCTGTTTTACTCGATGACTTACCGTCAATTACCACGAACTGTGTTCTTTCTGATAGGAAATCGTGAATCCAACCGCACAATTGGGAAGATATTCCATAAGCTGGCAATTTCATAAGAAGTCGCTTGTGGGGTACAGTGTCAAAAGCCTTCCTGAAATCCAGAAATATGGAATCGATTGGAGATCCCTTGTCGATGGCACTTATCACTTCATGTGAATAAAGGGCAAGCTGTGTCTCGCAAGAGTGATACTTTGTGAATCCGTGTTGACTACTGGTTGTGTCCGGAAACGCGTAATTTCCATGTTAGAGCTCATTTTATTACTTCTCTTCAAATCACATAAATCATGGACTGGAAACACACAGCAACAGAACGTACCAGCGTGACTTCAAACACTGTGTTACAGGAAATGTTCAAAATGTCCTCCGTTAGCGAGGATACAAGCATCCACCCTCCGTCGCATGGAATCTCTGATGCGCTGATGCAGCCCTGGAGAATGGCGTATTGTATCACAGACGTCCACAATACGAGCACGAAGAGTCTGTACATTTGGTACCGGGGTTGCGTAGACAAAAGCTTGCGTAGACAATGCCCCCAATAAATGAAAGTCAAGAGGGTTGAGGTCAGGAGAGCGCGGAGGCCATGGAATTGGTCCGCCTCTACCAATCCATCGGTCACCGAATCTATTGTTGAGAAGTGTACGAACACGTCGACTGAAAAGTTCAGGAGCTTCATCGTGAATAAACCACATGTTGTGTCTTACTTGTAAAGGCACATGTACTATCAGCACAGGTAGAGTATTCCGTATGAAATCATGATAAAGTGCTCCAGTAAGCGTAGGTGGAAGAACATGAGGCCCAATCAAGACATCACCAACAATTCCTGCCCAAACGTTTACAGAAAATCTGTGTTGATGACTTGAATCGAAGAAGTACAGTACATACTAACGAAATAATTAGGTATTTTGACAATTGTCTGCACGAATTCTTTCAATTTACATTTAAAGAGAAATACTGAAATGAGCTCTGTTGTTGTTGTTGTCTTCAGTCCAGAGACTGGTTTGGTGCAGCTCTCTGTCCTACTCTATCCTGAGCAAGCCTCTTCATCTCCTCATAAGAAAGGCAACCCACATCCATTTGAATCTGCTTACTGTATGCATTTTTTGGTCTCTCTCTGCAATTTTTACGCTACACATTTCTGTCCAGTGCCAACTGCACAATTCCTTGATGTCTAAGAATGTGACATAGCAATCAATCCCTTCTACTCCAGAAATTCCTTCTGTCCCCAACTCTGTTCAGTACCTCCACATAAGTTACATAATCTACCCAGCTAATCTTCAACATTATTCTGTAGCAACACATTTCAAAAGCCACTATCTTCTCCTTGTTTTTAGCTATTTATCTTCTAGGTTTCACTCCTGTGTAAGGCAACACTACACACAAATGCCTTCAGGAATGACTTCCTCATGCTTAAATTAATATTAAATGTTCACAAATTTCTCTTTTCAAAAACACTTTCTTTCTCATAGCCATTCTGCATTTTATATCCTCTGTACTGTGACCATAATATATTATTTTCCTGCTCAAGTAACAATATTAATCTACCACTTTTATTGTTTAGTTTCCTAACCTAATTCTTTCAACATCGCCTAATTTTCTTAGATTGCATTCCATTACCCTTGTTTTGCTTTTGTTAATGTTCATCTTATACAATCCTTTCAACACACTTGCCGCGGTGGAGTAGCCGAGTGGTCTAAGGTGCCTCGCTGCGGAGCGCACACTCGTTCGCCATCGGAGGTTCGAGTCCTCCCTGTGTCATGGGAGTCTGTGTTGTTCTTAGGTTGATTTGATTTGATTTTCTCAGGGAAGCCAAAATAGTCTTGGTCCAACCCGCCACTGCCCGCACCGAAACTACGTTTATTGTGCGGTATCGCTCCCTGTTGTTGTTGTGGTCTTCAGTCCGGAGACTGGTTTGATGCAGCTCTCCACAATACCCTATCCTGAGCCAGCCTCTTCATCTCCACATAAGAACGGCAACCTACATCTGTCTGAATCTGCTTACTGTATCCATCTCTTGGTCTTCCTCTGCGGTTTTTACCCCACACACTTCCCTCCAACGCTAAATTCACAATTCCTTGATGTTTAAGAATGTGTCCTACCAATCTATCCCTTCTTTTAGTCAACGTATGCCAGAGATTTCTTTTCTCCCCCATTCTGTTCAGTACATCCTCATTAGTTACGCGATCAACCCACCTAATCTTCAGAATTCGTTTGTAGCACCATATTTCAAAAGCCTCAATCCTCTTCCTGTCCGCATTGTTTATCGTCCATGTCTCACTCCCATACAAGGCAACACTCCACACAAATGCCTTCAGAAAGGACTTCCTTAGGCTTAAATCAATATTCGATGTTAACAAATTTCTCTTTTTCAAGAATGCTTTTCTACCCATTGCCATTCTGAATTTTATATCCCCTGTACTGCGACCATCATTTGTTATTTTACTGCCCAAGTAACAAAACTCCTCTACCTCCTTTATTGCTTCGTTACCCAATCTAATTCCTTGAGCATCACCTGATTTTCTAACACTGCACTCCATTACCCTAGTTTTGCTCTTGTTAATGTTCATCTTATATGCACCTTTCAGCACACTGTCCATTCCGTTTAACTGCTCTTCCAGGTCCTTTGCTGTCTCTGCCAGAATTACTATGTCGTCGGCAAAACGCAAAGACATGAGCTCTAACGTGGAAATTAAGCGTTTCCGGACACATGTCCACATAACATATTTTCTTTCGTTGTGTGTGAGGAATGTTTCCTGAAATTTTGGCCGTACCTTCTTGTAACACCTTGTATATATTTTTCATACGTGAAGTTCAGAACTTAAATAACAATCAGCTACATCCATTCGACCAAACTCTCAAAAATTCTCGAGTAAATAGACTTTGAAATTTTGCAAGTACATGCAAGTAGCTGTAAATTAAAGGGCTGCAGCGTATGTCGCACAACAGGACGGAATGCCCAAAACTTGGCCAAAACCCCGGATAATGAATTTTCGATTCTTGGATTTTTGATGGATGCGTTCGGTAGAGGAAGGATGGATGCTTGTCATTCCAGAAGGAGAGGTCGCCACCTACGATACCTGTCGAGTTACGTCAGTTCAAAAGTGACATTCGTCGTGGCCACAAGCAGCGCTTTGAGAACGCGGCGAATTTACTGTCGATTTCTGAGTGATTTTTTTGGTAGTGAAGTTAAGAATTACAGTTCTACAAGATAGCGAAGGTTGCCACACTAATTCGGTATAAATTTCATGATTATCCTATTTATATTACAATTTTTCCGATGCCTGTGCAAAACGACCATGCTTTGCCGAACTTAAATTTTCAACTAGAGTAAAAGTAGCATATACCGCAATATATCGCGGAATTTCAACTCCCAGACTATAGACTGATTGATTAATCTGATGGAATTGACAAGAATCAGCTGCCAAAAGTTGCCATTTCTTTGTACAGTGAATATTTACAAGTCTCCGTGCGGGCGACATTTCGTAGCACAACATGGTCGCAGCAGCCTGCTGTGCGATTGCCTACCGGTCTATATGTTTCCCGTGCGATACACTTAAGATATCTGACCATTTGTCTGCAATTAATGTATTACTAATGCTACAGTAATATCTTACACACAGTTTCGGATGGCCAATACGTGACTTCACTCGAAATATTCAGCGTTGTTAAAAACTGTTGAATGATGATCTACCTGCGTTAATAACATATTTGGAGAAAAAAGATTCCGATAAAATTGGTCTACTGTTACAGATACCGGAGGATATGAAAGTCTCTCTTTCTTCATTCCTTGGTAAATTTATAACAAGGTGGCATAAGGCTAAAAGGACAGTGGGCACATCTTTGAAACAAAACAAGAAATATCTTAGTGCACCCATTTCATTTCCGGCATCTATTGGTAGTGGTAATTCTCAGGCTCATTATGATCTTCCATCGAGTTTGCCATGATCTGTCACCGACTTTAAAAATGTTTCTATTGTATTATTAAATTACATTATGTGTGGTATAGAAGAATTTATTTCTGATATATTTTCGACATATATTCTGTTACTTTGTTATATAAACAAATCACGTTGGCAGTGTATTAATTATTATTAATAAATTACTATCGATTATCATGGGTTACGTTGCTATATTAGCTCCGCCATTTCCTTTAGATAATTTTTACCATCAAATTCGTAATCAGCGACCTGAAAATCCCCGTGTGATGAGTTTTGTGTGAATCAAATTTCTTTTTGTGGTTTCGGCCACGTTATGGGGATTCAATCCCACTGTGTGTCGGTATAGCTCAGAGTTTGTCAAGCGAACATTACGAACGATATCTGACAATCCAGAAACCCTGACTCCAAAACTGTTTGAAATAGTACGTCCGAAGGGGGTGAGCCCACCGATCGACATCAGTTGGATCAACTACCAACTCAAGCATGTGCTACAGTACTAATCAATGTCCGTGACGCATTTTAACTCATACGATATTAAAAACCTATCATGCAGCACTTGGGCAGAAACAATAAACCAAATACCATTGAAACCAAGTTTCCATCTTGACACTAGAAAATTGTATTGAAGAATATCAGTCTTCAGCCACTTAAAATTCAAGTAGCATCCACGTGGTATCGAGTAGTGAATAACAGAGTGGCCAATAATGAAAAGTTGCGTCGGATAGGATTGAAACAAACCGATAAATGTTTTAAGTATGGACTTGTCGATACATTAATACACCGCTTCACCTGCCGTAGACATTTAGAAAACTGAAAATGTGTTACTGAAGTACTTGCATAGTTATAAAATGGGTCGATAACACCCTATAGCCATGAATTACTAATATAAGTGGATTAAATTTTCTACCCTCCTGGAAGAACAACGCGGTGATGTGGCTCGTGGCAAATTATATCACTTACGTCATCACAAAACGCGGAGATCACTTGATCAGTCTCCGTGCTTATATGCAAATAGCACTCTGGAGGATAGGAAAGAAAGGAAATTTGCAAAAGTTCTATGGCAATAGAATGAACATTGTTTTTGAGAAAGTAGGAGTACGCCACCCACAACAATCAATGTAATGTTTTGTTAAGGCTACACAGCAGTACAGTCTGTGCGTACTGGTTTAGACGCTCCACGGCATCAGTTTCGTTTCCATCAAAGAATACTTTGTTTTGAAGATTTTAAATGGTTTTTGATATTTATTACTGGTTTCTTTAGATGAAAAGTCATAATTTCATGTTTAAAAAATTTTCATGTATATATAACAAATGTGGATTGGTGCTAAGCCAGGGTGCATCATGTCCCGCAGGTGGCTACAGTCCTTCAAAATAAAATAAATAAATAAAAAAAAAATAAAAAAAAAAATTGGTATCTTTCTTGCATCATAACCATATAGACAGTGGTTCGAATCCTTCTATGACAGTTACTTTTTTGTCGTTGTTTACGAATTCAGTTACATAAAACATTTTGGGATCTATGACTTTAGGTGTTGTGTCAGTTTTTATTTATGTGTATGTAGACGAGCTAAACACCTTGTCGTCACCTAAAACGAAGGATGAATGGGTTAGCTGCTCCAAAGCCATTAGATACTATTGAGATGACTTTAAAAAAAACAGCGTGGTAGCTCTTCACAAATTGAATAATTAAAGGCAACCGTCGTCAACTAATAGTGCAGCCCATATCGTAAAAAAAAAAAAAAAAAAAAAAAAAATGTATTTTGTGTTCTTGTGTTAAGAACCTGTTGTAAAATATACAAAATTAAGAATGAACAAAAAAAAATATGTGCATTTTTCGGAAGAATTACCATTAGATATTAAAATTGTGTGATTATTCGAACACAACGGAAAAAAAAAATTAAAATCTGCCATAGCGGGATTCGAACCACTGCAGTGTCCATCTAGTTATAACGTTATTAAGCTACCCCTAGAGCTACACCGACAGACTCTGCACGCGTTTTAATTATTGGTGCTCAAGAATACTTGCAAACGTCAAAGTCGAAAGTCAGGACGTCAATCACGAACAATCGTCACTCTGAAAGGAAAGAAATTTGGCAATTTCTTGATATCCAGAGAAACATGACAAGCCTTTAGAACATCATCTCAAGGAAAGACTTCGTGCCAAGTTTCCAAGGACATGTTTCGCAGAGCTCAGCGTAGTTATGGGAAGTGAGTATTTCGGAGGTCAGTGAGGTGACTGTAGTTCATAGTTCATCTACTTCAATGTTACAGGACTATCCAGCGAACTGTCAGTAGTTGTACATGAAGAGCTCTGCACATTCTTCTGGTGCACGTGAAACATAAGCCTGAGGTTATTTGACTGTATATTATCGGGAATTGTTGATCTGCTGCCACATTTTAACATTTAAATGAAAGTTTATGAACCAATTAAATGTGCGTCATTACCAGGCGACTTTCAATATATCAGGTTAAATAATTAGTCCACCTCGCGGATATTACAAAACGTGAAACAGAACAACAGTTGGGTTTAGCTTCAAAGGGAAATGAATTCTAGAGTTACTGATCAACAGCTCCTCAAGTGTTTTTAGATATATATAAAAAAATGTTGTTCCCTTAAAGACTGTGCATTACCTGAAAATACTGTATGGTAATGTCAATAACTTTACCTAACCACAAACATTTTCCTTTAGTTAATCTACCCGCTGTGGAGTGGCGGATCGTTGTAAGGCGCCTTGTTGCGGAACTCGCTGTTGCTCGCCGTCGGAGGTTCCAATCCTCCCTCGGACAATAGGTGTGTGTCTTTATATTCACAGAATATATGACTTCAACTGTGAATGGGTATGTGTGTTTGGAAGCCTAGGGACTGATGACCACAGAAGTTAAGTCCCAAAGATTTACACACATTAAATGTTCAGGCAATCTAATTAATAATTTAATGAAATTGTTGCCTGCGTCTTCCGCACCCGATCGCGCATTCTTATATTATTACTTCACCATTTTTCCATCACATTCCACCGCTCTCTCCACCCATTTTACTATCGTTCTCATGGAGCTCAATCCACATGACGTGGTATACTCTGAATTATTTGTCCTGCAATATTATTATTTTTCCAGGTACCTACAGTGGAATATTAGGAAACTGTGTACGAAATGTTTTATGAATAGTGGAACATAAATGTACATACAGGGTGAGTCACTAACTATACTATTGATAGGAAGAATAAATTGCCGGCCGCGGTGGCCGAGGGGATTGAGGCGCTCCAGTCACGGTCTGCACGGCCACTACGGTCGAGGGTTCGAATCCCCCCTCAGGCATGGATATTTGTGCCGTCCTTAGTTGTAAGTAGTTCATAAGTAGTTTGTAAGTTTAGGGACTGATGACCCCGTAGTTAAGTCCCATAGACTCTACAAACATTTGAACATTTGGAAGAATAATTGCGAAAGTGTAACAAAAGTTGAAAGTCATGTGACTCACATTATATATAATGTAATGGATAAAAATGCAGCCCTAGGTCGCAAAAAATAAATAAAAAAATAAAAAAAAATTAAAAAAAATATTTTGGCGACCGAGGGGTGTACTTTTCATCCTTTGACGTGGTAACGGTCGCTGACAGTAGCAGCTACGTTCAAAATTTTAATGTATATAATCGTTTATGACGTTGTATCACCTGGAATATATGGCAAACTGTGATATAATTTCGAATGTTCATTCAGTGGAATATGTTGATATTGTCTGTAAAATTTGTCACGAAGATATTTCACAGTAAAGACAATAAAACGAAAATGCATACGTATTTGGAGGATTATAATGAACCTTACTGATTCATGCCTTGATAGAGAACGGGTGTTAGTGAGAAGTGTCTCGGATAAAAAAAAGTGTAATGCTGAGCCGTAAACAACGGAACTATGTTAGACTTGCCTAATTGTTTTCAGAAGAGTATTTGCACATTGTATTGTCCTTCTTTTTCCAGCCGCTCGCCAGCTGGTTCCTGGACGGTGGCTGTTCTCCTCGGCGCCTCAGCAGCCTGCGGCCTTGTCTTACGGCTGGTCTGGTCTGGTGCAGAGAGCGCAGCCCGCGGCTAACTGCCCGCGAAGCGCCGCCTCCCGCCTCCCTCCTGATGGCTGCCGAGCGCCACCAAATGGATCGGAAAACTCGGCCGACGAGCACCAGCGCTACCCCCACCCCACCTCCACCTCTTGGCGCCTTTCTCTGCGTCTTTACCACTCCACTCCAGCCCCAGCGCTACAATACTTTCGCTGCCAGGTACGTCACTTAATAGCAGCTGATACTGGAATTAGAGTGAGTGGTTGTCAGGTTACAGAGACATTTCCATATGATTTTGGCCCACTTTAGGTTACGGCAGTAACACTAACAGTGGACCTTTGCGATAGTTTTTTGAGAGCTCGAAATTTAAATGAAAATAACGGCTTAACTATTCATCTGACACGAAAATTGGATAACTGAATTTGTAGAGGAGAAAAGTATCTACAACTTTGCTCTCTTATGTTTTTTTTTTTTTTTTTTTTTTTTTTTTTATATCTCATTGCGTTTCAAAGATATTTGCAAAAATAACGGCGATTTTGGGATGTATGTCTGTCTGTCTGTCCGTCTGTCTGTCCGTAACGTGTTCCCTGTTTTTAAGACCAACTGTTCAACTTATCAGCATCAAATTTTTACATCCCTTTATCAAATTTTTCGTATAATAAATACGGTAGTAAAAACCAAAAAAAGCCAGAATGAAACTTTCACTCTGCAGCGGAGTGTGCGCTGATATGAAACTTCCTGGCAGATTAAAATTGTGTGCCGGAACCGGGACTCGAACCTGGGACCTTTGCCTTTCGCGGGCAAGCGCTCTACCGACTGAGCTACCCAGACACGACTCACGATGCCGCCTCACAACTTTACTTCCGCCAGTACCTCGCCTCCAACTTTCCGAACTTCACAGAAGCTCTCCTGCGTACCTTGCAGGAGTAACACTCCTGAAAGAAAGAATATGCTGGAGACGTGGCTTAGCCACAGCCTAAGGAATGTTTCCAGAATGAAACTTTCACTCTGCAGCGGAGTGTGCAAATGGGCAAATGTCCCAGGTTCGAGTCCCGGTTCCGGCACACAATTTTAATCTGCCAGGAATTTTCACTATTACTAATTATTTTTTTATTATTTAAATTATTATTTTGGTCCAAAATGTTTGCAAAAACTTATAAAACTACAAATCTAAAGTGAGCCGTAAAACATGTCAGTGCGATTTTTTTTAAGTGGTCAATTTTCTCAATTTCTTCCGATTTCGCCGCGGTGGAGTAGCCGAGCGATCTAAAGCACCTCGCTGCGGAGCGAGCGGTTCCTCGCCGTGGACGTTCGAGTCCTCCCTGGGGCATGGGTGTGTGTGCTTGTCCTTAGGTTATTTTACCTAGGTTTAAGTAGTTTGTAAGCTACGGACTGATGACCACGCAGTTTGGTCCGATAGATTTACAAACATTTGAACATTTTTCTTCCGCAAAGAACTTTGTATGAAGGGGAACCACAGCTAAAATATTTATACATATTTAAGAAACTTTCACTCAGTCAAAAATTAGGTGTTAAAATTGTAAGAGTCTGAATGAAAGTCCTTGGTCCACTTGAGCTGTTAACTTTCACACAGTTAAAAATTAGGTGTTAAAATTGTAAGTGTCTGAATGAAAGTCCTTGGTCCACTTGAGCTGTTATTTAACAGTTATTTAACTGTTATTTAACAGCTCAAGTGGACCAAGGAGTTTCATTCATACCCTTACAATTTTAACACCTAATTTTAACTGTGTGAAAGTTTCTTAAATATGTACTTTTCTTCCGATTTCAAATGGAATAGCCGGTACTGCAGGGGTAGCGTCATTACCGAAGTGGTTAGCCGGTCTTGTGGGAGACGCGAGAGCACTTTGCCTACGCGCCGAGCGTTCGAGTTCCCCGACATTCGCTATTTCGCGGAGCGCTCCGCAGCGCTGCCTCCGACAGAAACATCTACGCGTAGCGTTTCGCCCCGGCGGCCCTGGCAGTGACGTGCCGCCAAACTTTTGCCGCCGGGGCGTCGGTACAGAGCAGCAGCGCTAAATGCCGAGAGCGCAAGTCGCCCACGCATGCCGACGCCGCCTGTCGGTGACGTAGCCGCGGCGCGAACTTCTGCGCGACTGCTGGAGTGGCGCGGAGCTGTCGAGGCCTCTGGAAACACCGCCGGGCGGCGCAATACTTTCACATCTCGAGGGGCGGCGGAGGCGGCGGCGGCGGCGTCGCCGTGGGCGCGTCGTTGGCAGTCGGCGTGAAAGAGGGTGGCGGCGGCGGCGGCGCTTAGAGAGACAGGCGCGCCGCTCAGAGGACGTAATCGACTTAGAGGCGCGGTGGCGGCGCCTAGCGCGGGGGCGGCGCCGTCGCCTCGGCAGACGCCGCCCCCGGCAGGCGCCGACGCCGCCCCCGGCGGGCTCAATAAGACCGCCTTGCACCGCGCGCGCCCAGATTGGGATGCAAACAGCGCCGGCGTGTATGGACCGTAACTCGCGGCAATTCAATTCTGACACGGCGCAGGGTCGCAGGTCGCAGGTCGCCGTCTGCTCGCTTTAGACATTCGGGTCGCGCGCCCGAAGCACTGTCTCTTTCTCCCACCCCTCTGGCTCCCTCTCCCTCTCTCTCTCACGGTCTTCTCCCTTTGGTCCCTCCTCGCCCAGTGCGCAACTCCGTTTAATCTTCTGGGCGCGCGTGGCAACAGACACTAGTGAGGAAAAGCGAGGAGGGCACGAGGGGGAGGAGGGGGGGGGGGAATTGTAAGAGGGGTACAAAAAAGAAAAAAGGTCGAAGGAAGAGGCTGTCACGTGCTTAGCGTAGAGAAGAATAGAAGGCACCCTGCGCCCCACACAAACTCCCCGCACTGATTCAGAAAACGTAGCCCACTCCTCTTTCGCGAACGCTCGGAAGTACAGAATGCGTAAACTTTTACTAAGCTAGCGATTTACTAGTGGATCCCGCAACGTTTTGCTAATTGTTAAGCGTGAAAGCATGCACTTTCTCATTTCCACCTCCATTTAATCTTCTGGGCGCGCGTGGCAACAGATACTAGTGAGGAAAGGCGAGGAGGGCACGAGGAGGGTAGAGGGGGGATTGTAACAGGGGTAGAAAAAAGAAAAAAAAAACTCGAAGGAAGAGGCTGTCACGTGCTTAGCGTAGAGAAGAATAGAAGGCACCCTGCGCCCCACACAAACTCCCCGCACTGATTCAGAAAACGTAGCCCACTCCTCTTTCGCGAACGCTCGGAAGTACAGAATGCGTAAACTTTTACTAAGCTAGCGATTTACTAGTGGATCCCGCAACGTTTTGCTAATTGTTAAGCGTGAAAGCATGCACTTTCTCATTTCCACCTCCATTTAATCTTCTGGGCGCGCGTGGCAACAGATACTAGTGAGGAAAGGCGAGGAGGGCACGAGGAGGGTAGAGGGGGGATTGTAACAGGGGTAGAAAAAAGAAAAAAAAACTCGAAGGAAGAGGCTGTCACGTGCTTAGCGTAGAGAAGAATAGAAGGCGCACTGCGCCCCATACAAACTCCCCGCACTGATTCAGAAAATGTAGCCCACTCCTCTTTGGCGTACGCTCGGAAGTAGAAAATGTGTAAGCTTTTTCTAAACTAGCGATTTACTAGTGGATCCCGCGTTTTGCAAATTGTTAAGCATGCACATTCTCATTTCCACCTCTGTGTCCATCTACTTCCGTTGTCACTTTATATCACAACTCCGACTTTGTTCATCCCCCCTATGCGGTCCTTCAACTAATCCTTCGCGTCATGTTGATCATTTTTACTGTTAATCAAACTGTCATTCGGAACTGGACTAAAATTAAAGGGTCAATCTTACTGTTTCATTATTATATGTGACTAGCTGGTTCCCGACTCGTTGCTGCCGCAGAAGAAGTAATTGTGCAAATAATTGTGAAATTTGAAAGTGTTAGCTTCTTTCTGTTCACCTGCTCCACTCCCCATTTCCTCTTGTCCCTTTTCTATCCACTTCCTCCTTCCCCCATCCTCTGTTCATCTCCTTTCACCTGTCTGTCACCATCTCCCCCCTCTCTCTCTCTATCTGCTCCTCCACCCTCTCTCTGTCCGTTACCTTCCCTCCCTTTCTGTGCGGGACTATTAAAACTGAATCAAGTGATATTTTTTCATTAAATATGATCTCGGGTCTGAAGACGCTATGCAACAATGACCCTCCTCTTGTTTTCAACGACAGATGTCCAAAATGTCATGAAGATTTTAGGATGAACAAGTGTCCTTATTCGCATGTCGCATGATACCACAGGTGTCGTAAGCAGTTCATACCTCTACATCAATTGTTGCCTTATGGAAGGAATATGTATACCAAATGTGGATGAAATCGGTACAGTGGTTTAGAAGCAGATGTCGCATGATGCAGCACTTTTCCGCGCATTTCATTGTTTATTACGTCATATCTACTGAACTATTTGTCGTACAGTCATTTAATGGTGCCTATGACCATCACGAAAGTACAAGAAATATGTTGACAAAGTTTCATCACAATAGGTTAAACGCTACGGCTGTGCATAAAATACGAACACACAAACATTCATCGTTATATATTAATTATGACAAAGAATTCGCCAACTGCTGCACTTCACGTATACGACAACGGCCAGCACATCATCACAGTCCTCTCTATAAGTTCAGTTTGTCAGGTAAGGGTTAACTTAGGTCATTTGTTTCATTAGATGTCCTCTAGTTACGTTATTAATTTATATAAATTTTGTATTTAAAGGTTTGTATTAGTTTCTTCTGTTTTATGTCTCTTCGAGAGCGTCGGAACGCGATCAGCACTTTGCCACTGATGTCATTGCTGACCATGAATCGTCGCGAGTCGACGACCATGCGGCGTAACGAGAAACTACAGCTGGCTGTGCGTCGTGATCGAAGAAGACATTACCTGATTGACTTGATAATGAAAGGCATAGAATATGGCCCAGGGCATATCTACACGCTGACTACAATTTAATGGGTATGGACTGCCGCGGTGGAGTAGCCGAGCGGTCTAAGGCGACTCGCTGCGGAGCGCGCGGTTGCTTGCCGTCGGAGGTTCGAGTCCTCACTGGGGCATGTGTGTGTGTGTGTGTGTGTGGTGTGTGTACAACGCCACCTGGATACAAGGCCTCTGCGCTGCCTGCCAAGAGTAGTCATAACACAAGCAAACTATTTGTCTTACGCTACGTTGTGCTGAGTTTGGGAATACGTACGCGTTGCACACTGTGTTGCAGAATGTTTTTCGTGTTATCTGTGTGATTCTCCGAGCAGAGGTTTGCTGGTATGAGACAAAATGCCCAATATGAATCGTTCGATTCCAGTATCGGTAAAATATCCTACCAATAGTTCATAAATATCTTCTACTAAAACAAATTTGTCTCTGAATCGCATAAATAACATTAAGAACATTCTGAAACACACTGTGCAACGTGCAGTTTCCTAGACCCAACACACCGCTATGTAAGACAAATAGTTTTCTTGTGTTATGACTACTCTTGGCAGGCAGCGCAAAGGCCTTGTATCTAGGTGGCGTTGGTGTGTGTGTCTGTGTTTGTAAGCTACGGACTGATGACCACGTAGTTTGGTCCAATAGATTTACAAACATTTGGACATTTTTTGGTTATGGACTGTTTCTAACGAAGGAGCAGGAACCTGGCTAAATTGAAGGATCCTGGGATGCTAGAGAGTTTGAGAGCTAGCTTTAGGTAAAAATTGATGGAAATTGGGTGTCGTAACAGATCAGAAAAAGAATGGGCACCTTTGAGAGGCGAAATAATGAAGGCAGAAGGGGACTATGCCGTGGTGGAGTAGCCGAGCGGCCTAAGGTGCCTCGCTGCGGAGCGCGCGGTTGCTCGCCGTCAGAGGTTCGAGTCCTCCCTGGGGCATGAGTGTGTGTGTTTGTCCTTAGGTTAGTTTACCTTAGTTTAAGTAGTTTATAATGTACGGACTGATGACCACGCAGTTTGGTCCGATAGATTTACAAACATTTGATTTTTTGACTAAATAAGTATAATGACACTGCAAAATGTCTAAGCAGGCGTGGCTAAAACCAAACTGGAAGCGTGTATAAGAATGCATAACTAGGTGGACTAGTGGTAGGACTCGACAGTGTTTCTTGCGGACTAAACTAGTGTGTTCGTCTAAAGCAAGGAAACAAGATCTGAGACATGTGGAACGTTTTATTGGTGGCTGAGAGGTATACGAAATTCATCGTTAAGTGTTCTCCTTTATGCCGTGGTCTCAAACGGAGAATCCAAGGGCTTCGTCCAATGCAAGATGCGATGGACCAAGAACAGTCCCATCGACCCCATTTTCCTTGATTTGATCGTCGTATACGGGGAAACGGGCGAATCGCGAAGAATAAAAATCTTGTTCAGGTCGGCATCAGCTATAACTCCGTGCATAGCATCACAAAAGACCGCTTGAGTTATTTCATAATTTCCCTGCGTTGGGTGGCGCATCACCTGACGGATGGCTGTGTATCGACACAAAGACTAAAAATGGTGCCAGCATTTCGAGCGAGGGCAAATGACAAAACCGAATCTTAATACATCTCGCCTGCTTTGATTGAAGGGCCCTCCGCTCGTCAAGATATTGAACGTGGAAACATTCAATGGAGCAACAACAAACGTACAGCTCTATGAAAACAAGAAATGTATTCGAAGTTATTCCATACCGTCGTGGAGTATGGAATAGCGGTTGCTCAAGTTGTCTTTTAAAAGCATTTTTATACACACCAATAACCCTACAGGGCGACTGAACTTTATATTTGTTCTATTTCGCTACCGGCTTCGACAATCCATTGGTATCACCTTCATGGAACATCAGCAACATGCATCCAGTTTCTTGTACCGTCAGTATGGATGTATTTACCAAAATTTCCAGTTCCTGGATATTCATGTGTCCTGTCTGTAAAGGGGCTCAAGAATCGATTGACAAACAAGATCCAGAAGTCCACTTTCGGATCTCATAAGGAAGTGTTCAAAGAATGAAAAGTTTAAAGAATAAATAGGCAGGCCTCGGATATCAAAATCATTTTATCGGTAGAACAAAATGGGTGACAAAGTTGTACATAAGTAACCTGTAGGTTCTGGTAAGGTAGGTTGTGATAGTACAGCTACTGGACTAGCAATTATTGTTACAGACATTAGCACTGAGTGTGATTGCTGCACTCCGCAGGCAATAGCGTTGTCTGGAGTTCAGCGCGCACATTGTTGCAGTTTGGGCTACGGGCTTGAATAAGCGATCGGATACCACGTCATCGGTGAAAACCCGCAGTATCTGTTGCTACGAACAAGATCTGCTGCTGGACTAGTGTAGTTGACAACCAGGATTCAGCAAGGGGAAAAAAAATAAAAAAAACAGCGTGAGGAAACACGTAGGTTTAGAAATTTGGTGCTATAAGAGTAAGCTGAAAGTTAGGGAATTGGGTTGTAGTCAGGGAGGTATGAAGGATTTTTTTTTTATTTTTTAATTTTTTTTTTTTAGGGGGGAGGGCGGCAGATTTGAGGAACTGGTGAAATAATCTGAACTAAGCGGGAATTCATAAATTACAGCACACGTTCGGGGCAAGGGGGGGAGGATCAACTAAACCTAACATCGTGTGACAGGGGGGGGGGGGGGGTATGAGTAATTACGTCACGTATATAAATCACAAATACTGCAACTCACTTACAGATCTAATGAAAATATTTAATTTTAACGATTTTCCAGTACTTACGGCCACAGCCGTGCAGTACTTTTTTTGACAATTCCATTTGACAGTCTATTATTATTTTCTTTATTTATTTGTAAGCTAATGATGACGGCTTTGTGTCCATTATGCAGTCCCAAAATTATTAAATATGATCGGACTTCTATACCTTAATTCATCCGCCGCGGCGGAGCGGCCGAGCGCATCGAGGCGCTGTCCTATGATGCACGAGTCCGATCTCCGTCGGGGGTTCGAATCCCCCCTCGGACATTGATGTTTGTGTCGTCTTTAGTAACTTTGTTTTGCATTCCATTAGCTCGACTTATGGTGTCGTTCGCACCATACGGTACATTACAGAATTAACATTAATTATTATATCGTTAGTACGTCGATATTTCATAATCCCACGATATATCGCATTTCACAAGTGTCTAAATATACAGTTTTTCATTTAGTAGATAGCCTTTGATGTTGCAGTAGCACAGTGAGAATTATCGTGGAGCATAGTTTAATGCCCTTTACCTGTGCAACAATATTCGTCCTCGGTACTTTCCATTCTGTTAGTATTCTTCTGCGTTCGAAAAACGTGAACGTATATAGCCGTGTTTGACTATGAAGTTTTCTCTCTTTACGCATGAGGGCTTTTCATGAGGAGTTTATTTCTTTTTTCGCAAACAGCACGTCTATTATGAGATACGGGACTGCAGCGCGGCTGAAGGGTTCAGTGAGCTGCGCAGGTCAAACGGCGAGAGGTCGCGCACTGCAGCGGTGACGTTTGCTCTGCTCTGCTAGCGACGGTGGCGGGGCTCTGGTTTACCGCAGCTGGTCGTGGTGGCAGACAGAACGCGTTCCATTAAACGACAGGAGCAGCCGCTGAAACATTGTAGCACTCCGCTTGTACAAGGGCACTATGCAATGGATTTTACAGTGGTCTAACAAGAGCAATGTAAGCAACTGTATATCGAGTGTTACTCATTGAAGTTGTTTTACCTAAAGGCTATGTGATGGGGAGAAAGGCGTATATGGTTCCAAGTTCCATGTTGGAGTGTATATCTACGCTTCTTCATCTACCCAGACTCTTTAAGTGAATCATTACCATTTCATCGCGTAAGGTATGTGATGGGGAGAAAGGCGTATATAGTTCCAAGTTCCATGTTGGAGTGTATATCTACGCTTCATCTACCCAGACTCTTTAAGTGAATCATTACCATTTCATCGCGTAAGGTAGAGACATTTTGTTTCATCAGCATTCACGATAAAGTAGAAGCCTGAAACGCGAAGCTACTCTAAACAAACAAAATTCAATGACTGAATGTATGAAACATTGTCACTTGAAAGCGATCCGACCGATTTGTCTCTATATTTATTTTTCGTAATTATTGCCGGCCGCGGTGGCCGAGGAGACAGGCGCTTCAGTCACGGTCTTCACGGCCACTACGGTCGGGGGTTCGAATCCCCCCTCGGGCATGGATATTTATGCCGTCCTAGTTCGTAAGTAGTTCATAAGTAGTTTGTAAGTTTAGGGACTGATGACCCCGTAGTTAAGTCCAATAAGCCTTACAAACATTTGAACCTTTTCGTAATTATTAACAAGGTTTATATGAAAACAAAACTTTGTGATAAGAAGGTTAGCTGTAGAATGAAAGATTTAGAAGTCCAATACTGTGTGATAAAAAGGTCAGCTGTAGAACGAAAGGAAAGTTTCACAAGTCTGTGGTGAGGCCTGCGATGCTGTATAGTACGTATACTTGGCCAATTATAAAATCTCAAGAGAATGAGGTGAAAGTGGCAGAAATGAGAATGTTAAGGTGGATGTGTGGGGTGACACGAAGGGGAAGAAGATCCAAGAAAGTAGACTATGATGGCATGGACAAGTCCAGAGAAGAGAGGAGTACTACATGGACAGAAGAGCTGAACATTTGGAAATCAATGAATCAAAGAGAAGACCGAAAGTGAGATGGAAAAATAAGGTAGCAAGGGGCCTACGGGACAAAGAATGGCACAGAGAAGACATTTGTGGTGGAGAAAGATCCATCAAAGTAACGCCGAACCCACATGACATGGGAAAAACTGAGATGATAATGATGCTGTTTACCTGATAGCAAAATTTAAAAGTGCTAAGGAATATCAAAAAAAATCGGCATAAACTGAAACTTTGATTTTCCATGCGATTTTTATATGAACTCAAAATTCAAGTGATAGATATGCACAATTATTTTAATTTTTCGTTAATTACAGTCCTGGAAAAGTGACTTCGGGATGAATACCAATGAAAGTCGGAAATTTCGAACTTACTACAAAATTATTAAGTTTTTAACACCGTCTTGATCGTAACTGCCGGAAGAAATGACATATGTGAAAGGTGACGTAGATATATCCCACATATATACAGGGTGTTTCACTAAGTGTGTTTGCCTCTGTAACTTATAAAATAATAGGTGAAGGGAAATTTTAATGCGGTAGGTCAACACGAGTAATGTTTCACTTTCTGCGGAGCTATGAACATTATTGTATCATTTTCCAAAGAGTTACAGCACAAAGACATAATTTTTAAATGGAACAATAGTTTTTTCTGTCGTGCATTGGAATCGTTGAAACCAACTGCTTCCAAATCAATTTAAACTACTTTCCTATCTCTGTTACTTTGGGAGCTACAACCCTTCAAAGTTCCAGGTGCAGATACCACGCGCTGTACATAATACATGGCTTCTTTGTGGGTGATGAATGTTATGGCGGTGGGAAGTTGATTTACATGAGATTTTCAAATGAGTGTCCATGTTCCTCAATGCATAATGCAATGCGCCGTCGAAAGAATCTGCGGACGAGATGTAACATTGCCGGTGTAACGGAGCGACATGCGTCCTCGATGCGCCGTTTTATATCATCTGTGGATGTGGGCTCAATGACATAAACACGATCCTTTAGATATTCCCACAAAGAGGAATCTACTGATGTTAAATCGGGCGAGCTTGCGGTATATTAATGAGGACCAGGCGCCCCAACCATCTTCCGGCAAACCTGTTGTTTAGTTCTTCCACAACAGCACGCGCAGAATGGGCTGGGTGACCATCGTGCTGCATCACATATGGACTCTCGTGTGTAGACACACATGTTCAAGGAGATCACCCAAACTGTCGGCTATAAAAGCGCGACATAACTCACCTGTTAGTGTACCTGGGAAGTAGTGTGGACCGATGATTTCATCCCCAAGGATTCCACACCACATGTTAATAGACCACCTGAGTTGACGGTGGACAGGTCGTACCCACTGAGGATTGTCTTCAGCCCAGTAGTGAATGTTATGGCGATTCACTGCACCATAATTTGTGAACGTGGACTCATCAGAGAACATAACACTTTGTAAAGACTCCAGAGTGAAATTACGCATGGCCCACTCACAGAATGTCACTCTTGCACGGAAATCGTTCCCATGCAGCTCCTGGGTCAGTGAAAGGCGGTACGGGTGAAACCTGTGGCCGTGTACTATATGTCACACAGACGTGAGACTGACACCAGCGACTGCAGCAACGGCTCGTAAGCTGACATGAGGATCGTGGTGTAGTGCAGCTAAAACAAACACCTCCGTCTCCTCACTTCTTGCAGGTCTTCGTCGGTTACTGCGGCGCATTACCAAGCTGCCTGTTTTCCGAAGTCGTTGTTCGGCACGTAAGAACGTAATAGCTGCCGGGGCTCTTGACCTAGGATATCTCACGGCATACGCCGTAGCTGCTTAAGTGGCATCGTGTCGGCACTCGCCGAGCATCAGCTACATGTCAACGTTCTCGTTGTTCGGGTATGCCATCGTCATCCGATGTCAGTAACTGTGGTGTGTTGAGCCCAGGTTTTTTGTGTGGCTCCAACTGTCGGGTATACGGCCGTGTGCGGCGACAGTCGGCAGTCTAACAGCGCATCGAGGAAGCTTCTCGCTCCGTGACATCGGCGACGTTACAACTCTTCGCCGGCCGCGGTGGCCGAGGGGATTGAGGCGCTTCAGTCACGGTCTGCCCGGCCACAACGGTCGGAGGTTCGAATCCCCCCATCGGGAATGGATATTTGTGCCGTCCTTAATTGTAGGTAGTTCATAAGTAGTTTGTAAGTTTAGGGACTGATGACCCCGTAGTTAAGTCCCTTAAGCTTAACAAACATTTGAACAACTTGGCCGCACCACATTTAGAAGGCGTATTGTATTATGCGCAGCGTTTGTGGTATCTGCCCCTGAAACTTTGAAGGGTTGTAGCTCCAAAACTAACAGTGATAGGAATGTAGTTTAAATTGATTTGGACGCAGCTGGTTTCAACGAATCCAATGCACGATAGAAAAAAACGATTGTTCCATTTAAAAAATTATATCTTTATGCTGTAACTCTTTGGAAAATGATACAATAAACTATGTTCACAGCTCCGCAGAAAGTGTAACATTTCTTTTGTTGACCTACTGCATTAAAATTTCCCGTCACCTGTTATTTTATAAGTTACAGAGGCAAACACACTTAGTGAAACAACCAGTATCTTTTTCCTCTTGCAGAAGATGCTGATACTAAGGAAGGCAGCCTATGATGCATGGTGAAAGGAAACTTACAACAGATTGGATACCATGTGGTCTACAACAATATAATTTGGAGTCTGCATTTATGATTTTACGGAGAAGGTGTCTTATACCCCACAATTCGTGATGTGACATGAAGTCTCTAATGAGGTATGGGTCCATCTTTTAGTTTTAGCTCTCCGCGGTGGCCAAGCGGTCTGCGGCGCGCCAGTTACGGTCTGCACGGCCACTACAGTCGGGGCTCCGAATCCCCCTTCCGGTGTGGATATTTGTGGCGTCTTTTGTATTAGCTCGTTCATAAGTAGTTTGTAAGTTTAGGGACTGGTGACCCCATAGTTTAGTCCCATAAGCTCTACAAACATTTGAACATTTTTTTTTTAGTTTTAGTTAGTAGACAGTAAAATTAGAAACGCCGTACGAATGTAAGGGCCACAGTTGGTGATGCGGCTGTTAATATACTGAAGTGTTTCAAAATAATCATCAGCAGAATCTAGGCGTGGAGAAAGGTTTTGTACCAATCATATTCGCCATGGCCCTGCTGATGATTATTTGGAAAAGCGCCAATAAATAAACAGCAGCAGCATCACCTGTGGCCTCTATATTTCTACAGCGTTCCTAATACCACTAATAATTGTAACCTATACTTCACAAGCCACCTTAGAGTGCTTGACAGAGGGGACTTTTGGAGTCGTCTGACTAATCGCCATTTTTGATATAATTTGGTGGAGGAAGACATGTTGTGTGAGACAGAAATGAGATGAAGGAGAGATTGACGGAGAAGGTGCGGAAGTATAGACGAAGATAGGGAGTGCAGGTGGGAGAAAATAGACAAAAATGAGGGGGTAGGAGGATACTGACAGGGTGGGGGGAGAGGTAAGGGATAGGTGAGACAAAGAGCGGAAGTTACGCTTTGTCTTGAGCTATGAAGGACATGGTTCTGTTTAGGTGAAACAGATTTGGAATTTTACGTCCCAAGAGATATTACAGTGTTGTGTATGTCAAGTACTTGTAGTGCTGCTGTACTGGCAGTGGTGCGAACGATAGACTGGTGGTCAGCAGTTGTTGTTGTTGTTGTTGTTGTTGTGGTCTTCAGTCCGGAGACTGGTTTGATGGAGCTCTCCACAATACCCTATCCTGAGCAAGCCTCTTCATCTCCACATAAGAAAGGCAACCTACATCTATCTGAATCTGCTTACTGTATCCATCTCTTGGTCTTCCTCTGCGATTTTTACCCCATACACTTCCCTCCAACGCTAAATTCACAATTCCTTGATGTCTAAGAATGTGTCCTACCAATCTATCCCTTCGTTTAGTCAAGGTATGCCAGAAATTCCTTTTCTCCCCAATTCTGTTCAGTACCTCATCATTAGTTACGCGATCCACCCACCTAAACTTCAGCATTCTTCTGTAGCACCATATTTCAAAAGCCTCAACTCTCTTCCTGTCCGCACTACTTATCGTCCATGTCTCACTCCCATACAAGGCAACACTCCATACAAATGCCTTCAGAAAGGACTTCCTTAGGCTTAAATCAATATTCGATGTTAACAAATTTCTCCTTTTCAAGAACGCTTTTCTACCCATTGCCATTCTGAATTTTATATCCTCTGTACTGCGACCATCATTTGTTATTTTGCTGCCCAAGTAACAAAACTCATCTACCTCTTTTATTGCTTCGTTTCTCAATCTAATTCCTTCAGCATCACCTAATTTTCTTACACTGCACTCCATTACCCTAGTTTTTCTCTTGTTAATGTTCATCTTACATGCACCTTTCAGCACACTGTCCATTCCGTTCAATTGCTCTTCCAGGTCCTTTGCTGTATCTGACAGAATTACTATGTCGTCGGTAAAACGCAATGTTTTTAATTCTTCACCCTGAACTTTAATTCCTTCTCCAAATTTCTCCTTGGTTTCCTTTATAGCTTGCTCAATGTACAAATTGAATAACAATGGGGAAAGACTGCAACCCTGTCTTACTCCCTTTCCAACCACTGCACCCTTTCATGCCCTTCAACTCTGACAACCGCTGTCTGGTTTTTGTACAAGTTGTAAATAACCTTACGCTCCCTATATTTTACTCCTGCTTGCTTCAGAATTTGAAAGAGTTTAATCCAATCAACATTGTCAAAAGCCTTCTCCAAATCTACAAAAGCTAGAAATGTAGGTTTGCCTTTTCTTAATCTATCTTCTAGGATAAGCCGTAAAGTGAGTATTGCCTCCCGTGTTCCTACATTTCTCCTGAACCCAAACTGATCTTCCCCGAGGTCGGCTTCTACCAGCTTTTCCATCCTTCTATATATAATTCGTGTTAATATTTTGCAACCATGACTTATTAAACTGATGGTTCTGTAGTTTTCACACCTGTCTTCACCTGCTTTCTTTGGGATGGGGATTATAACATTTTTCTTAAAGTCTGAGGGTACTTCACCTGTCTCATACATCTTACACACCAGGTGAAACAGGTTTGTGATGGCTGGTTCTCCCAGAGACTTCAGTAGCTCTGAGGGAATATCATCTACTCCAGGGGCCTTGTTTCGATTTAGGTCTTTCAGTGCTCTGTCAAATTCTTCTCTCATTCTACCTGATCAGTTCTAATGAGTATTCACAGCAATCGCAATTTCGCTGATTTTTATTAATGAGGGGGAGAAAGAAAGACGAACAGCGAAAGAAATGGCTTTAGTTGTAATGGGGCACTGAAATTACTCACAGACGACAAGTGCAAAAATGATCCAATACGAGATTCACGTCTTCCTCGTCCGGCCAGCGGTCGCCTTAACCGCTTGGCTCAAATTCTCACAAGTCGTATTGTACGACCGCAGTGCTCCAACCGTTCATGCCCTTTTATACTCGCCAGTTAGGATACCCGCTCAAGGTCGAACGTTATTACCGCAAAGTCGGTGAAGAAGATGATCCTTACGCTGTCACTACGTCATGACTTCCATATTAAGCCAGAATACCAATGTAAATACTTCTGATTAAGCCAGTGAATCGACGACTACCTCCTGAGCATATTCGATCCCGAAGACCAAGTGACTGCTACTTCAAAAAGCGGGAGAATATACAGGGTGTCCCACTCAACTGATTCACCCCGGATATCTCTGAAACTACAAGAGATATTGAAAAACGAGTTCCACGATCATGAACGTACGGCAGGGGCTTATTAAAGTAGGTACTATGAGACATTCTACAACACGAATAAGTATTATTTTCAACATAAACTTATGTTTTTTTTTAATTGATAGCCCATATTATTCATTAAGCAAACTATAGAATGAAAAATCACAAAAAGAATGGCCTTGGTTGCATCGCAGTTCGTTAATTACTTTCCGCGACTCACAGTTGAGTCTCGGACACGCACTAGTAGCGCGCCTCATGTGTTTCAAACGTCAGCTTCTCTGCGCAGTTTCTCGGAAAGTAATTAACGCATTGCGATGCAACCAAGGCCATTCTTTTTGTGATTTTTCATTCTATAGTTTGCTTAATAAATAATATGGGCTATCGATTTAAAAAACAAAACATAAGTTTATGTTGAAAATAATACTTATTCGTGTTGTAGATCGTGTTGTAGAATGTCTCATAGTACCTACTTTCATAAGCCCCTGCCATACGTTCATGACCGTGGAACTCGTTCTTCAATATCTCTTTTAGTTTTAGAGATATCTGGGGTGAAACAGTTGAGTGGGACACTCTGTATATTCTTCCGCTTGTAGAAGTAGCAGTCGCTTGGTCTTCGGCATCGGCGATGCTCAGGAGGTAGTCGTCGATTCACTGGCTTAATCATTGAGCTCAGTCTTTGTCTCAGATAGCAGTACATATTGGTAGCTACTAGAGGCAGCTGGGAGATGGAGTCTGTTCGATGCCATACTTCACAATGACAATCATCCGGGGAAGATGGTGATCCGCTTTGCTGACAACTTCACGACATTATGGTTGTTGACTGAGGTCAGCGCAGTTTTCAGTGGTTACGTACCGAAGGCTAATGTTCCAGTCGTCGAGTTAGCAGCACTCTGGTGCTAACCCTGCCAGCCAGTATCCAGGGGGTTCCACGCATGGATTCACTGGCAGCTGCACAGACTGGAGAAGGGACCAAGTACTTCTCTACAACAGTCCCTGCTTCGACTCCCAGACGTCGCGGCGCTGGCACTGGCACTACCGTCCAGATGGCTCATAGCAGGTTGCAGCGTGATGGCGACGCCACCTACTGCACTAGCCCTTTATCGAGCTAGAGCCTTTATCCGAATTATTGTATGCTACGGAATAAACGTCTAAACTTTAATTCTGTTTTATTATCGTCCTCAGGCGCTCCTCCAAGTTCCACGCCTAACACAAAGCTGGGAACCCACCGCTCGGCTCCATCGCCATCCTCAAGTCAGTCGAGGTTTGGTAAAGACTGTTTACTGAACTTTTTCTTTGCTGTGTGTATTATTTCAGACATGTCCGAAACAATGCAAAAATCGCTTTTCAGATTATCGACTGACTTGAGGCTGCTCCGTGTTGCATCTACAGAACGGCTCCGTCATTAAGTCCAGGCTTCAGCCACTCATTTCGCAGTACCCCTTATAACGCCCCTTTTTCCGTAAAAGTACATAATTACCTTACTAGTTACGTGTGGAAGGCAACAACGCCGTTTCCTTAAAATTCCATGCCCCTGAGCCCATATTTAGCACGGTGATTAATAAAATTGCAGCTTCGATGCCATGGATTCGGGACAGGTTAATACGTATTGGAACAGGGGAGTATTAAATACAGTTGGTTACTGTCTGAAACTGAGAACATAATATTTTAATAGCAAGTGCGCAACACGCGCGGTCCATATAAAACTGGCATAAACTACAGCTCATCATTTGCTAACTGTTGTTGTGTTGTTATGGTCTTCAGTCCGGAGACTGGTTTGATGCAGCTCTCCACCCTACTCTATCCTGAGCAAGCCTTTTCATCTCCTCATAAGAACAGCAACCCACATCCACTTGAATCTGCTTACTATACGCGTCTCTTGGTCTCCCTCTGCGATTTTTACCCCACATTCTTCCCTCCAATGCTAAATTTACGATTCCCCGATGTCTAAGAATGTGTCCTACCAAGCGATCCCTTCTTTTAGTCAGGGTATGCCAAAAATTCCTTCGCTCACCAATTCTGTTCAGTACCTCTTCATTAGTTATGTGATCTACCCACCTAATCTTCAGCATTCTTCTGTAGCACCACATTTCAAAAGCCTCTATTCTCTTCCTGTCAGCACTGCTTATCGTCCATGTTTCACTCCCATACAAGGCAACACTCCACACAAATGCCTTCAGAAAAGACTTCCTTACCCTTAAATTAATATTCGATGTTAGCAAATTTCTCTTTTTCAAAAATGCTTTTCTTCCCATTGCCATTCTGCATTTTATATCCTCTGTACTGCGACCATCGCATGTTATTTTACTACCCAAGTAACAAAACTCATCTACCACCTTCATTGTTTCGTTACCTAATCTAATTCCTTCAGCATCGCCTGATTTTCTAAGACCGCATTCCATTATTTTTGTATTGCTCTTATTGATGTTCATTTTATATGCTCTCTTCAAAATGCTTTCCATTCCATTCAACTGCTCTTCCAGGTCCTTCGCTGTCTCTGACAGAATTACAATGTCATCAGCAAAACGCAATGTTTTTATTTCTTCCCCCTGAACTTTAATCCCTATTCCAAATTTTTCCTTGCTTTCCTTCACCGCCTGTTCGATGTACAAATTGAATAACATTGGAGAAAGGCTACAACCCTGTCTTACTCCCTTCCCAACTGATGCTTCCCTTTCATGCCCTTCGAGTCTAATAACTGCGGTCTGGCTTTTGTACAAGTTGTAAATAACTCTCCTTTCCCTGTATTTTACCCCTGCTGACTTCAGAATTTGAAAGAAAAGCTAAAAATGTTGGTTTGCCTTTCCTTAATCTGTCTTCTAAGATTAGACGTAAAGTGAGTACTGCCTCCCGGGTTTCTACGTTCCTCCTGAATCCAAACTGATCTTCCCCGAGGTCAGCTTCTACCAGCTTTTCCATTCTCCTGTAGACAATTCGTGTTAAACTTTTGCAACCATGACTTATCAAACTGATGGTTCAGTAATTTTCACACCTGCCTGCGCCTGATTTCTTTGGAATGGGGATTATTACATTTCTCTTAAAGTCTGAGGGCATTTCGCCTGTCTCATACATCCTACAAACCAGTTCAAATAGTCTTGTCATGGCTGGCTCTCCCAGAGACTGTAGTAGCTCTGAGGGTATTTCATCTACTCCTGGGGCCTTGTTGCGACCTAGGTCTTTCAAGGCTCTAACTATATATATAAACCAACTTAGATAAAATGATACTAGCAGCAATCCAATATCTACTTCCAAGTAAAAAAGACTGCTAGTGGATCTCAATAGCAACTGAGAACGACGGAGAGCGACTGAGAGAAAGGCTGTCGCCTCAGCAGCCCACGTTAGCGCTAACAGTCGCGGGCGCCCTCTGGCGGCCAGTATCGCCACCGCTCACGTCCACCACTGTTTGCGACCTTTCAAAATGTTTGTATAGCTTATGGGACTTAACTATGGGGTTATAAGTCCCTAAACTTACAAACTACTTATGAACTAGCTAATACTAAGGACGACACAAATATCCCCCGAGGGGGGAATTCGAACCCGCGACCGTAGTGGCCGTGCAGACCGTGACTGGAGCGCCTCAGTCCCCTCGGCCACCGTGGCCGGCTTGCGACCTTTCCAGGGGTGTTACACACTGCACTCAGAGGTTAAGAAGTGCTATCGCTTTTGAACTTAGGTGTACATTAGTACACATGAAAATTTGTACTGAACCAGGACTTGAAAGTAGATATCCCACTTGTACCGAACACACTCCTTAACCATTTACTTTTCAGAATGTAACTTTCACTCTGCAGCGGAGTGTGCGCTGATATGAAACTTCGTGGCAGATAAAAATTGTGTGCGCACACTCCGCTGCAGAGTGAAAGTTTCATTCTGGAAACATCCCTTAGGCCGTGGCTAAGCCATGTCTCCACCATATCCTTTCTTCCAGGAGTGCTAGTCTTGCGTGTTTGCAAGAGAGCTTCTGTGAAGTTTAGAAAGTAGGAGGCGAGGTACTGGCGGAAGTAAAGTTGTGAGGCGGCATCGTGAGTCGTGTCGGGGTAGCTCAGTCGGTAGAGCGCTTGCCCGCGAAAGGCAAAGGTCCCAGGTTCGAGTCCCGGTTCCGGCACACAATTTTAATCTGCCAGGAAGTTTCATTTACTTTTCTTTTACATTCCGTACTAGACAAAAACCATCACACCTGCAATTGTTTTTCACATGTTCATCATTTCATCACCTTTCATCGAAAAGCGCGTAAATCGCTATGCTTGGTTATGATAAAGTAAAAATAATTTTCCTAAAAGTGATTTGAAAGCCTACTGCTCTGTTTTCGCAAGTTACTAAATAGCTTAATCTGATCTGATCTGTTCTACAGGTTCCGAAGTGGAACAACGAAATTAAAAATGTACATTCTCAGAACCGCACCAGCTCTGCAGAGGCTTGAAATGAAATTTGCAACGGAACGCACGCCTTTCCCAGACGGGGACAGCCAAATCTGACTAAGCGCTAATTGAAATTGAAGAGGGATGCTAAGAGAAATAGAGAATTTAATTAACAATTTATGTATTCTAAAAACGCTTATGAAATGGGGAGACCAGTTTAAAACAATAAAAACACACTCCTCACACATTTCAAAGGGGAAAGGTTAACAGTGAAATTAATAAACGGCCCATTCGATGGCCCACCTTTTATGAAATTTACTTATTAAGAAAACAGGGGTATATTCGGGTGAGTAGACACACAGTCATTCACATGCACTCGCCAAAGCTCACGCGACATTCACTCAAACAGTGGCCAGCGTCTGCAGTAGTGTGATATTGGAGGAGATCTGCTAGCTTGAAGCACGCGCACATCTTCAAATAAGAAAACTTGATTCTGATATGCCGAAATATGGACACGTGGTTGATCACCGATTCCCTTACATGTTCACAACTCTCAAAATCTCAAAGTACGAAATAAATGATGTATGTTCGCTACATACTGCTTGCGTCTTCAAGGAATGGACCTTACGGTTTTCAGTTAACTTTGAACTATGATGATGTTCATGAAGGCTTTGTATGTTGTGTTAATGAACCGTGTTACGGAACGTTTTGTGTTGTATTAGTCACAACAGACTGGAAATGCTTATTTTTTGATAATTGTAGACTATCTAGACATTCATTGATCTCATGTTTCGGAAAACTGTTGGAAATATAGTTTCAGTCATTCCCTTGCAGTACAAGCATGAATGGTCCACGGTAAAGACGTCGGATAGTACTGAGAACCCCGAACATCATATTTTTTCAGGGTAGTATCTGCTCCCCATCTTCAGGTGATAGTGAGCTAGTGACGCAATTGCTGTTCTGCTCACCAATATAAAGTGTTATAAGTGACACTAGCCCATACACCAGGTCACAGTCGATCTTGACTGTTTTGGGAAAAAGCACTTCCTTGACAGAATAGAGAGGCATAAGGAAACTCTTCAGTTTGGAATTGGAAGTGCGTGAACACTGCCAATATTTTAGAAATATTGTGGTACCATACTGAAATTTAAGGCAAGAAGATAGTAAAATGCATTCTGCGCAAGTGCCAAGGAAGTGTGGTCCAAATGCACATTCGATTTCTAGTATTAAATGAGTAACAGCTGCTGCCTCTAAGAAATAATTAAGAGCCCAATGTCAGAATTTCTAGGCTACTTAACAGGGTTCCCAGGCACGTTTAAGAGCTTACACCACGTATTGCTCGAACCGCCCGGATTGGCGCCATAAATAACCTCTTTGAATAAGAAGAGTTACCCCAGAAAATAACACCATAGGTCATAAACAAATGAATTATCAAATATTGTTGAACTGGTAAATAAAGCTGCGCCGAGAGGTCAAGAAATGCAACAGCGTTCATTTTTAATGAAATAAATCACAATTTGCGATCACTTGCAGCTTCACTGTACTAGGTATAAATGTAATACCAATGTGCGGCGAATGAAAATTTTTGACCGGCCGGGCTCCTGACGACAATTAATTTTGTCTCGATACCTCATGGTCTGTTCTTCCTGATGCGGGAATACAGTATTGTGACTGCGAGCATTGCAGAACAAATAGGCTGTGGTAATAGGAAAGAGACAGCGTGGCGAATGGAGATTTGTGTGTGGCGGGAGACGTGCAGGGAAGAGTCCTCTGCAGTCGGGTTGGTCACTGTGTCCTCGGTGGCGGAGTGGTCAACGCGTCTGCCTAGTAAGCGAGAGATCCCGGGTTAGAATCTCGACCGGACACAAGTTCTCATTCGCCGGAAATTGATATTACAACTAAACCTAGTATAGTGAAGTCATAAGTGACAGCAAATTGCGATTTATTTCATCAGTCTACATGGACAGAACGTGAATTGAAGCACTACTCCATTACTAGCGACTACGGAATGTGTGAATCCGTCAATCAAACAAATCCCCAGAAACCCTCACCGTATTATGAATCGTCCTCCGAAAAACTCCAAGGAGCACATCAGAAGCTTATGTATGTAGTATAACGGTTTTCGGTACCTCTGATTTGCTGAGCCCTCCGGTTTCGGTGTCAGCGTCAATTACTAAGATAGCACAACAGGTAATTAGATGTTGGAATAATCCACTGGAGCACATAGACTTTTTTGTGTCACAAATGCCAATGTATTGTGATTGTTTATGTTTGTGTCCCATTCATTTAACCAATTTCTACCCAGTAGAGGCTACTGACATAGGACGAATGCTGACAGTAACAGTTATCCAGGAAAAATAATTCAATGGGTCTTCCATCTTTCTGCGGACAAACAAAACAATTGTTTTCAGCTCTGGCCTCAACTGAACATTGTCTTCTACGACAGAGTTAGCGAACATGGCGCAGTTTTAAGGCGACAGAATCCACAGTTAGAAGAAGATTGGTAGGAGCTCGAGACCGTAAGGGAGCTGATGGTATGCATTTCTCAGGTAACAAGGATGGTGCCCCCCAAAAGACTGTACGTTTACAGTCGGGCGTCTCCAGAGCTACAGTAAATACGGCAAATCCTTTCACATACAGTACTACGTCTAAAACGACATTGTATTCAGAATCCAGGCAACAATCAGAGTTGTGTGATGATTGTGTAAAACAGATGTGTTGCTCTTGATATAGAGGACGTCTAAGCTCATTATATTCCGTCGTTTCGTAATAACCCCGCAGCGTAATAAGAGCATGTATATTTCATAAGAATCTGGTTAAAAATTACGGAAATTTTTGGACATTATTATGGAGAGCCGAATATTTTAGCAAGGTGATAGTCGTCATACAAAGATACTGAAACTGTAAGCGTTTCGAAAACTAGTAACATTAAACGGTTCACGCGTGAATATGCCCCCAGAGTTCTAATAGTAACTCTACTTTGAGAGGGCAAAATTCGATGATAACCAACTACCGAATTATCATCAAGGAAGGTGGGTTGCCCTTGGGCGAACTATAAACAATTATAGATACCTTACGCATCACACTGACGTCGTCTTGCTTCTCTCGATCGAAGACCTTGTTCACTAATGTCAACGAGCTTTGAGCGATCAAACTTTGGTACTTCCCTCCCTGCCATTGGAGAACATGCTCCGCTGCGTGTTTGATGAAGGTACAAATATTACCACTTGGGTAATGGTGCTCATGGTGCTACGGGGAAGTTTGTTCACTTTTTGATCCTCTCCGATTCACAGTGGCATGTCGTACAGATACCGCAGCACAAAAAAGCTAGGTTTGTGAGTCTACAGGTTAATATGAGTGGGCCTATGGGCACCAACACCTCTGTCCAGTCTACGGCTCACTCCACAGCACCAACGTGCCAGCTAGACTGATACCGCCAGAGGAATGTTTGGAAGGTAGGAGGCGGACCGTGGTCTTCAGCAATGAAAGAAGATTCTGTCAGTGGGCAAGTGATGCTTGACCTACCGAGGTGGTGCAGTGGTAACACACTGGAATCGCATTCGGGAGGACAATGGTTCACATCCACTTGCGCTCATGCAGATTTAGGTATTCCGTCATTTTCATAAATCAGCCCAGGCAAATATCGGGATAGTTCCTTTGAAAGGGCAACGCCAAGTAGCATGCTACATTTACCGTCGTTTAGCGACACGTGCTTCCCATTACGTTGCGAGCAAGTAGCCTATCCGAGACTTTCGCACCGGACTCGACATGATCACCGAGGCGACATACTTCGCATGTCCCGAGGTCTCGATCGCCTTACTTCTGCTTTTGCCCCGTCTATTAGGGTGCTGCTACTCCGTTATGTTCGACGCCTGGGTCCGACCACTATACTTATGACCATGTGCGAACTCATGGCTAGTTTCATATCTTTCGTCTTAAAGTTTTTCTGAGGGCTGGTTCTTATTTATATTCTTACTCTTGTATGTATTGCGACTTGTCCTACAGCAAGTCTATTCTACGCCCAGTGGATGCATTCAATGTGTGAGGGTTTATGGAAATTTGTGACAGTACTACCTTGTGCTTTGTTTCTAATATATGTTTCTACTGGCTATCCCGACTTTCATTGTCTGTAGCGTCCCTTATTCAGTGGCGTATACTGTGGGTCATCAAGGCTATCACCGAAGCCCATATCTAAAGCAAACCAGAAATGAAGAACCAATATTAAGAAAAATGGCAGCAGAAGCCAGTTTCCGTCATGAAGAATTAGCGCGTAGTGTGGAATATGTCTCTTTTGCTTCATTCCAACAGTGGGAGAACAGAACTTCGGGCGCTCACTGCCGCAGCCTCCGCTAAGGTATAGAGAAGGGATGGGTGGGGTGGGGTAATGCGGCCAAAAGCAAGCCAAGACTTTGGAATCCCTGGGCGCAACACAAGCACGAGTGCTTCCGAAATGTACCGAACGGACACGACTCGCTCTCGGAGAACTCCGCATTAGTTTTTTCGTTTCATGATAGATGACACTGAATAGGCTAAACTAAAAATGTGGACATAGTTGAAAAACAGTAATATCTCAAACACACATCAGATCAGGAAAATCAAAGTAAAGTTTTTCTTGTTTCTGTTAATGCTATCTCGTAACATCTCCCACAATCGAATGAAACACGAACTATGATCATGCTATCAGTCCGCGGCCAGACAGTTTGTTGTATTTCAGTGAATCGAACGGTATCCACCTCTACGCAATGGTTCCCCGAGGTTAACGATTGCAGAGAGAGAGAGAGAGAGAGAGAGAGAGAGAGAGAGAGAGAGAGAGAGAGAGAGAGAGAGACAGAGAGAGGGAGGAGAGAGAGAGAGAGAGAGAGAGTAGGGAGAGAGAGAGAGAGAGAGGAGATAATATTTCCTGGTACTATGTGGCCCACAGAAATGCTGGAGAAGCTTGTCACAGGTATGCTACACTTTCATTTTTGGCGATTACAGTGCCATTTATCATGGAATGAAAAAAAAAGTGTTTCATACGAAATTACATATTTTTTCGAAGAATCCAAATCTGCATTAAAAATTTGGCGTTCCTATAGATATGGGGTGGGGGATAGGGGGGGCGAGTTTAGTGTCATTGGACGTCCCCCTCAACACTTTAACGTTAGCATTACAACCATAGAAAGTGAGATAGAAGTGACAGCCTAAGTTAGAAATCCAGTATACGCCACTGACCTTATTGTTCCTTTTTGTGTATCTTTTATCAGGCGCTGAAACCCTGCTGTAGGAGACGAACTCCGAGCGCCTGGGACAGTAGATCTGCAGGTGAGTTGCCTGTCAGGGAACAATGATAGTCGAAGACTCTTTGAAGTGTAATTGGCCCACTTTAGGTTACGGTAGTAACACTAAGAGTGGGCCTATGCGATCGTCTTTTGATAACTCGAAAATTAAATGAAAATAACGGCTTAACCATTCATCTGACACGAAAATTGAATAACCGAATTTGTAGAGGAGAACATTCTCTACAACTTTGCTCTCTTATGTTTTTTCATATCTCCTATCGTTTCAGAGATTTGCAAAAATAACGGCGATTTTGGGATGTATGTATGTCCGTAAAGTGTTCCCTGTTTTTAAGACTAACCGTTCAACCGATCAGCACCAAATTTTACGGACATAACTGTAGACTGCAAGAGACCAGCACCTTCCTTTTTCAAATTTTTCGGACAAAAAGTACGGCAGTAATTAAAAAAAAAAGCCTTTGTAATGTAATCGCCGCGGTGTAGTAGCCGAGCGGTCTAAGTGGTCTCGCTGCGGAGCGCACGGATGCTCGCCGTCGGAGGTTCGAGTCCCCCCTAGGTCATGGGTGTGTGTGTTGTCCTTAGGTTCGTTTACGTAGTTTGTAAGCTACGGACTGATGACCACGCAGTTTGGTCCGATAGATTTACAAACATTTTGTAATATAATCGTAATTGCAAACGAACCGTTCATCTGACACGAAAATTGAATCGCCTAATTGGTAGAGGGGAAACTCCTCTACATCTTCGCTCTATTACTTTTTTTTCATATCTTGCATCGTTGCAGAGATATTTGCAAAAATAACGGCGATTTGACGATGTCTGTCTGCAACTTGTTCCCACTTTTCAGGTCGAACCGTTCAACCGATCGGCACCAAATTTTACAGACATAATTGTTGGCTACCAGAGACCAGAACCTCGCTTTTTGAAATATTTCGGAAAAGAAATACATTAGTAATACCAAAAAAATACTGTATATAATGTAATTTTAATTGCAAATAAACCATTCATCTGCTGCGAAAATTGAATAAACGAATTTGTAGAGGAGAAAATTCAAAGCAATGGCGTACTGAAGAATATATATATATATATATATATATATATATATATATATATATATATATATATAATAAATGATAATGTAGTTTCTACAAATGCCATATTAGCATCAGTTAACAACGGTCATCAATATTATAGCCGGCCGCGATGGCCGAGGGGACTGAGGCGCTCCAGTCACGGTCTGCCCGGCCACTACGGTCGGGGGTTCGAATCCCCCCTTGGGCATGGATATTTGTGCCGTCCTTAGTAGTAGCTAGTTCATAAGTAGTTTGTAAGTTTAGGGACTGATGACCACGTAGTTAAGTCCCATAAGCTTAACAAACATTTAAACATTTTTGAACAATATTATATAATTAAAGAATGCAATTTCCGACTATTGCCGTCGAGGTGCTCCGCTGCTCCCCTTAGCGTAGTAGGCAATGCGTTGGACTGTGACGCTTAAGGTCAGTGGTTCGAAACCCACAAAAAAAAAAAAAAAAAAAAAAAAAAAAAAAAAAAAAAAAAAAAAAAAAAAACTACCTACAACTTTTTTTTCCTCAAAGGGTTTCAGACAATCTTTTTATTTAATTTTTTACTTTTTACATTATTATTTTTGTCCAAAATGTTTGCAAAATCTTATGAAACTACAAATCTAAAGTGGGCCGTAAGACACGCCAGTGCGATTTATTCTCACCTTTTCTTTATTCAGCCGCAGCTACCGCTTCAGCCAATATGCCCTACGCTACAAACTTCTGCTGTGAATCCAATCTGCGGGACCCCTGACGGCTCCACACGCAGGAGAAGCGGGCAGGAAAGGAGGCAGACGGAATTCTCTGGCGGAGCGAGCGGCTGGAAAAAAGCCTGTCTCCGTTCCGTGTCCTACCCCCCCCCCTCCCCTCATCCAGCAGCTGGTTGCTGGTGCGTTGTGTATGCCGGCCAGGTGGCGCGGGCCGCTATACATCTTGCGGGCCGCCGCCGTCATAACCCGGGGCGGCGGCAGGCAGCAGCCATTTGTCTCCGCGGGCGGTTGTAATTGATGTCTCAGCCGACAGGTGGCAGCCGCGGCTGAAGGCGGGGCATTGCTCTGCTGAATGGCCAATGCGGCGCGCGAAACGCGCCCCGCCGACGAATTTCCGTCTGAGTGGTCGGCCGTCGGCGACAAAAGGAGAAGGAAAAGTAGCAGAGGGCGCATGTCTTCCAGTGCCTGTGTGACGGCCGGTAGTTGAGGTACCACCTCGCTGATACTAACAAGTGTCGTCCTCTTCGAAAAACTTACCGGTATTGAGCTGGATCAGGAAATCCACGTTGGTAAATATTTCGGCACGATAATAATAATAATAATCATCATCATCATCATCATTAGAGACTGATAATGCCTTTCAGCGTTCAGTCTGGAGCAAAGTACCTCTAATAAAATTCCTCCATGATCCCTTATTCAATGCTAACATTGATGCCTCGTCAGATGTTATGCCTTCAAAATAATTCTGCACCGAATCTAAGTACTTTCTTCTTGGTCTACCTCGTCTCCTCTTACCCTCCGCTGCCGAGCTCATGAGTCTCTTAGGTAACCTTGCTTCTCCCTGTGAGATTACCGCCCAATAGAAATATTGGTAATTAATAGCATTTGATAATTAAACAGTATGAAGTTCACTGCAAACATTGACCATGCCAATGCACTAAATGTTACACAATTTTAATCTTATTAATTATGGTAGCAATGTATGTACGCAGTTGGGTGACAACATTTATAGTTAGGCCATAGGTAGAAATTCTCCACGTTGAGATTTGCTGTGTGCTTGTAGCTGACGGGAGGCCAGCGAGCAGGCCGACGTTGGTGGCTTGTTCCAGCTTACGATTTTCCAGTTCGTTTCCGGTGAGGGGAGAGAGGGACAATGGCGAGTGCCAGGTGCAGTGCAGTGCACAGCGTGAAATAAAATATTATAGTACTACTTGCATTTGAAGTAATACGATGCTGTTCGGGACCTTTAAAGGCCCTCATTATAAAATAGCCTGTTGATAAATAAACACTACATTAGCTGATATAGTCACATCAGACGTAATATGTTTAATTGGCAATGGAAAGTAATACTTTTTACTTTTTTAAATATATCGGACTTAACTGCGTGGCCATCAGTCCGTAGCTTACAAACTACTTAAACTAAGATAAACTAACCTAAGGACAACACAAACATCCATGCCCGAGGGGGGATTCGAACCCCCGACGGCGGTCGGTCGCGCGCACCGCAGCACGGTGCTCCAATGCAGGCGGCCAACCCGCCGCGGCGGAAAGTAATAAATTACCAATGAATGCAAGACAGTTACACAACTAGCATGACAATGTTTGTTTATAAAAATAATATATTAACTATTTCTCATTTTATTTTCAATTAATCTTGTGTATTTTATCTTGAAATATTCAGTTAAATCACTTATATGTGATATAATAAATTGCACGATTATAATAAATAGTACAAAGGATGTTTATACTAATATAAAAACGTAAGAAGATATTTGTTTAATGTGTAGTATAATTATTTTGATTTTAAGTAAAGTTTTAGAAATTTATTGGCTGAGCGCTGTACGTTGGCAAGTTAGAACAGCTTACATGGGAAAGTTGATGACGTAGAGAAAAAACCCGGCACTTGGGGTTTTTTCGCGCGCGCGCGCGCGCGCGCGCGCGCGCGGACCAGAGAGTGACGAGTCGGGAACAAGAGGGGTAGCTGGCAGGGCGGCGTCGCTCTGCACAGTCGGCATGCGGATCTCCAGGTGGAGACTATAGATTTTTGTGTGGCAATTGCCATGTGTGGTTGCTCGTCGTAGACTGCACCAAGTTGAATCGAGTGCTACTGTGTGTTGTGAATATTTAGCTGGTGGAACAAGGTGTGCATCGCACTGAATTAAAGTGACTGTGTTTTGTTAATGTAACACGTGTCGTCGCATAGGCATGAACATGAACGGTATTTGAGACAGGCACATGGTGTGAAAACAACTTGCGACAAATATTCATTTTGTCTGGGGACTCACGAGCTATAACTTTATATGATAAATGTGTCGACGTACAGACGTATCAGCCACAGGGTTTTAATGTGGTGTAATAAACAACATAAAGTGAACTTTCACGTGTTTTCAAAAATAGTAGTTAGTACACCCTTTTCTCACATGAACTTACTCTATTATGATTTTTTTTTTTTTTTTTTTTTTTTTTTTTTTTTTTTTTTTTTTCATATGCAGGGAAGGAAAGCTGCGAACGTGTGATATCATCCCCTAGAAAACGAGTCAAACAATAGCAATCACAGTTTTAGTGTTTTTGCATGTTTAGGATTTTGGTTCGCAGTTGGTGGTTGTGAGTTTTAAAAATTATTCATTCCCAATTTAAACTCTCACCCCGACCTTCACCCTCGCATCCCATGCGTGTAACATGACCCCACCATATCAGTCTGTTCGCTCTAACTACTTCATCTATGGTGCTCATTCCCAGTTTTTCTTTGATTTCCTCATTATGGACACCCTCCTGCCATTGTTCCCATTTATTAGTGCCTGCAATCATTCTTGCTACTTTCACATCTGTAACCTCTACCTTATGAATAAGGTAACCTGTATCCACCCAACTTACACTCCCATACAACAAAGTTGGTCGTAAGATAGAGCGGTGCACTGCTAACTTAGTCTTGGAACTTACTTCCTTCTTGCAAAAGAGAGTAGATCTTAGCTGAGTACTCACTGCATTAGCTTTGCTGCACCTCGATTTCAGTTCTTTCACTATGTTGCCATCCTGTGAGAAAATACACCCCAGGTACTTGAAACTGTCTACCTGTTGTGCCTATCTGGCACTCAATCTGTTTGGATCTCTTTCCCACAGACATTACTTTCGTTTTGGAGATGTTGATCTTCATATCATAATCCTTGCACCTCTGATCGAGCTCTCAAATATTAGTTTGCAACCATTCAATCGAATCTGCCATTACAACTAAGTCATCTGCATATGCGAAACAGCTTATTTTGTTTTCACCTATTTTAATCCCGCCCTGCCAGTCTACTGTTTTCAACATATGATCCATGAATAGTGGTGACAGGTTACAGCCTTGTCTTACCCCTGAAACTAACCTGAACCATGAGCTTAATTTGCCATCTACTCTAACTGCTGCTTGACAGTCTACGTAAAGCCCTTTAATTGCCGGCATGATAAACCCACCCATTTTCAAGGCAAGCAAGTTCTTAAATTGGGGTGTGATTGGGAATATTTTACAATCAATATTAAAATATTTTACTTAATAACAAATGCTGGGAAATGAGAGACTGAGAGGAAATGGAAGGACTGGGTGGGTACACCAAGGATAGTGCGGGTTTTCGGACATTCTTTTATTTCACAAGGCTCGAGATAAAGTTATTCAAATGAATCTAAATAATTTTATTTAAACATTTAATCTATACAAAAAAGAAAGAAAAAACTCTGACATCACGACACTCAAGACAACAAGTTGCTGATTGAAGACTTGCTTTCATAGAAAATAAAAAAAAATTAATCTTAAACACTTTCAAAGCTATGACATGAATAATTAAACCAAAGAAGTTCAAGGCAGGAAACCACGATCGATTAAATGTACGAGGTATATCCACAAAGTAAGTTCCGTTTGGTTATATAAAACAAACGTGTGCAGATATAGAAAAAATATTTATTGTACAAAAATATACAACTATTAAACTACTTTTTTACATAGCTTCCGAAGTTTTGTAGGCATTTGTCATAGCGTGGCAGATGTGTTTGTAAGCCTTCTTCGTAGAAGGTTGCCGCCTGTGTATTTGACCATGTTGTTATCATCGCTGAAGTGTTTACCACAATGGACAGGATTTCGGTGTAAGAAGGAAGTCGCTAGGAACGAGACTGTACGGATGATTATCAAACACGTCCCAGTGAAATTCCCGTAAGAGTTGTTTGGTCACATTCGCCTTGTGAGGTCGGGTGGCAACGGGAAGGGAAGAAGAAGACTCCTTTCATATCTTCTTACACCTAAAATATGTCCTTGGTGGTCAACACTTCAACGCTGATGAGGTGAAAAACATGTTTGCCACATGGTTGAATACACAGGCGGCAACGTTCTATTAAGAAGGCACGCAAAAACTTGTCCCACGCTATGACAAGTGCCTACAAAATTTCGGAAGTTATGTAGAAAAGTAGTTGAACAGTTGCAGATTTTTATACATAAATAGTTTTTCTGTATCTGTTCACGTTTGGTTTATTAAACACAACTGAACATACTTCGTGGTCGTACCTCGTAAATAATAATAATAAAAAATAAATAAATAAAAAAAAGGTGCTTTTAAATCTCAGAGATGTTCACACAATCTTAATTTAAGCACAAATGCCGCTTAAATACAGACGTAACTTCAAATACAACTTGGGGCAGCAAGTTACATGTTACAAATTGGATTGAAATGCAAGTGCCCGTCAAGTACAAATACAACTACCAAAGGGCACCTTGCAACATGAAACCTACACCTAAGGCACATTTTGAATTTCAGAAAGTGACTTCAAAGTAACACGGTTATTTATATTAGATAAGCGTCCTGCAATCGGATTGCACTCACCTCCAGACCCCTTTTTTCTATAAATAAAGCAGCAATATCTCGGGCTGGCAATAACATACACTAGGGCTCCACGGCCATACTGGACGCAAGTAAGGATCGAAAGGATGAAGGCTAGATAGAAAACAAATGACGATTTCAAGGACTGCCGCAATACAAACGCAGGGTATGCAGAATACAAGTCGGAGGGATCTAGGAACATCTAAAATCAGCCCATCCGATAATTCCTTTTATCCTGGTGGTATTGGTCAGGATGGAGGTGGATGCTTCGTTGGAAATTGCTGTTATTATGAAACGAATGCACAGTGACTTGTAGCGGCAGGGTGATACGTTGTTGATGTTTGTGGGTGAGAGCGGCGCTCAACAGCGAGGTTATCAGCGCCCATACAGAAGCCACATGAGCGAGTGTAAGTAAAAACACATGAGAAATAAGACCTGACGAAAATCGGAAGCTGTTCAAATACGCTTCAGATCTACACATTAAAATACGAACATTTAAAATTTGCTTATGTCATGCGCCGAAACTAAAACTGATTAGTAGAACGAAGAGCATTAACGGATAGTAATAAGTCGAAATCCTTGTCTGAACAGTAATAATTAAGACTTAAGAGCCAGTCAACGACAGTGAGATACGAGGGAGTCCCGGTTCCGGCACACAATTTTAATCTGCCAGGATATTTCAGTTTCTAAGATATTGGGCGACTGACATCACATGTCAAGAAAATACTGGGATTTCCATAAGCATGTTTCAGAAAGGAAACGTCAACTGTAGACCATCTACATACAATAAGGGAAATGCTATCAAAGAGCATTCTGCAAAAATGTTCACTGCCTTTCTGTGGACTTTCAAAAAGCAATAAGGCAAGAACTCGAAAGGGGTCGAGTACCAAGAAAACTCATAAAACTGATACAAGTATGAGCCCAAAAACAACGCAATCATGTCAGAGAAGTTCAATGTGAGAACTGAGTGTGACAAGGAGACTGCCTCTCTCTCCTTCTGTTTAACCCGATACTGAACTTTGAGACGAGTAGCAAGCATAGACAAGAACAAAGCTGGGAAGAAGGATTACCACCCTGGCCTATGCGGATGACGTTGAACTAATATCAGAGAAAGAGCAAGGCCTAATTCAGATGACAGGAGAATTTTAGAAGAGGCAGTAAGAACAGGCCACTTGTTGAATATGGAAAAGACCAAGTATCTCGTAGTTAGCAGAGAAAATGATGACAGGCCTCTGAATGTAAATGACAGAGTCTTTGAAAGAGTAAAAGTCTTTACAGTATCTTAGGGCAGTACTCAAATAAAGGAAAAAGACCAGGAAATTACCGCACGAATACTAGCAGGAAACATGTCGAAGTTTGCCCTGGAAAAGCTACTGAAGTCCCGGCTATTACCGAGAACCTCAAACACCAACATCTACAAGACAATAATACAAGCTGTAGTCTTATATGAAGCAGAGATATGGACTATTACCCCAAAAATAGCAAGAAAAGTCCAGACATTTGAGATTGCCATCATGAGATTTTTGGGTCAGTGAAGGATGGAGATGAATGGAGAAAAGGAAAGAACTGTGATTGCAGGAATTATTTAACTCAGTAGACACCGTGACAATGATCAAAGAAAGAAGAATGAAGTTGTATGGACACGTCGAGATGGCCAGATCATCAGGCACGTAGTTGAAGAAGACACCAGAAGCGAGAGACCAAAGGGAAGACCAAGACTGCGATGAATTGCCCAAAAATAGGACTGTCTGAAGAAGATTAAATGGACCGAGGACGCTGGAGGATGCTGACTGGTGGCGCCAAAGACCGACTGCGGTTTGTGTGGCCAACACAGTAAGTACATCGATTGCAAATATATTTGTTCCAGCTTACGAGCAGCGTTTGATGCCGTCATCGTAAAAAGAAAAGGATTGAGTTGTAACGCAACATCACAGAGACGAACCCCACTGTAGGCGTTTGTAAACACGATCAGATAAATGACAGTGGATAGTATGAGAAATACGTATAGCCTATATGTATATATATCGCGTGTAAATTGATTAATTTTCTTATGTAAGTAAATTAGGTAAATGACGAATGGTTAAATAATTTCATATTGTACAGAGAAACGAATGTAAAGAATTGTAGTAGACGCGTTGGCTTAGCGAGAGCAATGTTCGTAGCATCTTTGCGTGGAGCATTTGTTATCCCCGATTGCAGTCTAGCGCGAGAGGCGAGAGAGAAAAAGTTGGTGTTTAATACGTAATATCAAGTTGAATATTGAGTTAAATGCTTAAAATTTAGGTTAAACTTATCACAATTTATTGTGTCTTAATATAAACGTCAACGTATCCAGCTCCAAAGGATCAGCACAGTTTTAACACTCATAAATAGTCCACGGATATCATTTTTCACGCATCTCTGATGAACCCAACGCTTACACTTTGTGCACTGAATTCCTTTTTCTCCAGTTGACTGTTTCAAAATGGCACTTTGACTCTTCCTAATCGTCATCATTATCACCATCATACGGTTTATTTATTTATTTATTGCGTTTTATATCTCCTGCAGTTGATTTGGTCAATTTCATTTTACTATTGCCCGAACTTCCTTTTTGAAAAAAGGGCTTTTCTAGCGTGTGTATTCTTCAGTATATCTTTCCAATGCTTTGACCCAATGGGAAGGGTTTAAATTCAATTTCTGTTTCCTGAATTTCAGTTACCTGTGCAAACTGACTTGAGGTCTGTCTGTACGTAGCACAGTACCTCCAGTATGATTTTTTGGAATCCCAAAGTCTTTACTAACAGTCCTCTCAGATCCTTCCTTTTCTTTTACTTCTAAAACTACTCTTAGCATCGAATCTGCAGAAATCATTCTTCTTTCATTCTTTTATAATTTCGGATTATTTTCATGATACTAGAAGTAAAAGGTTTAAACCAGAGTCGTAACTCATGTTTTTGCCCCATCCTCTCTGGCCAACGTGCCCCATCGCCATTTTTATAATAAATTCTTTGCTTTAGAAAAGTCACTGAAGCAATTAAGACTGTATGCCATGTAGAACTACGACCTCTGAACTACGACCTCTTATTATACTACTCACCCCATTGCACCAAAAGTAAGCAAAAGTTAAACAACATACATTAACCGACAAGTAGAATTTTACTGAAACACGCACAAAAATGATTAAGGATTAAAGCTTGTCCAAAACTTCGCCGCCTGCTATATTGGACCTGTATAAGGAGAGGGACAGTGCTACCTACTTTCTGATTAATTCTTAAGGCGATCTAGCGTCTATGTACTAATTCGACTGGGCCGTCCTGCGACTATGGCCAACGTGCCCCGGTCACCTCTACTGGCCTCAAATGTGAAATTAAGCATACAGGGGCCCACTGAAATACACACAAAATTACATCAAAATCAGTCGTTTATTATTTCTGTGCCATGCATACGTACACGATTATGTATGTAAAAGGAAGATAAGACTTTTTTTTCGTTCAATTTTTCCAATATCGCTCTTCACTAGTGGATCTATGCACAGGTAAACTCTGCAATACATGTTCTGGAAACTTTGCAATAAGTCTTCCCTTAGGATAGTGTTCAAAAGCCCCGCCACGTTTCGTTAGGTGTCAGGAACATCGTCAAATCTCTTTTCTTTCAGAGCGAATTTGAATCAAGGGACTTGGATGAAGTCTGGAGAAATTACATCCAGCGAGTATGGTGGGTTTAAATTGCACAATGCTCACTCTCACACAACCATTAGCGTCATACAGTTCCTGTCAAGAAATGGGAGCCGGCCGCGGTGTCCGAGGAGAACATCGTCAAATCTCTTTTCTTTCAGAGCGAATTTGAATCAAGGGACTTGGATGAAGTCTGGAGAAATTACATCCAGCGAGTATGGTGGGTTTAAATTGCACAATGCTCACTCTCACACAACCATTAGCGTCATACAGTTCCTGTCAAGAAATGGGAGCCGGCCGCGGTGTCCGAGGAGAACATCGTCAAATCTCTTTTCTTTCAGAGCGAATTTGAATCAAGGGACTTGGATGAAGTCTGGAGAAATTACATCCAGCGAGTATGGTGGGTTTAAATTGCACAATGCTCACTCTCACACAACCATTAGCGTCATACAGTTCCTGTCAAGAAATGGGAGCCGGCCGCGGTGGCCGAGGAGAACATCGTCAAATCTCTTTTCTTTCAGAGCGAATTTGAATCAAGGGACTTGGATGACGTCTGGAGAAATTACATCCAGCGAGTATGGTGGGTTTAAATTGCACAATTCTCACTCTCACACAACCATTAGCGTCATACAGTTCCTGTCAAGAAATGGGAGCCGGCCGCGGTGGCCGAGGAGACTGAGGCGCTTCAGTCACGGTCTGCACGGCCACTACGGTCGGGGGTTCGAATTCCCCCTCGGGCATGGATATTTGTGCTGTCCTTAGTTGTAGGTAGTTGATAAGTAGTTTGTAAGTTCAGGGACTGATGACCCCGAGGTTAAGTCCCTTACTCTTAACAAACATCTGAACATTTTTTGAAGAAATGGGATGGTGCACCGTGTATATCCACTACACTCACCGGATCTCAATCATCCATACATATTCCCTTTCTCTCAACTCAAACTCGCTTTTAAAGGAAAGAAATTCGACAATATTCCTGACATCCGACGGAACGTGACGACACTTTTGAACATCATCGCATAGGAAGACATCGTGCAAAGTTTCCAGGACATGTATGTAGCGCTGCGTGGTTATGGTAGGTCACTATTTCGAACGACAGTATATCTAAGTTAATGTTACGGAACTATTCACCGGACTGCATCGTCATAGGTTGTATAAGTTTGCGTAAGAACTCGCAAAAAAATAAAAGTCGGTTTTATCCAGAATTTTTGGGTGTTCCATCTATACATCTAATATTTTACCTTCACCTCCAAGTTCCCAACCAAGAACCCCACTAAAAGAATGAACCTTTTACCACTGCTAGTCAGATTGGTTTTTTATAGGACTTATCGTTCGTATGTTATAAATCTAAATATGCATGTATATTTGAATTTTATATCCAACATTTATTCCGTTAGATACAACAGGGGTGCGAAATAGAAAGAGGTAATGAACGATGGTCTGAGAAGCAGGGCTGCAATAGGCCGCGTTTTCTGTCAGAAGAGAATATAATATCGTTGTATTCGAGTTTTGTGTTTACGTCGAAAATTAGTGAGTAAGTTCTGATATGGTACGAATGTCTAGACTGACTTTTGGAATAGCTGACACAGCACAGACACAAAGTTGTGGTAGATCACCAGTAACTGAAATTAAAGTTGTGGCAATAGTATTTTAAAACAACAAGAGTCATTAACTTGCATACACTATGGTAAAGGCGCCAAAATTCGTCCACGTTCTTACATCTACATCTACGTACGTACTCCGCAAGTCACCGTAAGGTGCGTGGCGGAGGGTACACTGTACCACTACTTGGCGTTTCCTTTCCTATTCCACTCCCAAATAGAACGAGGAAAAAAAGAATGCCTATATGCCTCCGTACGACTCCTAATTTCTTTTATCTTGTCTTTGTGATCTTTACGCCAAATGTAAGTAGGCGGCAGTAAGATCGTACTACACTCAGCTTCAAATTCCGGCCCTCTAAATTTACTTAACAGAAATTCACGAAAAGAACGTCGTCTATCTTTCAGCGATCCCCAATTGAGTTGCCGGAGCATTTCCGTGACGCTCGCGCATTGGTCGAACCTACCGGTAACAAATCTAGCTGCTCGCCTCTGAACCGTCTCTATGTCTTCCTTCAAACCGATCTGCTGCGGGTCCCAAACACTTGAGCAATACTCAAGACGTGGTCATACAAGCGTTTTATACGCGGTCTCCTTTACAGGTGAAGTACATCTTCCCAAAATTCTCCCAATAAACCGAAGTCGGCTGTCCGTCATACTCACAACTGTCCTTACATGTTCGTTCCATTTCATATCGCTCTGCAATGTAACGCCTAGATATTTGAACGACGCGACAGCATCAAGAAGCTGCTCGCTAATGCTGTATTCGAACATTATGGGATTGTTTTTTCTACTCATGCACATCACCTTACATTTTTCTACATTGAGAGCTAGCTGACATTCTTCGCACCAACTAGAAATTTTGTCTAAGTCATCCTGTATGCTATTACAGTCAGTTACAGACGACACTCTCCCATACACTACAGCATCATCAGCAAACAGCCGCAAATTACAACTTACTCTAATTTCGTCCATTTAAGTTTCTCCCTTCTGCTGGCAAGAGGGCCTTCGTTGATATTTTACGTTAGTTGTGCTCAAGGCCACCATTTAGCTGTGGAAGTCTGATGAGTCCAGTACTCTGCGTGAGTGGTTTGAGAAAACATATTCTCATTTGTCAGCAGGTGACAATTGTAAATGCTCTTTTCGAATTTTTATAATGTGTTTATGTAGTTGTATTTGACATATCTGTTTAGGGTAAGCTATAAACTGAATAGCGTGAGCGTTTTGCCGTGTTTGGTTTACTACACGTAGTGTAGGAAGCCACCATATTGGCAGGTGGGTTGTTCCTATTTTCATTCCCCAATCTGTTCCTAAATCCGTCCATGGGACGAAATTTAGATGGTGCCTAGGAAGAAGTGGGGCAGAGAGGCGATGAAATCGGAATAACTGCGATGATAAACAAGGAAATGGGTAAGTTAATTGAACGGATATTGCCAGTAAACTAATTTTTCCGCGTGATTTAGAGGGTGAGTTGGTGTATTGTAAGGACACGGAGAAAAATTGTTATGGCCTTACTCTGAATGAGCTTAGGTGAATGGGATTTCAGCTTGCTAGACGGAATAATGTTGCTCACCCCATTTTCAGTCAGGCAAAAAACAGCTGGACGGAAGTGTCTGCGTCTGTTTCTTCAGAGACATCCGACACTTTCTATACGAACGCCGCAATTCTTGTCAGTAGCTAATATACAAGGTTTCAAGAGGAAATTGTTAAGCTCTTTTTCTCTATTTTGTGCAGTTGCTAATCAATATTTTTTCTACAAAATAGAACGTTTGCACCCTGAATCTAATATAAATAAATATTGTAACAAGTCTTTATTCTTATTACCTTGTTTTAAACTCTTAATAATGTGAGATTACCACCTAATAGAAATACTGGTAATCAATAGCATTTGATAATTAAAGAGTATGAAGTTCACTGCAAACATTGACCATGCCAATGCACTAAATGTTACACAATTTTAATCTTATTAATTATGGTAGCGATGTATGTACGCAGTTGGGTGACAACATTTATAGTTAGGCCATAGGTAGAAATTCTCCACGTTGAGATTTGCTGTGTGCTTGTAGCTGACGGGAGGCCAGCGAGCAGGCCGACGTTGGTGGCTTGTTCCAACTTAGGATTTTCCAGTTCGTTTCCGGTGAGGGGAGAGAGGGACAATGGCGAGTGCCAGGCACAGTGCAATGCACAAATATTGTAATACTACTGGCATTTGAAGTAATACGATGCAGTTAGGAACCTTTAAGGCCCTCATTACAAAATAGCCTGTTGACAAATAAACAATACATTAGCTGATATAGTCACATCTGACGTAATATGTTTAATTGACAATGAAAAGTAATAAATTACCAATAAATACAAGACAGTTACACAACTAGCATGGCAATGTTTGTTTATAAAAATAATATATTAACTATTTCTCATTTTATTTTCAATTAATCTTGTGTATTTTATCTTAAAGTATTCAGTTAAATCACTTATCTGTGACATAAGAGATTGCACGATTATGATAAATAGTACAAAGTATGTTTATACCAATATAAAAACCTAAGAAGACAATTTATTTAATGTGTAGTATAATTATTTAGATTTTAAGTAAAGTTTTAGAAATGTATTGGCTGAGCGCTGTACGTTGGCAAATCGGTTAGAACAGCTCACATGCGGAAGTTGATGACGTAGGGGAAAAAACCCGGCAGTTGAGCTCTTGGCACGCGCTCGCGCGAGGGCAGGAAGTGAGGACTCCGGAGCACGTGGTGAGCTGGCCGGGCGGCGTCGCTCTGCATCAGTCGGCATGTGGATCACGAGGTGGTGACTTTAGATTTGTGTGTGGCAATCGCCACGTGTGGTTGCTCGTCGTAGACTGCACCAAATTAAATCGAGTGCTACTGTGTGTTTGTGAATATTTAGCTGGTGGAACAAGGTGTGCATCGCATTGAATTAAAGTGACTGTGATTTGTTAATGTAACACGTGTCGTCGCATAGGCATGAACATAAACGGTGTTTGAGACAGCCACGTGGTGTGAAAACAATTCGCGACAAATATTCATTTTTGTCTGGGGGCTTACGAGCTATAACTTTATTTGATAAATGTGCCGACGTACAGACGTATCAGCCACAGGGTTCAAATATTGTGAAATAAACAACATAAAGTGAACTTCCACGTGTTTTCAAAAATAGTAGTTAGCACACCCTTTTCTCTTATGAACTTGATTTTATTATGAATTTGTTTTGTTAAACATATGCAGGGAAGGAAAGCTGCGAACGTGTGATATCATCCCCTAGAAAACGAGTCAAACAGTCACAATCCAGTGTTTTTGCATGTTTAGGAATTTGGTTCGCAGTTGGTGGTTGTGAGTCTTAAAAATTAATCTTTCCCTATTTTAAACTCTCACCCCGACCTTCACGCTCGCAATAACTTTTTACAAGACGTATTTATAGAGGACGAAAATAAGACCACTTTTTCAAGTGTGGTAAAAGTACATTGGTTTTGAAGTTTTTTTTTCTGTAAGTGTAACAAATCGTTACTGACATATTTTGAGCTAAATACCATGTGTAAGCTCAGTTGGTGGTGGTATATAAATTATTTGCGACTCATTGATTTAAAGATATAGTATTCACAATCAAAAAACATATTAGGTGACGGAATTTTGATACTTTACCTGATCTCCCATGGTTTCGAAATAATCCATACAATTAATTACTGTACTTAATACCACTTGATGAGTTTTGGGACACATCAAGAAATGAGGTGTCTTCGTGTACTGCAACGACGTAGGAGAGAACAGTACTAACGTGTCCACAAAACTAAGACTGTTACTAACAGAGTGCTTGCACAAAGGCATAGTGCGCCAGCACTTCTATGGGAGAGCTATTTCGGTTTAAGGCAGCAAACAGTTTACGACGCGTTCCGACTGCAGAAACGTCGAACAATGCAACATAATGCAACAGGAATCCCGCTGCAGCTTGGTCTGAATCCGGCACACAAGTCTACGTGAATTGGAACGCTATGTCTAACTGAAGACCTGTGACTATCTGGGCACAGTAATAGTATTATGTAGATGAATTACGAGCATTACGTACAGAGATGGTCGTTAGCAAGTTCGTCTTGGAGAGCGCTATCGCATAGTGTTCGACCACCGTCTTTTCGACGTCGGAGTTGTGATACTCATCGAATTCCAATAGTACGGAGAAACCATTAACTGTAACGAGTACTGTGAGAGTCGGTAGCCTACGCAAGTGTATCCAGAGCAAACGGCGTGGGATGCTCACCCATGGAGTGATTCTTTTCCATGATAACGCGCGTCCACTCGTCTCCAGGGTCACACAAAGTGTACTGGCCAAATACAAGTGGTAGGAGCTTTAATATCCGCCTTTCATGTCGTCCTGTGATATCCATCTGCCACAGCCACAGGAATTCTGGGACGAGGGAATACTTGGAAAATGAAACAATAAACTATGTTCACAGCTCCGCAGAAAGTGTAACATTTCTGGTGTTGACCTACCGCATTAAAATTTCCCGTACCTATTGTTTTATAAGTTACAGAGGCAAACACACTTAGTGAAACACCCTGTATATATTATTATTATTATTATTTTATTATTATTATTATTTGCGTACATTCCCCTCAAGGAGAGCGCCAAAACCACAAAAATCTAGCTGTTATTCCTGTCTTTCTTCTTCTTTTTTTCTTCCCAAAAACCTTTCATTCTTTCACTTTGCGCCTTCTTTTGTTCATCTGTCCATTTTCGTCTGTTGTTTTTGTGTTCTGACTTAAAGTCAACTTTTTGGTTTCTGATTTTTTCCCTACAGGTTTTGCGGTCTTGTATGTCTTCTATAGAGATGTTTAAAGTTTTCAGGTCTTCTATGGTTTCTTTGTACCAAGATGTGCCCAGTTTCGATGTGGAAATTATGTTGAATATTCTTTTAGTTAGTCTGGTGTCATTCATTCTGGCGATATGCATGAAAAATTTTGCTCTGCGTTTTCTGATATGTGTCGTGATTGTTCCAGATTGTCTGTATAGTTCTTCCGTGGGTCGTTTTGCCAAATATTTTCTCTAAAAACTGCACCGTGAATTTTTCTCAGAATTTTCCTTTCTTGTTTTTCCATCTCCTTGATTTTTGCCATTCCTTTGGTGCTCATAGTTTCTGATGAATAGAGAGCTTCTGGTAAGACTACTGTGTTGTAGTGTCGTTTTGCGGCCGTGGAAATACATTTTTTGTTGTAGTGGGACCAGGTGAGTTTATAGGCTCTCTGTAATTTTGAGACTCTTCCTTCGTTTGCTTTTGTGTTTAGCCCAGATTTTTGCATGATTTCACCTAAATATTTAAACTCACTGACTTGTAGAACTCTTCCGTAATATATATGTGTGTATGTGGTGTGTAGTCCCCCCTCGGGTAAGGGTGTTTGTGTTGTCCTTAGGTTAGTTTACCTTAGTTTAAGTTGTTGGTAAGCCACGAACTAATAACATGAGGAAATTAAAACTTCCGGGCTGAGAGGCCGTGGTCGAACAGTAGAAATTCCTTCCCCTGACGTTTCGTTGCCGGTTGCGGGCAACATCTTCCGACTGGCTGCTGGGCCATGGAGGTCCTGCTTATATGGACGTGATTCCATACCACAAACGTGTCGTCCACATACCAGAAAGAGCCCTTTGAAGTGGTATCGGTAGGTGGACGACACGTTTGTGGTATGGGATCACGGAGAAGAGGAACTGAACTGGTTTTTAAAGCATTTGAATAGCATCAACGCAAAAATACAATTTACCATGGAGACTGAGAGTAATTGTCAGATAAATTTTTAAGACGTTTCAATAATGAAACGAGCAGATGGGACTCGGGGTCTGAAATTCTGTACAGGAAAGATACGCACACCGATCGGTACCTTCATAAAGATTCGAATCATCATCTCAGGCAGAAGAGAAGAGTTATCAAAACATTGGTGGACAGAGCTAATATAATCTGCGAGCAGCTTATTTGCAAGAGGAACTCGATCATTTACGAACAGCATTTCAGAAAAAAACGGATACAGCGATAAGGAGATAGATCGAGCACTCCATCCAAAAAGACAAATGTCTGCAAACGTCCAACAACAACCTTTGGCGGGGAAAGTTTTTCTTCCATTCATCCACAATATCACGGACCGTATCGCGAAAGTACTGGCCAAGTTTAGAGTTGAAACAATATTCAGACCCTCCAAAAAGATCTTCGAATGCTTACGATCAGTGAAAGATGCGTGACACGCTTTAGCTAATCCTGGTGTGTATAAAATTACATGTAGTTGGAACAATGAAAAGAAGTAGCAATACTCGCCTAACTGAACAGAAAAGGAACTGTCGACTGGGACTAATACTAAGAACGGCATAAATATCCATGCCCGACGTGGGATTCGAAGGCCCCCCTCCCCAAGATGTTCTCCTAAAGTGTTAGACCATTCGAGAAGGACATTGCCTGTAGAAAAATGATCTTCCTGATACGACTATGGTATTGAAATGACAACTTGAAGGATCATATTTGGTGATTGTCTTAGTTGTGCTGTTTTCTGGAATGAAGGAGAAGAAGTCTGTCTGTCTGTCTGTAAATCTATAGGACCAAACTGCGTTGTCATCAGTCCGTAGCTTACAAACTACTTAACCTAGGTAAACTAACCTACGGGCAAACACACACACCCATGCCCCAGGGAGGACTCGAACCTCCACAGAGAGCAACCGCGCGCTCCGCAGCGAGGTGCTTTAGACCGCTCGGCTACTCCACCGCGGCGACAGAGAAGAATCTAGATTAAAAGAAACAATTCGACACAATCTGCTTGCGGCAATTGAGTGTGCATCTGCATTAAAGGTTGGATCTGTGATTCTGTTCTGAATTATCTGCATCAGCCTTTACAAATATTTCATCTCTATGAGTATATATATAGTATAATACCGAATAGTGCTTGGTTTGAGTCCCTGTCGCGAAAGAAGTAAATTTTATCGTCGTTTCAAGCTCAAATATAACGCTATCTGTGAATTTATTTAATATCTGACGTAGTTAACGATTCATTTAGGTGATGCGTTCTATTCGACAGTTTTATGACGTTTCCCGCCTGTGAGTTGCACTGTATTATATATCTTTAATGGTTACCTCTCAGCAACAATTTGAACTTCACGCAATTCCTAGTGCAATGCTAAGGTTAACCATAAATTTCTGGGTTTGGACACTGGCCTTGTAATGAAGACGTCACTGTTCTTTATGCCTAATCGAGTCTGGAACAGAAACTCAAGCATCTTTTAGGTTAACAGTGCGTTCAAATTCAGAGCAGGAACAAAAACTCATTATGTCATTGAATGAGTTTGATAAGGTATCCGATTTGTCACATACTATAATGAAGTTGAATTTACGTTGCTGTCATGCATTCAAATAGTTTTTGTTTGATTGTATTGAATTGCATGTGGACTGACTGCTATAAGGACCAACGTTCGTGTGCTTCTTTTGGTACCCATTGTGAATATTCGAACGACTGTACTCCACAGGTGTTTGGTGATTAGACCTGCAACACAGCTACTTAGTTGGTTTGCATTCAGAAGTGATCCACTTTTTTTCTGTCAAGTGTACATATGTGTGGTATACACCTTTAATTTTGTATTTGTGATAATATTTGTGTTATATTCAATCTTTTTGAAAAACTTATCTGCAGATGATGATTAGAAGCAGGTAATGATGAAAATAAAATATATGCGACCAACACAAAATAAGAAACTAGCTTAAATCCCGCTGCTTCGTACGCGTAGACTGTATGGCTTGCATTGGTTCTTTCTACTTCTAAGTATAAATATAGATTTAGCTTTAAAAATGCCACCTAATCAAGTATTTCGATGCAAGTTGCCGCCCCCTATTGTACCATTCATGGCAGAATCCAAATATCTCAAAAAAAAAAAAAAAAAAAAAAAAAAAAAAAATTTAAATTCTAACCATGGTTACAAATCAAAATTTTCGCATTTCTAAATAGTCTTAGTAGCACGCTTAAAATATTTTCCCTTATTTCACCCGCTTAATCGGTGAAGTTTCAAAAATATCGAAAAACGTTTTTTTTTTTTTTTTTTTTTTTTTTTTTTTTTTTTTTTTTTTTTTTTTTTTTTTTTAATTCCAATCAAATATCTAAATCCAAAGGTTTGTACTTCTTGCTTCAAAATAGCGTGGTATTTTAAAAAACCGTTGATCCACTATTTCTCCCCTTAAGGAATAGGGATGTCGAAAAATCGCTGATGCCTACAATGTAAGATAATCAACGTCTACAAACTTCAAGTTCCTATCGTCTGTAGATTCTTTTCAGCGACGTTTTCTGTCTCTTAAAAACTACTCGAGAACGCGAAATTTCTTTCTTTGCCTTCTTCCTTGGTAGTTTTACTTTTCAATCTGCAATATGCACTCATTTTTTTTTATTATTACTCTTGTTGCAGAAAAACAACTGAAGAATGTGATTCACGTTTCTCTGTAAACAACCTCATTGCTACTATAGTGTCAAAAGTCATCGCTGATCTTCAGTCAGAATTTCATGTAAGCTGACGATTATCTTCCACCCTCTTATAGCTATCGATACGGAAATGTTATGATGTACAATGGCAGACTTTGTACTCCAAGAACAGAGAGAGATCGTTCGTCTCCATTGTGTTGGTTTTGCTGTAGAGCAAAATATTGACACCTACATGTAGAATTTTAAGTAAGTCAGTAGCTTTCAACTCCCATATCTTCCACCCCCTTATCGTTAACAACCCTCTACCACCATAGCGCACAATGCGAGACTGATAAATACGAGGCGCGTCCAGAAAGTAAGTTCCGTTTGGTTATATAAAACGAACGGGTTAAGATACAGAAAAAATATTGATTGTACAGAAATCTACAACTGTTAAACTACTTTCTTACATAGCTTCCGAAATTTTGTAGGCAATTGTCATAGCACGGCACAAGGTTATGTGTGCCTTTTTCATAGAATGTTGCCGCCTGTGTATCCAACCATGTGGTAACATGTTCTTTCAGCTCGTCATCATCGTTGAAGTATTGTCCACCAAGGACAGATTTTAGGTGTAAGAAGAGGATTACTGTCAAAAGATCTTTTTTTTTTTTTTTTTTTTTTTTTTTTTTTTTTTTTTTTTTTTTTTTTTTTTTTTCACGATAATGCCTGACCTCACACACCGAGTGTGACCAAACAATTCTTACGGAAATTTCAATGCGACCTGTTTGATCATCCTCCATACAACTCGGACCTCTCTGCTAGCGACTTTCATCTCTTCTTATACCTAAAATCTGTCCTTGGTGGTCACCACTTTAACGATGATAAAGAGCTGTTACCACGTGGTTGAATACACAGGCGGCAACCTTCTGTGAAGGATGATGCAAAAACTTGTGGCACGCTAAGACAAGTGCCTACAAAATTTCGGCAGTTATGTGGAAACGTAGTTTAAGAGTTGTAGGAATTTTGTGCAATAAAAATTTCTTCTGTGTCTGTTTACAATTTCATTTTATTACCAAACGGAACTTATTTTCTGGACGCGCCTGGTACTATCACATACAAACAGTATTCGTTTGCGGTTTTCTAGTTTGACTTCAGAGTGAAATATAGGCACAAACACCTAACTTTTTATATATATAAGGATTTTTTTGCGTGCCAACGTATGGTCGCTTGTGCACAAAGTGGAGGATTTTATCAGCCAAGTGGAATAATTGGTATCTTCTCTCACTGCTTGCGGTAACGTACAAAGTTTCAGAAACTATTTCGTTCTACAAGTTCCGTCTTTCCTGTTTCTCAAGAGGCAGACTATTTCTCCTTCGTTGAACGTTTTTAGCGTCTGCAGAGCGTAAGCGGGGCTCCCCGTCCTCTTTTCGGTTGGGGAGGCGTCGTGTACCGAGGCCGCGCAGATGCAGAGCTAGCGAGAGCGCGCAGGCCTCTCGGAAAGCGGCAGCCCGTGAAAGGGTGGGTGCATCCCTTAGCGGAATGGTTATCCAATGGCTGTGCAGTGAGCTGCATCGGAGGATTTAATCCACGATTTTCCGTGCCATTTGGCGGTACCGAGGCGCTGGGGCGCGCTCCAGAATTCGCAACCGCGACCACTTGTGGTAATCGCCTCTGTCGTTTCCCCGTGCCGGGCACAGCGGCGTTTTACCTCTAAAGCCAACACGCCGCTTCTGTTTTCCGGACGGTACTGCGTAAGTGGAAATGGCGATAACAAAATTTCGGAGGGTAAATATGTACCGCGGGTAGCGAGGCCTTCTTAACTAGGAAGAGCCACCCACGCTGGAAATCGCAGCTCCATCCTGCTTCGCGCTTTGAAGAAATACACTTATTCTTGTAATTCAAAGGAAATGGAAGAGCACAGTAGTTCAATAAAGCATTCCTTATTCCTTCTAGTTTTGAAATCGCGAAAAGACTACTCGAAACGGAAACTATTTATTTATTTATTTATGGTATGGCAGTGCACATCATTTAACAGGTCTTATACAACTATGCATACAAAAATACAAAAATGTGTAAAACATACAAAAATACAGAAGAGACATACCCCCCTCGGGTATGGATATTTGTGCCGTCCTTAGTGTTAGCTACTTCATAAGTTAAAATGTTAAAATATTTGTAAATCTATCGGAGCAAACTGCGTGGTTATCTGTCCGTAGCTTACAAACTACTTAAACCTAAGTAAACTAACCTAAGGACAACACACACACCCATGCCCCAGGGAGGACTCGTATCTCCACGGCGAGCAAAAAAATGTTCAAATGTTTGTAAATCTATCGGACCAAACTGCGTGGTCATCAGTCCGTAGCTTACAAACTACTGAAACCTAGGTAAGCTAACCTAAGGGCAACACACACACACACATGCCCCAGGGAGGACTCGAAGCCGGGCGCGGTGGCCGAGGGGACTGAGGCGCTCCAGTCACGGTCTGCACGGCCACTACGGTCGGGGGTTCGAATCCCGCCTCGGGCATGGATATTTGTGCCGTCCTTAGTCTTAGCTAGTTCATAAGTAGTTTGTAAGTTTTGGGACTGATGACCCCGTAGTTAAGTCCCATAGACTCTACAAACATTTGAACATTTTATAAGAAGCATACAGCATACAGAGAATAAATTAACACAGTAAGATACAAACATCAAGGTTGCGCATGTAGTCCATTGCGGCGTCTTTCGCAGTCAGGAAATCGAAGACGTTCCCATCGTACGCTCTCATCTCGCAGTCTTCTATTATCTGGCGTATGGTTAGCCTATCGGCGCCGCAGTCGTAGTTGGGAGATGGAATTTTATCCCATCTGTAGAGAGAGTCTGCGCACCTTCCATGGTTCGTGGGATGACCAGGCTTTACGGGGCAGCTCGTATCCAGGCGGTCTCTCGGTGATGCAGGGGAGGGCTTGACATTGCTCAGGACATGCCTGCCGCCATCTTTCCTTCCAGGACTCTATTTGGTTAAAGTCCGTATTGTGTAATTCCTTGGCTGTTTTCATTGTTGGGTGTCTGGATCACAGCCTATTTCTTTCTAGGTCAGGCGTGTCATGGTGTATGGGGAGCCGAGGGTTGTTAGTTATCTTCCTGTATTCCCGGAGGAGAGCATTGCTGCAGATCCTCAGGTGGAATGTGGCTCAGGATGGGCAGCCAGGAAGTTGGGGTTGATCTAACGGTTCCGCTGACAATTCGCATTGTGCCATTCAACTGCGCATCAATCTTCCTTGTGTGAGCACTACTCATCCATACAGGAGCGCAATATTCGGCTGTTGAGTAGACCAACCCATGTGCTGTCGTACAAAGCGTGTCGGCCGAGGACCCCCAAGTGGTGCCGCATAACTTATGAAGAATATTATTCCCTGTCACTAGTTTGGCTGCAGTGTTCTCCATATAATATTACAGCATGGCTATTAATTTTTGAGATTAACAAATTTACAGAAGGAAGAGGTTTGAAGTTGGAAGCTATGAAAGATCCCAATCAGTAAATTACGGGGAAAAAATTTTGGAAAAATTATTACATGCATTTAAATGAAATGGAAAGCTAATTAACGGTGGAGTGTTGTGCAGGCAGAACATTACAAAAAGAATCGACGAGCAGTTACCTAGATCCATCGGTGGTTGAAATTTGGCTGTAAATGAAATTTTAATAATATGATAACCACTCGCCGAACAGTGGATGGCAGTTCGTCAATATCAAACTACGACTCATGTAAGCAAACCATAAAGTAAGATAAGTGACATGATATAAATCGGATATGAATATTACGTAAGTCAAACACATCGAACTTCTAAAAATTTACAAGAAAATCGACTGCAGATTCTATTGCCAGTAAATGATAATATTATGGAACAAATTTTGAAACAAGAGTGACAGGCTACACGAAATATCACCATTCAATATTAACTAAAAAACTATGCCATCCATTGTTGCGGTGAGTCAACAAGGCTCAAAAAGGCATTATGGGCGGAGAGAGGATAGGGCAAAATTATTAATAAAAATTCATAAGTGCGAATTTAAGTGAGAGGTGGGGTTTATTTATAAATTTAAGATACGCGCACAGCACATATATTTACCTGAATGTACATAATAGCGGCCACATAAAAATAATAAAGTACAGCTCCCGTCTGCAAGATACTGTGGCTACGAAGTACAAAGAAAGAGTACCTTCTGTCTTAAAAAAACTGAAAGTGATGTTCTTAAATTATTACTTTGCTATTCAGAGATAATTATTTTTACATGCAGAAATAATATAAAAATACAAAATGTTCTCTGACAATATCGGGGAAAGGAAACCGTGTCATTATATCCAGATGTCGCTTATAGGTGAGGATCCTGTCTAATATAGATGTACAGGGTGACAAACTTCTAGGACATTTAGAATACCAACCCATGTCCGGTAAAATATCGTTTCCGTTCCACAACGGTTTCAGTTCAGATAATTATCTCATCTACTCCTACTTTTGGAATGTAATTAGACACGAACCAGTACAAATGTTGCAATGAATTTGACAAAGGACAAGGTTATGCAGTACCAGATCTTTTCGACCCCGGGATCACAGAACTGTTTCATTGTTTGGAAAGCACCGCAAAATGATTCATTTGAGCAACTCTATATGATAAATACAGCTGTATCATTCATGTGTGATAATTAAATGCAAAAAATTTCATTAAAACAGAAAGTACAACAGAAATCAACCAAGATATCCACAACATATCAGGTATCATAAATGCATGCAATATGACACCTAGGCAACGAAATTATTTAGGAAATAATCAAAGTAGTAATTCCTGCTACAAAGTGAATGAACTTAAATTAGATGCAAGTCATTGTTTTCTAGACGATATGTCAAAACTAATTTGTGAAATAAATGCAAAACTTGGAACAGTTCCGCCATCTTCAATATTGAATCAGGTGTCTCAGATTTGTGAAACAGCTAAGGAATATGGTGAAAACTACAGCCATTCATATCCAGTATCAAGAAATGCCTTCAATAACCTAATGACAGTTTTTATGCAGGTAGCTTACAGCTGCGTTGCTTCTTATGAAAGCATGAGAGATGTTAGTTTTTTTCATCCTGACCTTAAAAATCAACTAATTAAATGGAAAAAATAGCTCTGAATCTCTGTTGGATGTACTTATATTTGCTATAAACAACTGTAATTACCTAATGGACACCCTAAATAATCAGTTAGTGGTGTCTGATTGCAATCAAATCGTTACTCTAAAAACTCTAATTATTCTACTATTTCTCAGACCCTGTCAGAGAAGACCCCATTGCCTAACTTCAAAGATTGCCAGTATATTTCTCAAGGAGTCAATGATTGTTGTGTCTGTGGATTGTACAATAATACAATTGTAAATAACGACAAAACCTCTAAAATAAATAATTCATGAATAACAGACAATAATGAAAGGGACATCTGTAAATACATTTCATCGCCTTTACTAGGCAAAAAGCACAACAATTATTACACAAAAATCCTTAGACCTTTCATTTACCATTTTAAGAATTACCAATCATCAAATGATGATAACAGTTTTATGACAAATAACAATACAAAAACTAACTCAGAAGATAAAAATATTGATGTAGGAATGGGAAGCATAGATAATGTTTACATGCTTCATACACAAAACAGGTCTACATCTATGAGCAAGAAATATCATAAATCTGATTTTACTATAAAACATCCAGGTATACTTCCTATTACATGTAATGAGAAAACAAATGACACGCCCACTTTTGAATGTAAAATGTGCAATGATACAGATAAAACTCTTGAAAATCATCCTGAAAATTATTCAGATGAGCATCAGAAATCAAAAAATACATTACCTCATCAGTCATTGTACTCAGGGCGAATGAAAACTAGTGGTGGAAAGAAGCAAATGAAAAGGCCTTACAGCAGTATTGGAGGAAAGAGAAAACAGAACTTTGATCACAGTGAAAATTCTGATACTTCCGAAAAATATGAATACCAATTAAATATTCTGCTGAGATGTATAACAAAAGTTGCAATCGTCAGAGAGTCATTCACCATTCTTTTAAACTGTATTCTGCTGGAGGCATTAATAACAAAAAAGTCCTTCCAAAACAATGAAAATGGAAGAACTGTCATGCCACATAAAACAGGCAGTAAGGTACAGCAGAAAGATACTCATAACCAGTCAATTTCAAGGAGTGATAATATGATGGAAAAAGCAGACAAAGCAAAACCTGTGATACCTACCTAATCAAAACATGCAAACCGACTGAATATTGGAATAAGAATGAACATCAACTGCAAAGGTGTCGTTAATATTACAGTGCCGGGCAAAGAGAAATATTTTGCCATAAAAGGATGGAGAACAGAGATAATAATACACCATGTTCTTCTTTGAATAGTACCACAATGAAAAATTTTGAGGGCCAAATGCCAGTTACAGAAAGAGTCAAAACTTTTCAATTATGAAAAATGAAAACTTGATAATGATACATTCACGCTTTTTCATTGCAATATACACCTTATGGTTTACATTAGTCGACAACAACAAGAGCGCAGCATGTACGGCACCAGCTGCAACGCACTGATGCATTACAACAGCGGCTCTACGTGGCGACCACCAACGTCTTTAAACACGTTGTACCTCCGAAGCATGTTGTGGTACACTGTCTCCATCCCACCTGGCGTCTCTTCAGTGTCTTGTGAAGCGGCCAGAACTCGTGTCAGCTGGTGCCGTAGATATCGGATTTTTGTTGTTGTCCACTAAAGCAAACTATAAAGTGTAAATTGTAATGAAAATGCCTCAGCGATAATGGAACGATTCAGTATTCCTTCCAAACTGATTGCAACCGTTTTACTGGGTCACGCCTAATTACATTCCTCAAGTAGGAGTGGATGAGATAATCATGTGAATTGAAACCGTCGTGGAACGGAAACGATACGTTTCCGGACATGGGTTCCTATTCAAAATGTTATGTAATCACTACTCTGTACAAGTCTTAGAATTTTTAACGGAAATTTCCGACCACCCTGTAGGTCTTCTAAGTAAACTGTGTGCCGCACATTTAGTAAATGAAGCTGTCGTTATTCACTTCACATACAGGAATTGTAGAATAAAAATACTTTTCCGGAGAATACTGAAATATTTAAGAACATATTTTAACCCTTTCATTCCCAATGTTCTCCTTAGACAACACCGTATTAAAAGCCACTTTACTCACAATTATGTGTATCGATCATTAAAGTAACACTGTTGTTGAGGAACAAAATGCTTCTAGAACGACATTTTGCCTCTTGGTGGGGCATATACCAAATGCAGAGGAATTAACCACTCCGAATTGGAGGTCATGTTACGTTGCTGTCTGTATGTGGCTGTGAGCTTGATTATTGATCTGACAGTAATAAAAATTAACAAAATAACATTGGAATTAATAAGATACCTCAACATAACTATCGGTTGTGCATGAAACAGTTGACATAATAATAATAATTTTTGGGTTAAAAATATTACAGATCATATTTTATGTTTACTGCATTGCATTAATATACTAAACATTGAATTTTAATTTAAGAAAAATCAATAATGTGGGAATGAAATTGTTAACGGGATGAGTGAGTTAACATGAATTGAGCGTTATTAGTCCAGCAGTCTTTTGAAATTTTATAATATCACAGAACTGGTGAAAGTTTCGCGTTTTATGTTTTGTTATGGCAGTTCTATAATATGTTGAGCAGTATTTAATACGGCCGATGAGTCTGTTCCAACAGTCAGGCGCAGTAGTAATTCACCTTCAGCATTCGTGAGGTTCTCACGCCTCGGATTTGAGGAACCATTTCTATTAAAAGGAAAAAAAAAAGGAAGAAACGCTCGTGGCATGACTAACGTGCGTGGTACAGGCTATTCGTAGAATTTATTCTTTGCGGTACTGGACGTCTACATTAACCAATTTGTAAGAGAGAGTACTACAGTCATTTTTCACGTGATTCTTACCCATATTTCCAGCATGGAGATTGTTTACTTTCTTCCAAACTTGAATCCACATCTGCGTTGGATATCTCCAAAACTATTCAAATGTTTGTAGAGCTTATGGGACTTAACTACGGGGTCGTCAGTCCCTAAACTTACAAACTACTTGTGAACTAGCTAATACTAAGTAGGGCACAAATATCCATGCCCGAGGGGGGATTCGAACCCCCGACCGCAGTGGCTGTGCAGACCGTGACTGGCATGCCGCAGGCTGCTCGGGCACCGCGGCCGACTGGATGTCTCCTCTGACGTTTCTTCTTCCTAGACTGAGACCAATCAACTGCGAGTCGTAACATCTTCAAACGCACAAAGTTGAAATACCTGTTTTGTCTACTTTAACTCTCTCACTGCGCATTTAATATGAGCGGCGCCCACCCTGTGCACGTAATTTTCAAGTGGTGCGTATATATACCACTGTAGCAGTCTATCGTTATAATTTCGATTAAATTATGACGCCTAATCCAGTATTACAGTGTTAAATAGTATCTTCTTTTTAATCTTATTGGACAAATACTGTTTTTTTTTTAATTATACTTTATTAGGAGAAACAAACATAACATATTACATCAGGAAAATTTCAATGTGTGGTATCATTCGAAGCAAAAATTCAAACATAAAGGCACATTACATTTTGTACAAATATATCCCGTGTTACTTCGTTTGACCAAAAAAAAAAAAAAAAAAAAAAAAAAAAAAAAAAAAAAAAAAAAAAAAAAAAAAAAAAAAAAAAAAAGAGATCAAATATTTGTTAAGCTTATGGGACTTAACTACGGGATCATCAGTCCCTAAACTTACAAACTACCTTATACTAAGGACGGCACAAATATCCAAGCCCGAGGGGGGATTCGAACCCCCGACCGTAGTGACCGTGCATACCGTGACTGGAGTGCCTCAGTCCCCGCGGCCACCGCGGCCGGCTTTCGTTTGTCATGTGTAGCACATACAATACACTTTCTCTGATCGTTCTTCTTCTTCGGCGTTCCTGGAATTAGCGAGATAAATTGGAGCTCAGTTAAGCGGAAGGGGTTGTCACCATCAGTCGATCTCCTTCCACGACGTCCCTGTGTTTGAGGTCGGTGGTGAATCTCTATGATCTCCTTGATGAGTCTCTGTGGAAAATCAGATACTGAAATATTTCTTCCCGTATGAGTTTTGTATAATGCATAAGCGTTCTCAAGAGAGAAATCCATCAAATGAAAAACTACTTTATTATACCATTTTGCAGCTTTTCGTACACATTCTACTGAACTTAGCATCACGTCGCTTCTCTCGACGGCTCCCATATGTTCAGTATAGCTTACGATGCAAGATGGTTTTCGTTTCACTTCATTTGTGCTCCTGTCAATTTTGTCAGTCGCTACAATTTCGCTTGTATGAATAGTAGAAAGCATATTCACTTCCCGGTAGTCATGCCCCTTGAGAGCAACAAGTTTATCTGTTGACATAAACTCAATTTTAAGGGTTTTTTTATGCTATTACCGTTTAATCTGACAGTTCTACAGGTATTAGTCTCTCTCTCATACAGAAAATAACGTTGGGCTAGTGTACCAATTGTCAACATATAATGTGTGGTCTTTCCCAAGGTAACATTCTAGTAAAATAAGTACAATACGTCCAGGTATTCCAACGTTTACACCAAAATCAGTTTCTTTTTTTATGTCCGTTGATTCACCCACATAAATAATAAAGTCAAGAATGTAACCAGTTTCACGATCACATAACACAAAAAACTTTACGCCCAATCTGTGGCGTTTGGAAGGAGCGTACTGTTTGAAGAAGACGTGACCTTTGTAGAGAACTTTCGTCAATACATAAGTTTTAAAGAGGATAGAAAACAATTGAAAATACTTTTCTTAGATGATCCACAATTCGTCGTATTTTCCAGAGTTTGTCATCTGCAGGATTTTCACTGTTATCAACAAAGTGTAGCATCCTTAGTAACAGAACGTATCTGTCTCAGGGCATGATGTGTGCAAACAATGGAGTAGATAGTAAGAGATCGTTGGTCCAATAACTGTTTATTTCATTTTTTCTTACTTGAGCCATCAGAAAATTTACAGCAAGGAAACAGTAAACTTCATCACTATGTTTTTCCAACGTCCCAGTCTTCATTTTTCACTGCCATATTTGCAAAGCAGATCATAATATAAATTACATTGCTCAGCCATGTAGTTTACAATTTCTTGGCTTAAAAAAAAACTTCGTAAGTGGAGACCTTGTAATCGATTGTAAAGATGATGATTTAAATCACTGAAACAGGTCAAGGAAAACAAATATATTTTATCAGCGATCTTGGCGTAACGACCTACAGAAGGTGACCTTTTATTAACATTTAAACATATCGCTCTCCATTAGCGTAACATGCCAGATAACCTAATAATCATTAATCTTCAAAAGTGAAAAGCCAAGTTAACAAAATATTTATTGAATGATGACCGGTTTCGGTGAGATATGCCACCTTCATCTGGCCACATCAATTTTTAAAGGTTGCAGTCTTATTTCAAAAATGGAGATTAAATAGTACGTACAACATAGCACAGTCTAAATATAAAAATACATAAGATAAAACCCCAACAGTTTGTGGTTCTCTTTAAAAGCTTACAAATGAAAAGAAGTCCTTTCTGAAGGTATATGTGTGATGTTACCTTGTACGGAAGTGAAACTCCGACGTTAAATAGTTTGGACAGTAAGAGAATAGAGGATTTTGGAATGTGCTACAGTGATGGTGATTGGCGGCTACTAACCGTCCCGTACCCGAGAAGCATCCCAAGTGAAAAAAAAGTCGCGTGTTGAGACGATAAAGCCATTTCGCACTACAAAGCAACAGCTGCAATTATAAACTTCTTCAGCGTTGACGCTGTAGTGTGCCAAACTGGCGTTCCCCCTGGAAGCTATGGACGCTAGTGATAGCTAATGACGGACGGCTTTGAAACGCCATACAAAAATAAACCAAGCTCCGTCCTTCTGACCTCAAAAGGCCCATCATGTACCGACCGACCGACATGTCATCCTCTGCCCAAATTCGTCTACGGATGCGGTATGGAGGGGGACGTTGTCACCGTCCCCCAGCCTCCCGGCCTTTTTGTCGGTTTTAGTGACCGGAGCCGCTACTTCTCATCCACGTGGCTCCTCAGTTGGCCTCACATGGGCTGAGTGCACCCCGCTTGCCAACAGCGCTCTGCAGACGAGGACGGTTACCCATCCAAGTGCTAGCCGAGCCCGACAGTACTTAAATTTTAACTATCAGCATATCGTCATAATACTCTACTGCCGCAAATAAAAGTAAACAAAAATGTATTGCAGTTCGTCGAGTCCATATGGATGCCAGTTGCAAGTTTACATAGTAGGGCTTTAGCGAGTTGAATGAAATGAGATAACGCAGGAGGCGAGGTGTTGGGTTTTTCTCTGATGCCATCTTACAATGTAAACAGAATAATTTCAAATAAATTCGGTTTACAGGATTGTAACGCGCACAAAATTTGCCGTTGGTTCATGCTCCGTCAAACCTAAAATACCTTGGTGCTCTTAGAGTTAATTTATTGTCGCAAACAGCCAAGATCTCTTATAATCTTCATTCAGATGTCCGGTTTAAGCATATTAATCTGCCATAGTCAAATCTTTCATTTCATTCACCACATCACGAAGAAAACCTCACAAAAACATACTTTTTCACCGACGTCATACATAATAAAGTATCAAACCCATCATGCATTAATGTGATATTGTGAAAAATAAAAATTTAAATTTAATAGTTGAAGAAAACTATGTAGGAGCTCATCACATTAAAGGTTTATGGCTCTGATATTTTATTTCTATTATATCAAGCCAACAATAATGGTTGTCCGCACAATTTGTATAGGTTAGGTGATGGTCTTATACAACTGTTAGTCTACTTGACACCAGACGCGTTTCGCTTTATTTTAAAGTATCTTCAGTGGTCAAGTATTTTTATGTTGTCCTCTTCATGTGTGTTTTGTTGCACATTGCCACTTGCTGTCACTATTAATATTTACACTTTTTACAGTTAGAGTTTGTTATAAAAGTTTCTGCAAAATCGCTATTACTGTTGCCTGGCAGACCACAGAAATGGCTGCTTTTCATAAACTTTTATACGATAGTGTAACTGTAAATGGAGTACTTATAAATAGTGACAGAAAGTGGCAATGTGCAACAAAACACACATGAAGAGGACAACATAAAAATACTTGACCACTGAAGATGATTTAAAATAAAGCGAAACGCGTCTGGTGCATAAGACGGTCACCTAACCTTCGCAAATTTTATAACAGCAACTGCGGTGAAGGGACGCTAAAAACACAAAGAAGAATCATGAGTAATGTTGGTGAATAAGAACCTATTTAAAAGATTCTCTTTGTGATGTGGTAAATGAAGTGAAAGATCCTATCACGGCAGTTTAATCTGTCGAAACCGATGTTCTGCATAAAGATGATAAGTGATCTTGGCTGTTTTCAATAATATACCTTCACATAACTTACAATTTTAAACGTGGCTGTTAAGACAGCAGACTTTTCTGACATAAGATCGACACTTGAAATACACGTCACATCGGTTGCAAAGCTATGGTTTCGGCTGAAACTGAGGAAACCTTTAACAGAAGTAAAAAGTGATTCACCAACAAATAAGAAACATTATAATCACCATATCCCAAGACATGATCGAACAAAATTACTTACATGTAATAAACTGTCAGAAAATAGTTGTTTAGCAATAGAGCTCACGTTGAAGTTACAAATGATGAAAGACGACCGTCTGTCGTCTTCCATTTATTTTCTTATAAAATTGTAATTTATTTGATGTCGCTAGATTTGCATTTTGTTAAAACTAGAACTTCACTCTTTTCGAGGCACGAGGAATAGCATTTTTATTTCATGTTTTAAAATATTAGTTTCTGAAATGTTAGTTAATATTGCTAGGCTTTCTGTTATTTTAGTAATTTATTATTGTGTTTATGAATGTGGCAATAAATGCAGCTTCTCCGCTACGCCACTGTCCCTGTGAGAATGTGTACTTGTTTTACTTTTAAGTGGATGTGCGAGAATCTAATGGCTGTCCGAATGTGCGTAGTAATAGCTCGCTTTGCATGGTTCTCTCTGGCTCAGAATTGATAGATAGTCGTTACGAACCCCTGCCGCTGATGCTACCAAAGAGGTTTCTACAGCCGGCCGCGGTGGCCGAGGAGACTGAGGCGCTCCAGTCACGGTCTGCACGGCCACTACGGTCGGGGGTTAGAATCCCCCCTCGGCATGGATATTTGTGCCGTCCTTAGTCTTAGCTAGTTCATAAGTAGTTTGTAAGCTTAGGGACTGATGACCCCGAAGTTAAGTCCCATAAGTTCTACAAACATTTGAACATTTTTTTTTAGGTTTCTACACTCTTTGGTTACAAGCCAGTCGACGAGCCCTCTCCAGGGCGAATCTCGCGTCATCGCGTTTTGCCAGTTTCCGGTAGCTTCGCGCCTTCTGGCGGCTCGCTCTTCACTTTCTGCTCCGATCGTAGTGAGGTAAGATTGGTTCTACTCTTGTGTCTTAGGAGATGGTAGCGATTCGTCGTCTAGCCTGTTTAACCAATACTCTTGAACTAAGATTCATTTTTCGGAATATTTTTTCCGATCGTGCGTGGAAATGTGTTCAAGTTTTTGAATCCAGTGATTTCCAACAGATAAACGTAGTGTACGTGTTACTAGTTGCAGTTTGATAATGGCCTGGGATATTCAAACCTTTTGTGATTATGTGGTAGTGTAAGAACTCTGTGTAAATTCTTTCTAGCTTTGTGGACCCGGTTTCTAACAAATGATATGTTCATTTTTGTACAGTGCATGTGAAATTCTTCTTATCGTTTCCTTAAATGAGTGATATGTGTTCCATGTGGTCGGTTCGTAGAATAAAGCTTCCAGTTTGCACTACTGTTTGTTCAATGCCCATCAGTCAAGTAACTATGCGTATATCCTTTTGATTTACACTATCATTTCGCGATCTTCTCTCCCAGCCTATTTCAATTTTGCTGTTTCTTCTCCAAACTTGTAGTATACACTCATTCTTTGTCGGTAAATCTCTCTGAGTCTTGTACAACCTCCTTCAATAGCTTGCTTATGAAATACTATGTATCTCTAAGGCTTGCATGACGTAGTTTTTATTCTCATTCTTCCGTCTTTGTTATTATTTCACTTTTCTGGTTTTTTGAGACTGGACTTCATCCGCCTCTGTAATCGCTCCCTATCGAATGTAGCTGCATTTCATTCGCTTCCTTATGCAATTATAAACTCATCTATGGGTTGCATGCCGTAGTTTTTATTTTAATTTTTTCGACTTTGTAATTATTTCACTTTTCCGGGTTTTGAGACTGGACTTCCGTGTCTGTGAACGCTCCCAATCGCATGTTTCTGCATTTCAGTAGCTTCCTTATGAAATTTTTTGCAGTTCTAAGGGTTGCATGCCGTAGTTAATTTTCTTTATTTTTCAGAAATTGTATTTATACATTTTATCGGTTTTCTGAACCACGTGGGTTCGAACTCTGACTTCAGGGGTTAGCAGCTAGTCACCTGAATTCACGACAGTTCTCATAAAACCAGTGCCTAGATAGTTTACTCTCAGATTTCAACTTATGAATCAGTCTTGATTTTGTGTAATGAATCGATTTTTAACCACTTCATCTTAAGTGGAGTGCGATCATGTAACGTAGCCGTGTATCGCTGCTAGCGTGTTTCCTCGCCGTCTAATCTAAGTGCATCTTAACTTTGCTATACTCGTGCACCATCTCAAATCAGGCACGACGGACCAGAGCCATCTTCGCAGTTTTATTGTATATTGTGTTGTGTGGTACCTCCGGGTTTGCTGAATTTCGCCTACGATAGCGGCGCCTGCTTCTGCCTCGTTTCAGCACGCTGATTTTGGAGAATTTCGCTGTTGCATTGCGTGTGTGTGAGCGACTGAGTGTTGTTTGTAAATCCTCGCCCCAGTAGCGTTAAGTTCTGTTTAAATTATGTTAAATTCAATGCTGGCCATCGTCAGTATTAGATCGTGTTAGACGCATTTTTCTGGTATTAACAAAATTGGTTCCCCTTTTTGCTTGCATTCGACCTGAATAAACACGTTAAGTTCAGTATAATTTTGACTTGCCTATAAATTGTAGTGTTCGAGCACCTTCCTTCTTTTTATATAAAATTGTCTTTCACCACTGCTGTGAAAAAGCTCAGATGCAATTTTATTATGTTTAAGTTCCATTGCATTTTAAATATTTTTCTTAGCCACCTTTATGAAATAACTGTAATTGTGGTGGCTTGTTTGTTAATGCCAGTGTGTAATTTCGTGTGAGCTGCTACATATAATGGCCACTGTATCGTCAAATTCCTGTTATTAGAGTAATTTGAACCAAGTCAGTTGTCAATTGGGGCCAGGGAACAAGATTTTGCAGCAGGGAGTAGCCGGCAGTTCACACGGATTTTTTTGCTAATTTAACTGCTAAAATTAAGCTTCTTTATAACAGACAATTATTATCTGGGTACCTCCTACCAGAATTATGCTTTTATTCTGTGCAGTGGCCCATATATAATGTAATTTGAATAACAAAATCTAAAAACCGGACTTACGTTCAATCGTGGCTAAACGCGCCGTTACGGATCGCGTGTACCTCCAGAACTGTATGTGGCATCCGACTGACAGGTAAACACCCCGTCGATGCCATAGGTAAACACATTTTGACTTCTGATGAAGGCTTCCTTAGTTGTAGACAACATCAATTTTCGGCTCAGCAGTCATCGCAAAATGGTAAATATTCACACAATAACTCAGACATATCCATGGGCAGATATAGACTCTGACCATAACTTATTAACTGTAAAATAGCCTGCAGAAAAAAAAGTGAAGAAGATGGAATCGGGAGAAGTTGAAAGAACCGGATGTGTTTGAGAGATTTTCCGGGAACATTAGGAGGAAAGTAATACATTAGAAGAAGAATGGATAGCTCTGAGACATTAGTGAAGGCAGCAGAAGATCATATAGGCAGCAGAAGGACGAGGCCTAACTGAATTCCTTGGATAACACAAGAGATACTGAACTTAATTGATGAAAGGAGAAAACAAGAATGTCTCAAATGAAGCAGGGAAAAGGGAGTCTTAAAAATGACGTTGACAGGAAGTGCACACTGGCTAAGCAGGAGTGGCTAGTGGAGAAATGGAAGACCGTAAAAGAATGTGTAAATAGGGGAAACATAGATACCGCCTACAGGAAAATAAAACAGGTATTGGAGGCAAGAACTGCAGCGGTATCAATATCAAGAACTAAGATGGGAAATCGGCACTAAGCAATGAAAGCAAATCTGAAAGTGGAATAAATATATATAGAGAGCCTGTACAAAGAAAATAAACCTCAAGGCAGTATCCTAGAAATGGAAAACGAAGTAGAGGAAGTTGAGATAGGAGATACAATAATGCGAGAAGAATTTGACACAGTGCTAAAAGGTTTGAGTTGAAACAAGGCCCCCGTATTGGATGATGTTCCGTCTGAACTGCTATCAACGTTAGAAGTGCCAGTAATGAATAAATTGTTCCACCTAATATGCAAGATGTATGAGACAGGGAAAATACCCTCAGACTTCGAGAAGAATATAGTATTTCGAAATCCGAAGAAAGAATGTGCAGACAAATGTGAAAATTACAGAACTATCAGTTTAACAAGTCAAGGTTGCAAAATACTACTGCGAATTATTTACAGACGAATGGATAAAATGGTAGATCCGACCTTGGGGAACACGTGGGACACTACTCACATTACGAATATTTTAGAATGTTGGTTCAGGAAACCGAAACCTACATTTTTAGCATTAGTGGATCTGGAGAGAGCTTTGGACAATGTTGACTGGATTATAATCTTTCAAATTCTCGTGGCAGCAGGGGTAAAATTCTGGGAACGAAGATTTATATTTAGATAGCAATTATTAGAGTGGAAGGGCGTTAAAGGCTCGCAGAGATTGGGAAGAGAGTAAGACTGGGTTGTAGCCTTTCCCCAATGTTGAAACTGTACATTCAGCAAGCTGTGAAGGAATGTAAGGAGAAATTGGAGAGGGAATTAATGTCTGGGGAGAGAGAATAAAGACCTTGCGGTTTGCTGATGACATAGTAATTCTGTCAGAGACAGCAAAATACCTCTAAGAACTATTAGAAGGTATAAAATGAACATTAACAAAACTAAAACGAGGGTAATGGAATGTAGAGCCAGAAAATCAAGCGATTCTGAAGGATTTAGATTACGTAATGAGACAATAAAAGTAGTAGATAAGTTATATGGGTATCAAGGTAACTTTTGATGGCCGAAGTAAAGACGATATAAAATGCAGAATGGCTATGAGATGAAAAGCGTTTCTGAAGAGGCGAAATTTGTTGACATCCAATATTAGTTCAAATGTTCTGAAGTCGTTTCTGAAAGCATTTGTCTGCAGTGTAGCATTGCATGGGAGTGAAACGTGGACGATAAGCAGCTCAGATATAAAGATGGTGGAAGATTTCGTAATGTGATGCGGAAAACGAATGATGAAGATTAGATGTGTAGATCACGTAACTAATCAGGAGGTACTCAACAGAACTGGGGAGAAATGTTCTGACATATCTTAAGAGAAGTGGTAGGTTGGTGGGGCACATTCTGAGACATCAAGGAATCGTCAACTAGCACTGGAAGCGTGTGGGGTAAAAATCGTAGAAGGAGATTGAGGGACAAATAAAATAAGCAGATTAAAAAGGATGTAGGTTGCCGTTCGCATTCTCAGATGAATCTTGCACAGGACAGGTTAGTGTGGAGATCTGCAGCAAACCAGTCTGCGGTCTGATGGCCACAATAACAACAACACTCAGATGTAATTGAAGCGCAAATGACCACCACATGTGGCCGTTCGTCGCAACAAGCATATTGAAAATAAGTGGATGGGAGAACATTCCGCATAGCACGATGGATTGTAAAGCGTCTGAGAAGTTGGTATGTGAGATGTAGTTTTTGAATGCAGTAAAGGGAAAAGACGAAGGAGTGAGCGCTATTATCTTTACTAAGAGTTGATACCTACCATCAGTTACTAACATTTTGACACGGACTCTTTGTAAAATGATTTCCAGTCCATTGTGTACAGCAATCAGTGAGAATAAATATTCCTTCAGTAAAAAATCGTCTTGATTGCAGATTGTTTTATTAATTAATGACGTGTTTCGTCCTTTAGCAGGGCATCTTCAGATTATCTTCATGACAGAATTTACACAAAATTACAAGGCGGAATTACGTAACGGGTATAATGGTATATGGGCTAATATGGCGTTAAGAGGACAATATAAATGGCAAACAAAGCTTACAATTCGCTCTCCGTGCTGTGACATCGTGCATTGTTTTGAGGTGTTTCTATTTTTCTGGAATTTTTGGATTTCCTTGAAGCCCTACAAATGATCGGGTAACAACGAATTACAGTTGGAACATACTCGGTAAAGATTTGAGAAACATGAAACCGATTTTAAGATTACCTTAATAGAAGCGGTGGTCTCTGGTGATACAAGATAAGCCCATGTTTACAACTGCGCTCATGAGCGGTGGGCGGACGTAGTGTGCTGCTCCGCCGACTTGTATAGACTAACAGAGGGAATGTGGGTAGGGAGTGACATGGGAAGCCGGTGTATAAGATGGGACTGCTGAAATCTAGCTATCTGAATACAAAGGGAGGTTGTTAAGCAGGACGGGTATTTATAAATGAAAGGAATTTTATCTGGACAGAGACATCATAATATCTAGGAATTTTTGATCTTTGCATGCCAACTGATCGTTTATGAGGTGTGGGTGTCCAAAGTAAGCGCGCTTCGCCATCTAAAACTCTTCCAGTAAATTTAACTTACGTCCCTTCTGCGCAATATGTAAAAATTGCATGTTGTCAGTCGTAGGTTGTCGATGATGGGCTGATTTAGTGTGTTCCGCAAAAGGGAAATGTTTTTTGTGATGGCCTTTTTTTTGTAAGAAGGTGCTCAGTAAAACGTACTTTAACAGCCGGCCTGTCTGTCCTATATATTCAGCTGGGCATTCGATGGGACATTGTAGTCTGTAGACTCCTGAGGAAAGGTATCTGTCCTTATTGACTTGTTCGTTGTGCGGGAGAATTTTCTGGATGCTCAAAGGGCTACAAATGTACAAATCATATTTAGTAGCCCTTTAAGCATCCAGCAAATTCTACAAGGAAATCCAAAAGTTCCAGAGAAATAGAAGCAGCTCACGGTGTCACACCACAAAGAGCGCATTGTAAGCTTTGTTTGCCATTTATGCTGACTTCAAAATAAGCCCATGTAGCTTTATACCCGTTATGTAATTCCACCTTGTAATTTTGTGTAAATTCTGTCATGCAAATAATCTGGAGATGCCCTGCTAAAGGGTGAAACACATCATTAATTAATAAAACAATTTGCAATCAAGACGGTTTTTTACTGAAAGAATACGGATTCTTTGTTGTTGCAATCCTGAAGATATTCTGAACAGAGAGCGGCAATGCGCGTTGGCACTGCTACTCGCCAAACTGGCGATGTTAATTGGAAGCAGTAGACAGCCACTACTGATTCCAGCCCCCTAACGCCCCCCCCCCTCCTGGTGGTGTCTGGCGCCAGCGGTGGCCTGCCCCGCGCGTGCGACGCCTGGCGCGCCTTTTTGCCTGAGCGCCGCCCCTTTGTCCGGTGGACGCCGCCGTGTTTTGTCACACTACCCCCCCCCTCCCCACGCCGTCTGGCTTCTTTGTGGAGGTGGGCAGTCTCTGCACTGCCTGGTGGACAGTCCGGCGCCGCCGCTCCCATTGTTTCCGCCAGCAGGGAGGCCGCAGCCACTGTGCGCTGGCCAGTCTCAGCAACTGGGTTACACCGTAAAACGGAGTCCTTAACTCAGAGTCGGCACTGTTTTACGTCCACATTGTTATGACACAATAGTACGCCCTGTAGACCCACTGTTGTAACCTCTTCCGCGTTTATTAACTCTTCAGCGTCCAAAATTAGTTGAAACACTACGCTCTGTACCACTTAGTACAATGCAATTTGACTCCATAATGGAGATTGTACCTGCCAATCTCGAAATTGTAATAAAATCAAGAAATTTCCAGCTTGGTGGGCGATAGTATCGATCTCGTTTAATAGACTTGTAGTGGCACTGTAGTGTTTTCACAGTGTAGTGCGCAAATTTTCAGTGGTTACATAACCAATTAATAGTGTTTATTCTTTGGACCATATAATTACTACTTTGTTGTTGGCTTTCACCGGAATGTATATTGTACAAATGTGACACCAATAAATGTTGTAAAGCTGATTCAACATGCATTCCAACATTTTTGGTGACTCCAAAGTAATATGAAACGACATTTGACGCGAATAATAAAGCCAGTTACGCCGCGAAACAGACGACGTTAATTATTCGTAATATTTTGTTGTGCCGAACCATTCCCTACGTTGTGAGTAAGCAACCGCATCGTGCTATGTCTTCATTTTTTTTTCGCTATTGTAATTTTAACACCACGTCGTGGTGGCACGTTGGAAGCAGGTTCATTTCTGCTCTTCGGCCGACAGATAAAAACAACTTCGACAGGCCGATTTAAAACATACAAGGAAAAAATAAAGGCAGAATTAAAAACATTTCAAGGAAATAAAAATGGAGAATTGTCAAAACCTAGAGCAGTTAAAACACATATTCAGAAATTAAAATAGCCATGATAGTTAAAACTCACTTTTATGCAGTATTAAAACATAGATAAAATACACTCTTGGGACTCAGTAGACTATGACGACACCACACACTTAAAATCACATGCTAACACAATATTCTGCCTACCCATGACGGAACATCATCAGTGCAGAATGAAAATCATGTACTCCACATGAAACATTCAGTAGTCAGGTCAATAAAATACCATAAAAGGTCTTCTTGTGTTTGACATCATGTAGGAAGATGCTTCCAAGTATAGACAGAGCAATAGAGGATGTGTCAAAAGGAGGACCTACGTGGTTACGTAGACTTTCCCCGCGTATTAATTGATAATATTTTTCTCGGGTTTGCAACCGGATATCGTCGTCAACTAAACAGTGTATTTCAGCTGACCACCTGGCTGCCATCTTCAGGTGAGTGCACTGATTGCACTAACTTGCCGGCGAGTAAGTGTAATCAGAATGGATATTGTTCGTGCCCATCTCGAAATTGTAATAAAATCAAGAAATTTCCAGCTTGGTATACTTTCTTTATATATATAATTTTCGATTATTCCCTTTAAAGAGAGCGATTTCACTTGAGTAATTGTGACTTCTTTTTCTTCCTTTGTTCTTCCCAAATTCTGTTCATGCGTTCACTGTGTTCTCTCTTGGGTTCTTCTGACCACTTTTTTCCTGTTCTTTTCTCCGAGTGTTCTTGTTTAAGTTTATGTTTCTTTATAATGTATCTGAACTGTTCTCTAATGTTTAAGTTGCCTTGTGTGATTTCCAGTTCTTTAATATCCTCTTCTGTTTCAGTGATCCACTTCGTCTTTTTTTTTTTTTTTTTTTTTTTTTTTGCTCTTGTTTGCTATCTCAAATATTTACCTTCTGAGCCTGGTTTCATTCATCCTGCTGATATATCCATAAAATTTCATCCTTCTCTTTCTGCTGGTGTCCGTTATTGTTTCCAGGCCTTTGTAAATCTTTCTATTTGGCCACTTTATCAAAATTCCTTCCCGAAACACTTAACCATATATTTTCCTCAATTTTTTTCTTTCCTGTTTTACAATCTCTCTCATCTTCGTATGACCATGAATGACTGTAGTTTCTGCAGGATAGAGTGCCTCTGTTAGGACTACTGTGTTGTAATGCCTTAGTTTTGCACTGACAGAAATAGATTTATTATTGTAATGGTTCCAAGTTAGCTTATATGCTCTTTGTAATCTTGAGACCCTTTCTTGATTGGCTATTGAGTTCACTCCTGATGGTTGGATCATCTCTCCTAGATATCTGAAGTGTGAAACTTGTGCCACTTTTCCATACTGAGTTGTGATGGGGAGACTATCTGCAGGCTTGTTTACCATGTATTGAGTCTTTTCATAAGAGATTTTTAGCCCAGTTTTCGTCAGACACTTCACCCTGATTCTCTACTCCTTTTTAATTCCAAGATGAATTCCCTTAATTTCTTTTTCCCTTGTCCCCACAATTTTCTCCAGTACCAAGTTAAACAAAAGGGGGGAGAGTCCATCTCCTTGGCGGACACCAGTAAGGATGTGATATGCTTCTGATGTTTCTCCCATGAATTTGACTTTAGATGTTTTTCCTGTTAATGCTTCTTGGATGATTGACCTTGTTTTCTGTCAATCCGGAATTCCTCTAATGTGTGGAATAATGTTTGCCTGTCTATTGAATCATAAGCCTTTTTTAAAATCTATGAAAGTCACCAAAGTGTTTCTGCATCTTCGCATTTGTAAAATAGTCTTTAGGTTCCATATTTGTTCGGCACAAGACCGACCTTTACGAAACCCTGCCTGATACTCTCGTATTAACTGGTCCGCCTGTTCTTCTAGTCTGCTTAACAGGGCCTTTGAAAAAAATTGTATATTACTGGGAGCAGTGAAATTCCCCTGTAGTGATTTGGATCAGTTTTTGTAACTTTTTGTGGAGAGGATGGATTAGTGCATATTTCCACTGTGCAGGAATTTATATATAAAATATCGAATTCGTTCCCATGACGGAACATCATCAGTGCATAATGCAAATCATGTACTCCGCATAAAACATTCAATAGTCAGGTCAATAAAATACCTTAAAAGGTCTTCTGATGTTTGACGTCAGTAGGAAGGCGCTTCCGTGTAGAGGCGGAGCAATGGAGGATGTATAAAGAGGAGGACCTACGTGGTTTCGTATACTTTCCCGGTGTATTAATTGATAACGTTCTTCTCCGGTTTGTAGCCGTATACCGTCGTCAACTAGACAGACCGACTGGCTGCCATCTTCAGGTGAGTGCAGTGATTGCACTAACTCGCCGGCGAGTAAGTGTAATCAGCGCACCCACCTGAAGATGGCAGCCAGGTGGTCTGCCGAAATGTACTGACTAGTTGATGATGGTATCCGGTTGTAAACCCGAGAACAAATATTAAGAGGAGCCGTGCTCCAACAGATGAGCCTACGGAAGAAACAATTCTAACTCGCGGCCAGCCACGAGCTTAGAGAATTATTATTATTGGTTGCCAATCCGATAATGAAAGGGGGAGCGCATAACTGCTGAAATCTGGAGCCCCTTCCTACGTGGTATGGGCTATAGTGTATCTTACAAGATTAAAATGAAATTAAAGATGAAAATAAAAGTCCTCAAAAGTTAACACTTTACTAGTTAGGGTAACCGGTTTCGATCGCAGGTGAGATCATCTTCACACCTTGATCTCACCTGAGATTGAAACTGGTTACCTGAACTAATAAAGTGTTAAATTTTGCGAACTACACTGGCATTTTCATCTTTAAAACATTATCAATTCGCTGTTTTCCAAACAAGGAAACCATGTCTTCTAAACATTAAAATGAAATTGATTGAAACGTAAGGCATTACTCTTGCAAGTCACTTTGTTTCATTGTTCCCACAACGCGTTTCAAGGGTTTAAACTATCATCATCACGTGGAATACCATTTAGCTCCGTTTAAGTAGGTTAGAAGTAAACGATGATGGTGGCTGTGCTTTATTACACATAAGTGAGGTTAAGACAGTGCAAAGCACTTGTGACCACTGGACAGTGCAACAGGTCAACCTAGCCTACATGTACAAAGCTTAATGTTATTCCACCTGATGATGGGGGTATAAACTCTTGAAACGCATTGTGATTATAATAAAACAAAGTGCCTAGTAAACCAACGTTTCAATCAGTTTCAAATTACAGTCATGGTAAAGCTTAAACCAAAATGTTTTCATTGAAATATTAAAATGAACTCATCAGAAAATCGATATGTATTTTTTTTAAATAAACACTTCATATTACCCACGAAGCTGGAAATTTCTTGATTTTATTACAAAGTGCAATGGCTTCCAGTCTGTGTACCACAAGTGGTTCGCAAGAGTTAAATATGAACCTCGAAAGATATAAAATTTCAAAATTTTCATCACTTTAACCATGGGAAACAGTTTCCCATACCTTTTCCTTATAATAATCTGTGTTTATGGACTTTCTATTTTTTTTCCTTTTGAAGTATTGCACTGTACATATCTGCATGGACTTTCTAATTTGTTTTCCTTTTGAAGTATTGCACTGTACATATCCATATAGCTGATATTGAAAACACGCAAAATGTTCCAAAGCCAGAAACACTTCTTAT